>OY998267.1:59664874-62064874 GCA_963922045.1 Persicaria maculosa
CAGCAGAGAAGTCCGACTCAGATTTTGATAGAATTCTATCCAAAGCTTGCACGTCTATCCAAAAGTCGAGATCTTCTATCCGATGCACCAGACTACATCCTTTACTAGTTTTACCATGGAATTTTCAGTTTTTACTTAATTAAGTTTTATCTTAGAGAATAAAGATAAAGTTTTGAATCCTTGGCTAGCAAGATTTGAGATCTAGATCTAGAGGCCGTTAGGGCTGAGTTTAATCATTCAATTTTCATCCAAGAAATCAGTTATTCAATTATAGAATGCAGAGAATTTGTAGAGAGAGAGAGGAAGCCGAGTGAGGTTGGGTGGAAGCGAGAGCGGAGATTTGGCTTGGTTCAGTTGTACTTTTCTCTTTAGTTTAATCAAAGTAGTTTTCTTTTCAATGATGATGATGAGTTCCATGATGAGAAGCGAGTAGTCATCCCACTTCTAGGGTCGGGGTGAGGCCGACGATAGCAATGTAGGGTAAGTGCATCAAATGTATGATTTTTATGCGATTCCGTCTTTTATCCTATGCATGATCCTTTGCGAAAGTTAGGGAGATTCATTATTTGCATTATTGAAGCGAAAGCCAATCATATTGTGAACTTGGATTACTCATGATTGGATAGTAACTCTTAGGAATTAAGCGAGAGCCTCTAATCACCTAAGTGTTGGTAACGAAAGTTATTTGATAGAAAGACATTAAATTTCATAACTTAAGCATCATACTTGCATTCTTATCGTTGTGGAATGAATCCCCGACCTTGGAAGCCTTTAGTTTATTGAATTCATATAAAAAGTTTATGTTTTTATTTCTGTCCATCTTTCCTACATCATTCTACGATCTTCGGACACTTTTCCGACACAAAGGTTACGAAGTACAGTTTCTGTAACAGCCATCGGAATCGACTGTAAGGGTCGATATCAAGCACTAACGTCGATATCGAGGTTCCACTTGACGTCGATTTGCCTTGCTTTTGTCTTCTGCAGGAATTCACTGGACACATCGATATCTAGTGTCTCCTGAGGTCGAAAGCTTGATCGTGATTACAACAAGGGAAGCGCTGATATACATCCTTGTGGATTCGATCCTGAATTACCCTACCACTGCATCGGGAGGGATTCTTGTATTATTTGCTTGAACAGGGAGTTAGCATAGTTGAGATATATATTTGAATATTTGAATTACACCTCCCCTAGACGAACAAGTGGGTGAGCTTGGTTTTGAGCAAGAACAGGAAGGGAGGAACAAGAGAAGGTGTTTGATGTGGGTTTGAAAGGAAAGGGGATAATAGGGGAGGTGATGTGCACGCAAATTGCCATATTTTCTATGCATATATAAGTCCATTTTACCATTCTTTTGCATGCATATTAGTGGGAAAACGTGAGATTAGTGTAGTTTATGCATTATTGTCAAATATATGGGTCTGCACGAGTTTTTATGTGATTTCGCAGAAAAAAGGACAAAAATGGACAGATTTGGAAGAGCGGAAAAAGAACTCGAAGTCTTCTGAGAGGTCGAAATTGAATAGAGAACCTAGACATCGAGTGCAGCAGTGAGGCAAAAATCAAGCAAGAAAGAAAACAGAGCATGTCGACACCAGCAGAGGTCGATATCAAGGATGCAAGGTCGATATCGAGTGCCTGCATCGAGCTAAATGATAGAAGTCGAGTGCCAGTCCGAGTAGAAGAAGGAGAGCTTGAGATAAGATAAAAGAGAGCTCGATATCAACGTCTTAAGGTCGATATCGATGTTGCCAGCAGAGAAGTCCGACTCAGATTTTGATAGAATTCTATCCGAAGCTTGCACGTCTATCCTAAAGTCGAGATTTCTTATCTTCAACGTCAGAGCTATCACATGAGCTGTTTTACCATAGACCTTTTAGTTTTTGCTTTATTTAAGTTTTATCTTATAGAATAAAGATAAAGTTTCGAGTCTTTGGATAACAAAGTTCGATATCTATATCTAGAGGCCGTTAGGGCTGAGTTTAATCATTCAAGAACATTCAATTACATCCAAGCAATCAGTTTTACATTTTAGAATGTAGAGAATTTGTAGAGAGAGAGGAGAGCCGAGTGAGGTTGGAGAGAAGTAAGAGCAGAGGTTTGGCTTTGTTCAGTTGTCATTTCTTTCTTTTGCAAATACAAAGTAGTTTTCTTTCAATAATGATGATGAGTTGCATGATGAGAAGCGAGTAGTCAACCCACTTCTAGGGTCGGGGTGAGCCCGACGATAGCGATGTAGGGTAAGTGCATCAAAGGTATGACTTTTATGCGATTCCGTCTTCTATCCTATGCATGATTCCTTGCGAAAGTTAGGGAGATTCATTATTTGCATTATTGAAGCGAAAGCCACTCATATTTATGAACTTGGATTACTCAGGAATTGGATAGTAACTCTTAGGAACTATGCGACAGCCTCTAATCACCTAAGTGTTGGTAATGAAAGTTATTTGACGGAAAGGCATTAAATTTCATAACTTTAGCATTAAACTTGCATTGTTACCGTTGTGGCATTAAGCCCTGACTTTGGAAGCTTTTTTTAATTAATTTAATTCATATAAAAGTTTAAGTTTTGATTTCTGATCATCCTTCTTTACCATTCTACGTTCTTCGGACACTTTTCCGACAATAGGTTACGAATTACAGTTTCTGTGACAAACATCAGAATCGACTGTAAAGGTCGATATCGAGGTACAACGTCGATATCGAGTGTCTCCTGAGGTCGAAAGCTTGATCGTGATTTCAACAAGAGAAGCGCTCACATACCTCCTCGTGGATTCGATCCTGAATTACCCTACCACTACATTGGGAGGGATTCTTGTATTATTTGTTTGGAACAGGGAGTTAGCATAGTTAGAGTTTAATTTGAATATTTTATTTGAGCAAAGAATCTACCTCACATTCCAAGAGCAAACAAATTGGCGCCGTTGCCGGGGAGGCAATCAATCGCCACCTAAGTTTTCTCACGATCTTTTAGAGCTTATTTTGCAGGTTTATGCGACGTTCTGATCACGAAACTATCCTAGAAACCATAGCCGAGCCTGAACGTTTCTTCCATCTTCGCAACAAAGCAATTCGAATCATGGCGGATAACGAGACGCAGGCTGAGACCATAGAGCGATTGAGGAAGGAGATTGAGGATCATAATGCCACAATAGCTGATAAAAGAGCCGCCGCTGCTGCAGAGCGAGCCCGTGCTGACAGGGAGGAGGATGCGCGTAGACAAGCCCAAGAGCGGCTCAATCAGTATCCACAGACGGCGATGCAATACATGCACCCGCCGCTTCACGTTCCTGAATCCGCTATACTTATTCCTGCTTCCAATTATGAGATTAAAATTAACTTCCTTTCTGAAATTAAAAGAAACACTTTTGAAGGAAGATTTAATGAAAGCCCACTGCAACACATCTCTACTTTTATGGACTTATGTGAAACAATTGCTGATGGAGTAAATTTAGAGTATTTGAGACTAAAATCTTTTAGATGGTCTTTGACAGGGAAGGCATTACAATGGCTTGAGAGTTTGGCTCCACGCTCGCTGAGGACATGGCCAGAGGTGAAGGATGCATTCCTGAATAAGTTCTTTCCACCTTCTAAAACGGAAATGCTGCGACAAAGGATCACGGCTTTCAAACAAAAGCCAGGTGAAACACTTGCAGAGATCATGCCCTACGTATGGGCAACTTCTAGATGTCATCCAGGAGATATTCTACAATTCCCTTGATGCGCCAAATAAGGAGAGGATCAATTTATATACCTCTTATTGGTACATTGAGCTTACACTAGGCTCGTGAACTTTGATAACACCTATGGGACTGTTGCGGCCTATGACGCAAGGCCTGCCCCATCTATGCCACTATATGAGCCTCCGAAGGAGATAGATCTTGATGTGCGGCAACAATTCCACAACGATCAGACACGCCGCCTTCAAAAGCAAGTCAGGTTCCTGAGCAACAATCAAACTTGTGAGGAATGTGGTTCAACAAGGCATAACACTAGTGCCTGTCCACATACTGAGCAAGTATCCATGGCCGAACAACATGAGGAAGCCAAGTGGACGAGAGGCTCCTATGGAGGGGGAAATCAACCATACTGGGGTGATCAAAGGTTCTATCAACAAAGGGATCCCCCACCATATAGAGCACCAGGGCACCCTAAGCGGAAGACAAGGAAGGATGACCTGCAGATCATTCTTGATGAGATGCGGAGGAACCATGCTGAGTTCAAATAGGCCAACAACTCCATCCATACTCAACTGTAGGGCATCAATTCTAGACTTGGGGAGATCGACGTTTGGAAGTGCAACATGGAGATCCAAATGGGTCAATTGGCGGAGGCAATACCCAAAGCGTCAGGATCATTCCCTGGATCAACTGTGCCCAACCAAAAGGGCAGAACCACTGGATACATTGCGATAATGAACCTAAGGAGTTGGCATCAATTATAAACGCCCGAGCAAAAAGCGGAGGAAAAGGAGCCAGAACAGACATCGATATCGACCCCCCTGTCGATATCGACCAAGGTGACGTCGATGTCGACCTTCTTGTCGATGTCGACCCTGATGCGGCGTCACCACGGAAATCAACTCCTCCAGTCGATGTCAACCCTACTGATATCGCTGTCGACTTAACTATAGCAACGGGAAGGAAGAAGGTGTTTCCATTCCCAACTAAAAAGATGATTAAGGACCCAGAAGAAAAGAAATTTCAGCGGTTCGTGAAGATGTTTCAAGGACTTAATGTCTCTATACCATTCACATAAGCATTTCATGAGATGCCGTCAAGTAGGGTTCATCCCAATACTATTGCTTGACGTCGTGCAAGAACTTCTTCTTCGCTTGCGAATTTAAGCCTGATGGTATCTCGCCTCCTGCAAGGTAGTTAGCAAAATCTGCAAACCAAGGTACCTTTGTCCCTCTTACAACAAATAATTCATGAATAGAACTAGAGGGAGGAGTAAAGAAGAAGTCCTCACCAGAGTTTACCTTTTTGTCACCTTCGAAGTCACTAGCAGATGGTCGATCTCGACTTGGAGTAGTCGATTTCGACCGGTACGCATCGACATGGTCAGTCGATCTGGGCTGCCCGTTTGGCTTCTTACTTCATTAGGTGCTCCTCACATCTAGAAGCCTTTTGGGTAGCCATGAGAGATGATCGGCTACGGAGTTCTCCATTACTTTTTTGTCCTTAAGCTCAACGTCGAACTCTTGGAGTAGTCTCACCCATCGTAGGAGCCTAGGTTTAGCATCCTTCTTCGCCATCAAGTACCTAAGATCTGCATGATCAGTATGAACAATTACCTTAGAGCCCACTAGCTATGAGCGGCACTTCTCAAAAGCGAAGACCACCACCAAGAACTCCTTCTCCGTTGTGGTGCGTGAAGCTTCTTGTCTCTTATTTGACCTAGGACAGCTCCTACGACATAATCGCTTGCGTCGCACATGATCTCAAATGGTTGCGACTAATTTGGCGATTGAATGATAGGGGCGGATATAAGAGCTTCCTTCAACCTGTTGAAAGCTTCAAGACATTTGCTAGAAAACACAAACTTAACATCCTTCATTTGTAGGTTAGTTAAAGGTTTGGCAATCTTAGAAAAATCTTGAATAAACCTCCTATAGAAACCTGCGTGACCAAGGAAGCTTCTTATCTCCTTCATAGATGAAGGTGGTGCAACTTCTCCATAAGCTCTATTTTTGCCCTGTCCACCTCAATTCCCCTTTTTGAAACTTTATGGCCTAGCACAATCCCTTCTCTTACCAAAAAGTGGCCCTTTTTCCAATTGAGAACCAAATTTGTCACCTTTCATCGCGCAAGCACCCTACGAAGGTTAGAAAGACAAAAGTTCCATTATAATGACTTCATATTTCATTCAATTTCCAAAGGAAAGGTTGAAAAATAGTGCAAATTTGTGTAGAATGAGCTAACTTGCAAGAAATAGAGTCTACACAAGTTTTGGTCTAAATATGTTGGAATTGGAGCAGAATTGGAGTCAAAACGAAGAAGCCAAGAGAAGTTGAAAAGTGGTAGATATCGACTGGACTAGTCGATATCGACTAAGACCTCGACATGGATACTGAGTGTTAAGACAGACCAAGAACATCAGCAAAGGAGACCACTCGATATCGAGTGAGGGTATCGACATCGACTATGCCCAAGAAATCGAGTGAAGTAGAGTCTGCCAAGCAGAAACAAAGTGGTCGATATCAACGAGACTTCGACACGGGTTGGACGCGCTTTTCGAGACGTGGATTTGAAGTTTTATCACATATGCCACGAATTATCATCTTATTTAGATAGCATATACCTTGGGGATATTTCCTTTTTACGCTAAAGGTTTATTTAGTTTTTTTTTTTTAACCGGAAAGAATTCGACTACCGGACATGTCCAGTGAGTCGAGAGGCCGAAAAGGTCGGCAACGGACAAACCGTTATGAAAAGAAACGAAAATTACAAGACCAAACAATAGAGACCTAAGCACCACAAACAAACTAGAGAAAGAAGCCTAGAACAAATGAGGCAAACGGTGTTGGAACCGGGACAATGTGAGTCATCACTCCTAACGGTTGGTAGAGGCAACGCAGGGGCACCCTGGGGAACAAAAGTGGAGACCTCAGATTTGGACTCTGTCGTCAACGAGCCATCAGATCTCGATCACGTCCACGACCTCTCGCGCGGTTGTAGAAGAAAGACCACAAAGCTCAATGAGATACCACCGCTAGAAACTAGCAAACATAAACTCTAGAAAAGGTCGGGGCAAATCTCTGAAAAGATTAGTAGAGAGTTAATGTAATTCTTTTTAGTTACTCCTTGTAGGATAAAAAAAGCCTTTTTTTTTAAATTTTTTGGTCAAACGACCTTGTAAGATAAAAAAACATTCTTTTTATTTATTTAATTATAAATTTTTGCATAATGTTTGGATCATAAGCCCAATGGGCTGTTGTGCAATTGATATTATGGATTACTGTACTAAATTAGGTAAATAGGTCAAGAACGTGGTGAGAGAGGCAGTGTGATGGTGAAGCGGAGGAGGGCGGCGATGATGGAAGTCCCCACTAGAACGGACGGCAGCAGAGGGCCAAGAGACAACCACCATCACCGAACATAGAAGAAGTGAATTTAATAAAAGGAATCTCAAATCCAGGTAACGAAGTTATCATCAATGATAAACAAATTGATTTTTTAGGGATCTTGTGAATGGAAAATTTTGGGGCTTTTGTTTTCTTTTGCCGTGGCAGGCTAGATCAAACAAGAAACAAAGTATACAAATGTATTGGATGGTTAGGAGGCATCGGATCTACGGGTTTCAGAGGTTTTATGAGATGGCCTCAAGAGAGGGTTGGTGGAGATCAACGGACTCCGGTGGGGCTGTGGGTGTTGTGATGGTGTGATTAAGATCTATTGTTACAATGGATTTTGCGAGGAGAATATTCTAAAGATTTATCTATTTTTGTTTGATTGGTGTTTGAGAAGTATTGTATGTTGAAAGGGGTTTCGGTGTCTGAGAACTACAAATAATGCAGTACACGAGGAAGTTGCGGGGGATTTCCCTATTGTTGGTGGCGGATTGATAGGAAGGGGTAACCCTTGATGATGTTGGGGGATGCCCAGCTTTGTTGTTGTTTTAAATAATTTTGGGTTGAGATTTATGATGATGTTGGGGGTTGCCCAGCTTTGTTGTTGTTTAGATGATGTTGGGGGTTGCCCAGCTTTGTTGTTGTTTAGATTTGGGGTTGAGATTATACATCTCGGTTGTTCCCCATGGTGGTAAGTGGTGGGTGGTGGTGGGTTGTTGGTAGAAGGGTGAGGAGGAGAAATTTCCTGCTTACATTCTCTCTCTAGATTATGCTAAAGGTTTATTTAGTTATTTTTCTATATTTACCTTAAATAAAATATCTATCTTGCTTGTTTGGATAGAGTTTAGATAGAAGATAAGATATACTTTCCTTGGATAGCAAGGATTAGTAGCCTATAAATAAAGCCCTAGGGGGCTGGTTTTTATTCATTCAAGCGAGCAAGATACAATCAATAGAGTTAGAGATAGAAAGAAGCTTTAGGGTTTGACGTTTGCGAGAGCCGACGTTGGATTGTAAGGTTTTGAGGTTTCAATTAATGCAATTTTTCCCTTTTCCATCAATGATGTTTCATGCGATGAAGAGCGAGTAGTTTTCCAAAGCTTCTAGGGTCGGGGTGAGCCCGACGTTAGCCATGCGTGCCTAAGGTAAGTATTTGATGTTGATATCGTTGTGACTATATCATCTCCTATGATTCTATGTTTAGTCCTAATCGAAAGAAAAGGGATTCATTTTAACAACTTGAGTTATAAACATAAAATTGGTAGAGACAATTAGGTTTATTTGCAAGAGTATTCCTAAGAGTTGGTGTACAGCGAAAGCTTGTCCCTCGGGTAAAATAGCGCAATTGTTCGTCTTATATGCCTTATTGCATGTATCGGTTAACACTGTGGTAAACCCTAGCCTTAGGAGTTGCCTTTTATATATTTGAACCAAAAAAACCTGTCTTTATTCTGTTCATATTTCCCTCTTCATCCTATTCGTCTTCGACCTTCTTTGCCGACAAATTAACGTTTCTGCAGGACCAGTCGATTTCGGCCTACACAGTCGATATTGACCACTGAGGCCCAGATCGACGGTCTTCTGTGTCGATCTCAATCATCCTGTGACCCTAGCTGAGGTCGATTTCGAGTGAACTACTTGATATCGACTACCTTGTGGCAACTGGCAGTTTTCTGAGTCAGTCGATTTCTGACACTGACATCTATATCGACTGCCGCTTTTGTCTCTGCAGGTTTTCTATTGCAGTAGAAATCAACAGCCTAGGTCAACGTTGAGTACTTTGGTCGAGATCGAGGCTTATGGTCGACAAAAGACATGAGCTTTCAAAGACTATCTAGGATCCCGCTGACACGCTGCCTCGTGGATTGATCCTGAATACCCTTGTACTACAATGGTATGAAGTCTTGTAATTATTTGCATAGGCTAGGATTTGGTTTGCATATATTTTATATATTTGTTTCGAACTCGACATTCCTCCTACCTTGACAAATTGGCGCCGTTACCAGGGAAATAATCAGTCGCGCCCTAGTAGTCTATCTCACATGTCTATCTAGTTTTGCTTTGTAGATGTATGTGACGCGCTGATCGCACACCCGAATTTGAAGTTATAGACGACCCTGAAAGCTATATTCACCTTTGCGTTAGAATCCAAAGAGCCATGGTGGAACAAGAGACCCAGGCTCAACAAATTGAGTGACTAAGGAAGCAAGTCGAGGACTTCACGACTAGAGAGGCGGCACTAAAAGAGCGTGCAGACAGGGAGGAGGAAGCAAGGAGGCAAATAGAAGCCCAAATCAACGCCCTCCCCCAGAATGCCAAACAATACATGCACCTCGTGCTCTCAGTGCCTGAATCGGCCATTCTTATCCCTCCTACTTTTGAGATTAAACCTAGCTTCTTAACTGAAATTAAGTGACGTCAATTTGAGGGGAAACCTAACCATTTTCCTCTAGATCATATTACACTATTCCTCGATTTGTTTTATACAATTGGAGATGGACAAAGCCTTGAATATTTTAAACTAAAGGCTTTTTGTTGGTCTCTCACAGGGAAAGCTCTAGCATGGTTAGCCCCCAGATCGCTCCGCACGTGGGATGAGGTCAAGGATGCATTTCTCAATAAGTTCTTCCCACCATCTAAGACAGCAGTGATACGCCAAAAGATCATGACTTTCAAACAAAGGCCACATGAGACCCTGGTGCAAGTGTGGGAGTGGTTTAAGAAGTTGCTGAGGTCTTGCCCTACGCATGTGCAACCACCCTACGTCATTCAGGAAATCATCTACAACACCCTGGACGTAGCTACTAAGGAGAGAATCAACACCTATACCTCCTATGGGTATCTCGAGCTCCTACCACAACAAGCTTGGGATATTATAGAGAGGTTGGTCGAATTTGACAACACCTATGGGACTCTTGTGGCCTCCGACTCAAGGCCTTCCCCATCTATGCAACTCTATGAACCCTCCAAGGAGATTGGTCCCGACGTCAAAGATCAATTCATGCACGATCAACTCAGGAGGCTTCAAAAACAAGTCAAATTCCTCTCTGCCAACCAACCTGCGTTGAATGTGTCTCCGTAAGGCATATCACCACTGATTTCCCCCACACGGAGCAATTACAACTAGCGGAGACTCACCAGAAGGCGCGCTACATGAGGAATCCCAATCGCCAGGGGTACCAAAACTAGGGAAATCAACAACCCCAATACGACCCTAGGGATCCTCCACCCTATAGAGCTCCAGGCCATCCAGAGAGAGAACCATGATGTGACGATGTTCAGCTCATCCTTGATGAGTTAAGGAGGAACCAGGTTGCAAGTCAATAATCTAACAACGCTATCCAGAACCAACTTCAGGGCCTCAACGCCCGAATGGGGGAGATAGATAGTTAGAAGAAGACGATTGAGACCCAACTGGGTCAATTGGCGGCCAAAATCCCAAAGCCACCCGGCAAACTCCCTGGACAACTACAAGAAAATCCAAGGGGGTAAGCCGGGCACATTATCGTTATCAACATAAAGAGTGGACGCACATTGCACGAGCCAAGGAGCGAAGAAGAAGTCGCTGGAGACGTTGTCGATGTCTACACCCCAGTCGATATCGAGGGCCCTTTCGACGTCGAACCCAAAGTCGATGTCGAGCACACTGCGAAGCACACAACGGAGCCAGAGAGGCACTCGATATCGAGTGACCTGGTCGATATCGACCATCCCTTTGTTGTCGAACCCTCTGGAAATCGACCACAACTTTAGACTCCCTCGAGGTCGACCAAACCAGTCGATATCGACCACCCTGATGTCGATGTCGACCAGTCCAGAATGCAAAAATCGACCACTTTGCCTCGAAAGCCATCTAAAACTCTACCATATCCTTCCAAGGCATTGCGGGATCTAGCAGACAACAAATTCAGACGCTTCGTGAAGATCTTACAAGGTCTAAATCTCACCATACCATTCATGGAAGTGCTCAATGAGATGTTTGCCTACATGAGATTTCTGAAGGACATCATGTCCAAAAAGAGGTCCATTCTAGAGATTATCGGCAAATGCAATTCAATTGAGTTCCCTTAGAAGCGCGGCGATCCAGCCAAGTTCGTAATTACGGTAGGGGTTGGTAAGCATCAATTCAAAGCCCTATGTGACCTTGGGGCTAGTGTTAGTTTGATGCCCCTATCAATATGGCAAAAAGTGGGCGTATGAGCATTGGATCTCGTCGACATAAAGCTCTACATGGGGGAAAACTCCTTTGTGAGACCAGCTGGGGTTATGGATGATGTCCTTGTCAAGGTGGGAAAGTTCTTCATACCCACGGACTTCATCGTGTTGGACATGTCGGAGGATCCCATTGTGCCTATCATCCTTGGTAGATCATTCTTAGTAACAACGGATGTCAACATCAATGTGAGGAATGGCACCCTTACATTCACAATCGGCAACGAGGTCGTGGAGTTTTGCTTCAACCCTACAATGAGTGAAACAAAGCAGCTAGAACAAGTTGTCCTCTCACCGGCAAAGGAGAAGCTTCACAAGTTTTTGTTGACGAGGACAGAAACAGCAAAGAGAGTCGACATCGACTGGAACAAGTCGATAACGACTTAAACACTCGAAATCGACAAACTTTACTCGATATCGAGTGAGCCAGATGATTGCCAGAAGCATAATTATGGGGTCCCTGACGTCGACATCGACCACCCAAAGTCGACCGACTTTTTCACTCGAAATCGACCACCTACTGTCGAGATCAACTGACCCTCGGCCCGAAGATCGCTATTTCGGTCCCGAACAGGTAAGCTCAGGTATGCACCCTAACCCTCCTCTGTCCATTACTGATTATTCAACTAATGGGAGGGTCAAAGCTCCTTGGTTTTCCCATCTTGGGAAAGTTAGGTCAAGAAAGAGAAGGAAAGCGCCCAAACACAACCACCAATCAAAAGGTCAAATTAATTCCCAAAGATCTTTGCTTGAACTGATTGAATTCGATTAAGAATTTAAGAGATAAAATATTGAATTGATATATGGGTAACCTGGGGTTTTGGCAATCAATTGAGAGAATGAGTTTTGAGATTGGGATTTTAAAATGTCTTGTATTGTATGTATTGCCCATTTCGGTCAAAATGATCCGTGGACCGAAAAACTCGGGACCATAAATCCTGGTCCCGGTCCGATCCGCGGTCCATGTCCCTGAAATTTCCGGTCCATCGGTCTTTAATCGGACTGGAAATTCCAGTCTGGTCTAATCCGATCCAGACCAGAAGCCCAATCCTGGTAGGAACGACCTTGGTAAGGAATGAATTATGGATATCGTTAAGGTTTGAGTGACTACGATTACTTGGAAATTAGTGGATCTTGGGATTCGAGTTGTTTATATGATAAGGGATAGGATGTGAGTTCGATAATATGGTTTCCTCTTGATAATTCTAGATACTTGCTACAATTGTAATTGGAGGAACACTAGAGGTGTGATTGGAAGATTTTTATAATAGGAAGAAATCGTAATTAGTATGCGTGTAAGTGATGTGAATATTGAGGTGCTAGGAAAAGAAGAATGAGATTTGAGGAAAGGCGTATAGCGAAGAAAAGGTATTGTTAAGATTGATCATGAGTTTGATTAATTGGGTATAGAGATGGAAAGATTATGAATGACAAATATGGTAACTAGTCCAGGTGGAGAACATGATGATACTAATGGTTGTGGGATTTTGGGAATGCAATAAATTGTGACGCGTTGGGTGAATCTGAATAAGAATGATATAGAATTTCTCTTGGAAATAGGGTTGGTGGTCAAGGTTATTAAGAGGTAAGGTGTCGTTGCTTGAGGATTGTAGTCTAAGGCAAGTTAGGAGTGTGCGACAATAAAGGACTAGAGTAGGACGATGAGAGCTCGTGATTGATTGAGGCTATAGTGGGACTCTGTATGGTGAATAAGTGAAAATGTTATGGCCTTTTGGGATGTAGGAAGATACAATTTGATCTAGGTATGTTCTAAGGAGTTGCTCGGGTAACACTTTTATGTTGACCACTTGGGAATAGGTGTAGTCGAGGAGGGACTTGATGATTCATGGTTACGGGTTTAGGACTAGTTGGCTCATTGGTTTAGAATCTAACGAGTGCAGACGATTGAGTATTGATAGGGCTTTTTGATATAGTTAAGTAAGGTGCTTGTGTTGTTTGGGATGCATAAGTAACATAAGAGATGAACCTTTTCTTTCAACATATTAAGCATATAGGATGCGAGAGTGCTCATGCATGGGGTTAGGAATAGGAGTTGGTTCTTTAGAGGTGGATTAGCAGTGAGTGTGCTTATTGGTATGAGAAGTGAGATCAGGGTTTGGAAGTAATTTGGGAGTTCTCTCGTAGAGATATTGATTGGATGAATTCTTAAGGACATAGGTAGAATGGATGAATTCGGAAGGAAACACCTAGATTGCTCGCCGCTTGATAGAGGTTCTGACAAGAGTCTGGAATATTGAGCTCAATTTATGATTTCTTGGAGAGTTATGAGTTTCGATACATGGACTTTGTGGTTAGGTAGGAAGTCGGATGTGAGAGCTTGAGATCTTAAGTGAATTGATCCTTAGAGGACTCGTTTATCTGAACTTGAGGTATATGTTGGATGCATTTGGGATAGGGTTGATCCTTGGACTTGTATGAATGAAATTAAAGAGGACGTCCTTGGGTTCTGGTTTAAGAGAAGCGTGATGCGGTTGTAATCAGAGATTTTATCCTGAACTGTGTTGGTGGACCTAACTTATACTTGACCTTGGCTTTGGGAGCTTGATGATGGTGTATGAGTATGATGGTTGTGTTCTATTCTGATCAGTAACAATGTACATATTTCTCTGATTTTATGATATGATGAAGATGAGATTTGATGTGTTGATATGTTGTCCTTTTGATAGAATGACATCCTTATTGTGACAAATTCTGCTATGTTGATATTCCGATGGATGATGATTGGTTGTGTTAGTTATGATCTGGTAGGTCGTTATTCTTGTTATGATTATTGGCATGATGAGTCTTGATGGACTGACTTTGTTTATGTTGATATATGATAACCTGAATTGCTTAAATGTTGAGTATGATGATGCCTTGAGATTGATTTATTGAAGCCGATTCTGGAAAATGAACTTAGAAAGTGGAATTGGGATTAGCTCTTAGAGGTGGATAAACTGCTTCTTGAATTCTTTTGAAAATCTGGTTGACTGTCGTAAGGAGAACTGACTTGCAATTTGAAACCTTCGTTGGTTTTAAATGGATTTTAGTCTTGGGGAAGAGACTTGTTTTTAGAGGTGGATGGTGTAAAGACCGAGATTTTAAATACTATTGTTATAATTATAAATTTCATTCCGATAATTTTTTTTTAAATTTCTAAGACTCCGAAAAATTTTAAAGATTTCCATCCTCGAGCAAACGATTTATTTTATTCTTTCAAGACGGTATCCGACATGAATTTATTATTCGCTTTAAAAATGAATTAATTCTGCTTTATTATTCCGAGTCTTAAAAATATTTTATGGGTTCGTTGTTTAACTCGGATTCGAATGTTTGGATTAGGGTTGAAAAACGGGTTTTATGATTTGTTTTCGGTGTATTAATTTTAACTTTTTTTCTACCCAATTACACACTCAATGTCACCATCCCTCCCTCATCCTCCACCTCTAAAACCCCCTACCCCCTAGTTCATCTGTAAACCCATTCCCCCATGTTAGAATTATTTTATAATTCGGACATTATTTTATATACGCCCAAAAGATAAATAACCTAATTTATGTAATTAGGGAATTAATTCTTATTCGTTAAGAATTAATTAATATAAGGATAGATAATATATATTCGTTATATATTTATCTAATAAAATAAGAGATAAGTTCTCTTATTCCTATAAGATAAGGAGAAGAGACGCTTCTCCTAACGAGTCAGTCATTACTGAAACCCTAGAGAGTCTGTTCGTCAGACGTTTCTCCCACAGAGAACTCTCCTCCGTGGAGAGAGTCTCCTTCCTCTCCAACGCTCTCCCATGGTGTGTAGGCTGTGAATCGTAGGTTCTCCCCTGCTCCCGAATTTCGAACGAGATTTAGGGCTATGGAGATCTACCCGGTGATCAAATTCGAAGACAAGACGATCTAGATTCCGCTTTCGCTATTCGAGGTAATCCGTTTATCCCTCAAATTCTAACATTGGTATCAGAGCTTTAGGCTCAAATTGACTTTGAATTTGTTCAATCGGATTAAATTCACATGTACACCTTAATGCGAAATAAATTTACGTTTTTGTTTCGGCATTCTTGAAATTCATGTGTGCATATTTTTCCACGTATGTTTGCTGTGCATATTCATGTACTTGGAAGCAAGCATGCTTTGCCATCATGTAGCCTAGGGGTCTAAGTTCATAGGTGTTGACTTTGATTTCCCCTATTTAATTACTGGTGTAATGGCCCGTACAAATTGAAGGAAGATTTCTGTTTTTTATGTGCACTGCCACTTTACTCCGTCTTCTTCCTTTCTTATATCATCATCTGTTTTTTACTTCCATGAATGAGGGGTTTTGCTCTCTTTTTTGTTTCTTTGTTCATATTTGCGTTTTTGGATTTGGGTTTTTTTTTGAAACCCTAGATCTGAGAACTGGTCTGAATTTGAGATTAAAGCATGAAATTGGTTAAACAAGAACACTTGGCCCTTAAAAATTCGTTTTTGCCCAACAAATTCGTATTTTGTATGCGATTTTGCTTTGTTCTTTGTTCTGTTTTTAACCATCTACAGAGAAGCCGGAGCACTTTGAGGCGGCGGTACCACTATCAAGGGTTACCCAAGGCGAGGCGCAGATGGAGACATCCTTCGATCTTCGGAGTCGATCGCAATCGACGTGGTTCGTGCCTCTTGTTTTGGACTGTTCTCGCCAAAGATCCATGGCTGTGGAGGCGCCGTTCGCAACCGTGCTCCTTGTCGGAGCAACTGGAGGCGACGATGCTACCGAGAGTCATCGACGGCAGAGAGGCAGTGGGAGACAAATGGAGCTCCGAGCTGGCTGCCATGGCGGTAGGCTGATGTCGGGCTTCGTCGGGTTTGGCTTCGGGCCGAGCCGGGCTGCTGGTAACCTAACGGGCACGGGCTTGGGCGGGCTTCGGGTCGCGCCTGGGCTAGGCTTCTGAAGGGTCTGGACGTTGGCCTGTTTCGTAGGCTTGTTCATTTGGCTTAATTTGTTTAGGCCTTGTAGCTAAAGAGTTCATGAGCAAATTTTTTTTTGTATTTGGACTTTGATGTTATATGTTGAACGTGACTAGTTTGTTCGGATTCGTTTTGGACTGAGACTTGTCATGTTTGACCGAGCTTTGGAGTTGTCTTGGTCGGGTTAGGACCCGGACTGAGACTTGGTGGGTTGCGTTTGATGAATTGGGCTTAGCCCGATTCGGTTCAAATGCGAATCATCGCTTTTATATAACCAAGTTGTGACTAAGTTATGTGAGCTAGGTCAGTTGAAACAGCTTTTCGGTTATGTTTGCTCTCAAAACTTTGATCGGACTATGTGTCTGATTGAATTTTCGATTGAAGCGAACAAACTTGAAAGTTATGTGATATATCGACCTACGTGGCCCTTTATCTAATAACGAGCGATGATGAGTCCTAAGTTATGTTGATTTGTTCACATATGGACCGAGCTCTCTAAAATTCTTTTTCCAAGAATTTGTTTTTCAAGGATATTTAACCTTGGTTGAATATCGTTTTACTTGAAAATTGATCGGATTTAAATAATTCAATTGTGAATTGTTTAAAATTATTTTGAGTTAATGGATAGTTATTGCGTATAACTTATTAACTTAAAATGGAAAATTGACTTTATGTAAGTTAATTAAAATCTGAGAAATAAATCTTTTATTTAAAGATTGTAAGAGACAGGCATTCGGGATGCATCTCTGAACCTTGCGATAATTTCTTGTTTTACTACTAACGTGGTGATGTACTTGAGATTATGAAAAGACACTTGACTTGTTTGAGTGTTATTGCAAGGTAATCGAGCAAGTAATTCATTTATTAAATGGATGAAATATGTTTAGTAATTTTGAATAGCGTTTTTAAACGTAGTTCCAAAATTCTGAATAAACCCTTAAGGGGCAAGGACCTATATGTCTAGGATCCTGAAAGTCGATAGTCCTAATGAAGACGTGTTATCTGACTTTGCTCGATTAGACTGGATTTGTTCTAGTGTATATCCATACGTTGGATATAGAAATAAAGTGAGTCGAGGTTGAGTACTTGGGGTACGTCAACAGTAATGCAGTTCCCTTGAAAATTAGAAAATGAGCAGATGGACTTGATGAGAGTTCGACTCTTGTGTCCTAGGCTTTAAAAATTATTTTCTAATTTGTAAAGCTCACTTTGGATTTTTCTCAGATTAATAGAGTTGTAAAACTGAATTTCATGGTTCCAAGGCATTTTCATGCTAAGGAAGATTGTCATTCAGTATACTCTGTTTCACTTAGGGACATGGTCCTAGTGGGAGCAAATCTTTAGACTGACTCGCACAGTCAAAAGATAACCTTAAACATACGTTGTTTGAAAATCGTCAGACGGACGAGTATGTCATCATGAATCTGTGTTCTAACGGAGTTGATTGAATGCTACTAGTATGTTTTTGCTTCGAAGGTCATGGTAAATGATGATATGTGTTAGTTTGTGCTTCGTGCATAAACGGTAACATGTTTCTGGTCAATGGTGATAGACGGGTAATATACTCATTTCACTGATCTGAATCAGAAGTTAGCAGAACTGAGGTTACATCGATTTATATCGTAGTAATAAAAAGTTTAGCTTTCCTGAAATGTCAGGGGCTTCTGAAGTTTCCTTACAAAGACCAAGTGATGTCATGATGCTAGTAATGGAACATACCTTGAGATCTTATTGGATTTCGGTTCCAATGTTTAGATCATAAGTTTGCTGATTTTGTTTCAGTAACATGAGGTTAAATTTGTCACTTTTGTGATAATGGTTGCAAATATGATTTGTAATTTATGCATAATCTGATCATTGGGAAAAGCAAGTCGTTGCTAGGTCCATATGAAGAAGTTGCGATCTACTTAGTTCAAGTTGATCACTAGGCAATTAGATCAGATGATATACCCAAAGATTGGTGCTGAACTTCGAAGTTAAGCTGAAGCCAATCGTATAAGATGTTATCAAGTTCAAATCTTAGTATTTTCTAATCCTCACTGAATTTTTGTAATTCATGAGAAGTGTCACTATGGAAGCATAGTTTAACCACTTTACAAAGTGATAAAGGGTAGATGAAATGCATACTCTAAAAGGTATTCTACTACCGAGTGGGAGAATAGGTTCAGTGGAACCTGAGAAAAGAGAGAGTTGTCAGAAGAGGATGTTTCCTTATCTGAAAATGATGTGACACGCCTTGTGGTAAGTCCAGGATGATCATTGTGGGATTGTCCAAAGAGATTAGATGCTTATTGCATTAAGCACTTCTCTTGAGGCTTCGAGTGTAATCTGTTACTTGTAACAGATCACAATTTTTGTAGATTACGTTCTACAAAATATAGAAGGTGAAAGCACCAATTCCGGTGTGCTGTTTGAATTTCATGATTTCCTAGGATCAATATGGATTTGAGGATGCATAAATGGATGTTGGTATACAAGTTAAGCTTGTTGGTCAACATATATCCATGATTTCTCTCACATTGAGTGATTGAGAAATCAGATGAAATTCAAAATGTTTTCTGTCTTAAATTCTTCTGTTGACTGAAGTTACACGAAAAGGTCAAATCCAAGCACCGAGCATTAGTTTCTGCTGAGTGTGTATAGTGCTGATTTGTGGAGTGGTTCATTTGTTGGACAATCCTTAGTCAGTTACTTCCTGAAAATGGCACAGGTGTCATGTTAAAGGCTAAAGGCATAAGAGGATCTCTAGGAGATGTACTTATGATTGAGGGTCACTTGATGAACCTTAAGGTATGGAATAAGCTTAAGAAGCTAGTTCTTATATATTTTAGCCTTATCCGTTTAATTGCATCAAATCCATTTGGATAAATGGCATCAAGAAGAATGTGTGTACTAGGCATGAGGCTAGGTACATTAACACATTCTTAAATCATCTTGGAAATGCGAACTTCTAAGATTGATGAGAGCAATCTGATAAGGAAGATGAGTTTTCGTAGCTCAGGGACCCTTAATCATGATTGAATGACGGTTGTTAAACCAACTTAGGATGAGTTTTGATTGATAAAACCACAGCATAGCCTCTGGTAGTTCAATTATTACATCGTCTTATGATAGTTGTAATACAAACTGTCTTGCCACGTTAACATTCAGGATATTCCGGATCAATCGTGATCTAGCGTTCCTGAGAATGTTCAGAGCTAAAGAAGTTTCGTTCTTGGCTCACAACTTGTTGAACAAATGTGTTTCGAGTTCAGGATTTTCATCTAGAACGATTGTGAGCATATCGAAACCACTTTAGAGTGGGAGTTGTTTTGAACACGAGATATCTCAGAAACACATTAGATGTGGTTGCTCCAAAAAGTATCCAAATAAGATAGCACTAATCACCACTTAGAGTCTGTGATCTATTGGTAGATCTAAGACACAACGAGCGGATGGTGATGACAGATAACGAGTCTATAGAAGAAGCCATGTTTTGAACTGGTTTCTATCCTGCCTAGACATAAAGCAATGAGATAACTGGGTTCTTAAAGCTTTATAAGCGGAATGATCCATTGAGAGTTATACCCTAGATCAAGAGAGTTAGGTTGGAACCTTCTCTCTGCATGGTTAGATTGTGTTCAATCAAACCGATGAATGGCTACAAAGGCTTGTATCCGTTTACAAGTTGACCTAGATAGCAAAGTTTTTCCCAGTGGGAGGACTTCTGAAAATTCGTTTTCTGGAAAAGTTTCTGCTAAGGTTTTGAGAAAGACACTGGTCTTGTACTTATACCTATGTAAGCATTGAAACATGCATCTAGATGACAATGATAAGATGTTTTGTACTTTATGTTCAAAATATGAATCATTGTAAGTATGTCATATTGGAAAGTTTAACTTTCTGATGTTGCAGATGACACACTGATAGCCAACTATGTTGTGATTCTAGCATTACAACTTTGATACAATTGTCAAGTGAATCTGTTACATAGAAATTGGGTAGTTGTCTATGAGGTTATTTCGTATAATCTTAAGCATGTCATTCTCATATATGGAAATGTGTAAATGGACTTACATAGGAAGTGGATTAAGTGAGGAACTCTTGAGAAACTGAGTGCAATCTCGCATTCTGCTGTATGCTGAGATGAGACAAGTGAACATGTGTTTGTTTACAAACTGATTCGAGTCTTATGCACTGAACACAGTAAATGATTGCAAAAGCACTCTTGTAGACTGTGTATTGTGTTATGGTGGATGATGTCTATGTCCATGTTGGAACATAGATATGGATCTTAGTGATCTAAGGGAGGAGACACTGATGTAAGTATCAACATCAGTCTGTAGGTCTTATCTCTAAGGAGAAGAGACGTTGTCTAGCAAGAAACTGTCTTGCTTGTCCTTCCACCACGGAAACTGAGGTTCTTACATCATCAGTAGCTTCCGAGGAGATTATGAAAAAGGATTCTCCTGAAAACACAAATTTGGTTGTGGCGAAACATGGTGAGCAGATGTCATGACTATAGGTTATGGTTGTCCAGTTTTGTCAATACCAGGATTTCCAAAGGATATTGGAGATCAAATGATATTCAGATCAAACCCTGTCTAGTCAGAGAGACGTTGTTCAAGAACAACGTTGTCGTAATATGTTTGACTCTTGATGGTCATGCGAGCCACCTCTCTGATTTGAGTTTTTAGCAAGTGGGAGACTTTGGTCTTAACTCATATGCTGTGCCATTGACATGGTGAAAACTAGTGATGTAAATATGAAACATGTTACATATCACTGAACCATAGTTTGTTCTCTCACACGAACAAACGTTCCTATAAGTGTTCGTCACTATAGGTGTAAGGTATCTCAATTCTTATGGGAACGGAATGAGATGATAACCGCCTTGACTATCTTTGGATGTGAGGATGAAGTCTCTCCGGTTGGGAAAGACTGAATGGGTAATTTATAGTAAGTCATTTATATGACTCGTAACTATGCTCCTGCGCCCATTGGTTCAGAAAAGCAAGGTGTTGTAGGGTAAAATGGTTCTCAAGTCTACGTGGCTATGAGATGAACACCTTTACAGGTTGAGTGGACAACGCTTTAGAGAAGCGCTCCCTGTAGCACACTGTCATACTAGTGTGTGCTAGTCGACCCTATGAGGTGATAGATTGATCCCATCTCTATTACTGTGTGAGCTAAGATATGTATAAACAAGGCAGCCCTTAGTGACTAATGGCTTGGGTTACTGATTGTGGTG
This sequence comes from Persicaria maculosa, assembly GCA_963922045.1. NCBI lineage: Eukaryota > Viridiplantae > Streptophyta > Magnoliopsida > Caryophyllales > Polygonaceae > Persicaria > Persicaria maculosa. The sequence continues at coordinate 59,686,344 of OY998267.1, forward strand.
GTGATGCGCTACTTTGGTTGTGTTCCGATGGCCATGAGTGATGCGGTCTAAGTGGGACACTTCTGGGAAAGTGGTCATCATTTACATGAAAGTGATGCCAATGCGAAAGGAAGGTATTATGAGTAATCGTTGACGGAAATGGGATTTGCTAGATCCGACAGTTGCGTACTGTTGTGAATCGCCATTATAGTTGAACCAAGCTGAGAGGGATCTAGTTTTGTGTGTCAACTAGTCCATGAAAGATAATCCTAGGGATGCAGCAATACTTTTCAACTAACGTTGTGACCTAGTCCCTAACGGGATTTTTATGCAGGTAGTATTGCCGGGTCGCACGGCCTATACACGACAAGTATGAGATTGAGTCTTGGAGGAACATGATCTTTTGTGCGAGTGAGAGATGTTAGAATTATTTTATAATTCGGACATTATTTTATATACGCCCAAAAGATAAATAACCTAATTTATGTAATTAGGGAATTAATTCTTATTCGTTAAGAATTAATTAATATAAGGATAGATAATATATATTCGTTATATATTTATCTAATAAAATAAGAGATAAGTTCTCTTATTCCTATAAGATAAGGAGAAGAGACGCTTCTCCTAACGAGTCAGTCATTACTGAAACCCTAGAGAGTCTGTTCGTCAGACGTTTCTCCCACAGAGAACTCTCCTCCGTGGAGAGAGTCTCCTTCCTCTCCAACGCTCTCCCATGGTGTGTAGGCTGTGAATCGTAGGTTCTCCCCTGCTCCCGAATTTCGAACGAGATTTAGGGCTATGGAGATCTACCCGGTGATCAAATTCGAAGACAAGACGATCTAGATTCCGCTTCCGCTATTCGAGGTAATATGTTTATCCCTCAAATTCTAACACCCCCATTCCTCATCTTTCAATTCACATCAACAGTCCTCCTGCCTTTTTCATTCGGTACTCCATCACTCCCATCCCTTCACTTCATTTTGAATCCAAGCTAACCATACCAAAAAACCCTTTGTTTCACCTTCACCTCCCCTATTCTCCCCTTTCCTTTCAAACCCACAGCAAACACCTTCTCTTGTTCCTCCATTCCTGTTCTTGCTCAACACCGAGCTCACCCACTCCTCCCATCCTTGCCCGAGCTCCACAACCACCTCCGAGACCCCATCCACCTCCTCCATTGAATTCAAGCCGCCAAAGCTTCCTCCTCCTCCTCCCACAGCGTGTCCTTTCACGACGTGATGAATCGCCGCCCCGAGAAGTTCCTTCCTCCACCATAGCCGACGACCGAAAGCGATCGAGCCTCCGAAGGAGCCCGGTGAGTCGACGCAGCCGCCTTCCTCTCGGTGAGCCCTCTTGATGCTACCTCTTTTTGTTCTTGTTTAGCTTTACACATAGAAACCTTAGGTCTCTGTAAGTAGGACTTCGAACAAGAGCTACCCACCATTGTTGTATGAATTTCTTCGAGTGGCGAGCGAGAACGAGGGAGTATGAGAGCGAGAGCGGCAATGCGTGAGATTGGCAAGGGAGAACGAGTGAAACTGCTTGGAGCCGAGCTGAGCGTGAGCGACAGACAGGAGCTAGGAAGCGAACAAAGGAGGTTCAGGGTGGTAAAAGATGGAGGCTGAAGCGGGGGTGGGCCCGGTTGCAGGTTTTATTGGTTTTTAAGAGAAAACCGAGTTCTTTTTCCTTTTGATCGAACTGGATTTGGGAAAACATAATTAAAAAAAATAGATGGGCTAAGCTAAGTAGGGGATTGACTGGGTATATATTGCAAATGGTATTTGGGCCTAATAAGTAGAAATCTGAAATGGGGTTGTTTTGCTTTATTAATTAATTAATTAATTATCTATTTATTTATTATTTATTTGGTTATTTATTTATTTTATTGATTATTTGATGATATTTAAATTGGTAATATATATTATTGAAGTGTTTCTAAAGTGTCGGAATTTATTAAGATAAGGATTTTTTTTCTAGATAAAGCAAGCAATGCTGAGATTGTTTTAATAATATTATATTACAAGATTTATTAAGGTTTTGGGAATAAGACTAATTTTGGAACCAATTTACTTGAGTTGAATTGGTGAATTGATTAATGACATTAATTGAGCACTTACATGAGTAATGGAATGGATTATATGAAGTATGTGAATGAGATATGAGTATATATATGGATTGAAGCATGATTGATGTGTTGAGATCTGAGTTAACTATGATATTTGTTATGGAGGATAATTGGATATTACATGATAATATATGGTGAGATGCTATATGATGTTATATGATATGTGATGAGAGGATATAAAATGCATGTATGATATGAATGTACGATGAAGCATGATGTGAATATGAGATGATTATGAGCATGATTATAAAGCATGGTGTGTTGTGATATTGGTATTATACGGTGATGGATCAGATGTTATATGCAATGATATAGGAGATATGATATGTTGAGACGAGATGTGAGATGATATATGATGAGATGAGTTGAGATGATAATGATGAAATGTTAAGATGTGATGTTCTATGATTATGTGAACTTATGTGCAATAGTTAGGGGCACCTTCTGTTACTTAGACATAGACTTATGCATATTTGTGTACTCTCTAGGTAATATGTGAACTGGTGGATATTGCTTGTTGTATTGCTTGGATTATGCGCGCCTATAGGTAAGTTTCCTACAGGAGCTTACTCATTAATCGTACCTCATGCCTGATATGTCATATAGTATGTAGGTGTTGCATATCAGATGCCATGTAGTATCATGTTTAGGACTTGGACTTATGAATAAGCATTCTTATTCTCTATGTGTTTGAAACAGAACGACCGTTATCTGTGAGTTCTAGAGTCTTTGTTAGGGTCATAGGACAACTCATCTTCATCGGGTGTTGTCCTTTTCGAGTCATTTTTGTATCACGAGATACGAGATGAGCATGATATACGATATAATGATGAGACATGATGAGATATGATATGCTATAGCACAGAATTGGCCAGTCTCTGCACTAAAGGGAAGGGGTGCAGAGGTAGGAGAGGGATATGCCACTTGAAATTCTTTGTGGGATCCCATTTAATCCCTTTCTGCATATATATAAACTGTTAGCATGCTGGTGTGTTTAATATGTTTCCAATGTATTAGAGCATCGTTTATTTAGGCTTAGCATGCTATATGTCCTCAGCGAGGTCTTTAGGGCCCGCATTTGTCTCTTGGCCTGACTTCGTGGTTAGTTTCAAGTATTTGATCCTTGTTTGTTTTGTGCTTTCATGACGAGGATTTACATCGGGATGTTTAGTTGACCGAGAGAATGACTTGCCACCAGACATGACACTTTGGATGTTTTATACTCGTTTATTTTGGTTTTGACCCGGCTCTGCCAAGGCAAGTTGTATCTTCAATTTCCTTTCATTATGTGATTTGAACTTAAATGGTTTTCAGCGACTTAGAAAGTAGGACAGGTTATGGTCCCCAATCGACCTATCGTGAATTTATGGTACGAAATCCCTTCTTTTAGTACTAACACTTTGTTTTGAAACTCAACCGTTACTCGAATTGCAAGATCCGAACAAAGGTATCCAATCCATCGAAACGTAACCCGAATGTTTATATTTGGGCCGTTACATCGTATGCTTATTTAAACCCCGATATTAATTATAAATCGAATATCCATTTTTAAATCAGCCCATCAAATATTAAGTCTAACAGAAATTAAAGCCCAACTGAAATATATAAAGCCCAATAGAATTCCAAGCCCAATAAATATAAAATTTAACCGAATTAATAAGCCAATCAGCAAGTAGCAACGACTCTATCCGTGGCTAAATCAGTGGCTATTACAGTTATTCTCAATTAATGCGTTTTAACTTCTACTGGGCTTTAATTTAATTATAATGAGCTCATATATGGCTATGCATTCCACCATGGGCCGATTAATGGGATATAAGTTCTTATATGTAAATAAATGCTCATATGTTGATGTAGGGAGAATTGAATCGAAATATATACTAAAATATAAACCAATGCAACCCTTATCCTGTTCAAAGATATTCAAGACTCCCCATTGTGGTAGTAGGGAAATTAGGTTCCATCCTCGAGGAAGCGAGTCAGCGGGATCCTAGTATAGCCTGAAAGTCACATTTTGAATGTTGACCAGAAGCCTCGATCTCAAGTAGGGTACTCGACGTCGACCTAGGCTCTCGATTTCTACTACAATAGAAGATCTGTAGAGATAAAAACGAGAAGTCGTATCGACCAGGGGTGTCGATATCGATGTTAGTAGCACACATCGACCTGGCTCAGAAAACTGCCAATTGACACAGGGCACTCGATCTCGAGTTGATGACTCGATATCGAGCTCAGCAGCAGGAAGAGGGTGCGTCGACACAACAAACGCTGATGTAGAACAGATGTGTCGATATCGACCTCGGATGTCAATATCGAGTAGTTCCTGCAGAAAGGCCGAAGAAAGTAGGATGGAGAAGGAGCAATGAACAACAAGTAACAGTGGGTTGTTGGGTTTTTCGATAACTCAATGAACGGTAGGTAATAATGGTGTAAACTAATAAAGAAAAGATCTTCCAAAGCCAGGGATTACCACAACGACAACCATGAAAGTAAGCCGAGAAATCAATAAAGATACATGCTTTTATCATAAAGGAGAAGGCTTTCACCTAAACCCGACAAATAGGAAAAAATATCTTGCAATAAATTAGCCTAATTTGCATCTACCTTTATCATAATTGAGTTTATAATCTTTCGAATAGAAACCCTAATTACTACCCAAGTTTGACAATATGAGTTCTTTAAATTTGCATTTAAAGATGAAGCAAAAGGTAGTCCGAGATAAAAGATACCTTCTTTAGCGACATACAAAACTTACTACCATGGCTATCGTAGGGCTCACCCTGACCCTAGAAGAAAGGGCGACTACTCTCTCATGTTGAATGAAGACATACTTGAACTTGAAAGGAAATAACTTTGCATTGAATGGAAAAAGTTGAATCTTTACAATCGCAACGCCAACTATCGTAAGCCCCTAAACCCTAAAGCTCAAAACCTAAAACTATTGCTTTGAATGCTTAATGCTTTGTATCTTGCTTGCTTGAATGAATAAAAATCAGCCCCCAAGGTCTTTATTTATAGCCTACTAATCCTTGCTAGCCAAGAGAGTAGTTCTAATCCTACTAAAACTTCTACCTAAAATTCTATCCCATCATAGATAGGATGAAACATTATTAAGGTAAATATAAAATATCCTAGGGTAAAAAGGCAAGTTCCCTAGGACATAATCTATCTAAAAAGAAGATAAACCATGGCTAACTGGATAACTCTTGCAATTCGCGTCTTCAAAGCGCGTCCAAACCATGTAAATTTCCAATCGATATTGACCAGGTGACTCGATATTGAGGTCTCTGTTTTGGCTCGAAGATCTTCACTTCACTCGAGCTCTGGAGTCTACTCGATGTCGATACTTCCACTCGATCTGAGTTCATGTTGAGTGGTCTTTAGTGGTTCTGTGTGGTCTGTCTCGACGCTCAGTGTCCACGTCGAGCTGGCATGTCGATCTCGACATATATGGTCGATATCGACCTCTTTTCTTCTTCACTTGGCTTTGTCGTTTTGACTCTAATTCCGCTCCAATTCCTACACATTTAGACCAAAACTTATGCAGACTCTATTTCTTGCACGTTAACTCATTCTACAAAAATTTGCATTATTTTCAACCTTTACATTAGGAATCCAATAGAATATGAAGTCAAAACATGGAAATAAAAAGACTCTAAATATGTACATCAAAATACCCCATACATAGAGTTGCTTGTGCTCAAGCAACAACCAAGCAATAACCAACACCTACAACACACCCTTCAAGTCTTCGCCCTCGTCAAAAGCAACATCATAAATGGTAGCAAAGCAAAGCAAGTGAATTTAACGTCATCACACATATATGAGCGATCCATATGCTTAAGCAATTTTAAATCTAACCTCACAGGGATAATGTGTTTGCACTCAACTCTCAATGTGTTTAGGCTATGAAGATCAACTCTCAACTCAATTCCATATACAAACTCATAAACATTGCAATTTATAATAATCCACTTCGCAACCAATTATGTAGATGCAATAAGAATCATCAGGTGGACTTTTGCTCAATGGAAGACTTCAAAGAAGACTCCATTCGAGGGGGTTGTAATGGGGCTTGGTGAGAATTAAAGGGTATGAAATTATTTGGCTATATGGAGCTTATTAAAATTTTGGAATAAAGACTCCTAAATTTCAACATAACTCATCCGAACCATACCTCTCAAAATAATGCACTTTACAAACTTACTTTCCATGAAGAACTTCAACCTTTCTTTCAAACCCTAATATGTTCTCAAAGATATAAATCTTACAAAAAATAAAAGAACTAAGGAATAATTGGCTCATGCACTAAATATAATAATATATCTTTTTTTTTTCTTTCTTCGATTGTTTTTTGAACGAAAATGAAATAAATAAATAAATATGTGCATTTATATGGTGAGACAAAAATCCTTTCAAAATATGTGACAATATGCAAATATATACCAACCCATAAATTTTCTTTGCTCAAAACTAAACAATATGCACTTTCTTTCCACAATGCATTATTCTAACCATTCTAAGTCTCAATTCCCAAATGGGGGTCATGCTTAATTCGGCTAGGGATAATTTTGTGGAGTTTGCAATATAAGGCTGAGGCTAATGTTCTGGCTTCAAGCATAGATAATGCAGGGTAGGTAAAGAGAGGGTAAAAATGGCTCAAAAAATGTCTCCATCATTTAATTCTCATAAACATAAACATATATATGCACTGGCTTTGAATAACTATCACAACATTTAGAGATGCATAGGAAGAGTAAATACACTCAAGAAAGCAGAGGGATTTTTAATGTTCTCCATAGGCAAAAATTCTCACTAGGACAAATTTTGTTGGATTTTTCTTTTTAGCCTAGGATCATATGTGCTCAATTTCATCACAAGTTCATAATCTACATAAAAACAATTTTAAGGACATAGCCTAAACCATCCAAATATGCCATATGATTTACATGATCAAGTCAGCTATTGAGTTTTCATCATAGGACATCTAAGTAGGGCTTAAAAACAAACTTAAGAGGTAAATATGCATTTTTTCTTTTTGACATTTTCTATTTTTTTTTGGATTTTTGCATTTTTTATAAACAAATAAACTAAGAAAATAAACATTAAAATGCATTAACTTTAAACATGAATGCAATGCAGAAAAATAAACATAAAGCAAAATAAAAGTTACTACAAGCCAAGTTTACCAATTTTAACCAGAACCACATCCAGATAGCAACATTATAAAGTCCAATTTCAATCCCACCCCATATTTAAAGATTACAGTGTCATCACTGTTGAAAAATAAAGTAAAAGGGAGGGGAAACACTCACTCTACTTACTCTCAGAAATCACTCCTCAGGAGGCGGAGGTGGAGGTGGAAGAAGCAAGGGCCAGCCCTGTGAAGATGAAGACCCAGGGTGATATGAAGGGCCACCCTGCTGGAAGGTGGAGCTGTCAGGATAGTAGTGATGAGGGTCCTGCTGGTATGATGGACCCGGTGCTGAGTAGGATGGTCCTGCCTGACCATAATGCGGCTACCCATGGGGGTGGTGGCCGAAGCTGAAACTAGACTCCTTGAAGAACTTAGTGAGTCGCTCATGAGAGGCAGCAAATCACCGTTGATCTTCTCGAACGTGTTGCATGAACCGATGTATCTCCCTAGCTCCAACTCCAACCTCGATAGTCGTGTAGTCACCTCCTCCTGCCACTCAGTAGGAAGGCAGGCTGCACCGGCTGAGTGTGTGGAATCTAACTATGGTGTGACCCTTGCGGGACATCACCACCATCATCATCGTCGTCGTCATCATCGTCGTCGTCCCCCTAATAGGCTAGGGGCTGCTACGCACCAGTGGAGTAGGGATCAGCATCCCATGACATGGCCTCTATCTCGGGCTCGTGGTTATGTAGCAGTGGCCTCCTCTGCAGCATCGGGTCTGTTGTAGGATTTACATCCTCATGACATGGTTGACCAGTCCAGGAATGGAACCAATCAGGGACATACAAAAGATCCTTATAGTCGTATCCGAGAGGCATTCCCGATTGGGGGTGCCTCTAACCATCTGCTCCTGTTGCTATGACTCAGCCCTGTCACAATATACTAGCATCCATATAGGTAAGCTCATAGGTTGTATACTTGTCGACGCATATGTTCAGGGTGTGGGCTAGGACGACCACCATGCTACCGTCTAGGATGTGTCCGCTCGCAGTGCGCCTCCGCTCCAAAATGTGCTCAAGCCATGTATACAGGAGGGGAAATGACTCATCCTTAAAAATCATCCAATGCAAGGTCTTAGTCTCGCAGTGCGTTGGGTGGCAGAGCTCAGGTCTCACCCAGTTAGTGCTTCGCCAAGATACGGAGGATGACTCGAAAAAGCGGGCTGGTGACCTTGTTGGTGAGGACGTCAGTGGGAGCGGGGTCTGGGATCCCTGAGATGTAGCTCCAGATGATGTTTGAATCCTCAATTCTGAAGTGCAAAGGGGTGTAGGTGAACCCGAAAAAGTCGCTTATCTGCTCAAGACTAAGAGGGTGTTGTCGGTTGCCGAGTCGGAAAGAGACTCGACGTCTGGATGATGCACAATCGGGTATCTCTAGTGTTGCTATGAACTCCCAGTCAGAACAGGGTAGTGTGCGCTGAGGTCGCTGATGAGCCTCTGCAGAGATACATACTCCAAAGCCTCCCAGACGCTAGTGTAGAAACCCAAGTGCCTCATGTCAGGGTAGTTGTACCAGCGGGCTCTATGGGCTCGGGGAATGAGGCGGGTGGCTAGGCTCCGCTGCTCCTCATCAAGGATGTAAAGAGCGTCCCTCTCATCATTCTTGGATCTCACCATTTTCTGCAAAGAAAACAGTGTCCTAGATAATGACCTAGATCAAGTAATATAAAGCAACCCAGTACTTAGGTTCAGAAACTAGCGTAAAAATGTTTAATATCAACATAGGCTAATTTTAGTGCTAAATCTTGCAATCTTAAATTTAATGCTCAAAGTAAAGATTAATCATCAACTTTTAATTAATCATCAACTTTTAAACATTAAAAATAAGGAATATTTAAAAAACTTCAAGACATTTCTCAAAATCTTAACAACTTCATAAACCCAATTTCTTGAATATTTAGCACAATTCCAAACCTAATCAAATCTCATTTAGACACATTATATCCAAAATCATCAGCACTCAACATGAAATCTCAACCCTAAATTCAACATTTATGCATCAAAATCTATAAATAAAGGTATGGGGGAGAAATTCAGAACAGAAGAGTGCTTGAAATCGGGTAAAAGGAGGAGAAATCGAAGGAACTCGATCAAGAAAATCTGGATCTACAGACGGACTCGAGATCGAGCACTAGGGTTGAGATCGGGTGCGATCTGGGCTCTTCTTGTTGCTGCAGACAAACAGGGGTACCGGAGGTGCAGATGTGGCTGGATCTGGGCAGATAGTGCCGGATCTGGGTAGATGGCACCGGATCAGGGCTTGAGCGAGAGGGAAAGAAGAAAGAGAGGACGCGAGAGAGAAGGAGAGGGCTTTGAAGGGCTGCTGTCAGATGGGGGCTGTCGGATCTGCTTCTGCTGGCTGCTCTTGGGCACGGGTGCAACAGAGAGTGAGGGCACCGGCGAGCAGGTGAACAGAGAGAGAGTGATGCAGTGCAATTGTTGAGGACTCCTGGTGACATTGAGGACAACTTGAAGGTTCCTTTCGATGGTCCTATCACTCGTGCAAGGGCCAAGAGGATTCAAGATGCAACTAAAGCCCTTCTTGTCCGTTACCAAGGAACTATAGGGCAACGGTTCAGGCCTCCCTAGATCACTTTGCTCAGGACTACACCACCAACACAAGACTTGAGCTTGCGTCCGTAAACAGAGCTCATGAAGACTCGTCAGCATCCTCCTTGATCAACACACATATCACACTCGGCCCAAGCCCATGTCGAGTGGAATGGAGGCCCATGTCGAGTGATGGTCTTGTGGTTGGGCCGATTCACCTTATTTACTTAAGTTATTATTTTATACAATTAGATTTACTGAAGTGGAAGTTAATTATATCTTATCTAGATGTAATCCTTGTCCACTAAGTTTTTATCTTCTAGGTTTATCTATCTTTAGGATTTTAATTATATCTTTTATCCAACTAAATTCTATCTTGAATGTAGAATTGGTTCCTAGAATTTCTATTTTAATCATTGTAATGTTAGTTAATTAGATTGAATAGAATTAGAGAAACTCTTTAAGGAATTAAGGGTTCTTCGATTTCAATCCCAAAGCTTCAAGTGCTCTTGTGATATACTTACATTCGGCAACACAAACCCAAAACCCTAACTCTAAACCGAGCCAAAAATCCAAACACAAAGAACACACAAACCCTAGCGCAAATCGTCGCAAACGGGAGGCTTCCTGTCGCCAGAAGGAGAAAGCTCCTGTTGCCGCGCCTCACCCGCAACCCTTAGGCGGCCGCCGCCCCAGGCTTGCAGCGGCCGCTGCGTGCCCGCCTTCCAGGCGCTCGCGCGCGCGCAGCGTCGACGCTTCCAGGCGCCCGCGCACCTCCGTCGCTGCTTCTCTCTTCTCTCGCTTTCTCTTATGTTCTGTCGCTATTTTCGTTTCCAGTTTTGCTGAATTTATTTAAGTGTGAGACCGTCGCTAAAACTCAGAAACTTAATCGCTTGTATTATTTGTTCCAAAATCAGGAGATATCAAAGAGCATTGCAAGATCGGGCAAATATACGGCGTGGTTCTTGATCTTGAGCCCACAGGCGAAGGATCGGGTATCCCAAACGTATCAAGTGGTATCAGAGCCAGGTTTATACAAGTTCTTTACTCTCTTGATTCTTTTTTTAGTGATTTATTTTCGTGCCATCTTTCTCACCATTCCTGCTGCATAAATTTTAGTTTTTATTATTCACCCTAAAAATTGGCACTTTATTTTAGTTATTTTGTTGTTGGATCTTTAATTTGGAAGATATTGAGTTCTTGATTGCAAGTTTTGATTTTTATTCCTTTTTCCTACATATTATGCCTATGAATGTGATTCTTGGATTAAAGCATTATATGAACTTGCACCACTAAAGAACCCTAATTTTCCATATTTCTAGCCTATTTCCCTTATTTTCTTTATTTTTGCTTACTTTTGGATCATCGTAGCTTAGAATTTTTTTTATTATTTTTGCTGTTTCTGTCGCATTACAGTAGCTTCCAGCAACATTTTTTTAGTAAAAAAATAACAGTAAAAAAAAGCCGAGAGCTTCAAAAAAAAAGAGCATTCATCTTACCTTTGTTTGAGTTAGTAACTCATTGCATCTTGTTCTTTCTTCTATTTAGCTACTTTTTTGATGATCTATTTGGTTTTAAGCATCACAAAAGAACCCCCTTGTTTGATTTTGTGCTGCACCGACACAGGAGCCTTGGCCACACCCCTCTTTGTCTGAACCATGTTGCAACCGTCAGATAATAGTTGACGGAGTGTGTGCACTTGCTTACCCTTGTGATTGCATCGCCTCTAGCGCTACATATTGTTATATTTTCGAGCATCACATTGTAGCTATTATTATCTGCACTTGAGCCGCTTGTTTATACTTGCGATCCTTGCTATCCGTCTTGTGGCTGATTTCTTTTGCAATTTAATCTCTACTTGCTATCTTCAATATTGAAAAATTCTGTGTCCAGGGAAGATTACTTGAATATTGTGCCTTGTTTTCTCGCCTATTTGATTTCTAAAACTGAATCACTCTTAGGATCAAAAGGGCTTGCATTACTTGGTTTCTAGTCTTTGCTCCGTTTACTTGTTGCTCTTCTGATATTGTAGGAACATGTCAAACGAAAACGACCCAAATTCTTCCCCTACCCCTCCTGCACCACTTACTGCGGCAGACGTACAGTCCATCATTGCGACTGAACTTGCCCAATTAACCAATCACTTGGCCATTGAAAAGGCCATGGACCGTGCTGAACTTTCGACTCAGATCAACCAAGCCATTGATCGGAGACTTGAGGAAAGAAAACAGAATGAGGCTTCTGGATCTACACCTCCCTCAGGTGGTAAGCCGCCTCCTACAGGTCATACACCTCCCTCAGGTAATGCCCCACCATGAGGTAATCCACCCCCGTCTGGTCAACTACTTTTTAAACTGCGATCTGCTACGCCTAACCCTTTTGCAGGAGAAAATGACAATGATCTGTTATTTGGCTTTAATGGTAATGATGTACGCCGAGACCATACCCCCCCTCGGCATCAGCAATATGGATGGCAACAGCAGTATCAACCACCTCACCAGGCTCACGCCAATTCTCTGTTCGTCAGAGCCAACTGGGACGACAGTCGTAGCAATGCTGGTCTGAACGACATGCCCCGCTTGGAGGATGCATACCATGAGGTAGATCCTAACTCTGATGATTTACCTAACCCTAATTTTGTTCGTCCTAGATTTGATAATGCACAGGCTATCCAAAGGCGCGATGTTAAAATAAAATTGGAAACATTTGATGGTACTAATAATCCTGAAGCTTATCTTGTTTAGGAAGATTATACTAACTATGTTTTGGAACATCTGCGCTATGAGGAAACAGAGAAGTTGGAAGTTGTTATATTACATTTGACAGGTATGGCTCGCACTTGGTGGTTCCGTACTCGTGAGATCCGCCGTCGTCAAGGTAAACAACCTGTTGACTTGGCCCCAACTTCGCTACCTATTGAAGAAACGCCACATGCCTGAGGAATACACAGACACCATGAGGATGTGTCTAGCTTCTTGCCGCCAAGGAGCTCGCTCACCCATGGAATACAGAGACGAGCTTGAACGACTCGCTCATCAGGCTAATGTTTATCTTACTGAGCGTGCTTTATGTACTCAATTTCTTGTTGGGCTTAATATCTCTATTAAAAATCCTTTGGCTATTCATTCTATTAGGGATATTAACACTTTATCTCATAAGGCACAACTTATGTATAAGCAGCAGCAACTACAGAGGACCAGGATCGATCAGGCCTCCTAGGGTCGTAGGTTTGTTTCCTTTGCTTCTTCTAGTCAATCCAAACCTTCTACTAACCCATCTATGCAGCAAAAGGGAGTTTCCAACTCACCTCAACAGGGTTATCAGGTTGAAACTAGAAGAGTTGTTGTACCATCTAAGGAATGCACCAAAGACATCCGCTGCTTTACTTGTGGTGGTTCTGGACATGTGTCTCGCGAATGCCCTTAGAAAAGAAAGGTTTTATTTAATGATTTGGGAGACCATTACTATGAGGAGGAGACTGTCGAGGACCATGTAATTTCGAGTGAAGTGGAGGAGGACCAGCCAATTGAGCCTAACGACAAAATAGACCCCAGAGACTTCCAGGAGACTCTTTGTCTTGTCAATCGTCGGGTCCTACAAATCCAGGAAGCTCCCATGGCTGATCAAAGGGAGAACATTTTCCACACCAAGTGTGTGGTTAGCTAGGCTACCTTGAGCGTCATAGTCGACGGTGGGAGTTGCTACAACCTCATCAATGAAAGGGTAGTGGATTTCGTACACTTGACTACTACTCCTAGGGCTACTCACTATGGTTTAAATGGCATAACTGATGATGGATCTGATATTATGGTGACTAAACAATGCTTATTGTCATTTTTTATTGGCTCATATCATGATCAAGTCTTATGTGATGTTGCTCGAATGGATTGTAGTCATATTTTGCTAGGTCGTCCTTGGTTATATGATCGTTCTGTTATACATGATGGTCGTGCGAATACATATTCCTTCACTTTTGATGGGAGGAGAGTCACTCTCCTACCCCTTTCGCCTGAAGCTGTGTTGCAGGAACATGTTCGCAAGAAACAACAGCAGGACGCTCAAAAGGAGGCCCATCGGAAGGGGAAGCAACATGCGGCCCAAACTACCGCGCCCGCGGCCTCCAAGGCCGCACCCGCGGCCACCTCGACGCCTACCCCCTCTCCTTCTACATCACCACAGCCCTCTCATACCCCACTTTAGGGCTCTGTTGAATGACGTTCTTTGGTCTCTCAACCTCAGAAAGAGACTGTCACCTGGAATGCTCATCGACCTCATATCCTTTTGATCATGAAAGAGGTCTTACTTAATACTGTGGATTTGAGTCATATTCCTGCACCTATTGCTGCTCTTTTGCACAATGATTTAGATGTCCTTCCAACTGATCTGCCATATGGATTGCCGCCTGTTCGTGGGATTGAACATCAGATTGATTTTGTCCCTGGCACAGCCTTGCCTAATCGTGCCGCTTATAGGGCTCGTCCAGAGCAAACTAAGGAGCTGCAACGCCAAGTCACGGAGCTGATGGATAAGGGCTTTGTTCGAGAAAGCCTCTCCCCTTGTGCAATGCCTGTCATCTTGGTTCCTAAGAAGGATGGCTCTTGGCGCATGTGTGTGGATTGTACGGCAATCAACCAGATAACGGTTAAGTATCATCACCCTATTCCTCGTTTAGATGATATGCATGATGAACTATATGGTGCATGTATTTTCTCTAAAATTGATCTTAGAAGTGGCTATCATCAAATTAGGTTGAAACATGGAGATGAATGGAAAACGGCTTTTAAGACTAAGTATAGGTTATATGAATGGTTAGTAATGCCTTTTGGTTTGACAAATGCTCCTTCTACTTTTATGAGGCTTATGAACCATGTGCTTAGACGTTACTTAGGCAAATTTATCGTTGTTTATTTTGACGATATCTTAATTTATAGTAAGAACATGCATGATCACCTTAGTCACTTAAAATTGGTATTTGACTGTCTCCGAAAAGAAAAACTATATGCCAATTTGAAAAAGTGCTCCTTTGCTTCTGCATCTACTATTTTCCTTGGATTTGTTGTTTCTGCTTCTGGTTTAAAGGTAGATGAGGAGAAGGTTCGTGCTATTCAAGAGTGGGCCTAGCCGCATACCCCCATTCATGTCCGCTCATTCTTGGGCCTTGCTGGGTTCTATCGATGCTTCGTCAAGGACTTCAGCACCATTACCGCCCCCTACATGAGCTGACCAAGAAGGATGTGACGTTTCGCTAGACAGACGTACATCAGAGGGCATTCGATGCTCTCAAGGATCATCTCACCCATGCCCTAGTGCTGCAACTACCTGACTTCGCACAACCGTTCGAGCTCGAGTGTGATGCTTCTAGCACTGGCATTGGTGGGGTACTGCTACAGAATAGGCGCCCTATTGCCTATTTCAACGAGAAGTTGGGCCCCGCTGAGCTCAACTATTCTACCTACGACAAGGAACTGTTCGCCCTGGTTCGATGCTTATAGAAATGGCAGCACTACCTTTGGCCTAAGGAGTTTGTGATTCATTCGGATCATGAAGCTCTGAAGTACCTCAAAGGTCAGGCAGTGCTCAGCAGGCAACTTGCTCGTTGGGTGGAGTTTCTGGAGACCTTTTCCTATGTGGTTCACCACAAGAAGGGAAAGGATAATGTGGTAGCTGACGCGCTATCACGAAGGTATGTCCTCCTAAAACATATGGATGCACATGTTTTGGGTTTTGCGTTGATAAAGGAACTGTATGCTTCTGATGGTTTCTTTAAAACTATTTATGATCAATGTGTGTCTAATGGTGAACTTGATTCTTATTTTCTTGATAATGGTTATTTATTTAAGATGGGCAAGCTTTGTATTCCATCTTCTTCTATTAGACGACTGTTAACTCAAGAAATACATGAATCTAGGGGACATGGAGGTTTCGATAAAACCTTAGCTGGACTTAAGAAACATTACTTTTGGCCTAAAATGTCTAATAATGTGCTTCGATTTGTCAAAAGTTGTGTCACATGTGCTAAGGCTAAATCGAAATCTAATGCTAATGGTCTATATCAACCTTTGCCTATATCGAATGCACCCTGGGAAGATGTGTCTATGGATTTCATTGTAGGATTGCCTAGAACTTCTAAGGGTCATGATTCTATTTTTGTTGTTGTAGACATATTCTCCAAAATGGCTCATTTCATCCCTTGTCACAAAACAGATGATGCTATTCATGTTGCTCATTTATTCTTTAAGGATGTTGTTCGCTTACATGGATTGCCTTTATCTATAGTTTCTGATCGTGACTCAAAATTCTTAAGCTGTTTTTGGAAAACTTTATGGTCTAAGTTGGGTACAAAACTATTATTTTCTACTTCTTGTCACCCCCAAACTAATGGCCAAACTGAGGTTACGAATAGAACTCTTGGGGCTCTCCTTAGAGTCATGTTGCGAACTAACCTCCGGAGGTGGGAAGACTGCCTACCATTTGTTGAGTTTGCTTATAACAGGTCTAGGCACTCAGCAACCAAGTAGACTCCATTTGAGGTTGTCTATGGCCGAAATCCACTTACCCCAGTAGACATGATGCCACGGCCTCTCAAGAAGAAGGAGAGCATGGATGCAGCTAAGCAAGTGGACTTCATCAAGCGCTTGCATGAGCGTACCAAGGCGCAGCTAGAAAGAAAGACGGCGTAATACAAGGCAGTGAAGGACAAGCATCGCAAGGATTTGCAGTTCAACGTTGGTGATCTGGTATGGCTGCATCTCAGGAAGGAAAGGTTTCCGCAACAACGGAAATATAAGCTGGACCCCAAGGGAGATGGACCATTTCGAGTGGTTCAGAAGATGGGTCCTAATGCCTATAAGCTGGATCTCCCTGCCGACAAGTACAATGTTCATTCTACCTTCAACGTCGCTGATCTATCCTTGTTCATACCTGACGATGACTCTAACGATGATTTGAGGACAAATCTTACTCAAGTGGAGGAGAATGATGCAGTGCAATTGTCGATGACTCCTGGTGACATTGAGGACAACATGAAGGTTCCTTTCAATGGTCCTATCACTCGTGCAAGGGCTAAGAGGATTCAAGATGCAACCAAAGCCCTTCTTGTCCGTTACCAAGGAACTATGGAGCAACGGTTCAGGCCACCCTGGATCACTTTGCTCAGGACTACACCACCAACACAAGACTTGAGCTTGCGTCTGCACACAAAGCTCATGAAGACTCGTCAGCATCCTCCTTGATCAACACACATGTCACACTCGGCCCAAGCCCATGTCGAGTGGAATGGAGGCCTATGTCGAGTGATGGTCTTGTGGTTGGGTCGGTTCACCTTATTTACTTAAGTTATTATTTTATGCAATTAGATTTAATAAAGTGGGAGTTAATTATATCTTATCTAGATGTAATCCTTGCCCACTAAGTTTTTATCTTCTAGGTTTATCTATCTTTAGGATTTTAATTATATCTTTATCCAACTAAATTCTCTCTTGCATGGTAGAATTGGTTCCTAGAATTTCTATTTAATCATTGTAATTTCCTTTGAGTTAATTAGATTGAATAGAATTGGAGAAACCCTTTAAGGAATTAAGGGTTCTTCGATTTCAATCCTAAAGCTTCAAGTGCTCTTGTGATATACTTACATTCGGCAACACAAACCCAAAACCCTAACTCCAAACCGAGCCAAAAATCCAAACACAAACAACACACAAACCCTAGCGCAAATCGTCGCAAAAGGGAGGCTTCCTGTCGCTAGAAAGAGAAAGCTCCTGTCGCCGTACCTCACCCGCAACCCTTAGGCGGCAGCCGCCCCAGGCTTGCAGCGGCCGCTGTGTTCCCGCCTTTCTAGGCGCTCGCGCGCGCACATCGTCTTCGCTTCCAGGCGCCCGCGCGCCTCCGTCGCTGCTTCTCTCTTCTCTCGCTTTCTCTTATGTTCTGTCGCTATTTCCGTTTTCAGTTTTGTTGAATTTGTTCAAATGTGAGACCGTCGCTAAAACTCAGAAACTTAATCGCTTGCATTATTTGTTCCAAAATCAGGAGATATCAAAGAGCATTGCAAGATCGGGCAAATATACGGCGTGGTTCTTGATCTTGAGCCCACAGGCGAAGGATCGGGTATCCCAAACATATCAAAGAGAGATAGAGAGAGAAAACAAGAGAGGGAGTCAGCAGAGAGAGGATGAGACGGCTAGAGTTAGGTCGATGTGGGGGTAAAAGAGAAATGAAGGTCGAGGTCGGCATTTAAATAAAAATTGAATTAAAAAAATCTGACCTGTCATTCTTACCTGTCTGCGAGTGGTGTCGACATTGACTGGAATAGTCGATATCGAGTATCCTACTCGACCTCGACCGGAAGTCTCAACATCGACTGCCTTGGCCTGCAACTGACTTGCGCCTTGTCTGATGAACTTGGGCCTGTCAACATCGACCTGTAGTGTCGACATCGAACATCCCCTTCTGAGTCAACTGAGTTAAGTCAACCTGTGGGTTTCTTCTCTCAGCCCGTCGACATCGACTCCTCGTGTCGACATCGACCTCTCTTCTGGAATCTTGATCTCTTGGTTAAACTAGATAGAAATAGCCACGAAAATATCTAGAAGAAAAAATAAAATATTCAAAAAAAAAAACTTAGAAAATGAATGGAACGAGTTGGTTCCCAGAAGCGCTTGAGTTTAAGTCGCTAGCTCAACATACTTCCCTTTTCGCACTAGTTCAATGCCAGGGTGGCGTGAATCTCTTCTTCCGGGTCCTCTTTGTCATAGTACTTCTTTACCCGGTGACCATTTACCTTAAAGGTGGTGCCATTGTCGCTAAGTAACTCCACCGCTCCATGAGGGAAAATTTGATGAACCGTGAATGGTCCACTCCATCTTGTCCTTAGTTTCCCTGGAAATAAGTGGAGTCTAGAGTTAAAAATAAGGACTTTGTCACCTACCTCATATGTCTTTGGCACCAATCCTATCGTGCCACTTCTTTCTGCGCTCCTTGTAGATTTTGGCATTCTCATATGCCTATAGGCGCAACTCCTCCAAGGCTTGCAAGTCAAGGAACCTTCTTTTTCCGGCGTCATCGAAATCCATGTTGAGCTCTTTGAGAGCCCATATTGCCTTATGCTCAAGTTCGACGGGCAAATGACATGACTTACCATATACCAAGTTGTAAGGAGTTGTGTGAAGGGGTGTCTTATAGGCCATTCGGTAGGCCCAGAGCGCATCATCTAGCTTGGATGACCAATCCTTCCTCGAGCGGGAGACCATCTTCTGTAGGATGGCTTTGATTTGGCGATTGGAGACTTCTACTTGACCGCTTGTTTGGGGATGATAGGGTGTTGCCACCCTATGTTTCACCTCATACTTGGCTAAAAGTGCTTCAAAGCCTCTCTCAATGAAGTGTGAGCCACCATCTGAAATAAGAACTCTAGGAACACCAAAGCAAGGAAAGATGTTAGTTTTCATAAACTTTGAAACTACCTTCACATCGTTGGTCCTAGTTGCAATGACCTCAACCCATTTTGAGACATAATCTACCGCTACTAGAATGTATTTGTAGGGAACTGAGGGAGGGAATGGTCCAATGAAGTCAATGCCCCATAGATCGAAAAGCTCTACTTCTAGGATTCCTGTGAGCAGTGTCTCATTCCTCCATGTGATATTTCGCGCATGTTGACACTCATCACAAGAGGTTACATAGTTTTGCACATCCTTGAAAAGGTTATGCCAATAAAAACCACATTGAAGAATCTTCGCCGCGGTCTTGAATCCTTTCACATGGCCTCCTGTAGGGAGAGAATGACAATGGCGAATCACACTCTCTACCTCTTCCTCTGGGATACAACGTCGGAAAATATGGTCTTTTCCCTACTTGAACAAGTAGGGTTCATCCCAATACTATTGCTTGACGTCGTGCAATAACTTCTTCTACGCCTGCGAAGTTAAGCCTAATGGTATCTCGCCTCCTGCAAGGTAGTTAGTAAAATCCGCAAACCAAGGTACCTTCGTCCCTCTTACAACAAATAATTCATGAATAGGAATAGAGGGAGGATTAAAGAAGAAGTCCTCACCGGAGTTTACCTTTTCGTCACCTTCGGAGTTACTAGAAGGTGGTGGATCTCGACTTGGAGTAGTCGATTTCGACTGGTACGCATCGACGTGATCAGTCGATTTGGGCTGCTTGAGATAGTCACTCGATGTCGATACAGGTTGGTCGATCTCAACTTCTTTCATCGTCGACCTGTTATCAAAGTTAGTCGACATCGAGATAAAATTTACCTTAGGGGCAGTCGATATCGAGTGGGTAAGGTCGATATCGAGTGAAGTCTCTGCCCATTTGGCTTCTTGCTTCATCAGGTGCTCCTCAGGGTGGGAGTCATTGATTGGTGTGTTGTCCTTTGACTCCTCTAGAAGCCCTTTGGGTAGTTGTGAGACACGATCGGCTACGGAGTTCTCCATTCCTTTCTTGTCCTTAAGCTCAACGTCAAACTCTTAGAGTAGATCACCCATCGTAGGAGCCTAGGTTTAGCATCCTTCTTCGCCATCAAGTACCTAAGAGATGTATGGTCAGTATGAACAATTACCTTAGAGCCCACTAGGTATGAGCGGAACTTCTCAAAAGCAAAGACCACCGCCAAGAACTCCTTCTCCGTCGTGGTGTACTTTATTTGGTCCGCATCAAGAGTCTTGCTTGCATAGTAGATGGCTTGAAGCTTCTTTTCTGTTATTTGTCCTAGGACAGCTCCTACGACGTAATCCTTTGCGTCGCACATGATCTCAAATGGTTGTGACCAATTTGGCGATTGAATGATAGGGGCGGATATAAGAGCTTCCTTCAACCTGTTGAAAGCTTCAATACATTCGCTAGAAAACACAAACTTAACATCCTGCATTAGTAGGTTAGTTAAAGGTTTGGCAATCTTAGAAAAATCTTGAATAAACCTCCTATAGAAACTTGCGTGACCAAGGAAGCTTCTTATCTCCTTAATAGATGAAGGTGGTGGCAACTTCTCCATAAGCTCTATCTTTGCACTATCTACCTCAATTCCCCTTTTTGAAACATTATGGCCTAGCACAATCCCTTCTCTTACCATAAAGTGGCACTTTTCCCAATTGAGAACCAAATTTCTCACCTCACATCACGCAATTACCCTACGAAGGTTAGAAAGACAAATATCGAAAGTAGTGCCATATATACGAAAATCATCCATAAATACCTCAACAATGTCCTTTATCATGTCAGAGAAGATGGTCATCATACACCTTTGAAAGGTAGTGGGGGCATTGCAGAGCCCGAATGGAATCCTCCTATATGAAAAAGTCCCATAGGGACATGTGAAGGTGGTCTTCTCTTGATCCTCAAGATGAATAGGGACAGGCCAGACAACAGAATATCCATCCAGGTAGCAAAAATAGTCATGTTCAGCGAGCCTTTCCAATACCTTGTCAATGAATGGTAGCGGAAAATGATCCTTCCTAGTGGCGTTGCTGAGCTTTCTATAATCTATGCACATTCACCAACTAGTTGATTCGCTTTGGCACTAGCTCTCCCTTCTCATTCTCCTCAATGGTCATTCCACCATTCAGGCACTACATGGCCTAGGCTCACCCATTCGTTGTCAGAGATGGCATAGATGATCCCTACATCCAGCATGCGCATGATCTCCTTCTTCACCACCTCCCTCATGTTAGGGTTGAGCTTCTGCTGGTGCTCTATAGATGCCTTGTGATCATCCTCTAGGAGGATTCTATGCATACAAGTGCCAGGTGAAATACCTTTAATATCCTCAAGAGAGTACCCAATTGCTTTTTTATGAGTGCGAATCACTTCCATAAGCTTCTTTACTTCCTGCGTGGTTATTTTAGCATTCAAAATTACATGAAAAGTAGAATTGGGACCAAGAAACTCATACCTAAGTGTGTCGGATAAAGGCTTCAGCACCGAAGAAGGTCCTTATGGGATAAGGATTGGCTCTACCTCCTTCTTCTTCATGATCTCACCTAGGTAATCAATTTCAATCCTCTTGATCGAAGCTCCCAAATCAGCCACAGGAGTTGGGGTGGACCAAGCATATAGGGATGCCAACGTTGATCGGGACTCTTCATAGTAACTCTGTAGAAAAGATGTCGATGTCGAGTAGGATAAGTCGATATCGACTGAGAGTTTAGCACATACCTCGGCCTCTGAGATGTCCGATATCGAGGGGAACTGGTCAATCTCAACCTTTTGGGTTGATATGGACTGGTCGATTTTGACATCTGGTGTCGACTGAGTTGCCTCGACATCGCCTGAAAAATAAGAACATACCTGACTTAATGAGTGTGGCGACGTCGACTGGGGGTACTCGACATCGAGTGGAGTGGTCGATTGACAACAGGCGGGTTTCGAGTATTAAAATAAATATAAAATCTAAACTCAAATCGATCTCCAATCCTTCTCAAATAAATTACAAGAAACCCTCTCGATGTAGTGGTAGGGTATTTAGGATCGATCCATGAGGAGGTATCTCAGCGGATTTCCTCAGCAGATCACTCGTTATTGGGTGATACAGTTGATATCATCTAAGGTTAAGTTGATTTCCAATCAACTTCCTATAAAACAGACAAAACAGCCGACGTCGAGTGGAACACTGATATCGAGTCAGTCACTCAATATCGACTACATCAGTCGAAATCGAGTCTTTAACAGAAAGCTTAAAACATAACAAATTTGTCAGAAAAGTGTCCGAAGAATATGAGAATGATCAGGAAAGATGAACAGAATAAATTCGCAGATTTCAATAAACTCAATAAACTAAAAAAACCTCCAAGATCGGGGATCTCATGCCACAATGATAACCATATAAGCCTATGCCAAATTCATGAAAGATTATGCCTTTTCATCAAATAACTTTCATTATTAACAATTAGGTAATTTAGAGGCTCTCGCATAAACCCTAAGTGTTACTATCCCAATTTCATAATTAATCCAAATTCACAATAAGATTGCTTTCGCTTCAATAACGCAAATACGGATCGCGAGAAGAATCATGCATATAGGATAGAAGACGAAATTGCATAAAAATCATACCTTTGATGTATAAACTTACATATATATCATCGGGCTCACCCTGACCCTAGAAGTAAGGGAACCACTCGCGGTTCATAGCCATTGACATCATCATAATCACTGGAAAATAACAAACTTGAATTGAAATTGCAAACGTCGAAAGTACAACCGATGGAGAAAACGCCGATCTCTCCTTGTCTCTCTCTCGGCCCTCTCTCTCCCTAAATATGCCTAAACTGAATTGAAAACGTTCTTCTCCGATATTGGATGATCAAATCTCAACCCTAATGACTCTAATTATAGATTTTAAACCTTGCTATCCAAGGAAAGGAAAATCTATCTTATTCCTAGGATAAAACTTGCTAAAGTAAATGAATAAACTCCCTTTAGGTAAATATGGAATTCACCATAAAGGATATAAAGTCTTATAAAAAGATAAAAGATTCCCGACTTAATGTAGAAGCAATGTGCCTCGGATAAGATTTTATCAAAACGTTGGATCTTCTGCAACGTCACTTGATATCGACTGGCTTTAGTCGATATCGACTCATCCTCTTCTGTTTCAAGTCATCTCTACTCGACCTCGACTCTTCACTCGATATCGGCTCTTCACTCGATCTCCTGCACCCGATATCGAGTGGCTTTAGTCGGTATCGACTTGTCTGCATCGAGTAGAGAGGTTCTCTTCCTGGCTCAATTTCTGGTGATCAGTTGCACTCGATGTCAAGTCACTTAGTCGATTTCAAATAACTCTTTAGTAGACTTCGAGTGATTTCCCAGCTCCTCTTCTCTTCTCCAAATCGCTCCAATTTTGCCTCGATTTCTGTGAAATAACACAAGAACTGGTGTAGACCTCCATAATTGGAAAATAAACATAAACTACACAAATCTTATGCTTTCCCAACCAATATGCATGAAAATATAGACAGAAATCGAAGTAAAAGTAAATAAAAAACAAGGTAAATTGAGCGCACATGAACACCCCATACGTAAGCTTGCTTGTCCTCAAGCAATACTTTTAGCGGTCATTCAGGGGAAGAAACTAAACCCTCAACATCATAGATTAATTGTTATATATCCCTACAATCAATTGCCATCCTCGAAAAGGTACTAATGTCATTAAATCCATGCATGTGAATAAAAGCAACATCATACGCATAAAATGAGGGTTATGCATAAAACAATTTCATGCGACAAAGCATTAATAATCAAGAGGACTTTTTTGTAAGCTTATCGAGGTGTAGAATGGTAGAAGGCTAAAGGTGGGCAAATTTTTGGACATGTGGTGTTAAATCCAGACAAATAAACTTTCTTTCCAAACTTCCATTCCACATTCCTTCTTCATAATATTTCTCACCTTTCGATCTTCTCTTAATGCTTCTTTTCACTATAATGCTTTTACCTCTCTAACCTTAGCACTGCCTTCTCGCGAGTCACAAACATGGGTGTCATGAATGGCCCTGGATACTATGTACTTTGGACTCCTCACCTTGGTGTCCCATCTCGCTTAACTAACATCTCAACGAGAAGGGTCGATCCACCTTTATCTCCTGAGGTGATCGGATTTTTTCTCGCTCATTAAATTTTCCATAATTCAAATTTTCTTTCATCCTACCTACAACTTCAATAATAATACGCACAAACTCCATATAACACCTCCTAATATGACATCCATTCTCAACATAATCCCCGGATAGGGTATAAGGTTTAAAAAATGGGCAATATGTAATGTATGTGGAGCAATAATAATGTAAGGCTCGTATATGGCTTGTGTAATGCAAATAGGTATAGGCAAGGCTAAGATATGAAATTGAGCACATGTACGGAAAATATAAAGTCCTCCATCCTCTTATTATGCACCTGTCAAAAGCAACTTCAGTTTTTACCTCCTTTAATGGTTTTCTCTAAAAATTGCACTTCATTGTGACGTCCCTTTACTAGGCAATTTCATGCTATATCTCTAATGAATCTACTTTTGCATCGTCAAGTTCTATTAAACTTCCATGACACTTATCAAAAAATTTTCAAAATTTTCAATGTGGGTGATTTTTTAGACTTTGGACAATAAAAATGATGCATAGAGATAGATAAACATTTCCAAAGTAACCATCTATAATGCAATTGGAGAAGTATGCATAATTATGAAAAAAATTGTGAAATATGCGCAAAAAACTTATCAAAAAATTTTCAAAATTTTCAATGTGGGTGATTTTTTAGACTTTGGACAATAAACATGATGCATATAGATAGATAAACATTTCCAAAGTAACCATCTATAATGCAATTGGAGAAGTATGCATAAATATGAAAAAATGTGAAATATGTGCAAAAATGCGTAAAATATGCAAGTAAGCCTTTCCCCCACCCCATAGTTAAAGATTACAGTGTCCTCACTGTATAAGAACTAGGATTAAGAATGAAACTTACTAAAAATTAGCGCAGAATTGCGAAAATTAGGTGCTAAAGACGTCTGCAGGGCCAATCGATATCGAATGATCCAGTCGATATCGAGTGTTATCACTCGATTCCTGGTGAAATTAAGCTTCAGGGTGATCCTCAGTCGATCACAGCTTCTCTAAATCGATATGCGCAGTCGATATCGAGTTATAGACTCGATATCGAGTCCCATTTTCATAACTTCTTGCTCCTGAAATTCGTTAGACAATAAAACAAAAAGCAAAACCAAAACATAATGTCCCAAAACTAAACCAAAAATATCCAAACCATAAAAACTATTTGTCTTATTACAAGCTCCAGATTTTATAGTCGCTAGGCCGACTTCTTCTTTCATGCTCTTAAGGCGGCATCTGCAGAGCCCACGTAGCCTGGGCTTCAAACAGTACTCCGTTCTTGTCTCACAGCTGCATCCCGCATGGATGGATCTTGTTCACTGTAAATGGACCCATCTTCTTTGTTTTGAACTTGCTTGGAAACCAATGATCTTTTGATTTTGAGACATACACCTTGTCTCCTACTTCGTAGTTGCTCAGATCATCATTAGATATCCTGCACAAATGCACATACCAAGGCAAATTATCAGACGCATTTAGGTAGTGTTAATATTGCATTTAGATAGATTTAGGTATGATAAAGTGCATGAGTTAGAGTAGTTTTCATGTTTTGGTTATGCTTCAATTAGAGTCGGAATCTACGAGGTTTGTGCATGACTTCAGTTGATTGTAAAGAGGTGAAGCTAAGCTTGAGCCAATGTTAGAAGATTGGACAAGAATAGAAGAGCACGAGAGCCGAGGAGAAGAGCTAAACATGTAAGGGATTGGAGCTGTCCAAGCTGGCGACACTGCACTAAAACGAGTCGTTCGAAGGCTGTATTTATCAGATCGGGGCTTATTTATACTTGTTGGAAAAAGGATTCGAAGACCTACAACCTTTGTGTTTACGACTTTTCCAAATTCAGCCTTGAAAACAGAGAAAAGAGGACTTCAAATGTGGCTGCAGAATACAACTCGGTCTGGGCAACATAACTTGGCCGAGTTCTTTGGTTTCCACCCGAGTTATTCAGCGTGTTCAAGCTGGATTGGGCCATCTTTTGGGATGAGTTAATTGACATTATTATTTTGAGAAAGGACGGAAAATTGGAGATGATTAGGGTTGGTGAGGTTTTGGTTTTGGGGAATAATCATCAGACATTCGTGAGACGTTGAATGGTGGATTTTGGTTTTTTCATCAAGTATGAATAACTAAACTCCTTTGCTTGGGGAGATTAATCGAAGCGTCAGGTTTATCATTTCATTGTGAGATTTCTCTATCTTAATACTCCTATTTGAATATTATCAATTCTTTGCGTCGAATGTTTAGGGTTTTCGTGAATTTCCATTAGCCTGATCAACTGATGCTTTTTCATGATAATCTATAGCTAGATAGAGGTAATTTCTGGTTGAATTATCTATATTTCTGAGTAGCAAAGTATAAATCTTTGAAACTGGTTGATATAGGGATTTGTATAGAGAATTGATTTGCAATTGATGCAATAACTGGCTGTGCGCGTTGATTGTCGTTGTTGATTTCCTTTAAGCTTCATCAATTATTGAATTGAATCTTGATAGTTTCAAGATTGTTTGATAATTAGGGTTTTCAGGGTCTGGTTGTCTTGTTAACTAGATTCGATAAGGAATTGGATTCAAAATACCTAGTCTTTCCACAACAAAGTATTCAAGAGGAAGTTATCTATTTGATTTCAATGATCAATGAATGAAACCTGAGTGCTGAAATTGATTGACCTGAGCAATTCTCTCATATTCATTCATTCAATCTGTTTTATTTTATTGTTTTGCTTACTTTTGCATTCTTAGTTAGTTTAAACCATCATAATCCCCCCTTATTTGTGTCTTTAGTTCTTATTTAGCACACTTGACTTGCTTACAAATCGTTGACTCTCTGTGGGATCGACTCGTACTTGCCAAATTACATTAGTTACGTTAGTCGGATATATTTGATAGGATTTAGGCGACTGAAAATCCCTCGTCAAATTTGGCGCCGTTGCCGGGGAGTCAAGTTGTTATTTGTTTGTTTTTCTTGTGTGTTAATTTAGCTACTAACTTTTGTTGTGAACCTATCTTACGGTTCATAACACATATGCTACTAACAGTTTAAGATGCTGAGGTTATCGCAGTTTGAAGGTGAGAACTTTCACCTATATCTCACTAGGTTGCAGAGGTGTGTGGATATCCGCAATGAGCGGGGTTTCCATGATAGTTTGCAAGATATGGTTATTTGCATTATAGAGGGGATGACTGCTGAGAGAAAGGCGCATGCTATATACATGAGCGACGAAAGTCTAGCACGGTTAGGTTTGGCGGGGATTTAGGATCTTATCTGCTACATGGGTCACCAGGCCTTGCAGGAAGTGTCCTTTGCGCTGGAACCTCAACTAGTGGATTATTACTTCAACGCACCTTTGGAGGATCTATCCAAGGCCTCTTATGAGGAGAATGAGCAATTGTGTCAGCAGATCGTTGAACAAGATGAACGAGTGCACCGAATGGTCCAAGTGGGGAATGATATTCTAGCATGTGAAGCGAGTGAACTACCGTCTAAACCGGTGGTTAACCCGATAGAGAGCCTCACCACGAACACCCTAGGGAGTGGCAAGGACCTGTTTGTCAAACCCGAGGGAAGCTTAGAAAGTCATGACGATGAAGGTGAGTGCGTGATTCATATTCCTCCCTCACTGAGTTCATCCGAGTCTACTCCGCTACCTCCCCTACCCTTGAGCTATGAGCATGATAATGTTTTGGCGGAGGAGGAAATGTTCGAAGATGATGACAATTTCTTCAGCGATGAAGAGGAGTGTACACTACTTTCTGACATGGAGTGTCAAGAGTCGACGCATGAGATTCCGTGTGATTTATTGTGTCCTTCGTTCGATGAGATTGTCTCAAGCTCGCCTATCAAGGAACCAAGTCCGGAGCTGATTTATGTGGCTCCTGAACAAAGAATTGATATCCTCTGCAATGGTGAGAAGTTCGGTGATTATGTCGACCCTTGGGCTCATCACTTCGACCTACCACCAATGGAACTGAGTTGGTGGTTCTACATACCCTCGGCGGAGAGTCACACTCGGACATATGAGGAGGTGAGGACATACTTTGACTTTAACTTATTTGTATGCCGTGCCCTCCTACCTAGATGGTGTGCACAAGAGTTTGATATGTTGTTGAGGGCACTGATGATGTCCGAGTGAGTCGTAAATGAACAACCAAAACGTCGAGTCTATGACGGTAACCAATGACGCTTCTTGGGAGGCAACCCAAAGTGATTACTTTAGATTTGCATCTTTTATTTTTTTTTTAGGTTCTCAATTTCATTTTCAATTTCCCAAAAAAAAAAGAAGAAAAGAGTCCAAACTAGGAGAATTACAGTAGGAAACTCGGGTAAGTAACTCGGTCGAGTTCTTTGGCCAAACCGAGTGGCGAACAGACCTCCTAGATACAACTCGGGTGGGGCAATAGAACTCGGTCGAGTTTTTAAACCCAACCCGAGTTATATAGCGTCATCTCTAAAAAAATAAAAAAAAGTAAGGAAGACAAAAGAAACGCGTCTTGAGTCATGCCCAGTTGCCCGAGTCTTTCCCCAAGCTCCCTCCGACCACCAGTCGGGCGCCGGCGCGAGCCTCCCGCCGACCAGCAGCTCTCCCTCCCTCTCGAGTCGCCCAGCCTGCAGATTCCAAACGCCCTCACACCTTCACACCCTCCTGCCGAGCGTTGAGCACAGCCACCAGGCCACCACCGGCGCGAACAACTCCGGATGCCTCCACGGCAGTCGACCAGGCCTCCGATGGCCGAATCCCACTCCGGCAGTCCACCAGATCTGACAGTATCCCTCCTCTTTCTACTCCTCCATTGAAACCTTCAAGTAAGTTTCTAATAAACCCTACAATTCTAAGTTTTGTTAGATTTATTAAAATTATGAAATTGGTGAATTGATAGGGTGAATTAGGAAATTGTTGATGAGGAATTTGTTGATGAATTAGACTGATTGAGGTTTGTGATTTAGATTTGGGACTTTTGTGTTTAATGGTTAAATTGCAAATTTGGGAATTATGAAGTATTGAGCATTTGGATTGATCTCTCTTTGTTGATATTAAACTTGATAAGAGTTTCTTGTTGAGTTTATTGATTTTAGTTTTGATCAATTTATGCTTAATTGTTATCGATCTGCAAAGTATTGATGTTTGTGGCTTTGCTTGATTGTTGTTGTGAGTGACTTGGCACGATCGATTATTATTGTGAGTTATCCTTGCTGGGACAACAAATATTTCTTTGTTGGTGTTGCCTTATCTTGTTTGTAGAGATTAGGTTGTGGTGTCTTCTTGAGGTCGAGACGAGAAAGAACAATGGCTCATCACACTCTTGTGCTTGAATCCATCACCTCCGCTTGATATCTAGATGACTCCGTAAGTATTCTTCTCCTTCTATTTTATTTTTCACATTGAGGACAATGTGTAAATTAAGTGTGGGGGAGGGAACATTTACATGTTTATGTTTGCATTTAGGTTGCATTTGTATATAATTTTTTTTCTTTTTCATGTTTTTGTATTTCATGTCTATTATTCTTAATCGTGCATAATATATGAAAAAAAAAGAAAAAAAATATGAAAAAAACATAAAACAAATCATCATGCATGACATTCTCGATTTAGAATCTATCGGATAACCCCATCTTTACCACTTGTCTTCTTTTTATTTATTCTTAATCTAATTACAAGTCCCATGATATGCTTGAATTGTTGATCCTCGTCTAGTTTTGGAGCATGAGATAATGGATTGATTGAGCATGTATAACTCTTAAATTTTAGGTGGCATTATTATCCAACAAAAATTTACCTTGTGAGTTTTTGTTAGCCTTATTGGGACTATGCTTTATGGATGTCCTCTTTGCTTCTTGTGTGTGATACACTCCAATGTGACAACCTTTGAGAATTGAGATTGATATCTATTTCATGGCCGTATATTTTGATTTTTACTTGTGATTTTCATGTGATTGAGGCATTAATCTTTTGTTAACCATGTTATTCCCATTCCACCTTGTATTATATCCTCTGCTTGAAGTCAAATTTGAGCATTTTAGCCCATTTTTGTTAGCCCCCAAAATGTCTTTTAGCCGATTTTGGCCTTACCCTACCCGGGAATTAGGGAGAAGATTGGTGAAAATGTGTATTAGTGGAGTATTTGAGCATTTGAAAGTTATGTATGGGTAATGTATTCTTTTTTAGCTTCATATGGATGATTATTGTGCTTAATACTCGGGACTTAAGGAGGATAAAATTCATTTAGGAGTAAAAGTCGAGGAAAAATCATAAAAAGGAAAAAATCAAGAAAAGAGAAGAAGAAAAATCATTGAAAAATCAAGAGAGAAAAGAATTAACAAAGAGTGAGTTGGTTAACAAGAGTTGTGCTTAAGTTTTTATTTGTGGATGGAGTTAAAGTTTGAATTCTTTTGGTTGATGAAATGTTTGGTTTTGAGTGTTTTTCTGGTTGTAGTTGAGATCTCTTTTTCCCGGATTTTCAGCACCACAAAGCCTAAATCTTTCAATACCTTAATTTTCTTACCAAGCCCCACTACAACCCTTACAAGACCTCATGATGATTATTGCTTGTAATGTCACTCACGGTGGAGATTGTGATGTGGATTTCAATTTTTATGTAGCTTAGTTGCATTGGATTGAGTTTGAGCGGAATTGAATTATCCTAAACACAAGAGTGAGAGTGAAACACTTTATATACTCGGTGAGGTTGGATTGAAATGTGCCTAAGCCTTTGAGTTGCTCAAATACATGTGATGATGATGATTATTGTCTTGTGCTTCCTACTTGGTTTTGGATTGTATATTGACAAGGTGAATGCACGAAGAGTGTATCTGTGGGATGATTGATTGGATTGCTTTTGTTTTCTTGAGGAAAAGAAAGGTTTATGTGTGGGGGAGTTTGATCAGAGGCATTTAGGTAGTGTTAATATTGCATTTAGATAGATTTAGGTATGATAAAGTGCATGAGTTAGAGTAGTTTTCATGTTTTGGTTATGCTTCAATTAGAGTCGGAATCTACGAGGTTTGTGCATGATTTCAGGTGATTGTAAAGAGGTGAAGCTAACCTCGAGCCAATGTTAGAAGATTGGACAAGAATAAAAGAGCACGAGAGCCGAGGAGAAGAGCTAAACATGTAAAGGATTGGAGCTGTCCAAGCTGGCGACACTGCACTAAAACGAGTCGCTCGAAGGCTGTATTTATCGGATCGAGGCGTATTTATACTTGTTGGAAAGAAGATTTGATGACCTACAACTTTTGTGTTTACGACTTTTCCAAATTCAGCTTTGAAAACAGAAAAAACAGGACTTCAAATGTGGCTGCAGAATACAACTCGGTCTGGGCAACATAACTTGGCCGAGTTCTTTGGTTTCCACCCGAGTTATTCAGCGTGTTCAAGCTGGCTTGGGCCATCTTTTGGGCTGAGTTAATTGACATTATTATTTTGAGAAAGGATGAAAAATTGGAGATGATTAGGGTTGGTGAGGTTTTGGTTTTGGGGAATAATCATCTGACATTCGTGAGACGTTGAATGCTGGATTTTGGTTTTCTCATCAATTATGAATAACGAAACTCCTTTGCTTGGGGAGATTAATCGAAGCGTCAGGTTTATCATTTCGTTATGACATTTCTTTGTCTTAATACTCCTCTTTGAATATTATCAATTCTTTGCGTCAAATGTTTAGGGTTTTCGTGAATTTCCATTAGCCTGATCAACTGATGCTTTTTCATGATAATCTATAGCTAGATAGAGGTAATTTCTGGTTGAATTATCTATATTTCTGAGTAGCAAAGTATAAATCTCTGAAATTGGTTGATTTAGGGATTTGTATAGAGAATTGATTTGCAATTGATGCAATAACTGGTTGTGCGCGTCGATTGTCTTTGTTGATTTCCTTTAAGAATTGAATTGAATCTTGATAGTTTCAAGATTGTTTGATAATTAGGGTTTTCAGGGTCTGGTTGTCTTGTTAACTAGATTCGATAAGGAATTGGATTCAAAAGACCTAGTCTTTCCACAACAAAGTATTCAAGAGGAAGTTATCTATTTGATTTCAATGATCAATGAATGAAACCTAAGTACTGAGATTGATTGACCTGAGCTATTCTCTCATATTCATTCATTCAATCTGTTTTATTTTATTGTTTTGCTTAGTTTTGCAATCTTAGTTAGTTTAAACCATCACAATCCCCCTTATTTGTGTCTTTAGTTCTTATTTAGCACACTTGACTTGCATACAAATCGTTGACTCTCTGTGGGATCGACTCATACTTGCCAAACTACATTAGTTAGGTTAGTCGGATATATTTGATAGGATTTAGGCGACTGAAAATCCCTCGTCAGCAAACCTCTCCCATATATAGATAAATCATTTATTGAAATTGGGGAAGAGGGATCCATACCTCGGCTTACCTTTGTGGAGCTTTCCTTTTCTATCTGAGAGTCCAATTGATATTGACTAGTGTCACTCGATATCGAGTAATCTTTTGCTCTTCGTTGTTCAGTCGATGTTGGAGAAGTCGACTCGACCTGATCGACTCGACATCGAGTGGGTTGACTCAATATCGAGTGCCTTACTTCAGCTTTTGACTCGGTCAATGTCGGCTTTGAATTTTGGTCGATTTTGAGTGATTAACTCGACTTCGAGTGGTGTGATCCTACATCGACCCGATACTTAAAACCTGGCATATCACCTGGAAAATTGTCAGTCGATATCGACTTACCTGGGTCGATGTCAAGTGGTACTTCAGTTTCTTTGTTCCAGATTGCCATGATTTCCTCAACTTGGGCTTCTATAGCCCTCTTCTCTAACTCTTTGGGGGTCATAGTTCTTACCTTAGGTTCCCCGCAAGCAATGTAGACACCCTTGATTGATTTCACCTCCATAGGACCGTCGTACCTCTTTACCGTCTTGTTGAAGGAGTACTCTATAACTTCATCGCTTATGGTGAATGAGAGAAATCCTTTCCTTATGCTTATGTTTGCATCAACGGTTGCTAAGAAGGGCCTTCCTAAAATAATTGGACAAGCAGGGTCCTCTGCCATACCAACAACTAGAAAATCAGCAAGGACAAAGAATTTACCTACTTGAACCGGCACATCGTCTACTAGGCCTGTTGGAATGACCACCGTGTTATTTGCCATATAGAGTTTAGCATCCACAGGCTCTAGGGCACCAATCTTTACCTTTGACCATATTGTTAGTGGCATAATGCTTAAACTCTCCGCTAAATCACATAAAGCATTGAATTAGTGTTGACCTAAACCTATTGTGATATCGAACTTACCTGGGTCTGCCCGCTTCTCTGGTAGCTCCATATTGCTGCATTCCTCTGCGATCTCAGCAATTAATCGCTTCTTTCCCAGGATGTCCTTAAGGAACCGTACATATGATGGCATTTCATGAAGAGCTTCTTTGAATGGAATTGTAACATTTAGCCCTTGAAGCATCTTCACAAAGCGTTGGAACTTCTTTTCCGTCGGGTCCTTCAAAGTTTTCCTTGGGAATGGCAGCGTCTTCTTCTTCACTGCTGCTGGAGCCAGGTTGATATCGAGTGGTGTAGAGTCGATATCAACTGGAGGAGTTGATATCTGGTGATGCTCAGCTTTTGGTTCGACATCGTGTAAAGGGGACTCGACGTCGACTGCATCTCGGTCGATATCGACTGGATGAGTTGATATCGAGTCCTCTCCAGTGGCTTCTTCCTCCGCTCTTTGGTCGAGCGTTCATAGATGAGGCCTACTCCTTAGATTCATTTCAGCTATGTGACCAATAGATTTGCCCTTAAGATTGGGCACAGTAGATCCTGGCAGCGATCCTCGCGGTTTAGGAATTTGATTAGCCAATTGACCCATTTGGGTCTCCATGCTCTTCTTCCAAACATCGATCTCCCCAAGCCTAGAGTTGATGCCATGCAGCTGAGTATGGACTCAGTTGTAGGATTGTTTAAACTCAACGTGGTTCCTTCGCATCTCATCAAGTATGATCTGCATGTCATCTTTCTTTGATTCCCACTCGGGATGTTCAGGTGCTCTATAAGGTGAGGGATCCCTCTGTTGGTGTTGAGGTTGGTAGAACCTTTGATCCCCCCAATACTGCTGGTTTCCCCCTCCATAGGGGCCTCTCATCAATTTAGCTTCCTTATTTGTCTTAGCAATGCTGACTTGCTCAAGGTGTGGGCAGGTGTTAGTGTTGTGCCTAGTAGACCCACATTCCTGGCAGGTTTGGTTAGTGGCGTGGAACCTTACTTCTTTTGTAGGTGGCGTGCCTGATCTTTGTTGAATTTTTGCCTTCCGTCCGGATCGATCTCCCTTAGAGGCTCGTAATGTGGAATAGATGGGGTAGGCCTTGAGTCGTAGGCCGCAGCAGTCCCATATGTGTTGTCGAAGTTAACAAGCCTCTCAATTGTGTCCCAGTGCTCCGTAGGTGTAAGCTCAATGTACCGATAGGAGGTGTAAGAGTTGATTCTCTCCTTATTCGGTGCGTCGAGGGAGTTATAGCAGATCTCCTGGATGACGTAAGGTAGTTGTCTATGTGTAGGGCATGATCGCAATACGTGGTTGAAGCGCTCCCATGCCTGCGCCAATGTCTCGCCAGGCTTTTGTTTAAAAGCCGTGATCCTTTGTCGCAGCATCTCCGTTTTTCATATAGGGAAGAACTTATTGAGGAACGCATTCTTCACCTCTGCCCATGTTCTCAGCAAGCGAGGCGCCAAGCTTTCAAGTCACTTCAAAGCCTTCCCTGCAAGAGACCATCGAAAAGATTTTAGTCTAACGTATTCAAAATTAGCGCCATCGACGACAGTCTCACATAAATCCATGAAAGTAGTAATATGTTGCAAGGGGCATTCATTAGTTCTTCCTTCAAAAGTATTGCGTTTAATTTCAGAAGAAAGTTAATTTGAATTTCATAATCAGAAGGAGGGATGAGGATCGTAGATTCGAGCACAGTGAGCGTAGGGTGCATGTATTGCATTGCCGCCTGTGGATATTGATTGAGCCTCTCTTGGGCTTGTATGCATGCTTCCTCCTCTCGATCGGCATGAGCTCTCTCTACAGCGGCAGTTGCCCTCTCATTGGCAATGGTAGTTTTATGGTCCTCAATCTTCTTCCTCAAGCTCTATGTGAGTTGAGCCTTTGTCTCTGCGTCCGCCATGATTCGGATTGCTTTGTTTCGGAGGTGGAGGAAATGTTCAGGCTCGTCTAGACTTTCCAATATAGTTATGCGATCAGAGCATTGCATATACCTACAAAATCAGCACTAGAAAAGAACGTGAGTAAAAACTTAGGGCGCAAATGATTGCCTCCTCGGCAACGACGCCAAAATTTGACGGCAGGCGGGTTTCGAGCGGGTTTCGAGTATGAAAATAAATAAAAAATCTAATCCCAAACCGATCTCCAAGCCTTCTCGAATAAATTATAAAAAACCCTCCTGGTGTAATGGTAGGGTATTCAGGATCGATCCATGAGGAGGTATGTCAGCGGATCCTAAGCTTGTAACCATGTTCTGTTTCGACTCAGCAGATCACTCGATATCGAGTGATATAGTCGATATCGACCAAGGTTCAGTCGATTTCCAATCAACATCCTGCACAACAGACAAAACAGTCGACATCGAGTGGAACACTCGATATCGAGTCAGTCACTCGATATCGACTACAGCAGTCGAAATCGAGTCCTTAACAGAAAGCTTAAAACGTAACCAATTTGTCGGAAAAGTGTCCGAAGAATATGAGAATGATCAGGAAAGATGAACAAAATGAATTCGCAGATTTCCATAAACTCAACAAACTAAAAAACCTCCAAGATCGGGGATCTCATGCCATAACGATAATCATATAAGCCTATGCCAAATTCATGAAAGAATATGCCTTTTCATCAAATAACTTTCGTTATTAACAATAAGGTAATTTAGAGGCTCTCGCATAAACCCTAAGTGTTACTTTCCCAATTTCATAATTAATCCAAATTCACAATAAGATTGCTTTTGCTTCAATAATGCAAATAAGGATCGCCTACTACTTTCATAGAAGAATCATGCATATAGGATAGAAGACGAAATTGCATAAAAATCATTCCTTTGATGCATAAACTTACATGGTTATCGTCGGGCTCAAACCGACCATAGAAGTAAGGGAACTACTCGCGCTTCATGTCCATTGACATCATCATAATCATTGGGAAATAACAAACTTGAATTGAAATTGCAAACATCGAAAGTACAACCGATGGAGAAAACGCCAATCTCTCTTTGTCTCTCTCTCGGCCCTCTCTCTCCCTAACTATGCCTAAACTGAATTGTAAATGTTCTTCTTCGATATTGGATGATCAAATCTCAGCTCTAATGGCTCTAGTTATAGATTTCAAACCTTGCTATCCAAGGAAAGGAAAATCTATCTTATTCCTAAGATAAAACTTGCTAAAGTAAATAAATAAAATCCCTTTAGGTAAATGTGGAATTCACCATAAAGGATATAAAGTCTTATAAAAAGATAAAAGATTCCCGACTTAATGTAGAGGCAATGCTCCTCGGATAAGGTTTTATCAAAATACTCAAATAAATATCAAACTAGACCGACTCACTCATCCAAGCAAATAAAATACAAGAATCCCTCCCGATGTAGTGGTAGGGTAATTCAGGATCGAATCCACGAGGAGGTATGTCGGCGCTTCCTAAGCTTGCAATCACGATCAAGTTTCGACTCAAGAAGACCACTCGATATCGAGTAGTGCAGTCGATATCGACCTCAGTTCTGGTCGATTTCCAGTAGTTTCCTGCAGAAGACAGAAGAAAAGTTGACGTTGAGATTTTCACTCGATATCGATGTCAGCACTCGATATCGACCTCTGCAGTCGAAATCGAGTCTTCAACAAAAACAAAAAACGTACCTAATTTGCGTCGGAAAAGATGTCCAAAGAACGTAAGAATGATTGTGGAAGGGTGGACAGAATAAAAAACACAGATTTTATATAACTTCAATAAACTAAAAGCTTCCAAGGTCAGGGGTTAATGCCACAAAGATAACCATGCAAGTGTTATGCCAAATTCATGAAAGATGATGCCTTTCCGTCAAATAACTTTTGTTACCAACTATTAGGTGATTAGAGGCTCTCGCATAAAACCTAAGAGTTACTATCCAATTTCATAACAAATCCGAATTCACAATATGATTGGCTTTCACTTCAATAATGCAAATAATGAATCTCCTCAACTTTCGCTTCGTGAAAGATGATGCCTTTCCGTCAAATAACTTTCGTTACCAACTATTAGGTGATTAGAGGCTCTCGCATAAAACCTAAGAGTTACTATCCAATTTCATAACAAATCCAAATTCACAATATGATTGGCTTTCGCTTCAATAATGCAAATAATGAATCGCATAAAAATCATACCTTTGATGCACAAACTTACATGTCTATCGTCGGGCTCACCCCGACCCTAGAAGTGGGTTGACTACTCGCGTCTCATCATCATTGAACTCATCATCATGGAAAAGAAACTACTTTGATTAAAATTGCAAAAGAAAGAAAGTACACTGAACAAAGCCAAATCTCCGCTCTCGCTTCCCTCCAACTCACTCGGCTCTACCTCTCCCTTTCTCGCTATAACTACTGTAAAAGTAAATTATTCTTGCTGGAATTGGATGATTAAACTCAGTCCTAATGACCTCTAATTATAGACTTCTAACCTTGCTATCCAATGATAAGAAACTCTATCTTTATTCCTAAGATAAAACTTAAATAAAAGTAAATAACTAAAACTCCTTAGGTAAATAACAAATTCACCATAAGGGATAACATGTCTGGTGGTTTATGATAGAAGATCTCGACCTTAGGATAATTGCAAACGCTTCGGGTAGAATTCTATCAAAAACATCGTCGAATCTGTCCGCAGCAGGAGTTGATATCGACCATGAACCTCGATATCGACCTCTTCTTTTCTCTATCTCGAGCAGTCCTACTGGACCTCGGATTGGCACTCGACTTCTATCAATATGCTTAATTTAGGCCACTCGATATCGACCATGAAACATCGATATCGACCTCTCTATGTCGACATGATCTGTTCTTCCTCTGCTCGATTTTTGGTACTCCGTTTCAATCGATGTCGAGTAGACTTCGAGTTCTTTTTCCGCTCTTCTTTACTCATCCAAATTGATCCATTTTTGTCTCGATTTCTGCAAAATAACATAAAAACTCGTGTAGACCTTTATATTTTCCAAATAAGCATAAACTACACTAATCTTATGATTTCCCAACCAATATGCATGCAAATATCGACAAAATGGACATAAATGTGCATAGAAAATATGGCAATTTGCGCGCACATCAGTCACTCGATATCGACTGGCTTTAGTCGATATCGACTCATCCTCTTTTGTTTTGAGTCAGCACTACTCGAGCTCAGCTCTTCACTCGATCTCAAGATATCAAGTGGCTTTAGTCGATATCGACTTGTCTACATCGAGTAGAGTGGTTCTCTTCCTGGCTCAATTTCTAGTGATCAGTTGCACTCGATGTCGAGTCACTTAGTCGATTTCAAGTAACTCTTTAGTAGACTTCGAGTGATTTCCCAGCTCCTCTTCTCTTCTCCAAATCGCTTCGATTTTGCCTTGATTTCTGCGAAAAAACACAAGAACTCGTGTAGACCTCTATAATTGGCAAATAAACATAAACTACACAAATCTTATGCTTTCCTAACCAATATGCATGAAAATATAGACAGAAATTGAAGTAAAAGTAAAAGAAAATCATGGTAAATTGAGCGCACATCATAGATCTCGACAGGTCCTGGTCGATTTCAAATTCCTCTTCGAACTCCCTGGATAGAGCGTCGTCAAAAATCTCATCATCACTCGTGCATGTAGCCAGGAACTCCTCAATTTCCTTATCAGCGAGCTCTTCTGCAGCTATGGGTAGGGCTTCCTTATGAGTTAGGGCCCTTTCTGTCGGTTATTTACAATCCATAACATTGGTGTGTGCATAGACCGACTTGATCTCCATTCCATTGACCTCCTTCATCGTGGGGTTGAAGGAGAACTCTATCACTTCATTCCCTATGGTAAAGGTTAGGAGCCCTCATCGCACATTGATATTGGCATCTGTAGTAGCTAAGAAAGGCCTACCAAGGATGATAGGTACAATAGAATCATTGGGCATATCCAATACAATAAAGTCAGTAGGCACAAAGAACTTACCTACCTTTATCGAAACCTCATCAACTATACCTATGGGCCTAACGAATGAGTTGTCAGCCATGTTGAGCTTTATGTCCAAAGGTTCAAGTGCTCCGATGTTCACCCTTTGCCAAATAGAGAAGGGCATAAGACTTACACTTGCCCCTATGTCACATAAGACCTTGTAGCAATGTTGGACAAGTCCCACGATGATTGCTAACTTCCCTGGATTGCTCTTCTTCTCTTTGAAACTCCATCTTTGAGCACTCCTCTACAATCTCTTCCATCGACCGCTTCTTGCTAAGGATGTCCTTGAGGAATCGAACATAGGTGAGCATCTCGCTTAAGGCCTCTATGAGTGGGATAGTGGTGTTATGACCTTAGAGGATCTTCAAGAAGCACCTAAAGTTACCTTGGGTGGGGTCTTTCAATGCTTTAGAAGGGAAGGGCAACATTTTCTTTGTTGTAGAAGCCAAAACGGTCGTCGGAAGTGCCTTCTTGGTGTCGACATCGACTGGAGGGGTGTCGATATCTGCTGGACCACTCGTTATCGAGTGGGGCTGTGCCTCCGAGTGCTCTGCAGTGACTTCAACATCGACCAGGGGGTCGACATTGATAAGTGACTCGACATCGACTAGGCTGTCGATGTCGACTGGTTCTGTAGTCTCCTCATCCGCTGTCGTTCGTGGTTTTTGTAGCTTGTTACCACTCCTTAGTTGCATGGCTGCAATATGTCCCAACCCGAATTGCCCCTCAGGATTTGTAGTTGGTAGCCCAGGTAATGTTCTAGACGGTCTTGGGATTTGTGCCGCCAATTGACCCAGTTAGGTCTCTACGTTCTTCTTCCATATATCGATCTCCCCAATCCTTGTGGTAAGGTGATTGAGTTGAGAATGGATTGCATTGTTGGATTGATCTTTATTTGCTTGATTCCGCCTTATCTCGTCCAACACAAGTTGTAGATCATCCTTTCGTTGGTCTCTCTCCGGGTGCCTAGGAGCTCTATAGAGTGGGGGGTCTATAGATTTAACCGGGCTCCTTTGTGGTTGTTGGAACCTTTGGTCTCCCCAATATTGGATATTGGGACCCCTCATGTAGTTGACATCTTCATGAGTTTCTCCTATGTGCACTTGTTTTGTATGAGGCCACTCGGTAGTGGTGTACCACTGCGATCCGCATTCGATGCAATTTTGGTTCGCCGATAGGAACCTCACTTGCTTTTGGAGCTTTCAAAGTTGATCTTTGTGGAATTGCTCCTTCACGTCCAGATTGATCTCCTTGGAGGGTACAGAAAGTGACATAGATGGGGCAGGCCCCAATGATGATTTTTCAGAAGCCTCAGGAGTCCCATATGTGTTATCGAACTCCACCAACCTCTCTATGGTGTCCCAAGCCTCTTGTGGAGCGAGTTAAAGGTAGCCATAGGAGGTGTAGGTGTTGATCATCTCCCTTGTTGCAGCATCAAGAGCATTGTAAATAATCTCCTGAATCACGTATGGTGGTTAGCCATGCGTCGGGCATGATCTTAGTGGGTCCTTGAACCTTTCCCAAATAGTCGCCAGAGCTTCACCAGGCTTTTGCTTGAAAGTTGTGATCTTGTGCTGGATCAACGCCGTCTTGGATGGAGGGAAGAACTTTTTGAGGAACACGTCCTTGATTTCATTCCAGGTGCGGATCAATCTTGGGGTTAGGCTTTCCAACCACTACAATGCTTTTCCAGCAAGGGACCAACGAAAAGCCTTTAACTTGACATATTCAAGGCTATGTTCATCAGCAATAGTATCGCAGAGATCTAAGAAGGTAGTAATATATGCCATAGGGTACTCGTTAGGTTTCCATTCATATTGGAGTCTCCTAATCTCAGTAAGGAAACGAGGCTTATTTTCAAAATTAGAAGTAGGGATACGAATCGCTAATTCAGGCACTGTGAGCGAGGGATGCATGTATTGCTTTGCATTCCGTGGGAGTGCGTTGATTTGAGCTTCATATTGTCTCCTAGCTTGCTCCTCCCTATCACCACGCTCTTGTTGTGCCACTTCTCTAGCGGTGAAATCAGCTACTTGCTTCATTAGGCGCTCAATCTGTTGAGCCTGGGTCTCTTGGGCCACCATGGCTCTTTGAATTCTACCTCAAAGATGGAGATAACTCTCGGGAACGTCAAAACCTTCGAATTCAGGCGTGCGATCAGCGCGTCGCATACACCTATAAGGAAAAACACAAAAGAATGTGAGAATAGACTACTAGGGCGTGATTGATAGCGTCCCCGACAATGGCGCCAAAATTTAATGTAGGGGTAAATGAATTGAAATATATACTAAAATATAAACCAATGCAACCCTTATCTTGTTCAAAGATATTCAAGACTCCCGCTGTGATAGTAGGGAAATCAGGTTCGATCCTCGAGGAAGCGAGTCAGTGGGATCCTAGTAGAGCATGAAAGTCACGTTCTGAATGTCGACCAGAAGCCTTGATCTTTAGTAGGGTACTCAACGTCGATCTTGGCTGTAGATTTCTACTGAAATAGAAGACCTACAGAGATAAAAATGAGAAGTCGATATCGACCAGTGGTGTCGATATCGATGTCAGTAGTACACGTCGACCTGGCTCATAAAACTGCCAGTCGACACAGGCACCCGATCTCGAGTTGATGAATCGATATCGAGCTCAGCAGCAGGAAGAGGGTGCGTCGACACAGTAAACGTCGACGTTGAACAGATGTGTCGATATCGACTTGGGATGTTGATATCGAGTG
Organism: Persicaria maculosa; assembly: GCA_963922045.1. Classification (NCBI taxonomy): domain Eukaryota; kingdom Viridiplantae; phylum Streptophyta; class Magnoliopsida; order Caryophyllales; family Polygonaceae; genus Persicaria; species Persicaria maculosa. The sequence continues at coordinate 59,728,694 of OY998267.1, forward strand.
GTTCCTGCAGAAATGTTGGGTTGTTGGGTTTTTCAATAACTCAACGAATGGTAGGCAATAAAGATATAAACTAATAAAAAAAAAGATCTTCCAAAGCCAGGGATTACCATGACGACAACCACGAAAGTAAGGCGAGAAATCAATAGAGATGCATGCTTTTGTCATAAAGGAGAAGGTGCTCGTAAGGGGTGGATCGCTAGATTAAATATCAAATAGAATATCAAACTAAACCAACTCCATTGTCCAAGGAAATAAAATACAAGAATCCCTCCCGATGTAGTGGTAGGATAATTGAGGATCGAATCCACGAGGAGGTATGTCTGCGGTTCCTAAGCTTGCAATCACGATCAAATTTCAACTCCAGAAGACCACTCGATATCGAGTAGATCAGTCGATATCGGCTACAGTTCCAGTCGATTTCCAGCAAATTCTTGCAGAAGCCAAAAGCACAGTCAAAATCGAGTTATTCACTCGATATCGGGTCAACTACTCGATATCAACCTCTGCAGTCGATTTCAAGTCTTCAACAGAAACAGAAAAGTAACCAAATTTTATCTGAAAAGAGTCCGAAGAAAGTAACAATGATGAAGGAAGGGTGGACAGAATAAAAACACAGATTTTTATAACTCAATAAACTTAAAAGCTTCCAAGATCGGGGATTCATGCCACAACGATAACCATATAAGTTTTATGCAAAATTCATGAAAGATTACGCCTTTCCGTCAAATAACTTTCGTTACCAACAATTAGGTGATTAGAGGCTCTCGCATAAAACCTAAGAGTTACTATCCAATTTCATAATTAATCCAAATTCACAATATGATTGGCTTTCGCTTCAATAATGCAAATAAGGATCTCCTCAACTCTGGCAAAGGATCATGCATATGGGATAGAAGACGGAATCACAGAAAAATCATACCTTTGATTCACAAATGTACATGGCTATCGCGGGCTCACCCCGACCCTAGAAGTAGGTGAACTACTCGTGCCTCATCATCATTGACATCATCATCATTGAAAAGAAACTACTTTAAATTGAAATTGCAACGAAAGAGTACAACCGAACAAAGCAACTTCCCGCTCTCGCTTCCTTTCACTCCACTCGGCCTCTCTCTATCTCTACTAAATCTCTGCGTTATATGTAAAACTGAAATTCAATGTTTTCTGAATGATTAAACTCAGCCCTAATGGTATCTAATTATAGATCTCAAACGTCGCTATCCAAGGATAAGAAAATCTATCTTTATTCCTTAGATACAACTAAAATAAGGTAAATAACAAAATCACTTTAGGTAAATATCAAATTCACCATAAAGGATAACCAGTCTGGTAAGAATGGATAAAAGATCTCGACTTTAGGATAGATGTAAGCTTTTCGGATAGAATTCTATCAAAAACAGCGTTAGATCTGTCAGCAGCAGCAGTCGATATCGACCAGCACATGTCGATATCGACCTCTTCTTTTAATCTCAAGCCAGCTCTACACGACCTCGGATTTGCACTCGAACTCTATCAATTCACTCGATTTGGGACACTCGATATCGACCACTTCATGTCGATATCGACCCGTGTTTGTCGACATGCTCTGTTCTTCCTCTGCTCGATTTCTGGTGTTCTGTTTCACTCGATGTCGAGTCTTTAGGTCGATTTCGACTCTGCAGTAGACTTTGAGTTGTTTTTCAACTTTTCTTCTCTTCTCCAAATTGCTCCATTTTTGTCTTGATTTCTGCGAAATAACATAAAAACTCGTGTGGACCTCTATAATTGGAAAACAAACATAAACTACACTAATCTTATGCTTTTCCAACCAATATGCATGCAAATATCGATAAAATGGACATATAAGTAGATGGAAAATATGGCAATTTGCACGCACGTCAAACACCCCATACTTAAGCTTGCTTGTCCCCAAGCAATACTTTTAATAGTCATTCAGGGGAAGAAAATAAACCCTCAACATCATAGATTCATTTTTATATGTCCCTACACTCAGTTGCCATCCTCGAAAAGGTACTAATAATCAAGAGGACTTTTTGCAAGCTTATGGAGAATAGATTGGTAAAAGGCTAAAGGTGGGCTAATTTTTGGCCATGTGGTGTTAAATCCGGGGAAATAAACTTTCTTTCCAATCTTTCATTCCACATTCGTTCTTCATAATATTTCTCACATTTCGCTCTTCACTCAATGCTTTTTTCACTATAATGTTTTTACCTCTCTAACCTTAACACTGCCTTCTCGTGAGTCGCAAACATGGGTGTCATGAATGGCCCCGAATACTTCGTACTTCAGACTTACCATCTCGACTTTGACTTGTTGCTTTTGTCTCTTGCAGGAACTTTAGCTGTAAATCGACCAGAACTGAGGTCGATATTTACCAGACTGTCTTCTGGAGTCGAAAATTGATCGTGATTGTAAACTTAGGAAGCGCTAACATACTTCCTCGTGGATTCGATCCTGAATTACCCTACCACTACATCAGGAAGGATTCTTGTATTTTATTTTCTTGGATAAGGGAGTTAGCTTAGTTTGAATTGAATATTTTATTTAAGCGAATAACCCCTCCCCCTACGAGCAGAAGCATCCTTGGATTAGCTAGCTTTTATCGATGATTCGTGAGGGATATCAGCACCATTGCATCCCCTTTAACCAAGATCACCAAGAAGCATCACCCATTCACATGGGAAAGAGCCCATGAAAAGTCGTTCAATGCCCTAAAGGAGCATCTCACACAAGCCCCAGTCTTAGCACTTCCGGATTTCAACATGACCTTTGAAGTAAAGTGTAATGCATCGGGTATAGGCATTGGTGGAGTTCTCGATCATGCAAGAAGGTAAGCACATTGCCTATTTTTCATAAAAATTGAAGGGAGCTTGTCTTAAATACTCTACCTATGATAAGGAGTTGTATGCATTGTTTAGAGTTCTTAAGACATGGCAACATTTTCTTTGGCCTAGGGAGTTTATTTTTCATACTGATCATGAGTCCTTAAAAGCATTTCAAGAGCCAATACAAGTTGGATAGGAGGCATGGTCGTTGGATGGAGTTTATAGAAACATTCCCTTATGTAATTAAGTATAAGAAAGGTAAGGATAATGTTGTGGAAGATGCCCTTTCGAGGAGATACATGTTGTTGTCTGCATTAGACTCAAGGATCTTAGGCTTTTGATAATGCATATTTTATATAGGCATTATAGGTGGTCTTAGGTGCATTAGAGTCATCATATTGCATGTTTAATTAGCTTATTTGCATTCTTGATCATTTGGTATTCGAAGTTCGTAATCTACGGCTTTTAGTGTTTATTTGTATATCTTATGATCCAGACTCGAAAGGTGGAGAAAGCATGGAGCAAATGGACAAAGAAGAGCTAAGGAACAAGAGCGGAAATGAAGAACATGGAGAAATCCCATCTTTAAGGTTCTGATAATTTGAAATTAGCTTCTTAGTTCTGCATGAGAATTGTAGTGCTTGGAAAGAGATTTTTAATGCATATTCATATACATCAATTGGACAAAGGATGTCTCCAGAAAGTGCGTTGCAAGTTCAGTTTGTCGAAGCTGTCAAAACTGCATAAATAGCGCTCGCCGGTCTCGCTGTTTCCGAATCTACGAAGATCAGTCAAATCTTATCTTATGGAATATTTTAGGGATTCAAGGTACGTTTTAATCAATCATTCAAGTCATTCTATTCCCCATAAACTAATTACAATTAAGAAAGGTGAGAGGTTGGAAGTTTAGGGATTCAAGGTACGTTATGCATACCTAGAATTCTCGTGGTTTTGCTATGATTTAAGACTTGGTTGGTTGATTGTGACAGTTGATTTCTATGTTATTCATAAGTTTATTTATCATCTTGTTTTTATTGATATATTTGTGTTTCTTTCTATGACCGGCCATCTAGTTAGGAATTGCATCTATGCTATGAATCTGTTGTTGGTTTCTCGATAGCAAACAAAGTCATTCATTTAGTGATATTTATATGCCTTTGTAGTGGATGATAACAATTGATCTATGTCGAGTAGATGTTGTTAGGGCTGAATGGGTTGTTCCTTTGTTTTCTAATTGCATTGAATTTATATGCCAATTGGTCTTAAGAACTCGAATCGTTAATGCTATTCTTTAGTAATATTGAATAAGAGGTTGTATCTTTACGGATCGATCGATTAAAGATTAGTCAACATAGGCTTAAGAATAATATTGTAATCACCTCAAGGATCAAGTAAATCAACCAATGTTGCGAATTGTATGCAGAACACACTCTTATCTTTTATCTTCTCTTTGCTTCTATTCATATCTTTATCTTAGTTTATTTGCATTATCCATTTTCATTCATATTCTTATCTTATCTTTATTTGCATAATTGATAAATACATATTGCATTGAGATACTTGTTTCTTTGTGGGTTCGACCCCTTACTTATCCACTATACTAGTTCACTAGTTAGTTTGTTAGTTTGGGTTATTATTACTTTTGGCGTGGTGGAAACCTAACGACATTCATCCCACCAAATTTTGGCGTCGTTGCCGGGGAAACAAGCTTATTTATTTGTTTTGTGTGTTTATTGATTTTTATTTTTATTTCTAATATTTTGTGTGTTTATTAATTTCTTTCAAAAAAAATGTTGAGGTTATATCAAAACCAAGGAGAATATTTTCACCATTACCTAGTAAGAGTGCAAAATCTAGTGAACGAACGTAAATCACGGGGTATCTATGATAGTGAGCGAGATAAGGTGGTTTGCATTTAGGAGGGTGCACAACCTGAAATGTGGGATCTTATCCAAAACCTAGCCCTCGATTGTGGACATTAATAGAAACATTGAAGGGAGGATGCAAGTCAGTTGCCGAGCAAGACACGGGGGAGGTCGCTTTTGAAGAACCAGCACCCACCGCTGAGGACCGACGCCCACCGCCCCCTCCAGAACCGGCGTCATACTGCAATGAAGAAGAGGACTTAGTGCCTTCTAAAACGGAGCTTCATGAGTCGATTCATGAGATTTCATCTATTATACTGTCTTCTCCATCATCTTTTATGCCTTCTCCTTCATCGTCCATTGTACCTTCTTCTCCATCTTCTGTCATGTCTTCTTCTCTTTCATCTGCTTTGCCTCCTGCTGCATCTGATGCACCAATGTGTTTTGAGGATCCATCTGCTTTAGTGACAATGGAGTTATCCCAGTTTGATGTGATCATAGTCACCCATGAGTTCGACTCTTTTTTCCCACAAAGGTTTGTCTTCGGAGCTGAACCTCAACTTTCATTTGTGAAAACTGTTTGGCAATACCTTGGCATTTTGGATCGTTGTGGCTGTATAAATTTCCGAATGAAGATGATGAACCCTTGTTGGAAAGATATTTTAAGTGGCTACAACTTTATTGAAGGATGAAATCGTCAATTCGGCTTGGAAAATGGCCGAAATCTAGGGTCTTTGCAGCTGTCCGAAAATCTGGCAGCTTGTCGGAAATGAAATAAATGAAGACGGAATGCATTGAATAAAGTCGGATTAAATGACGGGGCTTTAGAGATTCTTCCGAACTTAAATCTCTTTGATGGTAGCCAAGACCATTTGTTTTCCGCATTATGGTTGCCCATCTCTCCGTCATAAATCTCGGAAACCCTTTTGTATTATCCGTCATTAGTTTATCGATTATTTTAATTTCTTTTATTTTTCAGACCATTAATATTTTCCTATATAAAGGGATGTAAGAACTTCTTTCGAAACAAGTTGAATTTGGAGAAAAGTGAGCTTTTTGCTTCCAGTGATTCGGGTCAAGAATCTCGTTCTTAGGTGAGAGGTCGGGCACAAAACCATCGGCGAGAGGCTGAAGGAGATTCCTTAGTGAGAGACGACGGAATCAAAGGGTCGGAAACACTCGGAGTGCGAGGCCGAGAGTTTGGAAGATCAAGTGTTGGAGAGAGCTCGGAGTGCGAGGTCGAGAGCGATCTTGCATCACATATCCCTCACACCCCATCCCCTACCTTACCACCATTCTAAGGTCTTCCATAGCCCCATCATCACCCTCAAATCACCCCTAAAACATCACTACAAAAAAGCCTCTCAATCCCTCTCAAACGAGCCTCGTTCAGAATCGTCTCTACTCAGGCGACGTCTTGGTAAAACACTGTTTCCTGCTTCGTCTAACCTCCAATTGATGAGATTTGCCCCAATACGTGACCATGACTTCAAGATCTACAAATGTAGTACTTGCAGGCCCCTTAGGAGCTAAGCCAATCAATATGAAATCATCATTTTGTGACGATAGAGTTGTTGCTTCAGAAACTGCCGACAACTTCCCGACTTCTCGGAACCCTCGTCGCCGGTCCTTTTGATCGAGCCCGCGCCCGATCTCGTCAAGTGGTATCAGAGCAACGAAAAGGGTTCCTCAAGCTTTCGGGTCAAAATGTTCAAGAAAACGAGTTCCAAGCCTTTGTCCGAATAGTACACCCGATGGGCTATTCGAGCCTATGATGATGGGTATCTTCATTGGAGTGACATGGATGGTTCTACAGTTGATGTAGTTGATCAAGAGCTCCGGAGGGGATATATAAAGAGAAGGGCTTCAGAGGATGAGGCTCGGCATAAGAAGAAGGTTGAACCACCTTGGCAAGAGATCTGCAAGCTCGCGGAAGATTCATTGCAACAAGTAAAGGAAATTCGAAAACTCGTCAACTCATTAGGGTTGATTCTATCGAATCCCACAACAGCCCCACCTCCCTATTCAAAGATGACATCCTCTAAGGCCATGGGTGAGACATTTGAGATTAAAGAAGGCAAGTCAAAGGATGTTCCGATTGAGATTGCGAAGGTCAACCCCGAGCTTAAGAAAGATGAGGAAATCATTCAAGTTCCCAAGGTTCCGCTTTCCATGAAAGAGAAACGAATGCCAACCTACATGCCTATTTTTCTGAATTCCATGTTGAGTAAGTGGTTAGATGCGACCTCGTTCATTTTGTGTTACTTGCCTTTCGTGATTCAAGAAGAAGAGGGGATTCAAGATCCGTTCAAGGAAGAAGAAAAATGTCCGTAGGAGTCGCTTGTTTCCATCAAGGATTCGAGGACAAATCCTTTTCAAGGATAGGAGGATGATGTGATCGTAGTCGCCCATGAGCTCGACTCTTTTTTCCCACAAAGGTTTGTCTTCGGAGCTGAACATAAACTTTCATTTGTGAAATCTGTTTGGCAGCACCTCGGTATTTTGGCTCGTTCTAGCTGTATAAAATTCCGATTGAAGCCGATGAGCACTTGTTAAAAAGATATTTTAAATGGCTACAACTTTATTGAAGGATCCAATCATCAATTCATCATGGAAGATGGCCGAAATCTAGGATCTTTGCAGCTGTCCGAAAATCTGGCAGCTTGTCGGAAATGAAATAAATGAAGACGGAATGCTTTGTATAAAGTCGGAGTAAATGATAGGGCTTTAGAGATTATTCCGATCTTAAATCTCTTTGATGGCAGCCAAGACCATTTGTTTTCCCCATTATGGTTGCCCATCTCTCCGTCATAAATCTCGGAAACCCTTTCGTATTATCCGTCATTAGTTTATCGATTTATTTTAATTTCTTTTATTTTTCATAGCATCAATATTTTCCTATATAAGGGGATGTAAGAACTTCTTTTGGGACAGTTGAATTTGGAGAAAAGTGATCTTTTTGCTTCCAGTGATTCGGGCAAAGAATCTCATTCATAGGTGAGAGGCCGGGAACAAAACCTTCGGTGAGAGGCTGAAGGAGATTCCTTAGTGAGAGACGACGGAATCAAATGGTCGGAAACACGCGGAGTGCGAGGCCGAGAGTGTGGAAGATCGAGTGTTGGAGAGAGCTCGGAATGCGAGGCCGAGAGCGATCTTGCATCACATATCCCTCACACCCCATCCCATATCTTACCACCATTCTAAGGCCTTCCACATCCCCATCATCACCCTCAAATCACCCCCAAAACTTCACTCCAAAAAAAGCCTCTCAATCCCTCTCAAATGAGCCTCATTCAGAATCGTCTTTGCTCAGGCAACGTCTCGGTAAAACGTTGTTTCCCGCTTCGTCTGACCTCTGATAGATAAGATCTACCCCAATACGGGACAGCGACTTCAAGATCTACAAAAGTAGTACTTGCACGCCCTCAGGAGCCTAGTCAATCGATAGGAAATCATCATTCTTTGATGATAAACCTGTTGCTTCAGAAACTGTCGACAATTTCACGACTTCTCGGAACTCGCATCGCTGGTCCTTTTGCTCGAGCCCGGGTCCGAGTACGTCACAGTTACCTGATGAGAGTTTCTTTCGATATGTTTCAAAGGTGTTAGCCTGTATGGAAAATAGGCCATCAAAAAGCATCGAAGCCGCCACTATTGAGATGATACATTGCGTCCTAGAGGGTGCACATTTGAGGATAGTGAAATACTTGATATGTGCATATGGGAAAAGATTGTGTGAACCAGGACAATTAGAATTTTTGGACCTCATAGGCGATGTGGCCAATGATGAGATGACTAAAAAAGACATCTATGAAGAAGAATTTAGTCCAATAACCAAAGTCCTAACATTAATTGAAAATCCCCTTTTGAGTGAAGTAAAAGTAACCGAATGTGAAGTGGAAAGCCCAATGCCTATTGAAATGGAATCTCATGAGTGCACGCATTAGGATCTATCTGCTTTGGCTCCTGATTCATCTTAAGAACTCATCTCAATTGCGCCTATTTATGAAACAAGTCCAGAGCATATTTTTGTGGCTCCTAATGATATTTCTAATACTTTTGTGAGTTTTGGTGAATATATAGATCCTTGGGAGCATTACTTCTACAAACTACCAATGGAACTGTGTTGGTAGTACTACCTACCCTCGGGAAAAAGCCAAGCTCAAGCACATGATAAGTTGAATACATAATTTAATTTCATATATTTAGACTTCAATTGTTTCATGTTTAGTGTTCATTCAAATTATGGTTGGGCACAAGAATTTAATTTGCTTTTAAGGGCATTAACAATGTCTGAATGAGTCTTAAAGGCGGGAAAAATAAATCATCGAGTCTATGACGTTAACCAAGGACGCTCTTGGGAGATAACCCAAGGTAAAATAGCTAATATTAATTAATTATTGCATTAGTTTTTCAATCTAATAAAGTAGGACTAGTCTATTTTGCTGCATATTGGAATAGCTTTGTGTTAGAACTTATTGGTTAGGCGAATTTGTTCGATCAAAATGATGGAGTGGAGTTCTGCCATGATCAGCGCCCACCGCTAGTGCTTGGACGCATTTTTATTTTTGGTAACATTGGAACGAGCGATTCTATCTATTTTTATATATCTATATATTTATCTATGGTTTTAGTTTATTTTTTATCTATCTATATTTATATATTTCATATCTATATTAGGATTTATTTATGTTAGGAATAATCAAATCTATCTATATATTATTTATATCTATACAAGAATTATATCTATCTATGTATTATTATTTATCTAGGATTATATCTATTTAGTCATATTTCTATTATCTTAAGGATAGAATATCTATCTATCTAAATAAATTATATCCATTATATTATTTCTTTTATATCTAATTGTTTATTTTCTTTGTTATAGATATACCTTCCCAAAATCCAAAAAACATATACTTTACATCCCTTATTTTGTGATCTTGCAAAGCCTTTGCCACCAAGCAACACAAGAACCCTAATTATCCTACTAGAATCTAAATTCCATAACCTAAGCCTTGAGTTTCAATCAAAAGCCTTTCTTTTTCTCATCCATCATCCACATTCATTACTACCCTTCATCCATCAAATTCAATTCTTTTTCATACCATCACCATCCCTATCATCAAAGGAAGACTTTGAAACCAAGTTTTGATCACCATCCCTATCATCAAAGCAACACCGGCGGCCGCCGCTACACAACCGGCACCCGCCGCCGCCCTTAGTCCTCCAATGTTTGTTTGTCCGACGATTATAGCCACCACTACCATGATCAAGTAGGTTCCCTTTTCCCTCACTTGTGATTTTATTTTTAAATTTTGTTGTCTTTATTTGATTTTCATTTAAGGATGATGAAAAGTTTAAGAGTGGGGGAAAGTTGCATCAATAGATTCATGAAAACATTAAGCGTCTTTCTTTGTTCTATTGTTTTGTTTGCATTATTCATGCATTCATGTTTATATTCTATTGTTTTTTTTGCATTGTCATATATTTATATAATCATGTTTATTTTTCCGTTACTTTATTTATCATTAAAAAAAAAGTCAAACCCCCAAAAATATCATGCATTGCATAAATATGTGTTATTCAACTACACATCTTGCAATATTCGTACTCTATTATGTATCTTAGCATTACCATATAAATTCCATGACATGTTTAGATTGTTTAGCCTTGTCCTATAACTTTTGGTTTTCATGTGAAACATTCTAGGTGGATATAATTGAGCATGTATGATGTAAGTTTCTAGGCATGATTGAAATCAAAAAACACTTGTCCTAGTGAGAATTTTTGGCCTTATAGGGATTACATCTATATTCCCTTTTGCTTTTGTTGTGTGAATAACTCATTTTATGCAATTACCTCTTAGTATTGACATGGTTATCTATTTTTGAGACCTATTATATACATTGTTCATTGCTTTATAAGTTTCAAGTGATAGAGGCAACCTTTTAGCCACATTTTATCCATATCTATCTTATGGTATATCTTGCTTTGAAGCGAATTTGAGCCTTTAGCCTTTTTCTTTGAAGCTCTACAAAATTCATATATCCTAGCCTATGATAATTCTGACCCATCCGGGAATTAGGATTTTGAGTTGGTTATAGATGTTACATTGAGTTGAGAGAGAAAAGCTATGGTTTGTGCTTTTTTTAACCGAAAAGAATTTGGTAGTTGCAGAGCAACTAACCAAGAGCATCCTGAAGGATGATGTTATGAAGCACAACGTCAAAAGGAAGGTCGAAGCTAGAGTGAGGAGATAAAAGATGGGAAAGACGATCAGCAGCTCCATTACCCTCCCTAAATACATGTTTGATCTAAAATTCAGAGAAATTGTGGAGAGAAAGGAGACAATCAGACAGAATCATCTCAATCTCCCCAGAACAGGAGCATCCAGTCTTAAGACTGTTAATGATGCTTAAATTATCCCCTTCTATTATAATGTTGTTTATATTAAGATTTACTTCTTTAAGTAACCCCTTCCAAAGACCAAAACATTCAGCCCTAAGAACGGAAGGGAAGGATGAAGATCCAGCCGCCGAGAAGAGAACAGAACCATCATAATTTCGAATAATAAATCCATAAGAGGAGGAAGCAGTATGGGATAATGCCCCATCAAAATTAAGTTTATACCATCCCTCTCGAGGTTTAGTCCATTTACAAAGTTTTCAAGAGGCTTTGTTATTTGGTTTTGGGTCTTGGGCGTGTGGTGTCATTTTAAGGTCTACTTCATGTTCTTTAGCACATTTCCAATTGTAGATGTGTTCATTTATATAAGATAATATTGTTTTTGGGTTAGGTTTAGTATCATCGAAGACTTTTTTATTTCGAAAAAAACAGAGAGTTCACCAAGCTACTGATAAGGTGGAGAACTGATTGAGACCAAGAGCATTCCGAAGATGGAGGAGGGTTTCAGCAACTTTAGTTGTGGTATTTTATATTCTATCAACCGTACCAGAGATATGTGGAGATAGAAGTTGTAGAGTTGTTTTAGGGATAGGACAGTTAAAAAGAAGGTGTTCTAAGTCTTCATGATTCCTATCACAAGAAGGACAATTTGTAGGGAGCCCTATGCCACCCCATGGTTGAAATACCATCCTTAGTGATACGCCATAGGAAATCCTTGACTTTTGGTACACAGTCTAAGTGCCAGATCCATACAAAGTCTGATTTAGAAAGATGCTTGTTATGTTGGACCATATCTATTGTTGAAGCAGTGCTAAACCAACCATTGCGGCTCCATTGCCAGTATAGTATATATTGCATTTCATGTTTCGGGATTGGGGTAAGAGCTATGTTATCGATAGTTATCTGTGGGAGATGCATTCTAAGTTTGGAGTTGAGTTTGGTAATATCCCAGTCTTTGGTTTAGGTGATGAATTCGCTTACCAACAAATCAGGATTTGCATCAGTGAAGTTTGTTGCTTGGGTCCAAAGTGGTGCAGAGCCAAACCAGATGTCGAACCAAAAATTAATGGAGGAGCCATTTGCAACCCCCCAACGAAGGCCCTTTTTAAAAAGATCCAGTAGATTAGTCAGTTTTGCCCATTACCATGATGTGTTTCCTTTTTTCTTGTAATTCAAAATGTGTTATGTTTTTAGGTATTTGTCAGTCATAAGGCGGACCCATGGGTTAGAAGGTTCAGCAAGAATCTTCTAAAGAAGCTTTAGTTGGAGGGCTTTGTTCATAACTTCTGAGGAACGGAGACCCAGGCCTCCATTACGACGGGATTTACATACCTCAAACCAGCTAATTAGTGGTCGATCCTTCAGACCTTTGTTCCATAGGAAATTTTTGTTTATTTTATCAAGTTCTTTATGTATGTACGGTGGAAGCATGAAACATTGCATAACATGGAGTGGTTTTGCTTCTAAGTTGGATTTAATTAGGGTTATTCTGCCTGGTTGGGAGAGGTTGGAAGCATACCATTTCGAGAGTTGGCTTTTGCTAGAGGTAATTAGTCCCTCAAAGGTAGAGTTTGTAACCTTTGTAGATATAATCAGACAACCAAGGTAATTACCAAGATTAGGGGTGTTTGGGATACTAAGTTCGTTATGTATCATTGTTTTATCTGAGTGCTTATGTTGTTAGTTGTTTGGAAAGATGATTTATGCAGATTAATTTTTTGTCCCGAAAAAAGACTGTAACAATGGGTGATTCTGTTAATTTGGTCGCAAGCAGATTTCGTTGCTCTTGCGAAGATGATGATTGATGTGCGCGCAAATTGCCATATTTTCTATGCACATAAAAGTCCATTTTATCATCTTTTGCATGCATAATAATGGGAAAACATGGGAATAGTGTAGTTTACGCTTAAATGTCAAATATATGGGTCTGCACGAGTTTCTATGTGATTTCGCAGAAAACAGGATAAAAATGGACGGATTTGAAAGAGCGGAAAAAGAACTCGAAGTCTTCTGAAGAGGTTGAAATCGACTGGGGACCTCGACATCGAGTGCATCAGAGACATAGGAATCGAGCAGGAAATGAAACAGAGCATGTCAACACAGAGAGGTCGATATCGACGTCTGAGGTCGATATCAATGTTGCCAGATCGACCAAAAAGATAGAAGTCGAGTGCCAGTTCGAGTAGGAGAAGGAGAAGCTCGAGATAAAGTTTTGAAGTGATCGATATCGATGTCTAGGGTCGATATCGACCATGCCAGCAGAGGAATCCGACTCAGATTTTAATACAATTCTATCCGAAGCTTGCAACGTCTATCCAAAGGTCGAGATTTCCTATCATCAAACACGAGATTTATCAGATGGAGGCTGAGTTACCATGGAGTTTTAGTTTTTTACTTTATTTAGTTTTATCTTAGAGAATAAAGATAAATTTTCATGTCCTTGTCGACATCTATAAATAGAGGCCAATAGGGCTGAGTTTAGGCATTCAATTTTCAGTTATTCAACACTTAGACACGCAGAGAATTAGTAGAGAGAGAGAGAGAGAGGAGGCCGAGTGAAAGTTGTAAAGCGAGAGCGGAGTGGCTTGTTCGGTTGTACTTTCTTTCGAAGTTTTAATTCAAAGTAGCTTTCTTTCAACAATAATGATGATGATGTGCATGATGAGGAGCGAGTAGTCAACCCACTTCTAGGGTCGGGGTGAGCCCGACGATAGCAATGTGAGGTAAGTGCATCAAAGGTATGACTTTCATGCGATTCCGTCTTCTATCTCATGCATGATCCTTTGCGAAAGTTAGGGAGATTCATTATTTACATTATTAAAGCGAAAGCCACACATATTGTGAACTTGAATTGCTCATGAATTGGATAGTAACTCTTAGGAACTATGCGAGAGCCTCTAATCACCTAAGTGTTAATAACGAAAGTTATTTGACGGAAAGGCATTAAATTTCATAGCTTTAGCATAAAACTTGCATTGTTATCGTTGTGGCATGAAACCCCGACTTTGGAAGCCTTTTAATTAATTGAATTCTTTATAAAAGTCTTAAGTTTTGTTTCTGTTCATCTTCCTTCTCCATTCTATTTTCTTCGGATTCTTTTCCGACAAATTGGGTACGAAAACAGTTTCTGTGACAAGCATCGAAATCGACTGAAAGGGTCGATATCGAGGTCTAACATCGATATCGAGGTCTATGCTCAACGTCGACTTTGCTGCTTTTGTCTTCTGCAGGAACTGCGCTAGGAAATCGACCAGAACTGAGGTCGATATCGACCAGTATACTCGATATCGAGTGTCTGCTGAGGTCGAACGCTTTGATCGTGAGTACAACAAGGGAAGCGCTGACATACCTCCTTATGGATTCGGTCCTGAATTACCCTATTACTACAAGGGAGCAGATTCTTGTATTATTTGTTTGGGACAGGGAGTTAGCCTAGTTGTGCTTCATTTTATTTAGTTTATTTGAATCTCCTACTCCACCCCGCTGCGAACAAAATTGGCGCCGTTGCTGGGGAGGCAATCAATCGCCACCTAAGTTAACCACGATCTTTTCTGAGCTTATTTTGCAGGTTTATGCGACGTTTTGATCGCGGACCTATCCTGGAACCAATCGACGAGCCTGAACGTTTCTACCATCTTCGTAATAAAGCAATTCGAATCATGGCTGACAACGAGACGCATGCCAAAACCATAGAGCGATTAAGGAAGGAAATCGAGGACCACAATGCTACAATCGCTGCTGAAAGGGCCGCCGCTGCTGCTAAGCAAGCCCGTGCTGATAGGGAGGAGGATGCACGCAGACAAGCCCAAGAGCGGCTAAATCAGTATCCATAGACGGTAATGCAATACATGCATCCGCCGCTTCATGTTCCTGAATCCGCTATTTTAATTCCTCACTCCAACTTTGAAATAAAAATTAACTTCCTATATGAGATAAAAAGAAATAATTTTGAAGGAAGACCCAATGAATGCCACCTGCAACACATCTCTACTTTTATGGACTTATGTGAAACAGTTGCTGATGGAGTAAATTTAGAGTATGTGCGATTAAAATCGTTTCGATGGCCCTTGGCAGGGAAGGCATTACAGTGGCTTGAAAGTTTGGCTCCACGCTCGCTAAGGACATGGGCGGAGGTGAAAGATGCATTCTTAAACAAATTCTTCCCACCTTCTAAAAAGGCGATGCTACGACAAAGGATCACGGCTTTCAAACAAAAGCCAGGTGAAACACTAGTACATGCGTGGGAGCGATTTAAGGACTTGCTGAGATCATGCCCAACGCATGGGCAACTTCCATATGTCATCCAGGAGATCTTTTATAACGCCCTTGATGCGCTGAATAAAGAGAGGATCAATTCATAGACCTCCTATCGGTACATTGAGCTTACACCAACGGAGGCATGGGAGACCATTGAGAGGCTTGTAAACTTTGACAATACTTATGGGGCTGTTGCGGCCTATGATGCAAGACCTGCCCCATATATGCCACTATATGAGCCTCCAAAGGAGGTAGATCCTAATGTGCGGCAACAATTCCATAACGATCAAACACGCCGCCTTCAAAAGCAAGTCAGGTTCCTGAGCAACAATCAAACTTGTCAGGAGTGTGGCTCAACAAGGCATAACACTGGTGCATGTCCACATACTGAGCAAGTATCCATGGCGGAACAACATGAGGAGGTTAAATGGACGAGAGGCTCCTATGTAGGGGCCAATCAACAATATTGGGGTGATCAAAGCTTCTATCAACAAAGGGATCCCCCACCATATAGGGCACCAAGGCACCCTGAGCGGGAGACAATGAAGAATGACCTGCAAATCATTCTTCATGAGATGCGGAGGAACCATGCTGAGTTCAAACAAGCCAATAACTCCATCCATACTCAGCTGCAGGGCATCAATTCTAGACTTGGGGAGATCGACGTTTGGAAGCGCAACATGGAGACTCAAATGGGTCAATTGGCGGAAGCAATACCCAAGGCGTCAGGATCATTCCCTGGATCCACTGTGCCCAACCAAAAGGGCAAAACCACTAGTCATATTGCGGCAGTAAACCTAAGGAGTGGGTGTCAATTACAAACGCCCGAGCAAAAAGCGGAGGAGAAGGAGCCAGAGCAGACGTCGATATCGACCCTCCCTGTCGATATCGACCAAGGTGACGTCGATGTCGACCCTCCTGTCGATGTCGACCCTGAGGCTGCGTCACCACAGAAATCGACTCCTCCAGTCGATGTCGACCTCACTACAGCCGCAGGAAGGAAGAAGGAGTTGCCATTCCCATCTAGAAAGGTGATTAAGAACCCAGCGGAAAAGAAGCTCCAAAGGTTCGTGAAGATGCTCCAAGGACTTAATGTCTCTATACCATTCACAGAGGCACTTCACGAGATGCCATCTTATGTAAGGTTCATTAAGGACATCTTGGGTAAGAAGCGATCGCTCTCTGAGATCGCAGAGGAGTGCAACAGGTTGGAGCTACCACAAAAGCGGGCGGACCCAGGTAAGTTTTCTATCGCTATAGGTCTAGGACAATTCAAATTTAATGCTTTAGTTGACTTGGGCGCTAGCGTTAGCATGATGCCAATAACCATATGGCACAAGGTAAAGATAGGTCCTCTGGAGCCCGTTGATGCAAGATTATACATGGCTCACAATACGGTAGTAATTCCAACTGGAATAGTGATGGATGTGCCAGTACAAGTAGGTAAATTCTTTGTCCCTGCTGATTTCTTAATTGTTGATATAGCGGAGGACCCTGCTTGTCCAATTATTTTAGGTAGGCCATTCCTAGCAACCGTCGATGCCAACATTAGCGTGAAGAAAGGATTACTCTCATTCACAATTAGTGACGAAGTGATAGAGTATGCCTTCAACAAGACGGTGAAAAATCAAGGGCCAATGGAGATAAAAGCCATCAATGGTGTCTACATTGCATGTAGAGAAGCAAAGGTAAGAAGTATGACACCGGAGGAGTTTGAGAAGAGGGCCATAGAAGCCCAAGTGGAGGAATTTGTGGCAATCTTGAACGAAGGAGCCCAACAGAACATCGAAATCGACCAGGTAAGTCGATATCGACCGCTAATGTTCAAGATTTTGTGCCAGGTCATAAGTATGGGGTCGACAGAGGAGAAGAGGAAACGTCAAAATCGGGGTTAAAGGTCGATATCGACCACACCCTATCGAAATCGACCACCATCAGCACTGAGAAGGGAGGAAAGGAGACCTCGATATCGACCTCTGAGGGTCGAAATTGACCTGATCATATCGAGCCAAAACTCTCCAAATCGACTGATCCTCCAGGAGTACAACAGGGGTCGATATTGACCTCTGAACATCGACATCGACCTGAGCCACAGATAGAGAAAAAGGTAAGTCAAGGTACGGATTCCTCCTGTTCAATTACAATAAAGGATTTATCATTATTTGGAAGAGGTGTGCCTTGGCATGTGCACTTATGTAGGGTATTCGATGATGATTCAAGCCAATATGAGATAGGAGACAAGGTCTATGTTGCCAAATCTAAGGACAATTGGTTCCCTACAAGATTCAAGGATAAGAACTTAGGACCATTCACAGTAAATCAAATCAATCCCCACGGAATGCGGCTGCGTGACAAGAAAGGAGTCATATTTGATGCCCAAGCCACATGGGCTCTGCATATGCCGCCTTGAGAAGCGCAAAGGAGAAGTCGGCCTAGCGACTTAAAAATCTAGAGCTTGTAACAAAGACTTAGTTTTAATTTTTAGACACTTTTTCTTTGGGTTGAGACTCTTTATTGTTTTGCATATTTTGTTTTATGTTTATTAACAAGTTGTAGGAGAGAGAAAAATCACACAGGAAGGGCATCGAAATTGATGTCTGACATCGACATTGACCTCAAGGTCGACCTAAATAGGGTTTGTGATCGAGGCCAAATCACCCTGAAGCTTGAGCCAGAATATCGATATGAACATCGATATCGATGTTAAGGGTCGATATCGACCACTCCTGCTGTCTTCTTCGACTCCTGAAATTTTTGACGGTTTAGTAAGTTTTCTTCTTAACCCTAGTTCTAATACAGTGAGGACACTGTAAATTTTAAGTATGGGGGTGGGGGAAAGGCTTACTTGCATATTTATACTTAGTTTAGATTTGCATATTTATTTTAATGCATATTTAGTTTATTTCGAAAAAAAAAAAGAAATATGACCCCCATCAAAAAAAGAAGAAGAGTCATGGAAGTATAAAAAAAAGAGCTCTATGATGCAAAATTAGATTCATTAGAGATATAACATGAGATTGCCTAGTTAAGGGAAGTCCTAATGAAGTGCAAAAAGAAAACATAAAGGAGATGAAAAATTTAAAGTTGCTTTTGACATGTGCATAATAAGATGATGGAGGACTTTTTATGAAATTTTCATACTTATATAAGTTCATATCCTAGCCTTACCTATTCATATTTGCAAAAGTCACAAAGCCATATATGAGCCTTATCATGATCATTATTACTCCACATATACACATATTGCCCATTTTATACCTTATACCCTATCCGGGGACAAAGTTCAAGAATGGATGTCATCTTTGGAGTTATATGGAGTTGTGCATTATTTATGAAGTTGTTGGCAAGAATGAGAAAATTTCTGAAATATGGAAAATTTAATGAGCGAAAAAAAAAATTCGATTACCTCAGGAGATAAAGATAGATCGACCCTGCTCGTTGAGATGTTAGTTCAGCGAGATGGGACACAAGATGAGGAGTCCGAAGTACTAAGTATCCGGGGCCATTCATGACACCCATGTTTGCGACTCGCGAGAAGGAAGTACCAAGGTTAGAGAGGTAAAAGTATTATATTGAATAAAAGCATTGAGCGATGAGTGAAAGGTGAGACATTATGAAGAAGGAATGTGGAATGATTTGGAAAGAAAGTATGTTTCCCTGGATTTAACACCACATGGCCAAATATTAGCCCACCTTTAGCCTTTTACCAATCTACTTCTCACAAGCTTGCAAAAGTCCTCTTGATTATTAATGCTATGTCACTAAAATTGTTTTTGCATATTACCTCCTTTTATGAATATGAAATTGCTTTTATGCACAGGCATGGACTTGGTTGACATAAGTACCTTATCGAGGATGGCAATTGATTGTAGGGACATATGAAAAATGAATCTATGATGTTGATGGTTTACTTTCTTCCCCTGAATGACCATTAAAGGTATTGCTTGGGGACAAGCAAGCTTAAGTATGGGGTGTTAGATGTGCGCGCAAATTGCCATATTTTCTATGCACATAAAAGTCAATTTTATCGTCTTTTGCATGCATATTAATGGGAAAACATGGGAATAGTGTAGTTTACGCTTAAATGTCAAATATATGGGTCTACACGAGTTTCTATGTGATTTCGCAGAAAAACAGGATAAAAATGGACGGATTTTAAAGAGCGGAAAAAGAACTCGAAGTCTTCTGAAGAGGTCGAAATCGACTGAGGACCTCGACATCGAGTGCATCAAAGACATAGGAATCGAGCAGGAAATGAAACAGAGCATGTCGACACAGAGAGGTCGATATCGACGTCTGGAGGTCGATATCGAGGCTTCCAGATCGACCAAATTGATAGAAGTCGAGTGCTAGTTTGAGTAAGAGAAGGAGAAGCTCGAGATAAAGTTTTGAAGGGGTCGATATCGATGTCTAGGGTCGATATCTACCATGCCAGCAGAGGAATCCAACTCAGATTTTGATAGAATTCTATCCGAAGCTTGCAACGTCTATCCAAAGGTCGAGATTTCCTATCATCAAACACGAGATTTATCAGATGGAGGCTGAGTTACCATGGAGTTTTAGTTTTTTACTTTATTTAGTTTTATCTTAGAGAATAAAGATAAGGTTTCGAGTCCTTGTCGACATCTATAAATAAAGGCCAATAGGGCTGAGTTTAGGCATTAGTTTTCAGATTCAATTTACACACAATACAGAAGAAACGAGTAGAGAGAGAGAGGAGGCCGAGTGAATGTTGTAAAGCGAGAGCGGAGTGGCTTGTTCGGTTGTACTTTCTTTCGGAGTTTTAATTCAAAGTAGCTTTCTTTCAACAATAATGATGATGTGCATGATGAGGAGCGAGTAATCAACCCACTTCTAGGGTCGGGGTGAGCCCGACGATAGCAATGTGAGGTAAGTGCATCAAAGGTATGACTTTCATGCGATTCCGTCTTCTATCTCATGCATGATCCTTTGCGAAAGTTAGGGAGATTCATTATTTACATTATTGAAGCGAAAGCCACACATATTGTGAACTTGAATTGCTCATGAATTGGATTGTAACTCTTAGGAACTATGCGAGAGCCTCTAATCACCTAAGTGTTAATAACGAAAGTTATTTGACGGAAAGGCATTAAATTTCATAGCTTTAGCATAAAACTTGCATTGTTATCGTTGTGGCATGAAACCCCGACTTTGGAAGCCTTTTAATTAATTGAATTCTTTATAAAAGTCTTAAGTTTTGTTTCTGTTCATCTTCCTTCTCCATTCTATTTTCTTCGGATTCTTTTCCGACAAATTGGGTACGAAAACAGTTTCTGTGACAAGCATCGAAATCGACTGAAAGGGTCGATATCGAGGTCTCTGCTCGACGTCGACTTTGCTGCTTTTGTCTTCTGCATGAACTGCGCTAGGAAATCGACCAGAACTAAGGTCGATATCGTCCAGTATACTCGATATCGAGTGTCAGCTGAGGTCGAAAGCTTTGATCGTGAGTACAACAAGGGAAGCGCTGACATACCTCCTCGTGGATTCGATCCTGAACTACCCTACTACTACAAGGGAGGGGATTCTTGTATTATTTGTTTGGGACAGGGAGTTAGCCTAGTTGTGCTTCATTTTATTTTGTTTATTTGAATCTCCTACTCCATCCTGCTGCGAACAATGATGTCATCAGCAAAAGCCAAGAGGGGGATTTTTGGACAAGCTCGAGTTGGAGAGATGCCGATATGACTGTTTGGTTGATTGGATTCATGTTGGAGGCTACGAGCTAGAACTTCAGAAACAAGAAGAAAAAGATAAGGGGATAGTGGGTCTCCTTGTCTGAGTCCCTTATAAGGTTTGAAAATTTCTGTTGGTTCGTTATTGACTAGCACAAAGTAGGAGACTGTTGTGATACACTCTTCGATCCAAGAAATGTATTTGTTAGAGTACCCAAAGCGGGTTAAGATGTTAAAGAGGAAGTCCTAGTGAACCATATTGAAAGCTTTTTCCATGTCCAATTTGACTGTCATCCAGCCAAAAAACTTTTTTTCTACTGGAAAGAGTGAAAAAGTTCGTTGGCTATTAATATATTATCTTGTATTGCTCTTTTTGCGACAAAAGCGCTCTGAAAGGGGTGTATGATTTTAGGTAGAGTCTCCTTAAGTCTTGTGGCAATTATTTTTGAGATGATTTTGTAGAGAGTTGTGCAGATGTAGGGTTGTCGCATTTTGGAATTAGTGCTATGAAAGTATGGTTAATCTGTTTTAGGATTTTTCCACTGATGAAGAATCCCTTAACTGCCCGTATGACCGAGGGGCCAACAATATGCCATAATTTTTTAAAGAAACCCGCGAGAAACCCATCAGGTCCCAGGGACTTGTCGTTAGCGAGGCTAAAGATAGTTGTTTTGATTTCCAAGTTAGTAATGTTGTGGATTAATTTCTCATTTTGTGTGGGTGTAATTTCAGGTGTGATGTGATCAAGTAGTGGGCAATGCGATTGACATGAATTCGGGGCGGAGAATTGTCTAGAAAATTCAACTTTAAGTTATGAACGAATTTCAGAATCCAGGGTCAAGGAGATTCCACTCGAAGATTGGAGAGTTTTAACAATATTATGGTTTCTCCTGCCAGTAGCTACTCGGTTGTAGTATTTGGTGTTTGTATCACCATCCTTAAGGTGAAGGCGCTTGGCTCGTTGTGCCCAGTAAGTTGTTTGGAAATCTATCATCTTTGTGTATTTGTTTAGAAGACGTTTATGTTTTGCTTCATTTACTTGGTCACAAGCTTGTATTAGCCGCTTTTGTAGATTTTGTAATTCTTTTTTAGTTTTTGTGACTTGGGTTAGGATGTTGCCCGTGGTTTTTTTGCACCAGATTTTGCTCTTCTGTTTGACACTTTGCAGTTTTTTGACAAGTTTGAAAGTTGCAGAGCCCGGTGGATTAATCCGCTAGGCCTGACGGATAAGGGATCCGTAGTCTTTATGTTTGACCCATGCTAGTTCAAATCTAAATGGTTGCATAGGAGGGCAGTTATTTGGTATTAGTTCTAGTGTGATTTGGAAATGATCAAATGTAGTGAAAGCGTTATTCTTTGTTTGTAGGTGCGGCAATTTTTGAAATATATCTTTATGAATCAGGACACGATATAGTTTTTCGTAAATGTTGTCAGGCCCAGAAGCCTTTTTTCTCCAAGTAAACTGATTTTCAAATGATGGTATGTCAATTAGATCATGGGAAAGTACAAAGCTGGAAAGCCTATTTAGTCTATGGGGGGGCTAGCTGAGGACCACCCAATTTCATTTGTAGATAGCAGATCATTTAGATCCACCATAATAATACATGGGAGTGGGTTACTTTGGATTAAATGTGAAATCTCACACCAGAAGGCAATTTTGTCGTTTTCTTGTGGGGACACATAGATAAAAATAATATTTGCTTATAAGTTATTTTTCAGGTTATGGTATCTAGTTAAAATAAAGGATTGTCCTGATTGTAATACGTCAAAGGTTTCGTTATGTAGGTGGGAGGACTTCCAGTAGAGGCAAAGCCCACCAGAAAGACCAATGGAACTGATGTACATATTTGTACCTTTGTTTATTGCATCTTTTGACTTCTTATTTCATTCGATTTCCAAAGAAAAGGTTCAAAAGAATATAAACTTGTGTAAGAATGGGCTAAAATGCAAGAAATAGCGTCTGCACAAGTTTTGAGCTAACCATGCAGCAATTCGAGCGAAATCGGAGTCAAAACGAAGAAGACAAGTGAAGCTGAGCAGAGGTAGATATCGACCCCTGACATAGATATCGACCTCTGGTGTAGATATCGACCTTCAACATAGATATCGACCTCAACATAGACATCAAGTGAAGCTGAGAAGAGGTAGATATCGACCTTACACCCAGATATCGACCCCCGGTGTCGATATCGACCCCCATATCGACCTCAACATAGAAATCGACAGAGCTGAACAAGTCGAGCAGGAACAGAGACCTCGATATCGACCCCATGGTGTCGATATCGACCCCTTATCTCGACAGAAGATAGACTCGATTTCGAATACGGATTGAAACTATATCTTCAAAGAGGCACGGAATTATCTTACACTTTCAAGATAGAGGACAGCTGAAGTTTTATTTATCTTTTACCATTAAGTTTTATCAAAATAAAAGACCTATCCTAATTGTTCGGATAGAGTTCATAGTTTAGATAGGAGTTACAATCCTTGGATAGTGAGGATTAGTAGCCTATAAATAAAGCCCTAGGGGCTGATTTGTTAGATCATCCAAGAAACAATCATCAAGCGAGACATATGAGTTAGAGTTAGAGAGAAGTTTTAGGGTTTGTCGTTTGCGAAAGTTGACGTTGAGTTGTAAAGCTTCGAAGTTTATTTTAATGCAAGTTTCTTCATTTCAATCAACAAAGAGTTCCATGGTGAAAAGCGAGTAGTTCCCCAAAGCTCTTAGGGTCGGCGTGAGCCCGACGTCAGCCATGCGCGCTTGAGGTAAGTATTTGATGTTGATATCGTTGTGTCTATCTCTCCTCCTACGATTCTATGTTTAGTCCTAATCGAAAGAAAAGGAATTCATGCTAACAACTTGAGTTATAAACATAAAATTGGTAGAGACAATTAGGTTTATTTACAAGAGTAATACTAAGAGTTGGTGTACGACGAAAGCTTGTCCCTCGGGTGAAATAGCGCAATTGTCCGTCTTATTTATCTTATCGCATGCATTGGTTAACGTTGTGGTAAACCCTAATCCTAGGAGTTGCTTTTACACATTTTATATTCATCAAAACCCACTGTTTTATTTCTGTTCATTGCTTCTCTCTTCATCCGAAAATCTTCGGCCCTTCTTTGCCGACGAACAACTAACACACTGCAGGGAGACATTGATATCGACCCCAAACGTCGATATCGACCACTGAGTTCGTCGACAGTTTTCTGAGTCAACGACGAACATCGCTGCGGAGTTACTGGACATCGATATCGACCCCTAGCATCGATATCGACCCTACTGTGTCGACTGGCAGTCTTCTGAGCCAGTTGATTTCGTGACTGACATCGATATCGACCCCTTCTAGTCGATATCGACCACTTGTTTTTGTCTCTGCAGGTCTTCTGTTGCAGAGGACATCGATAGCCGAGGTCGACATCGAGGCCCCTAGGTCGAAATCGAGGCTTCTGGTCGACGCATACCTGAAATTTCCAATGCTACTAGGATCCCGCTGACACGCCTCCTCGTGGATCGATCCTGACTACCCTTCCACTACAACGGGAGGAAGTCTTGTAATTATTTGCATAGGCTAGGAGTCGATTTACATTTTTACATCTTATTATTTGTACTCGACTTACCTCTACAACAAATTGGCGCCGTTGCCGGGGAGGCAATCAATCGCGCCCTAGTAGTCTGTCTCACGTCTCTTTCTAGTTTGGTTCTGCAGGTGTATGCGACGCGCTGATCGCCCACCTGAATTCGAAGGAGTAGACGACCCTGAACGCTACTTCCATCTAAGAGCCCAAGCTCAAAGAATCATGGCGGACAACGCGAACCAGGCTGAACTTATTGAGCAACTAAGGAGGCAGGTTGAGGACCTAACGACTAGAGAGGCGGCACTTAAAGAGCGTGCAGATAGGGAGGAGGAAGGCCGAATGCAAATAGAAGCCCAAATCAATGCCCTCCCTAGGAATGCCAAGCAATATATGCACCCCACTCTCACAGTGCCTGAATCGGCAATTCTTATCCCTGCCTCTAATTTTGAAATAAAACCTAACTTCCTAACTGAGATAAGAAGGCATCAATATGAAGGAAAATCTAACAAATGCCCTATGGCACATATTTCTACCTTTTTAGACCTTTGTGATACTATTGTTGATGGACGAAGTCTTGAATATGTCCAACTAAAAGCCTTTCGATGGTCTCTTACAGGGAAAGCATTGCAGTGGTTAGAAAGCTTAGCCCCAAGATCGCTCCGCACCTGGAATGAAGTCAAGGACGCGTTCCTCAACAAGTTCTTTCCTCCTTCTAAGACGGTGTTGATCCGACAGAAAATCACGGCTTTCAAACAAAAGCCTGGTGAGGCTCTGGCGACTGTTTGGGAAAGGTTTAAAGACCTACTACGATCATGCCCGATGCATGGCCAACCACCATATGTAATTCAGGAGATCATATACAATGCTCTTCACGCTGCAACTAAGGAGAGGATCAACACCTACACCTCCTATGGCTACCTTGAACTCGCTCCAAAGGAGGCTTGGGAGACCATAGAGAGGTTGGTGGAGTTCGACAATACATATGGGACTCCTGAGGCTTCCGACGCACCATCATCGTCGAGGCCTGCCCCATCTATGCCCTTATATGAACCCTCCAATGTAATCGATCCGGATGTAAAGGAGCAATTTCATAGGGATCAACTTCGAAAGCTCCAAAAGCAAGTAAGGTTCCTTTCAGTGAACCAAGATTGCATAGAATGCGGATCGCAGCGGCACACCACCATCGAGTGCCCCCATGCTGAACAAGTACACCTAGCGGAGACTCACCAAGAGGCGCGCTACATGAGGGGTCCCAATCACCAATATTGGGGAGACCAAAGGTTCCATCAACCACAAAGGAACCCGGTTAACCCTAGGGACCCTACGCCTTATAGAGCTCCTGGGCACCCGGAGAGAGACCAAAAGAAGGATGATCTTCAACTAGTACTGGATGAAATCAGGCGGAATCAGGCTAAGAATGATCAATCCAATAATGCCATCAATTCTCAACTCAATCACCTTACCACAAGGATTGGGGAGATGGATATTTGGAAAAAGAACGTAGAGACCCAACTGGGTCAATTGGCGGCACAAATCCCTAGACCGTTTGGAACACTCCCTGGGCAGCCCCCTACAAATCCTAAGGGACAATCCGGGACGGGCCATGTCGCAGCCATACAATTAAGGAGTGGCACCAAAGTACAAAAGCCACGGACGGAAACGGAGGAGAAAGCAACAGACCCAGTCGACATCGACAGACCAGTCGATGTCGACCCAGAGGTGGATATCGACCCCAAGGTCGACCCTCTGGTCGACATCGATAACACTGCAGAGCCATCAGAGCCACAACAGAGGTCGACATCGACCACCCCAGTCGATATCGACCATATCCCAGTCGATGTCGATGTTCGGCAGGCTCCTCCGACCTCCGTTTTGGCCCCTACTCCAAAGAAGACGTTGTCATTCCCTTCCAAAGCATTGGAGGATCCCACCAAAGGTAAGTTTAGGCGCTTCATACAGATACTTCAAGGACTCAACGTTACTATCCCTCCTACAGAAGCCCTAAGCGAGATGCCTGCCTATGTGCTCGAAGATGGACTTCCCTGAGAAGAAGAGTGATCCAGGGAAGTTTGCAATCACCGTGGGACTTGGCCAACATCGCTATAAAGCCCTATGTGACCTAGGGGCAAGTGTAAGTCTCATGCCTCTCTCTATTTGGAAAAAGGTGAACATTGGCGCCCTTGAACCTGTGGACATGAAACTTTATATGGCTGATAACTCATTCGTCAGACCCACAGTTATAGTTGATGACGTTCCGGTAAAGGTAGGTAAGTTGTTTGTGCCTACTGATTTCATTGTATTAGAGATGCCTGAAGATCATGTAGTGCCTATTATCCTTGGTAGGCCTTTCTTAGCTACTGCAGATGCCAATATCAATGTACGTCGAAGATTACTAACCTTTACTATAGGGAACGAAGTAATAGAATTCTCTTTCAACCCGACCATGAGCGAAACAAAGCACCTGGAGCAAGTAGTCCTCTCGCCGGCTAAGGAGAAGCTTAGAAAATTTTTGTAGGCAAGGACGGAAACAGCAAGCAGGGTCGACATCGACTGGAACCAGTCGATATCGACTAAACACATCGAAATCGACCCCCCTTGGTCGAAATCGAGTATGCCAGATCGATGCCAGGAGCTTAAGTATGGGGTCACAGAGGTCGATATCGACCCCCACATGTCGACATCGACCACAGCTCTCGAAATCGACCCACCTTGGTCGAAATCGACCACCCCTCAGCCCGAAGATTTCTGTTTCGGGCCCAAACAGGTAAGCCCAGGTATGACTCTTAACCCTCCTCAGTCCCTTATTGATAAATCAATTAAACCTATTATTGATAATTCTAAAGAGAGGGTCAAAGCTCCATGGTTTGCCTATATTGCTAAAGTTAGGTCAAGAAAGAGAAGAAAAGCGCCCAAAGAAGAACCTAACATCAAAGAAGCCTTGGTCGCTGAACTTCGCTACTATCAAAAGGACCTAGATGATCCAGGAGAAGTCTCACACTCGAAGGGCCCCTACATAAAAGGGTCATGAAGAATTGACGGAGAAGTCGGCCTAGCGACTCAAAAATCTAGAGCTTGTACATAAAACCTTTTAAATTTTTCATAGATGGTTTTTTAGGATTTAACTTTTGGTTTTTGAACTTTTAAAACTGAGATAATTCGTGCTTTATCTATATTCCTAACCAAGATTTCAGGGTACCAAGCAAAAAGAACAAGGATGAAGAAAAGAAGCTTCTGCAGAGGCAGTCGAAATCGACCAGGCCAGTCGAAATCGACCCCCCAGGGTCAAGCCACCTCCTGGAGTTGACATCGAGGACTCAGGAGTGAAAAGCAGAGGTCGATATCGACCCTAATACTCGATATCGACCCTAATCAGGCAGCCCTTGTCTTCACTTTCTTCCTCGACTTCGACAGATGCAGTCGACATCGACCACTAACCTAGATATCGACTTCTGGCATCGACCTAACTTGAAATCGACCTGAATCCGCAAGGTTGCGCTGTGAGTTTCTCTCTACCCTTGTTCTTCTTTTTAATACAGTGAGGACACTGTATATTTTAAGTATGGGGTGGGGGAAAAACATGTCTTATGGTCATAACTTGGTTTTCTTCTTCGCATTGCATTCATGTTTAAATTTTTTGTTCTTAGTTTTCACTTTAATTATAAAAAATCAAAAAAAAAATAGAAAAATGTCAAAAATACAAAAAAATGCATGTTTATTTTTTAAATTTGTTTTAAACCCTACTTAGATGTCCTATAATGAAAACTCAATAGCTGACTTGATCATGTAAATCCTATGGCATATTTGGATGGTTTAGCCTAGGTCTTTAAACTTTTTATGTAGATTGTGAACTTATGATGAAATTGAGCACATATGATCCTAGGCTAAAAAGCAAATCCAACAAAAATTTGTCCTTGTGAGAATTTTGACCTATAGGGAGAACATCAAAAATCCCTCCGCTTTCTTGAGTGAATTTACTCTTCATATGCATCTCTAAATGTTGTGATAGTTATTCAAAACCAATGCATATATATGTTTATGTTTACGAGAATTAAATGATGGAGGCATCTTTTAAGCCATTTTTATCCTCTCTTTACCTACCCTGCATTATCTCTGCTTCAAGCCAGAACATTAGCCTGAGCCTGAAATTGCAAACTCCACAAAATTATCCCTAGCCGAATTGAGCCTGACCCCCATTTGGGAATTGAGACTTAGATTGGTTGGACTAATGCCTTGTGGAAAGAAAAGAGCATAATGTCCAGTTTTGAGCAAGGAAATTATGGGTTGGTACATATTTACATTTTGTCATATTCTGTAAAAGGATTTATGGCTCAACATATAAATGCACATTTTTACTTATTATTTCCGAAAAAAAAATCCGAAAAAAAAAATATAAATATATATATAGTGCATGAGCCAAAATCCTTAAGTCTTTTATTCATACAAGTGTTATATTCTTGAGAGGTATATTAGAGTTTGGAAGAAGGGTTGATAGTATGGTTTACATCTTTTAGTGCATCTTTAGAGCATATTATGGAAAGATGAGTTGGGAAAGAGCATTATTGAGCTTACATTGAAGAGTTATGGTTTGGGTATTGCAAGTGTTGAGATTTAGGAGTCTTGATTCCCGAATTATAAAAGCACACATAGCCAAATAATTTCATACCCTTTTATTTCATACCAAGCCCCATTACAACCCCGCCGAATGGAGTCTTCTTTGAAGTCTTCCATTGAGCGAAAGTCCTCCTGATGATTCTTATTGCATTTTCATAATTGGTTGCGAAGTGGATTTTTATAAATTGCAATGTTTATGAGATTGTATATGGAATTGAGTTGAGAGTTGATCTTCATAGCCTAAACACATGAGAGTTGAGTGCAAACACATTATCCCTGTGAGGTTGGATCAAAATTGCATATGCCTATGGATCGCCTAAATATGTGTTATGACGTTAAATTCACTTGCTTTGCTTTGCTACCGCTTATGATGTTGCTTTTGACAAGGGCG
Organism: Persicaria maculosa; assembly: GCA_963922045.1. Classification (NCBI taxonomy): domain Eukaryota; kingdom Viridiplantae; phylum Streptophyta; class Magnoliopsida; order Caryophyllales; family Polygonaceae; genus Persicaria; species Persicaria maculosa. The sequence goes on from OY998267.1 coordinate 59,758,326, forward strand.
AAGACTTGAAGGGTGTGTTATAGGTGTTGGTTATTGCTTGGTTATTGCTTAATGACAAGCAAGTCTAAGTATGGGGTGTTTTGATGTACATATTTGTACCTTTGTTTATTGCATCTTTTGACTTCTTATTTCATTCGATTTCCAAAGAAAAGGTTCAAAAGAATATAAACTTGTGTAAGAATGGGCTAAAATGCAAGAAATAGGGTCTGCACAAGTTTTGAGTTAACCATGCAAGAATTCGAGCGAAATCGGAGTCAAAACGAAGAAGCCAAGTGAAGCTGAGCAGAGGTAGATATCGACCCCTGACATAGATATCGACCTCTGGTGTAGATATCGACCTTCAACATAGATATCGACTTCAACATAGACATCAAGTGAAGCTGAGAAGAGGTAGATATCGACCTTACACCCAGATATCGACCCCCGGTGTCGATATCGACCGCCATATCGACCTCAACATAGAAATCGACCATAGCTGAACAAGTCGAGCAGGAACAGAGACCTCGATATCGACCCCCTGGTGTCGATATCGACCCCTTATCTCGACAGAAGATAGACTCGATTTCGAATGCGGATTGAAACTATATCTTCAAGGAGGCACGGAATTATCTTACACTTTCAAGATAGAGGACAGCTGAAGTTTTATTTATCGTTTACCATTAAGTTTTATCAAAATAAAAGACCTATCCTAATTGTTCGGATAGAGTTCATAGTTTAGATAGGAGTTACAATCCTTGGATAGCGAGGATTAGTAGCCTATAAATAAAGCCCTAGGGGCTGATTTGTTAGATCATCCAAGAAACAATCATCAAGCGAGACATATGAGTTAGAGTTAGAGAGAAGTTTTAGGGTTTGACGTTTGCGAAAGTTGACGTTGAGTTGTAAAGCTTCGAAGTTTATTTTAATGTAAGTTTCTTCATTTCAATCAACAAAGAGTTCCATGATGAAAAGCGAGTAGTTCCCCAAAGCTCTTAGGGTCGGGGTGAGCCCGACGTTAGCCATGCGCGCTTGAGGTAAGTATTTGATGTTGATATCGTTGTGTCTATCTCTCCTCCTACGATTCTATGTTTAGTCCTAATCAAAAGAAAAGGGATTCATGCTAACAACTTGAGTTATAAACATAAAATTGGTAGAGACAATTAGGTTTATTTGCAAGAGTAATCCTAAGAGTTGGTGTACGGCGAAAGCTTGTCCCTCGGGTGAAATAGCGCAATTGTCCGTCTTATTTATCTTATCGCATGCATTGGTTAACGTTGTGGTAAACCCTAATCCTAGGAGTTGCTTTTACATATTTTATATTCATCAAAACCCACTGTTTTATTTCTGTTCATTGCTTCTCTTCATCCTAAAATCTTCGGCCCTTCTTTGCCGACGAACAACTAACACACTGTAGGGAGACATCGATATCGACCCCAGACGTCGATATCGACCACTGAGTTCGTCGACAGTTTTCTTAGTCGACGACGAACATCGCTGCGGAGTTACTGGACATCGATATCGACCCCTAGAATCGATATCAACCCTACTGTGTCGACTGACAGTCTTCTGAGCCAGTCGATTTCGTGACTGACATCGATATCGACCCCTTCCAGTCGATATCGACCACTTGTTTTTGTCTCTGCAGGTCTTCTGTTGCAGAGGACATCGACAGCCGAGGTCGACATCGAGGCCCCTAGGTCGAAATCAAGGCTTCTGGTCGACGCATACATGAAATTTCCAACGCTACTAGGATCCCGCTGACACGCCTCCTCGTGGATCGATCCTGACTACCCTTCCACTACAACGGGAGGAAGTCTTGTAATTATTTGCATAGGCTAGGAGTCGATTTACATTTTTACATCTTATTATTTGTACTCGACTTACCTCCACAACAGGAACCACAGAAGCAAGAGTGATTGAAGCCAGCTTTTCGCCAAAGATTTTCTTTCGGTGTATTTTATAGTTTCGTTTCTGCTAATGCAAGAATAACTATATGTTCAGATTTACCGGTAGAATCAATTTGTGTCCAAATTCCTTTCCTAGCCAAACCGCGTACATTCCAATAGCTAATCTTCATGATTAACCAAATATAGAAGTGTGGTAGATAGGTTAGATCCTAGAGACCTAAAACCCGGTGAGTTGAAATGGTTGCAAAGCCAAAAAGTAAGGAAATCTTTTGACTGAAAGTAGTTATGAAGAAGCAACGAATGGGGTAGATCAAGTTTTATTGTCAGTTGGTTACGTTTACTATGTTGGCATAGGATCAATAATTTGTTTTGTGAATTATTAAACATGTCGAAGAAACAAACAACCAAGATTTTATTTCTGCAAAAGAATTGGTTCAGTGGTGAGGCTATTTTAGTAGGGAGTTGTGCGAGTATTTCATGCAGATGGTATTTTTTTCTGTTGGAAATGGGATCGGAAAGATTTTTTTATTTTAAGCTATGCATAATAGCTAGTTTGTCCATTGCAAGCTTAATAGTGAGTTCATTTGCCGGTGAGATCTGATGATAAATATAGTAGGTGGATGCATAAGGGAGCTTCTTAAAAGAAGCATACGTAACAGAGCCCTTAACCCGCTTAAATGAGGCAGTAGTGTGGTTGTTAGGTTGTGAAGAGCCCGAAGGCTTGTTGAGTGATGGTGAACTGATTTGGGGTTCGCACAAAGGCCTCCCAGAGGTTACGATTTGTGTGTTACAGTTATGGGTGTCATTCCCTGGGGAATTTCCCATGTGATTATCCATTAACGACCAGAAGTAAAAATACGGAGAATTATTGATAAAAAAAATACTGAAATCACCATCAAAGTAAAGATGGATCAAATTTAAGGTGATATACAATAATAGTTTCATAGTGTTGTTTTGCAAGAGTAAAAAAATAGCAGTTGATAGCATAATGGAATGTAATGTCAGTCGTTGATTTGAATAGAAGGGCAGCTTAATGTCAGTCGTCGTTGATTTGACACAGATATTGCTGCAACATTTTTCCTTAATTATCCTGTGAGAATGGTCTGACCGGAGCCAAGCTTTAAATCATGTAAAGGCCAAGCAGAGTGGGTGTGCTCGAGACAAATAACCTCGGCAAGTAGTTATAAAGCTACAATAATAAAGCAAAATACGCAAGCAAACCCAAAGATACCAGTCTATAAATGACAAGCAGATCATGAGATGAGTAAACCAATTAGTGATCCAATAAGCAATCAGCTGAATGAAGATAGCCATTATGTTTAAAGTAATGCATGGTGGAGTAATTAAATATAAATCGACTGTAATAATACTAGGATGTAGATTTGTGTTGCTAACAAAGAGATGCTCAAAACGTATATTAAACAGTACAGCTATGTAATCAAAATAGTTAAAGAAGATTAGCACGCCAATATAGGTTTTAGTGACAGTAAGAGTGATAATGGGGGTAGAGGTTTGTTTTAGAGAATAGGTTATCAAACTAGTTGAAAAAGGATCGTAAGCAATAAACATTAAAGAAAAGATCAACACATAGAGTAAGGTCTCAAGGGGTAGATCTGATTGGTAACTAAGATAAGATGAAGGCATTGGGGCCATTGGGCCATGGCCAGTACAACTTAGAATGCTATGATTAGGTAAGTAAATGCATCCAGAGGATAGAAAAAGGAGTAAATCAAGAAGAATATATGATGAACTTAAAGTTAAAGCATAATTAATATATATATATATATATATATATATATATATATATATATATATAATTATAAAGCAAGTGATCATTGATATGATATTGGAGATGGTAATACAAAGTCCTGGTGTGACCATAGCATTCAAGATAGTTGGTGGGACATATAGTACAAGCAGACCAAAATGCAAAGAGATCAAGCAACATCCAGTGTTTATGCTTAGCATTTAGTTTATGATAGTATATAGCGGAGGCTTGTGCCAAGAGTTGTTGTAAAAGTTGGTGAGAAGGCCATCCAGAGGTCATGCTAGCCGATAGGTGAGAGTAGAAGTTGGAACTGTTTGATTTCCCTTTGCCCTTATCGACACAAATCGACTTGGAGGGATTGTGTGTTTGTTGGGTGTCGCACAAGTGCTTCCCAGGGAATTGTTTTGGGGGTGTGGAGTTGAAGGATTCGCTTACAGAAGCAATCCCTTTCCCATTAGGATGAGCATTTAATTGATCTAATTGAATGTATATATAGTTATATATAAATATGATGATGAAAGCAAAGAACAAAGATTGATGAATTAGAGGGTAGTTTAGAAGTAAGGGTGTACTTGGCATCCAGAAGACACTTGTTGAAGGCGATATATCCCTGCAAAAAGAGAAAAACGGGATTGGGCAACCCCGAAGAGTTAGCCAAGCCGAGTCCTACGCCATGAGGAGGAATGAAGTCTCCAGAAGAAGGCCAAGAACACCAGCAACTAGGAGGGGCGGGAGAGAGGCGTCGAAGTTTCTTCCAAACAAGAGACCTTGATCGAGAGGTCATACCTGCAGGGACCTTCGAAAAGCTGAAAGTGCAAACTAAAGAGAAGATTAATACACACATCCCCAACAGAATGAGGAGCCGAAGTTTAACAAAGATAATATGGGGGTTTTTGCACAAAGGCCAGAAGGCCAAAGGTAGATTCAGAGGTGTGAGAGGAGAGAGAAATTTGAATCGATTGTGAAATCGAAGGAGAAGAGTCCATATCCCGGACCAAATCCCATAGATTTGAGATTTAGCATATGGATTTATGTCGATTAGGGATTCTTTAGATCGATTGGACAAAGCTATTGAAGCTTTTCTCATAGATTTGAGGGAAGAGGAGAGACGATCGAAGCAGGATAAACCAGGAAGGAAAATCCAGATCCAAATCCAATAATTTGGAGATTAAAACAAGGATTTAGGTTGTACGATGGTGGTTTGGATTGAAGAGGGAGATCGATCGAGAGGAAAGCTGTAAGTTTTCCATTGAAGGGGGTGTTCCTGTCAGGGAAAGGAGGCGTGTGACAGTGTGCGAATTCTTTGGGGTGTTTTGGGGTTTTGTCAATCATGGTTAGCTCATTAAATAAACAAAAATTAGTTTGGAAGCTAGCTTTGCAAATCATTTGGCTGTTTTTAGTATTTGTTTAGTGAGTAATCATAATTGAGAAAGAAAATAATATTTAGAACTTGAGAGGATGTTTGATGGGAAATCAGTGTAATTGTGGTAGAAACATTCAAAGGTGGGTATCAAAGGTAGATTGAGGTATTGTACATATATGTTGTGGGTAGTTGATGTTTTATAGGAGATAAGTGAGTTGCTGGCCTTACAGCTATGAAGAAACCAAACAGCATAGTGGTAAAAGCAATTAAAGTGTGAGTTAATAATCGAAGCCTTGATTACTTGCGACCAGGGTAGCAGGATGATATAGTAATAAAAGATAGGAGCCTTATAAGGCTGAGATAGTTCCATTGATAGATGATACAAGGGCATTGCCAAGCCTAAACAAGCAAGTCCAGGAAATGGATATACAACATAAGCCTTGAGAGACCAACAAGTATGATTGAGCACGTGAATGTGAGAGCATTTGATTCTTTTAGATAGAAGTATACTTGGAGTAGATGACATTAAATGAGTTGTAATTAAGACATTGCTAATAAGCTGATTAAAATTAGAAAGTAACAAATATTTGGGGTAAAAGGTAGGTAGATCACAATCAACCCAAAACCGAACGGTAGAACACCAATGCAACCAATAGGGAGTTAATGAGGGGGCAGGACCACTAAACTGCAATAATTGGGAATTAGAGTAAGCCTTGAGTATTGGGAAGTAATCGACAATTGTAGTATAGATAGCAAGATGAAATTGCTGAAATATTAGATTATAATAAGATAAATCCAATTGAATGCAAATTGGTGAGCCGATAGAATATGATGTTTGGGTAAACAAAGGGGATTGGGCAGAATTTTTTTAATTTGGTTCTGAATTTTGCGGGTTGAGGGTAAAAGGATGGTATGTCTGTTCTCCCATCACCAAAGTCTCCCTTGGACGACATGGGAGGGGAAGAATTTGATTGGGTGTCGCCTAATGGCTTCCCGTTTAGAATTTGGTTTGTTTGGGTGTTGCCTAATGGCTTCCCACTTTGGTGTGCATTAAGTAGTGCATATATTCCATAGAAAAGATTGATAGGAGAGGGAAGGAGCACATACCAGAGAGACCAAAAGCTGCTGAAAGAAAGCCGAGCAGAAGAATTAGGGCAAACCGGTAGGGACGAATAGGTTAGGAGATGACGTTGAGCAGCCAAGAGAGGCCAAACGCGAGCATCAGAGGAAGAACAATCAAAAGCCCCAAAATCCAAGCACCCAACCAAGCACCAGAGAGAGATCCGACTATAAGAGGTCCAATTAGCGGAGAAGAATAGATGAATTACAAAGCCAGAAGAAAGGAACGGACGCCCTCTCATTACCAGCCCAGAAAAATATAATTCTTGAGAGGAGGAAGCAGTTGGAAGATCGGAGAGAGTAGCAAATTTTCATCTGGGAAAAATCAAATTGGTAGCAAAGACTGATTTGAGAAGCGCTAAATATGAGGTCCAGATCCAAAACCATAAAGGTCTTAGGTGAGGATTGAAGAGAGAAAGAAGCCAACTCGAATCAGTAATCAGGGTAGCGGATCGACATCGAAGATGAGAATAGTTAGGGTTTCTTCTGATTTTGGGGATTGGGTGAGGGTTGAGAGGCGCGTGGGATGGCGTGTTCTTATGAGGGGATTTGGTTTTTCATTCTATGGTTTGTGCTTATGTTAAGAGGCTTTGAGAAAGATGTAATGTTATGTGCTTATTTTCCTCATATTTAATTTTATGTATTTTTGCTCAAAAGAAAAAAAAAAAGAAAAAAGAAAAAAATGTCGAAAGAAAAAAGGGGGCATTCGAAAAAAAGAAAAAAGAATAAAGAGTCATTTTATTTATTTTTGCATATGAGGAGTTGGATTAATGTTTGGTTTAATCAATTTTGGCTTCTTTAATTATCATGGCAATATGCTTTGTAGCAGAAAACCGACCTGCTTTCTCTCTCTCGCTACTAAGAGGTTCTAGGTGTTTTTGAGTGTTCTTCGCATCCGACATGCAAAGAGCCCTTCAATGGGCTTGATGCATGCCTGGATCTGGGTGGGTTGTTTATCTCCTGCAAATTAAACACCAACTCTCCTTCCATTTCTACAGCATTCAAGTACTTATGTAAAAATATACACCTTGAGCTGATCAAGATGTCACCAAAAACACAACAACGGTTTTCGGTATTGAATGTGACTTGGGCGCATTCAATAGGGAAAAAGGTTGTTTGTGAACCTCTGAGTGAACTGGGGGAATCAACTCAAATTCCACAGTTCCAAGAAAAACTTCGGTTTCCTCTTCTGAGGAAGGCCGGTCCCAAATCTTCCAAAACCAAATCTAAAACTAAATCTCTAAATACCAATATTATCTATACTACTAACCCAATATATTATGAGAAGTTTTATTGTAGATCCATCCTTAATGATGTGCATGCAGGAACAGACATTGGACGATTAAGGGCGGGAAGGAGATGTTTAGGCGTCGCCCCCTCTAATTATAGCCTAATAACAGTCTCGAATGATTATATGGGTAAGACAATTTGTGAGATTTCCCAAAACCAAAGGAAAAAAGGATGCAGAACATTGAATCCACCCTCCAAGCCTCAAGTAATCGAAGCGTCGGTTGTGGATTTCCAGAAGAAAGGTATGATTATAGCTATTTCTAGTTGCACCTATGATCTTCAAAATTTTGAATGTTTTGGAAACGGAAATCCGTTGATATACTATTCCATTGAAGGCTCTATAAAAAGGGACTTGAATGGTTTTAACAAACAACACCTTACTTTCCTCTTTATTTCTTCCTTCAAATCCACTGATCATCGTGTTGATATGGAACAACAAATGTCCTTCATGGATGCTTTGATTAGCACCACCAGGCAAGGTGGATCCCTTGAACCCTTGCCTCCCAACACTCAATTTGCTGAACCCACTCTCTCCTTGGCTTTAGACTGCTCCACTATCCTCACCAGCATAAATGATCATGTCCCCATTCAAGCCATTCCCATTAGCTCTGTTATCCCAAATGCGGCTAATTCCTCCACCATGCTCGTTGCTGACCCTTACCAAATATAAGGTGTTAAAGAGCTCCACAAAAAACTCTCTGACTTCAGCTTGGTTGGAAGATTTGTTCAAGCTCCTGTTGAACTGAAACAAGTGGCGGGCAAAATGAAAGTGGAATGGAAGAACCTGAAAGGAAGCTGGGGTCTGGATACTATTGGAAATGACTGGTTTATCTTCCGCTTTGCTAATGGGGAAGACAGGGCTACGGTTTGGTCCAATAGACCTTACCATATCCAGGGCTCCCTCCTCGCGCTTTACCCATGGACAGACACCTTCAACCCAATGGAGGAAGATACTCTTACAACAGATGTGTGGGTCAGAATCCCTGGCTTACCGCACCAGTTCTACTATGCAGAGGCTATCCGATTTATCTTAGAAGCGGGTGGTGTTGGCAACCTCATCAAGATTGATCAAGTGTCCAACATAAGGAACAAAATGAGGTTTGCACGTGCTTGTGTTAAAGTTTCTTTACTCTCTAAGCTTACCACCTTTATCTGTATTAGGAAGAATGAAACTGAATCCATTAGGCTTCGAGTGTGGTATGAGGATTTCTATGATGGATGTGGTTGTTGTGGAGGCTATGATCACATATATGAGGAGTGTCATCTAAATGCCCCTCGTCCTAGGAAATTCAGCCTCATCCTGGAAGAGAATCCTCAGCTTGACCTTCTTGTCCACTCCCCAACTGCCAATGCCAACAGAAACCCCACTGAAAATAGACTTCAAAGTGCATTCACTCCTTACACCTACCAGGAGGACCCCATTGTTTCCAACACTATGATCCCAAGATCTGGTGATTTTGGTCTCCTCCCTCTCTTAACTGTAGTTTCCACCAATATTATGACCCCATCTATGCCTAATTCCAACGTCAACTTCTCAAACGAGCTTATAAACCAACTTATCTCCTTAAACAATGCTCATGTGAACAAGCTCTCTGCTGACTGCAGTACCCCCCCCCCCCCTTTTGCCATTGCTCCCTCTATCCTGCATACCCTCCTTTCCACCAACACTGCTACCTTTGGTAATAACAACATCTTGAATGAAGGTACTCTGGAAGATCTGATCAAGGCTCACCGCAAAGGTAAGATGGTGGCTAATGATGAGGAAACTAAAGAATCAAGGCTCTCCATCCGTTCTGACAATTCTGTTGTTAGGAAGATGGGAGGTATAGCTATCAGACAGAGTGAGGAGGATATATCTCAGTTAGAAGGTGATGTGATCAAGCGCAAGGAAGAAGAAGATAACAATGAAGCCTTATCCCCAGCCATGAAGAAGTCCCGCAAGAACAAGAATTGATGATTATGATCATCTGCTGCAGCTGGTGTGGGGAGGAGCTTCACAAAGCTCATATCTACAATATTAATAATCCCCTCTGAAGGTTCGATAATGTAAAACAAAGTAATATAGAAATATTCTAGAAGGGGGGTTGAATAGAGTATGCCGGTTTTTCGCAGATTCTCAAGACTTTTGAAGCTCGTGCAAAAACCTTTGAGATTAGACTTAGTCTTTTCTCTGAAAACCTGAATCACAAAGTTAAATAGTAGAACCAAGTGCGGAAATAAGGTAAAGGACTCGATGAGTTGTTTACGAGGTTCGGCACGAACTTGGCCTACGTCCCCGCCTAGGGTTCTTCCACAACCCTAGGATTCAACCAGCTTTTATTGATTCACAAGACTTAGGATCCTAGTAGCTCCCCGAGAAGCCTCTCTCCTATACAATTGCAATCTAGTCAACTCACGTTCCCTTGGAGTCCTAGACCAATCTAGAAGAGCCCCACCTCTCTATGCTATCTAGTACAATCCTCTTACACTTAGTGAATCAATCGCCTAGTGTCTACTTCCTGAGTTACAAACTCTTGAGTATAACACTCTCTCGAAATATATCCTATAAGCTCACAGTGTAACTCTCAAATGCTTTGAAATGAGTTTACAGACTCTTAAGGACTAGCAGAGAGCACACGAAGAAGACAGATCTCGCTTGAAGGCTTGAGTGTATGAAAGCTTGTGTTCAACAGGTGTGTAGCTGTCTTCTTCTTCCTTTTCTTTTTATTGAAACAAATCGGCGCCTAAGGATCTTCACCAACGGCTAGAGAGGATCATGGCTTGAGCTGGATCTTCTATCTTTGGAAACTTTCGGAGGCCGTGATCTTCCGATTTGAATCTTCTCAATTTACAACATAAGGAAAGAAATAATATTCGAAAATACTTCCTGAAAGGTTAGTGTATATATAATAATATAATGGAAGCATATAATAACATAAAATAATATTCGAATATAATATCATATAGAACAGGTTTTGTGTTTCATCAATACTGTTAAAGCTTCAAGACCTTTGACACAAACAGACTGTCAAGGCCTTTGAAACTTATTCCGATTTTCATCAAGGGAGTGGAGTTATCAATCTCCCCCTTGATGAAAGACAAAACCTGTGCATCCCTGCAACTTAGTCAAGCATATATAATATAAGTAAAATCGGACTAAGTACCTGCATGGGTTAGACAAATGTTGGATCAAAATTTTAAAGCAAGAAGACCATCCAACTGAAAATAAAACAAAGGTCTTCCAAGACCTTTAAATCGCAACAATTTTAAAAAGTCTAACACCACCACAGATCATCTCCCCCTTTTTGTCTTTCAACAAAGGGAGGAGGTAAAACAGTCACCAAAAGTTTTGAAACAGTTTCCAAAAACCAGCAATGTTTCAGATTTGGGGTTAGGGTAGGGTAGGATAGGGTTAAGCTTCATCGTCCGGAACATCATCAGTGAGCCGCGACCACAGACCTTGCAACAGCTTGGTTACCCCGCTCATCTTCGTCATAAACTCCTTGTGCAGCTCCTTGATATCTAGGCGAACTTCCTCCAAGCCCAACTCCAGGTTGTCCATGCGTTCATCAATGGCTGAGGCAGTGGGAAGAGCTTTTGAAGGAGAGGCAAGACTTCAAGTCCCTTGGGTGGACCGAGTGATGCCAATCTTTTCAAGGCTCTTGGAATCGAACTTACCCATATGACGTTGTTGTTCTTCATTTTTAAAATCGATTCCAGAAGCTTCGAAGATTTGGGTCAAAAAGGTAGCGAAGGGGAGGGGAGTTCCTTTCCTGGCTTTTCTAGTGTGAGCCATGGATCCTAAAATGGTGTTGGCCAGATCAAGATCAAGGCCATTGAGGATTCGGTAAAGTAGGATCATGGCATTGTCGGTTAGGAGAGAGCCGGAGTTTAGACGGGGTAAGAGGCAGTGCACAATGATGTTAAATATGATCTTTGCCTCTAGGGTAAGGGATGAGTGGGTTAGCTGCTTTGAGGTGTTGGTAGATGCCTCGGGTAGAAGATATTTGGATCGGGCAAGGGTAATGCAGTCTTCTTTAGAGGGGTTTTCTTGAGAGGGTAGACAAGGGCTAGGAAGGCCAAGGAAATCAGCGAAGTCAAAGGAGCTGAAAGAGATTCTAACTCCCTTGACGACAGATTCCAAGAACCAACCATCGTCAGTGTGTTTGGCTTTGAGATTTATATAGAACAGGCGGGTGAGTTGGGGATAATAGACGGTTTCAAGATTGAGAAGGGTCCAAGCTGGGGATTTTTTAAGGATAGCAATGCATGGTAAATTCAAAGCTTCAAAGAACGCAATATCTAAAAAATCAGAACAGTAGATCCTACGAGTTCAAAACTCATCTACCCACTTACCAGCCATTTTAGCATTTTCAAACCATGAAGAGGGGAGGGATTGATTTACCTGAATGAGAGCGGGAGGATCGGCGTTCTTCCTTCTAGCCTGTGTTGGAGCAGACCTCTTGGCAGGCGCCTCAAGGCTTCTGAGGGTGCCCTTCCTGGTGCGCTTGGGAGGAGGAGGCTTGGCTGTAGAGGCTTTCCGCTTCTTTGGAGACGGGGGAGGAGGAGGAGGAGAAGGAGAGGAAGCATGCTCGGGCTCCTCTTCCTCTTCTTCCTCTGACCCCGAGTCCTCAGCGTTGTCTCCATCAGTATCCTCCTCATCCTCTCCGGATTCGTCTTGCTCCTCGTCCTCTTCCTCAGGCTCCTCTTCAGAAGGAACCTCCTTGAGAGCCTCCGCCTCGGCTTCCTTTCGGATTCTCTCAGCTTCCTCCTCGACCAACTTCCTTGCAAGCTCGGCCTCCTCCTCGGCCTTTTTCTTCCTTAAAGCCTCTTCTTCGGCTTCCTTGGCTGCATCCTTTTCCAGAATAGTATCAAGATCCTCCTCTTCTTCTTCCTCATCCACCTCCTCAGCGATGACCTTCTTTTTCCCTTTCTGCTTCGCACTGAGAGGCTTCTTAGCAGAGCGTTTTTGAGAGCCCTTGGTTACTGTAGTCGTGCTCTCAGTGATGGTGCTCTAGACAGTAGCAGGGACGATGGCTTGAGGAGTGGGTTCAGGTGTAGGAGAAGTAGCAGTGTCCTGGCGTCCCTTGGGGGTGGGGCCAAGTCTTTTGGGTGTGGAGGCTTTCTTTGATTTGGGAGCCATGGAGATATTCGGCTAGGGTTTCAGGATAGTTTGAGAGATTTGAGAGGGAGAACTGGAAGAGTTTTGGGTGATTATGAGGTTATGAGGTAATCGAGAGGGGTTGGTGTTTAAAATAGGAGAGATTTGAGTGATGGGACGGGGTTTAGGGTTCCAATGTGAGTAATGATAACATTGCCAATTTGAAAATTATTTCAATTCAAAATTCAAATCTTCTCTTAACCATTTTAGAATAGGAGGGAAATAACCGAAAATATTTTGTTCCAAAAATATCTCAACGGATAAAAATATGTGACATAAATAAATTATTTTGAAATCCGATGAAAATAATACTTGATCAAATATCTAAAAAGATATTAACCAAATATATACGATCCGTTATCTGTTTTCTATCATTCAGTTCACAAACCTTGACATAAAACTCAAGGGTCTTGACACTGAGTAGAATTTATCTTTCGTAAAGGGAAAGCTCCCCCTACAAAAGTGCATCCTTGTTAAGCATCTCGATCTCTCGTCTAATGAAGGTGAACCTGTCCTCTGCCAAAGGCTTAGTAAAAATGTCAGCCCATTGATAATCAGTTGAAATAAAGGAAATGGACACATCACCTTTTTCGACGTGGTCTCTAATGAAATGATGCCTTACATCAATATGTTTGGTCCTTGAATGCTGAACAGGATTCTTTGTAATGGAGATGGCACTTGTATTGTCACACTTAATGGGAATGCCTTTGAGGTTGATGCCAAGATCTCGCATTTGTTGAGCTATCCAAAGGATTTGGGAGCAGCATGCTCCAACTGCTATGTATTCAGCTTCTGCAGTGGATAGGGCAACTGAGTTTTGTTTCTTAGAATGCCAACTGATCAAAGATGCTCCTAAGAATTGGCAACATCCTGATGTGCTCTTCCTATCCACCTTATAGCCTGCAAAATCTGCATCAGAATACCCGATTAATGTGAAATCCTTTTGCTTTGGGTACCATAGTCCAAGCTCCTTAGTGCCATTGAGATATCAAAAGATCCTCTTCACAGCCACGAGGTGAGATTCTTTAGGATCAGCTTGAAACCTAGCACACATGCAAACACTAAACATGATGTCAGGTCTACTAGCTGTAAGATATAGTAAAGATCCAATCATTCCCCGATACTCCTTTTGATTGACACTCTTCCCAGTCTTGTCTTGATCTAGGGATAATGTTAAGCTCATGGGAGTCTTGGCTGCTTTGGATTGATCCATCTTGAACTTCTTCAAGAGATCCTTAGTGTACTTGCTTTGGTTGACAAAGATCCCTTTCTTGGATTGATGAACTTGTAATCCCAAAAAGAAGTTGAGTTCACCCATCAAGCTTATCTCAAATTCGCTGCACATGATGTCAGAAAATTCCTTGCACAAAGATGTGTTAGTAGCACCAAATAATATATCATCAACATAAATTTGAATAACCAAAATGTCCTTTCCTTTGGTCTTGATAAAAAGAGTCTTGTCGATCAACCCCCTTTTAAAATCATTTTCTAAAAGATATTTTGACAAGCGCTCATACCAAGCTCTTGGGGCTTGTTTCAAACCATAAAGCGCTTTGTCAAGTTTATAAACGTGATTAGGAAATTCCAAACTTTCAAAACCTGGGGGTTGAGCCACATAAACTTCTTCTTCTAAGAAACCATTGAGAAAAGCACACTTGACATCCATTTGATATAGTTTTATGCCCATAAAAGATGCAAATGCTAATAATATGCGAATGGCTTCAAGCCTGGCTACGGGAGCAAAGGTCTCCTTGTAGTCAATACCTTCCTCTTGATTGTAGCCTTGAGTAACAAGCCTTGCCTTGTTCCTCACGATCTTACTATTCTCATCTAGTTTGTTTCGAAATACCCATCGTGTGCCAATGACTGATTGATGCTTTGGCCTAGGCTTCAAGGTCCAGACTTTGTTCCTCTCAAATTCGTTAAGCTCACTTTGCATAGCAATGATCCAATCTGGCTCTTGAAGGGCCTCATCTACCTTCTTGGGTTCTATAAGAGAGACAAACGCGTGAAAAGCACAAAGATCTTTAAGTTTAGAACGAGTTTGAACACTAGAAGTAGGGTCAGAAATGATATCCTTTAATGAGTGTGATGAGGAGTATTTGAATTTTCTTTTGCTAGTCTCAGCTCCTTGATTCGTCACACCAGCAGGATTGATTTGTGGTACATCTGACTCCATAGTCCTGTTAGGTTCAGTTTCAGCAGTTTCTGACATTTCAACACTGTTGAATTGGACACCAAGGGCTTTGGACGAATCTTCAACACCTTGGGCCAATTCTCCAGTGTTGAGAATCTGTTCCTGCATGTTCCTCTTCTCTGTGTTCTTGGTAGCAGCATCATCACCTTCCTCGTTCTCCTCATGGATGTTAAGATCTATATTTGCAACACTTTCACTCAAAGAACCGTCATTGCATTCATCAAATATAACATGTATACTTTCTTCAACTAACTGGGTCCTTTTATTGAAGATTCTATAAGCTTTGCTACTTGTGGAGTAGCCAAGAAATATACCTTCATCACTACGTGCATCAAATTTCCCAAGGTTATCTTTTCCATTATTATGAACAAAGCAAGTACATCCAAAGGGTTTGAAATAAGATATAAGTGGTTTGCGGCCTTTGAAAAGTTCATAAGGAGTTTTCTTTAAGATGGAACGAATAAGACAGCGATTCAAAATATAGTTAGCTGTGTTAACAGCTTCAGCCCAATAGGTTTTAGGTAGTGCATTTTCTAAAAGCATAGTCCTGGCCATATCCTCTAGGGTGCGGTTCTTTCGTTCCACAACCCCATTTTGTTGAGGTGTCATAGGAGCAGAAAAGTTATGGGAGATGCCATATTTAGCACAAAACAAATCAAACTAAAGTTGATCAAACTCCCTACCATGATCACTTCGAATTGACACTATGGGCTCGTTTCTTAAAGTTTGCAACTCCTTACAAAGTTTTGAAAACTCAAATAAGGCCTCTGATTTTTCTTTTAAAAATGCAACCCAAGTATATCTAGAAAAATCATCAACAACAACAAGCATGTACTTTTTACCATTGAGAGATTTGACTCGCATAGGACCACATAAATCCATATGTAAAAGTTCAAGGGGTCTAGAAGAACTTACAACCTTTTTGGGTTTGAAAGAGCTACGTGTTTGTTTACCTCGTGTGCATGCATGGCACATATCAATACCTTTGAAGTCCATCTCAGGTAGTCCTCTTACAAGCCCTTTGGACACAAGCTTCTGTAGTGTATGTGGACTCACATGACCGAGTCTCCTGTGCCAGAGCTTTGGATCGTCCGTCAAAGCTTTTAGACAGGTTAAGCTTCCTTGTGCCACTTGATCAGTATTCACAACGTATATATTGTTGTAACGATATGCAGTTAGTATAACTTCACCTGTATCTTCTCTGCACACTAGACATCTTTTCTTGTTAAATCTGACATTATTGCCACTATCACATAATTGAGAAACACTAAGCAAATTATACTTTAAACCATTCACAAGATAGACATTTTTAATACTATGGTTGGAATTACTCCCAACGCTACCAATACCAACGACGTCACACTTTCCTTTGTCACCAAGAGTGATTGTTCCTGTGGATTGCTCCTTTAGATCATGAAAGAGAGAACTCTTCCCACTCATATGCCTCGAGCATCCACTATCAATAATCCATTTTTGCTCCTTCACCTTGGTGATCTCCTGCAAAACAACCATCAACCTTTGTGGCTAGACCAATAAGAAAATTTGCATCCATTATTGGGATAAACCATATTTGGTAAAATAGTGCCTTTTGGGACCCAAACTTGTGTTATCCGTTCTTTTCTTAAATGAACAGGGAATGTATTGCGAATGATATATGGATCCTTTCTTCTATAGGGGCAGGTCTCTTTTACATGTCCCTTTCGAGCACAATGGTGACATATAGGAGAGGCTCTACTTCCTTTTGCCTTTACAAAGGTGGTAATGTGCTGCTTCTTTAAAAACCTTGGATTGTAACCAATACCACTTTTGTTTAGAGAACTTTGTTGCTCACCCAACATCCTATCAAGAGTGCCTTTGGATTTGGTAAAACTTATGAGGGATGCTGTTGGTCTTGAATCTTATTACTCAGGGAGATCTTCTCGTTCTCTAAGTCATGATGTCCACTTCTCAGAGACGAGAGATCTTGCTTGAGTTCAGATTTCTCTGAGTCAAGAGTCTTGACTTTAATGTCAAGACCTGAATAAGAAGCTTCAAGACTTTTGACCCTCATAGACAGATCCTCAATAGTTCTTTCCTGGTCCACAATTCTCTTAATAAGAGTGTTAGTTTGGGCAATAAGTTTCTCTTCATTGGCAATCATATTAGAAAGGAATTCCGATAATACCTCTTTTGGACTTGCCATAAGTTCTCTTACAGTTACCTCAAGCTTCTCATCGTGAGATTCATCTCCTGATGCCATAAGACAGACATTGGCCTTCTCATCGTCGGAGTCGGAGTCAGAATCGCTCCAAGTTGCCACCATGGCTTTCTTTTTCCATCTATCACCCTTCTTGGACTGGCTCTTCGTCTTTTGAGGGCAGTCTTTCACAAGATGATCTGTTTCACCACATTCAAAACAAGACAACGGTTTAGTCTTCTTATCATTTTTGTTGTATTGAGACTTACCTCGGAATTTAGAAGACTCTGATCCATCCTTGTTGTTGAATTGTTTCTTCATTTTGAGGATTCGAGCAATGCCTCTTGTCATAAGAGCAAAAGGATCATCCTCATCGTCATCCTCATCTTCGGAATCAGATTCATCTTTGTTGTCATCCTTCTTAGATTTGAGCGCCAAATTCTTAGTGCTTGCTGGAAGTTCTCCATCGTCTTCATTAAGGATCATCTCATGCGTGATCAGTTTCCCAAGCAGGTCGTCAAGAGGCAGAGTAGTGAGGTCTTGGGCTTCCTCTATAGCTGTTACTTTAGGACCCCACTTTTCTTTTGGGAGATACCTCAATATCTTCCTTACTTTCTCAACGTTTGTAAAGCTCTTGCCGAGAGAGTCAAGGTTGTTGGTGATTTCTGTGAATCGTGTGAACATGACCTTGATAGACTCATCAGGCTTCATCTTGAAAAGTTCATACTTTCGAAGGAAGATGCTGATCTTGGTGTCCTTTACTTGGCTGGTTCCCTCATAGGTGACGACCAGCTTGTCCCAAATCTCTTTAGCTGACCTACAAGATGAAATACGGTTAAACTCATCAGTGCTAAGACCACAATAAAGTAAGTTAATAGCCCTATAGTTTTTGGAGACGAGTTCAAGATCCGCTTGGATGTATTCAGACTCCTTCTTTGCGACTTTGGTTCCATTTGGTCCGTCTTTCTCTGGAATCTTTGGCCCATTCTCTATAATGTTCCAAAGTTCTAGATCTTGGTCTATGATGAACATCTTCATCAATGATCTCCAGTGGACAAAGTTGTTTCCTACAAAGAGTGGTGGTCTGCTAGTAGACCTTCCCTGTGCAAATCCTCCGCTTGCTTCACCAGACATGATCGAAAACTCACAAGATTGTTAGATCAAAAGCAGTGAGTAAAGCTCTGATACCAACTGAAGGTTCGATAATGTAAAACAAAGTAATATAGAAATACTCTAGAAGAGGGGGTTGAATAGAGTATGCCGGTTTTTCGCAGATTCTCAAGACTTTTGAAGCTCGTGCAAAAACCTTTGAGATTAGACTTAGTCTTTTCTCTGAAAACCTGAATCACAAAGTTAAACAGTAGAACCAAGTGCGGAAATAAGGTAAAGCAATAAGTAAAGGACTCGATGAGTTGTTTACGAGGTTCGGCACGAACTTGGCCTACGTCCCCGCCTAGGGTTCTTCCACAACCCTAGGATTCAACCGACTTTTATTGATTCACAAGACTTAGGATCCTAGTAGCTCCCTGAGAAGCCTCTCTCCTATACAATTGCAATCTAGTCAGCTCACGTTCCCTTGGAGTCCTAGACCAATCTAGAAGAGCCCCACCTCTCTATGCTATCTAGTACAATCCTCTTACACTTAGTGAATCAATCGCCTAGTGTCTACTTCCTGAGTTACAAACTCTTGAGTATAACACTCTCTCGAAATATATCCTATAAGCTCACAGTGTAACTCTCAAATGCTTTGAAATGAGTTTACAGACTCTTAAGGACTAGCAGAGAGCACACGAAGAAGACAGATCTCGCTTGAAGGCTTGAGTGTATGAAAGCTTGTGTTCAACAGGTGTGTAGTTGTCTTCTTCTTCCTTTTCTTTTTATTGAAACAAATCGGCGCCTAAGGATCTTCACCAACGGCTAGAGAGGATCATGGCTTGAGCTGGATCTTCTATCTTTGGAAACTTTCGGAGGCCATGATCTTCCGATTTGAATCTTCTCAATTTACAACATAAGGAAAGAAATAATATTTGAAAATACATCCTGAAAGGTTAGTGTATATATAATAATATATATAATAATATAATGGAAGCATATAATAACATAAAATAATATTCGAATATAATATCATATAGAACAGGTTTTGTGTTTCATCAATATTGTTAAAGCTTCAAGACCTTTGACACAAACAGACTGTCAAGGCCTTTGAAACTTATTCCGATTTTCATCAAGGGAGTGGAGTTATCACCCTCCATCTCTTTTCTAAAAATTGTGTTGTCCTGATGAATCCTTTGGTTATGCTGTATTTTTGTAATCTTCTAAACAATGGCGATCTGTGGTGGGTGGATGGACCATAATTTTCTTTTGGTTCCCGCCCACTTTCAGATCTATTAGCGGCTAATTATAATGCAATCTATCACTATGATTACTTCGGTATATTTGACACATTCTCTGTTGCATTACTTTATCATCTGAGCTCTCCTTTGGAGAGTAAAGTTCTAACCTTTTTCAGGTATGATATCAAGAAGACTCACAAGTATGATAACCATAATACATGTATAACTCTACTCCTTGCTCTCACTATGAAACTTAAGCTACACCCCACTGATAGCTTAGTCTGTCTGGTGGAGGTAAGCTACCCCAAACTTCAGAACAAACCTTTGGTAAACAAACATTCTATCAAATCTTCAAACAAAAATATGAGATGTACAACATACCTCAAAGCTGTTGATCTTATAGCTCAAGAGGATCAACTACACCTTTGGAAAGACAAGAAAGAAGAAGTCAAGGTTCTCCAATGTCAGACTGTGAACATCAACAATTTTTACAGTGTAAAGCTTTTAAATGATAATGGTCTAGTTCCTTATGTTGTTGTAACTACTAGTTTGCAGATTAATACTATTAGTACACTTCATTTTGGTGCTTATTCAATACAAAAACACTGTCTGGTGTTTCTTTACAAATTACTTTATGTTTAATATAGCCTATTGGAATGTTAGGGGGACTAAAAGGCCACTTCTGTGGCAAGAAATCAATCATCTTAGATACTCTAATAACCTGGATATATTAACACTTTCAGAAACCAAAGATGAGTCTCCTCCCTCGGATGCACATCTCAAGATGACTGGTTTCCATAAGCTCATCTGTATCAACTCAAATGGAAAGAAATGAGGCTTATGGATTCTACAGAAAGCCAATATTGCTGAAGGAAGTATTGTTCTCAAAGTAAATCCTAGATATATTCTGATTAGATGCTCCATAGAAAATCATGACATTATTCTTGCCTTTGTCTATGCCCCATCTGCTGAAGCTGAAAAAGAGGTTTTTTGGCAGCAGTTTATCACCTCTCTTAGCAAGTTTAATACCCCTCATATGATGATTGGTGATCTTAATGAAATAGAATCTGATACAGAAAAAGTTGGAGGTGTAACCCCCACCCCCAGCAGATTCAGAAGATACCGCTTTATAAAAGATGAATTAGATCTGCATACCCTTCCTTTCACTGGCTCTTTTCACTTGGAGGAAAAGCAATTCTGCCCAAAATAATACCTTTGAAAGGTTTGACAGAATCTTGGTCCAACAACAAATACTAACATGGTTTCCAAATCTTTGTATCAAACACCACTCCTTTTCTAAATCTGACCATTGCCCCATATCTCTTAATATTGGGTATAAGAAAAATAACAAAGGTTCTCCGTTTAGATTTGAAATGGCTTGGTCCTCAAACAAATTTATGGAATCTATTATCAAAAAAGTTTGGTCTTATAAATTAAATGGATCGAATGGTTATAAGCTCATGCAAAAGCAAAGACTCCTTAAGACGAGAATCAAGTCCTGATGTAAAGACCATCCCAATAACATAAATAAACAACTCTCCATTGTAGAAAACCAAATCAAAACATTTCAAGATCGTCTACCTTGGGGCTCTGTCTCTACTGCTGATGAACTTAAGCTTAACAGACTAGAGCACAAAAGATCTCGGCTTCTAGAATTTAACTTTAACTTTTGGAAACAAAGAGCAAAGATTAAAAAACTCAAATTAGGTGATAGGAACACAAAATTCTTTCAGATCTCAGCTAGAATCAGGAATTTTAAAAAACCTACCAATTCCTTTATTACCAAAAATAATACTATCTTGACTGATCAAGAACTCATTCGGGACCATATCTCTAAAGAAATGGCAGAGCGCTTCATCTGTCATAACCAGAATGATATATCACTTGACCAAATCTGGAATATCCAACCCCAGATCACTCAATCTGAAAATAACGAGCTTATTACTCCTCCCTCTGACTCTGAAATTAAACAAACCTTGTTAAGTATAGCCGATGATAAAACTCCGGGACCTGACGACTTTCCTCCAGAATTTTATAACCATTACTGGAATATAATCGGCTCCTCTATATGTAAAGTAGTCAAAGCTTTCTTTCATTCTGGCCAACTTTTATCCGAGATAAATCAAACGTTTATAGCTTTAATTCAGAAAATGGCAAACCCCACCACTATTAACCACTATAGACCTATCAGCCTTTGTAATACAATCTATAAGATTATTTCAAAAATTCTAGCTAATCGTATGAAAAAGGTCCTTCCTAAACTCATTAATCCCTTCCAGGGTGCCTTCGTTGAAGGTAGATTAATTCAAGATAATACTCATATAGCTCATGAGATCTTTCATTCTTTTCATAAACATAAAGGTAGACAAGGTTGGATGGCCTTAAAAATAGACATGGAAAAAGCCTATGACAAAATTAACTGGTCCTACATAAAAGCTGTTCTTGAAAATTTTGGTTTCCACCAAACCTGGATTAACTGGATCATGAAATGTATTACGTCTACCTCTTTCTTAGTCTTAGTTAATAACACCCCTAGACCTGTCTTTAAACCAAATAGAGGCATTAGACAAGGAGATCCCCTTGCCCCATATCTTTTTGTGCTCGTCATGGAGGGGTAGTCAAGAGAACTTCATAAGGAAGCTCTTCTTGATGATGCCTTGGTGGGTTTCAAATTCAAGAAGAATGGTACACCTATCCCATTCCTTACCTTTGCAGATGACACAATCATCTTCTCCAAAGCTGCTCACACTAGCCTTAATACGATTCAAAATATGTTAAATAATTTCTCAAATCTATCTGGTCTCACGATTAACTATAGCAAAAGTTCCCTTCAGTGTTCCAGGAATGTTTCACCTAACTTGGCTAGAGATTTATCTGGACACATGGGCATCCCTATCTCAAAAAATTTGGAAAAATACTTAGGGATCCCTATTGTGAATGGACGTATTAAAAACTGTGTTTTCAACGAGGCAGTGGACAATCTCAAAAAGCAACTACCTAAATGGAAATCTTCAAGTTTTTGTCAGGCTGGCAGAGTTGTACTTATTCAATCAAATTTAAGCTCCAAAATAAATTATCTTATGCAAAATTTTCTTCTTCCAAAAGGAATTCTCAACCAACTTGATCAAATTAATAGAAACTTCTTTTGGAACAAAACTTCTAATGAGAGATATGTTCCTTTAATCGGATGGGACCAGATTCGTAAACCAAAACCACAAGGTGGCATGGGTCTAAAAAGAGTAGAAGATCTTAACAGATGCCTACAGATGAAACTATTATGGAAAATCTATAATAACGAGGATAGCCCATGGGTGAAAGTTATCAAAGAAAAATACATGTACTATAGTGACATTGGAAACTTTCATAAAAACGACACTTCGTGGCAGTTTGGCAGACTTCTCTCTCTTAGGCAGAAATTTGAAGAAGGTATTCTCTGGTCTGTGGGTGATGGCTCCAAAATTAATGTTTGGAAGGATCTCTGGATCCAAGATACTAATCTTGCACAGTTCCTAGGAAACAATGTTCCCACTCTAACTGTTAAAGATCTCATTACTACTGATAAAGTTTGGAATGAAGATCTCCTTAGATCTATATTCCCTGATCATATTGTCAATAAGATATTATCGCTGACAATTCCGAATTCACAGACCCAGGATAAACTTATTTGGACTCCAGCAGCTTCTGGAAAATTCTCTACTAAAACAGCTGGAAAGCTTTTTAACCTACCAACAAGTACTGTAGATGGACACACCTGGATATGGAAACGAAATCTGCCTCCAAGAACGAAGAATTTTCTATGGAAACTTAGGATTGATGGACTGCCGACGGCAACTCGTCTTAATAGGTATGTCAATAGGGTACCAATCCAATGCTCCCTCTGCAACCAGGCTGAAGAGGATGCTACACATCTCTTCACCAAATGCACATTCACAAAAGAAATCATCGCTCTCTTTGAGCAGCAATCAGGTAAGTTCTTCCTTCAACTAAATAATACGCCATCTATTCATTCCAACCTCGAAAGCATTAAAATGGCAAACCAAAACTTTGATGAACTTGTTTGTATCTGGAAAACTATTTGGGAAACTAGAAATGAGATAATATTCAGAAATAAACAGGCTTCTGATAAGACTCAGATTCTTAGGAAAATCAATCAAAATCTGAATGACTAGAGAGAAGGACTGGGCCGTCCAAAAATGGCCAATGTTACGACATCCAAAAGGGCCACTGCCAGATGGCGCAGGCCACCAAGCACTATCTACAAAATAAATATAGATGGTTCTGTCAACCTCTCTGGCAAAAGCCAGATAGGTGGGGTCATTAGAGATTCCGAGGGTCATATTATTGATGTTTTTTTCAAGGAAATGATTAATAGCTCTGTCATCAAAACAGAGGTTTCAGCTATTCTGACAGGTCTAAACAAAGCTTAGGAGAAAGGCCTTTCGAAGATCATCCTGGAAAGCGACAGCCAAGAGGTGATTAAGTCAATTAAGGATCAGCAGGAACCAAGATGGGAAATCATGAGACAAATTGAAGATATCTCTGCCCTTCTATTTGAATTTGAATTTGCTACAGTACAACATATCTATAGGGAAGCTAACATGTCGGCTGATTATATAGCTAGGAATGGTATCATTTGTAATCTACAATCTATCCCCTATCATAGGGATTTTTGTAACATCATCCTTAAGGATGATCCTGGAGTCAAGCTACTCTTTCAGTAGCTACTCCTTCTGTTTGCCTACTGTAAAAAAAAAGAGGTTGTTTTAAAATTTATTATATTTTGAGAGCTTTCCCCCATGATCTATCCGCACCTGGGGTGAACTTAGGGACATCTTCTTGAACAAGTTATTTCCACCATCCAAGACGACACGAATTCGTCAGAGGATAATGGCCTTCAAGCAAAGACCAGAAGAGACGTTAGCGCAAGTTTGAGAGCACTATAAAGACCTGCTGAGATCTTGCCCTACGCATGGGAAACCGCCATATATTATCCAGGAGATCATCTACAATGCCTTGGACGTGCCTACAAGAGAGAGAATAAACACCTATACCACCTGTCGCTACCTAGAGCTTACCCCTAATCAAGCATGGGAGACGATTGAAAGGCTCGTGGAGTTTGACACCACCTATGGGACTCCTGCGACTTCCGATGCGAGGCCGCCCCCATTTATGCCACTATATGAGCCATCAAAGGAGGTGGATCCTGAGGTGAAGGGCCATGTAAAGCGTCTTAAAAAATAAGTTAGGTTTCTTACTAACAATCAAGCTTGTTTAAAATGTGGGTCATATAAGCATAACACGACGGCTTGTCCCTACACGGAGCAAGTACAATTGGCGAAGACCCACGAGGAGGTAAAGTTTGCGCAGACGCCTAATAATGGAGGAGGCTATCAAGGCAATTAGGGATATCAACAACCCCCAACATCAACAATACCAACACAATTGACATATTTTTCATTTTGAAACCAAAGGACTATTTATGATATAATGTCAATCTATTTCAGCAAGACAAAAGACAAATAAAAAAAAGGAAGAGGCATAAAGGATAAAAAGGGTAAATTCACCTATGCTCTTGAACTTTGAGAAAGGTTACAAACCAGTTCCTCAACTTTTCTTTGTCAATTAAAGCACCTGACGTGGGGAGAATTGAATCGAAATATATAATAAAATATAAAGCAATACAACTTTTAGCCTCTTCAAATAAATTCAAGACTCCCCGCTATAGTAGTAGGGAATCAGGTTCGATCCACGAGGAAGCGAGTCAGCGGGATCCTAGTAGCGTTGAAGTCACGTCCTTTATGTTCGACTAGAAGCCTCGATCTCGATGTCAGACCTCGATGTCGACCTTGGCAGTCGATGTTCTCTGCAACAGAAGACCTGCAGAAACAAAAATGGTAGTCGATATCGACTGGTGGGGGTCGATATCGATGTCAGTCCACGAAATCGACTGGCTCAGAAGTCTGCCAGTCGATATAGAGGGGTCGATTTCGACACAAGGGGGTCGATATCGATGCTTGCAGAAGTTTTCCAGGAGTCTCGAGATCGACTCAGAAAACCGTCGATCTATCAGTTTGGTCAATATCGACCTCTGTTGTCGATATCGATGTCTTCCTGCAGTGAGTTAGTTGTTTTGTCGGCAAAGAAAAGGCCTAAGAATTAAGAATGGGAAGGAAGCAATGATCAGAAATAAGCAAGGGTGTTGGGTTTTTCGATGACTCAACGAACGGCGGGCAAATTTTAATGTAAACTTAATAAAGGAAAAGTCTTCCAAAGCCGAGGATTACCGTGACGACAACCATGATAGAAGAAGTAAGAATCAACTAAAGATGCATGCTTTCATCATAAAGGAAAAGGCTTTCACCTAAACCGACAAATAGGAAAAGAGATTTTTCAATTACTTAACCTAATTTGTGTCTACCTTTGTCATAATTGAGTTTATAATCTTTCGAATAGAAACCCTAATTACTACCCAAGTTTTACGACATGAGTTCCTTAAATTCGCATTTAAAGATGAAGCACAAGGTAGAGGGAGATAAAAGATACATTCTTTAGTGACGTACTTACCTTACCATCATGGCTATCGTCGGGTTCACCCCGACCCTAGAAGAAAGGGCGACTACTCACTCATGTTGATTGTGGACATGTCTTGAATTTAAATAACTTGCATAAAGGGAAAATTTCAAATCTTTACAATCTCAACGCCAACTATCGTAAGCGCTTGAAACTTTAAAGCTCAAAAACTCTAACTATCTATTGTCTATTGTCTTTGTCTTGCTTCTTGCCTTGAATGATCTAACAAATCAGCCTATAGGGCTTTATTTATAGGCTACTAATCCACGCTATCCGAGGATTGTAACTCCTATATAAACTATTAACTCTATCCGAACAATTTAGGATAGGTCTTTTGTTTTGATAAAAACTTAAAGGAAAAGATAATAAACAGCTGCTAATATATAAAAGAACGAGATAACTCATGGCTTTGATGATAGACTTCACAATCCGAGTCTCAAAATCGGATTTATCTTCTATCGAGGTAGGGTCGATATCGACACCAGAGGTCGATATCGATGCTTGTGTTTCTGCTCTACTTGTCCAGCTCTAGTCGATGTCTATGACGATGGTCGATATCGATGCATGTATGTCGATATCGAGGCTTTCTTGTCTGGTCTGTGTGGCCTATCTCGACACTCAGAAGTCGTGTCGAAATCTAGGGTCGATATCGATGTCTCCAGTCGATATCGACCTCTTCTCAGCTTCACTTGGCTTCTTCGTTTTGACTCCGATTTCATCGAATTCCTGCATGGTTAGCTCAAAACTCGTGCAGACTCTATTTCTTATACTTTAGCTCATTTTTACACAAGTTTATATACTTTTGAAACTTTTCTTTGGAAATCGAATGAAATATGAAGTCAAAAGATGCAATAAACAAAGGTACAAATATGTACATCAAAACACCCCATACTTAGACTTGCTTGTCCTCAAGCAATAACCAACACCTACAACACACCCTTCAAGTCTTCGCCTTTGTCAAAAGCAACATCATAAGCGGTAGCAAAGCAAAGCAAGTGAATTTAACGTCATAGCACATATTTTGGCGATCCATAGGCACATGCAATTTTTATCGAACCTCACAGGGATAATGTGTTTGCACTCAACTCTCATGTGTTTAGGCTATGAAGATCAACTCTCAACTCAATTCCATATACAATCTCATAAACATTGCAATTTATAAAAATCCACTTCGCAACCAATTATGAAAATGCAATAAGAACCATCAAGAGGACTTTCGCTCAATGGAAGACTTCAAAGAAGACTCCATTCGGCGGGGTTGTAATGGGGCTTGGTATGAAATAAAAGGTATGGAATTATTTGGCTATGTGGTGCTTTTATAATTCGGGAATCAAGACTCCTAAATCTCAACACTTGCAATACCCAAACCATAACTCTTCATAATATGCTCTAAAGATGCATTCCATCAACCCTTCTTCCAAGTTCTAATATACCTCTAAAAAATATACCACTTGTATGAATAAAAGACTTGAGGATTTTGGCTCATGCACTATATATAGATATCTTTATTTATTTTTTCGGATTTTTTTTTCGAAAATAATAACTAAATATGTGCATTTATATGTTGAGCCATAAATCCTTTTACAAAATATGACAAAATGTAAATATGCACCATCCTATAATTTCCTTGCTCAAAACTGGACATTATGCTCTTTTCTTTCCATAAGGCATTAGTCCAACCAATCTAAGTCTCAATTCCCAAATGGGGGTCAGGCTCAATTTGGCTAGGGATAATTTTGTGGAGTTTGCAATTTCAGGCTCAGGCTAATGTTCTGGCTTCAAGCAGGGATAATGCAGGGCAGGTAAAGAGAGGATAAAAATGGCTTAAAAGATGCCTCCATCATTTAATTCTCGTAAACATAATCATATATATGCATTGGTTTTGAATAACTATCACAACATTTAGAGATGCATAGGAAGAGTAACTTCACTCAAGAAAGCAGAGGGATTTTTGATGTTCTCCCTATAGGTCAAAATTCTCACAAGGACAATCTTTGTTGGATTTGCTTTTTAGCCTAGGATCATATGTGCTCAATTTCATCACAAGTTCACAATCTACATAAAAATTTTAAAGACTTAGGCTAAACCATCCAAATATGCCATAGGATTTACATGATCAAGTCAGCTATTGAGTTTTCATCATAGGACATCTAAGTAGGGTTAGAAAATAAACTTAAAAAAATAAACATGCATTTTTTTTGTATTTTTGACATTTTTTAATTTTTTTTAGATTTTGACATTTTATAGACTTAACAAACTAAAAGATGAATTAAAATGCATAAATGTTTAAATATGATGGAATGCATACAAATAGAGTAGAAAATAAAATACAAGCCAAGTTCGCCAAGTTTTAAACCCTACCACAACCAGATAAAGTAGTTTATAATGTCCAAGTTCAATCCCCACCCCATACTTAAAGATTACAGTGTCCTCACTGTTAGAAAAGTAAAGTACAGGGAAGGAATCACTCACGCTCACTTACGCTACACACATATCACTGCTCAGGAGGCGGGGGAGGTGGCAACAGCAAGGGCCAGCCCTGTGTAGGAGCTGACCCTGAGTAGTAGGTCGGGGCACCCTACGGGAATGTGGAAGGTCCAGCCTGCTAGTCGAAGGAAAAGCCCATATATGAGCCCAAACCCTCGAGGAACCTCCCATAGCATCGCTGCTCCTCGCGCATCTTAGTGACGGAGAGCTCCAGCCTAGTAAAGCGGACAGACATGTCTTCCTGCCAATCAGTGGTGTAGGCGGGCTGGAAGGGAGGAGGAGGTGGAGGTACATAGCTATGGTGGCTATGATGGCTGTGGTGGCTGTGGTGGGACCCTTGCGGGCCCTCTCCTCCTCCAACTGCATCATCCCTGGCGTCATCATCATCGTTGCCATCCATGCCCCCCTGCTAGGCTAGGGGCTGCTCTGCTCCGTCGGAATGGGGGTCAGCGTCCCAAGACATAGCGTCCACCTCCGGCTCATGGTTGTAGAGTGGGGGTCTCCTCCGTAGGGTGGGGTCAGCAGACGGATCTATATCCGTATGATATGGCTGCCCAGTCCAAGATTGGTACCAATTTGGGATATACAGCAGATCCATGAAATCGTGTCGCAGGCGCATCCCTGTCTGGAGGTGTCTCCATCCCTGTGCTCCTGTCGCGATGACTCCGCCCTGGCACAACACTGCAGCGTCTAGGTATGTGAGCTGGTAGGCCGTGTACCTCTCAGTGTGGACACCTAGTCCCTCGGCGAGGATGGCCACCATGCCACCGTCAATAATGTCTGTAGAGACCGTGCGTCTGCGGTCTACGATATGCTCGAGCCAGGCGTGGAGGTATGGTAGAGGGTCATCCTCGAAGAGCATCCTCCGCAGAGTCTCCGTCTCAAGGTGTGTGGGGCGACGGAGCTCAGGCCTGGCCCAAAAGGTACTCGCCAGGACCCTCAGGATGACCCTAAAAAGCGGACTCACAACCCTAGAGGTGAAGGAGTCAGTAGGAGCAGGGTAGGGTATACCTGATATGTAACTCCAGATGACATTGGGGTCCTGGACCCTGAAGGCGGCTAGAGTGTGGATGAACCCAAAAATGTCGCTCATCTCCTCGAGCGATAGTCTGTGTCGCCTGTTGCCGAGCTGGAAGATGACTCGGCGGCCGGTCGAACTGCGCTCGGGGACCTCCAATGTAGCCATAAACTCCCCAGTTAGAACGGGGTAGTGTGCCTCCAGTGGCTCAATCAGCCTGTGTAGAGAGACGTTCTCAAACGCCTCCTGAACGCCTGGGTGAAATCCTAGCTGGATCATGTCAGGGAGATGGTACCATCGCGCCCTGGTCGCTCGGGCAATCAAATCCTCAGCTAGTGAGCGCTGCTGATCATCCTCAATGCGGAGCGTGTCCTGAGGGATGTTCTTGTCTCTCACCACCGTCTGCAAAAGAAACCATTGCCAAAGATAATTCCCCTCTGTATAAAATAGGGAGAACCCCATACTTAGGTCCCATATGATGCTAGAAATTATGTAAAGGTAAATTGTCTAAGTGAAAGTGGTAATATGTTCTAAAAAGAAAGTACCTAAGGATGGCAATTTATATAAACATAATTTCTTGAATTTTTAATACTAAGGAACCTAATGACTTATAGAATTTTGACCCACATATAAAAAAATCAGTTTAAATCTCTAATCAAAAAATCAGAATATAAATCCCAAAAAAAATCAGCATTTAAACCTCAAAATAAATCAGATTTGCAAAATCAGCCCATATATATATATAATTCAGATTCAAAGCCCATACTTATGGAAAATTCCGATTATTGCCCTACATAAATTATAAAAGTTAGATCTCACCCCATTATATATAAAATCAGATTTATGCCCTTATACATACAAAAATCAGATTCATAGCCCCACATAAATAAAAAAAATCAGATTTCATGCCCCACAAACATACAATTACTTTTTCCCGCGCAATTTACGTTCAAACCCTAAACACCCAATATGTAATTTCTTCCCTAAATCAACTAATTAATCATGAAAATCCAGAAAAAAATAAAGGAAGGGTGAGAAATCATACCAGAAGAGTGTTGGAATTAGGGGAGAAAGAGGCTACAACCGCAAAAATCAAGAAAACCAAAACCGCTGTCGACAGGAGACATCGAAATCGGTGCCCAGGGGTCGAAATCGACCAGATCTGTGCGATGTCTGGGCTGCTGGTGGCGCGGTGGGCTCTCCGGTGGCTTGGGGCGGCCGGATCTGGTACACCTTGGCCTCCTGTGGGTGGATCCGGCTCTGTCGGCTTGAAAAAGAGGAAGAGAAAGAGCTAGGGCGAGAAGAGGAAGAGAGTTGGGGGGTGCTGGTTTTAGATCTGGTGTTGCAGGGGGCTGTAATGGTGATGACAGTGGGTTGTGCGGCAATGAGAAGGGTGGGTGCGTGAGGATGGTGACTGGAGGGTTCCAGGAGAGAGATGAAGAAGAGAGGTGAAGAGGAGACAGCGGCGGCTAGGGTATCGAAAAGGGGAAGGGGGTGTCGAAGTCGGGGGGGAAATATAAAGGGATAAAACCCAAAAAATAAAACCAAAAAGAAATTAAAATCTGACCTGGCACTTACCTCCAGCTGTAGTCGATATCGACCCCCCTTCTGCATCTGTGTTGTTCAACCTGTCGCTCTCTTCTGTCGGCCTGTCGATATTGACCTCTCTTCTAGGCTGGATTTCCTTGTTGACTTTAGATAGAATAGCCACGAATGATCTAAAAAATATAAAATAGACTAAAAACTAAAAGAGAGAGAAAAGGAAAAGAACGGGTTGCCTCCCGGAAGCGCTTGAGTTTAAGTCGCTAGCTCGACATATTTCCCTTTTTGCACTAGTTCAACGCCAACGTGGCGCGAATCTCTTCTTCCGGGTCCTCCTTGTCATAATATTTCTTTACTCGGTGGCCATTTACCTTAAAGGTTGATCCATCGTCGCAAAGTAACTCCACCGCTCCATGAGGGAATATTTTATGAACCTTGAAAGGTCCGCTCCATCTTGTCCTTAGCTTCCCTGGAAATAAGCGAAGTCTAGAATTAAAAACAAGGACTTTGTTACCTACCTCATATGTTTTTGGCACCAACTTCCTATCATGCCATTTTTAGTGCGCTCCTTGTAGATTTCGGCATTCTCATATGCCTTTAGGCGCAACTCCTCCAAGGCTTGTAAGTCAATGAACCTCCTCTTTCCCGCTTCGTCGAAATCCATGTTAAGCTCCTTAAGAGCCCACATTGCTTTATGCTCAAGTTCAACGGGCAAGTGACATGACTTACTATATACCAAGTTATAGGGAGTTGTGCGAAGTGGTGTCTTATAGGCCGTTCGGTAGGCCCAGAGCGCATCATCCAGTTTGGACGACCAATCTTTCCTTGAGCGGGAGACCGTCTTCTCCAAGATGGCTTTGATTTGGCGATTGGAGACTTCTACTTGGCCGCTAGTTTGAGGGTGATAGGGTGTTGCCACCCTATGGTTTACCCCATACTTAGCTAAAAGCGCTTCAAAGCCTCTCTCAATAAAATGCGAGCCACCATCTGAAATAAGAACTCTAGGAACACCAAAGCGAGGAAAGATGTTAGTTTTCATAAACTTAGAGACTACCTTCGCGTCGTTGGTCCTAGTTGCCACAGCCTCCACCCATTTAGAGACATAGTCCACCGCTACTAGAATGTATTTGTAGGGTTCTGAAGCAGGGAATGGTCCCATGAAGTCAATGCCCCATACATCAAAGAGTTCTACCTCCAGAATGCCTGTGAGTGGTGTCTCATTCCTCCATGTGATATTACCTGCACGTTGACACTCATCACAAGAGGTTACATAGTTTTGCACATCCTTGAAAAGGTTAGGCCAATAAAAACCACATTGAAGAATTTTCGCCGCGGTCTTGAATCCTTTAGCATGGCCTCCTGTAGGGAGAGAATGACAATGGTGAATCACGCTCTCTACCTCGTCCTCCGGGATACAACGTCGAAAGATATGGTCTTTCCCCTGTTTGAATAAGTAGGGTTCATCCCAATAGTATTGTTTGACGTCGTGCAAAAACTTCTTCCTTTGTTGCGAAGTTAAGCCTGAAGGAATCTCGCCTCCTACAATATAGTTAGCAAAATCTGCATACCAAGGTACCTTCGCCCTTCTTACAGCAAATAAATCATGGATAGGACTGGAAGGAGGTGTAAAGAAGAAATCGTCACCGAAGCTTACCTCTTCGACACCTTCGGAGGGTTTTGAAGGTGGTCGATATCGACCTGCAGGGGTCGATATCGACTGGACGGCATCGACTGGTTCAGTCGATATGGGCTGCTCGATATGGGTCCTCGATGTCGACGTCTGGAGGTCGATTTTGACCTCTGCAGTGGACAACCTGTGATCAAAACTGGTCGACATCGATGCAAGTATTACCTTCGGGGCAGTCAATATCGACCTGTGGGGGTCGATATCGAGTGGATCTTCTGCCCGTCTTACCTCTTGCCTCATTAGGTGCTCGTCAGGGCAGGAGTCATTGATTGGTATGTTGTCATGTGACTCTTCCAGAAGCCCTATGGGTAGCCGTGAAAGATGATCGGCTATGGAGTTCTCCGTTCCTTTCTTATCTTTAAGCTCAACGTCGAACTCTTGTAGTAAGAGCACCCATCATAGGAGCCTAGGTTTAGCATCCTTCTTCGCCATTAAGTACCTAAGAGCTGCATGGTCAGTATGAACAATTACCTTAGAACCCACTAGGTATGAGTGGAACTTCTCAAAAGCGAAGACCACTGCCAAGAACTCCTTTTCCGTCGTGGTGTACTTTGTTTGAACGGCATCAAGAGTCTTGCTTGCATAGTAGATGGCGTGAAGCTTTTTGTCTCTCCTTTGTCCTAGGACAGCACCTACGGCATAATCGCTTGCGTCGCACATGATCTCAAAGGGTTGCGACCAATCGGGCGATTGAATGATTAGGGCGGATTTAAGGGCCTCCTTTAACCTAATGAAAGCTTCAAGACAATCACTAGAAAATGCAAACTTAACATCCTTCATTAGTAGGTTAGTTAAAGGTTTGGCAATCTTAGAAAAATCTTGAATAAACCTCCTATAGAAACCTGCGTGACCAAGGAAGCTTCTTATGTCCTTAATTGATGAAGGTGGTGGCAATTTTTCAATGAGTTCTATCTTTGCCCTGTCCACCTCAATTCCCCTTTTAGAGACTTTGTGGCCTAGCACAATCCCTTCCCTTACCATAAAGTGGCACTTTTCCCAATTGAGAACCAAGTTTGTCTCTTCACATCGTGCAAGTACCCTGCGAAGGTTAGCAAGACAAACATCGAAAGTAGTGCCATAAATAGAGAAATCATCCATAAATACCTCCACGATGTCCTCAATCATGTCGGAGAAGATGGCCATCATACATCTTTGAAAGGTAGCAGGGGCATTGTAGAGCCCAAATGGTATTCTCCTATATGCAAAAGTCCCATAGGGACAAGTGAAGGTGGTCTTCTCCTGATCGTCAGGATGAATAGGGACCTGCCAAAAGCCAGAATATCCCACGGTGTTGGCCAAGTCAGGATGAAGAGCCCAAATGGTATTCTCCTATATGCATTGTAACGATGTTGGCCAAGTCCCACGGTGATTGCAAATTTCCCTGAATCACTCCTCTTCTCAGGGAAATCCATCTTTGAGCACTCCTCTACGATCTCTGCCATGGACCGCTTCTTGCTAAGGATGTCTTTTAGGAATCGAACATATGCGGGCATCTCGCTTAGGGCTTCTGTAAGAGGGATAGTAATGTTAAGTCCTTGGAGAATCTTTACAAAGTGCCTAAACTTACCTTGAGTGGGGTCCTTCAATGCTTTGGAAGGGAAGGGCAACGTCTTCTTTGGCGGAGAAGCCAAAACGGTGGTCGGAGGAGCCTGCTGAACCTCGATGTCGACAGGAGGTTGGTCGATATCGACTGGCATGGTCGATTTCGACCTCTTATGTTCTCTCTCAGGTTCTGCAGTGTCATCGACGTCGACCAGGGGGTCGACAGGGGTGTCGATATCGACCTCAGGGTCGACATCGACTGGTTTATCGATGTCGACAGGCTCTGTTACTTCTTCCTCCGTTGCCTTTTGTGGTTTATGAACTTTGGTGCCACTCCTTAGTTTCATGGAATGTGTCCTGACCCGGATTGTCCCTTAGGATTGGTAGTTGGTTGCCCAGGGAATGTTCCGGACGGTCTAGGGATTTGTGCCGCCAATTGACCCAGTTGGGTCTCTACGTTCTTCTTCCAAATATCCATCTCCCCAATCCTTGTGGTAAGGTGATTGAGTTGAGAGTGGATAGCATTGTTGGATTGATCATTCTTAGCTTGGTTCCGCCTTATCTCGTCCAACACAAGTTGAAGATCATCCTTCTTTTGGTCTCTCTCCGGGTGCCCAGGAGCTCTATAGAGTGGGGGTCCCTAGGGTTAACCTGGTTCCTTTGTGGTTGTTGGAACCTTTGGTCTCCCCAATATTGGCGATTGGGACCCCTCATGAAGTTGACTTCCTCATGAGTCTCCGCTAGTTTCACTTGCTCAGCATGGGGGCATTCAATGGTAGTGTGTCGCTGCGATCCACATTCGATGCAATCCTGGTTCGCCGAAAGGAATCTTACTTGTTTCTGGAGCTTTCTAAGTTGATCCCTATGAAATTGTTCTTTTACATCCGGATCGATCACCTTAGAGGGTTCGTACAATGGCATCGATGGGGCAGGCCTCGATGATGATGGTGCGTCGGAAGCCTCAGGAGTCCCATATGTATTGTCAAATTCCACCAACCTTTCAATGGTTTCCCAAGCCTCTTGAGGAGCGAGTTCAAGGTAGCCATAGGCGGTGTAAGTGTTGATCCTCTCCTTGGTGGCAGCATCAAGAGCATTGTATATGATTTCCTGGATTACGTACGGTGGTTGGCCATGCGTCGGGCATGATCGTAGGAGGTCCTTAAACCTTTCCCAAACAGTCGCCAAAGCCTCACCAGGCTTTTGTTTGAAAGCCGTGATTTTCTGTCGGATCAACGCCGTCTTAGAAGGAGGAAAGAACTTGTTGAGAAACGCGTCCTTGACTTCATTCCAGGTGCGGAGCGATCTTGGGGCTAAGCTCTCCAACCACTGCAATGCTTTTCCTGTAAGAGACCAGCGAAAGGCTTTTAGTTGGACATACTCAAGACTTTGTCCATTAGCAATTGTATCACAGAGGTCTAAGAAGGTTGATATATGTGCCATAGGGCATTCGTTAGGTTTCCCTTCATATTGATGCCTTCTTATTTCAGTTAAAAAGTTTGGTTTAATTTCAAAATTAGAAGTAGGGATTAGAATAGCCGATTCAGGCACTGTGAGCGATGGGTGCATGTATTGCTTTGCATTCTGGGGGAGGGCGTTGATTTGAGTCTCATATCATCTCCTGGCTTCCTCCTCCCTGTCAGCACGCTCCTTTAGTGCCGCTTCTCTGGTAGTGAAATCCTCTACTTGCTTCCTTAAGCGTTCAATTTGTTGTGTCTGGGTCTCGTTGTCCGCCATGATTCTTTGAACTCGAGACCTTAGGTGGAGAAAGCGCTCTGATTCGTCTAGTCCTTCAAATTCAGGTTGGTCACCAGTACGTCGCATACACCTATAAAATAACACTAAAAAGAACCGTGAAAATAAACTACTAGGGCGCGATTGATAGCTTCCCCGGCAACGGCGCCAAAATTTGACGTGGGGAGAATTGAATCAAAATATATAATAAAATATAAAGCAATACAACTCTTAGCCTCTTCAAATAAATTCAAGACTCCCCGCTATAGTAGTAGGGATTCAGGTTCGATCCACGAGAAAGCGAGTCAGCGGGATCCTAGTAGCGTTGAAGTCACGTCCATTATGTTCGACCAGAAGCCTCGATCTCGATGTCAGACCTCGATGTCGACCTTGGCTGTCGATGTTCTCTGCAACAGAAGACCTGCAGAAACAAAAACGGTAGTCGATATCGACTGGTGGGGGTCGATATCGATGTCAGTCCACGAAATCGACTGGCTCAGAAGTCTGCCAGTCGATACAGAGGGGTCGATTTCGACACAAGGGGGTCGATATTGATGCTTGCAGAAGTTTTCCAAGAGTCTCGAGATCGACTCAGAAAACTGTCGATCTATCAGTTTGGTCGATATCGACCTCTGTTGTCGATATCGATGTCTTCCTGCAGTGAGTTAGTTGTTTTGTCGGCAAAGAAAAGGCCGAAGAATTAAGAATGGGAAGGAAGCAATGATCAAAAATAAGCAAGGGTGTTGGGTTTTTCGATGACTCAACGAACGGCGGGCAAATTTTAATGTAAACTTAATAAAGGAAAAGTCTTCCAAAGCCGAGGATTACCACGACGACAACCATGATAGAAGAAGTAAGAATCAACTAAAGATGCATGCTTTCATCATAAAGGAAAAGGCTTTCACCTAAACCGACAAATAGGAAAAGAGATTTTTCAATTACTTAACCTAATTTGTGTCTACCTTTGTCATAATTGAGTTTATAATCTTTCGAATAGAAACCCTAATTACTACCCAAGTTTTACGACATGAGTTCCTTAAATTCGCATTTAAAGATGAAGCACAAGGTAGAGGGAGATAAAAGATACATTCTTTAGTGACGTACTTACCTTACCATCATGGCTATCGTCGGGTTCACCCCGACCCTAGAAGAAAGGGCGACAACTCACTCATGTTGATTGTGGACATGTCTTGAATTGAAATAACTTACATAAAGGGAAAATTTCGAATCTTTACAATCTCAACGCCAACTATCGTAAGCGCTTGAAACTTTAAAGCTCAAAAACTCTAAATATCTATTGTCTATTGTCTTTGTCTTGCTTCTTGCCTTGGATGATCTAATAAATCAGCCCCTAGGGCTTTATTTATAGGCTACTAATCCTCGCTATCCGAGGATTGTAACTCATATCTAAACTATTAACTCTATCCGAACAATTTAGGATAGGTCTTTTATTTTGATAAAAACTTAAAGGAAAAGATAATAAACAGCTGCTAATATCTAAAAGAACGAGATAACTCATGGCTTTGATGATAGACTTCACAATCCGAGTCTCAAAATTGGATTTATCTTCTGTCGAGGTAGGGTCGATATCGATGCTTGTGTTTCTGCTCGACTTGTCCAGCTCCAGTCGATGTCTATGACGATGGTCGATATCGATGCATGTATGTCGATATCGAGGCTTTCTTGTCTGGTCTGTGTGGCCTATCTCGACACTCAGAAGTCGTGTCGAAATCTAGGGTCGATATCGATGTCTCCAGTCGATATCGACCTCTTCTCAACTTCACTTGGCTTCTTCGTTTTGACTTCGATTTCATCGAATTCCTGCATGGTTAGCTCAAAACTCGTGCAGACTCTATTTCTTATACTTTAGCTTATTCTTACACAAGTTTATATACTTTTGAAACTTTTCTTTGGAAATCGAATGAAATATGAAGTCAAAAGATGCAATAAACAAAGGTACAAATATGTACATCAGCACCTAAGGTATGAGATTTAGAGCAACTCCCATAGCACCCCATAGTATGAGATTTATCCAGTCCAAAGGTCCGTAAATTTAGAATGAGTTAAAATTGTGGATCATTGAATTTCCCTAACTATGAAATTTTACCTCAAATCTTGAATAAGAGGCTGCAAGAAAGATAACATACTTGAATGTATATGAAGCAATGCATTTGACAATTTAAAAAAAATAAAGAAAAAGGGTAGTCCTGATGCAACATTTTCAGACTGGAAAAGACATCAAATATAAGTCTATCACCGTGGAATAGGATGAGATCTATAGTTAACCTTGGGTTTGGATTTCCTTTTACTAATTTTTTACCATATTTACGCCGGCGATATCCATTATCAAGTATGTCCACTTCACTCTCTATTTGGACGATGACTCTAGGTTCTCGAATTGTTCTAGAAGCCAAAACTGCTTCAATCAAAGGCTCGTCAATCCTTCTACAAAAAATTTGATGAGACAAATAAATATCTAAGCCCCCATGGATGAATTTGATTAAGAGTTGAGATTAGAATGCAATGCATACTATTTTTTCAAGACATTTTCATTATCATTTTCATCAGCAATTAACATACTCCCTTGCATAGTTGTGTCCTCGTCCTCATTATTTGTCAGTGTTGAGGAGAGTTCAGGTGTTCCTGATGATTCAAGTGCACCCACTGACATTCCTTGATTGCCTGATGGTGCATCAGAAACTCCAGTTGCAATATATGTCAAATATGCCTCTCCAAGCCATCAGGTCTGAAGACTATGCCACTTTCCCCCTAACAGATCCTCCACCTTCGTCAATCCTCAATGGCTCACCACATAAAACTAATGAGCTAAGTGTGGATCTCTTACTACGTTGCTGCTCAGGATGATTATGTGCCCATTTGTAAACAAATTTTGTAATTTGACCATCATGGGAATGTTTAACCTTCTTTCTCACAAGACAGCTTGGATGGGTACATTTGTAATAACTACAAGGAAATTCACTACCCTTGACCTTCTTTTGCCCATATTTTCTCCGATTGTATCCATCTTATGAGGTACTAATAGCTCCCCCATCCATAAGTTTCAGATCCCCATCTGAGTATTCTTTTCATGTATCCTCATTCCTCTCCTTGATGTTACTCGATTTGTTACAATTCAATAGCAGTAGCATTATGAGAATTATTCAGTTGATAGTCAGAAGAATTATCCTGCACAACCATGTCATTTGAAAATTTGGACTCTCGTAATGAATCAACCTCATAATTGTCCAAATTGGTGTCGACTTGGAGTTGGGTAGGAAACTCAAAACCCACATTCCTGTAAGGGTGAGTGACAGAAGAATGTTGAAATTCAACCTCCACTTCAGGACTTGGAGTTGAACTCTTATGAGGCTGCTGATGTAACACAAAAAAAATGCTCAGTCTATGACATAATAGAGGTGAGAAAGGAAATAGTTCCACATTGCATTATTTTTATCCAATGCTTAATATCAGTTTACATATTATTGAGTTTCCATGAATGGCCTGGGTATGCTTCATGTTCACTTAAAAAAGGAGTTTCTTTCATTGATAGTATCATAAATGACAATGTTGTTTTCTTAATTTAGTTTGTTGATGAAAACAACTTATAATCTCTCATTAGACATTCAAACCTGACTTATTCTTTTTCCTATCTAATATTATATAAATCTAATATCAAAATTTTAAATTAATGAAGAAAAATTCCAAGACTGAAATGACCAACCCGATTCTACATTCCAGAATAGCGTGACAACGAAATAGGCCTATAATGTGAATTAAAAGTGAAAGAG
The DNA here is from genome assembly GCA_963922045.1 of Persicaria maculosa. Taxonomy (NCBI): domain Eukaryota; kingdom Viridiplantae; phylum Streptophyta; class Magnoliopsida; order Caryophyllales; family Polygonaceae; genus Persicaria; species Persicaria maculosa. The sequence continues at coordinate 59,797,963 of OY998267.1, forward strand.
GTTGTAGTATCACTGTCCTTATCTTTGTATGCAATAGAAGATGTTGAGTTGATCATTCCACTTCCAAAAACCAGATGAGGTAACGTAAAAGCTCCTGTGGTTGGCGATGGCTGGTAAAGATAATTCATTCGGAAAAATAAGCAAGCTGTCAATAATTTTTTGCAATGAAGAAATAAAAAACTATTGAAAAATTCAATCAAACATGAACTTCAATTAATGATACGTTTGGGATACCCGATCCTTCGCCTGTGGGCTCAAGATCAAGAACCACACCGTACATTTGCCCGATCTTGCAATGCTCTTTGATATCTCCTGATTTTGGAACAAATTAAACAAGTGATTAAAATCTGATTTATGGCGACAGATTACACTTAGAAAATTTCAGCAACTACAAACACAGCAATAGCGACAGAAAGAGAGAAGAGAAATGACGGAGGGAGGCCGCGACGCTGCGGGAGTGCAGCGGGGAGGCCGCGGGAGATGCTGCGGCCACTGCAAGGCAAGGGGGCGGCCGCCGCACTGTTCACCAAGGCTTCAGCGACGGTGGCTTCTCCTCAGCAGCGACGGTTTTCTCCTTACGTTTTAGCGACAGTTTCTGCAGCTTTGTAGTTGGTGTTTATGGGTTGTGTTTGGGGTTAGGGTTTCGAAAGGCAATTGTTTGGATGATTCAAAGGATGAATAACAATCTGAAATTATGAATCAAAGTGTTTGGATTAAAGATTGAAGAACCCTTTAGCCAAAGGGTTTCCTCAATTCTATATTTCAATCTGACTTTTCCTAAAAACTCGAACGTACGTTAAATAGAAATTGATAAGCCATCCTCACCTTGCAAAAGATCAGCATGGCTGACTAATAATAATAATAATTAATTAAAACCCTAGATTTAGTTTGAAAAGTCAACCTTAGTGGTTAAGGAAGAATCTAAGTAGATAGACTTTCCTTTTTACCTTATTTATCTAATATAACATAATTTAAATAAAAATAAGTAAAAATCTGAAAAATGGCGCCAGCCCTATGAGGAGGCACGAAATGGGCCTTAATGGGCCTTCATGGTGGGTCGGGCCTCGTCTTCATGAGCTTGGACTGAGGTCTTAAGCTCAACTCTTGGACTAGTGGTCTGGTTTTGGGCAAAGCGACCCAAGGTGGCTTGAATCCTTGCTCCATAGCTCCTTGACAACGAATGATAAGCGCCTTGTTAGCATTTTGCATCTTCTTGGCATTTGCACGAGTGATCAGACCATCAAAGGCCACCTTAACATTGTCCTCAATGTCACCAGGAGTCATCACCATTTGCATTGCATCATTCTCCTCCACTTGAACATGATTTGTCCTCAAATCGTCGGCGGAGTCATTCCTAGGAACCATCTCCTGCTGGGGCTGATAAAGAAGTGTCCTCTGTTCGATGGAGCCCTTAATGGAAGTAGATGGGGCCTTCGCCAATGTGGAAGAAGGGGAAGACGATGATGCAGAACCTGCGGTCACGGGATCAAGTGCGGCGGCCGCCGCTTGTGGTGCAGCGGCCGCTGCATTGGATGCAGCGAGTTCCTCCTCACGGGCAGCAGCTTATTTCTAGGCCTCCTTCTGAGCGTCCTGGTGTTGTTGCTTGCGTACTTGTTCCTTCAAAACAGCTTGAGGAGACAAGGGTAGGAGAGTAACTCTCCTCCCATCAAAAGTGAAAGAATAGGTATTCGCACGACCATCATGCAACACAGAACGATCATAAAGCCAAGGACGACCAAGTAAGATATGACTACAATCCATCCTAGCGACATCACATAAAATTTGATCATGATAGAACCAATAGACAAAGAAACTAAGCATTGTTTAGTAACCATAATATCAGAACCATAATCAGTAATACCAGTAAGACCATAATGAGTAGCCCTAGGAGTAGTAGTCAAATGAAGATAATCCATTACCTTTTCATTGATGAGGTTGCAGCAACTTCCTCCATCGTTGATGACATTCAAGGTAGCCTCGCGAACCACACACTTTGTGTGGAAGATGTTCTCCCTTTAATCAGCCATGGGAGCCTCTTGAATGTGTAGAACTCGGCGGTTGACAAGGCAAAGAGCCTTGTAGGATCAATCTCCACATTAGCCGAGTCCTCCTCCACTTCACCTGAAGTTATGGGGTCTACCTGAATCTCATCCTCATAATAGTGGTCTCCCAAATCATTGAGGAGGACCTTCTTTTTCTGAGGATAGTCACGAGACACATGGCCAGAACCCCCGCAAGTGAAGCAGCGGAGCTCCTTTGTGTGCTCTTTAGGAGGTGGTGTAGCAACTCTTCTAGATTGGACCTCAAAACCCTATGTAGGTGAGTCGAAAACTCCCTTTTGTTGCATAGGCGGGTTAGAAGAAACTCTGTGTTGACTAGAAGAAGGGAAAGGAACAAACCTGCAGCCCTGTGAAGATTGATCTGACCTGGTCCTCTACTGTTGCTGCTGATCATACAGAAGTTGTGCTTTATGAGATAAAGTGTTAATATCCCTAATAGAGTGAATAGCCAATGGATTTCTAATAGAGATGTTAAGACCAGCAAGAAATTGAGTACATAAAGCACGTTCAGTAAGATAAAGATTAGCCTGATGAGCGAGCCGTTTAAGCTCGTCTCTGTATTCCATAGGTGAGCGAGCTCCTTGGCGGCAAGAAGCTAGGCGCATCCTCATTGTTTCTGTGTATTCCTCAGGCACGTAGCGTTTCTTCAACAGATAGCGAAGTTGGGGCCAAGTTTCAACAGGTTGCTTACCTTGACGACGGCGGATCTCACAAGTGCAGAACCGCCAAGTGCGAGCCATACCTATCAAATGTAATATAACAACTTCCAACTTCTCTGTTTCCTCATAGCGCAGATGTTCTAAAACATAGTTAGTATAATCTTCCCAAACAAGATAAGCTTCAGGATTATTAGTACCATCAAAAGTTTCCAATTTTATTTTAACATCGCGCCTTTGGATAGCCTGTGCATTATCAAATCTAGGACGAGCAAAATTAGGGTTAGATAAATCATCAAAGTTAGGATCTACCTCTTGGTAAGCGTCCTCCAAGTGGGGCATGTCGTTCAGATCAGCATTGCTACGACTGTCATCCCAGTTGGCTCTAATGAACAGAGGATTGGCGTGAGCCTGGTGAGAAGGTTGGTACTGCTGTTGCCGCCCATGTTGCTGATGCCGAGGGGGGGTATGGTCTCGGCGTACATCATTACCGTTAAAGCCAGATAACGGATCATTGTCATTCTCTCCTGCAAAAGGGTTAGGCGTAGCAGAACGCAGTTTAAAGTGTAATTGACCAGACGGGGATGGATTACCCGAGGGAGGTGTATGACCTGTAGGAGGAGGCTTACCACCTGAGGGAGGTGTAGATCCAGAAGCCTCATTATGTTTCCTTTCCTCAAGTCTCCGATCAATGGCTTGGTTGATCTGAGCCGAAAATTCAGCACGGTCCTGGACCCTTTCAATGGCTAAGCGATTGGTCAATTGGGCAATTTCAGTCGCAATGATGGACTGTATGTCGGCTGTAGTAAGTGGCGCAGGAGAGGTAGGGGAAGAGTTTGGGTCGTTTCCGTTCGACATGTTCCTACAAAATCAGAAGAGCAACAACTAAACGGAGCAAAGACCAGAAACCAAGTAATGCAAGCCCTTTTGATCCTAAGAGTGATTCAGTTTTAGAAATCAAAGAGGCGAGAAAAACAAGGCACAATATTCAAGTAATCTTCCCTGGACACAGAATTTTGCAATATTGAAGATAGCAAGTAGAGATTAAATTGCAAAAAAAATCAGCCACAAGTCGGATAGTAAGGATCGCAAGTATAAACAAGCGGCTAAAGTGGAGAAAATAATAGCTACAATGTGATGCTCGAAAATATAATAATATGTAGCAATAGACACGATGTAATCACAAGGGTAAGCAAGTGCACACACTCCGCCAACTATTATCTGAGGGTTGCAACACGGTTCAGAAAAAGAGGGGTGTGACCAAGGCTCCTGTGTCGGCACAGCACAAAATCAAACAAGGGGGGTTCTTTTGTAATGCTCAAAACCAATTAGATCATCTAACAAGTAGCTAATAAAAGAAGGAACAATATGCAATGAGTTACTAACTCAACAAAGGTAAGATGAATGTTTTTTTTTAAGCTCTCGGGTTTTTTTCTGTTTTTTTTACTACAAAAAATGCTACTGGAAGCTACTGTAATGTGACAGAAACAACAAAATAATAAAAAAAAATCTACGCTATGATGATCTAAAAGTAAGCAAAAATAAAGAAAATAAGGGAAATAGGCTAGAAATCTGGAAAATTAGGGTTCTTTTGTGGTGCAAGTTCATAAAATGCTTTAATCCAAGAATCACATTCATAGGCATGATATGTAGCAAAAAGGAATAAAAATCAAAACTTGCAATCAACAACTCAATATCTTCCAAATTAAAGATCCAAACAAGAAAATAACTAAAATAAAGTGCCAATTTTTAGGGTGAATAATACAGAACTAAAATTTATGTAGCGGGAATGGTGAAAAAGATGGCACGAAAATAAATCACTCAAAAAGGAATCAAGAGAGTAAAGAACTTGCATAAACCTGAGAATCCGATACCACTTGAAGATGTTGAGTTGATCATTCCACTTCCAAAAACCAGATGAGGTAACGTAAAAGCTCCTGTGGTTGGCGATGGCTGGTAAAGATAATTCATTCGGAAAAATAAGCAAGCTATCAATAATTTTTTGCAATGAAGAAATAAAAAACTATTGAAAAATTCAATCAAACATGAACTTCAATTAATGATACGTTTGGGATACCCGATCCTTCGCCTGTGGGCTCAAGATCAAGAACCACGCCGTATATTTGCCCGATCTTGCAATGCTCTTTGATATCTCCTGATTTTGGAACAAATTAAACAAGTGATTAAAATCTGATTTATGGCGACAGATTACACTTGGAAAATTTCAGCAACTATAAACACAGCAATAGCGACAGAAAGAGAGAAGAGAAATGACGGAGGGAGGCCGCGACGCCGCGGGAGTGCAGCGGGGAGGCCACGGGAGATGATGCGGTCGCTGCAAGACAAGGGGCGGCCGCCGCACTGTTCACCAAGGCTTCAGCGACGGTGGCTTCTCCTCAGCAGCGACGGTTTTCTCCTTACGTTTTAGCGACAGTTTCTGCAGCTTTGTAGTTGGTGTTTATGGGTTGTGTTTGGGGTTAGGGTTTCGAAAGGCAATTGTTTGGATGATTCAAAGGATGAATAACAATCTGAAATTATGAATCAAAGTGTTTGGATTGAAGATTGAAGAACCCTTTAGCCAAAGGGTTTCCTCAATTCTATATTTCAATCTGACTTTTCCTAAAAACTCGAACGTACGTTAAATAGAAATTGATAAACCATCCTCACCTTGCAAAGGATCAGCATGGATGACTAATAATAATAATTAATTAAAATCCTAGATTTAGTTTGAAAAGTCAAACCTTAGTGGTTAAGGAAGAATCTAAGTAGATAGACTTTCCTTTTTACCTTATTTATCTAATATAACATAATTTAAATAAAAATAAGTAAAAATCTAAAAAATGGTGCCAGCCCTATGAGGCCCGAAATGGGCCTTAATGGGCCTTCATGGTGGGTCAGGCCTCGTCTTCATGAGCTTGGACTGAGGTCTTAAACTCAACTCTTGGACTAGTGGTCTGGTTTTGGGCAAAGCGACCCAAGGTGGCTTGAATCCTTGCTCCATAGCTCCTTGGCAACGAATGATAAGCACCTTGTTATCATTTTGCATCTTCTTGGCCTTTGCACGAGTGATCGGACCATCAAAGGCCACCTTAACGTTGTCCTCAATGTCATCAGGAGTCATCACCATTTGCATTGCATCAATTAATTAGTGCATGATGCAAGAACCAATTTCCTCAACTAACCTTGACTAGTTCAGCTATTGGCTTTGACATAATGGAATCTTGCAATTCTCTACCCATAAATGATTCTAATTTATTCTATAATCAACAGACAATGTATTTACCAAAAGGATAAATGAGTTATCATATTCATCGTTAAATCACTACATATGTAATCCATCAAAGTATATCATTTCTACATTCATACATGAACCTCTTCAATACTAAATAAATAGCTAAGCCTTCTACTTGTAAGGACGATATTTCTTCATCTATATATGATCTCCTTGAACTATTAAATTCTAGAGAACAAACAGATCCCTTCAACACTTCATTTCTCTTTTTAAAATAACCAAGCCTAAATAAACTAAAGATCCTAAAAATTCTTAGAGTCCAAAGTTAACATAACCAATATGCAAAAGTCGTATCCCCATTGCAATCCATAAATCACAAAAACAATAACAACAACACAAATAAGCAATACTTGAACAATTGGCAGCATCATAGAAGACTCCAACAACGCACTTGGGCTGATACCTGGGGTTTTGAGAATATATCGTGACTCAGTAGCTTGTGAATTTGATGTGCTGTAAGATTCGAAGGTGGAAGTACTGATCTTTGATAACATCAAATCCGAATTTGGCTCTCCTCTCCGATATACTACCTCCAGATTTAGCCACATTCTTAATTTTTTCCAACTCACATCATTATCCCCGCTATACTATCTCCAGATTTAGTAAAATACAGTTTATAATAGATATTGTTATTACATACCACATGCTTTACCCTACAACAAAATCATTAGAGTTCTCAAAACGGTCAAAAAAATCAACCCAAACTCATGTTGAGGATGTGTCCCTAAAACCATAGTTATTTGAAAGAAGCAAATTTTAAAACAATATAAATCAAAAGGATAATATCTGAATAGCAGTGTGAGAGCTAAACAATAATCCAAACCCAAATGGAAAGAAAAATTGTGCAACAATGTCAGGAACGTACTTCTTTTCAAATAGAAGCATTATATAGAGCAAAATACAAGCACCGGAGAACTGAGAGCAGTACACATGATTGTTGATGTCATTGACCCTAAGAGGCCCAAAACGCATGATAAAGGCAAAGAGATGGCAAGAGTACTAGAACCCATATGTGCTACTTGCTCAGAAACACATTTATCAAGACCACATGATTTTGGCTGGATGAAAAGAGCCGAGAGGTTGAAAAACGGTGATGTTTTCTTTTTTGGGTAGGGGAATAGTACGAGAAACAAAGATAAAAGTGAATTTCCTAAATCTCAATTGATTCGACTTACCAAAAGTTGCTCAAGGAAACAAAAATACGCTAGCATGCTTATGATCACAAGAACGCAACATCCTGCCAGACCCTCAAAACAAAACGCATACAGTAAAGTGAATTTGGTCAAACTTGAAAGCATGACATTTTTTTGCATACCATGTTAGACTAAACTAAATTATTAAAGCACCCAAGGAAGGAAAAAATAGAGTACAACCTAAATTTTTCTTCAAATTTAGGTTGTGAGAGGACCAAAAAAGAATTTAAGGGTTTGGCTTCATATCAACACAATCAACTTCAACAGTCTCCCATCGAATAGTGGATGAATACAATCAGAAATGAGAGAGTTAGATAGAAGAGAGAATCGGAAAACTGAAATTTGGATAGATGGTGGTTACTGGTTACCTAGATGGTGGTGCGGATGAATACAATCAGAAATGCGAGAGTCGGACATCTGAGAAGATGACGAACCTGAGAGAAGGAGAAGGAGAAGGAAACATCAAATCGAAACCCTAAATCTATAAAAAAACAAGGCGTCTAGCCAAAAATCGATCTGTCTTCATACCTCTCGCCATAGTCGCTGAGCCTTCTTCGTCCTCCCCCCTTCACATTCTCTCTCAACGGCCGAGCCTCGCCCACTCAAACCATCGGAGCTCCTCCCGACGACACCGCTCAAGAACCCGGGCGCTTGAAGCTGAGCCTACATCGACCTTCCTCCCGCTGGACCTCTCCGGCGCCACCACCTAGCCCGATTTCGCCCTTTCTCCTTCCTTCTTTCAATTTGTTATGTTGGAGAGAGAGAATGTGGGTGGGAAGGAGAGAGAATTTAAGATCAAGGGAGAGAGAGCTAGAGCGGTGAGAAGAAAGAAGAAGAGAAGGGCAAAAAAGAAAAAGAAAAAAAAATAGAAAAAGCTCTTCGCGGATGGCTGAGAGGGTTAGAAAGTTGTCTTCAGCATGGTCGGGCTTGGTTCGCTTGTTGCCTCCCTCCGTTTGTACTGCACTTTTCTTTTCTGTTTCTATGATGTATTTCTCTAGTTCTATGTTATACGTTTAGACGGCTAGCCGTCTACCGAGGTCTCTCGAGGTACCGGGTTTCTCCGGTCTCAAATTATTTCCTTATTAAAAAAAAAAGTCTAGAACTTTAAATTACGGGGCTGAGAGGGTTAGAAAGTGAACTTTAAATTAAAAGGAAGATGACCTCTCTCCCCGCTGCGTAGCCAAACCCCCAAAATTTAATCCGAATACCTAATCTTCCTTTCACGACTAGGTTGTACCCAGTAAGTTATAGCAAGGGGAGAAGCTCAGTGACTATCTATGGCGACGCACACCGACGAATTGGATGAACTCTTGGATAGTGAGTGAACTTCACCTCCTTCTCTCTCTCCCTGAATTGAACTGATCCAATTCTGAATTCCTTTTCAATTTCACAGGCGCTTTGGATGATTTCCAAAATCTGGATCTTAAACCTTCTTCAAGGTATCATTCCTTCTGCTATCTCCCTCTGTCTAGCTTAGCAAATTTTGAACTGTTTGATTTATTTATCTTATCAGTAAAGAAAATAAGTCCGATGAAACAGAAGTAAGAACATCGCTGCCAGCAAACATCCAAGGATTAGGTTTGGGTTTGCCTGATTTGAAACAAAAGAGAAGTGGGAAGCAGAAGATATCATCTGCCTCTTCTAATAACACACACGTGTCTGAGACACTCAACAAGCTAAGGCAGCAAACCAAAGAAGCCGTTAAGGGATTGGAGGAGTCCGTAGCAACGTCAGGAGAAGTTGGGGATTTAACTACTGAAAATTTAGAGGACTGGGTCAAGCAGTTTGAGCAACTTGCTGGCTCTCAGGTATAATTCCTCTCGATTACTAGCAAGGTGCCTTTGTTTTTCAATTCCGTTGAAAACTACACAGGTTTTAAGCTAGTGCTGTTTTGCTTGATGTTTAACCATATGAAAATGCCAAAATTTGAGCAATGAACATGACCAGTAAACAATACAAGAGCCAATTAAGATAAAGTGCATCTAAGATTTAACATACACATGTAACACATCCGAAAGTTCACTTCAGTCACTCTTATATAACACACCTCATCACAAAGTAACAAAAGCAGAAGAAAGAAGAAAATGTTCAGGCTATGCAAACAACATGCATCCTGTATGTTTGGTTCAATGTTGATCATTTTTAGATCTCGTGATTTTACTTGAAATGTACCTGCAGAATGATAAAGTTCCTATTTGGAAGAAATTGGTTTTCTGTTAGTATTCTTTTATGCTATATTTTTGCTGAATTTGTCGTTCCTTTCCATGTTTCTCAAGCAATAAATAGGTGAAGATTATTTTTTGTTTAGTTGAAGTAATCATAACTCCTTGAACATTTTCACTATTAGGCTAGACTTTCCTCAATTTAGTCTTGACAGTCTCATGCTAGACTCATCCCTAGTCTTATCAGTGTGATGATATTCTTGACCCCTTGATTTGTAATTTGTCAATGGGCAATTTGTATTATTCCATGAGGATTGAGAAATTGGGAGAAATACCTGATGTGTAGGAGCTGAATATGTATTTCAAAATTTGTTTGATTGCCCATGATATGCTTCTCTAAGAAGCTGCAACCTCAAATGGTGCTTTAGTTTCTGTTCTCTTTGTATGTTTAATGTTTCAATGTTAGACTATTAGTCAAAGAAATTTTGCAAACATTGTCTGCTCCTTGTTTCTTTCGATACTACATTTGATGTTTTCTAACTATTTCTTATTTCAACCTTTTCAGACACATTTGTGTATCTATGATTTCTGATCAACCTAATATCCTTCAAACTCTCAAAGTGTACGTTGCCTAGGTGCATTGAACCATCACAATGGTTGTAACAGAAGATTAAACTAACAGAAGAGCAGACAATAGTAGCCTATCAATCTTGCATTTTAGAACAAACATAAGACTCTTTTGAACGCATCAGATTCAATCGTAGAATTCAGATCCTATTGTCAACAAGCATGAATTGCATAATGCCCTAATGTTGTTTTCTTTATAAACCATCGATGTCTCCCTGTGATAAAAGAATGAAAACAAGCCAATTTCGCAAGCGTGATGAATGGAAACATGCTAATTTCGCAAAATTTAAAGTCCACTATTGGCTTTGCATCAATACCATTAAATCGATCTCGATCTGTACACTGAAATCAGGAAATTCTAAGGAGACAGACATGAACTGTCGTACTTCAGATATTCAAGGTTTGGATTCATGGTATCCTGAAACACAAGTCCAATGTTGCGTAAGGATGAATGATAAGAAAACTAAAGCCAAAAAGGTGCTCCGTGCATTTCATCTTAACATTGGGACTTTGTCCACTCTAAATTCTAAATCATCCGTTGTTTTAAGAAAAATAAGCTCTTAGGCAATTTGTAGCAATAATGATATGACAAGAGTATCAATGGGCTCAAATAGTTTTTGCTTGACTTATCACTGGAACCAAGGGTCTTGACTCTTGAATGATATATATTATCATTAAAAGCCGCTGTACCATAGGGTGGAGTGTGGTGAAATTGATATTAGATTATATTATTTTTTAAAATAATTTGATTTTATTCAATCTTAACATGATTAATTCTATTGTATGTTTTTACTATAAACAAACAACCATACATTTTTAATTTCAAAGTGATTGACATTTAATTCTTAAGTGTGGTTAAATTGGGAAAACTGCAAAAAATATATATAAAAATTTGGGTTAGAACTACATAGAAGTTGTGTACTTTCTTTAATTATAAAATTTCAGTCTGGTTTACATATACATATTTTCATTCCTTTTTACTATAGTTTTTCAGCCAGAAAGATAGTCCGACGATATTAAAATTGATTTTTAATGAGCCCCTCCCTTCAATTTATGCAGGATGTGGAGTCGATTGTGGAGACAATGATGCAACAGCTGCTATCCAAAGAAATCCTATATGAACCAATGAAAGAAATTGGGGAGCGATATCCACAATGGTTGGAAGAACACAAATCTGCATTAAGTGAAGAGGATTACAAGCGTTACTCGTACCAGTTTGCACTCATACATGAGTTGATTGGGGTTTATGAGACTGATCCCAATAACTTCACCAAGATTGTTGAGCTCATGCAGAAGATGCAGGAATGTGGGCATCCACCAAGTGATATTGTGCAGGAGCTTGCACCTGAGTTTGATTTTTCACAACTTGGACCGTTGTAAGTACTCTTTATCAATCTCCAAATTATGAGCCATTTTAATACCTTGAACGCACTTACATGTAATATGAGAGAAGAAAAAATTGCACTGATCACGTCTCACTTCTTATTTTGCTTATCCATGGACCTCATGAGTCCCCTTGAAAAAAATTTCAGGTTCTAATGAGACCTATGGTCAAAACTCATTAATTGGTTACCTGAAGGCACCATGTATTATGTTTTACATTCAGAATATCATACCTACATATACTACTTGTTATTGTCAGGACACTAGGATGCACCACTTGAACGTCTGTACAAGTATAACTAAAGTTAGCTAGATAATCAACTAGTTTATTTGCGTCTCTAACTGCACGTAGGAGTTGCAGTTCCCATTTCCCAACATTGTCATGAAACCAAATCCCTGATTTCTTCAATCACCAGCTTCTTCTTGTTACCCATGTTGCTTGCCAGTTGCAATTGCTGCCCTTGGTGCAAAGCAATGAACTCAGCTTTCAGAGCTGTGCATATACCGCCACACTTTATTGTGAAAATGCAGAGATCCATTGCCCACCATAGTTCTGGATGACTCCTACTACACTAGTCAGTCCTGGGTTGCCTCTAGCACCATCTGATCAGTTTATAGTTGCACTTAATAGGTGATTTTTATTCGATCCAGATCTGCTCCTCTAATTCAATTGCCAGCCCATTCCAATTGTTGCCCTTCAAATTGCTGAACACTTTTTTTTCCATAAAATAATCCTTGAAAAAGAGACATTTTCCTCCTTGAACATCTTCTGATTCCTCCATCTCCACAGCGACCTTAAGCCATCAGAAAAGAGGAACCACAGTGAGCATCTGTGTTGATTTTCTCACTAATCCTGGTGGCTATTTGAATATATTTTTTGTTCTATGCTGTATCTTCGTACTCTTGTCTCATTTGTAAGGATCACATTCTGTAGGACCAACCAAATAAACGTTTGCTCTCTTTGATGTGCTTGGATTTTCCATATATCTCCCCAAAATAGGGTTATCCTGACCGTTGTCAAAGATTGACATTATGCCCTCATGAAGGAAAAGATAGGGTGTTCCGACAGATTTCCCGCTTCCATATTTGTGAAGAGTTATTCATTGCATTGAAAAATCCTGCTGTTGAACCTCCCCATCCGTAAGTACTTTAGTCTAGACTGAGTCATGCTCAGTGATATATATATATCTCCATCCAAGTTTAGCAACTAGCATAGATTTAACCTACTTTGTATTTCCTCTCACCAGATCCCATTTAGCTAGGTGTACCTTTTTGTTGTCCTTGTCACCCCAAATAAAGCCTCTCACACCTCTTTTTGAGTCCTTTGCAAATAGTGTTGCACACTTCTTGTGTCTGCATTACGAAACTAGGCACAGTATGTACTACTGACTTACTGAGTGCTCTGCTATCCAATCAGGCGCCTGCTATAGAGATGGGTACTTCGATTGCCATTCCTTGATAGTCTTATGAACCTTATCCACAACATCTCCAAACAATGCTAAAATAATCTGCATTCTGCAGATAATACATGGGATACCCTCATAAAATGGATATTATTTTATTGTTGTTCATTCTGTCTCCATCTTAATGCCTTGTAAAAATTTTGATACTACATTGACTAACAAAAGATTTCCCAACTTTTGTTTAAGACTTGAGAGTTGAGACTATGTTTCGTACAAGCATCAGTTGTTTAGTATTACCAGATTGGCATTGACAGCTGCATCAACTAATTTTATGTGTTCCAGGTCGCCGGAGATGTTGGAGTCCCAGCAGAATTGCAGTATCATGTAACAAGGTCACTGAAGGGTTAAATCTTCTTATACTTGTTTATGGCAATTTCATATAGCTTCCCTTTTTTCGAATTCCTTAGTCTCTTAAAATACCTGTTATGATTCATATTGTGTTATGGAACCTCTGATGAGAAATAAAATGCTTTTAGTTCATATGTGGGGATGATCAACTTGAAGGTTTATTCCCGCAGATCCCAAACTCGACAATTGGGCCAAAGTTGTCACCACCTTGTTGGGCCATCTCTTTCTATAATGGGCCAACCCAAGACCTTGTTGGGTTCTATTTTCAAGTCTAGCAAATGGATTGTTACTTCCTTCTACTCCAAAACTATACTCCATCTGGCTCGAAATTTAGGTCGTTTTAACGTATTAAAATTTAGGTCGTTTTAGGTTTTTCTATGTAGGGGATAGTAATAATTTTTATCAATTTGTGTGTTGTTGACTTTTTTAAAAATTTTAATTGGTTAAATAATATAGAGAATGTTAAAAAATAATAAAATTTATGAAAAAGTTAGTGGAATGATGATGTTGATTGAGGGGTGAGTGAGATGGAAAGAGTATAAAATATATTCATTTATTATTTTTAAATATTTTATATATTTTTTAACTCTTTAAATCACGTGAAAAGCTAGCTTTATAGAGGAGAGAAAAAACACCCAAGAACCAAGATAGATTTTTTAGTAAAAAAAAAAAAACAAATGCTTTTAATCCATCGTTTAAAAACGTACAGTTGCATAAGATTTGAGTGATGCGCATGCTAAACTTGGATTACGAATAATGAAGAATTAAAAAAGATCCAACTACGTTACCAATGTGCGTGTATACAGCAAATAATAATAAGAAAGGAATAGTTAAACGTTTCAAAAATCAAAGGGATGAACATTCTAGCAAAGGGGACAAAATAAATTAATCGGACAAAGGAAATAAAAGAAATTAATTAATTAAGAACCGAGCTTCTGGTTAGCGGAGGCGGAGAGGACGCGCAAGCAAAGGGGAGGCGACAACCCCGCCAACGAAAGAACTGCCGCCGGAATCCCCCAGAGGGAGTCGCCGCAGATGAGCCCTGACGCCACTGAGGCCGTGTAGGCTTCAGCAGACTTCTTGTTGAGCCGCGTCCACAAGTAGACGACGGCGCTGCCAACCACCATGTCGATGGCAAAGTAGCCGCCGAGGTAGAATGGTATGGCCATGCACATCGGGCTCGGCACCACCATGTACAGCTTCCCTCCCTTGGTCTTCATCGCCTCCCTCGCCGCGCACATGACTATCGCCGCCGCAAAGAACCCAGCCGACAGCGCCAGGCAGTGCTTGGGGAGAGTCCCCAGGCCCTCGCTCCCCAGCACCGCCATCGCCCTGTACAGGCTCCCGTATGGCGCAGGGTACGACCCGTTGGGGTCCCCGATTGGGTAGGCCTTGTAGAACAGCCAGAACACCAGAGGCGAGATCAGGCAACCCATCAGGGTCCCCGCTATCTGCGCAATCATCATGGATCGAGGGGACGACAGCGTCAGGTATCCCGTTTTGAAGTCCTGCATAAGGTCTGCTGCGGTTGATACGATGTTCATCATGACCCCGCAGGCCGCCAGGCCGGATATGATGCCTCCGTTGTCCAGGCCCACCCAGGCGGAGAGGACCAGGATGGCCACCTTGCCGTAGTTGGAGGCCAGGCTCCAGTCGCTGAGGCCGCAGCCATAGGCGTTGCAGAAGGCGAACACTGGGGCCACCACGTACAATGCCGCCAGGTGGTACCATTTCAGCTGATGGAAGATCAGCGGGACGCAGAATATTGCGACCAGGGCCAACATCAAGTAGCCTGACGCTGCGAGCGAGAGCGGGATCTGGTCCTTAAGGAAGTACTCGTTTCGCTTCTGCTCGTCGTAGCGCACCATCTCCGATGTCTTCTTCAAGTCTTTGTCTTGCTCACCTTCTGCGGTCGTTTCCTTGCTTCTCCGCTGCTTTACTAGGCTGATGATGGTTTGTACGAGCATGTAGACCACGTGGAAG
Organism: Persicaria maculosa; assembly: GCA_963922045.1. Classification (NCBI taxonomy): domain Eukaryota; kingdom Viridiplantae; phylum Streptophyta; class Magnoliopsida; order Caryophyllales; family Polygonaceae; genus Persicaria; species Persicaria maculosa. Next base: position 59,813,130 of record OY998267.1, read on the forward strand.
AGGCCGTCTCCAAGCATCATCGACACCGCTATGAAAACCTACACGTACGTACGTATATAGTCGATCAATTAGCTACCTAGCTATAGCTAGATATATGTTAATTACAAGATATGTATATAGGAATTACAAGTACTTGAAAAGAAATAATAATAATAATAATAATAATAATAATAATAATAATAATAATAATAATAATAATAGTAGTAGTAGTAGTACGCACCTTGTAACCGTTGAGGCCATGTAGACTGCTTGCACTTAGATCGGCGCTGTACCAGCTACCTTTCTTAGCCTCAATGAGCGGCCACATTATGAGCCAGGACAAGATGGCTCCGAGAAAAAGCGACACGTTCACCATGTATGGGCAAATCATTCCCACCCCAACGTATGTTGCCGAAAAATCAAAATAGAACCTGAATATATGTGCGCGCACCCATATATATAAATAACTCGATCAAGTCTGTACGTATATCCAGTTCATATATATATATATATATATATATATATATATATATATATATATATACGTATATAACTCGATCGATCAAATTAATATAATGCATACCTCCTGTTGTAAGCTTCAAGTCCGAAGGTGGGGAAATTGACAAAACCGCAGCCATCACCGGCTGTGAAGAACCATTGGAAGAAGGCCCAGCAGAAGCTAAGTGAGGAAAAGCTGAATAGCTTCTTCACCTGTTTTCTGCAAGTGTGCAAAACGTACAAAAGTAGGCACATACATACGTTAAAAGATATAAAATATATATAAAAGAGGTTAATTATATATATAATTAGTGAGTTGTTACTTGGCGAGCTTGGCTCCCTTGGAGGTGTGGAAGCTGTTGATTAGGGTTGCAGTTGCTGTCCCACTTGGGTAAGTCAGCTTGTAGTCCAATATCATTGTCTGTTATATATATGTTTACGCACCAAGAGTAAGACAAGCAAATTAATTAAAGTTACTTCAATTCAATTCAATTCCATCAATTCATGGGTACGTATATATACGGTATACCTTGCGGAGGAAAGTGATGGAAAAGAGACCGACGAAGCTGACAAGAAGGTTGAAACAAATCATCCATCCGAGGGAGAGCTTCTTCACATTCAAGGAAGTGTCGCCGCCGTCTATTTGGGACGCTATCAACGACGTCATTCCAACTATGTAAGTCGTTGTACCACCTGCATATATACATGTATGCCCCCAAGTATTATATTTCATTATTGAATTTAATTCCCACTACTCCAATGGCGGAGCTTCACCCCTAATCAGGATCAATTGAATTTACCATTAAAAATTTACATTAATTTTATTTGAATCACTCTACTTTGATCAATTAGATCAATATAATTCTACCTATTGGGACAAAATTTCACGACCTTTACTTTACTATAATTGAGAGATTTGAGGAAGACTATGCTGGGAGAATATAATGTGAATGAGAGGAGCATGTTATTAATTCTTAAAAATTGACTTCATGTGATTTTTTTTCCAGAGGCTAGAGCCACATCTAACCATCAAAAGGCTCCGCCACTGCCCTACTCTCCTATAAATCAAACATCAAACAAAATAAAACTATATATATATATATTTATAACAAAATCAAACCGATTATTACTACTCATTATTATATATTTCTGCATTGTATTTTCACCAATTTAATACAAATCTATGTAGAAGGAAAGGAAATGCAAAAGGAAAGATACGGATCTCTCTCATGATTTTAATTTTTAAGAGGCTTTGTTTCGCCTCTTGATGAGAAAGTAGAATAAAAAAAAACTAGAGAAGGTAAAATAAATAAATAGTTGACCCTCAAAATGTTTAGAATATTTTCAATTCAAACATTGATAAAAAAATCAATTCGAGGATTGATTGAATTTGGGAACAAATTATTAGACAATGGAAGTAGCAGTACGTAATTAACGTACATTCATATAGTTTCATCAAAAAGAAAAAAAACTTACATTCATATATTCGATCAAGTTAACCAAATAATATTGGATGGCGGAATTGAATTAGGAATTAGGTTAATTTTTTGAATTAGGGGTTGATAATGGATCTGAATTGTAAAGAGGCCGGAAGAGGAAGGAAATACGTACTGCTGAAGGCGATGCCGGCGCAGGCGACAACGCAGGTCTGGATGACGGTGTTCTCCTGGCGGGTGAAGGGCTGGCGGAGCCACCCGAGCGAATTGAGGACGACTTCATACGACTTGAGGATTGCGAAGCCAAGCAGCCCCGCCGCCACGTTCAGCGACGGGATGACGCCGGTTGTCAGGTTGAGCTTGCACACTATGAAGTTGAACACCACGTTGAGCACCAGGCTCGTCACCATCGCCCTCACCGTTATCTGCTCCCTCCACGAAGGCACCCTCGTCTTATCAAACTCCGCCTCCATTGACCCTCCCGCCTCCTCCGCCTCCACCGACACTATGTCTCCGTCGCGCTCCATACCTTGAATTGCTTAATTGATCGATTATTCTCGAGATCGATAACTAGTAGGTGCAGCCGTGCAGGTGGGACTTAAGCTTGTATTTTATTTATAGGGGCTTTTACTCGATTAGGGTTCGGATTGTTGTCCCGTCTGGAATCGGGAATTCCTAGTCCTACTGATCAAATGGGCCTCGGATATATATATTCTTCGTGATTCATTTTTTTGATTCAATATTCTTCGTGATTCATTAATTCTGATTTTCATGGATATTATAAGATAGAATCTCCTAAATCAATTTTTCTTTATCTTTTTTCATTTTTTTTCGTTAACGATTTGTTTAAGATTTTTTTTCCAATTTTTTTTATTATAATGCTTTTTTGCTGTTAAAGTGTGTTTAATATATTTATATAAACTCTTAATTTAGAAGAGTTTATGTTGAATTGTCAACATTAAAGAGATTTTAGGGGTTTTGACCAATTATAATTTTTTTTCTCTTTAATCCTCTTTTTTTTTAATTCTCCTTTTTTCTTCTTTTTCTTTTAATTCTCTTTTTTTTCTTTAATCTTACTAACTATCTATATAAACTCTTAATTTAGAAGAGTTTATTCTGAGGTGTCAACATTACAGAGATTTTAGGGGTTTTGACCAATTATAATTTTTTTTTCTCTTTAATCCTTTTTTTTAATTCTCCTTTTTTCTTCTTTTTCTTTTAATTCTCTTTTTTTATTTAATCTTACTAACTATTGGACTTAATTCAAAACATTGAATTCAATCTAATATAACTATTGGGCTTAACTCAAATTCATTTACTAACTATCTATATCTATATCTATATACTGTACAATATTAATTTATGTCACATGTCCTCTTCATTTTCAAAGTTATTTGTGGAAATATTATTTACATAATATCATTTTATTATGGTAACTATATTTTCTAATTTTTTTTTGAAAAATATTCTAATATTAATTACCTAATATTATGGGTTTTTTTTGGTAAATGTCCATAATTTGGGCAAAAATTAAGCCCTAGGACAAAAGAGGGGATAAATTAAGAGAGTGTCCAAATTTTACAATTTTGCCCCTGCTCTTATTTCTTCCCATTCTCCCCCAAATTAAAACAAGCGGAAACGGCGTTGGAGAAAAAACGAAGCATCCATGGCGTTTCTGGCTTACGAATCGTTCACTGCTTGAAGGCTGTCACAAGCGACGTTCGCTTCTTGAAGGCTCGAATCGAGGAGCTTGAGCGTGAGAAGCGGGAATTGGCTAGAGAGAACGACGAAATTAAGGCGAAGGTGGAGCAGATGGCGGCGGAGGAGGCCCCGGAGGCGGAACACTCGCATTTGGAAGGGAAGGCGATGAAATCTGATTGTGCCCTGCGAGCCGCCTCCGGAAGCTGCACGAGCGGGTTTCTCGGCGCCGATCTGGTGGTTTGGGATGTTGTACGAGCGGGTGTTGTGGCGCGTGGTGTGGAGTTGTTGCAGGCGTGTGGGCTCTCTTGGAGCTGATGATGTGTGTTGTTGGTGCTCCCCTTTGTCTACTTTTCCATTAGCTTTTTTAAAAAGCTGATTTACTTTGCCTTTTGAATTTGCTTTTGGGTTATTGTTGGACTTTGATGTGACATTGCCGTGTAGAGTGGGAAACCACTTAGTGGATTTATTTTGTGGAAATTAATATTTTGTGGTTTAGACGCTGTAATCAAAATAAAAAGAGGTTAATATCCATTGTCACCACTATAAAAATAGGGTTATAGACACTGTAATCAAAATAAAAATAAGGTTATAGCCACTGTCACCACTATAAAAACAAAGTCATAGACACTGTAATCAAAAGAAAAATCATAGGACAAGGGAAGCACAAACCCTATAGAGGCTAATGAGAAGACAAAATACATGTGATGACAGTTCTTCTCTAATTTCTAATTTCTACTTTTCTAGATTTTTTATAGTAGTGTCACCACAATAAAAAAAATTAAAAATGTAACTACTGTTGTCACCACTATAAAAATAAAGTCATAGATACTGTCACCACTATAAAAACATGGTCATAGAACCTGTAATCAAAGGGAAATCATATGATAAGGGAAGCAAAAACCCTATAGGGGCTAATGAGAAGCCAAAATAAATGTGGTGACAGTTCTCCTCTAATACATGAATGGGTAAGAGGGTCATAGACGCTATAAGAAAAATAAAAATAAGGTCATAGACACTGTCACCACTATAAAAACAGGGTTATAGACACTGTAATCAAAGGAAAACCCTAGGACAAGGGAAGCACAAACCTTATAGGGGCTAATGAGAAGCCAAAAGACATTAGGTGGAAAGTTTTCCTTCAATATATGAATGGGTAAGAGAGTCATAGACACTGTCACCACTATGAAAACAGGATAATAGACATTGTCACCACTATAAAAACCGGGTCATGGACAGTGTCACCACTATGGAAAAAAAGTCATAGACATTGTAATCAAAGGAAACCCTATAGGCGTTGTAACCAAAATAAAAACAGGGTTATAGACACTGTCACCACTATGAAAAAAGGGTCAAAGACACTGTAATCAAAGAAAAACCCTACGACAAGGGAGGCACAAACCCTATAAGGGCTAATGAGAAGCCAAAATACATGTGGTGACAGTTCTCCTCTAATATATGAATGGGTAAGAGGGTCATAGACGCTGTAATCAAAATAAAAACAAGGTCATAGAAGCTGTAACAAAAATAAAAACAGGGTCATAAACACTGTCACCACTATAAAAACATAGTCATAGCCACTGTCACCAAACTCACCACCCTTATCGTTGTCACCACTTTTATCAGTGGTCACACTGTCATCACCCTTATCATTGTCACCACCCTTATCGGTGGTCACAATATCACCACCCTTACCATTGTCACCACTTTATCACAAAGTTCAAATATGAGTGTCACCACTGCTGTCACCAAAGAAAAAGTAGAGTCATAAACACTGTAACCACTATAAAAACAGGGTTATAGACACTGTAACGAAAAATAAAAAACAGAGTCATAGACACTGTAATCAAAATGAAAACAGTGACATAAATGATGTCACCAAAGGAAAACCGTATGACTAGAGAAGAACAAACCCTAAAGGGGCTAAAACTAAGCAAAAGCACACGTAATATAAATATATATGGCCTCAGAAAGGGGCTAACAAGACTGTGACATCAATTATTTGTTGAACCTTCGAATTGAGGGCTTGTTTTGTTAGAGAGAGGGAATGTCAATTTCTTAAAGTTAAGGAAAAGTAAACAAAAAGGTTTAAAAACTACTGTAGTTTTGTTTGAGAGATTTGATGAAAGGAATCATTGCTTTTTTATTAAAAATATTGAAAAATTATAAATCTTTATTTGTAGAAGGGATCAAATTACAAACCCAACCTACGTTCAATTGCCATTGCCACTGTAAATTTGAAGATCCCAAACTCTATGCATTTTGCTTGAAACAATTAAACAATCCATCAATTAGACAAAATCCTTTATTGATTAACCAATATTCAAAATCCATTCAAAACCCTAATTTAACACAAATTCCTCAATTAGAAATCAAATCCCTAATTCAATAAAAAGAGGGATATATGAACCAAATTATTTGAATGGCAGAGGTCATCAATGGAGATTATCTCGGTTGTGGTCAATGAATCAACGACGAAGGTGAGCTTGTGGAGGTGATCGGCGACTCAGCTGTTCATCGGTGACTTCGAATGCCTTCCTCGCCTATTTTACTGAGTTCCTCTCCACCTTCCTCTTCGTGGTCGTCGCCGCCGGTTCCTCCATGTCTTGCAGTAATCACTCTCTCGCTCTCTCAATTGCTCTTAATTGAATCCAAACCGTCACTTGCTCGTGCTGCTATAACCGAAACAACAATGGGGAATAAGGGTGTTGGGATCCACCTGTTGACATCGCGGTCGCAGTGAACCAGATCAATGGCCGGAAAACCCCACTCGAAGCCAGATTTGGAGAAGACTCGCCAATCTCCTATGTGATTTGCAGGATCAAAAGCCAGATTTGGAGAATCCAGATCCAAGCCTTCCTAAAGGTGGACATATCACATGAAGAGAGAGCGATTGAAGGATGGAAGATGAGAAAGAGGAAACGCATCATCTCAAGCAAGAGAGGCGGCGAATCTGGAGCGAAGGCGGCGGGAATTGGAGCGAAGGCGGCGGATCTGCAATTAAATTTCTTCCGGCGGCTCGATCTATTTACTAGAAAAGCCACTAGCGGCAGAATCGCCCCGCAAGCGCTGATCGACTTCTCGATCAACTCTGTAACCACGATCGAGAAATTATGAACTTCTCGGGAGGCCATCGGAGAGATCAGCGGCGGAGGAAGAATCAGATACGGCGTCGGAGAGGCAACCGCCATGGGAGAGGGAGGACAGAGAAATCAAAAATGGAAGCCATGGATCTCTGAGGTTCTAGATCAGGCCTCGTTGATCCTACCACCGTGCTCTCAAGTTCTCCGCGCCCTCTCCGGCGAAGCCTCCCACATCTGTTGCAGGCTCGGCATCTATCCCAAATTCCAATCAATCAATTCAATTAATCAGAAAAAAAAGCCGAAGAGAGGAAAGGCAAGGCAAAATTAAAGGGGAGGGTAAAGATGGTATTATGAAATGTTTTTGGACATTTATTAGCAAAGGCAAAACCTTAGGACAAATTGTAATTGGCCCAAAAGCCTTCGGCCTTTGGGCCAAATTTCTTCAATATTATTTGATGTTATATTTTTTAACCATCTATATAAACTCTTAATTTAGAAGAGTTTAAGCTGAGGTGTCAACATTAGAGAGATTTTAGGGGTTTTGGCCAATTATAATTTTTTTTTCTCTTTAATCCTCTTTTTTTTAATTCTCCTTTTTTCTTCCTTTTCTTTTAATTCTCTTTTTTTTCTTTAATCTTACTAACTATCTATATCTATATAAACTCTTAATTTAGAAGAGTTTATGCTGAGGTGTCAACATTAAAGAGATTTTAGGGGTTTTGACCAATTATAATTTTTTTTTCTCTTTAATCCTTTTTTTTTTAATTCTCTTTTTTTCTTCTTTTTCTTTTAATTCTTTTTTTTCTTTAATCTTACTAACTATCTATATCTATATAAACTCTTAATTTAGAAGAGTTTATGCTGAGGTGTCAACATTAGAGAGATTGTAGGGGTTTTGACCAATTATAATTTTTTTTCTCTTTAATCCTCTTTTTTTTAATTCTCTTTTTTTTCTTTAATCTTACTAACTATCTATATAAACTCTTAATTTAGAAGAGTTTATGCTGATGTGTCAACATTAAAGAGATTTTAGGGGTTTTGACCAATTATAATTTTTTTTCTCTTTAATCCTCTTTTTTTAATTCTCCTTTTTTCTTCTTTTTCTTTTACTTCTCTTTTTTTTCTTTAATCTTACTAACTATCTATATAAACTCTTAATTTAGAAGAGTTTATTATGAGGTGTCAACATTAGAGAGATTTTAGGGGTTTTGACCAATTATAATTTTTTTTTTCTCTTTAATCCTCTTTTTTTTAATTCTCTTTTTTTCTTCTTTTTCTTTTAATTCTCTTTTTTTCTTTAATCTTACTAACTATCTATATAAACTCTTAATTTAGAAGAGTTTATTCTGAGGTGTCAACATTAGAGAGATTTTAGGGGTTTTGACCAATTATAATTTTTTTTTTCTCTTTAATCCTCTTTTTTTTAATTCTCCTTTTTTCTTCTTTTTCTTTTAATTCTCTTTTTTTCTTTAATCTTACTAACTATTGGACTTAATTCAAAACATCGAAGTCAATCTAATATAACTATTGGGCTTAACTCAAATTCATTTACTAACTATCTATATCTATATCTATATACTATACAATATTAATTTATGTCACATGCCCTCTTCATGTTTAAAGTTATTTGTGGAAATATTATTTACATAATATCAGTTTATTGTGGTAACTATATTTTCTAATTTTTTTTGAAAAATATTCTAATATTAATTACCCAATATTATTTGATGTTACATTTTTTAACCAATGAGATTAATTCAAAACTTTTATCTTTCACTATTAATTATTTATTTTTCTCTTTATCTCTATAACCCAAGTGTATTTTTTTCTATTATTTTTAACACATTTACTAATCAATGGGTTTAATTAAAAATATTGAATTAAATCTAATGTCTATGATTTATCTATATCTAAATATAATTTATAAAAAAAATCGTGCCATGGCGCGGGGATCGTACTAGTTATACATACTAGTCTTATTACCCGCGTCGTACGCGGTTTGTTTATAAATTTTATATATATAATAATTTTTATGGATTTAAATAAATTAAAAAATAACTTTTTATAATAATTTTTATGTATAAATAAAGTACTCACATTTCATTTATATATATATATATTTTTTTTTAGAAGAAGCCTTGCAACTTTTATTCAACTAGATCGTTTGCCAATACAGCTTCCATGCCCAAAGGAAAACTAATCGAAGAACTGGAAATGAAACTAACATTGGGCCGTAACTTAGCAAGAAGATGAGCCACTTGGTACGCTCCCCTCCTAACAAAGAGCCATTCACAACTGTCAAGCCTTGCAGCAGTCTCCACGATTACTTGCAGCAGCCTAGCCATCGTCGCACTCGGCCAACATCCGCCCTTCAGCTTATTCACCAGTGTTTGGCAATCCGATTCAACCAGCACCTTTCCCAACCCATAATCTGCACAGGACTACATAGCCCACCACATCGCCTCCGCTTCCACTACTTCGACGTCTGAGGATGTCTGAACCCGCTTTGATCCGAACAGCACCACCTTGCCCTCATCGTCTCTGACCACAAAACCTATACCGCATCCCTTCCCTTCTTCTACAGCACCGTCACAATTGACCTTCCAGACTCCCATTCTCGGCTTAACCCATTTCTCATCGCTCCTCACCAGGGAGCTCCTCACCGTCTCCCCCTCTTCCCTCTCCTTGTGCTCCCTCCATCTAGTTTGAGCCTCCTCTGCCACCCTTTCCGGTTCGATATGACTCCCCTCAAAGATACGCCCATTCCTCGCTCTCCAAATCGCCTCTAAAGTGAACGCCCACAGTTGTAGAGTGTCCTCTTTATGGGTCTGTCGGATTTCACTACTAAAATAGTCTGATATAGGGACGACCATTAGGAATAGATTCAGAGACAAATGGCCGTCCCTAATTACGTTAGGGACGAATTTAGAGATGAATCGACTATTTGTCCCTAAACATAGCGATGGTAAATAGCAACGACACGTAGCGACAAATTTAGGGATGTGTTTTAAATTAATCCCCAATTCCTTCGCTATTACCAACGATTTCCGATACGACTTAGAATGCCCCCAATAGGCACCATAATTGTGATGCCTTATATCCATCCTTATTTTTGTCCCTATATCCGTCCCTATAACCATCACAAAACATATACCTATTTTGGTCTTTAAGTTCGTCGCAACATTCATCTCTATTTCTGCCCTGAAATCACCCTAAGTAGCGCCTCTAAATTTATCCCCAAATTTGTTCCTATATTTGTCTCTATACTTGTACCCAAATTAGTTTTTATATCCGTCTCTATACTTGTCCCCAAATACGTCCCTATATATGCATCTATATTTGTCTCTAACTTCATTCCTATATTTGTCTCTATACTTGTCCACAAATTCGTTCCTATAGTCACCTCTATACGTGTGCCAAAATTCATCCCTATATTTGTCGCTAAACGTATCCCTAAAGTCGTCTCTATATTCATCTCTATTTGATCCCAAATTCATCCATTTATTCATCTCCATATTTGTCCCACAAATTCGTCCCTATATAGTTGTCCCCCTATTTGTCCCAAAATTCATTCTTATATTCGTCCCTATATCTGTCCCTAAATTTGTCTCTATATTTGTCTATCGTAATCCATAACGCAGTCCACTTTCTATACCTAAATCCGCTCCAAATCTTTTGTCATTCATAAATAAATATTTAATTGTCAATGAAAATTGAATTTATAAACCAATCAAATAATTCTTTGTAAACCAACATAAAGTATTGAACTAGTATAAACATCAGATAAATCCTAATAAAATTGTTTAGCCAGTAATTAATCTCTAATGCATATAACAAATGTTTCTAAAGAAAAGCTAAGAAGATTGTTGACGGAGGGGAAACCTGTCGTTGATCCGTCAAAGAAAACTCAAACCTATAACTAGTATAGTAATAAGCAAGAGGTCGATCCCACAGGGAAATTCGCTATTCAAGTGTGATTTAGATGCCAATCAAGTAACCAAAAAAAAAAGGGGTTTTGAGTGTGAAAGTTCCGCCTTTTATCAAAGCGGATTGAAGCAAACAAAAGTAAATGATTTTAACTCAGACAATTAGGAGAAGCAATTCTACCTACAATTTTCCACTTTATTTGATTGAAGCGATCCTTGTAACTTCTTCTCGTCCTATTACGTTTCCTATGAATGCCCTTGTCCCGACCTAATATAGTTTCTAGTCCAACCAGTCCTAGCAACCCTTATCAATCGAACAGTCCCTAAAGAAGGATTTAACCCAATTGATAGCTTTAAGTTCAGAGATTAGCCAAGGTATTTTCAGTCCCTAAAGAGGGATTTAACAACACATTCAACTTCCTACTCATTCAATTAGTTCAACCAGCCCTAAAGGAACAAGTTTGCCACTTAGGTTAAGGTTCACAACCAGGAATCTACAAAACCTTAGCAATTGAATTGATCTAACAAGTTGGCCAGACAAGATAGAACAAATCAATAATCAATTAAGCACAAAGAAGTTGAAACATTCAAATATAGGAAACAAGGAACGAGAATTAGAAACTCACAATCAATCCAAATAAAGCTTCAAATTGCAGGCAGAATAGATGAGTTTAGTTCCTCATGGAAGACATCGCTCAAATCTCTAAAGTGTCTGATGAAAGAATAGAATAGAAGAATTGCCGTAAAAATAACTAAAAGTCGGCCTTTAAAACACCCAAGTCGGCCATCAAACAAAATAAGAACATCTAGGGTTTTTAATCAAAACGACGCGTATCGCTGACGACCACTGCTGCGGGCGCAACATATATGCTGCGGCCGCAGCACACTGTTTCTTCGTACCCCGCTGCAAATTGATTGGCGGCGCCCGCGGCATACATGCTGCGGCCGCAGCCAGGGGCTTTTCACGGAAAATATATCCCGAATTTGCTCTTCTTGTCAACAGGAAAGTTGTAGTTCTCTGAAAGAGCTTTCCAACGCATGGTCATAATAGTCAATCGGACAACCGAGGCCTCCAGAAAGTGCAAAACAAGTTCAGCATGTCTGACGACAACTTCTGCAGACTTGTTCTTCGTTTAGGTCCGCTTCTTCTTCTCAGGACCTCTTGAGATCTTCATGTAAGCTTCTCCGATCAACTAGACATTCTCATCTAATGCGTTAACAACTCCTATCTCATCATCGAATCCACGATTACCTGAAATAATCAATAAAAGTGTGTAGATTCCGACTCCACTAACATAGAGAACTAATATGCAAATCGTAATTAAATCATGCAGGAAATGCATCTTAACTAAGCTAAATGCAACCTATTATGCCTACCTAAATGCATGCTATCAAACTCCCCCACACTTAACCTTTGCTTGTCCTCAAGCAATGATAGAATGAACATGAATCAACGCATCCCACAGGAAATCCCTTCGAGTTTCAACCTCATCAAAAAGCAACATCATAGCAGGTGAAAACATAAACCAAGCAAACAAACGTCATAGCATGTATTTCAGTGATCAAAGCTTAGAAGTAGACATTATCCAACCTTACCAGAAATATGTGTTTCACTCATGTGTTTAGGCTTTAAGATACAACTCTCAACTCAAACCAATCATGCACTAAGCTCATAGACATTGACCAGCATATCACCAATTCTCTACCGAAATGTCATTACTTGCGGGACACAATAAAGAAGATAAAATGCGACACTTTTTTTTCTTTTGTTTTCTTTTTTATTTTTATTTTTTTTTCTTTTTCTTTTTCTTGTCTTGGTGCTTTCCTTACGCGAAGCGCAAACATGGGTGTCATGAATGGCCCCGGTCTATCAACACATCAACCTACTAATATGAAGTCTACTTGAACATCTTTTGACGCAAGTTGCAAACATGGGTGTCATGAATGAACCTGGTTACTCAATGATCAAGCTTTCTTTCCTAGTGGATAGTTTTCAACACTTTTTTGCGCGAATCATACCCATGGGTGTCATGCATAGATCCGGTTACTAAGTGCATCAACCATTGCCACCTTATTCACTAAATATGCACAAATTCAAACAAAAGACTCAAAATATAAACATAAACTCCGCAAGCAACAAACATGTGAGTCGGTCTTTAAAAATAGATACTGCAGTCAATGCCAAGAGGTAGCAACACAAGGAGAGTAATTCACACAATTGAGCAAAAGAATTCAAATAAGGCCAAACATTCTCACATGGTCATGTTTTTAGGATTCAATCATACTTTAGCTCAATCATACATGCTCAATTATATTTGCTAACTCATGTTCCACAAAAAAGCAAATAGAGATACAAAATCAAAACATCCAGAACTCCATGGGATTTATATGATCATGCTTGAAATTTAAATTAGAGGACAAACTAAGCTAGATGGGTATTTGAATAACACATATGTATGCAATGCATGCTTATTTTTGGATTTTTCGATTTTTTTTTAAATACGAAAATTTAAAATTAAAAATTAACTAAACTAAACAGAAATTACAGAAACTTAAATATGATGCAGAAAATTAAATATGATCTCCTATATGCATCTATATATACAGAATTCCTCTCCCCCACACTTAAAGTTTTCATTGTCCTCAATGAAACAATAAAGACAAGAAAAGTAAATCAAATATAATCAGGGTGAAGGAAAAGAAAAAGGAAAAAGAAAGAAAAACTTACCTCGGGTTGCCTCCCGAGAAGCGCCTTGTTTCATGTCGTTGGCTCGACGTAATGTTGAAGCTCAAGACACTAATCAGACATAGTCAAAGCCCTCATCAACCTGTCAAACTCTTGTGCACAACTAACAAACAGACATGCACTACATACAAATAAATTGAAACTAAATATTAATACATTTAAGAACCATTTCAACTTATTGTATTCATGAGCTTGACAACCCACAGAGGGTATATAATACCACCAATTTAGTTCTATTGGTGGTTTGTCAAAGTAGCAGTCAAATGGATCAACGTATCCACCAATATTCTCTCTAGTGCAGGAGACAACCTTTACTTGCTCTGTAGCCTCAGCAGTAGGCTCTAGATCAGATTCATCAATGGGGGGAGCTAGGGATGATCTCGTCAGATGGAGTGTGGTCTTCCTCTACCTTCTCAATGTGATTTTCCACCATGACCTCAAGAGGTGCAACAGAGGTCTCAACGATTTGAGATACTAGAGGAAGTGACTCGTTCTGCGCACATTGATGATCCATGTAGCAGAAAAATTCCCACATCTCCGAGAGTTCCATATCTAATAAACCTCCATCACTCATGCGCTCAGCAAGACTTCGTGTCTCAGAAGTCATGCCATCAAAGATGCATAGAAGCACTTCCCTTATACTAGCTTGATATCCCCATGAATAAACATCGTTAATGTACTCCTGTAGTCTGATGAAGTATTGATGAAAACTCTCTCCATCTAACTGCAATAACCTCACTTTCAACATATGTTAGTAGCACGAGCGCGGACCATGTAAGTGGTCCACACCAAAAATCAGCACCAAAAACACACAAGAATCAATAAATTTCCCCGACAACGGCGCCAAATTTGACGGAGGGGAAACCTGTCGTTGATCCGTCAAAGAAAACTCAAACCTATAACTAGTATAGTAATAAGCAAGAGGTCGATCCCACAGGGAAATTCGCTATTCAAGTGTGATTTAGATGCCAATCAAGTAACCAAAAAAAAGGGGTTTTGAGTGTGAAAGTTCCGCCTTTTATCAAAGCGGATTGAAGCAAACAAAAGTAAATGATTTTAATTCAGACAATTAGGAGAAGCAATTCTACCTACAATTTTCCACTTTATTTGATTGAAGCGATCCTTGTAACTTCTTCTCGTCCTATTACGTTTCCTATGAATGCCCTTGTCCCGACCTAATATATTTTCTAGTCCAACCAGTCCTAGCAACCCTTATCAATCGAACAGTCCCTAAAGAAGGATTTAACCCAATTGATAGCTTTAAGTTCAGAGATTAGCCAAGGTATTTGCAGTCCCTAAAGAGGGATTTAACAACACATTCAACTTCCTACTCATTCAATTAGTTCAGCCAGCCCTAAAGGAACAAGTTTGCCACTTAGGTTAAGGTTCACAACCAGGAATCTACAAAACCTTAGCAATTGAATTGATCTAACAAGTTGGCCAGACAAGATAGAACAAATCAATAATCAATTAAGCACAAAGAAGTTGAAACATTCAAATATAGGAAACAAGGAACGAGAATTAGAAACTCACAATCAATCCAAATAAAGCTTCAAATTGCAGGCAGAATAGATGAGTTTAGTTCCTCATGGAAGACATCGCTCAAATCTCTAAAGTGTCTGATGAAAGAATAGAATAGAAGAATTGCCGTAAAAATAACTAAAAGTCGGCCTTTAAAACACCCAAGTCGGCCATCAAACAAAATAAGAACATCTAGGGTTTTTAATCAAAACGACGCGTGTCGCTGATGACCACTGCTGCGGGCGCAGCATATATGCTGCGGCCGCAGCACACTGTTTCTTCGTACCCCGCTGTAAATTGATTGGCGGCGCCCGCGGCATACATGCTGCGGCCGCAGCCAGGGGCTTTTCACGGAAAATATATCCCGAATTTGCTCTTCTTGTCAACAGGAAAGTTGTAGTTCTCTGAAAGAGCTTTCCAACGCATGGTCATAATAGTCAATCGGACAACCGAGGCCTCCAGAAATTGCAAAACAAGTTCAGCATGTCTAACGACAACTTCTGCAGACTTGTTCTTCGTTTAGGTCCGCTTTTTCTTCTCAGGACCTCTTGAGATCTTCATGTAAGCTTCTCCGATCAACTAGACATTCTCATCTAATGCGTTAACAACTCCTGTCTCATCATCGGATCCACGATTACCTGAAATAATCAATAAAAGTGTGTAGATTCCGACTCCACTAACATAGAGAACTAATATGCAAATCGTAATTAAATCATGCAGGAAATGCATCTTAACTAAGCTAAATGCAACCTATTATGCCTACCTAAATGCATGCTATCAATTGTTTAGCAAAGAATTCCTTAGCCGAGTTGATAATGGTCTCTTGAAGACTTTGATCTCTTAAATCATTGTTGAGACTTGTCTCACTCCGCATTGCATCAACAGAGTTATCTACATAAGCCTCTATGTTGGTTATATCTTCTCTTACTTGATCTTGGTTTCGTTGCATAGTATCTGCCAAGTTGGTCACATCTTTCCTTGTTTCTTCTTGGTTTTTCTGCACAATTGTCATTTTCTCATTCAAGCTTGCCATTTCATGTGTAATTTTTGCCTGCAATGATGATAGATGAGTCATCATGTCCTCTCTCATAGACTCAGATACTTCAGATGATCCACCTGCACCAAGGGACGTAGCACCACGCACATTGCGAGCCCTTTTCAACATGGATTCAGACTCAGATCCCATGCCTATAACTTGTCCTTTTCTTGAACCACCGGTTGCTTTCAACCATATTTCATTCTTATCAACCAAGGGAGGTGCCTCACTGTCCGGAGCATCTTGTGTTGCTTCTTCAAGCAATCTGTCATAATTTTCCTATGAAACGAAAAACAATAAGATTTACTCTCTTTTCAAATTTCAAGTGAGATGAAAAAATTAAGAATGAGCAAGTATAAAACAGGGGGATTAACCATATAAAAAATCACACTTAAAACATAGACTGATTATTGCAATTCAAAGAAATTACATTTCAGTTTAATGTCAGTGAACTTAGAAATACGATCATTCAATTAAATATGCGTGGTTTACCATCTAGATCAATGTCATAAGAAAAAAAATACAATAATCACATATGGAAAACAACATTGAGCAAACTAAAGACAATACTGATTTGTAAATAATTCTCATCAAGGTGTGTACTCTACCTAAGTTTATATTTCTATGAAATCAGGTTTAATCTACCTACTGTCACTACCTACGTATATGGAAATCACGTTCAAATTGAGCATGCTTGCACTTCACTTTACACTAGAAAAAAATTTATATTATTGCATTCCAATCTAACACATAAAAGACAAAAAAAAACTTTTACCACAATTTGTTGGCACTTCTCGCTCAAAGTACCATCCTTTTTTCTCTTATAGCATCTCTCAAATAACTTTTTTGGTGATGGTTCTTGTCCATCCTTAGCCTTCTGCAAGAAGAATCATGAAGTTTGCACTTGTAAAAAAAATATTATATATATTTATAATATTACAAAATTAAATGAAATAGTGCTTGAATGCCTCAAATGCGCACATAGAAAATATAAAATCAAATGATATTTACCATTTTGTTCCTATGGGCTGTAGTAGTTATCGATCTACCTCTGTAAGGGGGGATACCCTTTTCCGTTGCGATACTCGATTACGCTTGTTCACCTCAGACTTATGTTGAAATTCAGGCGATTTCCATTTGACCCACATCTCATCCCAGATCTTTTCTTTAATCCACATCGGTCTACGTTTCTTATCGCGAGCATTCTGTAATATACGACCGAGATGTCTACTACCTTCATGATTGAATGCTTTATAAACCCGTTCTTCCGAGAATCGACCCTTGTCCCATCGACATTGTTTCTACATAAGTGAAATATACAGTAAATATAGTGTTGTGTATGGACCTATACGGCAAGTAAGTTTGTAATACACTTATTTGATATGATTAACAGTGTAACAAGTCAACAAGCCCATATCTTTAAATTACCCCTAACTAAGAAGCATATTTACCTTATAAATCAAATTACCTTCATTTTAATTGAAAACATTATAAATGCATGTAAGATCAGCTAACCATTACAGTGAGTAGATTTGATGCATACCTTGAACATTGTCCACCGCTGTTTGTGTGTTCCATCTGCAACTTCACCCCAACAAGTATACGAACCGTCAAAATGGGAATGTACAATATGAATTAATGCATCCCTCCCAGGGCCATCCAATCTAATCATTTTAATTATAAAAAAAACAGAATTAGTAGTATGTACAACATAATAATTATAATTAAATATTTGGTAGTGTAGGATTGAACTCACTTTTTTTTTCCTACAACTTCAATTGGCTCCCTTGTGTCTGATAGGTCGGTTGGGAGTGGAGTACTTTCTTCATTGTTCTGAGGCACCGTAGGTGTTGATGGTCGTGACCGAGTTCCCGAATCTGTAGTAGGAGCCAAAGGAGTTGGCTGTAGATTATGCACTGATGAACGGCCTGGCTGTGATACTACGATATTAGGTTGGTCATCTGGTGCATTCTTAGTAGACAGATTTGGATGCACAGTAGGCGTAGAAGAAGGTTCTTCTTGGGAGACTGCATTATTAGGCGGAGAGGCCTACGTTCGATGAGGATTGCCGAGGTAGTAAGGCCACAGATCTTATTCCTCTCCCTCTGACAAATAATAATAACTAGTGGAATTCCCGCGCCATGGCGCGGTTGCGATGAAAAAAAAAAGAGAATATAAAATATTTATTATAAGGAATGACCAAATAAAAAATATAAACAAATGTTTCAAAAGTCCAAAACAACAATATTGTTATACAGAGGTGTTTAGAAAAAGAACAGAGTTGGTAATATAGGCTTCGTCCATGCAAATCCTGGAGAAAAAAAATATTGATTAATACAAATGGATGAATTTGTATGATGGATATCATATGTAGGTTAATAATAAATGATATACAAATTAACTAAACTGTAAATATAAAAAGTTGAATAATGAACCAAAATGTGTAACTTACATAAGGAAGACAAATCAGGTATAATTTAGGATGCCACCATGTTACCCCAACTAAAAGTGAAGGTCATCAGCCTGATTAATGAAAGCAATGAGACCAACATCGGTATAAGATATAAAAAAATAAGCATATTAAAAAACATGTTAGCAAATGTACCTGCTATGATAAAGCTTCCAAGACTTCTTTGTACACCACATTAGTTGGAGTGTTCAGCGGGTGTCCATCCTTATCACAAGATAGAATTTTCAAGCCGGCTTTGCTTGTAACCCTCGAGACAGCAACATACAACTGACCATGGCAGAAGACTGGCCTTCTAAGGTACAACCCTACGTGTGAAAGAGATTGCCCTTGACTTTTATTAATGGTCATGGCAAAACAAACTGACACTGGGAATTGTCGTCGCTGAAACATGAACGGTAAAGATGCCGTTTGCGAATGGCACATGACCATACGTGGTATGAAGACCTAGTCCCCAACATTTCTACCTGCCATAACCTTGGCCTCAATGACGTGGTTACGTAGACGTGTGACTATCAACCTCGTTGCATTGCATAAGCCGACGGATTGGTCTATGTTCCTCATCAGCATAATCGGAACACCAACCTTCAATCGTAAGACGTGATTTGTTATACTAGAAACTTTGATGGTATTAAGAAAATCAGTGGAATATAATGGTTGGCCAGAACTTCTATATCCATCCGTTTTCAAGATACTATTAGAACTAAGGTATACCTTATCATCTCCTGGCATATTATCGAGTATGAAGTCATTGACCTCATCCACAAATTCATGGGTCGGAGAAAGGATGGCTCTTTCTTGAAAATAGCTCAGATCAGAAAAATGTTGCATCAAAGAGGGATAAGTAGATTCAACAATTGCTGCAACGGGATCACCTGTGTACGTAAGCAACAAATCAGGAGGTATCTCGATGGTCCACTCGCCAGCATTATGTTCTCCCAATGTACCATCACCCACTTTCAAAATCCATTCTGAGAACTCCCGCAGTTCTTGCAAATTCGAACTTGAAGAATCACCCGACAACCTCATATTTCAGTTAAGGGTTAGAACCTTGCAGGACTTCCATAAATAGGATGAATGAATCGATGCAGAAAGAATATCATGTTTAGTCCCTCTAGGAATAACAGGCAATATCTGACGGAAGTCACCACCCAGAACAACAACCTTTCCCCCAAATGGTTGAGATGAGCTATGAGGATTGGAGAACTTAAGAACATCTCTTAAATTCCGATCCAATGCTTCAAAACAGAACCTATGCATAAGAGGCGCTTCATCCCGAATAATCAATCGTGCCTTGCATATAAGCTCAGACAATGGTGTACCTGGCTTGATGTGGCAAGTAGAATGAGACTGAATGTCGATAGGAATGGCAAATCGAGAATGGGCTGTTCTGCCTCCTGGGATAAGAAGAGAAGCAATACCACTCGAAGCAACAGTTAGAACAATGCCACCTGTAGAACGTATACCAGCAGAAAGAGCTCTCCATATAAATGTTTTGCCTGTTCCACCATAGCCAGAGAGAAAGAAGAGCCCTCCTACATCATGAGAGACGGCATTCATGATATCATCATAAACTACACGCTGCTCATCGGTGAATTTAGATAGTAGACTGCTATGCTCCATAGCCAACTTTGCTCTATCATAGTTAAACTCATCTTGAATGAGCTTGTTAGAGCCCTCTGTGATGAGGATATCATTTGGAAGAGGCATTGGAGGGTGAGCTTTAAGAGAACTACCATTACGCTGCAAGGATTTCTCAATTTCTGCAAGAGCATAGTTTCTTAGCTGTTCTTCACTTAAATGCAAATCTGAAAAGATGAAGAGTTAAGGACATAAATTATTATGCAATACATATGCGGGACATGAACAGAGACATGAAAATGAATAGACAATAAATAGGTTAACAAAGTGTATTATTTGTAATTAGGGTCATAGATAAATAAATGAAAATATAGTTAAAAAATTGTATGGTAATTTGAAATCATAAACGAATTGACTGAAATTGACAATTTGAATTTAAATTTGGAAGAAACAAAATGAAATTTAGTGTGCACTATATGAATGCAACATATTATCAAGTAAGCTTGAATATCCATGTCAATTCAGCAAAATGAAATTCAGTTAGTCAGTTTCAAGTTTTAGCAAATGTAATTCATTTTTAGCAATATGTGTTAACTGAAAAGTTTTAGAAACATGAAATTCAATTTGTAATCATCAATCATTTATATATTGAGCAATATATAAATTCAGCACGTTGTAAAATAAGTATGAATATTTATAAAATCAGCAATAAGTAAATTTACAAATAAGTGAGTTCAGCAAATATGAATTTCAGTAATCTGAAAATTAGTAATTAGTAGTTTGAAGATAAAGAAAGTAAATGAATTCGGATGCTCAATTTGACATGAACACATTGACTGAAATTGAAAACCAATGCATTCTGTAGGTTGAAAAGAATTTTAAATTATAAATCTGAAATTCAATTTCAAGTGTTAGAAATGGTCAATAATTTTTCCGTTTTAGCAATATGTGTCCATTTCAGCAAAATGAATTTATAGTTGGAATAATTAATATGAAATTTAGTGTGCAATATATAAATTCAGCATTTTGTAAATTATGTTTGAATAACCATAAATTAAGTTTTGCAATTTGTCAAATCAACTAACGGTAAATATACAAAGCTGTCAACTACGCAAATCTGAATTTAAGTTTAAGGAAGCTGTAAAATCAGAAATATTGAGGTTGAAAATAACTAAAGCCAATGCAATCTGAAGCACAAATTGACATAAACGCATTGATTTAAAGTAACACTCAATTCAACAATCTGTAGGTTCAAAATATTAATAAATTAGCAATCTGAATTTCAGCTTCAATTTTTAGCAATCTATATTATTGTTTTAGTTTTAGAAATATGTGTTAAATTTTAGCAATATGAATTTCAATTTAGAATTAGGAAGCTGAAATTTATCGAGCAATATATAAATTCAGCATTTAACAATATAAGCTATAATATTTATGTAAACACATACTTATTGTATCAAATATGTAAATTCACATACCTTATATCCGAAGCAATTTCCTTTGACGGTGCAGAAGATCACCTGTCAAGAGATGCCATGTTTGTTCCCAATTGAATTCTGGCCTGGACAAAGTACCAGTTAACAACAACATGGCAAAAAGTCTCCGCAAGTAAGATGGATGACCTGAAAAGCTAGCTTCTTCGATGACATGTATGTATTCCTTTTCATCGTCTAGTAAACCCAATGCATAACATGCTTGTTTGAAAGAAGTGTATAATACCCCATCAACCGTTCGAATATCCTCATATCATGTAGGACCTCGAACTCGATTTAATAAGATACGTATATAGTAAAGCTCTTTGGCGGCAGGAGTGACATGGAACATCCTTCCAATGGAAAAACCACGCTTTCTGGTAGTCCATTCATGCTGCTGTGGTTTCCAGACAAACTTCGTATGGAACTCGGCATAAGTTAACTCTCTGGCTTCCTCATATTTCTTGTTACATTCCATCCAGGCCAAAAACATGGTAGGTTTGCCTGCAACTTTCTTGACCACAGTTTTGATCGGTTGAGCATCACGAAATACAACATTCTGTTGATCCTTCATATGGAAATTCAGGCGCTCAACAGAGGGTACCCTATAGTGAATAGGAAACTCAAATATGCGCCAAAGTGCTTCAATTGGAGAGAGATACCTGAAAAAAAATGAAGTGGTTTATAATGGGATAATGTCAAACTAAATGTAGAAAGGACTAAAAAAGCAACCGAACAAATTGTATTTTTTTTTAAAAAAGGTCACGTAGTATATAAGGTGGTACTGAGCAAATAAAAATGAAACATAGAGATGTATATATCATCCGTTCTAAATAATCTATCAAAATTTATAAATTATATATATAAGCATACACGTACATACAAATGTGTAAGCTTGAAAAAAAAGTAACAATTTATAAGGTAGTATTTAGATCGGGGATGGACAAAAGTAGCATATAAAAAGGGCAACCAATAGTAATATAAAAGTGGTATGATAAATTAATGGAAAATAAAATATTACCTCGCATCAGTGAAATTTTTTATTTCATCAACATCTTAGCCTTCTTGGTCATCATTAGAAATGGTGGCCATGATTCGGTCATCTCCCTTACTTATGTATTTGAACAAGTATTTAATTGACCGTGACTGGTTGCACCATTCAACGTTGATGTGTGCTTGATATTTAAGCAGGAGATCTGGATTGTAAGGAACCACAAATCTACTGTCAAACTCGTGTTGGCCCTTCTTAACCGTAAAACCGGTGTTGGATCTCTTGTATAAGGCATATCCATCCTCATCAAATGTTGTTCTTTCAACATAACCTTTGGGAAAAAATTTGGAGCAAGACCCTTGCTGCATGCAGATGGCATTTGTCTTGGACTGACCGCAAGGGCCATGAATCATTAAACTCTTCACTGCGGCATACAAAGCTGGCTGGTGGATCGGATCTGGAATTTCTGTAGAGATGCCTCTATCAATATAAAAGTTGTAAGAAAAAAGTCAGAGGTGAGAAACAAACACAGTGACACAACACAATCAATCAAAACTGTAATAAAAATTAAAACACCAAAAAATAGGTATTGTATTTGATCGAAAATAATTAATTCTTGAATGAGCGGAAAGAACACATAGTCAGAATTGTACCAACACCAATTTATATAAATATCATAGAAAGTTTATTTTTACATGGGATATAAAATACCAAAAAAGCACAAAATGAAATCCAAGATTCCATATAAAAGAAAGAAATGAGGAAAAAGAAATTCAACATAAAAGAAACAGTACTTAAGTTAGATATTGTTAGGCTCATCTCACTCTAAGCCTCTTATGTAATTCTTATGTTTTGGTACTTAGGGAGAAATGTGTATGTATGTATAATATGTACACAGGATCTGATGGAATTGGATTGGGCTTGAGCCCAATCTGATCTCAGTCCGGCCCAAGCTGCTATCTCAGTCCATGGACTCGGACTTCTGACCGTTGGAGGTTAAGCGACGACGTTTCATGTGGTGCTCGGCTTTATAAGGGTTTCTAAACCCTAATTGCCGACAAGTAGAGAGAGAAAGCTGAGAGCAGCTTATGGTTTCCTCCCTTGTCTCCTGAGCTCAGCTAGGGTTTCCATTCCCTTGCGCTCTCGAGCATAGGTAGAGCTCCCTTCACATCCAAACACTGAGATCCTGAGAGCTTGTGAGATTTGAAGCTCGATTGCCCTTCGGTTCTATCCTTGGTGACTGGTTCCTAGTTGAGGCTATCGGTTTCTTCACTTCTTTATTTTGATTTGATTGTAAACTGTTTTGATCGATCAATACAAGTTCTGTCTTCATGTTTTGTGTTTGAATCTCTCTATTTCATTCCGCATTTCAAACTGGTATCAGAGCCAGGTTAGGGTTTTGCAAGTTTTTCGGATTCGTTGAAGCTTTTGGAGTTTCGATCTTCTTAGGCTCCGATTCCGAAAACCCTTTGCATCTGTTGAAGTTTTCGAGGATCTTCATCCTCGGCGACTCCAGATCTGCAGAGGTCTTGAGTTTTTCTCAAAAATCTTTTAGATCCGTCGAAGTTTTCAGGAGCTCTGTTCTCCTATTACTCAGATCTATAGATCTTGAGTGTTTTGAGGACTCCGGATCTAGGGTTTCGAGAATCTCAAAAGTCTCGAGTTTGTTTCCTTGGATCTGAGCCTTTGTGACTTAGATCCGAACAAATCAGAGACAAAGAAAGAAGTTATTGAAGGTTTTCACCTTCATACAACTCCCCTACCGGTTACTTTAGATCCTGAATGTGATTTTGATAGATCTAAGCTTGCAACTCTGAGTTTGTTTTAGCTTGGGACTATCTGTATACTGTTGAGATTCAAATCCTTAGCCTACGTGCTGTAGGATTTGAGTGCTCACTGTCTGCTTGATATCTGATTAGAGATTCAAACCCTTAGCTTCCAAGCCGTAGGGTTTGAGTGCTCACTTGTGTTTGGATATCTGCTGATTTGTTCACTGTTTTCCTCAGGTACTTGATTCAAACCCATGTCTGATAACTCATACCGTATCAAGCCCTTTGATGGGACAACAGACTTTGCTATGTGGCAAGTCAAAATGAAGGCGATTCTGATAAAAGAAAAATGCTGGAAAGCTGTCGTCAATGAGTATCCAGCGGAGATGCCTCCAGATGCTAAAACAGATCTAGATCTCATTGCTCACAGCGAGATCATGATCAGAATCTCTGACGAGGTAGCAAGACAGGTAGTTGACTGTGTTTCTTCCATAGATCTATGGAAGAAACTGCAGGATCTTTATCAGGTTAAAACTTTATCTAGTCGCATATCTCTGCTGTGTCGTATTTTTACATTTAAAATGGATGTCTCTGTGTCTCTTGATGATAATTTGGATAGATTTCTTCGTATGACACAAGAACTTGAAAGATGTTATGATAAAATTGATGACACTCACCAAGCTGTTATTCTGCTAAATGCTTTGCCTTCGCAATTTGATACGTTTAAAGATGTTATTCAGTTTAGTAATGAGTCTTTGACTAAGAAAAGGATAGTTGAAGCTATTACACAGAAAAATGAGGTTGTGAAAGTGTTTAAGGTTAAAGGTGACAAATCTGAAAAACCTAACTCTAAACCTGATGTGCTATTTACAAAAGGAGGCAACAAAAACAGAAAGAGAAACAAGAAAAAGGATAATAAAAAAATTGGTGAAACTGGAAAAAAGCATTGTACCTATTGCAAGAAAAATAATCATGTTATTGCTGATTGTTATAAGAAAAGAGATGATGATCAAAAGAAATTGCAAAATGGTACTTCTGCTGTTCTTGATTCTGGCTTGTTTTATTCTGATGAGTTGCTTATGGTTGCTTGTGATGATTCATCTGATGCTTGGTTGCTTGATTCTGGATGTACTATGCATGTTACACCTCATAAGCATGTCTTTGATTATTTGGATGAATCTGTTGGTGGTTTAGTTAGACTTGGTTATCATTCTGAACTTGCTATTAAAGGCATAAGCAACATTCCTTTTAAAATGCATGATGGTGTGGTTAGGGTCCTTCAACAGGTAAGGTGGGTACCTGATATGAAGAGAAACTTGTTGTCTGAATCTATGTTTGATGACCTTGACTATGAAATTAACATTAAAAAGGGAATTATAACTGTTTCTAAGAATGGTAAGATTCTCATTAAAAGTGTTAAGAGGCATGGTCTTTATCATATCATTGGAAATCCTGTGCTGCATGGTATGTCTTTATCTGCTGAATCTTCTGTTGCATCCATGAACATGAATGATACTTTGATTTGGCATGCTAGACTTGGTCATATAGGGAACAAAGGTTTACATTATCTGTTCAAACAGG
Source organism: Persicaria maculosa (assembly GCA_963922045.1). Taxonomy (NCBI): domain Eukaryota; kingdom Viridiplantae; phylum Streptophyta; class Magnoliopsida; order Caryophyllales; family Polygonaceae; genus Persicaria; species Persicaria maculosa. The sequence goes on from OY998267.1 coordinate 59,838,914, forward strand.
GACTTTTTGAAAGCAAACCCTCTGATTTAAAAAACTGTGAAAGCTGCATTTTTGGTAAACATGCTAAAGAATGTTTTAAAAGGTCAGATTTTGTTGCTAAGAGGCCTTTAGATTATGTGCACGCAGACCTATGGGGACCTGCCCAGGTTGATACTATTGGTGGAAGGAAGTACTTCCTCTCACTAATAGATCACCATTCCAAGAAGGTCTGGGTGCACCTTCTTAAGGCTAAAAGTGACACTTTTGACACTTTCAAGGTTTGGAAAACAAAAACTGAGGGTCAAACTGCTTTCAAATTGAGATGCCTTAGAACAGATAATGGACTTGAGTTCTGTAACAAGTTATTTGATGATTTCTGCAATGATCATGGTATTATAAGGCATCTTACTGTTCCAAGCACCCCCCAACAGAATGGTACTGCAGAAAGAATGAACAGGACACTGCTTGAAAAAGCCAGGTGTATGCTCATTAGTTCTGGTATGAAACCATCTCTGTGGGGGGAAGCTGTAACCACTGCTGCTTATTTGATCAACAGATCACCCTCAGCTGCCATTGGCTTCAAGACCCCATATGAAATGTGGTCAGGAACCAAGCCAAACATTTCACACTTAAGACCTTTTGGATGCACTGCCTATGCTCATCAGAGCATAGGAAAGCTGCAGCCAAGGTCTCTAAAGTGTGTAATGTTGGGGTATCTTGAGGGTGTGAAGGGTTATAAATTACTTGTAATCCAACCTGGAGGTTACAAGGTAATTGTAAGCAGAGATGTTAAATTCATTGAAACTGAGTTCCATTTTAAGAATGTGCATTCTTCTGTTGATCATGAACTAACCCCTGCAGCTCAGTTTTATGTCCCCATCTCTCAAGGTGGGGCTTCTGACAATGAATTTGACACTGGTGTCCCACATGAGTCCTCTGACTCCACTTCTAGTGATAGCAATGATCAGAATTTTGAGCATCATGGCTCAAACTCAAGTACTGAAGATGTGCCTCACCAATCAGGTGGGGGGGTAAGCTCATCTACCTCTACCTCTATTCAAAATTTTCAAAACTCCTCTTCTTCTACCCATTCTTCTTCCTCTGATGATGATGAATTTGTTGATCCTCTTGCTGATGTTGATGATGTCTTGTCTGATGCTTCTGTTGAAACTGATCATGTGCATGATAATTTTGATGAAGTTGCTGACTTGACCAACTATCAGTTAACAAGAGACAGATCACCTAGGGTTAGAATACCTAACAGGAAATATTTTGATAATGAGGTTGATTTAGCTTTTGTTGTTGCTGAGGCTGTTGATGCTTATACTCCTGATTTGTTTGAGCATGCTATTGAATGTGCACATTCTGATAAATGGTTACTTGCTATGAAAGAGGAAATAAACTCTATGATGACCAATAAGACCTGGATACTTGTTCCTAAACCAAACAAGGCAAGGCTTATTGGTTGTAAATGGGTTTATAAGCTCAAGAATAGTGTGGAGCCTGGTGGCCAACCTAGCTACAAGGCAAGGTTGGTAGCCAAGGGCTTCACACAGAAACCTGGGATTGACTACAATGATATCTTTGCTCCTGTTATTAAGTATAAAACCCTGAGATTATTGCTTGCTGTTGCTGCTATTTATGATTATGAGATTGAGCAAATGGATGTTAAAACTGCCTTCCTTCATGGTGATTTAGATGAACAAATCTATATGAGACAACCTAAAGGATTTGAGGACAATTCTAAACCTGATCATGTTTGCTTGCTTAAGAAATCTTTGTATGGTTTGAAACAGTCCCCTAGGCAGTGGAACAAGAAATTTGATAACTGCATGATCAAACTTGGCTTTAAAATCAGTAGCGATGATCCATGTTTATACTTGTTGGGTGCTAAATCTGTGTCTCCCTTGTATGTCTTGCTTTATGTTGATGATATCCTCATTATATGCAAGTCTAAGGCAAAAATATATGATGTTAAGGCCTCTCTTAGGAAATCTTTTGACATGAAGGATCTGGGCATTGCTCAGAAAATTCTTGGCATAAAGATTACCAGAGATAGAGCAAAACGTCAAATATTTCTGTCACAAAAGGACTATCTGATCAAGGTCCTGCAGAGGTTCAATTTCTCAGAAGTCAAGCCTGCTCCTATACCCTTAGGAGGGCACCTTGACCTTACCAGGTCTGAGGTGCCACTAAGGAAGGAGGAGGAAGACTATATGAGAAATGTTCCTTATGATGCTGCAGTGGGATCTGTCATGTATGCAATGATTTGTACTAGACCTGACCTTGCATTTGCAGTGAGTGTACTCAGCAGGTACATGTCCAATCCTTCAGAGAAACACTGGACAGCCATGAAGTTTCTTCTGAGATATATTGCAGGAACATTGGACCTGTGTCTGGTCTATGGTTTGCATACCTCTCCCTCTGAGCTATTTGGTTTTGTGGATTCTGACTATGCAGGTAACAAAGACAACAGGAAATCCACCACCTCCTTTATGTATACTTGGTGTGGCAATTGCATCTCATGGAAGGCACAGCTGCAGCCAATTGTGGCTCTTTCCTCCACAGAGGCAGAGTACATTGCTGCAACTGAGGCCTCCAAGGAAGCAATTTGGCTGCAAAATATACTCAAGGAGGTGGAAAGGAAACCTTGTAAGGCTGTGCTACACATGGACAGTCAGAGTGCACTCTACCTGTGCAAAGTTCCTGTCTATCATGAGAGGACTAAGCACATTGACGTTAGATATCATTTCATTCGTGTTTTGGTAGCTAAAAATCTTCTTCTTGTCAAAAAGATTGATGGAAAGATCAACCCTGCATATTTTGGCACTAAAATTGTGACTACTGATAAATTTATCTTTTGCAGGGAGTTCCTGCACTTGATCCAACCCAACTGATGCTGAGAAGGAGTATGTCTGGCCGATGATAGAAAAGGAATAAATCCAGTTCACATTTCAACAAGGCAGTTTTACGATATGTGTAAACATAGAATTAGGAGGGCAATTGTTAGGCTCATCTCACTCTAAGCCTCTTATGTAATTCTTATGTTTTAATGTGTATGTATGTATAATATGTACACAGGATCTGATGGAATTGGATTGGGCTTGAGCCCAATCTGATCTCAGTCCGGCCCAAGCTGCTATCTCAGTCCATGGACTCGGACTTTTGACCGTTGGAGGTTAAGCGACGACGTTTCATGTGGTGCTCGGCTTTATAAGGGTTTTTAAACCCTAATTGCCGACAAGTAGAGAGAGAAAGCTGAGAGCAGCTTATGGTTTCCTCCCTTGTCTCCTGAGCTCAGCTAGGGTTTCCATTCCCTTGCGCTCTCGAGCATAGGTAGAGCTCCCTTCACATCCAAACACTGAGATCCTGAGAGCTTGTGAGATTTGAAGCTCGATTGCCCTTCGGTTCTATCCTTGGTGACTGGTTCCTAGTTGAGGCTATCGGTTTCTTCACTTCTTTATTTTGATTTGATTGTAAACTGTTTTGATCGATCAGTACAAGTTCTGTCTTCGTGTTTTGTGTTTGAATCTCTCTATTTCATTCCGCATTTCAGATATAAAATAAGAAGCCTTGGTACTTTGAATCTTATATTATAATTAGTGGAACATACTGTCATCGATAGTGGGATGAGAACAAAATTGGCTACTACTTTATTATATTCCCATGTACATGTGGTTGTTGGTGTTATAGGTGCACATTCTATCTTCATATTCCACGGCAGTATGTTCCTCTAGATTTTTCAAAATTTTATTTTCCACCGGATTTTTAAATATGTTAACAGAAAATGACAGATTCAGCATATTTGAATCCATCTATAATCAGAAAATATAAGATTAAGTGATTTGTATAATATATCACAAATTTAGCACATTTGGAGAACATTTTTAAATATGTAAACAACAATCTGTCAAAAATTCAGAACACTTTAAAATCTGTAAACAACATTTTTATTGGTTAAAATCTGTAAACAGCAAATCTGTAAACAGCAATTTGGCACAAATTAAGCATACGTTAAACTCTGTAAAAACAACATTTTTGCATAAAAATTGTACACAGCAGTTTGTATGACATATTTGGGCAATTTCTAATAAAAAAAATATGTAATAATCTGTCACAAATTCAGCACACAGTAAAAAAATCAGCATTTGTTTGAAATACTCCAAAGTTGGTGTGTTAAAAGAAATCAGCATATGTTTTATAGAGTTTATATTACCTTATCTAGATAGTGGTTAAAGTTCATTAAAGTCTTTCATTGTCGAGGGATAGTTTAAATACAAAAGGAACTTTTAAAATGGTAGACTAAACAATTAGGGGAGAGGACAACATACTTGATTGACAACGGCCGAAGATATTATTGCATCGCAAGTCCTTAATGAGCTCATGTAGTTTGACACTAAAGAGTCTGCATGAGAAATCAAATATTTCCTCGGTTCGAACACCAAGGACTTCAGATAAACGGACAATTTCCGGCCACTTTGAATTGCAAGTGAAGGTAATGAACAAATCCGGATGGCCATAAAACTTGCAAAGTGCCATGGCATCTTGATAGTTTTGCATCATATACCTAGGGCCGCCGGTAAAGGATGACGGCAGAAGAATACGCTTGCCAGCAGAAGCAGGTTCACTATTTCCATTTGAAGCCGCCATAGTCAGGTTCATATAAGTATCGGAACGTAAATCATCTTGATGAAATCGAAAGTATAAGAGGCGGGAAGACTCAATCATAGTGTAAGCATCGACCACTAACTGCTGGAACAACTTTTGAGCGAACAAATAAAGTGCCTACTCTGTCAACCTATGTTGGAATCTGTAAGCAAAAAATTCCCTCAGAGTCAACTTAGTTCTCTTGCTGGTGCCATCAACATCACGATGCTCAATCTCGATTGTGTAACCATCTTCAGCATACTAAAATAGCAAAGGATATTGAAGAGCAAGATAGGAAGGATGTAGCTCAGTTATACGTTGCATATGACCAGTTTGTGTCTCAATAACAATGTCTCTTCCACCATTTTTAGAATCGGTGTCATCAAAAATAATAGCTGCAACGTCTGATGTAGTTGGAAGGTTGTACCTCCTTCCATCACGACCCCTCCTGCCGAGTAGCTTCAGCTTCACATTTTGAGAAAGGTCATTTACCAACCTATCCCTGGCCTCCTAAAGGATTGAGCAAGTGGGTTATGCTCATCTAGCATACGCTTTAGATCACCCACAAGAGATTGATCAAATTCTTTGGATTCACTTCTCCTGTGAGCATTAAAATAATCGTTGTTGATCGAGTTGAGACACTCGCAAAGTTATAGTTGGAAATGAAAAATCGAATTCTAACCTGGTAGCTCGAATGCGATTTGATTCCTCGTTATGTGTATCGTATATATACAATTGAGAGAATTTAGGGGAATCTCCGGCAACAGGCACAAGACTTCCGATCCTATGAATGTTTTGACCTTGTATACGATAGACGTAAGGCCCATTACCTGGAGGAGGTGAAAACTTTGCACCCATGGAGGTGAATGCAAACATATTGTTGTAGCTCTGAATATTCTCGAAAAAATGGCTACTCCTTGGATCAACACCCGAGAATAGCTCTCTCAATAGAATGGGCGGGTCAACAACCTTTGGCAACTCAACCTTCCCCTTAGAACAACACAAACTAAAAGTGGGTTTGGTTTGATTGTAGGACTTGTCACTTCGTTCCTCGTACCACATAATGGCACTGCAATAATCACAAGTCCAAGTCGGAAGCCCAATATCATGATAACTTACACACCGATAACAAACAAATGACACTATTAGTATAGTAAGTATACGAACAACAATAGCTAAAATAGCATATATTAAAAGAAACAATCATATAATATGGGAACCCAACAGAAATTAATATATATGTAAGGATGTGTAAACATAGATAAAAATATATATTGTATAATATTAAGATGAACGTCGAGGTAGAACATATTTAGGTGTGCTGGAAAACCAAGATGAATTATGCGTAGTACCATCAAGAACATCGGTGGTAGGGTTCTCCATTTGAGCTTGATAACCTGTTAACGGCGTCGAATGATCGTCTACAAAGGAAATAGAATTTAATTAGGTGAAATAGATATATAAATTGAGCATATATAGACATATAGATAGTAAAAAAAACAAAAGTAAAAATGGGGATCAATATATATCTCCAATTATGTGTACACCAGTAGTTGCAAATGTGATAGTAATCATAGTATATGAGTTCAATCTATGAAAAAATAAATTATCAAGACTCTTTTAGATACTTGTGGCTTTAAGGTTACTACACGTACAATGATATCTCTATAGAGCAATGGGAATACCAGGAGGAAGGTCACCGCTAAGAGGTTTAGGCCGTTTTGATGAATTCGGGGTAGTGCACACCGAAGGAGGTTGCTCCCGTGCTTGACGCTTTGATGCTAAAGAAAGTCGTCGCTTCATTCTAAGCTCCTTCGGTGTGAGCCGTTCGATCGAGTCCTCTGGTCGACATTGAACGTTGCCTAAGGAATAAACCCCAAAAAAACATTGTTACATGGATCAATAGATAACACATAAAAAACGCAAGAGATCAACAAATAAAAGGAAAAAATATTAAGAAAATTCGAATGAATAATAGTGTTTACCACATAGTGGTGTAATCCGACAATGTGTGGGGGTAGGCACAGTTGAATTGAGGCAAACTGGACGATAGAAAGATAGTAAGAATGAACGATCGAATAAGCAATGAGGTAGTGTTAAAGGAGGTCGGAATGAGGAAAATAAATTTATATTACCATTAGAGATGTCCCTCATAGGAGTCATCGAACGATTAGAAGAAGACGGGGTTGATGCACCAAAATCTAGGCAAATATGAGAATGAAAGGGTAAAATTAAAATTAATAAACTAACGGCACGGTGAGATATTAGACTAGCATGATTAAAAGGACAACACTATGTAACATTGACAGAAAATTAAAGTAAATTGATCGAAAACAAAGGAAGATACCTTGCAGAAGGTCACGAATAGGAGGGTTAGGCCGTTTTGATGAAGTTGGTGTAGTGCACATCGAAGGAGCTTGTTCCCGTGATTGACGCTTTGATGATATCGACTGTCGTCGGTTCATTCTAAGCTTACTCGGTTGGAGCATTTCTATCGAAAAATAGAAGGCGGTGTATAATTAAAAGTCGCCGGTATGAGAAAAATGAGATAAGATGAATTAATATTACCATTAGAGATGTCCATCATAGGGGTCCTATGCTTAGAAGACATCGGCGTTGAGGCATCACATTCTGCTGAAATTATGCATTAAACATGGATTCTATTGAATCGTAGGGATGATTCAAGTGTAAGATGGAAATTACCCGAATGCGTGAGTCAAAAAAGACCATCGTTCTCCATTGCAACAAATGTATGAAAAGGAGTCGACCTCTGGAGGAACTACTCGGAATGGCGGAGGTGGAGCAGAATGGAACGGTACTCAACGGGTGATCGAGATGGCGCGCAACAATAACGGAGATGGTCACCGGGATGAATGACGTTGATGTGATAGTGTCATGACGACAGTAACGGTCTTCGGGGTGAAAATGGTAGTGAAGGAGGAACAGTGATTGTTGAATTTTGTTAATTAATTAGAATTAAAATAAGGGAATCTATGAGATTAAAATCGAGCATTGAAATATGGAAAGAATAAAAATCTACAAACTAATTGGATAGTAGGTGGTATAAGAAAATAGTATAGTAGGTGGTATAAGAAAATAGTAAGAAAACAATATATTTAGTAGGTGTTAATTAGGGTGAAAGAATAAACATATATATATATAAAATTGCGATGAAAAAAGGAAGATATAAATAATATTAAACACCAATACATGATTCTATAATAAGGAAACAATTGGTCCTTATCCCCAAATGTAAATCATGCGTCCATTCGTGTTTTAGGTGATGAACATCATTTAAGATTGATTAATTAGTGTCATTTGCAACTAATATCCTTGGTTGTTTATACATCCAAGTCAAACCGCAACATGTCTACAATACCCCTTGACATATTTATCCATAGCTATTAGCTATATTGTGGCATGAAATAATGTCGTCACCACAAAAGGTTTGTTCCATATTATTGATTGTATTTTCTCATAACCATATAATTGCTGCTGAAGATACTGTCAACCAGGTTGAAAAGGAAATTAGGGAGAAAATGATGGTGGATTTCCCCATTACTGTTGGTGTAAAAAAACAAACAAAAGAGGTAACTAATAAATATTTTTATTTTATAATCAACCAAAAACCAACAACCACAATCCGAATAACGAAATAAAACAACCGAAATATGAGTGCGATATAAGAAACGAAACAAACATCCATGTAAACATCATAATAATGAAAATACAATAACAAATAAAGTTCCATAAATTAGCCATGAAGTTCGACGACAGGAACATCAAGACTCAAGTGGCATCAGTTGGCTCAATCTTCACCTCGACCTTAGTCTGCTTCGTCGTTGACATCTGACAATCCTCATTCTCATCCCCACTATCGATGGCAACGTATTGACGGCGTTTGGCGGGAGTAGACAGAGTGAGTGCTCCAGAAGAAGAAACATCTAAGTGTGAGTCCTGAGGGTAAAAAACAGTAAGAAGCAAAAGTTAGAGTAGTTTACCTTATGTGAAGGGCAGGTTCATTTGTAATATAGGATGAAATAAAGGAGAATAAAAGGTGGAAATTTTAGTGGGTATATATGTTAATATAATAATGGTGAAATATAGATAGAAAGGGCATCACCTGCAAGGAAGGAGTAGATGAGTTGCACTGGTCAATTAAGGCCGAATCGTCTGACATGGACCAGATGGTGTGTGTCTTATCCTTCTGTTGAGAGCAATCCTTCACCTTGACTCGAAACAAAAACTTCTTATCCAGAAGGACGTCAAAATCTTTAGGGAATGCATCCACATCACCAACCTAAACGGTTAGAAATGATGATTGTAAGGGCGGGTGGACAGCGGAAATTCAGTTGTAGATGATGCAATATGCGAAGAAAGCAAAATTGGCTATAGGATATCGTTGTAATAGTTAGTATGAGTATAGTGATGTAAAACGTATAACCTTAGCCTGTTTCTCTCTCAAGGCAGTAACTGAATAACGGACAAACTTTTGGGCATCATTGTCGAACATCATTAAGGAGGCATTACCCGTTTCATCTTCAACCTTTATTTGCAAACAAAATTTGTATGACACAGTTAAAAGCATAATAAGAGATAGAAATGATGTTAGATTCTCCAAAAAGTGTGTATCACGATGGAAGAATGTAAGGAGTACATACCTTTGCACCGGAAACAGAACTGGCTGATCACATGTGTCACAGAAGGAACCCGATCCATCCATCACAACACTCGTCTTACACTTTATGCAAGAATTGTAGAACCATTTATCACGCTTTTCGAAGTCAACCACCTTGGCAACAAATGTGCAGAACCCAGACTATAGAGAACATAAATGGCGAAAACAGAATAAGGAAGGTAAAAGGGGGAAAATTTAGCAAAGGAGGCAACACACCATATTATTTGATCAACTCAAAAGGAGGAAAACAAATAAAATATAAAGTCTGAAAAACATCGATAGCATCCACCGAACACTTCAGCATTGAACTTTCCATTTCACCCAAACATTAAGGAAATAGAATACATCAAAATAACACAAATGATTGAATATGATAAGAAACGAAAATACCTCAGTTTTTGAACCAAGCAAACAGAGAGTGACTCTTTCAGAGGAGGTGAAATACTTCTGGGCAGATGAAAGGGGTGATTGTACAGAGATATGTGTTATGGCGCGGGAAGACGAATGTCCCTCGGGAAATCCACTGCAAGAACACAGAAAACATGTGGATTAATGAGATAATTATGTAATGAAAGGGTAGGAAAAGGAACAGAAGAAGGAAACGAAGGCTAATGACATCAGCTATGAAACTAGTAAGTGAAAAGGTTTCAGAATATGATATTGAATGTTCACAGGCAATGGAAATTCGTAACCTCTTGAACTCTTCAATGGCGGGATGATGTTGATCTAGGATGAGTCTGGAACCCCACAATGCATTCGACACACTCACAGTTTCTGACAGTTAGAATAGGACCGAATTGTGAGTTCAAAAAAAAAAAAGAGAAAGTCATTAAAAGGTAACCATCTAATGCGAAAAGGAATGTTGAATGGAAAAAGTTGAGGAAATGAGATAGATACCTTCATATATTGTAACCTTAGCAAGCTTAGCAAACTGCAATATCACTATAAGCATGGAGTCACTGGAGGAAGTTACTTTCGCGTTCAATTCAAGAGCGTAGTCATCCCACAAAGTGACTGGCAAGATGTTATGCCTAAAAAAAAACCCAACATGAAAGAAGTTAGAAATACAAACAACCAAGAAAAAATAGTAATATGTACAATATATATTTGGAATTGACGCACCCATGATCTTCCAATTTAATGGACATTCTATTAGAGATCGAATGGTCAGCCTTTTCAGTTCTGATTAAATCAGTGCACGAAATGAGTTCCCCAATAACATCTACAAAACAATGATGCAATGACGTGTTACAAAGTAATAATAAAGAATGGTCAAATAAACCCTAAATTTTAAATGAACTAAAAATGAACAGAGAAATTAGAAAAAACTTAGAATGCATTACCAAATAAAAAATCTGATTTGATGGAGTTGTGCAAAATAGAACTGAAATCTTGAAAAGACAATCCACAACGGGGGAGGGTAAGTGCAACATCGCACAAATTGATGACAGTTGAATCAGTCACAATTATTTTCTTGGGATGATGAGTGAACTTGAAAGTAGCCTTGTTATTTGCAAGCTTGAAGTTAGAAATGGTAATTGTCGCAAATTCCTTCACTTGTTGGGCACTCTTCCATATCAAGTTAGAGTTGATTGCTGCCTCGATTCGTTGTCCCGGGATATGGAGGCTTAGTGAACACCCGAAGTAGAAACACTTTTATGACGGAGGATTCAGCAATTTCATTAAGGCTAGTGTATTTCACAATTGAAACCGCCATGTCAATATAGGATGAAAAGGAATGAAAAAGTTTAAGCGTGAGGAAAAGACGTTTAGAGGAGCATATTTATAATAAAGTAGGCAAAAAGAATAAACAAAGACTAAACGATTGTGGACAACGTGAAAGAGGAAAGAAAATAAAAAACAGAAGGAAAATAAGAGAAAATAAAAATCGGTTAGGAAAGAAAATCAGAGTAGACAATATATACTGAATTTTATGGTATAATCTAGAAAAAATAACAGAAGAGGTAATAATAGAATAGGTAAAATTCAGAGAAAAAAAATTGGGCTGATTTGAAAAAATAACTGAATAATATATAATATTAATGGAGATTACAATGTAATATAAGGTAATGATGTGAAAGTCAATTAGGAAAGAATATCGGAATATAATATATGCAAGTATATTGGAATGATGTAAAAGTCAAACAGGAAAAAATAATAGATTTCATAGTCATTATAGGTACATAGCATTGCTGAAATATATGGATTACTTAAAGCAGGAAAGAAGCAAGAAAATTACTGAAAATTGGTTCAAGAAAATTGCAAGAGCTAATTAAATAAATCGATCAAATTACTGAAAATTGGTTCAAGAAAATTGAAATCTTTACCTTGTTTTTCACTGCTGCTGATTGTGCATTTGACAGTAGTTGTGCGCCAAATCTCCTACAACCGGTTATTTCAGATTAGATCCAAGGATACACAAAGGAATTCAGGAATCCAACGAACGAAATTGAAGGCTAGTATAAAATATGTAAACTAAAACCTTGTAATCTAGGTTAGATTCAAGCATTCCATTTCACCCATATCGGTTAGATTCAAACATTCAATTTCACCCGAGCATCAACACACAGAATACCTAAAAGGATTCAAAACACTCTCTGTTGCTCAGAAAAAAATGCCAGTAAAAAATGCCAATAAAAAGGAATTCGACAAATAGATAACTAATGCCGAAATCAAGGATCCAATGAATTACGAAAGTCATAAGGCAGTCATAAACATAACACAAAATAGCAAAACAACAACATAGGTAGTTGAAGAAATCTGAATCTGCTTAATATGCAACTCAACCCTTTCCATATTCAAATATTATAACCGCTCCAACAACCAACATGGAACTTGAAAATATTTGTTGTTGAAACTGAATTTTAGAAACTGAATATATATAGATGAATTTTAGAAACCAAGTTAAAGAACTGAATTTTAGAACAAATTTAGAGCTGCGAAATTTCAGAAATAGAATGACAGAACTGATTTTAGATGTTGAAATACAAAGAGTGTATTATAGAAAAGAATCAAGGAAACTAATTTAATTAAGCTAAAGTTTAGAACAAAATTAAAGAAAATTGTCATAAACAGAATTGAAGAACAGAATTATAGATGTTGTAGAAAAAAAACTGAATTACAGATGTGGATTTACCTGCAATTACCTGCAATTACAGATGTGGACTTGCTCAAAAAATCAAGTCACATAAGAACTGATGTAGTATTGTCATCCTTCCCGGTGAAATACTAATGTAGTATTGTCATCCTCAATAATAACAAAATAGGATATCTACCTTCCCATTGAAATTCTGATCGTGAATAGCTTTTGAGTTTGTAGCAGGTGGCACATAGTTGGTCCAAATAATGACCCGATCTTTCTTTGATTGAAGTTCAGCAGACTTTAAGCGCCTTTTGGCTTCTTCTTCCATCATGTTTGCACTCCATTCAACATATTTAGCTAACCCCTGCATTAGGTACTCCAAGGTTATTATCAAATCGAAATGACAAGACTTGTAATATTATTGTAGAAAATCAGCGAAAAGGGATGTTTCTACAAATGGAAAGACCTCCCACAAATGTTGACTTTCATGAGCACTCCTAGTCAAAACGTATTACAAATCCAAAACCATTGGCAAAATCATTTCAGAGAAGAGACAACCAATCAATCAAGATTTGGAAAATAAGATACTGAATATACTCCTGATCTAAAATGTTTGTCATTCTAGGCTTTAACAGTCACAATCTAAAAGGTTTGCAATTTAACTTCATGGAGTGAGCACTTGCAGAGTTACATGTCCTTAAATTACTTCTTAAAGAAGAGATTATAATTTAAAGAAGAGATAATAATTGAGCACTTACAGAGGTACATAGAGTTACATGGAGACCGAATATGAATATCTTCTTCCCCTGAAACCAATTTCAAGGTCATAGAATGTAGTGAAGAAATCCCAAAAATAGGGCATGAATATCCAGGCAAACGATTCGAAAAGGACTGAATACCTCCAGACAAAATTAGAATGTGTGTCGAGTCAAGTTACTGGTAATTATCCAGGAAAACAATTCGAAAAGGAGAAAAGATGAAACATACCTCCCGGCAACAACATCGCTGGTGGAGGTATTTGGGGCTTAGCTTCGAAATTGGCAGCGGAGGAGCCTGGATTATAAACTACAATCGTCGAGGGTCAACAACATGAAGGAGAGGGAATTGGAGGCCATGAACCAGGTTGCAATCGTCAGCGTGGACTTCATGCTCTGAAATCGGTGCTCTGAAATCGGCGACGATATGGGCATCGGAGTTCGAGGATGAGGTCGAAAAATAAGCAGCAGTATTTATAGCGAGCAATCACAACCATAAAACCCGAAATCAATCTAAATAAAGAAGAAGGGCGCATCTGAAATCAATCGATGGGGCAAAATTAGGAACATGAAATTAGAAATCAATCAATGGGGCAAAAGGAAGAGAAACTGACGGGAGGAGGAGAAACCTGTCGGTGGCGGGAGGCGGGCTAACCTGTCGCTGACGGAAGAAGGATGAGATTGAAAAATAAGCAGCAGTATTTCTAGCGAGCAATCACAACTATAAAACCCAAAATCAATCTAAATAAAGAAGAAGGGCGCATCTGAAATCAATCAATGGGGCAAAATTAGGAACATGAAATCAATCAATGGGGCAAAAGGAAGAGAAACTGACTGGAGGAGGAGAAACCTGTCGGTGGTGGGAGGCGGGCTAACCTATCGCTGGCGGAAGAAGATGGAAGAGAAACTGACTAGAGGAGGAGAAACGAAGAAAGATGAAGCAGGTCTCAACTCTCAACCCTAGCGTGGGTGACGACGGAAATTGAAACATAAAAAAAACGTTAAAAGGAGAAATAAAAAAAAAGAAAAAAGTTAATTGGCCAAAAATGAGAAAGTAAAGGAGAGAAGGACACGTGTACAAAACTCTTTGCATTTAAGTAATGACTAGCATAGTACCCGTGCCTTAGGCACGGGCTTACTATTTCAGATGTACTCATGTCAACAATGAATACGTATTGGCATACGAATTCCGACAGGATGCTATCCGGTAGGTCATCCCTTCCAAATCGTTACCTAAACAAAAAACGTATTGGTATACGGAAGACTTTTAATTAAAAAAAATACTATATAGAGTAATTAGCTAAAAAGCCAAAATTTTAAAACTAATTAGGGAAATAGTCACACTTTGAAACTATTTAGGGAAATAGCCAAAATGTTGACTTTTTGACTTTTTAATTATAGAAAGCTATCTATATTTATGCTAAATTACGAATGTTATCCGAAATTTCTTAGACTTCAAAATATTACTACGGACTTAATACTGATTATTTATAAAATGACTTTTGGTGGTACTAACTACCATAATCTACTGACTATATTATGAATAATGAATTTTCTATGATTTCAAGCCCACCACGCTCTGCAATTAAAACTTAAAGTCAGAGAGGTTTGACCGATACCTGAACTTAGTTACACTGGACCACCCGCGTTCCTGTAGCTTCCGGTTTTCTAGAGGTGGCTAACCTTCAACCAGGCCTCCCTTAGTCCAAGCACAGCACAAATCTGTTTCGTTTCCTACCTCAGACCGTAGTCTCGAACTCTCAGTTTTTGTTTTTGGAGGGTGAAAGGATTGGAATCAAGAAAACTAATTATTTAGAACATAGAGTTCGATTAAGTAGCTTTCCCTTTCTTAAAAATAAACTTTTATTGAATTTGGAAAATATTACAACACACAAGCACTCCTAATTTAAAACTTACAAACACACAAACATACTAGATTCTCACACCAGAAAGATCCATCGAAGGATTCTTGATTTTTTAGTGATGGGAAACCAACCTACTCAGAACTCAACAATGCTTCTCTTTCTCTTTCTGTATTACAAAACTTCTCTCTCTTTTCATATGTTTTTCTCTCTCTGAATTTGGATGCCCTTAGAAGTCTGAGGAGAGCTCTATATATAGAGCTGGTTGAAAGGCATTGGATGCCTTTACAACGTCTAAAAGCTAATGGCCGACATATGGGCCCCTACGCACTCAGAAAATAATAAAAGCACACAGTGCTAACTCAATAATACAACTCACATGATGAAAAAGAAAACAGAAAGGTACAATAATTGTGCAGGTGCATGATGATGATGTTTAATCATTCAGGTTCTGGACCCCCTCTTCTCCCATATTGGCCTCTAAGTCATCATCATCCATTATCAGATCTTGGAGATTATCAATCTCCAAATCTTGCTCATTATCCAAATCGAGATCAAGCATTAGACCTTCAGTGTATTCTCAATCCCATGTAATTAACATATCAATCATCCTTTCATGGCCTTCCTTGTCCAAAAAGTGACCAGCTTCTATTTGTGCTAAATAGAGCTCAATGGACTCGGACCTGTCTATAGCTTGCTGCATCAATGGCTTGAGTTGTGGGGTTATGATGAAGGTGGTATTCCCAACTTTGAATATTCCACAGTCAGTCTGTCTAAACTTGTTGATGTAAAAATAGATGTAGAAGAACCCTTTTGCTCTTGCTGCCCATGGATGTCTTATTATATTATTATGGCTTCCTACTACTGGATCTACCACGTACCAGTATTCTTCAGTAAATAGCAGGAAGATCAGGTAGTGTGGTAACCGGATTTTCCCCTTGTTAACATCCATGCAAGCACTGATAACACGACAACCATTTATTTCCTCTATCTTCTCAAACGTTGTTGCTCTGAGGAAAACCTCCTTCTGGAATTTAGTGAAGTGGTTGTACAGGAAGCTATGCTCTTCTTCTTTTGGCCATGGTTGCTTGTATTTGTAGAGTCCATTACACATTCCATATTCCCATGCTTTTAGATACTCTGAATCAAGATATGCCGTAAGTGGCAATGAGATTCCTCCTAATCCAGCGAAATTGTTTATACTGAAATGATTACACCACTCTCTGGTCCTTGCTGGAGTATTGTGATCCCTCAAGGTTACTGTCCAGTAGAAGTATCTGAAATCTCTCATCCTCCATCTCCTACAGATTTCTTCTTGAAGTTCTATAGGTAGTTGAAGAACTTTTATAATGATTTCCAAAGTTAAAAATCTTTCAACCGTTCTGTGTCTCGTTTCAAGGAGTCCACGACGGAATCTGTTATGAGTAAATCTTCCAAAATCAACAGAAATATAAAAACTTGGAGGGGAAACCCATCCTTGATATTCTCTTATGCTACTTAAGAAATCAAGATCCATCTCGCTGGTTGCCCAGCGAGCGTCTTCCCATCGAGTCTGCTTTCTTTGGTCCATCAGCTAGTTCTCTAGTTAGGCTGTCTGCTAGAGAATTTTTTGAACCCTGCACATGTTCAACAGTAAAGGTGAATTGGTTAAGGGCTAATTGCCAACGCAGGAGCCTCTCATGCGCTTTCATATTATCAAGATTATTATTTATAAAACCCAATATTCCTTTACAATCTGTTCTGACTGTAAAAAGTTTAGGGGCTAAAAAGATTATAAACTTCTGGATTCCACGATAAATTGCAAGAATCTCTTTTTCCATGACAGTGTAATTATACTCAGATTTGTTGAAGCTGCCACTGCTGTACTTGCAAAGCTTGTTATCTTTCTTTAATTTCAAAACAGCTCCCCAATGATAATCACTAGCATCTGTTTCAAGAACTAACTCATCATCTTCATTAGGTAGAGTTAATATTGGAAGTTTTTTACATCTTCTTTTTAGTTCTTTGACTATCTTGGTGTCTAGCTGAGTCCAATTCCAAACTTGTTCTTTCTTCAATTTTACCTGTAAAGGTTTTCTTAGTTTGGCTAAATCTTTAATGAAATCAGAAGCATAGGTAAGACATCCTAAAAACCTTTCTAGTTGTTTTCTATCTTTGATTTCATCAGGAAATTTTTCTACCTTTTCTAAAATATGTTCCTGCAACACAATTTGACCTGCTTTTATCTTGAGTCCTAGGAATTCAATTTCTGGTTCAGCATAAATGCACTTTTTCTGTCCTAGAATGATTCCATGATCAATGCATTTTTGGGTTATGGCTTTTAAATCATGTTTATGTTGCTCCAAGGTTTTAGAGAAGATTAAGATATCATCAATGTAAACAAAACAACAATGTTTAAATTCTTTGAAAACATTGTCCATTCTTCTCTGGAATATTTGTGGTGCGTTCTTTAACCCAAATGGCATGACTATCCACTCATAGTGTCCTTGTGGAGCACTGAATGCAGTAAGTGGAATGCTATCTTCATTCATCTTTACCTGCCAATATCCACTTTTGCAGTCCATTTTAGAGAACCAAGTGGCTCCCTGTATTCTATTAAATAAAACTGTTTTATTAGGGATATAGTATCCATCAAAAACAATATTATCATTAAGCTTTTTATAGTTGATAACCATTCTAGCTTTTCCTCTTTTCTCTTCAGCATGATTTCTGACCATAAAGGCGGGGCTAGAATGAGGGCTTTTGCTTTCTCTGATTAATCCTTTCTTTAATAGCTCATCAATTTGTTCTTTAAACTCTTGCTGATCTTTGTAAGTATAAACCATTTGTTTTACTCTAATGACAGTCTTTGGATCTATTAATTCTATGGTAGCAAATGATTTATCTTTTTCCCAAAATTTTAAAGGATTTTCAGAGTATAACTCTTTGCACATTTTTTCTTGTTGTTTAAGAATTTTTTCTTTTAAGCCTATTTCACAAATGGAGAGTGCAAATTCTCTTTGAGTAGGAAGAATATACTCCTCACCACGCTTAGTGCGCGTGAACTCTATTGCTTGGTGTGTATATGCTTGTTTGATCTTCTTAACCCAAGCATCTTCTCCATTGATATTAAAGACCATCATGTCTAAGTGTTGAGTGACTGGGACATGAAGTCTTTGGAAGTTGTTTCCAATTAACATGTCATGTGAAGATTGAGTAGTAGCCCATAGTGTAAGGATTACACACAAGACTCCACCTATCATGATTGGTACATCAGAAGCTAATTCTGAATGAACCATGATACTATCGTCAGCTATCCTGACTTGGATTGGTTTACGAGATTTCTGCCATATGAACTCAGGAAATAATGCCTTTTTACCAAAGCATACCGAACAACCGCTATCCACAAAGGCACATAATTCATATTTGTTAAAACCTTCTAAACAAATACTTATTGGGATATAAATGCTATTGGGATTTGTGATCCTATAATTTTTCTTCAAGGATCCTCTACTGACATGCTCAAGGCTTTCTTCTATCCTCACATTCTCTTCGTAGAGATGCCTAAGATCCATCACTTCCATTCTCATTCCTATTTCTTCTTCACAAAACGGTTCACAAAACGGTTCCTTATGAGGTTCCACAAAATTCTTTGCTCTTGCATCATTTTCAAAGATAGGTTCACTAATGGTTCTAGTTTGATATCCTACTATCTTTCCTTTAGGCTCAGAACTGGATGATTCTCCCCGTCTTTCCTCAATACTTGCGAGTGTTGGAGGATGCAATAGAATTGTATCAGTCTCTCTAAAAGGACAGGAAGGAGTTATACCACTTTCCCTAGAAGGACATAAACCTAGATCAATACTATGTCTAGATGGTTCTCTTATAATTCTAATTTCTAACCTCTTGTTTAAGGCTGCTATCATGCTAGCTATATCCTCATCTACCACAAATGACTTGTCTTTTTTGCTTGTCATAGCTCCTTGGGTTCTTGGGTTAATACTGAGATTAGGATTGAACCTAAAACTGGGATTTCTGGCTAGACTCGGACACCTAGATAGGTTTACTTGTGGTTTAGCATTCGTATGGATTCTACCTTCTTCATCTATAGTTAAAACTTTATCGCTGCTAGTGGCTGCAGAATTTTCGAATGTGTTTACCCAAATGGTCTTTAGTTTTATCCGGTCTGGTCTTAGCTTTACTGGCACAACCTCTTTGCTAGGTCCTACTACCTCGTGTTTCTTAGCTTCTACTATGTGACACTTACGTGGAGGATTTGTCGTGTTTTCCAGTTTATAAACTACCTTCCACTTTAGCTGTAATGGACAAGTTCCCTTGTGCATACTGATACCTTCAGTTAACAATTTTATAGCTAAGAATTTAGATGCATAACGATCTTCTAAACTTACATAATAGTTTGGCCTACAGATCCAAGAAACTGCTCCTTGACTCAGATTACAGACTATTCCACTGATGCATTGGTCACTAAACTTTTTATGCCTAATATCACAAACGAAATTAATGCATTGCACATCCTTACCATAGTCTTGTAATGGAGTTATAATAACTTGAATGCCACATATAAAGATATATTTAAATTTTTTTGTCTTTGTTATGTTTTTGAATATTTGCCCAATTTATTAAGTTCACTTCAGTTGCTTGATTTTCATTGTTTTTAACTGTTACGTCTCCAGACATCTCTTCACACACATATTTAGCATATTTTGAGAACAATGATTTTTTAACAAACTGTTCTTTGGCAATGATCGGGAAATCAACCCCTGATCTGGTCATTTCTTCTACTTGTTCTTCATCAATAGAAGTTTCAGCTTGCTGAATTTGAGCTAAGGTGGTCATCTCATGTTCATCAGAGAACTCACTAGGAGCTTCTCCTTCCATCATCTCATTAATTTCTTCACCTTCAATTGACTCATTTTCAGATTCTTCATGTTCATCGAACTTTTCTTCAATTATTTCCACTATTCCTTTGTTGTTCCTTAGAGCTAAATTTACTGCTTCATCTTCTGATAGTTCTATGTAATCCAAAATACCTAGGGCTTCTGCTAATCTATTGTTCTTCTTGTTTTTGCATTCATTAGCATAGTGACCGGATTCACCGCATGCCCAACATTTGCAGTTTTTCTTTTTCTCAGGACAAAATGAGGCTTTCTGAAAAAATCTTCTATTTTTTGAGAAAGGCTTTTTATAATACTTTTTATAATATTTTTCACCTCTTTGTTTGTTGAAACTTTTTCTCTTATAATTCTTTTTTCCTTGATAATCTCTAGTGTTGCATCCCCATTCTGTTGGTGTCTCCCAACAAGTTAAGAATTGTTTCTTCATTCTTTGGGTGCTTCTGACATCTCGACATTTTTTCTCAACCCATTTCCTAACATAGGAAATTCTATTACCAAGAGAATCTTTGCTTCCATTTTTTATTAGCTCTCGATATTCTTCACTTATTTGTTCATTAATTGGGGAAGGAAGTTTATCAAAGAACATTTGAAGATTAGTGCCATTTTCTCCTATCTTGTAGTAACATTTTTCGAATTCTATTATATAGTTATCAACATATTTCATGTTACAGATTTCAAGATTGTTCAAAGTTCTTTGCCATTTTAAAGCTTCCTTATCTTCATCTTCCTTTTCTCCAATGAATTCATCTTCAATTAACTCGCATATTAATGTGAACATATTCACTGGACTTGCTAAATTCCTAAGTTCTTGCTTAGCTTCATCACCAATGGCTCCATACCAATCGGCAATACAACCATAGAAATTGTGTTCTATATAATTAAGGAATTGGGAAGAATTCCATCCTACATTCATGTTTAATACGCTCATCATGCTTTTCTTCCAGAATTCTATAATCTCACGCCTGTTCCTTACACCATCCAGGTTTAATTTGTAACCTGTTTCACTTATGGGTTCTAGGTTAATTTCTCTTTGCCTATGGTTTGGCATAATACTCACTCCAAATCTTTCTTTCTTCTCTAGAAACTCCTTCGGCTTTAGCCTAGGTCTATAATTACTGGTTGAACCATGTTCATATCGCCTGTAGTTTCTTCTAGCTTCATTCTGTTCTACTGGTTCATTCTCCCTCAGCCTTCTTTGTCTTAGTATTTCATCTAGCTTTTGTTGAACTTTGGATATGGGAATGTTTTCCATGTCTTTCAGATTAATTAGTCCCATTTGCTGATATACTGCTTCTTCATCAGAATTTCTGTCAGACTCATCATCACTCATAACTTCTTGGTTTGTGAAGTTGAATTCAATGTTTTTGAGTTTCTGTAATTTCAACTTCCATTCTGGGTCGTCCAACTTAGTGCTAAATCTCCTTGTTTGTGGAACTGGATGTTGATTCATTTTTAAGGATTTGATTTTCGTCTTGATTTTCTCCTTCAATAATACCTTTTTTCTTTATATTATCTATCTTAGTAGAAAACTTCTTTTTGGATTTTTTAAATGGATAACTATATTTAAAAGGATCTCCTTTCTTAAGTTCACCACCAGATCTTAGGCTTATCTGATGACTAATTTCGTTGATGGCTTTGAGATTGGTTGAGTGTTGCACTTCACCTGTTTCTTTTACTATCTTAAAAATCTTACTGCTAATTTCTAGATATAACTGTTCTAATTTTTTAATTTCAACTTTTCAATCTATAAGTTGATCTGAAATAGCATTTAAAATTGCTCCAAAGTGCTTATCATTTGTATCTAGATGTAAAGCATGAGGATAAGTCTTATGGGGACAATTAGTAGATACCTCCAGATTGGCTTATAGATAAATACAAATATTTTACTTAACTTGGCTCTGATACCAAATTGCAGGATCACACAAAATACTGAATAATAATTAAGCAGAAAAAAAATACAAACTAAGGGTATATTCTAATCTTGCTAAGAGCTAGGGTTTATTTTTATAATTTTTTGGTTTTTAAGGGGAAAGTTTACAATTACACAAAAGTGAATAGTGAATTTTGGCTATTCTCCAAAATACTTTGGAAAATAGGCTATTCTCCTAATATCTTTAGATTTTTTGGCTAAATCACAAGTTTATTCGCTAATCTTGCTCTATTAAGGTAATCTAGATATAAATTTATCTGTTACTCTAATAGAAAATAGTGAACCCTAAAAAAAGCTAAAATAAAATTAATGACTATTAAAATCTAAATCATTCCATTGTTTTTAGTTGTTATAATATTTTTTTAACTCTACCCATATAGTTGTTACACAACTCTACTTTAACTTAAGCTATAAAAAACATGTATATAGTTTTCTAAATATTTGTTAAAGTCAATATATTTGGGATTATAAAAGAGGTCTAATTAAAGAACAAATTTATTCACGTAAAACTTACACAATTATTCCAATAATTGTATCTAAGACACACACGCACTCACTAGCTTACACATACCTTAATATAAATTAATAACATGGGGATGAAAGTTAAGATTGACAAAGAAGTTGCTATTATATATGTTAGTCGAAAATGGAGCGTACGTGAAGCTATTTGAATTGTGTAAATTTATTCGTTGAAATTTCTTAAAATGAAAATGGTTGAATTACCACTCTCATATCAATACCTCTAATGTAAACATTCTTGATTTTTTTAAAGTTATAACTATATATTAATTATGAGTTATTAAGGTGTGGGTACGGAGTATCATAATTGTATTATTCATTAGTCTTAATTTGATATTTGATTGATTACTAATTTTAAAATGGTAAAAAAATATTTAAAATTAGCAAAAGTGATTTGTCTAAGATTTAACCCTAATAAATCATCTAAAAATATTAAGAAGATAAGTTTTTTTTACCGTTCAACATTTCAAATAATTAAGTTTTTATTTTTTTAAAAAGTAGTTGAATATATAGAACTAACCGATTCTGCCAAGCTAACAAAACCATGTAAATCAATTAAAGTAAAAAATATGAAAAACTAAAGTTGGATTATGTTAACTAATAAATTAGATTGATCAAATTAAAGAGGAACCCATCAGTAATTATAATCCAATGAAATTACAGAAGTCTATGGGGATGTGACGTAAGTCTTTGGTCGTGATGTGACGTTTTCAACCTGTCTATCATGTATTATTTTAAGAAGCTAGTTTAGTATCCACACCTACATATTGATATAAAATTGGTGTTATATACATGTAGCACGCTACATATAATTATTTAGTTAAAATATAAGTATGAATTATATGGAAAAGGATAATAATTTTAAGTTATCTCAAACTAAATTTTAAAATATAATATAATATACATATAAAAATATTTAATTTTTAAAAAATTATTCAAATTTTGTAGCAGAATTTATTTAAAAAAATTATTTATAATCTTTATCCGAAACTTTCATATATTGTATTCAATATTTTCATTTATTTCATATTCCCATTTTGTTCAATTTAATCCTATTTTTCAAAAAGAAATGTTTGATATCCCATATATTTTACAACTTTTTTTTTAAAAAAAAATTGAACTCATGCAATTAAGTAAGCACATTATTTTTAACGTTCATCATATATCGTTTTTCAAATCCAAGTAGTATATTATTGAAATATCCTCTGTCTTTCATATTCTATTAATTATAACATATACTAAAAAAAGTAATGATACCATTTTCATTATATTGTTTAACTAATATTTGTACATATAATTGAGAAAATATATGTACAAATATTTGAATAATGTAACTATAGAATCGACCATCATTTACATTTGTACTCATCAATGTCATCGTCTTTATTTCAAAGATTTATTAAAATTAAATCATAATTAAAATCATTAAATAATATATAATTAAAAATTCAAACTAAGTAAATAATAATTAAAATTTTATAACAAATCATTTTTTTAAAATCAATCAATAATAAAAAATATGTTTATTAATTTTAGGTTTGTTACGAAGGTAGCCTTAATTTGTGGAAAAAATATTGTTGTTTGATTTGGGTATAGAGAACAAAAATGGATCTTATTCCGTATGATAATTGAAATAGATGAAACAATTAAAAATTTTAATTTTAATTATTTCATGTTTGTTATGAAGATGGTCGAGCCTTAATTTGTTTTAAAAAAATTATTGTTTTTTTATTTGGGTTAGTGAGAAAATGTTAAATATACGTCAATATTTTTTTTTGAGCAAAAATCTACATCAATGTTAATGGTAAGTTAAGCAATTTTTTTAATTGAAGATAGGCTAGAGAGTAATTAGAAAATTAAGGTAGCAATTAATTTAGATTATTAGATATATTAGAATTAAGTAATGGATCAAAACTAAATTAGTATTTATTAAATAAGATTTTAGATTAGATATTGATATTTATGATTATCTAAACAATTAGCAACAAAATCAAGATTATATCAACCAATTTCGTATTTATAGGGAATTAAAAGAAAAATTCAAAAATTCAAGAAATTGACACATATGATTGCTTAAATATGGTAGGGCCACATAGGATCGAAAAGAAAGGAGAGAGCGCCAAGTGGCCGCTTCAACATCTGCTTTAATATTATATTAGATATAGATTAATAACAATAATAGCTTAGAAACATAACAAATTTTAAATGTCTCGTAAACATACCAAATTACAAATGAAAGACAAGGTAGTAAAAAAATTCATAGTTAGGCTTTCTAATAAAAAAAATTAATAACAATAATAAGTTCACCCGGGGCAAGGTTAACAGCAAGGTTGATCTAAAAAAAAACAGTACACAGTATCTATACAGAAGCTAAGCACAGAGGTTGTTAAAAGTACATAACAAGGTCGATCTCGGTAAAAAAAACAAACAGAAAACCAGTGCCGGTCCTATCATTTTGAAGGACCGGGACAAGAAAAAGAAATTAAGGCCCCTAATTTAATAAACGCTTCTTCAATACTAAAAATAAAAAAATATATATCCTACATCTTATGTTTAATTTTTAAACTTTAAATTGAAACATGTATAATTACTTAAATCTCATATTCTGTTTTCAACAGTTGTGAAAAACACCACCTTAACAATTGAAAAGATTAATCAACACGAAGCATGATGTCAAAATTAACCAATAACTCAAATGTAACTCAAAAATGAATCACTATGAAATAATCTGCATCAAATAAACAGTATACACTTTTAGTAGAATTTACTACAAAAAATACTACTAAGTTGGGCCCTGGACCCAACTTATTAGTATTTTTGGACATTTTCTTACATGTTTTAATTTTTTCTTGAGCCTTATTTCAAGTGTTGTATACATAAAGAAATATAGTTTATGGCCTCCTACTAAGTTGGGCCCTGGGCCATTGCCCAGGTTCACCCATGGTTCACAACAAGGTCGGTTTTAAAAAAAAAACAGTACACAAGCCGTGTGACAGAAACTCAGCATAGCAGTAAGTACACAGCAATGTTGATCTAAAAAAAACAGTACTGTTGTTTTTTTTTTGTCTTTCTATTATGTGGGCAAACCACTAGAATACAACAAAAACGCCAAAACGCTCTCTTTGGAAAAAACCCCTTGATTGGGGCTGAAGAACTTCTCCTCCGACCACCTTTCGGAGGCCAATAACCCCTCTTCGGAGGCCAATAACTCCTCTTCGGAGGTCAATCAATAAACAACCCCGTCGGTCTAAAGCCTCGGGCTTGCTTGCCACTTTGTGCTGCCGGTTTATTCCGTTGGTTGATTGCTTGTTCCATATACAAATGTCTTCTTCATTGGAGATCCTTTGAAGTAGATAGAACTCCTGTTTTCAACAGGGTTGTACAAACCATTGCCCATGAAGTGGCGACAAGAAAATCCCTTTCCGATTGGGGCTAATCTCCCCGTGTTCGTGCCTCCTCCCCCTCGGAGTGTCCTTCTCCCTTGGAACTTTTAATTATTCTGGGTTCGGCTGCTCAGATCTGGACCCGTCTCTTCCAATCAGACATCTAGGCCTTGTTTCCAGTCTTGGGTGTTGAAATCCGGCCTTGTTCTTGGCCCCTTGATCTCGTCTCTGACGCATAATCCGAGCTTGCCCCGTTGCCGGCTTCTTTTTCAACCTCGCTAGTTCGAGGTTTGGACCGCTGGTGGGAACCTGGAACGAGCGTCTCGGATGCTCGGCTGCTCTGGCGTCTCGGCCCCATCCGTTTCGTGGTTTTGTGCCTTGGCGTCCCGCGGTTCCGCAGTTGCTGCGTTTCTCCGGGCGCGCTCATCGTTGATGTACATATTTGCACCTTCTTTTATTACATCTTTTGACTTCATATTTCATTCGATCTCCAAAGAAAAGGTTCAAAAGTATATAAACTTGTGTAAGAATGGGCTAAAATGTAAGAAATAGGGTCTGCACAAGTTTTGAGCTAACCATGCAGGAATTCGAGCGAAAACGAAGTCAAAACGGAGAAGCCAAGTGAAGCTGAGCAGAGGTAGATATCGACCCTAGACCCAGATATCGACCTCTGGGGTAGATATCGACCTTCAACATAGATATCGACCTCAACATAGACATCAAGTAAAGCTGAGAAGAGGTAGATATCGACCTCAGACCCAGATATCGACCCCCATATCGACCTCAACATAGAAATCGACCAGAGCTGAACAAGTCGAGCAGGAACAAAGACCTCGATATCGACCTCTGGTGTCGATATCGACCCCTTATCTTGACAGAAGATAGACTCGATTTCGAATGCGGATTGGAACTATATCTTCAAAGAGGCACGGAATTATCTCATACTTTCAAGATAGATGGCAGCTGAAGTTTTATTTATCTTTTACCTTTAAGATTATTTAAGTTTTATCAAAATAAAAGACCTATCTTAATTGTTCGGATAGAGTTATTAGTTTAGATAGGAGTTACAATCCTCGGATAGCAAGGATTAGTAGCCTATAAATAAAGCCTTAGGGGCTGATTTGTTAGATCATCCAAGAATCCCAGAACAATCCATTAACCCAAGACAATAGACAATAGAGTTAGAGTTAGAGAGAAGTTTTAGGGCTCGACGTTTGCGAAAGTTGACGTTAAGTTGTAAAGCTTCGAAGTTTAGTTTAATGCAAGTTTCTTCCTTTCAATTGACGATGAATTCCATGATGAGAAGCGATTAGTTCCCCAAAGCTCTTAGGGTCGGGGTGAGCCCGACGTTAGCCATGCGCGCTTGAGGTAAGTATTTGATGTTGATATCGTTGTGTCTATCTCTCCTCCTACGATTCTATGTTTAGTCCTAATCCAAAGAAAAGGGATTCATGCTAACAACTTGAGTTATAAACATAAAATTGGTAGAGACAATTAGGTTTATTTGAAAGAGTAATCCTAAGAGTTGGTGTACGGCGAAAGCTCGTCCCTCGGGTGAAATAGCGCAATTGTCCGTCTTATTTATCTTATCGCATGCATTGGTTAACGTTGTGGTAAACCCTAATCCTAGGAGTTGCTTTTTACATAAGTTAATTCATCAAAACCCACTGTTTTATTTCTGTTCATTGCTTCTCTCTCCATCCTAAAGTCTTCGGCCTTTCTTTGCCGACGAGAAACTAACACACTGCAGGGAGACATCGATATCGACCCCAGACGTCGATATCGACCACTGAGTTCGTCGACAGTTTTCTGAGTCGACGACGAACATCGCTGCGGAGTTTGCTGAGCATCGATATCGACACCAGAGATCGATATCGACCCTTCTGTATCGACTGGCAGTCTTCTGAGCCAGTCGATTTCGTGGACTGACATCGATATCGACCCCACCAGTCGATATCGACCACTTGTTTTTGTTTCTGCAGGTCTTCTGTTGCAGAGAACATCGACAGCCGAGGTCGACATCGAGGCCCCAGGTCGAAATCGAGGCTTCTGGTCGACGCAGACGTGAGATTTCCAACGCTACTAGGATCCCGCTGACACGCCTCCTCGTGGATCGATCCTGACTACCCTTCCACTACAACGGGAGAAAGTCTTGTAATTATTTGCATAGGTCAGGAGTCGGATTTACATTTATTTACATCTTATTATTTGTATTCGACTTACCTCTTTCTCCCCTAATTCCAACACCCTTCTGGTATGATTTCTCACACTTCCTCTATTTTTTTTTTCTGGATTTGCATATTTAATTAGTTGATTGGGAAGAAATTTCATATTGGGTGTTTAGGTTTTGAACGTAGATTGCGCGGGAAAGAGTATTTGTATGTTTGTGAGGCATGAAATTTTTTTTTATATATATATGTGCGGCTATGAATCTGAGTTTTGTATATCTACGGGCATGAAATCTGATTTATATATATAATAGGGAGAGATCTAACTTTTATAATTCATGTGGGGCAATAATCGGAATTTTTCATAAGTTTGGGCTATTAATCTGAATTTTATATATATATGGGCTGATTTTGTAAATCTGATTTTTCTAGGGGGGTTTATATTCTGATTTTTTTTATATAGATTTGAAATCTGATTTTTTTAGGCCAAACTTATTTAGGTCATAAGGTTCCTTAGATTAAAACTTTAAGAAATTATGTTCAGATAAAATACCATCCTTAGGTACTTTCTTTCACTTAGACATTTACCTTTACAAAATTTCTAACATAATATGGAACCTAAGTATGGGGTTCTCCCCATTTTAATACAAAGGAGTATTATCTTTGGTATTGGTTTCTTTTGCAGACGATGGTTAGAGCCAAGAACATCCCTCAGGACGCGCTCCGCATTGAGGATGATCAGCAGCGCTCCCTTGCTGAGGATTTGATTCCCCGAGCCACCAGGGCACGATGGTACCATCTCCCTGACATGATCCAGCTAGGATTTCACCCAGGCGTTCAGGAGGCGTTTGAGAACGTCTCTCTACACAGGCTGATTGAGCCATTGGAGGCGCACTACCCCGTTCTGACTGGGGAGTTTATGGCCACATTAGAGGTTCCCGAGCGCACTTCGACCAGCCGCCGAGTCATCTTCCAGCTCGGCAACAGGCGACACAGACTATCGCTCGAGGAGATGAGCGAGATTTTTGGGTTCATCCACACTCCGGCCGCCTTCAGGGTCCAGGACCCCAATGTCATCTGGAGTTACATATCAGGTATACCCTACCCTGCTCCTACTGACTCCTTCACCTCTAGGGTTGTGAGTCCACTTTTTAGGGTAATCTTGAGGGTCCTGGCGAGTACCCTTTGGGCCAGGCCTGAGCTCCGTCGCCCGACACACCGTGAGACGGAGAATCTACGGAGGATGCTCTTCGAGGATGACCCTCTACCATACCTACACTCATGGCTCGAGCATATAGTAGACCGCAGACGAACGGTCTCTACAGACATCTTGGACGGCGGCATGGTGGCCATCCTCGCCGAGGCTCTAGGCGTCCACACTGAAAGGTACACGGCCTACCAGCTCACGTACCTAGACGCTGCGATGTTGCGCCAGGGCGGAGTCATCGCGACAGGAGCACAGGGATGGAGACACCCCCAAACGGGGATGCGCCTGCGACACGATTTCATGGATCTGTTGTATATCCCTGATTGGTACCAGTCTTGGACTGGGCAGCCATATCATACGGATATAGATCCGACCGCTGACCCCACCCTACGGAGGAGACCCCCACTCTACAACCATGAGCCAGAGGTGGATGCTATGTCCTGGGACGCTGACCCCCATTCCGACGGAGCTGAGCAGCCCCCAGCCTACCAGGGAGGCATGGATGGCAACGACGATGATGACGCCAGGGATGATGCGGTTGGGGGAGGAGAGGGCCCGCAGGGGTCCCACCACAGCCACCACAGTCACCATAGCCACCATAGCTATGTACCTCCACCTCCTCCTCCCTTCCAGCCCGCCTACACCACTGATTGGCAGGAAGACATGTCTGCCCGCTTTACTAGGCTGGAGCTCTCCGTCACTGAGATGCGCGAGGAGCAGCGACGCTATGGGAGGTTCCTCGAGGGTTTGGGCTCATATATGGGCTTTTCCTTCGATCAGCAGGCTGGACCTTCCACTTTCCCGCAGGCCGCCCCGACAGACTACTCAGGGACAGCTCCTACACAGGGCTGGCCCTTGCTGTTGCCACCTCCCCCGCCCCCTGAGCAGTGATATACATATAGCGTAAGTAAGTGTGAGTGATCCTTCCCTCTACTTTATTTTTCTAACAGTGAGGACACTTTAATCTTTAAGTATGGGGTGGGGATTGAACTTGGACATTATAAACTGCTCTATCTGGTTGTGGTAGGGTTTTAAACTTGGCGTGTATTTTATTTACGTTCTACTTGTATGCATTGCATCATATTTAACATTTATGCATTTTAAAGTTTAAGTTCTTAACCTTTTAGTTTGTTTTTGTTGAGTCTATCAAATGTTAAAAAGAAAAAAAAATATAGAAAAATGTCAAAATACAAAAAAATGCATGTTTATTTTTAAGGTTATTTTTCTTTACCCTACTTAGATGTCCTATGATGAAAACTCAATAGCTGACTTGATCATGTAAATCCTATGGCATATTTGGATGGTTTAGCCTAAGTCTTAAAAATTTTTATGTAGATTGTGAACTTGTGATGAAATTGAGCACATATGATCCTAGGCTAAAAAGCAAATCCAACAAAAATTGTCCTAGTGAGAATTTTGACCTATAGGGAGAACATCAAAAATCCCTCCGCTTTCTTGAGTGAACTTACTCTTCCTATGCATCTCTAAATGTTGTGATAGTTATTCAAAACCAATGCATATATATGATTATGTTTACGAGAATTAAATAATGGAGGCATCTTTTAAGCCATTTTTATCCTCTCTTTACCTACCCTGCATTATCCCTGCTTGAAGCCAGAACATTAGCCTGAGCCTGAATCGCAAACTCCACAAAATTATCCCTAGCCGAATTGAGCCTCACCCCCATTTGGGAATTGAGACTTAGATTGGTTGGAACTAATGCCTTGTGGAAAGAAAAGAGCATAATGTCTAGTTTTGAGCAAGGAAATTATAGGGTGGTGCATATTTACATTTTGTCATATTTTGTAAAAGGGTTTATGGCTCAACCTATAAATGCACATATTTACTTATCACTTTCGAAAAAAAAAAAGAAAAAGATATCTATATATATAGTGCATGAGCCATAATTCTTAATTCTTTTATTCATACAAATGTTATATTTTTGAAAGGTATATTAGAACTTGGAAGAAGGGTTGATGGAATGCATCTTTAAGAGCATTATTATGAAGAGTTATGGTTTGGGTATTGCAAGTGTTGAGATTTAGGAGTCTTGATTCCCGAATCATAAAAGCACCACATAGCCAAATAATTCCATACCCTTTATTTCATACCAAGCCCCATTACAACCCCGCCGAATGGAGTCTTCTATGAAGTCTTCCATTGAGCGAAAGTCCTCCTGATGATTCTTATTGCATTTTCATAATTGGTTGCGAAGTGGATTATTATAAATTGCAATGTTTATGAGATTGTATATGGAATTGAGTTGAGAGTTGATCCCCATAGCCTAAACACATGAGAGTTGAGTGCAAACACATTATCCCTGTGAGGTTGGATCAAAATTGCATATGCCTATGGATCGCCAAAATATGTGCTATGACGTTAAATTCACTTGCTTCACTTTGCTACCGCTTATGATGTTGCTTTTGACAAAGGCGAAGACTTGAAGGGTGTGTTGTAGGTGTTGGTTATTGCTTGGTTATTGCTTGAGGACAAGCAAGTCTAAGTATGGGGTGTTTTGATGTACATATTTGCACCTTCTTTTATTACATCTTTGACTTCATATTTCATTCGATCTCCAAAGAAAAGGTTCAAAAGTATATAAACTTGTGTAAGAATGGGCTAAAATGCAAGAAATAGGGTCTGCACAAGTTTTGAGCTAACCATGCAGGAATTCGAGCGAAAACGAAGTCAAAACGGAGAAGCCAAGTGAAGCTGAGCAGAGGTAGATATCGACCCTAGACCCAGATATCGACCTCTGGGGTAGATATCGACCTTCAACATAGATATCGACCTCAACATAGACATCAAGTAAAGCTGAGAAGAGGTAGATATCGACCTCAGACCCAGATATCGACCCCCAGTGTCGATATCGACCCCCATATCGACCTCAACATAGAAATCGACCAGAGCTGAACAAGTCGAGCAGGAACAAAGACCTTGATATCGACCTCTGGTGTCGATATCGACCCCTTATCTCGACAGAAGATAGACTCGATTTCGAATGCGGATTGGAACTATATCTTCAAAGAGGCACGGAATTATCTCATACTTTCAAGATAGATGGCAGCTGAAGTTTTATTTATCTTTTACCTTTAAGATTATTTAAGTTTTATCAAAATAAAAGACCTATCCTAATTGTTCGGATAGAGTTATTAGTTTAGATAGGAGTTACAATCCTCGGATAGCAAGGATTAGTAGCCTATAAATAAAGCCTTAGGGGCTGATTTGTTAGATCATCCAAGAATCCCAGAACAATCCATTAACCCAAGACAATAGACAATAGAGTTAGAGTTAGAGAGAAGTTTTAGGGTTTGACGTTTGCGAAAGTTGACGTTAAGTTGTAAAGCTTCGAAGTTTAGTTTAATGCAAGTTTCTTCCTTTCAATTGACGATGAATTCCATGATGAGAAGTGAGTAGTTCCCCAAAGCTCTTAGGGTCGGGGTGAGCCCGACGTTAGCCATGCGCGCTTGAGGTAAGTATTTGATGTTGATATCGTTGTGTCTATCTCTCCTCCTACGATTCTATGTTTAGTCCTAATCGAAAGAAAAGGGATTCATGCTAACAACTTGAGTTATAAACATAAAATTGGTAGAGACAATTAGGTTTATTTGAAAGAGTAATCCTAAGAGTTGGTGTACGGCGAAAGCTCGTCCCTCGGGTGAAATAGCGCAATTGTCCGTCTTATTTATCTTATCGCATGCATTGGTTAACGTTGTGGTAAACCCTAATCCTAGGAGTTGCTTTTTACATAAGTTAATTCATCAAAACCCACTGTTTTATTTCTGTTCATTGCTTCTCTCTCCATCCTAAAGTCTTCGACCTTTCTTTGCCGACGAGAAACTAACACACTGCAGGGAGACATCGATATCGACCCCAGACGTCGATATCGACCACTGAGTTCGTCGACAGTTTTCTGAGTCGACGACGAACATCGCTACGGAGTTTGCTGAGCATCGATATCGACACCAGACATCGATATCGACCCTTCTGTATCGACTGGCAGTCTTCTGAGCCAGTCGATTTCGTGGACTGACATCGATATCGACCCCACCAGTCGATATCGACCACTTGTTTTTGTTTCTGCAGGTCTTCTGTTGCAGAGAACATCGACAGCCGAGGTCGACATCGAGGCCCCAGGTCGAAATCGAGGCTTCTGGTCGACGCAGACGTGAGATTTCCAACGCTACTAGGATCCCGCTGACACGCCTCCTCGTGGATCGATCCTGACTACCCTTCCACTACAACGGGAGGAAGTCTTGTAATTATTTGCATAGGCCAGGAGTCGGATTTACATTTATTTACATCTTATTATTTGTATTCGACTTACCTCTTTCTCCCCTAATTCCAACACCCTTCTGGTATGATTTCTCACACTTCCTCTATTTTTTTTCTGGATTTTCATATTTAATTAGTTGATTGGGAAGAAATTTCATATTGGGTGTTTAGGTTTTGAACGTAGATTGCGCGGGAAAGAGTATTTGTATGTTTGTGAGGCATGAAATTTTTTTTTTATATATATATATATGTGGGGCTATGAATCTGAGTTTTGTATATCTATGGGCATGAAATCTGATTTATATATATAATAGGGAGAGATCTAACTTTTATAATTCATGTGGGGCAATAATCGGAATTTTTCATAAGTTTGGGCTATGAATCTGAATTTTATATATATATGGGTTGATTTTGTAAATCTGATTTTTCTAGGGGGGTTTATATTCTGATTTTTTTTATATAGATTTGAAATCTGATTTTTTTTAGGCCAAACTTATTTAGGTCATAAGGTTCCTTAGATTAAAACTTTAAGAAATTATGTTTAGATAAAATACCATCCTTAGGTACTTTCTTTCACTTAGACATTTACCTTTACAAAATTTCTAGCATAATATGGAACCTAAGTATGGGGTTCTCCCCATTTTAATACAAAGGAGTATTATCTTTGGTATTTGTTTCTTTTGCAGACGATGGTTAGAGCCAAGAACATCCCTCAGGACGCGCTCCGCATTGAGGATGATCAGCAACGCTCCCTTGCTGAGGATTTGATTCCCCGAGCCACCAGGGCACGATGGTACCATCTCCCTGACATGATCCAGCTAGGATTTCACCCAGGCGTTCAGGAGGCGTTTGAGAACGTCTCTCTACACAGGTTGATTGAGCCACTGGAGGCGCACTACCCCGTTCTGACTGGGGAGTTTATGGCCACATTAGAGGTTCCCGAGCGCACTTCGACCAGCCGCCGAGTCATCTTCCAGCTCGGCAACAGGCGACACAGACTATCGCTCGAGGAGATGAGCGAGATTTTTGGGTTCATCCACACTCCGGCCGCCTTCAGGGTCCAGGACCCCAATGCCATCTGGAGTTACATATGAGGTATACCCTACCCTGCTCCTACTGACTCCTTCACCTCTAGGGTTCTGAGTCCACTTTTTAGGGTAATCTTGAGGGTCCTGGCGAGTACCCTTTGGGCCAGGCCTGAGCTCCGTCGCCCGACACACCGTGAGACGGAGACTCTACGGAGGATGCTCTTCGAGGATGACCCTCTACCATTCCTACACTCCTGGCTTGAGCATATAGTAGACCGCAGATGAACGGTCTCTACAGACATCTTGGACGGCGGCATGGTGGCCATCCTCGCCGAGGCTCTAGGCGTCCACACTGAAAGGTACACGGCCTACCAGCTCACGTACCTAAACGCTGCGGTGTTGCGCCAGGGCGGAGTCATCGCGACAGGAGAACAGGGATGGAGACACCCCCAAACGGGGATGTGCCTGCGACACGATTTCATGGATCTGCTGTATATCCCTGATTGGTACCAGTCTTGGACTGGGCAGCCATATCATACGGATATAGATACGACCGCTGACCCCACCCTACGGAGGAGACCCCCACTCTACAACCATGAGCCAGAGGTGGATGCTATGTCCTGGGACGCTGACCCCCACTCCGACGGAGCTGAGCAGCCCCCAGCCTACCAGGGAGGCATGGATGGCAACGACGATGATGACGCTAGGGATGATGCGGTTGGGGGAGGAGAGGGCCCGCAGGGGTCCCACCACAGCCACCACAGTCAACATAGCCACCATAGCTATGTACCTCCACCTCCTCCTCCCTTCCAGCCCACCTACACCACTGATTGGCAGGAAGACATGTCTGCCCGCTTTACTAGGCTGGAGCTCTCCGTCACTGAGATGCGCGAGGAGCAGCGACGCTATGGGAGGTTCCTCGAGGGTTTGGGCTCATATATGGGCTTTTCCTTCGATCAGCAGGCTAGACCTTCCACTTTCCCGCAGGCCGCCCCGACAGACTACTCAGGGACAGCTCCTACACAGGGCTGGCCCTTGCTGTTGCCACCTCCCCCGCCCCCTGAGCAGTGATATACATATAGCGTAAGTAAGTGTGAGTGATCCTTCCCTCTACTTTATTTTTCTAACAGTGAGGACACTGTAATCTTTAAGTATGGGGTGGGGATTGAACTTGGACATTATAAACTGCTCTATCTGGTTGTGGTAGGGTTTAAAACTTGGCACACTTGGCGTGTATTTTATTTACGTTCTACTTGTATGCATTGCATCATATTTAACATTTATGCATTTTAAAGTTTAAGTTCTTAACCTTTTAGTTTGTTTTTGTTGAGTCTATCAAATGTTAAAAAGAAAAAAAATATAGAAAAATGTCAAAATACAAAAAAATGCATGTTTATTTTTAAGGTTATTTTTCTTTACCCTACTTAGATGTCCTATGATGAAAACTCAATAGCTGACTTGATCATGTAAATCCTATGGCATATTTGGATGGTTTAGCCTAAGTCTTAAAAAAATTTATGTAGATTGTGAACTTGTGATGAAATTGAGCACATATGATCCTAGGCTAAAAAGCAAATCCAACAAAAATTGTCCTAGTGAGAATTTTGACCTATAGGGAGAACATCAAAAATCCCTCCGCTTTCTTGAGTGAACTTACTCTTCCTATGCATCTCTAAATGTTGTGATAGTTATTCAAAACCAATGCATATATATGATTATGTTTACGAGAATTAAATAATGGAGGCATCTTTTAAGCCATTTTTATCCTCTCTTTACCTACCCTGCATTATCCCTGCTTGAAGCCAGAACATTAGCCTGAGCCTGAATCGCAAACTCCACAAAATTATCCCTAGCCGAATTGAGCCTCACCCCCATTTGGGAATTGAGACTTAGATTGGTTGGAAATAATGCCTTGTGGAAAGAAAAGAGCATAATGTCTAGTTTTGAGAAAGGAAATTATAGGATGGTGCATATTTACATTTTGTCATATTTTGTAAAAGGGTTTATGGCTCAACCTATAAATGCACATATTTACTTATCACTTTCGGAAAAAAAAAAGAAAAAGATATCTATATATATAGTGCATGAGCCATAATCCTTAAGTCTTTTATTCATACAAATGTTATATTTTTGAAAGGTATATTAGAACTTGGAAGAAGGGTTGATGGAATGCATCTTTAAGAGCATTATTATGA
The DNA here is from genome assembly GCA_963922045.1 of Persicaria maculosa. Lineage (NCBI taxonomy): Eukaryota > Viridiplantae > Streptophyta > Magnoliopsida > Caryophyllales > Polygonaceae > Persicaria > Persicaria maculosa. The sequence continues at coordinate 59,875,517 of OY998267.1, forward strand.
AGAGTTATGGTTTGGGTATTGCAAGTGTTGAGATTTAGGAGTCTTGATTCCCGAATCATAAAAGCACCACATAGCCAAATAATTCCATACCCTTTATTTCATACCAAGCCCCATTACAACCCCGCCGAATGGAGTCTTCTATGAAGTCTTCCATTGAGCGAAAGTCCTCCTGATGATTCTTATTGCATTTTCATAATTGGTTGCGAAGTGGATTATTATAAATTGCAATGTTTATGAGATTGTATATGGAATTGAGTTGAGAGTTGATCCCCATAGCCTAAACACATGAGAGTTGAGTGCAAACACATTATCCCTGTGAGGTTGGATCAAAATTGCATATGCCTATGGATCGCCAAAATATGTGCTATGACGTTAAATTCACTTGCTTCGCTTTGCTACCGCTTATGATGTTGCTTTTGACAAAGGCGAAGACTTGAAGGGTGTGTTGTAGGTGTTGGTTATTGCTTGGTTATTGCTTGAGGACAAGCAAGTCTAAGTATGGGGTGTTTTGATGTACATATTTGCACCTTCTTTTATTACATCTTTGACTTCATATTTCATTCGATCTCCAAAGAAAAGGTTCAAAAGTATATAAACTTGTGTAAGAATGGGCTAAAATGCAAGAAATAGGGTCTGCACAAGTTTTGAGCTAACCATGCAGGAATTCGAGCGAAAACGAAGTCAAAACGGAGAAGCCAAGTGAAGCTGAGCAGAGGTAGATATCGACCCTAGACCCAGATATCGACCTCTGGGGTAGATATCGACCTTCAACATAGATATCGACCTCAACATAGACATCAAGTAAAGCTGAGAAGAGGTAGATATCGACCTCAGACCCAGATATCGACCCCCAGTGTCGATATCGACCCCCATATCGACCTCAACATAGAAATCGACCAGAGCTGAACAAGTCGAGCAGGAACAAAGACCTCGATATCGACCTCTGGTGTCGATATCGACCCCTTATCTCGACAGAAGATAGACTCGATTTCGAATGCGGATTGGAACTATATCTTCAAAGAGGCACGGAATTATCTCATACTTTCAAGATAGATGGCAGCTGAAGTTTTATTTATCTTTTACCTTTAAGATTATTTAAGTTTTATCAAAATAAAAGACCTATCCTAATTGTTCGGATAGAGTTATTAGTTTAGATAGGAGTTACAATCCTCGGATAGCAAGGATTAGTAGCCTATAAATAAAGCCTTAGGGGCTGATTTGTTAGATCATCCAAGAATCCCAGAACAATCCATTAACCCAAGACAATAGACAATAGAGTTAGAGTTAGAGAGAAGTTTTAGGGTTTGACGTTTGCGAAAGTTGACGTTAAGTTGTAAAGCTTCGAAGTTTAGTTTAATGCAAGTTTCTTCCTTTCAATTGACGATGAATTCCATGATGAGAAGTGAGTAGTTCCCCAAAGCTCTTAGGGTCGGGGTGAGCCCGACGTTAGCCATGCGCGCTTGAGGTAAGTATTTGATGTTGATATCGTTGTGTCTATCTCTCCTCCTACGATTCTATGTTTAGTCCTAATCGAAAGAAAAGGGATTCATGCTAACAACTTGAGTTATAAACATAAAATTGGTAGAGACAATTAGGTTTATTTGAAAGAGTAATCCTAAGAGTTGGTGTACGGCGAAAGCTCGTCCCTCGGGTGAAATAGCGCAATTGTCCGTCTTATTTATCTTATCGCATGCATTGGTTAACGTTGTGGTAAACCCTAATCCTAGGAGTTGCTTTTTACATAAGTTAATTCATCAAAACCCACTGTTTTATTTCTGTTCATTGCTTCTCTCTCCATCCTAAAGTCTTCGACCTTTCTTTGCCGACGAGAAACTAACATACTGCAGGGAGACATCGATATCGACCCCAGACGTCGATATCGACCACTGAGTTCGTCGACAGTTTTCTGAGTCGACGACGAACATCGCTACGGAGTTTGCTGAGCATCGATATCGACACCAGACATCGATATCGACCCTTCTGTATCGACTGGCAGTCTTCTGAGCCAGTCGATTTCGTGGACTGACATCGATATCGACCCCACCAGTCGATATCGACCACTTGTTTTTGTTTCTGCAGGTCTTCTGTTGCAGAGAACATCGACAGCCGAGGTCGACATCGAGGCCCCAGGTCGAAATCGAGGCTTCTGGTCGACGCAGACGTGAGATTTCCAACGCTACTAGGATCCCGCTGACACGCCTCCTCGTGGATCGATCCTGACTACCCTTCCACTACAACGGGAGGAAGTCTTGTAATTATTTGCATAGGCCAGGAGTCGGATTTACATTTATTTACATCTTATTATTTGTATTCGACTTACCTCCTTAACAATCATCTCATGGGCTGCCGTTGTCCTCTGCGGTGGTTGCCTTGGTCGATTTCTAATGCTGCCTCTAATTCAGTGGTTGCCTTTGTCTCGGGCTCATCCTTGGGCTTAGAAACCCGATTGTGTTTTCTTTGGGCCCAATTTTTGCTTGGCCCTTTTGGACACAATCATAACAAAAAAAGGGTGGGATAGATATATTTTTATACGGAGTAATATATTTATCATGGAATTATTGTGGTTTTGAATATATATATCAAAGTTTTGATTATGTATTTAAAATTAATTAAAACCGTCTGAAATGTTTTAATTAAAATCCCGCTTGGGTTTTCCAGGGGGTTTGTGAAAATCCCGTTTGGGTTTCTGGTGCTTTTGGTTCAGGTGTTGTGTGTCTCTACGTTTCGCGTGACTAGATTTTCTTCTCCGTTTGATGGGGTTCTGGCAATCGGAGTCGGGATAGGCTGGGGTCGTGGCAGTGTGTATCGAGGCGTCTCCTTTCTCCGGAAGAATGTTTCCTTGGAGGTTCTTCTTCACTGCCCACAGGTGACTCCTGATGTGCCGCTTGCCTACGGTGCTGCTTTGGGGTAGTGCTTGGCTTCGCCCTTCGTCTACATCCTCGTCTTGTTCGGTTTAGTTGTATTTAGTTTTGCTATTGTAGAGTCTTGCCTGTATTTTGCACCAACTCTGTATCTCTATGTTTGCTTAGACGATTATCCGTCTGCCGACTTATCGGCCATCGAGGTTCAGGTTTGTCTAACCTCGAATTTTTTCCTAGTAAAAAAATAAAAACTAGAATACAACAAAAAATTGAACAATAAAAGAAGGGAAAATCGAACCGTAAAAAAAAGTTGAACAGCAAAAAAAACAGTACTGTTTTATTTTTTTTGTCTTTCTATTGAGTGGGCAAACCACTAGAACACAGCAAAAAATTGAACAGCAAAAAATTTAACAGTAAAAAAAAGAAGGGCAAATCGAACAACAAACCATTTGAACAGCAAACCACTTGAACAACAAATTTAACGCAAAAATGATAAAATCAAACAACATATATAATTGAACAATTGGCAGCAATCAGTAATCATAGTCAAGCAGATCATAGTCGAACAACATAAAAGAACAAATCATGGTCGAAAAAAAATCAGAAAAATAAAATCAGCATAAAATCAAACAGCATAGTCGAATAGCATAAAACAAAACACAAAATGTACTGGATCAATGAATTTATGAAATTGAACCCCAAAATCAATTGATGCGATCAATTTTAAGAAATTGCCACAAATTTCAAAATTTGTTGAATAACAATGCATAAAACACAAACAAACCTGGCTGAATAAGCAATATGATGAGCCATGACTAGGAGCCAAAGATGAATCGAAATCTAGACGAGGAGGAACGGAGAGAACGAGGCAGCAGAGAGGCGATTTCGGATATGGGTGCACCGCCAAATGAAGATGTTATAGGGACGCTTGAGATGTATTTCGACTAGCAGAGAGCCGGTTCCATGGATGGCATCGCCAGAGCGTGAAGATGGCAATCCTAAACGGTGAAGAAGATATGGAAGGCCGTACTGGTGGTGGGTATTTTCCAAAAATATAGGGATTTGATTATAATTAATTTGAAGATAAAATTGGTTTCAATTATTTCAATTCCCTCCTTAATCTTTCAATTCCCTCTTTTTTTTAGTTATTGTAATCTTACCATCTGTGTATTATACCAATGTACTATAGTGTAGCCATGTTTGCGGTATTTATAATATTATAAAATTCATAATTTAGAATATATTTAAATAATATTTTTGACAAAAAATATTACTATTTAGTATAAAGTAAATACAAAAGGTGAAAATTGTTTTTAATCATATTGCAACATATGATAATTACGTACAATTATTATTTGAGTTTACTGTATAAGATATGAATAACGGTTAAATAAAGCTTAATTGGAAAACGAATGTATAGAAAAAATATATTAAAAAAAGATAATAAAATATTAAGATGCGTATTATAAGCTGATGCATATAAAAATTATATATTATTTTTAGGTAGAATGAATTGTTTATATATAGGTTTATTATAAAATAGGTTAAAAGGTCAAACGATGTATATTTTGAGATGGGAAGTTGAGTATGTAATATCAAGATTCTTTCATACAGTATCAAATTTTTACTCTTATATATTAAAGGAAGTTGTATTTCCTAGTTCGATATGGATTAATATTATGTATAATATGAAAAATTGACTAAAAATATATTTGCATATATATGTTAAGGTTATGTGATATATATATAGATTGAAAAAATAGCCTTTAGATAGAATAGACGATTTTGACTCATATGAATGAATCATTACGATTTGTTGATTTCCTTCCAAAATCCATCATTGCGAAATAATATGAAATATTGACTTGAATTAAATCAAGTGATTAGAAAATATATTAATTTAATATTTTGAATTAAACTAATTGTTTAGATAATGTAAAATACGTTAAGTAAAGAAAAAACTCTATTATAATTAGATTGATTAAAAATTTATTGGTTCAAATGTTTTGAATTGAACCTATTGATTAGAAAATGTAGTGTGTGTTAATATATATTAATTTAATATTTTAAATTAAACCTGCTGATTAAAAAATATAGAATATGTTAATTACATAAATAAGTAAATAAAATGATTCTCTTAAATAGTTATTCATTAATATATGTTGCAACAGTATTGAAAAATATTTTTTGAATTAATCCCATTGCTTAAATCATAAGAAGTAGTTTAACATATTATATAGATATACGATATATAGATAAATTATAATAAAATTATATAAGAACATAATATTATTATATAAAATATATAAATATTAATAAGAATAAGTTGACATAATTACGATGATACATGGAAATAAATTGATTCTGTAATAATTTAACTTCTATAAATATCTTGTTCTAAAGTTGTGACACGTGGAAAAAATGCTTCTATTTTAATAGATTATATAGATTTTATGAATTAATCCCATTGCTTAAATCATAAGAAGTAGTTTAACATAATATATAGATATACGATATATAGATAAATTATAATAAAATTATATAAGAACATCATATTATTATATAAAATATATAAATATTAATAAGAATAAGATGACATAATTAAGATGATACATGGAAATAAATTGATTCTGTAATAATTTAACTTCTATAAATATCTTGTTCTAAGGTTGTGACATGTGAAAAACATGTTTCTATTTTAATAGATTATATAGATAAGAACATAATATTATTATATAAAATATATAAATATTAATAAGAATAAGTTGACATAATTAAGATGATATATAGAAATAAATTGATTCTGTAATAATTTAACTTCTATAAATATCTTGTTCTAAGGTTGTGACACATGGAAAAAATGCTTCTATTTTAATAGATTATATCGATTGCTTAAAACGTAAGAAGTAGTTTAACATATTATATAGATATACGATATATAGATAAATTATAATAAAATTATATAAGATGATAATATTATTATATAAAGTATATAAATATTAATAAGAATAAGTTGACATAATTAAGATGATACATGGAAATAAATTGTTCTGTAATAATTTAACTTATATAAATATCATATTCTAAGCTTGTGACACGTGGAAAAAATGCTTCTGTTTTAATAGATTATAAATATAGATGATTAAAAATATAGAATATGTTAACTACAAAAATAAATAAATAAATGATTCTCTTAAATAGTTAATCGTTAATATATGATGCAACTTTATTGAATAATATTTTTTGAATTAATCTCATTGCTTAAAACATAAGAAGTAGTTTAACATATTATATAGATATATGATATATAGATAAATTATAATAAAATTTTATAAGAACATAATATTATTTTATAAAATATATAAATATTAATAAGAATAAGTTGACATAATTAAGATGATACATGCAAATAAATTGTTTCCTTAATAATTTAACTTCTATAAATATCTTGTTCTAAGGTTGTGAGTTGTGACACATGGAAAAAATAATAATTGTACATGTTACCCTTTATATATGTGTAAATATTCGCATTTGGATTGTACATGTTACGCGCGCGGTCTATTCGCATTTGGATTGTACATGTTACCGTTTATATATGTGTAAATATTCATACGTGTAAATAATTATAATTGAGTTGTTTTCCATATAAATTTCTATGGTAATAAAAATAATAATTGTATCATTATAGGAAATTGTAAGGATAGTCTTTTTTAAATTTTCATTAAAAAAATAAAGAAGGGTAGTCTTTTAAAAAGTTTATTAATCAAAACGAAAAGGACATGGTTAACAAAGACATTTTATTAATCAAAATGAAAAGTTTAAGGGTAAAAAAAGACATTTTGTAAAAAAAAGATAGAAATTACTTAAAAGGACATGGTTAACATAAGATGAGAATATAATTTATGAGGACAAAATAGGTATTTTCACCCAAAAAAATAATTAAAAATTACAAAGTGGAAGTTACTATTCATTTGAATGTTCATGCTATTATAAGGTGTATTATATATATATATATATATAGATGTGATATATATAATAATATGATACACTAGTAAATAGTAATGCTATAAAATTGAACCGTAAATGTTATAATAATATCAAATTATTACTCGGTATTTTATATCTCTCTGTGTATATCTACATAAGATGTCTATTCACTCTAAATATGAGAAATACTCCGTATCTATTCGCTCTCCAGCATATCGCTTTTCTTTTTTACATTGGAGTGGACTGTGATCACCAGGGAGTCTCTCTGGCCGCCAGCTCTCGCCGATCCATCGCCGAGATTGACCTCTTGGCAGATCTGTGTCTCCGGCTGGCCGAGAGGGAGGCCAGGTTTCCAGCGCCAGGGCTCGCGAGGCTGCTGTCTCCAGGATATGAACTGCAAAGGCATTGAGAAAAGGTTGAGTTAGCAAAGGTAAATTTCGTTCCGACTACTATCTCTGAGTACACAGCAAAGGAATTGGGTTAATGTTTTGGGGTTTTGATGGGCCAAATCAAGATTAAGTTGGATGATTTGAAGGTGGTCTCAGTTGAAAATTTTGAGAACCTAAGTGCACACAAGGTGTTTGTAGAAATGTCTAGGAGATGTGAATCATCTAGCTTTCAACTTCACACAACCATGGCAATCCGTTTTCTAGAATGAGGGATGTTAAACGAGATGAATTTTTTTGTTGACAATTTATAAAACCTCTCATGCAGTTGGGTTACTGACTGACTAATTTTTGTGCTATGTTCTGGATGCTTTGATTATGCATTTACATTTGCAAATCTGCAGTAAGGTAGTAGAAAAAAGGGTCTTACCTTTGAGAGATTTGTAGTTCGATATGTGATCCCTTGATCTATTACAATCAAATACGAGCACTAGTGTAAAATTGTCAATTTATACCATATGGAATGCCTTGTTTTTTACATCAGTTAGTAGTGCTGTACGCTGTAGCAGTAGAATTGGTTTTAGTAATGAAGGCTTGAATTTTAATCTTACATTGTTCATTTGTGCACAAAACTTTGCAATGATAGAAAGTGATTAAGAGCTGCCTGAACCCGGTTTGGAACGAAGAGTTAACTTTCGCCCTTCATGAACCCGGTGGAGTCCTCAACCTGGCAGGTTTCTTACTGTCAGATCCTTGCACTTTCTGCACTTTACATATCTGTCTGTGAACCCATCTTGTATATATGCAGGAAGTATTTGATAGGGACCGATTCAAAGCAGACGAAAAGATGGGTCATGCAGATTTTCTATGCATTGAAACAAAGAAGTGTAGGGTACGACAGAAACTGTGGGAAATGCATCTATGACAGCAGTTGGTGCTATTACCTCTGTGACAACAACTGTATCAATAGAAACTTGCAATTAGTTTTTTCTGGTTATGACAACAATTGGATGTTCCTTGTTATGCAGGTTTGTTCTGCCTAGTATTTATGGTTCTAAAAACACTAGATGAATAAATTCTTGCCATTAGGTTTTTTAATTGAATTTAATAGCCTATTAGCTCAAATGGTAGAGCATTTGTGTTATACACATTCATGTGGGTTCGAATCCCACATAGGCTTTAAAGATATTGTAAACTTTGAGAAGTCTTAATACCGAGTATAAAATAATAGCTCCAATTAATGCCGAAGTCCTTACGAGTCAGGAGTCCAAATTGAGTCACAAAGCACACAAATAACTTTCTTTACTTCAGAAATATATTTAAAAGTTTAGAAGATGTTGACAATTAACAAAGCAAATGCAAGCAATTATTTTCAGTCAATTACCAAAAGTAGACAACTTAAACTAATAAGAAAATAGAATCCTACATTAATTGATGCTATAATGTGTTATTGTGATTATTCTTCATCTTGCGAATCATCAGATCCAACATCTTCATCACCAGAGGGCTCTGTTTCATACTCTACTCCATCATTGGTGTTGAACAATGCTTCCTCCTCATCACTATCATCAGGCTCCACCAACTCCTCCACAACATCATTGACTACATTTGATGGATCACGCAAACTTGTTGGCACATTGTCTGCCATTATTTGTACATAAAGATCAGGAGTGATGATTTCATCAGATTGATAAGCTGTAGTGGGGGTGGTAGAAGTCCACTGTTCTGCTGTTCTCCCTCGGGGAGTTGTCTTGCATACATACCTCCAATATGCCTGTTCGCTCCTTGCTCTTGGGTATTCTGTGTAAAATACCTGCATCGCTTGTTGTGCTAGTATGAATGGTTCATACTTTTGATATTGTCTCTTGTGATTTACTTCCACAAAATGGTACTCTCGATGAACTCTTGTACCTCTTTCAGATGGATCAAACCATTTACACTTAAATAAGACAATCTTATTTTCATTATTATGTGAACGAGGATATTCAAGCTCGATGATTTCTTCCAGAAGACCATAAAAGTTTGTTTCAACATTTTCATGATTAGACCCCGTAACACATACTCCATTATTCATTGTTGACTTGCCGACACTATTCCCCACTGTTTGGAACTTGTATCCATTAACTTTGTAGGTGATCCAACTTTTAGCTTTGACACTCGGACCACATGCACAACTCCAGAAAAGCTCATTTGTATGGACTCCATTGTTCTCATTTAGTGCCTGCAATGTTTATACAAATATATCATTAATATATATATATATAGGTGATAAATATACATTTATATATACCAGATTAATAATCCAACTCTAAACTTATTTGAAAGCAAAAAACCAAGGTACACTTACATATTTTTTAAACCATCCTGCAAACTCTTTCTCAACAATATCCTCATCAACCATGCCTCTTTCTGACTCAAATATACTGCATACCAATTATAAATATAATTCTTAATTCAACCAAAATAAAGTATATCATTATTAATATAATACAAAATATACCTGATGATGATTGCACTTCCGGATAGCTGAGCAATACGTATGTGTGTGCAGCATTTCACTCTTTGTCCACCGTCATCCACCTTGTTTTTGCTTTGCCGCCACTCTGAATAGGATAATTGAAAATAGAAAGAGTATTTTCATTGCCTTCAAACGCATCATTTCTCGCTGATCTCCTCAATTTAGATGGAACATGAGATGGAAAGTAATGCACAGAAAAATTAGACGACTCTTGACGACAGTAAGCCATGCATATCGATCCCTCAACATGGTTCTTTTGCAGAATTTTGTGCTTCAAGTGATACAAATATCTCTCAAAAGGGTACATCCATCGATATTGCACCGGTCCTCCTATTTGAGCCTCATACAACAAGTGCACAACTAAATGCTCCCTGGAATCAAAGAATGAAGGCGGAAAGATACGTTCCAACTTACATAATATTACAGGCACCGTAGACCGCAAATGTCTCATGTGATCAGTAGACAAAGTGGATGAACAAATTGACTGAAAAAAGAGACTTAGCTCAGTCAAAGGACTCCAAATAGATATAGATAACAACTCTTTGAAAGCAATCGGAATGAGTCTTTACATAAACACATGACAATCATGACTCTTCATCCATGCGAGACTACAATTATCTTTTTGAACACATCTCCCCAAATTAGATGCATAACCATCGGGAAACTTCACAGACTTCAATCATTGACAAACATGTTTCTTTTCATCCCTCGTCAACGTGTAAATTGCTTTTGGCTTCGCCCCTTTATGATCGTCATTTACTTGAAGCTTTGGACGGCGACAAAGTAGTCGAATATCTTTCCGTGCATTCAAGTTATCTTTAGTCTTCCCAGGAACATCCATCATAGTATTAAAAATATTATTGAATACATTTTTCTCTGTGTGCATAACATCAATGTTATGTCGAATTAAAAGATCTTTCCAATATGGAAGCCTCCAAAAAATACTTTGCTTCGTCCACTTGTGAGAATCTCCATAACCAGGCAGATTATTCAGTGGGTCCTCATGGCTGTTGAAAAGTGATGCACCCGTTCCCAAATTTCATTCCCAATCAGCATCGGAGGTGGTGGCGATGTTCTCACAACATTTTTGCGAAATTGGTTCCTATTTTTTCTCCAGGGATGATTAGCTTCTAAAAATCGTCTGTGACAATCAAACTAACAAGCCTTTCTACCATAATGTAATCGGAAAGCATCTGAATTTTCCATACATATTCGACAAGCTAACTCTTCAGCAGTACTCCATCCTGATAACCTATGTTACACGGAAACAGAAACGGAAATCGGAAGGAAACGGAAACGGAAACGGGGAAACGGTAATCCAAATTTTGTAGGAAACGGAAACGCCGAGGAAACGGCAATTAATATGAATTATATGTTCATTTGAAGGTCTAAATAAGAGCAATAAACATATCACCAAGTGATACACATAGAATGCATCATTAAGGCTACAAATTTAAATGTTCAATACCGTGATAAACAATGTCCTTACTCCTTAACTGTAATCAATACAGACATGTCAAATATGATAAATGTCTTGTAAACCAACAAAATAAAGTAACTTAGTTTTAAAATAATAACATAATCAATAACAATACAAAGTAATCAATCCAACATCAATCTTCTACTTAGCTAGCTCTTCCTTAAGTTCTGGCTTATCAAGAGAAAGTTCTACAAGTGAGGGTTTACCAGAACAGAGCTTAGAGGGAGAGAGCAGTGAGCAAGTGAGAGGAGGGAGGACCGAAAATGGAGAAGTAAGGGGCAATGATAGAGGGAAACGGGAGTGTTAGACGGGAGGAAGGGGAAGTATGATTTAGGGTTTGATTTTTTTTTTATTTTTTTAACTATAAAATTAGTGGAAATGCCATCTGACAAGTTAGAAACGTTTCTGACCAAACGGAAACGGTCAAAGTTTCTGACTTTTTTGGTCAACGAAACGGTCAAAGTTTCTGACCTCTAAGAAACGTTTCTGAGGTGTTTCCCTGGAGTTTCGGAATTTCTTCATATGCAGAAACGCGAAACCGCTATGAAATGGAGTTTCGGGGTATCATAGCTGATAACATAGCATATGAGGGAAAGTCACTAATCTTCCAAAGTAGAGCTGCCCGCATAATAAAATTTTCCTTCCTGACACATCATAAGTGGTCACCCCGGACTCCCATAATTGCATTAACTCATCGATCAAAGGTTGCAGACACACATCAATCAACTTCTTAGGATTTCGAGGACCTAGCACGACCAATGTCAAAAACATATATTATGTTTTCATACACATATTGGGAGGAAGATTGTAAGGAGTAATAATAACTGGCCAACAAGAATAGTTTTAACCCGATTTAGTAAAGGGGGCAAAACCATCTGTGCACAGACCAAAACGAACATTTCGAGGCTCATTAGCAAAACTAGGATGCATTGTATTCAGCATCTTCCATGCATCTCCATCTGAAGGATGACTCATCATCCCATCCTCCGGTACATGATTCGCATGCCAAGTCATATGGCCAGCTGTAGCCTCAGATGCATATAATCTCTGCAGACGTGGGGTTAGAGGCAAGTAAAACAGTTTTTTACACGGAGTGCTCTTATTCTCATTACTTGTGAACCTGGAATGCCCGCAAAATTTACAAGATTCTTTGCTGACATCATCCTTCCAATATAACATACAACCATTGGGACACATATCTATTCTCTCCATCGGCAAACCTAAATTACTAACCAACTTCTCTGCCTGGTAGTAATTGGTTGGAATCTTATGACCTGGAGGTAAAACCTCGTCATACAATTGGACGAAACCATTGAAGACGCTTTGAGGCACATTATATTCACACTTCAAACTCATAAGCCTTGCAGTAGAAGATAATTGTGTATGTGTAGAACATCCAGGCCACACCGGTTCCTCAGCTGCTTTAAGCACATCCCAAAAACGTTGGGACATCCTATCAATATCGGTTGGTCCTGCGTCTTCTTCCATGTCATTGACATTGCTAATTATCTCAGAAGGTTCCGTTCCCAGATTTCCATGGTAGTCATCTCTACCTCCACAACTATTAGGTTCATTAAACCACGACGGGGTAACAAAATTAGGCCCAGCCAAATCAAATACCATTATTTATTCTGGATTCAATTCTCGTGGGTTACTCTCATAAAGTTCTTCCTCATTTGATGCACCAATCGACTCACCCTGTGTAGTCCATCAGTAATAATCACTCACAAACCCATGGTGATATAAGTCATCCTTAACTTTACTTGCAACCTTAAATTTACAATTTCGGCACCTCTTGCATGGACATTTTATCTTGTCTCCATCCATGTAATGTTCTTGAGAAGCAGCAAATTTCACAAACTCATCAACCCCTTGATAATATTCAGGTTTTATGCCATCAAAATTCGGTAAGTACATATCATACATCCAAGCACGATTATTCATTGTTTTTTGCACACACACACACACACACACATATATATATATATATATATATATATATATATATATATTTATTTATTTATAAATTTAGTCTTTTCAACAAGTATGCAATTGAGTAATACTATAAAACCCTACCATGATCCATGAATTTGTATCATATAATTCAAACATTCGAATATTACATATACGTATGTCATCGAAACCAATAAATATATACAAATCTTAAGGTATATATACTTACATCGAATCATCCACAGGAGGATGTATGATTGATAGAAACGTCGTGATATTATGGAGGAAGATGAAGAAATTAAATTGGCTGATTTTCGTCCTAATTAGCTATAAATTGATTTTCGTCCTAATGACCTAATTAGAGACAGATTCAGGGACGACATCAGCGACGGATTCAGGGACGGGTTAAGGAACGAATTCGGGGGTGAATTCAGGGATGGATTTGGGGACGAATGCGGGGGCAGATTTGTGGGGACTATTTCTGAGACGAATTCAGGGGCGGAGTCGGGGACGGATTTAGGGGACGGATTCGGAGACACGGTCAGAAACAGATTCAGAGACAGATTCGGAGACAGATTCAGGGACAAAATTGGAGATGGAATTGGGATTAACTTTTGTAACGCTTGTTTACTCTTTTAATGAATTTGCGTCGAACGCTCATTCATCCCTATATTCATCAGTAATTAGAAAGGAATTTAGGCGCACTTTTCTATTCGTCTCTATATAGAGACGAAATATAAATTGGTTTCTATATATGTTGCTATTTAGAGTCAAAGATAGACACGATATTTCACCACGTTTCCATTAGGAATGGATTTAGGAACCTATTATCGGATATTGCAATTAGTAACAAAATTACCGACGCTATGCTAATTTATTTCAAATTTGCGTCGATTATCACATTTTGTTCCAAAATTCATCCCTAATAGGGACATAATTAGCTACAAGTAAAATTCGTCTCTAATATCCGTCCCTATATCAAACTATTTTAGTAGTGTTTGTTCAAAGAAGTCGAGAACCGAGGTACACCCTTTACCCCATCTTCCTAATCCGCCTACTCTTTTCCAAACCAAATTCGCTAACTTGCATCCATACAAAGCATGAAGCCTATCCTCCTTACTCTTGCAGCTCTCGCACTCGTCCTCGCCAAGGACCTTCCTCTGAACCAGATTCACCTTGCAAGGGAGCACCTCCCTGCATGCCCGCCAAACAAATGTCCTCACCCTTTGCGGCACTCCGAGCCTCCAAATCTTCCTCCACAGTCTTGCATCTCGTGTAGCATCTCACTGGCTACCTTCACTGTCATTCCTCTCTCTTTCAACAGCAAGCCAATAAGCCGACTTTACTGTGAAGCGGTTATCCCTAGTGTAATGCCACACCCGCTCGTCTTGTGTTTCGGGCTTAATCAGCCTCATCTGCAACACCAATTCGGCATCGGAAGGCAGAAGGACCTGATGGACTAATTGTTCCCTCCACTCCCTTTTGTCCCAGTTAATCAGGTCAATTACCGGCGCCCTCTAATCCGTTTGTTGCCCTGTTCAGCACCTTAAAGGACCCGGGTCTCGGAATCCACCTATCCTCCCAAATATTAATGTTGTTCCCATTGCCTACGCACCATCTGAGTCTCGCTTCTAAGATCTCCCTCCCTTTCAAGATGCTCCTCCAGGTGTAGCTAGGATTAAAGCCAAGCGTCACCCCCATAAAGTCCGTCCTAGGGTAGTATTTTGCCGAGAGCATCCTAGCAAGCAGCGAAGACAGATTCTGCAGTAGACGACACCCTTGCTTTGCTAGTATGGCTAAGTTGAAGGACTCCAAATCCCTTAACCCCATACCTCCTTCCTCATTCGGCTTACATAGGCGTTTCTAAATGAGCCAATGTACTCTCCTCTTCTCCTCCCCACTCCCCCACCAGAATTTACACATGAGTTGCTCGATCTCTCTTCATAGCTCACTTGGTAATAGAAAGCAAGACATGGTGTACATCGGGTTTGCCTGAGCCACAGATTTGAGCAAGACCTCCTTGCCCCCACTCGACAATGTCTTCTCCTTCCATCCGCTGAGGTTTTTCCACAATCGTTCCTTGACATTACTAAATGTAGCCTTCTTAGATCTCCCCAACATTGTCGGAAGACCAAGGTACTTCTCATGTTTATCGACTTCCCTTACCCCCATGATAGCCTGAATTTCGGTCCTGTGAGCCACATCTACATTCCTACTAAAGGATAATTCCGATTTTGCAAAGTTTACCTGTTGACCCGACGCGTCTCCATATCTCTGGAGGATTTTGACAATTTCGTTGCTCTGTTGACAGGTTGCACTCGTAAAAAGCACACTATCGTCAGCGAAGAATAGATGTGTGACCTAAGGCGTATTCCTTGCTATCGCAATACCCGTTAGCCGACTAGCATTCTCTCTCATTTTGATCATCCTTGACAAGCCCTCGGTACATAGTAGGAATAGGTACGGAGACAACGGATCGCCTTGTCGCAAACCTCTCCCCGGAAGAAAGCGCGAGGTTGGGTATCCATCAAAGAGAACCGAGAAGGATACGGAGGACACACACCTCATGACCAGATTGACCCACATGTCCTCGAACCCCAATTTTCGCGTACAATGATCCAAAAAGCTCCACTCCACCCTATCATAAGCCTTGGCCATCTCCAACTTCAAAGCCATGTAGCCCTTCTTCCCTCCTTTCCTGGTCTTCATATAGTGAAACACCTCAAACGCTGCCAGGACATTGTCTGTGATGAGCCTTCCAGGGACGAACGCGCTCTGGCTTTGTGACACTAGCTTTCCTAGGCACCCCTTTAATCTGTTCACTAGCACTTTGGATATAATTTTGTAAATCACATTGCATAAACTTATAGGCCCAAGATCAGTCATTCTGCAAGGTTTAGCGACTTTTGGTATAAGAGTAATAAAAGTGTAATTAAGATCACTAGGAAATTCGCCCTCGTTTAAAATGTTTATAACAAAATTGCTAACTTCAGGCCCGACGATATGCCAGAACTTTTGATAGAAAAGCGCTGACATCCTGTCTGGCCCTGGTGATTTTGTGGGATGCATGGAGAATAGAGATTTTCTTACCTCCTCGATCGTATAGGGACGCAGCAGCTCAGAGTTATCATCTGTCGACACTACAGGCTCGATCCCTTGAGAAGCCGATTCTAGAGGGGCTTTCACACTGGACTCAAAAAGGGTTTTGAAATACTCGACTGCCACCCTCTCCATTCCTTCCCTACTCCTCCACTCCATGCCATTCCCATCAACCAATTTCGTTACTTTGTTTCTCCTCCGCATACCCGTCGCTTTCTTACGGAATAAGCTAGTGTTCCTGTCCCCCCATTTAAACTCATTCGCTCTTGCCCGTTGGTGCCACATGATTTCTTCCCTCCTCATTAGCTCTCTTTTCTTGCTCTCCAACTCCCTTCTACGGGCCACCATCAGTCCCGTCATGCCATGAGTATGCATCTCCCCCAACTCCTTTCGTATGTTTTCTAGCATCTTCATGATGTTCCCAAAGCTCATCGCATTCCACTCCTTTAAGTCACCAGCGCACCTAGAGATTTTCCCCATGATACCCTCCTGTGCCATTCTAGTCCCCGGATTCAGCCAACCGTTTCGAATAACATCCTCACACTCATCCTTTTCTATCCACATAGCTGTTAATAGGAGGAATGTCGAGTTCTTAAGTACAAATATAAATAATAGATGTAAACCGACTCCTAGCCTATGCAAATAATTACAAGACTTCCTCCCGTTGTAGTGGAAGGGTAGTCAGGATCGATCCACGAGGAGGCAGGTCAGCGGGATCCTAGTAGCATCGGAAACCTCACGTCTTTCTTCGACCAGAAGCCTCGATTTCAGCCTTGGTGCTCGATGTCGACCTCGGCTGTCGATCCTTTCTGCAACAGAAGACCTGCAGAGACAAAAACAAGCAGTCGATATCGACTAGGAAAGGTCGATATCGATGTTAGCAGATGGAATCGACTGGCTCAGAAGACTGCCAGTCGACACAGGTGGTCGATATCGACGTTGGGGGGTCGATATTGATGTTCAGTAACTCTGCAGGGATGCTCGTCGTCGACTCAGAAAATTGTCGACGGAACTCAGTGGTCGATATCGACGTCTGAAGGTCGATATCGATGTCTTCTCCTGCAAAGTTGTTAGCTTTTGTCGGCAAAGAAAGGCCGAAGACTTTAGGATGGATGAGGATGCGATGAATAGAAATAAAACAAGGTTTTGATGAATAAACTTATATAAAAAGCAACTCCTAGGATTAGGGTTTACCACAACGTTAACCAATGCATGCGATAAGGTAAATAAGACGGACAATTGCGCTATTTCACCCGAGGGACAAGCTTTCGCTTTACACCAACTCTTAGGATTACTCTTGCAAATAAACCTAATTGTCTCTACCAATTTTATATTTATAACTCAAGTTGTTAACATGAATCCCTTTTCTTTCGATTAGGATTAAACATAGAATCGTAGGAGATGATATAGACACAACGATATCAACATCTAATACTTACCTCAAGCACGCATGGCTAACGTCGGGCTCACCCCGACCCTAAGAGCTTTGGGGAACTACTCGCACCTCATCATGGAACTCATCATTGATTGAAAGAAATAAACTTGCATTAAACTATAAACTCCGAAGCTTTACAACTCAACGTCGGCTTTCGCAAACGCCAAACCCTAAAACTTCTCTCTAACTCTATTGCTATTGATTGTGTGTCTGTGGATGTGTTGATGGATTGAATGCCAGCCCCCTAGGGCTTTATTTATAGGCTACTAAACCTTGCTAGCCAAGGATTGTAACTTCTATCTAAACTATGAACTCTATCCAAACAATTAGGATAGGTCTTTTATTTTGATAAAATTCTAAACAACTTGATAAAAGTTAAAGGTAAAAAGTAGATAAATCCCAGCTGCCATTGACAGGACGAAATCGTTGTGTTTCCTATCAAAATAAAACTCAAACCTACAAACTAGTATAGTGAGCAAGTAAGAGGTCGATCCACAGAGAATCAAGTATTCCTATGTAGAGTGTATTTACCAATTTGTAGAAAAGATGGGTTTTGAGTGGTTTAGAATGAGAAATATTAACAAGTTAGGAGAATCAATAATTAAGAGATAGTTTCACCTACAATTCTCAACCCTATTTGGTGAATTTGATCCTTGTTTCCTACTCAAGTTCTCTTCGTTTTCCAAGCAAATGTTCTTATCTTGATTTAAATAGATTATTAGCCCTATGAGTTCTAATAATCCCTTACTCCTAGGCAATCTTAAAACGGATTAAGGTTTAATCCTAGGAATAGCAATAAGTCTCAAGATGTATAAAGCTTATAAGCAATATCAATCCCCTAAAGAACTAATATTTAACCTATAGTCAACTTCCTACACATTCAAGCTTTCTAACGAAGTCCACTAGAACATGTTTGCTACAAAAGATTAAGAATCATAACGAACAATTCAAAACCCTAGCGATGATGAGATCCTAAAAAGGTGATCAATCGAGATAGAATCAAACACCATAAAACATTCAAGCACAAAGAAGATGAAACATATGATACAAATAAGAACAAGAATAGAAAACTCACAATTCAACCAAACGGAGTCTCAAATCGTAGGCAAACAAAATAGTTTAGCACTCCATTGTCAAACGATTGTCAAAAGATTGGATGATAACCCTAAAACACCCTAAAACAAGCCTTTAAATATGCCTAAAAACCGTCATAAAACCCTAGAAAGTGTTTTCCAAAGATAGACCCAACTTAGGAAAGATATAAAAATCGGCGCTGATTCGGCCCAGCAAGGTCGCGGGCGCTGCCTCCCAAGCCGCGGGCGCGGCTAATGCAGTGAGCTCTGAAATTCTGGCAGCAGGAGCTGCCTTGGTGGCCGCGGGCGCGGCTTTTCCAGCCTATAGCAATTTTTCCGTTGTGAATTTGGTCTTGATGTCAACAAGAAAGTTGTAGCTCTCGAAAAGAGCTTTCCAACGCATGCTTATAATAGTCAATCGGACTACCGAGGCCTCCAGAAAGTACGATACAAGTTCAGCTTGTCGGGCGATAACTTTTGTTGACTTGTTCTTCACTTAGGCTCTCTAACTTCGACTTCGCTCCCGTGCTCTTCACTTTTCCTTCTCCTCTTCACTCTTCCTTCATCCATGAGCTTCCTCATTTCTCATTGGATCCACATATACCTGAAATAATCTATAAAAGCGTGTAGATTCCGACTCCACCAACAACACAAGTATAAATGCAAATCTAAACTAAATTATGCATTGTAAACATCTAAATCATGCTAAATGCAACCTAATATGCATACCTAAATGTGTGCTATCAGCCATCTATCTAAATAGTACAAGATAATTCGTGCCTCTTTGAAGATAAAATTCCCAATCCGAGCCTCGAAATCGAATCTATCTTCTGTCGAGATATGGTCGATATCGATCAGTAAGGTCGATATCGATGTCTGTGTTTCTACTCGACTTGTCCAGCTTCACTCGATGTCTATGTGGAGGTCGATATCGATGATGTAAGGTCGATATCGAGTGCTTTTCTCTTCTGTGTGATGGTCTGTCTCGACACTCAGTTCTGTGTCGATGTACGGTAGTCGATGTCGACGTTGTAAGGTCGATATCGACCTCTTTTCTACTCTCCTTGGTTTCTCCGTTCTGACTCCGATTTCGCTCGAATTCCTGCATGGTTAGCTCAAAACTTGTGCATACTCTATTTCTTGTACTTTAGCCCATTCTTACACAAGTTTATATTCTTTTGAACCTTTTCTTTGGAAATCGAATAAAATATGAAGTCAAAAGATGCAATAAAAAGAGGTACAAATATGTACATCAAAACACCCCATACTTAGACTTGCTTGTCCTCAAGCAATAACCAAGCAATAACCAACACCTACAACACTCCTTCAAGTCTTCGCCCTTGTCAAAAACAACATCATAAGCGGTAGCAAAGCAAAGCAAGTGAATTTAACGTCATAGCACATATTTAGGTGATCCATAGGAATATGCAATTTTTGATCCAACCTCACAGGGATAATATGTTTGCACTCAACTCTCATGTTTAGGCTAGGAAGTTCAACTTTCAACTCGATTCCATACACAATCTCATAAAGATTGCAATTTTAAAAAATCCACTTCGCAACCAATTTATGAAAATGCAATAAGAACCATCAGGAGGACTTTCGCTCAATGGAAGGCTTCAAAGAAGACTCTATTCGGTGAGGTTGTAATGGGGCTTGGTATGAAGTAAAAGGTATGGAATTATTTGGCTATGTGGTGCTTTTATAATTCGGGAATCAAGACTCCTAAACTTCAACACTTGCAATATCCAAACCATAACTCTTCAATGTTGCACTTTCCAAGCTCAATTCTCCATATTGCTCTTTCCCAACTCATCTTTCTATAATATGCTCTAAAGATGCACTAAAAGATGTAAACCATACTATCAAACCATCTTTCAAACTCTAATATGCCTCTAAAAAATATAACACTTATATGAAACAAATAAAGGACTTCAGGACTTTGGCTCATGCACTATGTATACATATATCTCTCTTTTTTTCTTTATTTTTCTTTTTTTTTTCGAAGAAAATAATAAATAAATACTAAAAGTACGTGCATTTATATGGTGAGCAAAAAATCCTTTTACAAAATATGACAAGATGTAAATATGCAACAACCCATAATTTCTTTGCTCAAAACTGGACAATATGCACTTTTCATTCCACAAGGCATTAGTCCAGCCAATCTAAGTCTCAATTCCCAAATAGGGGTCAGGTTCAATTTGGCTAGGGATAATTTTGTGGAGTTTGCAATTTCAGGCTCATGCTAATTTTTCGGCTTCAAGCAGAGATAATGAAGGGTAGGTAAAGAGAGGATAAAAATGGCTTAAAAGATGCCTCCATCATTTAATTCTCGTAAACATAGACATATTTATGTATTGACTTTGAATAACTATCACAACATTTAGAGATGCATAGAAAGAGTAAATTCACTCAAGAAAGCAGAGGGATTTTTGATGTTCTCCCTATAGGCCAAAATTCTCACAAGGACAATTTGTGTTGGATTTGCTTTTTAGCCTAGGATCATATGTGTTCAATTTCATCACAAGTTCATAATCTACATAAAAAAATTTAAGGACTTAGGCTAAACCATCCAAATATGCCATAGGATTTACATGATCAAGTCAGCTATTGAGTTTTCATCATAGGACATCTAAGTAGGGGTTAAAAACAAACTTAAAAATAAACATGCGTTTTTTTTATTTTTGACATTTTTCTATTTTTTTGAATTTTTTGACATTTTATAAAAGTAAAACTAAGAACAAAAATTTAAACATGAATGCAATGTGAAGAAGAAAACCAAGTTATGACCATAAGACATGTTTTCCCCCACCCCATTCTTAAAATATACAGTGTCCTCACTGTATTAAAAAGAAGAACAAGGGTAGAGAGAAACTCACAGCGCAGCCTGCAGATTCAGGTCGATTTCAGATTTGGTCGATGCCAGAAGTCGATATTGGGTACAGTGGTCGATGTCGACTGCATCTGTCGAAGTCGGGGAAGAAGGTGAAGTCGAGGGCTGCTAGGTGATGGTCGATATCGATGATTATAGTCGATATCTACCTCTGCTTTTCGCTCCAGAGTCCTCGATGTCGATTCTAGGAGATGGCTTGACCCTGAAGGGGTCGATTTCGACAGGCCTGGTCGATTTCGACTGCCTCTGCAGAAGCTTCTTTTCTTCTTCGTCATTCCTTTTGCTTGATAACATGAGATCTTGGTTAGATTTATAGATAAAGCCACAAATTATCTCAGTTTTAAAAGTTTAAACTCCAAAATTTAAAACCCTAAAAACCATCTATGCGAAAAATTTAAAGGTTTTATGTACACGCTCTAGAGTTTTGAGTCGCTAGGCCGACTTCTCCGTCAATTCTTCACGAGCCTTTTATGTAGGGACCCTTTGAGCCTTCTCCTGGATCATCTAGGTCCTTTTGATAATAGCGAAGTTCGGCGACCAAGGCTTCTTCATCGTTAGATTCTTCTTTGGGTACTTTCTTTCTCTTCCTTGACCTAACTTTAGCAATATAGGCAAACCATGGAGCTTTGACCCTCTCATTAGTTGAATTATCAATAATTGGCTTAATTGATTTATCAATAAGGGACAGAGGAGGGTTTGGAGTCATACCTGGGCTTACATGTTTTGTCCCGAAACAGAAATCTTCGGGCTGAGGGGTGGTCGATTTCGACCATAGTGGATCGATTTTGAGAGCGTTGGTCGATATCGATATATGGGGGTCGATACCGACCTCTGTGACCCCATACTTAAGCTTCTGGCAATAATCTGGCCTAGTCAATTTCGATCAAGGGGGGTCGATTTCGATGTTTTTAGTCGATATCGACTGGTTCCAGTCGATGTCGACCCTGCTTGCTGTTTCCGTCGTCGCCAACAAAATTTTTCTAAGCTTTTCCTTCGCCGGCGAGAGGACAACTTGCTCCAGATGCTTCATTTCGCTCATGGTAGGATTGAAAGAGAACTCTATCACTTCGTTCCCTATAGTAAAGGTTAGTAATCCTCGACGTACATTGATATTGACATCAGCAGTAGCTAAGAAAGGCCTAACAAGGATAATAGGTACTACAGGATCTTTAGGCATCTCCAATACAATGAAATCAGTAGGCACAAAGAACTTACCTACCTTTACTGGAACGTCATCAACTATACCCGTGGGCCTGACGAATGAGTTGTCAGCCATATAGAGTTTCATGTCCATAGGTTCAAGTGCTCCTATATTCACCTTTTGCCAAATAGAAAGAGTCATAAGACTCACGCTTACCCCTAAGTCACATAGGGCTTTGTAGCGATGTTGGCCAAGTCCCACGGTGATTGCAAACTTTCCTGGATCACTCCTCTTCTCAGGGAAGTCCATCTTTGAGCACTCCTCTGCGATCTCTGTCATGGATCTCTTCTTGCTAAGGATGTCTATGAGGAATCGCACATAGGCGGGCATCTCGCTTAGGGCTTCTCTAAGAGGAATAGTAACGTTAAGACCTTGAAGAATCTTTACAAAGCGCCTAAACTTACCTTTGGTGGGATCCTCCAATGCTTTGGATGGGAATGGCAACGTCTTCTTGGGCGGAGGGGCCAAAACGGTGGTCGGAGGGGCCTACTGGACATCGACATCGACTGGGACGTGGTCGATATCGACTGGAATGGTCGATGTCGACCTCTGTTGTGGCTCCAGAGGCTCTGCAGTGGCCTCGACGTCGACCCTTGGGTCGACCTGGTGGTCCATATCGACCTCTGGCTCGACATCGACTGGTTTGTCGATGTCGACTGGATTTGCTGCTTCCTCCTCCGCTTCCGTTCGTGGCTTTTGTAATTTGTTGCAACTTCTTAGTTGCATGGCTGCGATGTGACCCAACCCAGATTGCCCCTTAAGATTGGTAGTTGGTTGCCCAGGGAACGTTCTGGATGGTCTAGGGATTTGTGGCGCCAATTGACCCAGTTGGGTCTCTACCTTCTTTTTCCAAAAATCCATCTCCCCAATCCTTGTGGTAAGGTGATTGAGTTGAGAATGGATGGCATTGTTGGATTGATCATTTTTAGCTTGGTTTTGCCTTATCTCATCTAGCACAAGTTGAAGATCATCCTTTCGTTGGTCCCTCTCCGGGTGTCCAGGAGCTCTATAAGGCGGGGGGTCCCTAGGGTTAACCGGGTTCCTTTGTGGTTGATGGAACCTTTGGTCTCCCCAATATTGGTGATTGGGACCCCTCATGTAGCGCGCCTCTTGGTGAGTCTCCGTTAGTTCGACTTGTTCGGCATGGGGGCACTCGATGGTGGTGTGCCGCTGCGATCCGCATTCAATGCAATCTTGGTTTGCTGAAAGGAACCTCACTTGCTTTTGGAGCTTTCGAAGTTGATCTCTGTGGAATTGCTCCTTCACGTCTGGATCGATTACCTTGGAGGGTTCATATAAAGGTGATAATGCATATCCTAGATAGGCATTATAGACATTTTTAGGCTAGTTAGGTTGCATTTAGATAATGATTTGGAGTTAAAGTGCATCTGACGATTATTTTTGAAGAGTTCGGATTTTGTGCGAATTTGTGAGTATTTTTACAGGGTTAGATTCGAACGCAATTGGATGCATGATCTTGGAGGAAAAAGAAGGAAGACTTGAAGAAAGAAGATAAAAGAGATTGGAGTGCTCTCGGCTTAGCTGCGAGGACCTGGCAGCGAGAGATGCAGCGGCCGCAGCAAGCATGCAGCGGCCGCTGCAAGGAGAGATACAGCGAGGAGTGGAAGAGTCCCCAGCAACGGCGCCAAATTTGACGGAGGGAAAACCTGTCGTTGATCCGTCAAAGTAACTCAAACCTATAACTAGTACATCTGATGGAAATTCACTACAAGCCCTCACACAATTCGTAACGAACCAGGCTGAACACACAAAGAACTTAGAGATGTGCACTAAGAACCTCGCACAGGCAGTCTTGGACTAAGGTGAACGATGTAAGAACTTGGAGAATCAGATGAGTCGAATCATTCAATTGCTAAGTGCAAAAGAGGCAAATGACTCAGGAAAGCTCCCATCGCAAACGATTGCGAATCCCAGGGAGAATGTCAGTGCAATAACGCTTAGGAGTAGCAAGGAATTGATTGCCACACCACCAAAGGGCAACGAGGAAATCATGGACGAAGAGATAGAAGTTATAGACGAGGAGAATGGCAGTTGCACAGAGCGGCGGCCGCCGCAACCATGCAGCGGCCGCGACAAACCAGGGGAGCAGCGGCCGCAGCACAATGCTGCGCCTGCGGCCGCAGCACAATGCTGCGCCTGCGGCCGCGGCCCCAGTCGGAACCCCGCCGCCAGGTACACCCTTTGTCCCTTCTTCTTCTTTACCTTCTTCTTCTTCTCCTCCTCCTTCTTCTTCATTACCTTTGGAGACTCCGAAGCCTATCCCACCTTTTCCCGAAGCTTTGAAGGATACACGAAGGTATGAGAACGATAAGGAGATCTTTGAGACATTCAGCAAGTGTGAGGTAAACATTCCTTTACTCAACTTGATTAAGTGCATCCCTAGATATGCTAAATTCTTGAAGGAATTGTGCACCATAAAGAAGAAGCAAAGATTGAAAAAGAAGGAAAAGGTGAGCTTAAATGAAAATGTCTCTGCTGTGGTGCAAAGGAAATTGCCTGAAAAGTGTGGAGACCCAGGTATGTTTACAGTTCCATGTGCAATTGGGAATACTAGATTCAAACAAGCCATGTTAGATCTAGGAGCCTCAATTAATGTTATGTCCTATAACTTGTACATATCTTTGGGTTTGGGTGCTCTGGCTGAGACTGGGGTTATAGTGCAACTTGCTGATCGATCACAGATCAAGCCAAGAGGCGTTGTTGAAGATGTTTTGGTTATGGTTGATGATTTGTTTTTCCCTGTTGATTTCTTTGTTTTAGATATGGAGCAGGGAACCCCAGAAACACCCACCATACTAGGAAGACCATTCATGAAAACTGCAAAAACAAAAATTGATTGTTGTGAGGGTTTATTGACTATAGAGTTTGATGGAAGAAAGATAGAGTTCTCTCTCTTTAATCATGCTAAGCTTTCTCCTGAAAGTTCTTTAGATATGCCTATTGCTAATAATATTGATCGCAACAATAATTTTCGTGATTTGTTAGAGACACCTAAGGAAAATAGTTTCTTGAAAATTGAGCCCCTTAACAAATTGCAATCCCTAGGAAAAGAAGAACTCAGAATAGGTGTTGATGGTTATGTTGATCCGTTTAAGCCCGCACTTTCACCTTATGAGAAACTAATTTCAAATGGTGTGGAAGCTTTTGTGATTTCAGGACAACCCCCAGGACTAGCTCAAGGAGAGAAGCTAATAGTAATGGATGAATGCTTGGACAGAAAGCTATACCTTCCAAGGGTGCCCGCACTTGTCAATGAGATGACAAGTCTAGGTGACCCTGGTGGAGGAACCTAGGCCGATCAAGGGTCATTACGTCGAGCCAACGACTTTAAACAAAGGCGCTTCTCGGGAGGCAACCCGAGGTAAGTTTTCTTGTTCTTTTCCATTAAATCATCCTTAGGTAGTTTTTCTTGTTTCTTTGCTTTTGTTTTGTTTGGAAATGGGACTAACAACTCATAAAAAAAGCAGAATTGGATTCGTGCAAATCAGAGAAGGAGAGTGCTACAGCATACATGCAGCGGCCGCAACTTAATGTCGCGGCCGCCGCATACAGCCGCAGCAACATGCAAAATGCAGCGGCCGCAGCACCTGTGCTGCGGCCGCCGCATACTAGTCCCGAGATCCCTTTTTTCTGATTTTCTGAAAAAAAAATAAAAAAAATAAAAAAATAAAAAACCCGGAACCCTTCCTTTCTAACCTTATATGCCATCACTTTCTTCAACACTCCCCCATCAACCCTAACCTCCCATCACCATTTCTCCCATCTCCAACCTTCATCCTCTCCACAAAACCACCAAAATTCTTCAAATCTAACCCCAACCGGCTGTAATCTCTTCCTCTACACCACCTAGGCTTCAACCCGACCCGACATTTGTAACCGGTGGCCATATCGAGCTTCCGAGCCCGGATCCATTCACCATTGCCAACAAAAGAGGAAGGAGGCGCCGATCTACCACTGCAGCGGCCGCCCCATAGTGCAGCGGCCACCGCCTCTGCCCGCCGCCCTCTGCCGCTACCACATACTATTGCAGCGGCCGCCCCCTGTTGCAGCGGCCGCCGCCCCTATGCCCACTGCCATACTGTTGCAGCGGCCGCCTCTTGTTGCAGCGGCCGCCGCTTGCATCCCACCGCCACTGCAGGTTTGCTACGAAGTTTTGTTTTGGGATACTTGTGTTTTGGTGATTGTTTTGTGCATTATTGTTGGTGTGTTGTGTGACTTGATTAATTTGTTCGATTGAGGATTGAGATTGGGTGCTATTATTGTGGTTGAGTGTTGATTGAGTATGGTGAGACAGTTGAGGAATTTATCTAGGAGTCAAAGGGTCGTTTGGGACGGATTTGAGGCGAAGAAATTCGTGCAAACGAAATTCTTCAACGTTCCGATGTTGCATAGGTTGGGTATGTTAGTTTGTATACAGCAGATGTTAACACATGCGGGCTTGGGGGATTTCATCAATTTGTGTGCACCTACATATCCGGAGTTAGTCAGAGAGTTTTTGTCGACATTGGTGGTGTCGGAGGATGAGACCATTAGGTTCCATTTGCTTGATCATGCGTACTCCCTCACGTATGCTGAGTTGAGGGAGATCTTTGGTATTTCTGAGGAGCCCACCGAGGATTGGGCCGAGCATGGGAACGATCAGATGACCCATGATTTTTGGTATGCAGCGACCGGCGAGGCCTTTGATGGACACAGAGGCGAGTACAACTACAAGTTCGTCCACCCATGTCTGCGTTTGGTTCACAAGGTCCTAGCCATGGCTATCATTGGGCAGGGCGAGGTGAACAAGGACGTCGCTGCTGATTTGGCTTGGTTATGGTGCTTCTCGCCCCAGTCAGATGTCATTCCTGATTGGGTTGATTTATTTTTGGAGAGTTGTAAGAGAGTTGCAGCGAAGAGGACCGGGAGATTTGGTCTGGGGGGCATGATTACTTTGATCGCCCAACGTTTTATTGATCCATCACAGGGCGGTGCTCGCATGTCTGGTGGGTTTACTTATACAGAGGATCAACTGAGGCGAGCCTATCTATTGGAGGGCTTACAGGAGACAGGTTTTGTCTGGAAGGCCGGACCTCAAGGGGTCCATAAATTGAGATTACCTAGGGCCCTTCCTTATGGTCCTACTGATGCTGCCTTCTACATTGAAGGCGATGTAGATGATGATGCTCCTGACGACGATGATTAGGAGGAGCAGAAGAATGCAGCTCAGCAGGTTCCCCCCGCAGATCATCCTATGCCTGACTATCATGGGGGTGGTGCTCAGTTTACTGCAGGGTCTTCTGCTGGGCCTAGTTCCTCTTATGTTGAGTCTACTTGGCGTGAGGACATGTTTGCACAGATGCACCAGCTTTCGATCCGCCAGGATTCCTTTCAGTATGAGCTCAGCGACTTGGGTCACAATGTTCGTGATATGGCCTCGTCTATAGAGGACATGAGGAGGCAGCAGGAGTACTACTATAGCTTGGCGTGGCCCTAGTTTCCACCCTACCAGCCGCCGCCGCCTCAGTAAGAAGTTAATTTTCTTTACCCTCACCTCGCGTTTATTTGTTTTAGTTTTGTTGTCTTTGATATTTCATTGAGGACAATGAAAGATTTAAGTGTGGGGGAAGGAAGTTTAGTGTATATAGGTGAGTTTAGTTCATATAGTGCATTTAGTAGATCATGTTTAAATTTTTGCACACATTTTTATTTTTGAATCATTTCATATTTACATTTCCTGTTTACTTATGCATAAAAAAAAAACTTCATGCATTGCATCCATATGTGTTATTCAAATACCCATCTGGCTTAGTTTGTCCTCTAATTTAAATTTCAGCATGATCATATAAATCCCATGGAGTTCTGGATGTTTTGGCCTTGTCTATATTCTTGATTTTATATGAAGCATGACCTTGCAAATATAATTGAGCATGTATGATTGAGCTAAAGTATGATTGAAATCCTATGAACATGACCCTTGTGAGAATGTTAGCCTTATGTGGAATTGTTTATAGTTCTTTTGCTCAATTGTGTGATTTACTCTCCTTGTGTTGCTACCTCTTGGCATTGACTTCAGTATCACATAGTTGTTGCTTGCGGAGTATGTTTATATCTTGAGTCTTTTTGTTCTAGTTTGAGCATATTTAGGGCAATAAGGTGGCAATGGTTGATGCACTTAGTAACCGGGTGTATGTATGACACCCATGTATATGATTCGTGCAAAACAGTGTTGAAAACTACCCACTAGGAAAGGAAGCTTGATCATTGAGTAACCGGGTTCATTCATGACACCCATGTTTGCAACTCGCGTCAAAAGATGTTCAAGTGGACTTCATTTTAGGAAGTTGAGGTGTTGATAGACCGGGGCCATTCATGACACCCATGTTTGCGACTTGCGTAAGGAAAGCACCAAAACAAATAAATAGAAAAAAAAAGAAGAACAAAAGAAAAAAAAGTCTCATTTTGCTTATTCTTTTTTTATTGAGTCACGCAAGTAATGGCAATTCGGTGAAAATTTGGGGATATTGAGGTCAATGTCTATGAGCTTAGTGCATTTTGGATTGAGTTGAGAGTTGTATTTTAAAGCCTAAACACTTGAGAGCATGAGTGAAACACATATTCTTGGTGAGGTTGGATGATTTCTACTTATAAGCTTTGATCACTTGTATACATGCTATGACGTTTGTTTGCTTGGTTTATGGTTACACTTGCTATAATGTTGCTTTTTGATGAGGTTGAGACTTGAAGGGATTTCCTGTGGGATGCATTGATTTATTTTCACTCTATCATTGCTTGAGGACAAGCAAAGGCTAAGTGTGGGGGAATTTGATAATGCATATCCTAGATAGGCATTATAGACATTTTTTAGGCTAGTTAGGTAGCATTTAGTTAAAGATTTGGAGTTAAAGTGCATCTGACTATTATTTTGGAAGAGTTCGGAATTTGTGCGAATTTGTGAGTATTTTTACAGAGTTAGATTCGAACGCAATTGGATGCATGATCTTGGAGGAAAAAGAAGAAAGACTTGAAGAAAGAAGATAAAAGAGATTGGAGTGCTCTCGGCTTAGCTGCGAGGATCTGGCAGCGAGAGATGCAGCGGTCGCAGCAAGCATGCAGCGGCCGCCGCAAGGAGAGATGCAGCAAGGAGTGGAAGAGCCCGCGTGCAGCGGCCGCCGCACCATGCCGCGGCCGCCGCATTGGTTGCCGAGCGCCGAGTTTTACTTTATTGAAACCCTAGTTTATTTGTTATTTCGTTTTTTGGTTCGGCTTAGACGTTTAAAAGGCCGAGATTTAATTAGTTTTGAAGTACTTCATTTTCATTCTACGTTCATCAGACAATTTAGAGATTGAGCAATGTCTTCCATGAGGAACTAAACTCATCTGTTCTGCCTATAGTTTGACGCTTTATTTGGATTGTTTGTGAGTTTCTAATTTCCGTTCCTTGTTTCCTATATTTGAATGCTTCAACTTCTTTGCGCTTGTTGATTATTGTTTTGTTCTATCTTGTCTGGCCAACTAGTTAGATCAATTCAATTGCTAGGGTTTTGTAGATTCCTGATTGTGAACCTTAACCTAAGTAGCAAATTTATCCCTCTAGGGCTGATTGAACTAATTGGATAGGTAGGAAGTTGGATGTGTTGTTAAATCCCTCTTGAGGGACTGCAAATACCTTGGCTAATCTCTGAACTTAAAGCTATCAATTGGGTTAAATCCTTCTTTAGGGACTGTTCGATTGATAAGGGTTGCTAGGACTGATTGGACTAGTAACTATATTAGGTCGGGACAAGGGCATTCATAGGAAACTTAATAGGACGAGAAGAAGTTACAAGGATCGCTTCAACCAAATAAAGTGGAAAATTGTAGGTAGAACTACTTTTCCCATTTGTTTGAATCATAACCATTTACTTCTGTTTTTGCTAATTCGCTTTGCTTTCACAACCACCCCCATCTGGTTACTAAATCGGCATTGAAATCATACTAGAGCAACAAATCTCCCTGTGGATCGACCTCTTACTTATTGCTATACTAGTTATAGGTTTGACTTACTTTGACGGATCAACGACAGGTTTCCCCTCCGTCAAAGGGCATAGATGGGGCAGGCCTCGACGATGATGATGTGTCGGAAGCCTCAGGAGTCCCATATGTGTTGTCGAACTCCACCAACCTCTCTATGGTCTCCCAAGCCTCTTGTGGAGCGAGTTCAAGGTAGCCATAGGAGGTGTAAGTGTTGATCCTCTCCTTGGTTGCAGCATCAAGAGCATTGTAAATAATCTCCTGAATCACGTACGGTGGTTGGCCATGCGTCGGGCATGATCGTAGTAGGTCCTTGAAGCTTTCCCAAACAGTCGCCAGAGCCTCACCAGTCTTTTGTTTGAAAGCCGTGATTTTCTGTCGGATCAACGCCGTCTTATAAGGAGGGAAGAACTTGTTGAGGAACGCGTCCTTGACTTCATTCTAGGTGCGGAGCGATCTTAGGGCTAAGCTTTCCAACCACTGTAATGCTTTTCCTGTAAGTGACCAACGAAAGGCTTTTAGTTGGACATATTCAAGACTCTGTCCATCAGCAATAGTATCACAAAGGTCTAAGAAGGTTGATATATGTGCCATAGGGCATTCATTAGGTTTTCCTTCATATTGATGCCTTCTTATTTTAGTAAGGAAGTTAGGTTTAATTTCAAAATTAGAGGCAGGGATAAGAATCGCCGATTCAGGCATTGTGAGCGCGGGGTGCATATATTGCTTGGCATTCCGAGGGAGGGCATTAATTTCGGCTTCTATTTGCCTCTGACCTTCCTCCTCCCTATCTGCATGCTCCTTAAGTGCCGCCTCTCTAGTTGTTTAGTCCTCAACCTGCTTCCTTAGTTGCTCAATTAACTCAGCCTGGTTCGCGTTGTCTGCTATGATTCTTTGAGCTTGGGCTCTTAGGTGGAAATATCGCTCAGGGTCGTTTACTCCTTCAAATTCAGGTGGGCGATTAGCGTGTCGCATACACCTGCAAAGCCAAACTAGATAGAAACGTGAGATAGACTACTAGGGCCCGATTGATTGCCTCCCCGGCAACAACGCCAATTTGTTAATAGGAGGAATGTCGAGTTCTTAAGTACAAATATAAATAATAGATGTAAACCGAGTCCTAGCCTATGCAAATAATTACAAGACTTCCTCCCGTTGTAGTGGAAGGGTAGTCAGGATCGATCTACGAGGAGGTAGGTCAGCGGGATCCTAGTAGCGTCGGAAACCTCATGTCTTTCTTCGACCAGAAGCCTCGATTTCGACCTTGGTGCTCGATGTCGACCTCGGCTGTCGATCCTTTTTGCGACAGAAGACCTATAGAGACAAAAACAAGTAGTCGATATCGACTAGGAAAGGTCGATATCGATGTTAGCAGACGGAATCGACTGGCTCAAAAGACTGGCAGTCGACACAGGTGGTCGATATCGATGTTCAGTAACTCTGCAGGGATGCTCGTCGTCGACTCAGAAAATTGTCGACGGAACTCAGTGGTCGATATCGACGTCTGAAGGTCGATATCGATATCTTCTCCTGCAAAGTTGTTAGCTTTTGTCGGCAAAGAAAGGCCGAAGACTTTAGGATGGATGAGGATGCGATGAATAGAAATAAAACAAGGTTTTGATGAATAAACTTATATAAAAAGCAACTCCTAGGATTAGGGTTTACCACAACGTTAACCAATGCATGCGATAAGGTAAATAAGACGGACAATTGCGCTATTTCACCCGAGGGACAAGCTTTCGCTGTACACCAACTCTTAGGATTACTCTTGCAAATAAACCTAATTGTCTCTACCAATTTTATGTTTATAACTGAAGTTGTTAACATGAATCCCTTTTCTTTCGATTAAGATTAAACATAGAATCGTAGGAGATGATATAGACACAACGATATCAACATCTAATACTTACCTCAAGCACGCATGGCTAACGTCGCGCTCACCCCGACCCTAAGAGCTTTGGGGAACTACTCACACCTCATCATGGAACTCATCATTGATTGAAAGAAATAAACTTGCATTAAACTATAAACTCCAAAGCTTTACAACTCAACGTCGGCTTTCGCAAACACCAAACCCTAAAACTTCTCTCTAACTCTATTGCTATTGATTGTGTGTCTGTGGATGTGTTGATGGATTGAATGCCAGCCCCCTAGGGCTTTATTTATAGGCTACTAATCCTTGGTAGCCAAGGATTGTAACTTCTATCTAAACTATGAACTCTATCCAAACAATTAGGATAGGTCTTTTATTTTGATAAAATTCTAAACAACTTGATAAAACTTAAAGGTAAAAAGTAGATAAATCCTAGCTGCCATCTATCTAAATAGTACAAGATAATTCGTGCCTCTTTGAAGATAAAATTCCCAATCCGAGCCTCGAAATCGAATCTATCTTCTGTCGAGATATGGTCGATATCGATCAGTAAGGTCGATATCGATGTTTGTGTTTCTGCTCGACTTGTCCAGCTTCACTCGATGTCTATGTGGAGGTCGATATCGATGATGTAAGGTCGACATCGAGTGCTTTTGTCTGTTGTGTGATGGTCTGTCTCGACACTCAGTTCTGTGTCGATGTACTGTAGTCGATGTCGACGTTGTAAGGTCGATATCGACCTCTTTTCTTCTCTCATTGGTTTCTCCGATTTGACACCGATTTCGCTCGAATTCCTGCATGGTTAGTTCAAAACTTGTGCATACTCTATTTCTTGTACTTTATCCCATTCTTACACAAGTTTATATTCTTTTGAACCTTTTCTTTGGAAATCGAATGAAATATGAAGTCAAAAGATGCAATAAAAAGATGTACAAATATGTACATCAATAGCCTCAAAACGGAAAGGTCGTGGTCCCCTTTTGCCTTCTGTCCTTCCCTCCCCTTCAAGTTCAACCAGGAGCGGAACATGATCAGACCCAGCTCTCGGTAAGTGATTCACCACTGCTCGTGGGAAGAGCTCGAGGAAAGACTCGTTAGCAAACCCCATATCGATACGTTCTTGGCTAAACCGGTCCCCTTCTCTCCCATTGTCCCAAGTGAACCTTCCACCTTTGAATGTTATTTCTTTGAAACCGCACTCCTCAATCGTCTCTCTAAAATTGACCATTCGCTCAAAATTCGCCCTTCTCCCACCCTCTTTATATGCTGAACTAATAATATGGTTGAAGTCTCCCACACAAATCCATCTTCCATGAGCATCCTCGTTTAGCCTTTTCAATAAGCCTCACGTGTGATGTCGCTCTCCACCTTCTGCCCAGCCATACATACCCGTTAATCGTCAATCCTCCCCATTGGAGCCCCTAATTGTAGTATCTATATGGCGCTGGGTATATGATTGGATGTGCAGGTCCACCTCTTCTTCCCACATAATACTCAATCCCCCAGACTTTCCCACACAATCAACTGTGAATCCATACTTGAATCCCAATTTCCTCCTAATCCCCTCCATCCTTTTTTTCGTGGCCTTAGTCTCCATCAAGAAGACTATTCTCGGGGTCCACCGTCTCACTACACCGGTGAGATAATCAACTGTTGGGTCCTTCCCCAATCCCCAACAGTTGAAGCTTAGTACTTTCATGGCTCTCGGCAAGGGAGGTCAATGCCCTCCCCCGCCGATATCATCACAAGATCACTGCTTTTCACTCTCTTCCTAAACTCCCCATCTCCCTTCTTTATCTCCATCTCGTCCTCTTTCCTCTTCCTACTCACCTCTCCGAAATCATCACTCTCTCTCTCTCTCCTTTCCTATGTCCCTAGCCACACGTTTCCAATTTTCCTTTGCTTTCCTAGTCTCTCCTACTATCCCTTTCCCCTTGTTGTCCACCTCTGCCGATCCTCTACCCCCTTGGACCAGGCCACCCTCCGTCTGCTCGCCCCCACTTCCTCCTTTCTCCAGCCCAACCTTGTTTCTCTCATCCCTATTGTTCATCCCAGCAATGCCGGTCTCGCCCAGCCCCACCGCCTTTATACGATGCATCACTGTGTCCCCCTCCTCCCCCAACTCCCTCTCTCCCTCTACCCGCGTCTCATCATCTTTGTCAGCCTCCTCCAGAACTTCGATGAGCGATCGTCTCCCTCTCTTTTGTTTCCTAGCATCCTGCCCTCCCTCTTGCCTTACTCCTTCAATACATACCCCTATGATCCTCCTCTCCACTTCACTATCTCCCTTTGAGTTGATGTGTGATGCAAGTGACTACACCGTTAGAGCAGTGCTAGGCCAAAAGATTGACAAGGCATCTCATATCTCCTAGGAGATAAGGTAATCATTCATACTCATCATGCTGCTCTTAGGTACCTTCTGAAGAAGAAAGAAGAAAAGCCAAGACTCATCCGATGGAACTTACTCTTGAGTGAGTTTGATATTGAGATCAAGAACAAGAAGGGTATTGAGAATTATGTGGCTGACCATCTCAGCTGATTGATACATCCAGATAGTGTATGGGAGAACTCCAGGATGTTGGGAGACTTTCCTGATGAAACTTTACATGCCATCTCTCCCACCACTCTGCAAATTCCAGATCCAACTGCACCACTATCCTTGAATACGGTAAACATCCCTAGGCCATGGTGTGCAAATATGGTTAACTTTTTGGTTATAAGTGAGTTTCCTCCAAAGTTCACCAGAGCCCAGAAGGACAAAATCCGCCATGATGCCAAGTTCTATGTTTGGGATGATCCATTCTTATGGAAGCATTGCACAGACCAGATAATTCAAAGATGTCTATCGGACAATGAGGTAATGTCTGTTCTTAGTTTCTGTCATGCTTATGCTTGTGGTGGTAACTTTGGACCAAATAAGTGTAATACCCTCTTCTTACAAGAGATGTTGTAGCGCCAGTAATTATTCAGACTTTACAATCTTCATAATTACCTTAAGCTTATAGGGACATGCAACCATACTCCCATAAACAAGATGATAAATAAATAATTTAAAAGAATGACAGCGAAAGAAAGAAATATTATTTTTATTACAAAGTAACTGTTATTGCTTCAAACCTTTACATATATCTGCGTTCAACACATCCAACAAAAGAACTTAAATTAAACAAGAAAACTCTCTTACCGAAAGATGTAATTATACAATAAAAGCTTGAAAATCTTTATTCCTTCAACTTCAACTCCTCAAGGCCTTTTCCCATAACCTGCAAAATTTAGTCTGATGTACATCGCATGCAGGCGAAGCATACTAACCAACTATTTCACAACATGGTCGGTTAGTTCGGTGAAGAACTAGCAAATGACAAGGAAAGAAATTAATGAGGATCTCTGGACACTTAAAAGAAATAGGAATAGGATAGTCCAAGAACATTAGATCTCTAAAGAATCATATTTCCAAAAATAATGGAATATGATAGTGGAGAAGAGTAGTGATCACCGTTATATATATATATAGGGTGTGGTTCGGGTGTACACACCCCTTAAAGTGTACCTTGTTCACAAATATTATTCGGTGAAAGGTGAAACATTATTCGGTTAAATTTGAAGCATTATTCGGTGAAATGTGAAACATTCTACCGAATACTGTTATGTTACAAATTATTCAGTGGAATTGAAACGTTTTCATCTGAACTGAAAGGAAAAAGAAAACATAACAGTATTCGGTAGAATGTTTCACATTTCACCGAATAATGCTTCAATTTTCACCGAATAATGTTTCACATTTCACCGAATAATATTTGTGAACAAAGTACACTTTAAGGGCTGTGTACAAATGATCCATACACTATATATATATATATATTATATATCAGTTATATATATTTAGGATATAATAAAATATTTTATTTAGAACACGTGGTTATGACCTCTACCGTACACTGGCAAGACGACCTAGATTACCCGTTAGGGTAAACTGTATCCATTCGAGAAATCTACAGTTCGAATGGGCATTTCATGAAATGTTTATAGAGCAAGGCTTAACAACCTTGACATGACTTTATCATTTTATAATAATTTTATTTATAGTCACATCACACACTATTCACAATTAAAATCACAAGTTCACGTCTCAGTGATCAACTAATTTTTATCCACATTGGAACATTAAAGTGGATGAAGTAAACAAAATGACTAGTATGGATATTTCAAGAAAATCTTAATATCACATACTTACAACTTAGCATGAAAGAATGAAGAACAATTCATGCTATAACGGAATTTTGGACATTTTTCCCAAGTTTCTAAACATGCCTTAGAGTGCAATTATAAATAAATTACAAGAGTAAATAGATTTTGTAATTTATTTTCAAGGATATGTATGTTTGATAAAAATAAATGGTATAAATTAAAATGAAAGGCAATAAACTGTAAGTGAACAAATGAGACAAAGTCACTTGCCTTGGTTATAGTCCCGAAGCTTACGGATAATAAAGATTACGATCAACCAACAGATTTAATTCCTTCTGAAGACGTAGGATCTCGATTGACGTTATCAACTATATATCCATGCGCGTCCAACCACGTCGTACATAGCAGACAAATAATAATTTAATTAGCTTACGTCCAATAATTTTACCCGTAAACTTCGGCAGAGTCTCCCTTTAAAATAATCCTTAATTATTCCGATAAAACTTATATCCTTTATTATCTGATAATCACTTGTCCAACATTATTTTTAAAATGCCCAGACAATATTAGGATTTGCAAACTTAATTTAGGATTTCCTTTCCTAAATTTAATTGGACATTATAACGGCTTAGGAATGTCATATAATCCTAAATAATTGGGCATTATCTCGACTTAAAAGAAATATCCGTTTTATCCACCGTTACATCGTCTTAAGAAATACCCAAATTTCTTAATTTTAAGAACTTATAAAAACTAATAAGGAAATACCTTAAATTATATACGAGTATTATAACACTATAAAACATCTGACTTTAAAATAAATGGGAGATATCCTACAATGCCGGTACCATATGGAATAGGTTGATTACGAATCGGGTTTGGTGGCAACTAACTTCGATAGTTGTACTGTGTGTCGTATGTATATGTGTGAGAATGATACTCCGTATATAGTACATGGGCAAATGTAAAAAGGGCCAAGCACTCCTATTTATATTAGGATGCCATCCAATTGCAACATAAAACGTGGGAGGCCAGATGGCACTTAACAAAATCATCAACTCAACTCATGTTCATCCAGACCATGCACGATTTAATTTTGACCCACTTTATGTAATAAGTACGAGAAACAGTCCAAAGTTTCTAAATTTGGAATATTTTACTAACTTATTTTTAAGTGTCTCTTTAAGTATCCAATAAATTTTATAGCCTCTTTACTTAACCCTTAACATATTAGCGGATCTTCCCTAGATCTCACTAAGTTCCAAACTTGATAAAACTTCGTAAAATTTTATCTTAAAACTTCATCCCCGATATTTTATTAATTTACACAATCCCTTATAAAGTGATGCCATAAAAGGGAAAAATACAATCGAGGTATTTCATTCCTCCCACCCTTAATATAAGTTTCATCCCGAAACTTAGACCAAGAACAACTGAGGAAATTTACTCTTCATTTCTGCTTCAGTTTCCCATGTCATCTCCTTAGTTCCGTGCTTAGACCAAAGAACTTTCACCAAAGGAACAACCTTAGTGCGGAGATGTTTCTCCCATCGCTCCAAAATACGAACGGGTTCTTCCTCATAAGTCCCAGTAGGATGAACCTCAATATCCTGATAGCTTATAATATGAGAGGGGTCATGCACATACATTTGTGGTAATGAGATATGAAAGACAACATGTACTGGATGAGTTGCAGGTGGCAAAGCTAGACGATAAGAGACTTTGCCAACCTTTTGGAGTATCTCAAATGGTCCCACATAGCGAGGATTTAACTTCCCGCGCTTTCCAAATTGAAACACACCTTTCGTGGGTAATACTTTTGATGAAACCAAAAATAGAGCACCACAAGCCACGTCAATGGCAGGGGTGGGTTCCACCTAATTGACTCTTCTTTTTTTGGTCAACGGTCTTACCTGCAACATTCTATCCGCGGATGGATAAATGTTTTCGCATGTGCCATTGTAAATACCAAAATTAGAGCGGTCTTACGTGGGTTCCTCATGCCTCAATAGGCGGAGGTATCTTTCTCCATGGCCGAGGAATCAAACATATCTAATTAATCAATTCCTCATTCTATATTCCGGTTTCATCAAGGCTTAATTTCGGAAGTCAATTCTAATGTTCGAAGGTAAAATGCAACGAATCCCCGCATAGACCACACATAATTTCATACCTGAAGCTTTAAAGGTTTTTTTATCTTGGCACGTTATGCTCTGAGGGTCAAATAAGTCTTAGTGATAAAACTTATAGGATCTGGATGCGGACGCGGATGATTCCACTCTCTCCTTCTTCTTTTCCGAAAAAACCTTTCTTCATTCTCTCTTTTTCCTCTTATAGTCTGGTATAGAGAGTGGTGTTAGACACCTCATCCCTAGTTCCCGACACCTGTCAACATATTTACGCGACGTGTTGATTTGTTGAAGACACGTGGATGGGAGGCATGTATGACACCGCAAAACTCCATCCTGCCACATTCTCTGTCCGCGGATAATTGTTCAACAGTTTTTACCCCCCCCCCCCTTTTTCTACCGCGGTTTCTCTTACCTCCTCATAAGTCACAGATCAATCATTTAATTAATTTAAATTTATAAGGGGTATCGTCATAGCTCCTCAGCTTGCGTCGTGTGTTTAAGGACTCGTCGCGGACTGACTCCTTCTCCAGAAGAGATCCCCCTTTTCCTTTCCACGTTTGGTGGTATTGGGCCTATATGGGCCTATCCTAATGATTGGTTATATGCCCATATTGGGTGATTGATACGGTTTAAGCTTTCGGCACGTGTATCATCCTTGGGGAGTGGAAACGTTGAGGATAAGCCCTATAAAAAGGGGCCCTCATTTTTTAATTTTTACCGTGCTCTCTTTTTACCG
The DNA here is from genome assembly GCA_963922045.1 of Persicaria maculosa. Taxonomy (NCBI): domain Eukaryota; kingdom Viridiplantae; phylum Streptophyta; class Magnoliopsida; order Caryophyllales; family Polygonaceae; genus Persicaria; species Persicaria maculosa. The sequence goes on from OY998267.1 coordinate 59,915,348, forward strand.
ACTCTCCTCTCGTTCACTTTGGTTCAGACGCTGAGACTTCTCCCAGGTAATTTTATCGCGAACACTTATCCTTGATTTTTATTCCGCAGTTTGTAGTACTTTTAGCAGTCCTCCCCCCCAGTGTCTAACAATCGTGTCTTGAAAGTGGGTTTTAAGTCTGTTTTTCTATCCTTTCCATTAGGTTTCTTAGTCGTGCAATTGGTTTTTGTATTTTTCTATGAATGGTGGGTTCTCAAGAAAGTTCGGGTAGTATAGGTGGAATTACTGACCCTACGTCGGTGGGAGATAGTAAAGGGAAGCTTCTTATGGGAAGCGTCGAAGTCCCCGAGGAAGTGACTATGCACTATCCTAAAACCCAGACTGATCCTTCTTTTTACTCTTCGCCTACTCACGTCCGCGAAGATTCTTCCTCTTATTCGGAGTCGTCGGGCTCAAGCTCCGATGATAAATCCGGGTCTTCCGGTTCTAGTTCTTCGTCTAAGTCCCCGGAGTCTAGTCACTCCTATAGGTCTTGGGATTATCACACCGATCTGCCCTCTGGGAGTGTCATAGTCCCGAATAAATGTCGGTCTTCTACGTTCTTAGGGGATTTTCAGCCTGTCCTTTTTGATACCAGCGTTCTGCAGTCTTGCATTTTTGCTCGTGGATATGAGCCCCGAGCCGCTGGTACCGTCCCTCTAGTTTCTCTCAATCGAGTGGCCCCGATCGCTTCCCTAAATAGGCAGGGTCGAGGAGGTGTGACATTTAAGTCTGTGGAAGATGTTAAATTAATGGCACAAGTTTTTCCTTGGCCTGAAGGCGTGGAGCTTTGTTTGCCCGCAGCTGGAGGGGGAAGTTTAGATACCTACCTCAGTTGTTTAGTTGTTTATGTGGAGAGTCTGGTTCATGGTTTTCGTCATCCGCTCCACCCCTTGTTTCTACGATATTTAAAGGACTGTGGCCTTAGCCCCGTGCAATTGGTTCCCAACCATTGGTTATTTTTGGTGACTGTTGTCATGCGGTGTTTAGAGATCGGCGTCGAATGGTTGCTGAACCTCTTGACTAATTTGTTCATATTGAGTCATGGTGGCCTTCATAAGAACTTTTTTCAAGGGAAACTCAGCCTTCAGGTGGTTGAACGTCAGTCAAGTAAACTAGAATGGAAGCACAAGTGGTTCTTGGTTCGTGAACCTTCTCGTCAAGTCTTGAACTTTCACACTGAGCCGCGGAATTATCGGCGTGTAAAGAATCGGGTGGTTGAAGGCTTGAAAGAGATTGAGAAGAAGTTTAGCCTTCAAACTAAGGTTTCTTGGCGCGCAATGGTGCCCCCTTTGTGCTTGGATATGGCTGGTCTTAGTTTGCCCCACCCGCGGATAGGTTGTTCAGTCATTAGGATTTTTGTTCGTCTTATTCGTCTCCTTGTTAAAATGTATCATTACGACTCTGTTTTTCATTTCTGACCTACAGGTGATTCCGCGGTTAAAGCCATGGTGAAGGAGGCAAAGAGCTCGGCTCCTCAGTCGTCTACAAGTAAGAGAAAGATGTCCGCTGATGTGCTCAAAGCATTGAAGAAGCCTAAGACTTCCGAGCCTCGTGTGAAGCCATTGAAATCTGCCAAGGACGAGATGCCTCCCCCAGCTCATCTTCCCCCTTCTGTTTAGACTGAAATTGTTCCGGAGGATGTGAACACCATCTCTTCTCCCTCCGCGATTGACCCTTTGATCATGGAGGAGACCCCCAAGCCTATCCTGGAAATCGGCTCTGCTGAGGCGGACATTCCTCGTGGTCCTGGGCGGAAGAAGGCTAAGGGGCTCGCCCTTTTCTGGAAGGACGCCGATTGGGACATTGCAGTCTTCCATGCTGATGAATTGAATCGACCGGTGTATCGGATGCCAGGCTTCGATCGAGAGGAGTTAGACAGACTCGTTCCTCCTTCCGACACCGGCGTCAACGAATTACAATTCTTGGATCACCTCACCGATGATCAATTCACTCTCGAACAAGACCGATGGTGCTAATGGGTAAGATTCTTTCAATGCCGTGGGTGTTTCTTTACAGTTTCGTGGAAAGAATTCACGGTTTCCATCCTTCCTGTAGGGTCGCATGTTTCGCACAAGGTGGTTGGGACAGGCATGCGCGGCTACTTTGTCGTAATTCCAAGCTTGAAGAGCACAACCGGCGATTAAAGCTGGAACTCGTGGAGGCCAGCACCCCTAAGAAGGAGGTGTCCGAGCTTTGCCGACACTTGGAGGAAATTGGGGGAAGGCTGTAGGATGCAAAGACCCAGGGCGATGCTCTGAAGAAGGATGTGGAGGAGGGGAAGAAGGAGAGTGAGGCTTTGAAATTGCAAGTGGAAGAGCTCCAGCAATCTTTGTCGCAAGCCCAATGAAGTGAGGAGGAGATGAAAATCAAGAATTCCGCTCTAGAGAAACAGTTGTCGGAGGTGACGGAAGAAAAACGTCACGCCGTGATTGAAGCCAAACGTCGCACGATTGAGCTGGATCACTATCGCTTGTAGACCGATGGCGACATCGTCCGTTCATGGTTAGAAGTCCCCAACAACCGCACTACCTTGATCGATGATTGGATGAAAACTCCTAATGGTGCTTCATTCATGACTACCGTTGTCCCAGAATGGTTACTTGAGGATGCGGGCCAGGAGTTCATTCAGGGAAGATACCAGGAGTGTTTCCATGCGGGTATGCGAGCTGGAATATTTCAGAGCGTAAAGAAGTCAGTGGAGAATCCTGGCATCCCCCTCGAGCTCTTCTCCCCCAGCAATGACCGAGAGGATTGGGGACCGATGGATGATGAGGGCGTTGAGTTCGTGGACGAGGACGCGTAAACTCGTGGGCGGTTTTTTGTAAGGGACTTGGTGAAGTAATTCACCTTTTGTGTTTTTGTTTTGGACAATGGTTCTTTGCGTACTTTCATCAATCGCTTTTAGAACTGTTTTGACATGACTGAATATTGTTAGTCTTTGTAAAAAATGATTGGATGTTCATATTTTCATCCGCGAAAAAGTTTTTTTGTCAAAGTTACTCTCCACATTCGTCCCATGCGTAGATTTTGCTCACATTTAATCTTCCGCGGGCATATTTTCCTCTTTTAGTTTTTTCGATGCTGTTTGAGTTTGGTTGGTGCGCGATGAGGGTCTTAGATTTAAAAGTCTCCTTCTTATTAGTAGCCTCGTGTCTTTCTTGAGTTCGATCTTCTTATCCGATCGTCTGTTTTTCAAAGGAGAGTTTACAACTTTCATGAGGGTTCAGGCGGCAGCAATCGCCTCCTTCCTTCCCCCTTTTCGATATCCTACCCCTTACACACCCCTTCTTTCTATCATGAAATCAGGATCAGGGTCAATTATTGATACCTCAAAATTTGAGTCGCCCTCACTCGTGAAAGTCATGACGGACCCCACTCGCAGCCGGTTTGTCGTTGTGAACTCTGGCCACCCCTCTGTGAACCAGAAAATCCCATCTTAGTCTTGGCTGACTTTGACCTCTACCTCGCGTCTGGATCTGGACCATAGAAGGACCGATTTGTGGACATCGTCTTCAAAAAGTACATAAGTTAAAGGAAGTCAGAGCCTTTGGAGTTGATCTTCCCATAAGATGACTCTGATAAAGACTCTTGGTGGCGCGCCTGGTTCCATTTTTGTGGTGTGAGACTAGGCTTGTGTTGGCGAGCGATGAGAAAATGAGTCTTCGGTCGCTTCCTTTTTAAAATGCATGGAGTCATATGCCTTCTTTTAATAATTTACCGAGGTCTAGAAAATCGCGCTTGTGTCAGTTGACTAGGCTAATCACCTAAGGCTGGCGCCGAGTGTTCCAAGATTTCTGCCTACCAGGCCCAGTTAGGTATTTATGACCTTAGGACAGCGATTACACAGTTTTTAATTCTGTCGCTTGAGTACGTGTAGAGCATGCATGGTTAAAACCCTAAACATCTCCTTTGTTATTTACGCCCACGGGGATAGGCTTAATTTTTGAAATGTTTTTAGACGCGAAATGTCTTTAAAAAGGAGAGAGGGCGAGGTTGTTGATTCTACATCTTTCGTTGTCTTTGTTTATTTTCCTTTTGAGATTATGGCCGCTACGAATCGATCTTTATGGGCCTTTTCTCTGGCGATTGATTTTGATGAGCAGATGCACCGCTTGGTTGATTTTCTTGAATGAAAAACTAATTTTTAATCATTTCCTTAAAGAAGTAATTTTTCATTACTTAGGATCAATCTTTTTTGTTGCGCAGTTACTTCCATTGAGGTTCGAGGATGAATATGCGCCTGAATTTCCTGAGCGGTTATTGCTGTCGACTCGCATTCTTCAAGATTTCCTAGTCAACATTTCCAGGGGGGATTATGGGTTGTACTGGTTGAGCCACGGATGGAATGATTTCGTGGCTTCTCACGGCTTGGAGATCGGCTCCACCATGAATTTCATTCATAAGGGAACTTCCCGCTTTGAGGTTAGGATGATGGACCCGGATGGTAATGAAGTGGATCAGGCTTGTGGCAACCCTCACTCGGATGGGCCGCTGCCCAACGGGTTTTAATTTGTTGTTTTCTGTTACACTATTCTAATGAAGTTTATGATTGTTTTGTAAGCTTTTGATCGTTTTCTCCCTTTGCTCTTGAAAAAAGACAGTCATTCTTTTTCTCTTGTTCTTCTCGGGACCCAAGCAAGCGTGCTGCTTTCTAGACGGATTCGGTTGAACCGTTGTTGTTGCAGTCAGGGTCCACCACATAGATGATGAAATGGGAGTCGCCTTCATATATAAAGATTAGAGCCACCCCCACCATGATACAGTTGGTCGCGATGAAACTGGTCCACCCCTCCATGAGCCAAAAAAGGCCGTTGTGGTCTCTTCCAACCTGGACCTCCATCTCCAGGTTAGAGCGGGACCATAGAAGTACCCTATCATGGACATCCTCTCGAAAGAGGACGTACACCAAGGGGAGTTGCAGCATCCGAAGCTGATCTTCTCTTCGAATGACTCGATAGAAAGCTACTGGTGGTGCCCAACGCTCCATTTTTTGTGGTCCTTGGTTATTCGTTCTGCGTACGCTATTTATACAGTTTTCTTTCCCGGCTTATCCCTGAGATTAGTTAATGTTGAAAAAGTTCAGGGGTCTCCCCGCTGCATGTTCGAGTTGTTATCTTGATCGTTTTTATTGGCTCTCTTCGTTTTGTGTTATTCTTGCAGGTGAGGAAGATCAAAAAGCCCGTTTGCTCATAGGGATTTTGACACGTGTCTTCCCTTCCTCACAATTTATTTATTTCTCGATTCGTGTTGTGCATGCCTTGGGTGTCGGCATCTCCTGTTAACAAACAGTTTCTGTTGTGTCCGATCTTGTCACCTCTGTCTCTGTACTTCTGAGAGGAGTCAGTTTTTTGAGAAGTGGTATTTTCTTGTCAGAAACAATGATAGTGTTTTATAAATGATGATTTTGTTTGGATCTCCATTGTCCACCTCATCACTTGGCATGGCATCTCAGGAGCCCAGTTCATGGGTTTTCTATCGTGCCATTGATTTTGAAGATCAAATGCAAGAGATGGTATTCTTATTACAAGCTTTTTCGGTAGTTGCTTGTTAATCATTCTACCTCTTGTCGTCTAAACCTTTGTCTTTTCCTTTTATAGTCTCTTCTAGTTTATTTCGAGGACGAGACACGAATCTCTGCCCATGCCCAGGTTCTTTTGACGTATGGTTCGGTGTCGGACTTTACGTGGAAGTCGTTCGTCGTGACTATGGTTTATATCGATTAGAGCGTGGATGGAGCGACTTTGTATCCACTCATGGGTTTCCGATTGGTACGGTCATTGTTTTTTATCACCGAGGAGGTGTTCATTTCGATGTCTATGTGTTAGATCCGGAGAGCGTTGGAGTGGAGAATGGTCACGTTAATTTTTCTTCAGGGGATACTTCTGTTCCCTAGTTCTGAATCGGGGTTTCCCCTTTTCAGTTCATGTCCCATCTACTCTGGTGTATTTGGGTGATGTCTGATGTTTTATTTGTATGTGTCTTGCTTTTAAGACCTTGGCCGTTTCTCCAAATTTCGAACCTTCTTCTTTTTATTCAGGGATTCAAATGTTTTCGTTTGCTTGGGAGGCAAATTTCTACGATCGGACGCCCGACGCGAAGCAAGCTCCAGCGTCCTGGGACTTAAAAGATTTTTGTTGGTCCGGGAGGCAATTTTCTACGACCGGACGCCCGATGCGAAGCAATCTCGAGCGTCCTGGGACTTAAAAGTTTTTCGTTGGTACGGGAGGCAATTCTCTACCACTGGACGCCCCACGCGGAGCAAGCTCCAGCGTCCTGGGACTTAAAAGTTTTTCATTGGTTCGGGAGGCAATTCTCTACGACCGGACGCCCAACGCGGAGCAATCTCCAGCGTCTTGGGACATAAAAGTTTTTCGTTGGTCCGGGAGGCAATTTTCTACGACCGGATGCCCGATGAGGAGCAAGCTCCAGCGTCCTAGGACTTAATAGTTTTTCATTGGTCCGAGAGGCAATTTTCTATGACCGGACGCCCGACGCGGAGCAAGCTCTAGTGTCCTGGGACTTAAAAGTTTTTCGTTGGTCCGGGAGGCAATTCTCTACGACCGGATGCCCGACGCGGAGCAAGCTCCAGGGTCCTGGGACTTAAAAGTTTTTCGTTGGTCTGGGAGACAAATCTATACGACCGGACGCCCAACGCAGAGGAAGCTCCAGCGTCCTGGGACTTAAAAGTTTTTCGTTGGTCCGGGAGGCAATTCTCTACGACCGAACGCCCGACGCGGAGCAAGCTCCAGCGTCTTGGGACTTAAAAGTTTTTCGTTGTTTCGGGAGACAAATTTCTACGATCGGACGCCCGACACGGAGCAAGCTCCAGGGTCCTGGGACTTGAAAGTTTTTCATTGGTCCGGGAGGCAATTCTCTACGACCGAACGCCCGACGTGGAGCAGGCTCCAGCGTCCTGGGACGTAAAAGTTTTTCGTTGGTCCGGGAGTAAATTCTTTACGACCGGACACCAGACGCGGAGCAAGCTCCAACATCCTGTTAAGCAGCAGGAACGCCGAGTTCTTAAATACAAATATAAAGATGTATAAATTTAAACCGGCTCCTAGCCTATGCAAATAATTACAAGACTTCCTCCCGTTGTAGTGGAAGGGTAGTCAGGATCGATCCACGAGGAGGCGTGTCAGCGGGATCCTAGTAGCGTTGGAAATCTCACGTCTTGCGTCGACCAGGAGCCTCGATTTTGACTTTGGTGCTCGATGTAGACCTCGGCTGTCGATCCTTTCTGCAACAGAAGACCCGCAGAGACAAAAACAAGCAGTCGATATCGACAGAGAAAGGTCGATATCGATGTTAGCAGACGGAATCGACTGGCTCAGAAGACTGCCAGTCGACACAGGTGGTTGATATCGACGTTGGGGGGTCGATATCGATGTTCAGTAACTCAGCAGTGATGATCGTCGTCGACTCAGAAAACTGTCAACGAACTCAGTGGTCGATATCGACGTCTGTGGTCGATATCGATGTCTTCTCCTGCAAAGTTGTTAGCTTTTGTCGGAAAAGAAAGGCCGAAGACTTTAGGATGGATGAGGATGCGGTGATCAGAAATAAAGAAAGTTGTTTTGATGAATAAACTTATATAAAAAGCAACTCCTAGGATTAGGGTTTACCACAACGTTAACCAATGCATGCGATAAGGTAAATAAGACGGAAAATTGCGCTATTTCACCCGAGGGACAAGCTTTCGCTGTACACCAACTCTTAGGATTACTCTTGCAAATAAACCTAATTGTCTTTACCAATTTTATGTTTATAACTCAAGTTGTTAGCATGAATCCCCTTTCTTTCGATTAGGACTAAACATAGAATCGTAGGAGATGATATAGACACAACGTTATCAACATCTAACACTTACCTCAAGCACGCATGGCTAACGTCGGGCTCACCCCGACCCTAAGAGCTTCGGGGGACTACTCACACCTCATCATGGAACTCATCATTGATTGAAAGAAATAAACTTACATTAAACTATAAACTCTGAAGCTTTACAACTCAACGTCGCTTTCGCAAATGTCAAAACCTTAAAACTTCTCTCTAACTCTATTGAATATAATTGAACTCTAAAATTGGATGTGTTGATGGATGATTGAATGCCAGCCCCCTAGGGCTTTATTTATAGGCTACTAACCCTTGCTAGCCAAGGATTGTAACTTCTATCTAAACTATGAACTCTATCCAAACAATTAGGATAGGTCTTTTATTTTGATAAAATCCTACTAACTTGATCAAACTTAAAAGTAAATAAATTCCAGCTGCTATCTATCTATTTGTTACAAGATAAATTCGTGCCTATTTGAAGATAAAGTTTCTAATCCGCGTCTCGAAATCAAATCTATCTTCTGTCGAGATAAGGTCGATATCGACCACAGAGGTCGATATCGAGGTCTCTGTTCCTGCTCGACTTGTCCATCTCCACTCGATGTCTATGTGGAGGTCGATATCGATGATGTAAGGTCGATATCGAGTGTTTTTCTCTACTGTGCAATGGTCTGGCTCGACACTCAGTTCTGTGTCGATGTACTGTAGTCGATGTCGACGTTAAAGGTCGATATCGTCCTCTCTTATGCTCTCCTTGGTTTCTCCGTTTTGACTCCAATTTCGCTCAAATTCCGGCATGGTTAGCTCAAAACTCGTGCAGACTCTATTTCTTGCACTTTAGCCCATTCTTACACAAGTTTATATTCTTTTGAAACTTTTCTTTGGAAATCGAATGAAATATGAAGTCAAAAGATGCAATAAAAAGAGATACAAATATGTACATCAAAACACCCCATACTTAGACTTGCTTGTCCTCAAGCAATAACCAAGAAATAACCAACACCTACAACACACCCTCCAAGTATCCGCCCTTGTCAAAAGCAACATCATAAGCGGTAGCAAAGCAAAGCAAGTGAATTTAACGTCATAGCACATATTTAGGCGATCCATAGGCATATGCAATTTTTGATCCAACCTCACAGGGATAATGTGTTTACACTCAACTCTCATGTGTTTAGGCTATGAAGATCAACTCTCAACTCAATTCCATACACAATCTCACAAACATTGTAATTTATAAAAATCCACTTCGCAACCAATTATGAAAATGCAATAAGAATTATCAGGAGGACTTTCGCTCAATGGAAGACTCCATTTGGCGGGGTTATAATGGGGCTTGGTATGAAATAAAAGGTATGGAATTATTTGGCTATGTGGTGCTTATATAATTCGGGAATCAAGACTCCTAAATCTCAAAACTTGCAATATCCAAACCATAACTCCTCAATGTTGCACTTTCCAAGCTCAATTCTCCATCATGCTCTTTCTCAACTCATCTTTCCATAATATGCTCTAAAGATGCACTAAAAGATGTAAACCATACTATCAACCCTTCTTTCAAGCTCTAATATGCCTCTAAAAAATATTACCTTTGTATGAAATGAATAAAGGACTTAAGGATTTTGGCTCATGCACTATATACATATATCTCTTTTTTTCTATTTTTTTTTAAAAAAATAATAAATAAATACTAAAAAAATATGTGCATTTATATGGTAAGCCAAAAATCCTTTTACAAAATATGACAAAATGTAAATATGCACCAACCCATAATTTCCTTGCTCAAAACTGGACAATATGCACTTTTCTTTCCACAACGCATTAGTCCAGCCAATCTAAGTCTCAATTCCCAAATGGGGGTCAGGCTCAATTCGGCTAGGGATAATTTCGTGGAGTTTACAATTTCAGGCTCAGGCTAATTTTCCGGCTTCAAGTAGGGATAATGCAGGGTAGGTAAAGAGAGGATAAAAATGGCTTAAAAGATGCCTCCATCATTTAATTCTTGTAAAGATAGACATATTTATGTATTGGCTTTGAATAACTTTCACAACATTTAGAGATGCATAGGAAGAGTAAATTCACCCAAGAAAGCGGATGAATTTTTTGTGTTCTTCCTATAGGCCAAAATTCTCACAAGGACAATTTTTGTTGGATTTGCTTTTTAGCCTAGGATCATATGTGCTCAATTTTCATCACAAGTTCACAATCTACATAAAAAATTTTAGGACATAGGCTAAACCATCCAAATATGCCATAGGATTTACATGATCAAGTCAGCTATTGAGTTTTCATCATAGGACATCTAAGTAGGGTTTAAAAATAAACTTCAAAATAAACATGCATTTTTTTTGTATTTTTGACATTTTTCTATTTTATTGGATTTTTTGACATTTTATAAAAGTAAACCTAAGAACAAAAATTTAAACATGAATGCAATGTGAAGAAGAAAACCAAGTTATGACCATAAGACATGTTTTTTCCCCACCCCATACTTAAAATATACAGTGTCCTCACTGTATTAAAAAGAAGAACAAGGGTAGAGAGAAACTCATAGTGCAACCTGCGATATTAGGTCGATTTCAGGTTAGATCGATGCCAGAAGTCGATATCTATGTCAGTGGTCGATGTCGACTGCATCTGTCGAAGTCGAGGAAGAAGATGAAGATAAGGGCTACCTGATGATGGTCGTCATCGATGATTATGGTCGATATCGACCTCTGCTTTTCGCTCCCGAGTCCTCGATGTCAACTCCAAGAGATGGCTTGACCCTGGGGGGGGGGGTCAATTTCGACTGGCCTGGTCGATTTCGACTGCCTCTACAGAAGCTTCTTTTCTTCTTCGTCGTTTCTTTTTGCTTAACAACCTGAAATCTTGGTTAGATTTATAGATAATGCCACGAATTATCTCATTTTAAAAAGCTCAAAATCCAAAATTTAAAACCCTAAAAACCATCTATGCGAAAAATTTAAAGGTTTTATGTACATGCTCTAGAGTTTTGAGTCGCTAGGCCGACTTCTCCGTCAATTCTTCACGAGCTTTTTATGTAGGGACCCTTCGAGCTTGAGCCTTCCCCTGGATCATCTAAGTCCTTTTGGTAGTATCTAGGCTCGGCGACCAAGGCTTCTTCATTGTTAGGTTCTTCTTTGGGTGCTTTCCTTCTCTTTCTTGACCTAACTTTACCAATATAAGCAAACCATGGAGCTTTGACCCTCTTATTAGTAGAATTATCAATAATTGGCTTAATTGAGTCATTAATAAGGGACAGAGGAGGGTTGGGAGTCATACCTGGCCTTACCTGTTTGGGCCCGAAACAGAAATCTTCGGGCTGATGGGTGGTCGATGTCGACCAAGGTGGGTCGATTTCGAGTGCCCTGGTCGATGTCGACATGTGGGGATCGATATCGATGTCTTTGACCCCATACTTAAGCTCCTGGCAACAATCTGGCATACTCGATTTCGGCCAAGAGTGGTCGATTTCGATATTTTTAGTCCATATCGACTGGTTCCAGTCGATGTCGACCCTACTTGCTGTTTTCGTCCTTGCCAACAAAAATTTTCTAAGCTTATCCTTAGCCGGCGAGAGGACTACTTGCTCCAGGTGCTTTGTTTCACTCATGGTTGGGTTGAAAGAGAATTCTATTACTTCGTTCCCTATAGTAAAGGTTAGTAATCCTCGACATACATTGATATTGGCATCAGTAGTAGCTAAGAAAGGCCTACCAAGGATAATCGGCACTACAGGATCTTCAGGCATCTCCAATACAATGAAATCAGTAGGCACAAAGAACTTACCTACCTTTACTGGAACGTCATCAACTATACCTGTGGGCCTGACGAATGAGTTGTCAGCCATATAGAGTTTCATGTCCACAGGTTCAAGGGCGCCAATGTTCACCTTTTGCCAAATAGAAAGAGACATAAGGGGTGATTGCAAACTTCCCTGGATCACTCCTCTTCTCAGGGAAGTCCATCTTTGAGCATTCCTCTGTGATCTCTGCCATGGATCTCTTCTTGCTAAGAATGTCTTTAAGGAATCGAACAAGGCGGGCATCTCGCTTAGGGCTTCTGTAAGAGGAATGGTAACATTAAGACCTTGAAGAATTTTTACAAAGCACCTAAACTTACCTTTGTTGGGATCCTCCAATGCTTTGGATGGGAATGGCAACGTCTTCTTTGGCGGAGGGGCCAAAACGGTGGTCGGAGGGGCATGCTGGACATCAACGTCGACAGGGATCTGGTCGATATCGACTGGCATGGTCGATGTCGACCTCTATTGTGGCTCCACAGGGTCTGCAGTGGCATCGATGTCGACCCTTCGGTCAACCTGGTGGTCGATATCGACCTCTTCCTCGATGTCGACTGGATCTGCTGCTTTCTCCGACTCTGTCCATGGCTTTTGTACTTTGTTGCCACTCCTTAATTGCATGGCTGTGACATGGCCCGTCCCGGATCGCCCCTTAGGATTTGTAGTGGGTTGCCCAGGGAATGTTCCGGACGGTCTAGGGATTTACATAGCCAATTGACCCAATTGGGTCTCTACGATCTTTTTCCAAATATCCATCTCCCCAATCTTTGTGGTAAGGTGATTGAGTTGAGAATGGATGGCATTGTTAGATTGATCATTCTTAGCTTGGTTCCACCTGATTTCATCCAACACAAATTGTAGATCATCCTTCCGTTGGTCCCTCTCCAGGTGCCCAGGAGCTCTATAGAGTGGGGGGTCCCTAGGGTTAATCGGGTTCCTTTTTGGTTGATGGAACCTTTGGTCTCCCCAATATTGGTGATTGGGACCCCTCATGTAGCGCGCCTCTTGGTGAGTCTCCGCTAGTTGTACTTGTTCAGCACGGGGGGACTCAATGGTGGTGTGCCGCTGCGATCCACATTCAATGCAATCTTGGTTCGCTGAAAGGAACCTCACTTCTTTTGGAGCTTTCGAAGTCGATCTCTATGGAATTGCTTCTTCACATCTGGATCGATTACCTTGGAGGGTTCATATAAGGGCATGGATGGGGCAGGCCTCGACGATGATGGTGTATCGGAAGCCTCAGGAGTCCCATATGTGTTGTCGAACTCCACCAACCTCTCTATGGTCTCCCAAGCCTCTTGTAGAGCGAGTTCAACATAGTCATAGGAGGTGTAAGTGTTGATCCTCTCCTTGGTTGCAGCATCAAGAGCATTGTAGATAATCTCCTGAATTACGTACGGTGGTTGGCCATGCGTCGGGCATGATCGTAGTAGGTCCTTAAACCTTTCCCAAAAAGTCACCAGAGCCTCACCAGGCTTTTGTTTGAAAGCCGTGATTTTCTGTCGGATCAACGCCATCTTAGAAGGAGGGAATAACTTGTTGAGGAACGCGTCCTTGACTTCATTACAGGTGCGGAGCGATCTTGGGGCTAAGCTCTCCAACCACTGCAATGTTTTTCCTGTAAAGGACTAACGAAAGGCTTTTAGTTGGTCATATTCAAGACTCTGTCCATCAGCAATAGTGTCACAAAGGTCTAAGAAGGTTGATATATGTGCCATAGGGCATTCATTCGATTTTCCTTCATATTGATGTCTTCTTATTTCAGTTAGAAAATTTGGTTTGATTTCAAAATTAGAAGTAGGGATTAGAATCGCCGATTGAGGCACTGTGAGCGATGGATGCATGTATTGCTTTGCCTTCCGGGGGAGGGCGTTGAGTTGAGTCTCATATCGTCTCCTGGCTTCCTCCTCCCTTTCAGCACGCTCCCTTAGTGCCGCTTCTCTGGTAGTGAAATCCTCTACTTGCTTCCTTAAGCGTTCAATTTGTTGCTCCTAGGTCTCGTTGTCCGCCATGATTCTTTGAAATCGAGCCGTTAGGTGAAGAAAGCGTTTTGGTTCGTCTAATCCTTCAAATTCAGGTTGGTGACCAGTACGTCGCATACACCTATAAAACAACACTAAAAAGGAAGGTGAAAAGAAACTACTAGGGCGCGATTGATAGCTTCCCCGGCAACGGATCCAATTTGTTAAGCAGGAGGAACGTCGAGTTCTTAAATACAAAGATAACGATGTATAAATGTAAACCGACTCCTAGCCTATGCAAATAATTAAAAGACTTCCTCCCGTTGTAGTGGAAGGGTAGTCAAGATCGATCTACGAGGAGGCGTGTCAGCGGGATCCTAGTAGCTTTGGAAATCTCACGTCTTGCGTCGACCAAGAGCCTCAATTTCGACCTTGGTGCTCGATGTCAACCTCGGCTGTCGATCCTTTCAGCAACAGAAGACCTGCAGAGATAAAAACAAGCAGTCGATATCGACAGGGGAAGGTCGATATCGATGTTAGCAGACGGAATCGACTAGCTCAGAAGACTGCCAGTCGACACAGGTGGTCGATATCGACGTTGGGGGGTCGATATCGATGTTCAGTAACTCGGCAGTGATGATCGTCGTTGACTCAGAAAACTGTCAACGAACTCAGTGGTCCATATCGACGTCTGTGGTCGATATCGATGTCTTCTCCTGCAAAGTTGTTAGCTTTTGTCGGCAAAGAAAGGCCGAAGACTTTAGGATGGATGAGGATGCGGTGATCAGAAATAAAGAAAGTTGTTTAGATGAATAAACTTATATAAAAAACAACTCCTAGGATTAGGGTTTACCACAACGTTAGCCAATGCATGCGATAAGGCAAATAAGACGGACAATTACGCTATTTCACTCGAGGGACAAGCTTTCGCTGTACACCAACTCTTAGGATTACTCTTGCAAATAAACCTAATTGTCTCTAGCAATTTTATGTTTATAACTCAAGTTGTTAGCATGAATCCCCTTTCTTTCGATTAGGACTAAACATAGAATCGTAGGAGATGATATAGACACAAAGATATCAACATCTAACACTTACCTCAAGCACGCATGGCTAACGTCGGGCTCACCCCGACCCTAAGAGCTTTGGGGGACTACTCACACCTCATCATGGAACTCATCATTGATTGAAAGAAATAAACTTGCATTAAACTATAAACTCTGAAGCTTTACAACTCAATGTCGCTTTCGCAAACGTCAAAAGCTTAAAACTTCTCTCTAACTCTATTGAATGTAATTGAACTCTAAAATTGGATGTGATGATGGATGATTGAATGCCAGCCCACTAGGGCTTTATTTATAGGCTACTAACCCTTGCTAGCCAAGGATTGTAACTTCTATCTAAACTATGAACTCTATCCAAACAATTAGGATAGGTCTTTTATTTTGATAAAATCCTACTAACTTGATAAAATTAAAAGTAAATAAATCCCAGCTGCTATCTATCTATATGTTACAAGATACATCCATGCCTCTTTGAAGATAAAGTTTCCAATCCGCGTCTCGAAATCGAATCTATCTTCTGTCGAGATAAGGTCGATATCGACCACAGAGGTCGATATCGAGGTCTCTGTTCCTGCTCGACTTGTCCATCTCCACTCGATGTCTATGTGGAGGTCGATATCGATGATGTAAGGTCGATATCGAGTATTTTTCTCTGCTGTGCAATGGTCTGTCTCGACACTCAGTTCTGTGTCGATGTACTGTAGTCTGTAGTCGATGTCAACGTTAAAGGTCGATATCGACCTCTCTTCTGCTCTCCTTGGTTTTTCCGTTTTGACTCCGATTTCGCTCAAATTCCTGCATGGTTAGCTCAAAACTTGTGCAGACTCTATTTCTTGCACTTTAGCCCATTCTTACACAAGTTTATATTCTTTTGAAACTTTTCTTTGGAAATCGAATGAAATATGAAGTCAAAAGATGCAATGAAAAGAGATACAAATATGTACATCACGTCCCGGGACTTAAAAAATTTTCGTTGGTCCGGGAGGCAATTCTCTACGACCGGACACCCGACGCGGAGCAAGCTCCAGCGTCCCGGGACTTAAAAGTTTTTTGTTGGTCCGGCAGACAATTCTTTACGACCGGACGCCCGACGCGGAGCAAGCTCCAGTGTCCTGGGACTTAAAAGTTTTTTCATGGCAACAAGACTGAGCACCCGCTAACCGTTCAGTTTTGTATATTCAACGGGGGTGAGTTAAAGAGGGTTTTCATTTACACATAGTATCTCTTGAGCAGTTCCACGTTCCAAGTCTTGTTGAGTTTCACCCCCTCTGAGGTTTGTAACTTGTAGGCTCTGAGGTTGACTACCTCTGTGATTACATACGGTCCTTCCCATTTAGTGTCCAACTTTCCTCCGTTTTGCACACTCCGGAGGACGAGGTCGCCTTTATGGAATTTTCGAGGTCGGACATGTCGATCATGATACCTTCCCACCCTTCTCTTGTATTCTTGTGATTTGAGGGCGGCCACCATCCTTCTTTGATCGCAAAGGTGCATTTTGATCTTAAGAGCTTCGTCGTTCGATTCAGGTGTATAGGCTGAAACGCGGGCTGATGGGATAAGTCTTTCTATCGGGATGACCGTGTCTATCCCATATGTGAGAGCGAAAGGCATTTCACAGGTGGGTGTTTTTGTCGACGTCCGATAGGACCAGAGGACTAACGACAGCAACTCGGCCCATCGCCCTTTGGCTGTCTTCCCTAGTTTCTTTCGGATTCCTTCCAAATTTTTTTCATTAGGAATTTCAGCCTGGCCGTTTTTATGGGGGTGCGCCACAGATGAGAACCTGAGGGTGATGTTCAGCCCTGCACAAAAGTCTTGGATGGTTTCACAATCGAACTGAGGGTCGTGATCGGTGATGATGGCTTCAGGGACGCCAAAACGACAGACCAGATTTTTCCATAGAAACTTTCTGACTTTTCCTGGTGTAATCAGGCCCATGGCTTCCGCCTTGACACACTTGGTGAAATAGTGGA
This sequence comes from Persicaria maculosa, assembly GCA_963922045.1. NCBI lineage: Eukaryota > Viridiplantae > Streptophyta > Magnoliopsida > Caryophyllales > Polygonaceae > Persicaria > Persicaria maculosa. The sequence continues at coordinate 59,932,005 of OY998267.1, forward strand.
CAATCACCAGGACATACTTCAACTGGTCGGGAGCTGTCGAAAAAGGCCCAAGGATATCCATCCCCCAGAAAGCGAATGGGTAGGCGCCATATATGCTTTTGAGGGGTTCTGCGGGCTGATTGTTAGCATTCCCCTGCCTCTGGCAAGCATCGCAACTCCTTATATACGCCTGCACTTTCGTCTTCAAGGTCGACTAGTAATATCCAAGCCGCAGAATCTTTGTTGTCAATGCGCTCCAACCCTGGTGATGTGCACATACCCATGAATGCATCTCTTAAATTATCACCTTCCCCTCGGCGGCCAAAACACACAAAAGGTCCGGTTGGTCATATCCTCTCTTATATAGTTTTTTGGCTGCGGATAGTAAATCGTGCTGCCCTGGTCATTATTCTCTTAGCATCCATTTTTTCTTCGGGGGGTATCCCCTTCCCCAAGTATTCTGCGAGAGGGGTCCTCCAGTCATCGACACCCTCATTCTGTACAGAAAAGACCTCTTGAATGAGGCCACGTTGTTCCTTCCTCTCGAATTCTATCCTTGGTTCGGCTTGAGAGGGCATGACAATGGCCATCTATGCCAAAACATCTGCTTGCTGATTCTCCTCTCTGGGTACGGCTAACAGGTCAAACTGAATAAAAAAGCGCTTTAGAGCGAGAATCTTTCGCAAATAGTCTGGCAGCAGTTCTGTCTTTGCCTCATACTCTCCTTGAACTTTTCGCACCATAACTTCATAGTCGGCGTAGGCTTCGATCATTCGGGGTCCGCGGATGAGGGAGACTTCTATGCCGGCTATCAATGCTTCATCCTCAGCTTCATTATTTGTCGCTTGGAAATCCAACTTATAGGCATAACACATTTGTTCACCTTCTGGAGTCATCAATACTACTCCTGTTCCGCAGCCATCTCTGTTTGCCGCTCCATCTACCCTTAAGGTCTATTTTTTCTCCTCCTTGTCACCGTTGTCTTCGAAAGACGTCTCACAGATGAAATCGGACAGGGTTTGTGCCAACGCTGCTTTTCTAGGAGCATACGTGATCTCGAACTCGGTGAGTTCGACTGCCCATTTGGTCATCCGGCCGGAGAGGCATGGCGAGTGTAAGTTCGGTCACAACCTCGATTACATGGTCTTGAAAATAAGGATGTAGCCTTCTTGCAGCAAACACCAAACTCAGGATCACTTTCTCGATAGGTTCGTAGTGGGTCTCTGCGTCCTGCAAAACCCTACTCACGTAGTATACAGGCTTCTTCCCTTCTCGGGTGAGGACGGCGCTAATAGTGGTGCTTCTCACAAATAAGTAAAGCTGCAGAGTTTCTTGCTTCTCCGGCTGGTGGAGAGTTGATAGTTGCTGTAGGAAAATTTTGAGTTCTTCAAACGCCTGTTGCAGCTCTGGAGTCCACTGAATAGGCCCTTTCTTTTTCAGCAATGCGAAGAATGGAAGCGATCTTTCGGCAAGGCATGAGCAGAAACAGCTAACGTAGTTGACGGCTCCGTTCAGAGACTGTACTTCTTTGATGGTCCACGGTGGTCTAAGATTTTGTACCGCGGTTATTTTTGCTGGATTTACATCAATTCCCCTGTGGCTGACCATGAATCCCAAGAATTTTCAAGAGTCTACTCCAAAAACACACTTTTCCGCGTTCAAATTCAAACCCCCTGGTCTCAACGAGTCAAAGGTGTCCTGGAGGTCTACGACATGATCTGCTGCGTGTTGACTCTTCACCACAATGTCATCCACATATATGGACACGTTTCTTCCCAACTGCTTGCGAAAGATCCGATCAACAGCCCTCTGAAATGTGGCTCCTGCATTCCTTAGTCCAAAAGGCATAACCTTATAGCAGAAAATTCCTTGTCCGGTGATGAAGATGGTAGCTCTCTTGTCGTCTGGGTCCATTCGAATTTGGTTGTACCCAGAGTAAGCATCTAAAAAGCTAAGGATTTCATTCCTTGTCGTCCCATCCACAAGTTCATCTATGGAGGGAAGTGGGTAGATGTCCTTCGGGCGAGACTTGTTTAAGCCGGAGAAATCAACGCACATTCTCCACTTTCTGTTTGCTTTTCTTACGAGAACAACGTTGGATAGCCAATCAGAATCTTCAACTTCTTCGATGAAACCCGCGTCTAACAGTTTCTCTACTTCTTCCTTTGCAGCTAGAGCTTTCTCAAGCGCCATTTTCCTCCTCTTCTTAGTGATGGGTCGGGCGTCATGCCAGATCCTGAGGGTGTTTAATGCTATCGTTGATGCCACGCCCAGAAGATCTCTTGGTGACCAGGCGAAAACATCTCTAGATCGTCTGATTATTTCCAAAAGCTTCTCTTTTCCTTCGGGATCTAGTGTCTGGCCCAGGTAAATCTTTTCTTCAGGGTTTGAGAAAGTTTGACATATGACCCTTTCATCCGCGGTCGGCACTTCTCTTGGCGCGGGTCGGACTTCTAGGTCAGCTTCGCTGGCATTCGAGGGTTGGCTATCTTTAACCTCAGAGTCTGGGGGTTGGTCCTCGACAAACGCCTTTATTTCGCTCTGCGCTTCTTCCTGTAGACACATCACCTCTTTACCTTTTCACAGCGACGTTAAATAGCAAGTTCGACTTTAGGCTTGTTGCTCGCACACTTCACCAGTTCCTCCTCCCTGAAGAGGGAATTTCGCCTTAAAGTGATATATTGACACTATCATCTGAAACTTGAAGAGTGAGACCCTCCCTAGGAGGGTGTTGTAAACAGTAGGGATCCTCACAACAGTGAAGACTACGTTTTCCATCCGCCGACATGGGGTTGTTCCTAGAATCACTGACAGTTCAATGGTTCCTGCTATTGGCACCTGATCCCTGGAGAAAGCAATTAGTGTCCCTGAGTATGGTTTCAACGCCGAAGCCGACACTCCCAGTTGTGAGAATGCTTCCCAAGATAAGATATCTATAGAGGAGTCAGTGTCAATAAAGACTCTCTTAACTGTCTTTGTGGCTATCTGAGCATGAATCACCAACGGATCCGCATGTGGCATCCGTACATCCTCGGCATTAGCGGCCGTGAAGACGATTTCAGCATGGTGAGATTGTGCTATCCTCCTGCTTGTCGCGGACGGAGGTTGTTTCCCTTCTCTTTCGTGATTCTTCCTCTCTTGTCTTCTTGACCCTGTTGGGGATGGCCCTCCCACCAAGGTGTCAATGAAACCCTCAGGTTCAGGGATCCTGTTAGCTCGGGATCCTTCAGGTTTGTCTTTATCCCGAGGTGTTTGATTGACAGATCGCTATACGGGTGGCATCCTTCCTTGTCTTCCACCCCGCCATTTACGACCCCATCCCCTCCCTCGGTTCGGGGGTAGGTTGTCGGGTCGGTGGTGGGCTTGGTTCTGATGTTGACGTTGGTTTTCCTTGATGCGATAGTCGTTGTTTTGGTGTCGACTGTAATTCATGTCGTCCCTACGTGGACGAAGTTCATGATGAGGAGGATCCGGGCGGTGATAATTTTCCTCTTAGCGTGGATTGCCACGGTTATCTCGTTCACCCCACTTGTGGTTGCCTTGATTGCCTTTCGAGTGGTTATATCCTTGCTTCTTCTACTCGTCATTATAGTGCACTTCGTCACGCTGGACCCTCAGGGCTAGTTCAGTGGAGTACTGCTTACGTTGACTGCCATGCCCCTTATCTTTCCGGAATTTCCCAGGTGTCTTTCCGAGCAAGTCTTGATGCCCATGGTTTGCTCTTGAACTTGCTGCCGTGGCTTCTTCTGCGTTAATCTGTCTGGACACTAGTCCCCTCAACTTGTCATAATTTTCTGGTTTCTTTCTAAACAGGTAAGTCTTGAAATCTCCTTCGGCCATATTTCCCATAAGGATGATGATGGCAGATTCATGGTTGAAGTTGGGAATTCGCACCACCACACTCGTGAATCTAGCAAAGATATGTCCCAAAGATTCATCTGACCCCTGCCTGCTGGAGTCCATGTCTAGCATCGTCTTCTTTATCGACCGCGACCTCCCAAAATGGGACTTAAACACGCCAGATAATTGCGAAAAGTTGGCAATTGAGTTTTGCGGCAGATTAATTAACCAGATCAGCGCGATCTTCATCAAAGTGGGAGGAAAAGTGTGGCACACCATCGCATCATTGTATTCATTTATTCCCATGGTGGTTATAAAGTGGCACATATGATCTTCTAGGTCCATGGTACTACCATACTTCATTAGGTTCACATCCCTCCATCGTTTGGGGACGGGGGTCACGCAGATATCATTAGTGAAGACTGATGGTATCACATGAGGTCTCTCCACCATTATATGAGAGGAGTCTGACTTCGTCGCGGTCAACATGTCGGACAATCGCTCTCCGCGATGGTACTTATTCGTTCGTCGTTCGTCAAATGAAGGTGGTTGACTAGGTTGCGCGACGTTCTCCTAGTTGTAGTAGCCGTGATGAGGATGATCGTGTACATACTGAGTGAACCCTTGAGGCAAATCTTCTTGATGATATGCTTGAAAATTGTGCCCATAGTGGTAGGCGTACTCTGGGACGGTTTGGTGATACTGGTACGCCCCGAAGGCAGCCCCTGGATGTACATACGTCGTATGTGCATAGGGTGGGAACCAAGGCGCCTGTGGTATTTCGGACAAGTATGCGGACGCATCAGGCATACTAGATTCTCTGAATCCATGGGTGGCACTCTGATCCATCATATTTGAGGCGTCATCCATGTACTCACTCATTGTGCCTGAAGCTTTTAAGGTTGTTAAACAAACATCTATTTTTCTTTAAGCGAAGTGTAACTAAAAGAAAATTTATTTAAATACATAGGGAACCCCTTAGTGTGAGCGGGTTCCCACAGACGGTGCCAATGACGAAACCGAAAATAGAGCACCACAAGCCACGTCAATGGAAGGGGTGGGGTCCACCTAATTGACTCTTCTTTGTTTGGTCAACTGTCTTACTTGAAATATTCCATCCTTGGATGGATAAATGTTTTCGCCTGTGCCATTATAAATACCAAAATTAGAGCGGTCTTACGTGGGTTCCTCATGCCTCAATAGGTGGAGGTATCTTTCTCCACTGCCGAGGAATCAAACATATCTAATTTATCAATTCCTCCTTCTATATTCTATTTTCATCAAGGCTTAATTTCAGAACTCAATTCTAATGTTCGAAGGTAAAATGGAATGAATCCCCGCATAGACCACACATAATTTAATACCTGAAGCTTTTAAGGTTTTTTATCTGGGCACGCTATGCTCTGAGGGTCAAATAAGTGTTAGTGATAAAACCTTTAGGAACTGGATGCGGATGCGGATGATTCCACTCTCTCCTTCTTCTTTTCCGAAAAAAGCCTTTCTTCATACTCTCTTTTTTCCTCTTATAGTCCGGTCTAGAGAGTAGTGTTAGACACCTCATCCTTAGTTCCCGACATTTGTCAACCTATTTACGTGACGTGTTGGTTTGTTGAAGACACGTGGATGGGAGGCATGTATGACACCGCAAAACTCCATCCTGCCACATTCTTTGTCTGCGGATAATTGTTCAACAGTTTTACCACCCCCCCTTTTTTCTACCGCGGTTTCTCTTACCTTCTCATAAGTCGCGGATCAATCATTTAATTAATTTAAATTTATAAGGGGTATCGTCAACTTTAAGAAATACTTTCTCACCGACTTGGAACCCTAAGTCTCTTCTTTTACCATGAGCATAAGCCTTTTGTCGATCTTGAGCAACCAACATGCGTTGCCTGATCATGCCTACCTCCATGGTAATCTTTTCCAAAAGTTCTGGACCAAGAATGATCGCATCTGATGAATCATTCCAGCATAGAGGTGATCTGCACTTTCTTCCATATAACGCTTCAAAACGGGCCATCCCAATTGATGTTTGCTAGCTATTGTTGTAGGTGAATTCTATCAAACTCAAACTGGTTTCCCAATCAGTAGGTCTATCCATTACATAAGCTCTCAACATATCTTCCAAGGTCTGGATAGTACGTTCTGATAAGCCATCAGTCTGAGGATGAAAAGCAGTACTAAAGTTGAGCTTAGTCCCCAAACCTTCTTGGAGTTTCTGCCAAAAGTGAGACATGAATCGCTCATCACGATCTGATACAATGGACGTTGGAATGCCATGAAGTCGAACAATATGCTTGATGTATAACTCTGCTAACTTTGGTGGTTTCCAACTGAACTTAATTGGGATGAAATGTGCACATTTGGTGAGTCTATCCACTATCACCCAAATGGCATCTTTTTGACCTTTGACCTTAGGAAAACCCATGACAAATTCCATTGAAATTTGTTCCCATTTCCACTCTGGAGCTGGAAGTGGTTGAAGTTAAGCACTCTATCATAGCCTTATGTTAAGCACTCTATCGTAGCCTTATGTTGAGATTTCCGACTTAAAGCATTAGCTACAACATTGGCTTTCCCTGGATGATAGAGTAGCTCAATGTCGTAGTCTCTAATCAACTCTAACCATCGTCTTTGATGCATATTCAATTCCTTCTGTGTGAAAGGTGTTATAAGTTTTCTTAAAGAATAATTGGGCACTAATGAATCCTTATAATGTGACACATGTGTGTTACTAATCTATTAACAAAAGGAGTGTTAAGTATGTATGTGTGTGTGAATGTATGTGATCATAACAGGTCAAGACTCGTTACGTCTTGCTCTATAAGCTTTTCATGAAAAGTTCATTTTGAATATCATCAAAATGATACATTTTACCCAGAGGAGTGGTAAAATAGGCATGTGTCGGTATAACGTTGCTATTGTTGTGTCAAGTACAACGCAGTTTAATAATACAAGTGAGTGATAAATAAATATTTCATAAAATAAGCATTAATGCCTTGTAGTGGGGATTAAGTATTAATGCCTTCAACTTCAACTCCTCAAGGCCTTTGCCCATAACCTGCAAAATTTAGTCTCATGTACATCGCATGCAGGCGAAGCACACCGGCCAACCATTTCACAACATGGTCGGTTAGTTCGGTGAAGAACTAGCAAATGACAAGGAAATGAATTTATATAGATCTCTGGACACTTAAAAGAAATAGGAATAGGATAGTCCAAGAGCATTAGATATCTGAGAAATTGAGGAATTGTATTTCCAAAGAGGATCGAATATGATAATGGAAAAGAATAGTGATCACCGTTATGTATATATCACTTATATAAATTTAGGATATAATAAAATATTTTATTTAGAACACGTGGTACCGGCCTCTACCGTACACTGGCAAGATGGCCTAGTGATGAAGGGTTTATTTTCAATCGAATAAATTTATAAGATCGAAACCCCATTGTAGTATAGTAGGGTCAAGTTCGTTCGCATGGAGAAAGTCGTGTGACTCAATTCTAGTTACCAAAGAGCAAGAAATAGCAAGAAAGGATGAAAAGTATAGAGTGTTGGGGTTTGTACGTTGTTGAATTTTTAGAAATATATCAAAAATATAAAAGATCTAGGGCGTAGAGATCACCACAACGATAATTAAGCATGCATCACAATGAATCATATGAAATTCATGTTTTTATCTATTAAAAAGGTCAATTTGCATCAACCCTAGTAAAGTTATTAACTTATTTGCATAAATCGATAAACTTTACGAACAATCCTAATTAGGTTATTTAAAACTTGCGTTTTAACACCCTAATTACTATCCAATTCACAATTTCAATCTTTCAATTCAATTGCGAAAAGGAATTTCCCCAACTTTCATTGAGTACTTAGCACATAACAATAGATAAAACCCATCAATTCAACAATTCATAGCAAATTCGCAAGCATAACTATCTTGGGATCACCCCAACCCTAGAAAAGGCGACTACTCACGCATATTCATGGTGAATAACTCAAAATTCATGAAAAGAGACATAAAACAGAAATTATAACTTAAATAAAACCTGAAAATAATGTCAACAATGCGTTCCAAAAGCCTTACAAAATGTTCATCAACCTTCGCCGAAGGAATCGCTTCAAAAGGCTCTTAAATCCGCTCACAAACGCTCTCAAAAATGTGCTGAGAATTTCAGAAAAAAACTAGGGCTGCCAAAAACTCCCCTTTTCAAACCCTAAAAATCCTATTTATATTTAATAACCCATAAACTAAATTAGGAAATAGGAAATTAATATAACACTTTTATTTAAAGTCTATCTACAGAAAGGGGTAAAAATAATTAAATTTGGATAAAAATCGTCCGCCATGGAGTCTGTATCGACCCGGGCCACCTCGGTACCGAGCCCCCTTAGGGTCGGAATGAGTACTGTTGCTCAAATTGGCTCGTTCTGTCAGATTATGCCTCGCTACCGACCCAGGTGGGGTCGGTACAAGGTTGGTACAGCTCAGTAAAACGCTCATATCTCCTTTGTTTGAACTCCGATTGCTTCCGTTCTTTTTTCTATCCGCTCCTCATTCTTTTCCGCATCTTTTCTTTCTTGAAAGTTTCTTCAAAAACAGCTTCAAAAATCCTTTAAATCACACAAAAGCTAGTGAAGACATCTATTTCTTATGAAACATGAAAATCTATGCAAAAGACACTAAACCCAATGCATAACCAATGAAAAAGACTTATATTAACACTAAAGTATATGAAAAAATATGACTAAAAACATGCACATCAAAATACCCCATATTTAGACTTGCTTGTCCTCACGCAATAACCGAACATGAGTCTTTCATCCCACAAACATACTTTTTACGCACTAGCCTTTTCAATTTAGTGCAACATGAATAAAGTAGACAAATGTCCTAGCATGTAAATGAGTGATCAATTAGCCTGCATGCTTATCCATCCAACCTCACAGGGGAAAGTGTTTCACTCGCTCTCATGTGTTTAGGCTTTAAGAACAACTCTCAACTCAAATCGAAATGCAAAAACTCTTAAATATTGAAACTTATATCACCATATTCGCAACCAATTAATACTAATGCAAACAAAAATTATCAGGAGGTCTTTCGCTCAATGGAGAACTTCAAAGAAGTCTCCATTCGGCGGGGTTGTAATGGTGTTTGGTATGAAATAAAGGGCATGGAATTATTTGGCTATGTGTTGCTCAATAAAGTTCGGGAATCAAGACTCCTAAATTTTAAACACAACTCAACCAAACCATTACTCTCAATCATATGAATCAACCAAACTCATCAACATATCTCAAGAAGAACTCAACCCTTTTTCCAACTCTAGATACCTCTCAATAATACAACTCATGCATAAAAGAAAATAAATAAGAATTATTTGGCTCATACACTTTATTCATCTACTAATAACTTCACCTTTTTTTTCTTTTTTTTTTCTTTTTTTTCTGTTTTTTTTTTCTGTTTTTCTCTGGGTTTTTTTCCTGATTTTTTTTTTGGAGAACGAAATTATGTAAAAATAAAATAAAAAATAGTGCATTTATAATGTGAGCCAAAAATTTTTTTACATAATATGTAGCAAGATAAAAAATAAAAACCAACCCATGCTTCCATAAACTCAAAATTCTTCTCACTTGAACCCAAACATAAGCTCATTCTTTCCACTAAATCATTAATCCAACCAACTCTAAGTCTTGATTCCCAAATGGGGGTCAGGCTCAATTCGGCTAGGAAATAATTTTGTGGAGCTTATATAATATATAAAGGTCTCAAGCTAATTATTGGCTTCAAGCAGAGATAATGTAGGGTAGGTAAAGAGAGGATAAAATTGGCTCAAAAGGTGCCTCTATCATTTAATTCTCATTCACATCAAAGATATAAATATATTGGCATTGAAAAATAGATAACCATCGCAATACTCAGAGATAATATACATATGAAGAGTAAACTCACTCAAGAAAGCAAACGGATTCTCACTTGTGATGCTTTGGGTAAATTCAAATAAGAATGATATAAAATTTCTCCTGGAAAGAGGGTTGGTGGTTGAGGTCATTGAGAGGTAAGGTGTCATTGTTGAGGAATGTAATCTAAGGCAAGTTAGGAGTATATGGCAATAAGAAGCTAGTATAAGATGGCTTGAGGGCTCATGATTGATTGAAGCTATAGTGAGACTCTGAATGGTAAATTGGTATTGTGAATGAGTGCGATTTCTATGACCTTTTGGACGATGTAGAGGTACGATTTTGTTTGGAGATATTCTGGTGAGCTAGATGAGAAATACATGTTGTTGACCACTTGGGAATAATAATATTTTGGCGAGAAAGTTGATGATTTATAATTATAGGTTTAACAGTAGTTGGCTCCCTAGCTTGAAATATGACGAGTGCGAATGTTTTGTTATATTGCTAGGACATTCCGACATAACTGAGTGAAGTGCTTATATGCTTGGGATACATAAGTTGTTTAGGAGATGAACCTTGCTTGTGACACATTGAGGATATAGGATGTAATGATGCCCTTGTATGAGGATGGGAATAGTAGTTGGTTCTTTAGAGGTGGATTAGCAGTAAGTCTGCTTGTTGGTATGGGAAGTCGGATCAGGGTATGGAAGCAATTTGAGAGTTTTCTCGTAGGGATATTGATCAGATGAAATCTTAAGGATATAGGTAGAATGAATGAATTCGGAAGGAACATCTAGATTTCTTGTGCGCTTGATAGAGTTTCTGATGAGAGTTTGGAGTATTGGGCTCGATTTATGATTTCTTGGAGAGTTATGAATTCCGATATATGATATTTAATTGGTTAGGTAGGAAGTTGGGATTGTGAGCTTGAGATCTTGAGTAAATTGATTCTTAGATGACTCGTGTGAAATTGGAATAGGCTTGACCTTTATACTTGTGTGAAATGAATTGAAGAGAACACCCATGAGTTTTGGTTATAAGAGAGACGAGATGCGGTTGTACTTGAGGGTTTAAACATGATTTGAGTTGGTGAACCTAGCTTAGGCTTGATTTTGGCTTCGGGGGTTGATGGTGATGTGTGAGTTGATGGTTGTGCTCTGTTCCGGTTGGTAATGACATACAGATTTTCCTAATTTTATGATCTGTTGATAATAAGATTTGATATGTTGCCAGTATGATAAAATGAAATTCTCGCTATGAATAAATCCGCTATACTGAAATTTTGATATGACGATATTTGGTGTGATGAACCTCGTTATGTAGATATGTGATATTCTGATGTGTTAATGTTTGACATATGATGATATCGTGAGCTTTGAGATGACGTTGGACCTTGTGTTGGTGAATCTTGATAGAGTGACGTTGGTTATATTGATGTGTTGTTTGTGCTATAATTGATATGACAAGACTAATTCTAAGAAATTGAACTTAGGACGTGGAATATGGGATTAGCCCTTAGAGGTGGATAACTCCGCCTCTTGATGTTCTAAAATTGCTTGACTAACGTCGGATTTGAAAGATTTTGAACGGTGCTAAAAAGGACTAACTTGCATTTTGAAAGGCCAAACGCGATCGAGAATTTCAACGATTTTGAGGCAATTTGTTTTATTTATTTTTATTATTATTATTTATTTTATTTATTGCTAAACCCTTTTGACACTTACCTATTTCGGGTAAATCTATAATACTTCACGAAGTGGATACAAGCATATTATGGGGGCGCTTGTAGGGTACTTGCTAAGACCTAGTGATGATATTGTAGTACTTTTAGAGTTGTGGCACTTCCAAAAAGTCAAAGCGAGGATGTGATAGGGGTGCTTATTGCATACTTGTCAAGATCAATTGGAGATGTCACGACCGTGACTAGGATGTTGTGAGAATCCCAGAAGACGCATCCGAGATGATTGCAAGATCATTGGACATGGTCCTTGGACTCGCGTTTTAAAACTTCCTCCTCTTACTTTGAAGTAATTTTAGTCTCGGGGACTAGACTTGTTTTTAGAGGTGGATAATGCAAAGCCCAGAAAAATTTTAAATTATTATTTTATTTAAATATTTATTTATGTCGGATTTGATCCTTAAATTCGGAAAATTTTAAAAATTTCCGTCTTCAAACCAACGACTGATATAAATTCTTTCAAACAATTCCAGCATAAACTTGTTACTCAATTTGGGAACGAAATATTTCCGCTTTTTTTTCCAAGGCTTAAAAATAATTTCAGGTTTCGTTATTTAATTCGGATTCGATTAATTATTTCAAATCGTGTCGGGTTAAGGTCAGAAAGCGGGTTTCGGGATTTATTTCCGGGTATTATAGTTGACTTTCACCCTTAGCCACCCTAAGACCCTTACCCACTTGCTAGCTAGGTCCCCCCTTTACCCCAAACCATCAGCTACAAGCCTACAACCCTCACCTCACCGAACACCTTCCCTCCCTCTCTCTTTCAAATCCAACAACCTTCACCTCCATCACTCATTTTCAATTTTTTTACTTACACCAGTACACCCCTTCTCCTCTTTCATCTCCCTCAGCCCGTTCAAACATCCGACACCACCACCATTTCTCAGTTTCGACTTCACCACCACCACCTCTTGTTTTCGCCAGCCCCACCAGCTCCCACCTCCACCTCCTCTATCGGCAACCACAACACCACCCAAGCCCCCTATTTTCGACAACTAGCAACGACTCCCGAGCCCACCCCGACTTCACCTCCTAGTCTTCCTCTGATGAATCTGACGTCGCCAAGACCAAGCCCATAGTCGCCATCAAAGCTCGAGCAGCCCCGAGGTTCGAAGCCCTGTTCCGACAAGTCCGAAGACTCTCGGTGAGCATTCTACAACCTCCTCCCTTTCGATATCGTAGTTCCTGCGCTTAGGTACCTTGTGTCTCCGTCACCTTGACTCCGATGAGCCGAAGGGTCAGCGAGAGCGGCGATGTCGAGTGCGGCAAGGACGAGAGAGCGGGTGAGCAAAGCGCGAGAGCGGGGGCAAGTGAGGGAGGTGCGTAAGAGCAGTTAGCGGAGAGCGAGATAGGGCTGAGAGAGAGAGAGGAGGAGTCGAGGTCGAGCAGGGTTGGATGCACAGCGGTACGAACGGCGGAGGGCAAAGGCAGGACTGCAGGAGGAAGAAGATGGGTTCGGTTGGGTTTTTTTTTTACCGGTTCAGGGGTCCAGTTCACCTTTTGATTATTTTTTTCCTCTTTTGGTTTGGTGTAGGGGTTAAAAGGGTATGGGTTGGATCCGAAAATGGGGCTGGGTATTGGGCCGGGTATGGATCCGGGTTTTGGGCTAGAAATTTGGGCCTTTTCTTTTGATTTGGAAAATTTGTTTTGTTATTTTATTATACATTATGATATATATAGCTAGTATATAAATTATGATTTATTTATTATTATTATTATTATTATTCTAAGTTTTGATATAATTAATGGTTTCTACAAATAATTTATATATTATAAGTTGTTTGAGAAGTAGGATTATTCGGGATATAGTAAAAGTGAAATATTCTGAGTATTTAAATTATTATTGTAAGCTATTAAAAATCTGATTTTTAAGTATTATTTAGTTATTTTATTAATTATATTATTTCAATGTGTAAAGGTTATTTAAATACTTCATGGATCGTGATTCATTCTATTGTTAAGTTATTTAATTATCTTTTCTCTGTTTTATTTACTTAGTAATTTAAACTGATTTATTGAGAATGATTCGTGTGAATAATCTAATTGCTAAGTTTTGATCTTTAAAACTGATATATTTATAAGGCCCTGATGAAGGGAAGGGCCCCATAAAATCAATACCCCATACGTCGAAAAGCTCAACCTCTAGGATTCCGGTGAGAGGGTTCCCATGTCTCCAAGTGATGTTCCCCACTCTTTGGCACTCATCACAACCTTCAATGTAAGCATGTACATCCTTGAACAAGGTAGGCCAATAAAAGCCACTTTGAAGAATCTTCGCCGTGGTCTTGAAGCTTTTTGCGTGGCCACCCGTCGGAAGGGTGTGACAATGCTTGATGATGCTCTCAATCTCTTCATCCGGTACACAACGTCTAAAGATGTGGTCACTTCCTTGCTTGAACAAGTAAGGTTCATCCCAATAGTAGTGTTTGACATCGAGGAGGAACTTCTTCTTGGCTTGCGAGGTCAAATCCTTAGGGATTTCTCCCCCTACAATATAATTAGCAAAATCCACAAACCAAGGGGTCCTCGACCCTCTAACGGCATAAATATGTAAGATATAGGAGAAGAAGAAGGGGTATAAAAGGAATCCTCACCGGAACTCACCGAATCGGAGCAAATGAGCTTAAGGAGGCTTTCGTCCGGCCTGGAGTCATTGATTGGCACTTCATTTTCGGACACCTTCAGGTGGTTTAAGGGCAACCTACACAGATGGTCAGCCACCGAGTTTTCCACTCCTTTCTTGTCCCTAATCTCATAATCAAATTCCTGCAACAAAAGCATCCACCGAAGGAGCCTAGGCTTGGCATCCTTCTTAGTCATCAAATACCTTACCGCTGCGTGATCCGTATAAACAATAACCTTAGAACCTACTAGATAAGTACGAAACTTTTCAAAGGCAAATACCACGACAAGGAATTCCTTCTCCGTCGTGGTGTACTTACTTTGCGCTTCATCGAGTGTCTTACTTGCATAGTAGATTGCATGAAGCTTCTTGTCTTTCCTTTGTCCAAGCACGGCACCCACAACATAGTCACTAGTATCACACATGATCTCAAAGGGAAGGTTCCAATCGGGCGATTGCATAATAGGAGCGGAAATAAGGGCTTCTCTTAACTTGTTAAATGCATCAAGACATTATGCAGAAAACTCAAAGGCTACATCTTTCATAAGCAAATTAGTTAGAGGTTTAGCAATCTTTGAGAAGTCTTGAATGAATCTCCTATAAAAGCCAGCATGTCCTAAAAAGCTTCTAATATCTTTCACATTGGAGGGAGGAGGTAATTTCTCAATCAATTCAATTTTAGCACGATCTACCTCAATTCCCCTATTTGAAACTAAATTCCCTAAAACAATTCCCTCTTGAACCATAAAATGACATTTTTCCCAATTAAGCACCAAATTAGTTTCTTCACATCTTTCTAGCACCCTATTCAAGTTGGCAAGACATGAATCAAAAGAAGAACCATAAACAGAAAAATCATCCATAAACACTTCTACTATATCCTCAATCATCTCAGAAAAAATAGCCATCATACACCTTTGAAAAGTTGCAGAGGCATTACAGAGCCCAAATGGCATCCTCCTATAAGCAAAAGTTCCATAAGGACAAGTAAAAGTTGTCTTCTCTTGATCATCCGGATGAATGGAAATCTGCCAAAAACCACTATGGCCATCCAAATAGCAAAAATAATCGTGTTATGCTAGACGCTCCAGAACTTGATCGATAAAAGGAAGAGGAAAATGATCTTTCCTAGTAGCACTATTCAACTTCCTATAATCAATGCACATGCGCCATTTAGTAGTGGTCCTAGTAGGTACTAACTCACCTTTCTCATTCTCAATCACAGTCATTCCCCCTTTCTTAGGGACAACATGAACAGGGCTCACCCATTTACTATCAGAAATAGCATAAATAATTCCTGCATCTAACATTTTCAAAATTTCAGATTTGACTACTTATTGCATATTTCGGTTAAGCCTACGCTGACGTTCTATGGTTGGCTTATGATCATCCTCCAAGAATTTTCTATGCATGCACAAAGAAGGTGAAATTCCAATGATATCATCCAAAGAATAACCAATAGCCTTCCTATAGGTTCTAAGCACATTAAGTAACTTCTCTACTTCTTCCTCATTCAATTTCGCATTGATGATCACAGGAAAAGTAGAATTGGGACCCAAGAAAGCATACCTCAAACCTTCTGGAAGTGGCTTAAGCTCTGGGGAAAGCTCGATTGGAACAAGTGTGGGCTCTTCCTCATCCGTCTTCAATATTGCTTTGTTAATAGGAGGAAATCGAGTATCTCAAATACAAATATATGAACTGTAAATGTAAACCGACTCCTAGCCTATGCAAACAATTACAAGACTTCCTCCCGTTGTAGTGGAAGGGTAGTCAGGATCAATCCACAAGGAGGCGTGTCAGCGGGATCCTAGTAGCGTTGGAAATCTCACGTCTTGCGTCGATGAGAAGCCTCGATTTTGACCTTTGGAGCTCGATGTCGACCTCGGCTGTCGATCCTTTCTGCAACAGAACACCTGCAGAGACAAAAACAAGAAGTCGATATCGACTAGGGAAGGTCGATATCGATGTTAGCAGATGGAATCGACTGGCTCAGAAGGCTACCAGTCGACACAGGTGGTCGATCTCGATGTTGAAGGGTCGATATCGATGTTCAGTAACTTAGTAGTGATTATCGTCGTCGACTCAGAAAACTGTCGACGAACTCAGTGGTCGATATCGACGTCTGTGGTCGATATCAATGTCTTCTCCTGCAAAGTTGTTAGCTTTTTGTCGGCGAAGAAAGGCCAAAGACTTTAGGGTGGATGTGGATGCGATGATCAGAAATAAAGACAGTGGTTTTATGTGTATAAACTATGTAAAAAGCAACTCCTAGGATTAGGGTTTACCACAACGTTAACCAATGCATGCGATAAGATAAATAAGACGGACAATTGTGCTATTTCACCCGAGGGACAAGCTTTCGATGTACACCAACTCTTAGGATTACTCTTGAAAATAAACTTAATTGTTTCTACCAATTTTATGTTTATAACTCAAGTTGTTAGCATGAATCCCTTTTCTTTCGATTAGGACTAAACATAGAATCGTAGGAGATGATATAGACACAACGATATCAACATCTAACATTTACCTTAAGCACACATGGCTAACGTCGGGCTCACCTCGACCCTAAGAGCTTTGAAGGACTACTCGCACATGTTGAATGTAGACATGCTTTGAATTGAAATAATTTGCATAAATGGAAAACTTTGAATCTTTACAATCTCAACGCCAACTATCGTAAGCGCTTGAAACTTTAAAGCTCAAAACTAAAACTCTAACTTTCTATTGCCTATTGCAATTGTCTTTCTTGCTTGGATGATTCTAACAAACCAGCCCCTAGGGCTTTATTTATAGGCTACTAATCCTTGCTATCCAAGGATTGTAACTTCTATCTAAACTATGAACTCTATCCAAAAAATTAGGATAGGTCTTTTATTTTGATAAAACTTAAACTAACTTAAAGGTAAAAAGTAGATAAATCCCAGCTGCTATCTATCTATATGTTACAGGATAAACCCGTGCCTCCTTGAAGATAAAGTTTCCAATCCGCGTCTCGAAATCGAATCTATCTTCTGTCGAGATAAGGTCGATATCGACCACAGAGGTCGATATCGATGTCTCAGTTCCTGCTCGACTTGTCTATCTCCACTCGATGTCTATGTTGAGGTCGATATCGATGATGTAAGGTCGATATCGAGTGCTTTTCTCTGCTGTGCAATGGTCTGTCTCGACACTCAGAAGATGTGTCGATAACTATGGTCGATATCGATGTTGAAGGTCGATATCTTCCTCTGCTCAGCTCTCCTTGGTTTCTCCGTTTTGACTCCAATTTCGCTCGAATTCCTGCATGGTTAGCTCAAAACTCGTGCAGACCCTATTTCTTGTACTTTAGCCCATTCTTACACAAGTTTATATTCTTTTGAACCTTTTCTTTGGAAAACGAATGAAATATGAAGTCAAAAGATGCAATAAAAAGAGATATAAATATGTACATCAAAACACCCCATACTTAGACTTGCTTGTCCTCAAGCAATAACCAATACCTACAACACACCCTTCAAGTCTTTGCCCTTGTCAAAAGCAACATCATAAGCGGTAGCAAAGCAAAGCAAGTGAATTTAACGTCATAGCACATCTTTTGGCGATCTATAGGCATATGCAATTTTTTATCCAACCTCACAAGGATAATGTGTTTGCACTCAACTCTCATGTGTTTAGGCTATGAAGATCAACTCTCAACTCAATTCCATACACAATCTTATAAACATTGCAATTTATAAAAATCCACTTCGCAACCAATTTTGAAAATGCAATAAGAATCATTAGGAGGACTTTCGCTCAATGGAAGACTTCAAAGAAGAATCCATTCGGCGGGGTTGTAATGGGGCTCGGTATGAAATTAAGGGTATGGAATTATTTGGCTATGTGGTGCTTTTATAATTCGGGAATCAAGACTCCTAAATCTCAACACTTGCAATATCCAAACATAACTCTTCAATGTTGCTCTTTCCAAGCTCAATTCTCCATAATGCTCTTTCTCAACTCATCTTTCCATAATATGCTCTAAAGATGCACTAAAAGATGTAAACCATACTATCAACCCTTCTTTCAAACTCTAATATCTCTCTAAAAAATATAACCCTTGTATGAAATAAATAAAGGACTTAAGGACTTTGGCTCATGCACTATATACATATATCTCTCTTTTTTTTCTTTTTTTTTCGGATTTTTTTTTCTTTTTTTTTGACGAAAATAATAAATAAATACTAAAAAATATGTGCATTTATATGGTGAGCCAAAAATCCTTTTACAAAATATGACAAAATGTAAATATGCACCAACCCCTAATTTCCTTACTCAAAATTGGTCGATGCCAGAAGTCGATATCTATGTCAGTGGTCGATGTCGACTGCATCTGTCGAAATCAAGGAAGAAAAGGAAGACAAGGGCTGCCTGATGAAGGTCGATATCGATGATTATGGTCGATATCGACCTCTGCTTTTTGCTCCTGATTCCTCGATGTCAACTCCAGGAGATGGCTTGACCCTGGGGGTCGATTTCGACTGGCCTGGTCGATTTCGACTGCCTCCGCAGAAGCTTCTTTCCTTCTTCGTCGTTTCTTCTTGCTTAGAAACCTGAAATCTTTGTTAGAAGTATAGATAAAGCCACGAATTATCTCAGTTTCAAAAATTTTTAAAATCCAAAAATCCTAAAAACCATCTATGAAAAATTTAAAGGTTTTATGTACATGCTCTAAAGTTTTAAGTCGCTAGGCCGACTTCTTCGTCAATTCTTGATGAGCCTTTAACGCAGGGACCCCTTTGAGCTCGAGCATTCTCTTGGGTCATCTAGATCCTTTTGGTAGTAGCTAAGTTCGGCAACAAAGGCTTCTTTGATGTTAGGTTCTTCTTTGGGCGCTTTCCTTCTCTTTCTTGACCTAACTTTAGCAATATAGGCAAACCATGGAGCTTTGACCCTCTCTTTAGTTGAATTATCAATAATTGGCTTAATTGATTTATCAATAGGGGACAGAGGAGGGTTAGGAGTCATACCTGGGCTTACCTGTTTGGACCCGAAACAGAAATCTTCGGGCTAAGGAGCGGTCGATTTCGACCAAGGTGGGTCGATTTCGAGTGCTTTGGTCGATATCGATATATAAAGGTCGATATCGACTTCTGTGACCCCATACTTAAGCTCCTGGCAATAATCTAGCATACTCGATTTCGACCATGGGGGGTCGATTTCGATGTTGTTAGTCGATGTCGATTGGTTCCAGCCGATGTCGATCTAGCTTGTTGTTTCCGTCCTCGCCAACAAAAATTTTCTAAGCTTTTTCTTAGCCGGCGAGAGGATAACTTGCTCCAGATGCTTCGTTTCGCTCATGGTTGGGTTGAAAGAGAATTCTATCACTTCGTTCCCTATAGTAAAGGTTAGTAATACTCGACGTACATTGATATTGGCATCAGCAGTAGCTAAGAAAGGCCGACCAAGTATAATAGGTACTACAGGATCTTCAGGCATCTCCAATATAATGAAATCAGTAGGCACAAAGAACTTACCTATCTTTACTGAAACGTCATCAACTATACATGTGGGCCTGACGAATGAGTTGTCAGCCATATAGAGTTTCATGTCCACAGGTTCAAGTGCCCCAATGTTCACCTTTTGCCAAATAGAAAGAGGCATAAGACTTACGCTTGCCCCTAGGTCACATAGGGCCTTGTAGCGATGTTGGCCAAGTCCCAAGGTGATTGCAAACTTCCCTGGATCACTCCTTTTCTCAGGGAAGTCCATATTTAAGTACTCCTCTGCGATCTCTGCCATGGATCTCTTCTTGCTAAGGGTGTCTTTCAGGAATCGTACATAGGCGGGCATCTCGCTTAGGGCTTCTGTAAGAGGAATGGTAACATTAAGACCTTGAAGAATTTTTACAAAGTGCCTAAACTTACCTTTGGTGGGATCCTCCAATGCTTTGGATGGGAATGGCAACGTCTTCTTTGGCGTAGGGGCCAAAACGGAGGTTGGAGGGGCCTACTGGACATCGACATCGACTGGGACGTGGCCGATACCGACCAGAATGGTTGATGTCGACCTCTATTGTGGCTCTGATGGCTCTGCAGTGGCCTCGATGTCGACTTGGGTATCGACCAGGGGGTCGATATCGACGTCTTCCTCGATATCGATTGGGCTGTCAATGTCGACTGGATCTGCTGCTTTCTCCGATTCCGTTCGTGGCTTTTGTACTTTGTTGCCACTCCTTAATTGCATGGCTGCGACATGGCCCATCCGAGATTGCCTCTTAGGATTTGTAATGGGTTGCCCAGGAAATGTTCCGGACGGTCTAGGGATTTATGCCGCCAATTGACCCAGTTGGGTCTCTACGTTCTTTTTCCAAATATCCATCTCCTCAATCCTTATGGTAAGGTGATTGAGTTGAGAATGGATTGCATTGTTGGATTGATCATTCTTAGCCTGATTCTGCTTGATTTCATCCAACACAAGTTGTAGATCATCCTTTCGTTGGTCCCTCTCCGGGTGCCCAGGAGCTCTATAAGGCGGGGGGTCCCTAAGGTTAACCGGGTTCCTTTGTGGTTGATGGAACCTTTGGTCTCCCCAATATTGGTGATTGGGACCCCTTATGTAGCGCGCCTCTTGGTGAGTCTCCGCTAGTTGTACTTGTTCAGCATGGGGGCACTCGATGGTGGTGTGCCGCTGTGATCCGCATTCAATGCAATCTTGGTTCGCTGAAAGGAACCTCACTTGCTTTTGGAGCTTTCGAAGTTGATCTCTATGGAATTTCTCCTTCACGTCCGGATCGATTACCTTGGAGGGTTCATATAAGGGCATGGATGGGGCAGGCCTCGACGATGCCGATGTGTCGGTAGCCTCAGGAGTCCTATATGTGTTGTCGAACTCCACCAACCTCTCTATGGTCTCCCAAGCCTCTTGTGGAGCGAGTTCAAGGTAGCCATAGCAGGTGTAGGTGTTGATCCTCTCCTTGTTTGCAACATCAAGAGCATTGTAAATGATCTCCTGAATCACGTACGGTAGTTGGCCATGCGTCGGGTATGATCGTAGTAGGTCCTTAAACCTCTCCAAAACAGTCGCCAGAACCTCACCAGGCTTTTGTTTGAAAGCCGTGATTTTTTGTCGGATCAAAGCCATCTTAGAAGGAGGGAAGAACTTATTAAGGAACGCGTCCTTGACTTCATTCCAGGTGCGGAGTGATCTTGGAGCTAAGCTCTCCAACCACTGCAATGCTTTTCCTATAAGGGACCATCGAAAAGCTTTTAGTTGGACATATTCAAGATTCTGTCCATCAACAATAGTATCACAGAGGTCTAAGAAGGTTGAAAGATGTGCCATAGGGCATTCATTAGGTTTTCTTTCATATTGATGCCTTCTTATTTCAGTAAGGAAGTTAGGTTTAATTTCAAAATTAGAGGCAGGGATAAGAATCGCCGATTCAGGCACTGTGAGCGCGGGGTGCATATATTGCTTGACATTCCGAGGGAGGGCATTGATTTAGGCTTCTATTTGCCTCCGGCCTTCCTCCTCCCTATCCGCATGCTCTTTAAGTGCCGCCTCTCCAGTCGTTAAGTCCTCAACCTGTTTCCTTAGTTGCTCAATTAGTTCAGCCTGGTTCGCGTTGTCTGCCATAATTCCTTGAGCTTGGGCTTATAGGTGGAAATAGCACTCACGGTCGTCTACTTCTTCAAATTCAGGTGGGCGATCAGCGCGTCGCATACACCTGCAAAACCAAACTCGGTAGAGACGTGAGATAGGCTACTAGGGCGCGATTGATTGCCTCCCTGGCAACGGCGCCAATTTGTTAATAGGAGGAAATCGAGTATCTCAAATACAAATATATGAACGATAAATGTAAACTGACTCCTAACCTATGAAAATAATTACAAGACTTCCTCCCGTTGTAGTGGAAGGGTAGTCAAGATCGATCCACAAGGAGGCGTGTCAGCGGGATCCTAGTAGCGTTGGAAATCTCACGTCTTGCGTCGACCAGAAGCCTCAATTTCGACCTTTGGTGCTCGATCTCGACCTCGGCTGTCTGCAACAGAAGACCCACAGAGACAAAAACAAGCAGTCGATATCGACTAGGGAAGGTCGATATCGATGTTAGCAGACGGAATCGACTGGCTCAGAAGGCTGCCAGTTGACACAGGTGGTCGATATCGACGTAGAAGGGTCGATATCGATGTTCAGTAACTTAGTAGTGATGATCGTCGTCGACTCAGAAAACCGTCGATGAACTCAGTGGTCGATATCGACGTCTGTTGTCGATATCGATGTCTTCTCCTGCAAAGTTGTTAGCTTTTTGTCGGCGAAGAAAGGCCGAAGACTTTAGGGTGGATGTGGATGCGATGATCAGAAATAAAGACAGTGGTTTTATGTGTATAAACTATGTAAAAAGCAACTCCTACGATTAGGGTTTACCACAACGTTAACCAATGCATGCGATAAGATAAATAAGACGGACAATTGTGCTATTTCACCCGAGGGACAAGCTTTCGCTGTAGACCAACTCTTAGGATTACTCTTGCAAATAAACCTAATTGTCTCTACCAATTTTATGTTTATAACTCAAGTTGTTAGCATGAATCCCTTTTCTTTCGATTAGGACTAAACATAGAATTGTAGGAGATGATATAGACACAACGATATCAACATCTAACACTTACCTTAAGCACTCATGGATAACGTCGGGCTCACCCCGACCCTAAGAGCTTTGGGGGACTACTCACACATGTTGAATGTAGACATGCTTTGAATTGAAATAACTTGCATAAATGGAAAACTTTGAATCTTTACAATCTCAACGCCAACTATCGTAAGCGCTTGAAACTTTAAAGCTTAAAAAGAGATATAAATATGTACATCATGCTTCCAGGACCTCTAAAGAATAAACTTCCTCTTGATCCGCCAGAAGACCTGAGACTGGGCCTACAGACTCAAGACAATCAAAATAGCTTACCTCTACCATGTCCGTGGTTTCCTTCATCGTTGGATTGAAGCGAAACTCAACGATGTCATCCCCAATCTCAAATGTTATGAATCCCTTCCTAACATCAATTATTGCTCCAGCGGTTGCTAAGAACGGTCGTCCAAGAATGATGGGCACCACTAGATCCTCTGGCATATCCATAACAATAAAATCAGTAGGGACGAAAAACTTACCTACACGGACGGGAACATCATCAATCACCCTAGTTGGTGATACTACTGCAGCATTAGCCATGGACACTCTCATGTTGACGGGCTCTAGGGCTCCTAAGCTCGTCTTTGACCATATAGAAAGGGGAAGAAGGCTTACACTTGCACCTAAATCACACAAAGCCTTGAAACGGTAAGATCCTAAACCAATAGTAATAGCAAACTTACCTTGATCTCCAAGTTTCTTAGGGAACTTTACTGAACGGACCTCGTCAGAAAGCTCAGACATGGATCTCTTCTTGGCTAAGATGTCTTTTAAAAATTTAGTGTAAGTAGGCATCTCACTCAAAGCATCAATGAAAGGAATAGTTATATTTAAACTTTGAAGCATCTTTACAAACCATTGAAACTTACCTTCCGTTGTGTCCTTTACCCTATTCGAAGGATATGGAAGCACTTTCGTCGGATTCGGGGCTGAAATAGGCACGGCAGAAGAATCCGTCATTGTTGAAGGGGGTCGGTGCCGACCCTAGGGGGTCGGTACGGCCCTCGGTATAGACTGTGCTGGAGAGAGGAGGGTCACCTGCTGAAGACGGGTGGTCGGTACCGATGTTGGAGGGTCGGTACGGCCCTCGGTACAGCTACTGAAATTAGGAGTAAAAGAAGAAAAGAGGGTCGTACCTGCAGGGGGTCGGTACCGACACTGGGGGGCTGGGTACAGCCTCGGTACGACCATTGTTTTTGCCTTTTTCCTCCTCGTTTGATGTGCTTTCGCGTCCAAGCACTTTCTTCCCACTTCTTAGGTGATTTGCAGCTATTTGCCCTTTAGGGTTCTCATCGGGACGGCCCGGGAATTTCCCTTGAGGTCGAGTGATTTGAGCCGCTAGGTGCCCTAGTTGAGACTCCACTCCCTTCTTCCATGTTTCCAAGTCTCCTAGTTGTGCTTGAACACCTTTAATTTCAGA
The DNA here is from genome assembly GCA_963922045.1 of Persicaria maculosa. Classification (NCBI taxonomy): domain Eukaryota; kingdom Viridiplantae; phylum Streptophyta; class Magnoliopsida; order Caryophyllales; family Polygonaceae; genus Persicaria; species Persicaria maculosa. The sequence continues at coordinate 59,956,172 of OY998267.1, forward strand.
ATTCACATTGGAACGAAGCCCATTGAATCCTTCCTTAAGCTCTTGTACCCATGATGGTGGTTCTTGATAGCCATGGGGCCTATATGGGGGAATCCTTTGTTCTTGGGGAGGTTGGCTCCCTTGGCCTTGTCCATAGTTACCCCAATTAGGGTAATGGTTGTTCCTCCCTGCATAGTTGTTATTTTGGTTCCCTGCATAGTTGTTATTGTAATTGGGAGGCCTATAAGGGCCCCTCATATAACTTACCTCTTCGTAGTGCTCCGCCCTTTGTACCTGGCTAATATTATCGCAATCTATAGTATTATGAGCTTGAGAACCACATTCTAAACAAGGTTGGTTTCTAGAAAGAAAACTTACTTGTTTCTTGAGGCGTCGAGTCTCATCATCATGGAATTGCTTACGCACATCTGGGTCAATTTCATAAGAAGGCTCATAGAGTTTCTTACCTGACGGTCTAGCCTCTTGGGTGCCATACATAGCATCATACTCCGTTAGCTTGTCTAAAAGAGCCCATGCATCAGTCGGAGTCATCTCAAGGAACCCATAATCAGTGTGTAGGTTCAATCGAGTCTTGGTCTCTGTATTGATTCCCTGGAAGAAGATTTCTTGGAGTACATACTCGGGTTTCCCATGAGTAGGGAATTGTCTCTGCAACTCCTTGAACCTTTCCCAAGTCTCTAGAAATGTCTCTCCTGGAAATTGGTGAAAAGAGGTGATCTTCTTCCTAAGCTCCGTTGTCTTTGCCGGTGGAAAGAATTTTGTCATGAACAAGTCATACAAAGCCTTCCATGTAGTGATAGACCTAGGCGGTAGACTCTCCAACCAATTCAGGGCTTTTCCTGCAAGAGACCATTTAAAAGCCTTTAATTGAACATACTCTAACGATATATTATCAGCAGCAATAGTATCGCATAAATCAATGAAATTCTTGATATGAAGCATAGGGCATTCATTAGCTTTGCCCTCAAATTGAGATCTTTTAATTAAAGAGATGAAGTGAGATTTGATCTCAAAGTTGCGCTCAATCTCAGGGAGGACAATTGCAGACTCAGGCACCCTCAGTTCTGGGTGCATATATTGTTTTGCATTCCTTGGGATAGCATCTAACTGCTGTTGCAGACGAGCAGTCGCTTCCCTTTCTCTTTCTGCAGTGAGCCGAAACTGCTCCATCTACCGACGGAGTTCAGCCATCTCCGTAGCAACGTTAACATTGTTAACATTGTTGCCATTATTGCCATTGTTGCCTGTGTTGTCTCCTATTGTCCTGGCTTCTCATAGTCTGCGATGGAAAGAGTGTTCCGGTTCGGGATCGATAGCAAAATCGAAATCAAGCCGACGTCGCCCCGATGGCATAAACTGAAACCAAAAATAAAAACAAAGACACCACAATTAAAAGCAAAGGGGGATGGGCTATTCCCAAACCCTAATAGTAACTAAAACTTTGACACAATTGAAATCTCCCCAGCTACGACGCCAATTTGATGAAGGGTTTATTTTTAATCGAATAAATTTATAAGATCGAAACCCCGCTGTAGTATAGTAGGGTGAAGTTCGTTCGCAGGGAGAAAGTCGTGTGACTCAATTCTAGTTACCAAAGAGCAAGAAATAGCAAGAAAGGATGAAAAGTATAGAGTTTTTGGGGTTTGTATGTTGCTGAATTTTTAGAAATATATCAAAAATATAAAAGATCTAGGGCGTAGAGATCACCACAACGATAATTAAGCATGCATCGCAATGAATCATATGAAATTCATGTTTTTATCTATTAAAAAGGTCAATTTGCATCAACCCTAGTAAAGTTATTAACTCATTTGCATAAATCGATAAACTTTACTAACAATCCTAATTAGGTTATTTAAAACTTGCGTTTCAACACCCTAATTACTATCCAATTCACAATTTCAATCTTTCAATTCAATTGCGAAAAGGAATTTCCCCAACTTTCATTGAGTACTTAGCACATAACAATAGATAAAACCCATCAATTCAACAATTCATAGCAAATTCGCAAGCATAACTATCGTTGGGATCACCCCAACCCTAGAAAATGCGATTACTCACGCATATTCATGGTGAATAACTAAAAATTCATGAAAAGAGACATAAAACAGAAATTATAACTTGAATAAAACCTGAAAATAACGTCAACAATGCGACCCAAAAGCCTTACAAAACGTTCCTCAACCTTCGCCGAAGGAATCGCTTCAAAAAGCTCTCAAAGTCTATCTAAAGAATTTCAGAAAAAAACTAGGGCTGCCAAAAACTCCCCTTTTCAAACCCTAAAAATCCTATTTATATTTAATAACCCATAAACTAAATTAGGGAATAGGAAATTAATATAACACTTTTATTTAAAGTCTATCTAAAGAAAGGGGTAAAATAATTAAATTTGGATAAAAATCGTCCGCCAGGGAGTCTGTACCGACCCGGGCCACCTCGGTACCGAGCTCCCTTAGGGTCGGTATGAGTATTGTTGCTCAACTTGGCTCGTTCTGTCAGATTTTGCCTCGGTACCGACCCAGGTGGGGTCGGTACAGGATCGATACAGCTCAGTAAAACGCTCTTATCTCCTGTGTTTGAACTCCGATTGCTTCCGTTCTTTTTCCTATGCGCTCCTTATTCTTTTCCGCATCTTTTCTTTCTTTAAAGTTTCTTAAAAAACAGCTTCAAAAATCCTGTAAATAACACAAAAGCTAGTGAAGACATCTATTTCTTATGAAACATGAAAATCTATGCAAAAGACACTAAACCCAATGCATAACCAATGAAAAAGACTTATATTACCACTAAAGTATATGGAAAAATATGATTAAAAACATGCACATCACCTAGATTACCCATTAGGGTAATCTGTATCCATTCGAAAAATCTACAATTCGAATGGGCATTTCATGAAATGTTTATATAGCAAGACTTAATAACCTTGACCTGACTTTACCATTTTATAATAATTTTATTTATAATCACATCACACACTATTCACAATTAAAATGACAAGTTCATGTCTCGGTGATCAACTCATTTTTATCCTCTATAGAACATTAAAGTGGATGAAGTGAACAAAATGACTAGTATGGATATTTCAAGAAAATCTTAATATCACATACTTATAACTTAACATGAAAGAATGAAGAACAATTCATGCTATAACGGAATTTAGGACATTTTTGCCCAAGTTTCTAAACATTCCTTAGAGTGCAATTATAAATATATTACAACAGTAAATGGATTTTGTAATTTATTTTCAAGGATAGGCATGTTTGATAAAGATAAATTGTGTAAATTAAAATAAAAGGCACGAAACTGTAAATGAACAAATGAGACAAATTCTCTTGCCTTGGTTATAGACCCAAAGCTTACATATAAGAAAGATTATGATCAACCAAGAGATTTAATTCCTTCTAAAGACGTAGGATCTCGATTGACGTTACCAACTATATATCCATGCGCGTCCAGCCACGTCGTACATAGCAGACACATAGTAATTTAATTAGCTTACGTCCAATAAATTTACCCTTATACTTCAACAGAGTCCCCATTTAAAATAATTCTTAATTAATCCGATCAAACTTATATCCTTTACTTCCTGGTAATCATTTGTCCAACGCTATTTTTAAAATGCCTAGGTATTATTAGGACTTGCAAACTTAATTTAGGATTTTCTTTCCTAAATTTAATTGGGCATTATAACAGCTTAGAAATGCCATATAAAATAATTGGGCATTATCTCGTCTTAAAAGAAATACCCGTTTTATTCACTATTATATCGTCTTAATAAATACCCAAATTTCTTAAAGTATCACCCATGAAAGGTGTGTTTCAATTTGGAAAATGCGGGAAGTTAAATCCTCGCTATGTGGGACCATTTGAGATACTGCAAAAGGTGGGCAAAGTCTCTTATCGTCTAGCTTTGCCACTTGCAGCTCATCCAGTACATGATGTCTTTCATATCTAATTACTATGAAAGTATGTGCATGACCCCTCTCATATTCTAAGCTATCAAGATATTGAGGTTTGTCCTACCAGGACTAATAAGGAATAACCTGTTCGTATTCTGGAGCGACGGGAGAAACATCTTCGCATTAAGGCTGTTCCTTTGGTAAAGGTTCTTTGGTCTAAGCACGGAACTGAGGAGATGACATGGGAAATTGAAGCAGAAATGAAGAGTAAATTTTCTCAGTTGTTCTTGGTCTATGTTTCGGGACGAAACTTATATTAAGGGTGGGAGGTATGAAATACCCCGATTGTATTTTTCCTTTTTATGACGTCACTTTGTAAGGGATTGTGTAAATTAATAAAATGTCGGGGATGAAGTTTTAAGGTAAAATTTTACGAAGCCTTATCAAGTTTGAAATTAGTGAGATCTAGGGAAGATTCGCTAATGTGTCAAGGGTTAAGTAAAGAGGCTATAAAATTTATTGGATACTTAAGAGACACTTAAGAATAAGTTGGTAAAATATTCCAAAGTGGTAGAGTAAAAGATTGTTGGAATATATATTTAAGGAGGACAAATTATGTAAACTTATTTAAGGCGGGATAATTTTTGTGATTATCATATAAAGTGGGCCAAAACCCAATTAAGTGCCACATTGCCATGAAATCGGTTGCCACGTTGCCATTTTTGATATCGCGGAAACTATATACACCGCAAATCTCCACGTTAATTACGACGTGCATGCACGTAGAAAGAAACATGAATGCACGTCAAAAGAAACGTGTAGGTTGGATGGGGACACAACACAGATACGTGCAGGCACGTCTTGGTTACCGTGCCTGCACGTCGTCAAAGACGTGCAAATGTGCACGTAGAAAATGACGTGCAAAAGATGCATGTACAAAACGACTTGCAAAAGTGCACGTCCAAAACGACGTGCAAACACGTCTTTAAAAAAACAAAAAATGTGGCCCTTCGTCTCCCATTCACACCTTCGACGCCGACAACAACGAGAGCCGAGCAAAAGAGAACAGAGAGATTCCGAGAGAGAGAGAGAGAGAGAGAGAGAGAGAGAGAGAGAGAGAGAGAGACGGAGGTGGTGGTGCCGACGGCGGAGCTTGAGGCGGTGTGGGGCAGCGACGTCGGAGGTTCTCTGGTGGGAGACGGAGGTGGGGGTGTGGTGGTGGAGGGTAGAGGTGGTGGGGTGGCTGTGAGTGTGGTATTGGAGGTGGTGGTGGAGGTTGGGGCTGGTGGTGGTGCGACGGTGGAGGAGGTGGTTGCTCCGGCGGTGGAGGAGGTGGTGGCTCCGGCGGTGGTGGTGGCGACAGCAAATGAGGTGGTGGAGGAGGAGCACGAAGCGGAGGTGGCGACACAGGCACTATTACTGCCGCGAAAGCGGCATATGGAGGTGTCGCCTGTCCCGACCCCACCGGTATTTGAGTTATTTAAATATTTTATTTTATATTTATAGTTTTTATGTTATTTTATGTTTCGCGTTATATAATATAGTTTTTATTTTATAATATAGTTTTATAATATAGTTTTTATAATATAGCATTTATAATATAGCTTTTATAATATAGTTTTTGTAGTTTTATAGAGGTTACTACTACGAGTTCAGACGACATCCAGATGACAACGACGTCTTGAGCGACCTCTTCCTAGCGCACCCTGATGGGATACGGCTACACCGAAGGTTCCATTACGTCATCATATTGGACTACACGTACAAAACAAATGCGTAAGTCAACAACTACGGTTACATTATTACATATTTAGCCATTTATAAAGTACTGCGCACATAACAGATTTACACTTGCAGATATGGGATTCCATTGTGCGAGGTGGTTGGTTTCACACCCTCAGGCCATAATTACTGCATCGCCTATGCTTTCATGTCGCACGAGAACGAAGACACGTACGCTTGGGTGTTGCGTCAGCTTCAGATCTTGCTTGGGACTATTCAGCCTCAAGCTATTATGACTGATCGGGAGCTAGGTCTGTTGGCAGCGCTAAATGTTGTCTTCCCCAACGTGCATCATCTCCTTTGCTGGTTACATGTCACGAAAAAATGCGAGTAAGATGCACTAAAAATCACAAAGAATTTAAGCAACGCTGCCATTTTCAAGGGCAACTGTTGGGGGTTGTTCCAATCGAAGACGGAGGAATCGTTCCAGCGACGTCGTCGGGCGCTACACGAGAGATGGCACCCATTCCCAGGTGTGATGGCGTATTTAGAGGCGGTTTGGCTTCCATATAGAAGGAACCTCGGCACGCGTACAACAAACAGGTACACCATCCTTCCTATCTCCCATTACAATATGATATGTCATCAAACATTTAGTGATATGAATTTCAATGTTTACGTGAAACTGTGTACAGAGTGAGGGTCAACACAAGGTTCTAAAGGAGGCACTTCACTCATAGATTGGGGACTTCTGCGTCGTGGTAGATGCAATCTATAGAGTCAATGATTGCCAACTGCATGAGCTGCAAACTGCTTTAGAGATCGACCGCTTCAAATGGTAAACGAGGTCGCATAAAGTCAATCTTTTTGATGAGGTAAAGACTTTAATCTCCAAAAAGTGCTTCGACTATCTGTACAAGTTGTGGGAGGATGTCGTAAACCAAAACATTCCTCCGGAATGCACGGACTGACATTGGAGGGTTTGTTACGGGATTTCTTGTGTCCATGAGATTCAGGCGTACGTCAGTTCCGGGACTCCGATACCCGCTGAGGACATCCACCCGTTCTGGATGGATTTGTCATGGACTGATATCGACAACACTCCACTCCCATATGAATTGTCATCTTCATACACGGCTTCCAACAACGTATGCGACGACGACCTCCACCCACCCTCAGCTTCAAGCGTCCGATCGAAAGGGAGGCCTCGGGGGTCGAGGAATGCCTGCAGAACCAACCCGTTGCGTTACGAGGAGTTCAGGGCAAATTTTGTAAGAGAAGAAGCACGTGCTACTCGACATGCTGCTCAACACCGTCCACAAGCTACCACAGCTCGACGCGGACGTGATGCTGTGTTCGGAGGGTTTAACTGGGGTCAAAACAACGTTGATCCCTTCATGCTCGGACATATTCAGGGTGTTAGGGACACTATTGGAGATGGTCATTGTGGCTACCGTGCTTTGGCGTCATTGACATCACTGATCGGCGAGTCTGCTTTCCCAGAACTGAAAGCGTTATTATGCAATCACTTGGAGGATCACGCCGATCTCTATGCCAGTTGTTATATGGGAGGGTACACATTCCAGCAGTTCGTCGACAACCAGAGATGGGCAGGACCTGTGCATGGTGATAGGAGACGTTGGATAGAGCTACCCATCATGGGTTTAGTATTTACAACAGTATATCATATTCCTCTCGTCGTCTTAGCTTGGCATCATCCGTTCACATGTCTCCCTATGTCCTCGCCGACACCTGGTAACAACCCTCAATCAGCAACCCTTGGTTTAGCCTGCATCGGAAACAAAGACCATTTTGCCGCGGTACGACTTTAAACGTCTTATATATCCTATTATTACTTTTCATCTATATTTTAATACTCTAACTCTAATTTTCCGTTCTCATAGGTCTGGTTGCGTCCTAACGCTTCTATTCCGCCGCCTGCACCAGAATGGGTTGAACATCATCAACCGAGCGTCGAATGATGGGATGCTCATTTTCAAGCTCAGTTTGACAGATTTCGAGCCTTACGTGTTGATGTCGGTCGCCCTTTACACTTTATCTAGAGTTTATTCCACAAGTATATTACAATTATCGATGTAAACCTTTTTTTCCGTGTCTTGTAATATTATTCGCATATTATTCGAATGAAAACCTTTCCTAAAATTATTGAATTTTATTCTATTAACATCTTCCTAAACCCTAAACATCTCCCTCCTTCAACCCTAAACCCTAAACCCTAAACATCTATACCCTAAACCCTAAACCCTAAACCCTAAACCCAACTGGACAAGTTGCACGTCGTTGACTACATGCATATTTGTACGTCGTTGACTACGTACACAATTGCACGTCGTTGACTACGTGCAGACTTGCACGTTAAAAGCAACGTGCAGGCCGACGTGCACTAAGATGCCACCCACCACATTTACACATTAATAATGACGTGCATGCACGTTAATAACGACGTGCAACTCCTTAACTACCCTTTGTGATGTATCTAACAACAGCCAATTGCAAAAACCCTCAACATTCTTAGTAATTAGCTTTACATAGGGTAAAAGAATAGGTTCATGTGGACTAAACACACTCTCATATTCAATCTTAAGCTCTTCTTTCCCTACAAAAGATTTCACATTGTTAGAAGATTCAAAATTGAATAATTCTTTTCCCTCGGGCATTTCTAACAATTCTTTAGATTCATCCATGCACTCAACATTATTAGCATTAGGAATATTCAAATAATTTTTAGGAGAAAGTTTATAGGATCATAAATAGAAAACTCAATCTTTCTACCATCAAACTCCATGGTCAGTGAACCTTTACAGCAATCAACTTTTTCTTATCCGTTCTTTGGAATGTCCTTCCTAAGATGATTGGTGTCTCAGGCGATCCCTGTTCCATATCTAATACAAAGAAATCAGTAGGGATTATTAAATCATCAACTTTCACTAAAACATCCTCAACAACTCCTCTGGGTTTGTTCTGAGATCAATCAGCGAGTTGTACTGTCACGCCTGTTTCTGTCATAGCATTTAGACCCAAAAACATGTATAAGTTATAAGACATCACATTTATTAAAGCACCTAAATCCAACAAAGCTTGTGTGAATTTAGTATTTCCAATTGCACATGGGATAGTGAACATACCTGGGCCTCCGCATTTCTCAGGCAATCTCTTTTATAACATGGCAGAAACATTCTCATTTAAACTTACCTTTTCTTTCTTCCTTAACCTTTGCTTTCTTTTCATCGTGTATAATTCCTTAAAAAACTTAGCATAGCGAGGCACAGATTTAATTAAATTTAAAAGTGGAATATTTACCTCACAATGTGCAAATGTATCGTATAAGATTTGCTCATCATCCCACTTTCTATCAGTTATCAAGGCATGTTAAAAGGGTGGTTCAGGCTTAGAAACCTCAGAGGACCACTCTTTCGATGATTGCTTCGTGGTAGGATGAGAATCAACAATCGAATTAGCTACTACATGGGGCGGCGGGCGCCGGTTAGGGAGGCGGGTGCCGGTTAACGGTGTTTCGAAATCCGAGATGCTTTGCTCCTTCTTCTCCATGTCTATGACTTCCTTAGAACTTTCTTCAAAGGTTTTTGTGGGAATTTTAACCTCTTTTCCTCCTCTAAAGATCATGGCACATACATTCTCCTTCGGATTGACTACCACTTGCGATGGTAGCTTGCTTGAATCCTTAGCTTTGAGTGCTCCAATCTCTTTAGTCATTTGACTCAATAGCTTCTCCTGGACACTCATCTTGTCCAATAATAACCTCAACGTTTCTTCTCTATCCTCCTGTTGAGGATTTCTTGAACGATTCTCAAATTGGCCTCTTCCTTGATAAGTTGCTTGTTGCTGCTAACCTTTGCCATTGAAACCACTTTGATAATTGGAATTGTAATTTGAATTGAAGAAATTATTACCAAAGTTTCGGTGAGGTCCATAATCCATTGCATTAACATCAGCAACCTCTTCTTGAATCAATGGGCACTTATCATTCGGGTGACTTGGATCTCCCCATGTAGAGCTGGCAAAACTTGACCCGAACCCGAAAATCCAACCCGGTTGACCCAAAACCGATTGTTCTGAACAATGACCCAACCCGACCCATTTTGGACTCGAAATCTGAATAACCGATAACCGAAACTCACCTAAATCTAAATGAATCAAACCCGATTCAACCGAAACCCATTAAGACCAGAACCCGTTATAACCGAAACCCGAAATAACCCAAACTTTAAGATACATTCTAGTAAATTTTTTTAAATGAATATTAAAATAATGAAAACTTGAGACAATCCAAACCCGAAATAACTGAACCCCAAGACAACCGAAACCTGAGACAATCGAAACCCGAATAAAAAAACTCAAACCTGACCCAACCGAATGACCAAATTCTTAGACATTACTCAAAACCCGAATGACCTGAAACCCAACTAACCGAACCCGAACCCGAACCCGAACCGACCCCCTCGATTGCCACCTCTATCTGTAGGGTTTAAGCTGTTGTGTCTGATTCATCTGCATAGCCATATTCTTGACTATCTCACCAAGCCTATCCAGATCATCTCTGCGATTGTCTCTAGAGTTGTCCAATCTATGAACTCCTCTAACACCTTGGTGTCTCCCATATTGTTGTGAAGTATTGGCTAGATCTTTAAAATTTTGCATTGCTTCCTCGGGTGTCTTGTCTAGGACATCTCCTCCACTTTTAGCATTGATGACAATACGCTCTCTATCAAGCAAGCCTTCATAAAGATAGAGGACTAGATCATCCTCTAGTATTCCATGTTGCAGGCAACTTTCTTTAAGCTTCTTGAATCTCTCAACATACTCATACAGGCTCTCAGTATGTGATTGCTCAATACTAGACAATTCTTTCTTGAGTTTGCTGAGGTGAGTGGCAAGAAAGTACTTCTGAAGAAAAGCTTTCTTCAATCCAACCCAAGTAGTGATGCTTTCCGGGGGAAGATAATATAGCCAATCACTCGCTGCATCCTTTAGAGTAAAGGGAAACACTTTAAGCATCAATTGGTCATCCATCAGGCCCTGAGGTCTCAGGTTATCACAAATACTAGTAAACTCTATGAGATGTTTGTTTGGCTCCCCTTCAGAACTTCCATGAAAATTAGGTAAAGCATTAGACCAATTAGATTTATACTCAAACCTGGAACCCAAAGAGAGAGAAGAAAGCCTGATTGCAAGCGGTTATGCATTCAGATTTGGCTCCTTTAAGCTTCAAAGGACCTGATGTGCACGCAAATTGCCATATTTTCTATGCACATTTATGTCCATTTTGATGTTATTTGCATGCATTGGGAAATCATAAGATTAGTGTAGTTTATGCTTATTTGTCAAATATAGAGGTCTACACGAGTTTTTATGTGACTTCGCAGAAATCAAGACAAAAATAGACGAATTCGGAAAAGTGAAGAAGAGCGGAAAAAGAACTCTAAGTCTATTGAGGAGTCGAAATCGACCTAAAGACTCGACATCGAGTGAAACAGAGCACCAGAAATCGCACAGAGGAAGAACAGAGCATGTCGACATGAGAAGGTCGATATCGATGTTACAAGGTCAATATCGAGTGACCGAGATTGAGGATAAAAATAGAAGTCGACTGCCAATTCGAGGTCGAGTAGGACTGCTCGAGATAGAGAAAAGATAAGGTCGATATCGAGGTTCATGGTCGATATCGACTGCTGCTGCAGAACAAATCTGACGCTGTTTTTGATAGAATTCTATCCGAAGCGTTCACATCTATCCTAAAGTCGAGATCTTCTATCACATCTACACCAGACATTTTATCCTTTATGTTATTTACCAAGGAGTGTTTAGTTTTTACTTTATTAAAGTTTTATCTTTGGAATAAAGATAGAGTTTCAAATCTTTGGATACCGAGGTGAGAAATCTATAATTAGAGGCCGTTAAGGCTGAGTTAGAATCATCCGATTACAGCAAGCAATCAGTTTTACATTCAGTAGCAAGTTAAGAGAGAGAGAGGGAGAGCCGAGTTGAGTTGAGTGGAAGCGAGAGCGGAGAGTTGGTTGTGTTCGGTGTAATCTTTCTTTTGCAATTTTAATCGACGTAGTTTCTTTTACATGATGATGATGAGTTCAATGATGAAGCGAGAGTAGTTCACCCACTTCTACGGTCGGGGTGAGCACGACGATAGCAATGTAAGTTAGTGCATCAAAGGTATGATTTTTATGCGATTTTGTCTTTTATCCTATGCATGATCCTTTGCGAGAGTTTAGGAGATTCATTTTTTGCATTATTGAAGCGAAAGCCAATCATATTGTGAATTTGGATTTGTCATGAAATTGGATAATAACTCCTAGGTTTTATGCAAGAGCCTCTAATCACCTAAGTGTTGGTAACAAAAGTTATTTGACGGAAAAGCAACATCTTTCATGAATTTGGCATAATACTTGCATTGTTATCGTTGTGGCATGAACCCCTGACCTTGGAAGCTTTAATTTTAAAGAAGTTTATACAAAGTTTGTGTTTTCATTTCTGTCCATCCTTCCATCACCATTCTACGTTCTTCGGACATCTTTTCCGACAAATTAGGTTCGTTTACAGTTTTTGTTTGAAGACTCGATTTCAACTGCAGAGGTCGATATCGAGTGCTAACATCGATATCGAGTACCCATCTCGACATCGACTGCTTGCTTCTGTCTTCTGCAGGTACTTAGTTGGAAATCGACAAGAACTGAGGTCGATATCGACCAGGCACCTCGATATCGAGTGGTCTTCTGGAGTCGGGATTTGATCGTGATTGCAAGCTTAGGAAGCGCTGACATACCTTCTCGTGGATTCGATCCTGAATTACCCTACCACTACATCGGGAGGGATTCTTGTATTTTATTTGCTTGGATAAGGGAGTTAGCTTAGTTTGATTTGAATATTTTATTTAACTGATACCCCTCCCCTACGACCAAATTGGCGCCGTTGCCGGGGAGGCAATCAATCGCGCCCTAAGCTTTTCTCACGATCTTTCTTTAGTGCTTATTTTGCAGTTTTATGTGACCCTCTGATCGCTAACCTATCCTGGAAAGTATTGACGAGCCTGAATATTTCTTCCATCTTCGCAACAAATCTATCAAAATCATGGCAGATAACGAGACACAGGCTCAGACCATTGAGCGGTTGAGAAAAGAGATAGAGTACTACAACGCTACAATCGCTGCTGAAAGGGCCGCCGCTGTTGCAGAGTGATCCCGCGCTGACAGAGAGGGGGATGCGCTCAGACAAGCCCAGGAGCAACTCAGTCAGTATCCACAGACGGGGATGCAATACATGCATCCGCGGCTACATTTTCCTGAATCCTCTATTTTAATTCCTCCATCTAATTATGAAATAAAGATAAACTTCCTATTTCAAATAAAAAGAAATACTTTTGAAGGAAGACCTAATGAATGCCCCTTGCAACATATCTCTACTTTCATGGATTTATGTGAGACTATTGCTGATGGTGTGAATTTAGAATATGTTAGACTAAAGCCCTTTCGATGGTCTCTTGCAGGGAAGGCATTGTAATGGCTAGAGAGTTTGGCTCCACGCTCGCTGAAGACATGGGCAGAGGTGAAGGATGCATTCCTAAATAAATTCTTTCCTCCATCAAAAATGGCGATGATGCGTCAAAGGATCACGACTTTCAAACAAAAGCCTGGTGAGACATTAGCACAAGCGTGGGAGCGCTTTAAGGACTTGTTGAGATCATGCCCTACGCATGGACAACTACCATATGTCATCCAAGATATGTTCTACAACTCCCTCGATGGGCCGAATATGGAGAGAATCAACTCTTACACCTCCTATCGGTACATTGAGCTTACACCAACGGAGGCTTGGGAGACAATTGAGAGGCTCGTCAACTTTGATAACACTTATGGGACTGCTGCGACCTATGACTCAAGGCCTGCCCCATCTATGCCACTTTATGAGCGGGTGATTGATCCTGATGTGCGGCAACAATTCCACAACAATCAAACACGCCACCTTCAAAAGCAAGTTAGGTTCCTCATCAACAATCAGCCTTGTCAGGAATGTGGCTCAACAAGGCACAACACTAGTGCCTGCCCACATCTTGAGCAAGTATCTATGGCGGAGCAACATGAGGAAGCTAAGTAGATGAGAGGCCCCTATGGAGGAGGGCAATCAACAGTACTGGGGAGATCAAAGGTTCTATCAGCCACAACATCAACAAAGGGATCCCCCACCATATAAAGCGCTAGGGCACCCTGAGCGCGAAACGAGGAAGGATATATAACCTGTAGATCATTCTTGATGAGATGCGGAGGAACCACGCTGAGTTCAAACAAGCCAACAACTCCATTCATACTCAGCTGTAGGGCATCAACTCTAGGCTTGGGGAGTTCGACGTTTGGAAGCGGAACATGGAGACCCAAATGGGTCAATTGGGAGAGCAAAACACCAAATCGTCAGGATCGCTGCCTGGATCAACTGTGCCCAACCAAAAGGGCAAAACTACTGGACATATATCGGCCATGAATCTAAGGAGTGGGCGTCAATTGCAAACGCCCGAGCAAAAAGAGGAGGAGAAAGCCCCAGAAGAGACATCGATATCGACACCCCCAGTCGCTATCGACCACGGTGATACCGATGTCGAGGCTCCTGAGCTCGATGTCGATACAACTGATGAGGATCACCAGAAATCGACTCCTCCAGTCGATATCAACCACCATCTAGTCGATGTTGACTCAACTCCAGCCGCATGGAAAAAGGTGGTGTTGCCATTCCCATCAAAGAAAATTGTCAAAGACCCGGCGGAAAAGAAGTTTCAGCGATTTGTGAAGATGCTTCAAGGGCTTAATGTTTCAATTCCATTCACCGAAGCACTTTATGAGATGCCATCATATATGAGGTTTCTTAAGTAAATCCTAGGTAAGAAGCGATCAATTGCTGAGATCGCAGAGGAGTGCAACAGATTAGAGCTACTAGAGAAGAGGGCGGATCCAGGTAAGTTTTCTATCGCTATAGGCTTAGGTCAATATCGCTTTAATGCTTTAGTTGATTTAGGCGCTAGTGTTAGCATGATGCCACTAACCATATGGCACAAGATAAAGATAGGTCCCCTGGAGCCTGTGGATGCAAAGCTTTATATGGCGAATAATACGGTAGTAATTCCAACAGGGATGGTAGATGATGTGCCAGTGCAAGTAGGTAAGTTCTTTGTCCCCACTGATTTTCTAGTTGTTGATATGGCAGAGGACCCTGCTTGTCCCATTATTTTAGGTAGGCCATTCTTAGCCACCGTCGATGCCAACATAAGCGTGAAGAAAGGATTGCTCTCATTCACCATCAGTGACGAAGTGATAGAGTACGCCTTTAACAAGACGGTGAGGAATCATGAAGGGCCAAAGGAGATAAAGTCAATTAAAGGTGTCTACATCACATGCGGGGAAGCAAAGGTAAGGAATATGACATCAGAGGAGCTTGAAAAGAGGGCCATAGAAGCCCAAGTGGAGGAAGTCGTGGCAATCTTGAACGAATGAGCCAAAAAGCCACTTGATATCGACCCAGGTAAGTCGATATCGACTAACAAGGTTCAAGATTTTGTGTCAGGTTATAAGTATGGGGTCGACGTAGGAGAGGAAACATCAACATCGAGCACACAGGTCGACATCGACCATAACCCTATGTCGAAATCGACTGCCCCAAAAGTTGAAAGAAGAGAAGAAACCTTGATATCGAGGTCAGAAGTTTGAAATCGACCACAGCAGATCGAGCAAAAAGCCTCCACATCGACAGAACCTCCAGGAGCTGAATAGAGGTCGATATCGAGTACTACTGATTGATATCGACCTGACCCACTGACAGAAGAGAAGGTAAGCCAAGGTACGGACTCCTCTTTTTCAATTTCAATTAAAGATTTATCACTTTTTGGAAGAGGTTTGCCTTGGTATGTGCGCTTGTGCAGGGTATCCAATAATGATTCGAGCCATTATGAAGTAGGAGATAAGGTGTATGTCTCCAAGTCAAAAGAGCATTGGTTCCCTAGTAGATTCAAAGATAAGAGGATAGGACCATTTACGGTGAATCAAATCCATCCAGGCGGAATGCAGCTGAGAGACAAGAAAGGAGTTCTATTTGAGGCCCGGGCTACATGGGCTCTTTAGATGCCGCCTTGAGAGCATAAGGAAGAAGTCGGCCTAGCGACTATAAAGTCTAGAGCTTGTAAAAGACAATTAGTTTTTGGTTTTGGACATTTTTACTTTGTTTTGAGACATTAGACATTATGCATGTTTGGTTTTAGTTGTATTTTCTAACAAGTTTCAGGAACGAAGAAAGAGAGCATAACAGACATTGAAATCGAGTAAACAGCTCGATATCGACCTAGATGGTCGATTCAGAGGAGCTTGTGGTCGAGGCTGCCTCACCCTGAAGCTTGAACTAGAAACGGATGAAACTAGTCGATATCGACTGGTATGCCCGAAATCGACCTCACCTGCAGACGTCTTCAAGTCCTGATTTTCGCAAAGTTTTAGTAAGTTTATTTCTTAACCCTAGTTCTTATACAGTGAGGACATTGTAATCTTTAAGTATGCGGTGGGGGAAAGGCTTACTTACATATTTTTTTAGCATTTTTGAGCATTATTTTTAAGTTTTTCATAGTTTTTACATGTTTATGCATATTTTTCATACACACTTTTATCTTTATGCATATTATTTATCTTAAGCATATTTTAAATTTCGAAAAAAAAATGATCCCCATCAAAAAATTTTGAAAACAAAGAAAAGAGTCATGGAAGCTTTTATTGAACTCGACGATGCAAAAGTAGATTCATTAGAGATATAACATGAAATTGCCTAGTTAAGGCAAGTCACAATGAAGTGCGATTTTTTAGAGAAAACCATGAAAGAGAGGTAAAATTTGAAGTTGCTTTTGACATGTGCATGATAAGATGATGGAGGACTTTATATTTTCCATACATATGCTCAATTTCATATCCTAGCCTTACCTATGGATATTTGCAATTACACAAGCCATATATGAGCCTTATATTATCTTTATTGCTCTACATATACTACATATTGCCCATTTTTTATACCTTATACCCTATCCGGGGACAATGTTAAGAATGGAGGGCATCTTTGGAGTTGTTATATGGAGTTTGTGCATATTATGAAGTTGTTGGCAGGAATGAAAGAATTTTTGAAATATGGAAAATTTAATGAGTGAGAAAAAATCTGATCACCTCAGGAGATAAAGGTAGGTCGACCCTGCTCGTTGAGATGTTCGTTCAGTGAGATGGGACACAAGGTGAGGAGTCCAAAGTATTAAGTATCCTGGGCCATTCATGACACCCATGTTTGCGACTCACGAGAAGGAAGTGCTAAGGTTAGAGAGGTAAAAGCATTATAGTGAAAAAAAGCATTGAGCAATGAGTGAAAGGTGAGAAATCTTATGAAGAATGAATGTGGAATGAAGAGTTGGAAAGAAAGTTTTATTTCCTCGAATTTAACACCACATGGCCAAAAATTAGCCCACCTTTAGCCTTTTACCAATCTACTTCTCATAAGCTTGCAAAAATCCTCTTGATTATTAATGCTATGTTGTGCAAAAATTGTTTTATGCATATAACCCTCCTTTTGTGAGTATGATGTTGCTTTTATTCACAGGCATGAATTTGGTCGACATTAGTACCTTTTCGAGGATGGAAATTGATTGTAGGGACATATGAGAATGAATCTATGATGTTGAGGGTTTACTTTCTTCCCCTGAATGACCATTAAAAGTATTGCTTGGGCACAAGCAAGCTTAAGTATGGGGTGTTTGATGTGCGCGCAAATTGCCATATTTTCTATGCACATTTATGTCCATTTTGACGTTATTTGCATGCATATTGGTTGGGAAATCATAAGATTAGTGTAGTTTATGCTTATTTGTCAAATATAGAGGTCTACACGAGTTTTTATGTGATTTCGCAGAAATCAAGACAAAAATGGACGAATTTGGACAAGTGAAGAAGAGCGGAAAAACAACTCGAAGTTTATTGAGGAGTCAAAATCAACCTAAAGACTCGACATCGAGTGAAACAAAGCACCAGAAATCGAGCAGAGGAAGAACAGAGCATGTCGACATGTGATGGTCGATATCGATGTTACAAGGTCGATATCGAGTGGCCGAGATCGAGGATAAAAACAGAAGTCGAGTGCCAATCCGAGGTCGAGTAGGACTGCTCGAGATAGAGAAAAGATAAGGTCGATATCGAGGTTCATGGTCGATATCGACTGCTGCTGCAGAACAGATCCGACGCTATTTTTGATAGAATTATATCCGAAGCGTTCACGTCTATCCTAAAGTCGAGATCTTCTATCACATCTACACCAGACATTTTATCCCTTATGTTATTTACCAAGGAGTTTTTAGTTTTTAATTTATTAAATTTTTATCTTACGAATCAAGATAGAGTTTCGAATCCTTGGATAGCGAGGTGAGAAATCTATAATTAGAGGTCGTTAAGGCTGAGTTAGAATCATCCAATTGCAGCAAGCAATCAGTTTTACATTCAGTAGCGATTTAGGAGAGAAAGAGAGAGAGAGAGAGAGAGCCGAGTTGAGTTGAGTGGAAGCGAGAGCGGAGAGTTGGCTGTGTTCGGTGTAATTTTTCTTTTGCAATTTTAATCAAAGTAGTTTCTTTTACATGATGATGATGTGTTCAATGATGAAGCACGAGTGGTTCACCCACTTCTAGGGTCAGGTTGAGCCCGATGATAGCAATGTAAGTTAGTGCATCAAAGGTATGATTTTTATGCGATTCCGTCTTCTATCCTATGCATGATCCTTTGCGAGAGTTTAGGAGATTCATTATTTGCATTATTGAAGCAAAAGCCAATCATATTGTGAATTTGGATTTGTCATGAAATTGGATAATAACTCTTAGGTTTTATGCGAGAGCCTCTAATCACCTAAGTGTTGGTAACGAAAGTTATTTGACGTAAAAGCAACATCTTTCATGAATTTGGCATAATACTTGCATTGTTATCGTTGTGGCATGAATCCCCGACCTTGGAAGGTTTAAGTTTATAGAAGTTTATAAAAAGTTGTGTTTTTATTCTGTCCACAATTCCCTCATCATTCTACGTTCTTCGGACATCTTTTTTGACAAATTAGGTTCGTTTACAATTTCTGTTTCAAGACTCGATTTCGATTGTCGAGGTTGATATCGAGTGCTAACATCGATATCGAGTACCCATCTCGACGTTGACCCGTTGCTTCTGTCTTCTGCAGGTAATTAGCTAGAAATCGACCAAAACTGAGGTCGATATCGACCAGGCACCTCGATATCGAGTGGTCTTCTAGAGTCGGGATTTGATCGTGATTACAAGCTTAGGAAGCGCTGACAAACCTCCTTGCGGATTTGATCCTGACTTACCCTACCACTACATTGGGAGGGATTCTTGTATTTTATTTGCTTGGATAAGGGAGTTAGCTTAGTTTGATTTGAATATTTTATTTAAGCGATACCCCTCCCCTACGAACAGGGTCCTTCTTGGCGGATTGTCAATGTTGTCGTCATTGTTGTTATTATCATCTATCTCCTCCTCTTTATTAAAATCAAGTTTTCTTTTCAATCTGAATAGAGACCTTTCAATCTCAAGATCAAAAGACAAAGATGATGAATACGTAGCACGGGTCTGGACCATAGAGGGTAGGTCAGACCTAAAAGAAAATAAAAATAAACAAACAAAAATTAGGAAAAAAGAAAATCCACAAAAGAACACGAATACTAGACTTCCCCGGCAACGGCGCCAAGATTTGGTGGGTTGCTTTTACCGGGTGTAATTGTGTCGTTGGTCCTGTTCCCCCAAATACAGATTATATCCTAACTCAATGCTAAACAAAAGATTAGTATAACAGAAAAGTAAGGAGCGGATCCCAAAAAGAAGACCAATTCGTGGTTCTTAAGATGACTCTTTAAAAAAGTAACAATGAAGTTGTAACAAACAATTGAAATAGGTAAATAGGGAAAAGAAGTAATGATTATAGAGTAATAACAATAAGTTCACCTGCAATTCTTGACAATGGTTGGGGTTCATGATCCTCGGATTGATTTCATTATTATTTTTAAAGCTACGCCTACTTGCCTTTAATAGATTGATCTAGCATAGACAATCACTTATTCAAGTATCACTACAATGAATAGCATGAATTACCTAAGTAGTGGCCAATTAGCAATATTAACTCAATGTAATTAGAAGTTACAAGGTTGCCTGTAGTAGAGCTTCTAACCCTAATTTCACCAAATCAATATCAACTAAGCGTTATCATCCTGCAGAGACAATAGTTGTCCTCACATAATTGATATCCCCGCTTGCTACAAAGAAACCAATCTAAAGATAAGAATCACTAGCAGATTTGCAGTTTCTGTCTAGATGATCAGTCATAAAGAGAACATGTGCAAATATCAAAGAAATGAAGAACAAAGATGATAAACAACTTATAAATAACAATCATGAAATCAAATCCTCACAATTCATCCAACCATGTCTTCGAATTGCAGGCGAAACTATAAGTTTAGCAACTCATTTTCAAAGTAACAATAATGAACATTCAATCCTCAATTGTCTCTCTTCTCTTCTGCTGTCAAAGAATATAACCTAAATACCTTCATTCAAAACCCTAGTAATTAAAATAATAATAAACTAATACACTACTAGAAATATGTCATTTAACATCGGGTAATAACCGATGTCTTTAAAAAAAAATCGATGTCTATGTGGGTGATGTAAAAAGTCAAAAGTTTTTCACATCGGCTATAACCCGATGTCTTTATATATTATAACATCGTTTATATTTTTAAATTCGATGTGTTTTTTATCCTATAACATTGATTATAAAATATAAACGATGTTATAACCTAACAAAGACATCGGGCTTTAGCCGATGTTATACAATTTTGAGTTTTAACATCACCCACATAGACATCGATGTTTTATTTAGATTAACATCAGTTTATAGCCGATGTTAAATGAAATATTTGGGTTTTTTTTCGTAGTAGCCTATACGGGATTTGAACCCGCACCTTTGTGCTTGAACACACCGCTCTACCAATTTGAGCTAATAGGCTTTAAACCAGTAATAATAAAAATAAATGAAGAGAGTAATATTGAAGTGAAATACCTCATGTTGAGTCACTGTATGAAGTCTCAAATACAAATAAATGGAGAGAGTAATTTTGAAGAGAAATATCTCATGTTGAATGGAAAACCAAGTTCATTCTTCATTTTTAACCGTACAAGATTCTTCCATCCCATCTTCTGTGCAAGCTTACCTCCTAGATTCATCCCATCTCCTCCCGTTGGCCATAAAACTGTGAGGATGCTCTCAGTTTTATCTATATACCGTATCGAGATATTTTCTTTGTAGTTTAATAAACTCACAGGGATACACTCCTAGACTATCAGATTATTGCCATGCCATAAAATCCACTATTCATTGTAATTGTTTCTGTTACTTTTGCTTCCACTTGAGATGATAAGATTATTTCCAACACCGTCAAATACTTGAGATGATAAGCTTACAGCATATTCAACTTCGACATGATCCTTCCCCTTGTAAAGCCTTGCGTTCTGAATTGAGAGAGGGAATTGCTAGGGTAAAAATTACAAAATTTGAAGACAATAGGAGTTTCCTTGAAACAAACAATTGGCAAATTCCTTAAAATAAGCATCTTCTAACTAACCACATCAACATTTAGCATGTTGATGAACTAAAATCTAACAAATAATATAGGATTCATCTTGAGAGACACGACAGGAGAGATAAAGATTAAGATGAATAGCTACAAGTTAAGATATGATAAGCCAGCATCTAGCATACAAAAACATGCTTGCTTATTAGGTAAAGAATAGGTAAAGACACTGAACAGATTATTGCTGCTTAGGTAAAGATTCTACTTCTCAAGACCAAATACATTATGCTGATACTGGATGTGTATATGTTATAGGTTAGAGATCACATGGACAGAATAGCTGAAAGAACCTGATATATCCAGGAATTGATTCAGTGATGTACTTCCTCTATTAATGGACCACAAACAATAGTTGACAAACCCTATCAGTTAAGCAAAATTTCAGAAACCTGCTCAAACGAGTTAATTTTCCTGCAATGGGAGCTACAGTTTAAAGGAACATGGACCTGTTTCTCAGGCTTTATGTACAACACTCTTAGCATTGCTCATTTTCATGTTCCCAGTTTAGGCCCTGGACAAGCTGAATGAAATGTATGGTCGTTGCCACCAATTTATACCATAAGTCACAAGGGATTCAGTTGCACCTCTACAATATGATCTAGGGATTAAAGGGAAATTGAATAAGCTAAATGGCAAGAGCAAGACATATTTCATACGCAGAATTCAATGCACATTTCAACCTTTTTCTATCATAATCAAGGTAAAAGATGAATGTATGTGAGCAGTACGTGCACTCAGAAACATATACAAGTGAAATTAGGGGTTTAATCATTCCACAGATTTTTTTTCTTGTTTTGCTGGCACATGAAATTTAAACATGCAAAAGCATAGGATAAGAAGACTTGTGTATGCTTCAGTTTCAACTCTACCTAAGAAAATTTATGTATCTCTGGCAGTTACAGCTTGTTCCTTGCCTTTTTCTTTCATAGCAGTTCAGCACTCAACGTTCCTCTGGGTAGGAACTGCTACAGTAGTGGCAAGGAGATGGAAAATATAAAATTGGAGGGTAAAAGAGAGACAAGAAGCACCAACCAACAGAAATCATAACATCAGTGGGTGACACCTCCGGGTAGGAAAACAAAGAAGATGAGATCAGAAGCAATGACGAACAACAAAGAAAACAGAAAAAAGCACAACTGAGAAAAGTGAATTCAGTGGCACAACATACCTCCTTTCTTCGGAACATCCAGATCTTGAACAACATCTAGGGCTTTCTATGCCTGAAAAGTAGATGATCTTTATAGTAAAAGTGCAACCAATACAGCAAAATTCACATTATGAATATTAAATATCATGGGCGAAAAAGATAGAGAGCAAGACATTCATGAAAAAGGACTGAGAGCAAGAAATTTATGAAAAAGGACTAAACCAGAATGAATAAAAAACACTTGAGATGAGATTCATGACTATAAGATGAAAAAATCAGATGACTTGAAACCAGATTAAGCTTGAGTGGTAGAGTTCTATCATAGCTAGGTTGCAAAATTTGTAAGTTTTAGGACAGGATAAGATTCATGACTATAAGAATACCCACAAATTCTGTAATCAAGTCAAGCCATCCAGAAAATGTAAAGCGGCAAATGCACAAACAAACACATCATAGTTAAAGGTGTAAGTCATGACATCTACTCAATCCAACTTTGTTTTTCTATGTAATGTACCCCTGGAATCTACTAATACAAACTGTCAATTGGAAGGAAAGGGGAAAAGGTACCTGATTTGAGGTGCTAGAAGATTTCAGGGTATTGTTCTTTGATTCGTCCCTTCCCAGTTGCTCATCTTAATCTCTTTTCTTAAAGGAATCAGGTACCTAGAAAAATAAAATGAGGAGATTGAATAGAAAGAAACAACAACCTTAGGATGATCAATGAAGATTAGTACAAATGAAAGAAATTGTGAATAAGAATGACATTACTCTAGATTTGGAAACCCTAACAACCAGAAAACTAAAAAAGTGAAACCTAGATCTAGCTCATTCTAGATCTAGAAAATAAAATGAAGAGGGATGATAAAGATACCATACCAATTTGAAAATTAGATTCAACTCAACGAAGACAGATCTGGCGATATGTGTTGTATCCATTGACAGAAGTAGAAGCTAAAGGATATTTTGATTCTAAAGCCACTAAATTGAATTTTAACAGCTGATATACATATTGGAGAAACAAATAAGCATCCTGGAAAATCTATAAGATATGGACTGCAATTCCGAGGGTTTTGCTTGTTCTATATTAAAAAAATAAAGTAATGAAATTTGAAGAGTTAATGAAGAGATGGAGCACGGAACACTAACCCTAGGCCAGTTGCGGGAGAAGTCAAGCGAGAAGGTCCTCCAACGATTGCTAATTTCTAAGTCACGATCGAGCAGACGAGCGCGTTCGGAGGCGGAGTGGGCGGAGGAGGAGAAGCGACGGGAGAGGGAGTAGCGGCAGTCGAGGTGCTCGGTTTCCTTCCTGGCGTTGAAGAGGAGCTGCTCGAACCCTTCGTTGCCTACCTGGTGTTGAAGAGCAGCTGCTTGAACTCGATTAGGGAACCGGTCGAAGTCACTCCGACGGAAGGCCTTAAAGAAGACCTATACGATTTAGGGACGAGCACAAGAAGAAGGATTTGTGTGAAGGAATCAACAGACATCAAACAATGGGGGAGAGAAGGATCTGTAAGGATCAATCGAGAGGGAGGAGAGAGACAAGGGCTTTCAGATTTGGTTTTCTAATTTCTAGTAAAGGATGTGTAGATCTATTTTTGTAGAACAAAGGAGTTGGGTTTACTTAAAGCGGGTTTTCAAAGTGGCTGGGTTTTGTGGGCGGGTTTTAAAATAATTTAAGTTTACAATTTTGCGCTTTTCGAATAAGTTTCTTAAAAAAAATTTTAACATCAGTCAAAAAAATAGGGTGATGTCTTTTTTGTTTTCGACATCTCAATTTTAAAAATCGATGTTAAAAATCTATTTAACATGGCATGTTTTTCTAACTGATGTTAATGAGCCGAAGTTAAATAACAGAATTCTAGTAGTGATAATAAGATCTTTAGACGAAATCGTATCTCTTATCGCGCAAGACCGGCGGGCGCCGGTGGAATAGCGGCGGGCGCCACTACTACAGTACCACGATTCTGCTTTGTCTTCAACGTTATGCTCCTTAGCTCCCTTGATGCTCCTTCCTTAGCTTCTATTATGCTCCAAAATCATCTTTACTGGATCTCCTAAACCTCCATTCGAGCTCAGATTATAAAACTGCAGAATAAACACAAAATAGCGTAGATTCCAAAGTCGAATACTCCAAATGCGAGACAATGTAAATAAGACAAAACATATGCAATATGAATAGCTAAATCCAATAAAACCTATCTATAGTGCCTATCTAAAATATGCATTATCAGTATGTTCTAGTATCAACTCAATACTTTTGGGAATCGACTCGGTAGCAGCTTAATCCTCCTTGTTGCTCCGCCTTGTAATGCACTTTTTATAGTCCTCGTTGGTCCAATTAACATATATAAATATGTGTTGGAAAGCTCTTTATGAGAACTACAACTGTCATGAAGGTGTCGAGACCTGATTCGAAGTGTTAAATGGCTATAATTGAAAGTTTTTCTAGTTGTTCCATCTCTTCGACTTTGTTCGATTCTGCTTCCACTTCCTTATCTCCTCGGGCATCTTCTTGGCTTTTCTTTAAGCTACTTAATGCTTCAAATCTCCTCCAAAATAGCTCCAAAGTCCTACAAAATATGAAACAAGCTTGTGTGGACATATATATTGAAAACAATGTGAAAAACCTACAAAAGCGACTCAAACCTAACCCAACTGCAATGCAAATGAACTTAAAACAAAGCTATAAAACATGTTAAAAATGTGGGCATCAAAACACCCCATACTTAGACTTGCTTGTCCTAGAGCAATAACCGAATTAAATTGTTGTTGTAATTGCTAAAATTAGTTTTTTTTTTCTGCGTCACCACTTCGACACCCGAGTTGCTAAAACCGTGTTGCTAAAACCGTGTTGCTGAAACCGGAGTTGCTTTTTTTTCCGCGTCACAACTTCGACATCGAGGTTGCTGAAACCGGAGTTGCTAAAACCGTGTTGCGGGATATAAAATTTAGCCTGTGCGGGATTCAAACCCACTTATTTGCGCATTAACACGTCGCTCTACCATTGAGCTAAGAGTTTTTTAAAGGAGATTTAAAGCAAGGAACATCAAAATTCATTGTAGTCCGTATTTCAGCAATTGTTGAAACTACAGTCCACATTTCATCATTAACTACCATGAATTTTGCAAAAAAAGAACGACTCTATTAAGTACAGATTGAGGAATATTGCTTTGATAGTGCAGACTTAGAAATCACAAAGCCAAGAAGGCTAAAACCCCAAACGCACCCAACACCATTGATCCATGAATCCTTTCAGATTAAAATTATTCAAATTCAACACAACAAGACCATGCATTCTACAATCTCAATCGATGCTGATGCTAAAAGGTTACTTTTTAACAACATACACATCGACACTAATGCAAGAAGATTACTTTTCAACAACATAAAGTAGATGAATTAATAATGGGCTATGCTTGAAGATGATTTGCCCCTTACCTTTACTGTCTTATGACAATATTTAGTTTTGTCTCATGATGATCTCTAATCTCATATCTACTTTGAATTTTGATAGGAAGCTAATAAAAATTTGATTCAAATGAGTAATTTTGCAATCCAAATATAGGACTAAACAAGAAATTTTTCCTACTTGATAATGATCAAAGCATCATCAGAATCGAATGATTTCTCCTCTTCCTTAATTTCAGCAGATCGTCAAAGTCGGTCAAACAGATAAATAAAATTTGGCCTCAAATTCCAATCAAACTGCAGATAAAAAAACAAAAAAAAACTCAAGGTTGAACGGGACGAATGTAAAAATCAAACAAGTGCAAGAGAGAGAACCTCATGGTAGTTAATGGTTTCGGCAGCAACAAATTAAGTTCAACAGACACTGTCCCAAATCAGAACCACTGCCATCGCCACCGGCGGGCGGACCGAGGAAGCTTCCAGGAAGACTTTGATCGGCGATATTGTAGCTAGAAGGAGAAAGTGATGGCGACGACGGCGGAGGAAGCTCCCAGGAAGGTGCTGGCACCATCCGCCGGCAACACCAGAAGCAAGAGGACGAGCAAGGGCACGGTAAGGCATGGTAATTAGAGCATGAGGGGAGGCGAGAGAAGAGCCAAGATCCGAGATCGAGATCCCTAACAACCAGGAACATTCGTAGAGGAACGACGTCTCTGCCGGAGACGATCTGTCGGACGACGGAGAGGAACGAGAGGAACGACGGAGAGGAGACGATCTACCAGATCGAGAGTGAGAGGGAGGGGGAAGCGATTGTGGATCCAGGGAGGGGGCCCACGAAATTAGGTATAAAAAAGGGATGGACTTTTCCCCAATTTGGATAACTCCGTGGACATTTGTTTAATTTGGGCCTAAAAAATGGCTTGTTTGGCAAAATTTTTCATAGAACAACTACTCCAAGAATTCATACCACGCACCATTCAATTTCATCGCAACATCAATTTTGTTCCCAACTTCTTGTCAACCATCGTTTTTTTCACTCTTTATTTCACCTCTCTAGCCTCAACATCGTTTTGTGTGAATACAAACATTTGTGATGAATGGACCCGATTACTAAGTGTCGCAACCTCCTTACCTGTACATCTTCCCCGCTATGTAAATTTTATCCTCCATAAACAGGATCAGTTACTAACCATATTTTATTCCACTCATTTTTTTCTTTTCACATGCAAATATCATAAATATACATTCTCAACTTTTATTTATCAATTTCATCATCTCAACACAACTTCACCCATCAACAAAATCACCCATCATCATCAACTCCAAACACATCAACCATTTTCATCCTAAATCCCCGGATGGGTCAAAAAGGCTAAAAATAAGCAATGGCTAAATTTTGTGGACTTATCAAAATAATAGGATATAAAGGCTAATCTTTTGTCAGGGAAAATATCATAGGTAGAAAGGGAAATAATAGGCTCATCATAGATGCCTCTATTATTCTATCATATTATAATCACATATGTCAAGAAATCAATGTACTAAAAAATGCTTCAATCGCAATTTTAGGAGATATATGATACTGAGAATCACTCAAAACAATAATCAAATAGGATACCTCACTTTTATGGAGCTTTCTTGTCTTGGGATCAATTCTTAGCAAATTAAACATAACATTCCAGGTACTAAGCAATAACGGTTGCAATATCTCTAACAAGATCCAAAATGCATCATTAAGTTTATCTTACTTCCATGACATAATTTCCAACTTAAGAAAACTCATAAATAGGGGTGCAATCCATAAAAAAAATGACAAATGTCAAAGATAACGGCTCAAAAAAGACTCAAGATAAAACAAACATGCATTTTTTTTCTTTCTGACATTTTTTTATTTTTTCAGATTTCTATTTTTTTTGCATTTTACTCATATGCAAACCAAAATAGACATGAGACTCTCTCTCTATCTATCTATCTCTCTCTCTCTCTCTCTCTCTATATATATATATTATTGCAAATTTCAATTCTCTGCCCCATATTTAACATTTCAGTGTCCCCACTGAATAAAATAAAACCAAGGAAAAGGGGAAAGAAACTCACAATGACATCTACTCAAACAATGGAGTTTGTGAGGAAATCAAGGCCCAGGTGACTTGAATCTCCTAATCAGGCTCAACTCGATCATAGTACTTCTTCACACGTTGACAGTTCACCTTAAAAATGATGCCTCCTTCATCTTTTAAATCCACCACTCCATGAGGATAAATATGGTGAACCACGAACGATCCACTTCATCTTGATCGCAACCTCCCTGGAAACAAACAAAGTCTAGAGTTAAAGAGGAGTACCTTATCGCCTACTTGGTATGTCTTCGGACCGAGCTTTTTATCATGCCACCTTGGTCCACTCCTTGTAGATGGCAACATTCTCATACGCCTTCAGTCTCAACTCTTCAAGCTCCTAGAGACCCATGAAGATCTTTGCCCCTGCTTTGGTCAAGATCCATGTTGATCGCACTACTACAATTAAGGTCTAATGTGGCGGATCAAAACCGCCATATTAGGCCTAAAAACTACCACAAAAGACCTATTGTGGTGGTTTTTACCCGCCTTTGTTGCTCGCATTGCATTAGGTCTAGTGTGGCGATTTTGGCATCTATTGTGGTGGTTTATTATGAAAACTAAAAACTTCCACAATAGGTAAGTAAACCGCCACAATAGATCTATTTAGTGCGGCAGTTAGTTCTCATCTATTGTGGCAGTTTCCTTATCTAATGTGGCGGTTTTCCCTATTGCATGTGACGGTTAAATGATCTAACGTGGCGGTTTATAGAACATATTGTTATAGTTTTATGCTCAATTATGGCATTTTATTAAAAGGTTTATTAGACCAAACACAACGGTTTATACTTGCTAAGTTAGTATTATTTATTTATTTATTTTATATTATGAAATACATATAAAAAACGTGATCATACAACACTTGTATAAAAAACAATAACACTTTATTTTATCTAATCTTCCAAATGAAATTACAATAATATTTAAAATGATAACATTATCCACAACACAATGCACAACTTATACATAAACAAAATACTACATTCGTAAATAAGTCGAAACTTAAATGGTTACAGATAAATTGAAGTAAACCGAAAAATCCTGACTATTGAAACTTAAAGCCTCCTCTTTTCTATTGTTTGCAATTCATTTTATGTAATTGGTCTTTGTAACCATGTTCTATGATGACAAGGATTCCCTACAAAATTTAAGTGAATTGCTAAAATATTCAAACACAACAGAAGCATGGACTAATCAAATGAAACAACACAGTATATCAACTGAGATCAATTAATGGGATTGGTGGCATGATAGCTGAATATTTTTACAAGATAAATTTAAAGTTAAATTCAGATGAGGCTAATGAATTTAAATTAGAATGACATGATAGATAAAATATACCATAGTAATTATAATGAGCAAACAATAGATAAGGAAGCAACTGCCTAAAAAAATGAAATATTCATCAATAGATAAAATATAACATCAGTCCACATGTATGCACAGCTCCACATGTATGCACAACTCCATAAATAAAATATACCATCGACGGTATAAGTGATTCCTTTGAGAATCACATCAGCTTCAGATGCTATCTTACAATCATGACTACGACACTACATACAACCATATGTATGCACATCTCAATAGGTAAAGACATGGAGGAAGAGGTGTCACTAGAGGATTCTAAACATAAAACGATTGCTCTCAAACGAAAGGCTAAAAATAATGTCATAAAAAAAAGTGACCATAAAATCAAACTAGAATCGGAGGAGTGATGTACATATTTAGAGTCCTTTTATTTGCATATTTTGACTTAATATTTGTAAAGACTGAATATACTTTATATTATTATATTATTATTATATTAAAATATAAAATATATTATTTTATCCGGTTGATAAAGTGGAGAAAAATCGTCCTCGAGCACAAGTTTCGATTTTAAAATCCTTCCGGGATCGTTTTAAAATTTGGATTTTACGGAATTTGATTCCGCTTTCGAGCTCTGAGTTTGAGAAAATTAATTTCATTCCGATATGATTTAAAATTTGATTTAAATTGTTGAGTGTTGGGAATTCGTTCTAGTGAGTGGGATTGGGATCGAGTGTCGGGATTTCAAATTGGTGTTGTGGGGCCCACTCCTCCCTATTTTTCTTTTCTTCTTTTCTTTCTTTTCTTTCTTCTCTCTCTCCCCTTGCCACTGCCAGCTGCTGACTGCTGCTCCAAAATTGTCATCTTCCTCATGCCCAACAAACATCACCCACACATTGCAAGGACCACTCTCCTGCCTCCCTCATTCTCCAAATCTCAGACCACCATCTCTCCTCCTCTCCCTTCCATTTCATTCTGCAGGAGCCAGAATCCACCATCCCATCTCCATTTCTGTTTGTTCCTCAGCACCTCCACCTCCCTCCTTCTCTCCCGCCGAGCAGCAGCCACCAATAGCTCCTCACTAGTCGTCTTCGCCATCGCCGTGAAGTCCAAGGTCGTCCTGTTTTCCGTTGCCCAAGCAAGTCGAGCAACTCATCCTTTCACTCGAGGCCAGCAATGGCATCTCCAACCCTCCTTCGACGTCCAAGGCCACCCAGGAGTTGCCACCGAAGCCGCAGCACCCCCACTTCCTCGTCTCTTCCCCTACTTTTCGTGTCTAAACTCGATAAGACAGCTCTTGCCCTCCTTTTACTCATAACAGCCATACAAATCCAGCTTTAACAATATTTCATCGTCCTAGGCTAAGCTCGTTTGATTCCCGACTCCGACGAAGCCGAAGCAAGCCAATCGGACCCCCGTTCCGGCGAACGCATCGACCTCGGTAATCTCTCTTTTCTCCCTCCCCTTCCCTCGCGCTTTGCTCTCTTTGATGGGGTTGTGGTCGGAAATTGAATGTCAATCAGATGGGGGCGGTTTTGGGTTGAAAGGCCGCCGGAAACCTGGAAGCTATCCTTCTCCGTTTGTCGTCCTCGTCAGGAGCCCTGTTTGGTCTGAGGTAGGGGATGACCCTGTTTCTTTCTTTCTTGGTTTGGGCTATGGGTTGGGCCTGACCCAAATTTCACATCCGGGTTATATCATTTGCCAAATTCGGATCCTTCTTTCCTTCTTTTACTTTTCTTTCCGGGTATGGACTTCTGTTTTGGGCGGGTCAGGCCTCCTTTTTAGTTTAGGATGCTGGTTATAATGTAGTGGTTATTTATTATATGTTATATATATGTTATATTATGTGATTAGTATTTATTTGTTAGTTTATTATTATTATTATTAGTATTATTATTAATATTATCATGTCTTGTGAAAATATATTTTCTGAAATTCTATATATTATGAAATTATTTCAAAAGTAATATTATTTGAGATGTGTTACTAAATAATGTTTTATAAGGTGATTTATTTATTGACTTGTAAATTTGGGATCTTTAAAATGAATTATTAATAAAGGTAGAGGATGTTTATGTTTATTTGATATGTTGATGATAAAGTATTAAAAAGGAGATTTTTAAGTACAGAAATGTCTTTTAGAAGAATTGTTATTTGAAAACCAACATGCCGGAATTATTTTAAGTAGTATACATTTGCAAGTTGATTGAAGAGTTAATGTTTTGTAAATGGGGTTTATAAAGATGGATTTATTTTGGAAATGATTATCAATGTCTTAAATTACTTGAAATATTAAAGTCAAGTTTTGAAATAAAATGCCGGAGTTATTTCTATAACATGATTTTGAGAAATTGACTTTAAGGATTTAAATGTTTAATGTCGGGATTCTTCGTCTTGGTTTGATGATGTTGGTTTTGAGAAGGAAGTTTGGAAAATATGGTTGGTATGATTTTATCAATGGTTTTGATTGGAAGAATGATTTTGATCGATTTGATCGTATCGGAAAGGTTTTGGAAAACGGTTTTACTATCGGTTGGTTTTGAAGATGTTGAGAACTTGGGTTTCGTGTGTATAAATGTTGGTCCGGTAGCTTATGGAAATGGCTTGATGATAGGTGTGTATTGCTTTTGGATTGCTTGGACTTGCATTTGGGCCCTTGCTTGTGTTATCTTGTTGTTCTGCATCTTCAGGTAAGTATCCTACGGGACTTACTCAGTAACCTGGACCTCCTGCCTGATGTGTCATATGATGTGTAGGTGTTGCATATTAAAGCATGACATGTAGTATCATGCTAGGATTACATTGAACTGAGCATGTGGTTACTATGTGTGTTTGAATACAGAACGGTCGTTATCTGTGATAGTCCTAGAGTCTTTGCTAGGGTCATAGGGTAGCCCAGCCCCATCGGGTTGCCCTGAGTCAATCAAGTCGATATGAGCATGATATGATAGCCCAGCACCATCGGGCAAGCGATGAGATGATATGATATGATATGATATGATATGATATGATATGATATGATATGATATGATATGATATGATATGATATGATATGATATGATATGATATGATATGATATGATATGATATGATATGATATGATATGATATGATATGATATGATATGATATGATATGATATGATATGTTATGATATGATATGATATGAGATGATATGATATGATATGATATGATATGATATGATATGATATGATATGATATGATATGATATGATATGATATGATGATACCGTGGTTTGTGCACCACCACGAGGAAATTGCTATGCTATAGCACCAAACTGGCCAGTCTCTGCACTAACGGGAAGGGGTACAGAGGTAGGAGAGGGGTATGCCACTTGGCGTTGTCTTGGGCCCTTTACAGTTTTTTCGCATATTATAACTGTCAAAGCATGCTTTTGTGATTTAAATCTTGTACTGCTTTAGTCATCCTTTATTTAGGTATAGGCATGTTATGTGGCCTTAGCGCGGTCAGAGAACCCGCAGGCGATTACCGGGCCTGACTTCGTGGATAGTGAGAATCTGGCTAATATTCGAACTTGATAAAATGGAAATCACCCACTATGTTTTGGTTTTGACCTGGCTCCGCCGTGACAAGTTGTACTTAAATTCCGCTTTCGCATTTTCGTTCAAACAAATTTCCGCGACTTCGATTGCTTGGGGTTCGAAATCCCCGCTTTAAATACTGATCTTTAGAAGTTTGAAACCTCAACCCGTACCTGAATTGCAGCATCCAAACAAAGGTATCCAACCTTCGAAACGTAACCCGGGTATTTATATCCGGGCCGTTACAATATTCCATTCGATTCCTAAATTATAAGGTTAAAAATAATGCAAAGTTGTGTAGAATGGGCTAACGTGCAAGAAATAGAGTCTGCACAAGCTTTGATTTAAATGTATAGGAATTGGAGTGGAATCGGAGTCAAAACAAGAAAGCCAAGTGAAGCATAAAAGAGGTCGAAATCGAGTATTGCACTCGAGATCGACCACATGACTCGATGTAAACACTGATGTCGACATCCAGACAACACAGCTACTGGAGGGCACTCGGCATGACTTTGTATCGAGTGGACATATCGACATCGACACACTCACCAGAGATCGAGGGAAAGTTTATACGGATTGAAAGCGGTTTGGAGAATCCGAGTGGAAGATCTATCCAAAGGAGCCACGATTTTATCATATCTTTTTAGTTGGATTATGTCCTAAGGGTTGTTTCCTTTTTACCCTAGGATTTTTAATATTTACCATAATAATGTTTCATCCTATCTATGATGGGATAGAATTTTAAATAAGAGTTTTAGTAGGATTATGGGTTCAAGCAAGAGATTCATATCTCATAAGATGTTTGTAGTAATGGAGAGCGAGTAGTTCTCTAAAGCTCTTAGGGTCGGGGTGAGCCCGATGTTAGCCATGCGTGCTTGAGGTAAGTACTTGATGTTGATATCGTTGTGTCTTGATCATCTACTACGATTCTATGTTTAGTCCTTATCGCAAGAAAAGAGATTCATGTTAACAACTTGGGTTATAAACATAAAATTAGTAGAGACAATTAGGTTTATTTCCAAGAGTATTCCTAATCGTTGGTGTACGGCAAAAGCTTGTCCCTCGGGTGGGATAGCGCAATTGTCTGTCTTATTTGCCTCATGCATTTTTGGTTAACGTTATGGTAAACCCTAGCCTTAGGAGTTGCTTTTTAGATACTTTTATTCATCATAAAAACTAGTTTATTTATGTTCATACTTCTACTCAAATCCTATTTTCTTTGGCCATCTTTGCTGACAAACCCTAACAAACTGCAGGTCCACTCGATATCGACATAATATGACTTCTTCTGGCAGCCACTAGCGACACTCGACTTCGACTTCTTCATCGATACAAACAGATGCAGTCGACATCGACCACATCACTCGACATCGACTTCTAGCATCGACACAACCTGAAATCGACCTTCATCCATAGGTTGCTCTGTGAATTTCTCTCTTCACCCTTATTTTTCTTTTAATACAGTGAGGAGAAGGGGATGAAACATGTCTTACTTGGCTTATTTTTAAAATTTTATTTTTGCATTGTGTTAGTAGGAGGAACGTCGAGTTCTTAAGTACAAATATAAAGATATATATGTAAATCGACTCCTAGCCTATGCAAATAATTACAAGACTTCCTCCCGTTGTAGTAGAAGGGTAGTCAGGATCGATCCACGAGGAGGCGTGTCAGCGGGATCCTAGTAGCGTTGGAAATCTCACGTCCTGCGTCGACCAGAAGCCTCGATTTTGACCTTGGAGCTCGATGTCGACCTCGGCTTTCGATCCTCTCTGCAACAGAAGACCTATAGAGACAAAAACAAGCAGTCGATATCGATTAGGGAAGGTCGATATCGATGTTAGCAGACGTAACCGACTGGCTCAAAAGACTGCCAGTCGACTCAGATGGTCGATATCGACGTTGGGGGGTCGATATCGATGTTCAGTAACTTAGCAGTGATGATCATCGTCGACTCAGAAAACTGTCGACGAAACTCAGTGGTCGATATCGACGTCTGTGGTCGATATCGATGTCTACTCCTGCAAAGTTGTTAGCTTTTTTGTCGGCAAAGAAAGGCCGAAGACTTTAAGATGGATGAAGATGCGATGAACAGAAATAAACAGAGGTTTTGTGTGTATCAACTATGTAAAAAGCAACTCCTAGGATTAGGGTTTACCACAATGTTAACCAATGCATGCGATAAGGTAAATAAGACGGACAATTGCGCTATTTCACCCGAGGGACAAGCTTTCGCTGTACACCAACTCTTAGGATTACTCTTGCAAATAAACCTAATTGTCTCTACAAATTTTATGTTTATGACTCAAGTTGTTAGCATGAATCCATTTTCTTTTGATTAGGACTAAACATAGAATCGTAGGAGATGATAAAGACACAACGATATCAACATCTAACACTTACCTCAAGCACGCATGGCTAACGCCGGGCTCACCCCGACCCTAAGAGCTTTGGGAGACTGCTCACACATGTTAAATGTAGACATGCTTTGAATTGAAATAACTTGCATAAATGGAAAACTTTGAATCTTTACAATCTCAACGCCAACTATCGTAAGCGCTTGAAACTTTAAAGCTCAAAACAGAAACTCTAACTTTCTATTGCCTATTGCTATTGTCTTTCTTGCTTGGATGATTCTAACAAACCAGCCCCTAGGGCTTCATTTATAGGCTACTAATCCTTGCTATCCAAGGATTGTTACTTCTATCTAAACTTTGAACTATATCCAAACAATTAGGATAGGTCTTTTATTTTGATAAAATCCTACTATCTTTGATAAAACTTAAAAGTAAAAAGTAGATAAATCCCAGCTGCTATCTATCTATATGTTACAAGATAAATCCGTGCCTCCTTGAAGATAAAGTTTCCTAATCCGCGTCTCGAAATCGAATCTATCTTCTGTCGAGATAAGGTCGATATCGATGTCTCTGTTCCTGCTCGACTTGTCCATCTCCACTCGATGTCTATGTTGAGGTCGATATCGATGTCAAGTGATCGATATCGAGTGCCTTCTTCTGCTGTGCAATGGTCTGTCTCGACACTCAGTTCTATGTCGATGTACTGTAGTCGATGTCGATGTTTATGGTCAATATCGACCTCTCTTCTGCTCTCCTTGGTTTCTCCATTTTGACTCCGATTTCGCTCGAATTCCTGCATGGTTAGCTCAAAACTCGTGCAAACTCTATTTCTTGTGATTTAGCCCATTCTTACACAAGTTTATATTCTTTTGAACCGTTTCTTTTGAAATCGAATGAAATATGAAGTCAAAAGATGCAATAAAAAGAGGTACAAATATGTACATCAAAACACCCCATACTTAGACTTGCTTGTCCTCAAGCAATAACCAATACCTACAACACACCCTTCAAGTCTTCGCCCTTGTCAAAAGCAACATCATAAGCGGTAGCAAAGCAAAGCAAGTGAATTTAACGTCATAGCACATATTTAGGCGATCCATAGGCATATGCAATTTTTGATCCAACCTCACAGGGATAATGTGTTTACACTCAATTCTCATGTGTTTAGGCTATGAAGATCAACTCTCAACTCAATTCCATACACAATCTCATAAACATTGTAATTTATAAAAATCCACTTCGCAACCAATTATGAAAATGCAATAAGAATTATCAGGAGGACTTTCGCTCAATGAAAGACTTTAAAGAAGACTCCATTCGGCGGGGTTGTAATGGGGCCTGGTTCCATTTGATGTCTACTCTGCTTGTTGTTTCCGTCCTCGCCAACAAAAACCTTCGAAGCTTCTCCTTAGCCGGCGAGAGGACTACTTGCTCCAGGTGCTTCGTTTTACTCATGGTTGGGTTGAAAGAAAATTTTATCACTTCGTTCCCTATAGTAAAGGTTAGTAATCCTCGACGTACATTGAAATTGGCATTAGCAATAGCTAAGAAAGGCCTACCAAGGATATTAGGTACTATAGGATCTTCAGGCATTTCCAATACAATGAAATCAGTAGGCACAAAGAACTTACCTACCTTTACTGGAACGTCATCAACTATACCTGTGGGCCTGACGAATGAGTTGTCGGCCATATAGAGTTTCATGTCCACAGGTTCAAGTGCGCCAATGTTCACCTTTTCCCAAATGGAGAGAGGCATGAGACTTACGCTTGCCCCTAGGTCACATAGGGCCTTATAGCGATGTTGGCCAAGTCCCACGGTGATTGCAAACTTCCCTAGATCACTCCTCTTCTCAGGGAAGTCCATCTTTGAGCACTCCTCTGCGATCTCTGCCATGGATCTCTTCTTTCTAAGGATGTCTTTGAGGAATCGCACATAGGCGGGCATCACGCTGAGGGCTTCTGTAAGAGGAATGGTAACATTAAGTCCTTGAAGAATTTTGACAAAGCGCCTAAACTTACCTTTGGTGGGATCCTCCAATGCTTTGGATGGGAATGACAACGTCTTCTTTGGCGGAGGGGCCAAAACGGTGGTCGGAGGGGCCTGCTGGACATCGACGTGGACAAGGATCTGGTCGATATCGACTGGCATGGTTGATGTCGACCTCTGTTGTGGCTCCACAGGGTCTGCAGTGGCATCGACGTCGACCAGTGGGTGGACCTGGTGGTCGATATCGATGTCTTCTTTGACATCGACTGGGCTGTCGATGTCGACTGGATCTGCTGCTTTCTCCAATTCCGTTCGTGGCTTTTGTACTTTGTTGCCACTCCTTAATTGCATGGCTGCGACATGGCCCATCCCGGATTGCCCCTTAGGATTTGCAGTGGGTTGCCCAGGGAACGTTCCGGACGGTCTAGGGATTTGTGCCGCCAATTGACCCAGTTGGGTCTCCACGTTCTTTTTCCAAATATCCATCTCCCCAATCCTTGTGGTGAGGTGATTGAGTTGAGAATGGATTGCATTGTTGGATTGATCATTCTTAGCCTGATTTCATCTAGCACAAGTTGAAGATCATCCTTCCGTTGGTCCCTCTCCGGGTGCCCAGGAGCCCTATAAGGCGGGGGGTCCCTAGGGTTAACCGGGTTCCTTTGTGGTTGATGGAACCTTTGGTCTCCCCAATATTGGTGATTGGGGCCCCTCATGTAGCGCGCCTCTTGGTGAGTCTCCGCTAGTTGTACTTGTTCAGCATGGGGGCACTTGATGGTGGTGTGCCGCTGCGATCCGCATTCAATGCAATCTTGGTTCGCTAAAAGGAACCTCACTTGCTTTTGGAGCTTTCGAAGTTGATCTCTATGGAATTGCTCCTTCACGTCCAGATCGATTACATTGGAGGGTTCATATAAGGACATAGATGGGGCAGGCCTCGACGATGATAATATGTCGGAAGCCTCAGGAGTCCCATATGTGTTGTCGAACTCCACCAACCTTTCTATGGTCTCCCAAGCCTCTTGTGGAGCAAGTTCAAGGTAGCCATAAGAGGTGTAAGTCTTGATCCTCTCCTTGGTTGCAGCATCAAGAGCATTGTAAATGATCTCCTGAATTACGTACGGTGGTTGGCCATGCATCGGGCATGATCGTAGTAGTTCCTTAAACCTTTCCCAAACAGTCGCCAAAGCCTCACCAGGCTTTTGTTTGAAAGCCGTGATTTTCTGTCTGATCAACGTCGTCTTAAAAGGAGGGAAGAACTTGTTGAGGAACGCGTCCTTGACTTCATTCCAGGTGCGGAGCGATCTTGGGGCTAAGCTCTCCAACCACTGCAATGCTTTCCCTGTAAGAGACCAACGAAAGGCTTTTAGTTGGACATATTCAAGACTCCGTCCGTCAGCAATAGTATCACAGAGGTCTAAGAAGGTTGATATATGTGCCATAGGTCATTCATTAGGTTTTCCTTCATATTGATGCCTTCTTATTTCAGTAAGGAAGTTAGGTTTAATTTCAAAATTAGAGGCAGGGATAAGAATCACCGATTCAGGCACTGTGAGTGCGGGGTGCATATATTGCTTGGCATTCCGAGGGAGGGCATTGATTTGGGCTTCTATTTGCCTCCGGCCTTCCTCCTCCCTATCCGCACGTTCCTTAAGTGTCGTCTCTCTAGTTGTTAAGTCCTCCACCTGCTTCCTTAGTTGCTCAATCAACTCAGCCTGGTTCGCGTTGTCTGCCATGATTCTTTAAGCTTGGGCTCTTAGATGAAAATAGCACTCAGGGTCATCTACTCCTTCAAATTCAGGTGGGCGATCAGCGCGTCGCATACACCTGCAAAGCCAAACTAGACAGAAACGTGAGATAGACTACTAGGGCGCGATTGATTGCCTCCCCGACAACGGCGTCAATTTGTTAGTAGGAGGAACGTCGAGTCCTTAAGTACAAATATAAAGATATATATGTAAACCGACTCCTAGCCTATGGAAATAATTACAAGACTTCCTCCCGTTGTAGTGGAAGGGTAGTCAGGATCGATCCACAAGGAGGTGTGTCAGCGGGATCCTAGTAGCGTTGGAAATCTCACGTCCTGCATCGACCAGAAGCCTCGATTTTGACCTTGGAGCTCGATGTCGACCTCGGCTGTCGATCCTCTCTGCAACAGAAGACCTACAGAGACAAAAACCAGCAGTCGATATCGACTAGGGAAGGTTGATATCGATGTTAGCAGACGGAATCGACTGGCTCAGAAGACTGCCAATCGACTCAGATGGTCTATATTGACGTCGAAGGGTCGATATTGATGTTCAGTAACTTAGCAGTGATGTTCGTCGTCGACTCAGAAAACTGTCGACGAAACTTAGTGGTCGATATCGATGTCTGTGGTCGATATCGATGTCTTCTCCTGCAAAGTTGTTAGCTTTTTCATCGGCAAAGAAAGGCCGAAGACTTTAAGATGGATGAAGATGCGATGAACAGAAATAAACAGAGGTTTTGTGTGTATCAACTATGTAAAAAGCAACTCCTAGGATTAGGGTTTACCACAACGTTAACCAATGCATGCGATAAGGTAAATAAGACGGACAATTGCGCTATTTCACCCGAGGGACAAGCTTTCGCTGTACACCAACTCTTAGGATTACTCTTGCAAATAAACCTAATTGTCTCTACAAATTTTATGTTTATAACTCAAGTTGTTAGCATGAATCCCTTTTCTTTCGATTAGGACTAAACATAGAATCGTAGGAGATGATAAAGACACAACGATATCAACATCTAACACTTACCTCAAGCACGCATGGCTAACGTCGGGCTCACCCGACCCTAAGAGCTTTGGGAGACTACTCGCACATGTTGAATGTAGACATGCTTTGAATTGAAATAACTTGCATAAATGGAAAACTTTGAATCTTTACAATCTCAATGCCAACTATCGTAAGCGCTTGAAACTTTAAAGCTCAAAACTGAAACTCTAACTTTCTATTGCCTATTGCTATTGTCTTTCTTGCTTGGATGATTCTAACAAACCAGCCCCTAGGGCTTTATTTATAGGCTACTAATCCTTGCTATCCAATGATTGTAACTTCTATCTAAACTATGAACTCTATCCAAACAATTAGGATAGGTCTTTTATTTTGATAAAATCCTACTATCTTTGATAAAACTTAAAGGTAAAAGTAGATAAATCCCAATTGCTATCTATCTATATGTTACAAGATAAATTCGTGCCTCCTTGAAGATAAAGTTTCCTAATCCGCGTCTCGAAATCGAATCTATCTTCTGTCGAGATAAGGTCGATATCGATCAGGAAGGTCGATATCGATGTCTCTGTTCCTGCTCGACTTGTCCATCTCCACTCGATGTCTATGTTGAGGTCGATATCGATGTCAAGTGATCGATATCGAGTGCCTTCTTCTGCTGTGCAATGGTCTGTCTCGACACTCAGTTCTGTGTCGATGTATTGTAGTCGATGTCGATGTTTATGGTCGATATCGACCTCTCTTCTGCTCTCCTTGGTTTCTCCGTTTTGACTCCGATTTCGCTCAAATTCCTGCATGGTTAGCTCAAAACTCATGCAGACTCTATTTCTTGTGCTTTAGCCCATTCTTACACAAGTTTATATTCTTTTGAACCGTTTCTTTGAAAATCGAATGAAATATGAAGTCAAAAGATGCAATAAAAAGAGGTACAAATATGTACATCATATTGCATTCATGTTTAAATTTATGTTCTTAGTTTATTACTTTATAAAAATAAAAAAATTCAAAAAAAAATAGAAAATAGAAAATGTCAAAAAGAAACAAAAAATGCATATTTACCTTATTTAGTTAATTTTAAGCCCTACTTAGATGTCCAATGATGAAAACTCAATAGCTAATTTTATCATGTAAATCCTATGACATATTTGGATGGTTTAGCCTAAGTCTTTAAAATTGTTTTTATGTATATTGTGAACTTATGATGAAATTGAGCACATATGATCTTAGGCTAAAAAGCAAAATCCAACAAAATTGTCCTAGTGAGAATTTTGGCTTATAGGGAGAACATTAAAAATCCCTCTCCACTTTCTTGAATGTATTTACTCTTCCTATGCATCTCTAAATGTTGTGATAGTTATTCAAAGTCAATGCATATATATATGTTTATGTTTATGAGAATTAAATGATGGAGGCAGAGGCATCTTTTAAGCCACTTTTATCCTCTCTTTACCTACCCTGCATTGTCTCTGCTTGAAGCCAAAATATTAGGCCTGAGCCTATATATTGTAAATTGAAGTGCGGAATAGGCAGATATAAGGCATGAATATACTCCAGAAGGGGGGTTGAATGGAGTATGGAAAATTTTCGCAAGTACAGGAAACTGTAAGACCTTACCAGCCAGAGGTAAGACCTTATCTGAAATGCAGAAACAAGTTAATAAAGACAAGCTAAATAGTAAGACCTTACTGTAGGTAGTAAGACCTTATCTGCAAAATAGAAATTAGTTAAACAGAGAAACCGATTCACGATAAATAAGAAAGCAAGCACGAATGTAAAGAGCAGAAAGAAAAGCACACGCGAATTGTTAACGAGGTTCGGCACAACCGCCTACGTCCCCGCCTAGGGTTATCCAACCCGTAGGATTCAACAACTTTATTTCACTTTATCTTATGAGCCCTAGATACAACCTCTAGAAGACCTTCCCTCTTCTAGACTAACTTCCTATCTAGCAACCCAAACGCTCTAGTGAAATAAAGCTACTAAGGATACTGAAGTACCCTCTATGATTGGGTAAAGAACCCTGTGTATAACTCTCACTGAATTGTACTATAACACTCGAAATAAACCTCACACACTCAAAGTAAATACAATACTTTGAAGACAAGAGAGCACTGTGTGAGCGAATGCTATGCAGGAGATGAGATGGCAGTAGAACGTTGTGCGCTGTGTCGACTTCTGTAAACTCCTCTTCTCCTTTATATAGGCCGAGATGTTTGATTTGAAAATCAAACGTTTGAATGCAACGTTTCTTCCGGATTAAGTGCAACGAATCAACACACTTTCAAAACCTTCACCTCCGAATATAGTTGAGATCTTTGAGGCCATCAGGAGGAGCACCAAATTCCTGGAAAAACTCAAACAACTAACAGAAAGAATAAGAGATAGAATTAAGCAATTCTATCTTTAATCAGCACTTTTCGATACAACTTTAGGCCCAAATAACATTTGGCCCAATTCTGATTCTGATACATAGATCAATAATGTATTGGATCTAATAAAATAGGCCCATAAGGAATTCGTCCCAATTATATTGAATCTGAAACTCATATCTAATAAGATAGGCCATATGGTAAGGCCTTACCAAACTCAGGAATCCCAAGTTTTAGCTTTTCATCAACCAAGGCTTTATCCTCATCAAGGTGGAGTTTAATAATCTCCCCCTTGATGAAAGACAAAACTTGTGCACACCTGTTTCCTGTCAATTCAAAACTATACAACCATACAAGGCATATAATAGTATAATAGTGCAAGCATTATAAATGTTGGATCGAAGTTTTGAAATCCTAGAAAACAGTAAGGCCTACAAAAACAAAATAAGGCCTTACAAACCCATCAGTAGCAATAACGGGAACTAGTAAGACCTGTCAAAAAGCAAAATAAGGCCTTACAACCTTTCTCCCCCTTTTTGTCTTTCAACAATAAGGGTGTGAGCAGTTCAAAATAAAACCATAAATCAAAACATAAGAGTTTTAAAGCATCAAAAGTTTCAAACCATCACTCCTCATCATCGGATATTTCCACCACCTCTTCATACCACTCCCCATACCTTGGATGGACATCCTCTGGATCTCGGCGGCCTCTGAAAATCTTGTCTCTCCATCAGTTCTTGGCATTGAGGACAGTGTGATTAGCCCACATCTTTGCTTGCCTCTTAGCTTCTTCATCGTGCCATTTCTTCACTATTCCATATTCCTCTAGAGTGAGGATAGATGGCTCAGGACATAGTGGCCGCAGAATGAATCGTTTGAGGACTTTGCGCTCACAGTTGAGGAGAACATTCTTCGCAACTTCTTCGACATCGTGGGCAGAATCTTCATCAAGAGGCATGATTGAGGTGGTGGCCCTGTGTGTTAGACCACTGAGCAACAGAAGTTGATTCAACTTCTCGTCAACAATCATCAGCCGCTCGTGTGTGTTATCCTGTTTGTCCACAATATCGGCCCTAGCAGCATTGAGATCCTTCCTGAGTGCATCAATTTCGGCTTCCAAATCTTCAATCTTTGTCTCCAAATTGACTGAATCAAATGGAGCCTGAGATTTCTTTGTAAGAATCCAGCCACCGGCCAGGTTCTTCTCAATCCCCAGGCGCCTCCAGCACTCCTCATCGATACGACCTTTGTGAGTCATGTGCTCCTCTCCAGTGGTGTCAATGTCGAAAAAATCAAAGATTTTTGGCAGTAAATTGGCATAAGGGAGAGGTGCAGTAAGAGGGGTGTTAATGGCATGTAAGAGATACGACAGAATCAAGTTGGGAACATCAATTTCATGGCCAGCCATTATAAGATAAAGGAGTTCAAGCAGATTATCAATAATAAGCTCGCGGGAGTTCCTTCGGGGTAAGACACAA
Organism: Persicaria maculosa; assembly: GCA_963922045.1. Lineage (NCBI taxonomy): Eukaryota > Viridiplantae > Streptophyta > Magnoliopsida > Caryophyllales > Polygonaceae > Persicaria > Persicaria maculosa. The sequence goes on from OY998267.1 coordinate 60,000,009, forward strand.
CGTGCGAGAAGGGTGAAAACAAGCTTGGCCTCAAGAGACAGGATATTGTGGGTATGTTTAGGTTTGGGTTTGGATGAAGATGCTGTAGGCACAGTCCTTACAAAGAACTCTTTTTGTGCTTTGGCCAAACAGTATTTTTTGGAAGGGTGAGAGCTAGTATCGACAAAGTCAGGCACACCCAAAATTAGGGCTAAGGAAGAGGCAGACAGAGTGATTTGTCTTTGTTTCACTTGAGAAGTAAGGGTGAGAACCCCCTTTTCTCTGTGTGCAGTGAGATTGACGAAAAACATACGGGTGAGACGAGGGTAAGTGATGGTTCCGGTGTTCAAAATAGACCAAACATTTTAATTTTTTAGGAGATTGACACATGGGAGTTGCATGGATTCTAGAAATTCTAGATCCACATGCTCATAGAAGGTTAAAGGTCGGTTTGAGAATCCATCCTTCCACATACCAGCGGTAGTGTGATTTCGAAACCAAGCAGAAGGGACCTCGTAAATTACCTCAAATTCGGGAGGAGGAGACTGGAGACACACCATAGATTTTCCCTTCTTTGGTGCTGGGGGATTCATCTGTCGAGGCTGGTGGTGATCCCGTTGTCTGGTACGTCGATGGACAAGAGCAGAATGCTCTTCTCCCTCAGAATCGGTGTCCAATTGCCGGAGAGTTGCTTTGGCCTTGTATTCATCTTCCACAGCCTTTCCTTTGTAATCAGAGGATCGGAGTTTCTTGGACGAAGATCCAGGGGAGGAATTAGAAGAGCTTTTAGGAGCCATGGAGAGTTGGGGTTTGGGGAAGATGAAGCGCTCAAAGAAACAGAGAGAGTAAATCAGAGAGAGTGAAAAGCAGTGATTTGACGTGAGAGATGTGAGGGTTTAAATAGGAGAAGAGATCCCAACCAAACCGTGTGACCTTTGATCTCCTCAAGAAATCCCAACCAAATCTCAGTCTAATCTTTAACTGATTAACACTAATTTTCAAATTTTGAAATAGAAGAAATAAATGCTAGAATAAATGAAGTTTTATCCAATAAAATCTCAAGACAGTAAAAAAAATCCTTTTTAAACCGAGATTCTAGAAGGCAAAAAAAAATTAAAAAGAATATTTAGTTAAATATCTATAAAGATATTAACCAAAGATTTTAATCCAAAAATTTATATAATGAAAAATTGATTCGTGACCTTACTATTAATTAGTAAGGTCTTGAAATCGTTTTCATGATCAGCACGTAGGGAATAAGATCTTATAAGATTGCTCCCCCTACGTTTATGCTTCCTTATTTAGCATTCCAAGTTCTAGCCTGATGAAATTGAATCTCTCTTCGGGTAAGGGTTTGGTGAAAATATCTGCAAGTTGTAGTTCCGTAGAGATGAATGTCAAGGACACATCTCCTTTTTCTACATGATCTCGAATGAAGTGGTGTCTCACATCAATATGTTTCGTTCTTGAATGTTGTACAGGATTTTTGGAGATAGAAATGGCACTTGTGTTGTCACATTTTATTGGGATGCCCTTATAGTTAATTCCAAGATCTTGGAGTTATTGTGCAATCCATAAGACTTGAGCACAACAAGCTCCGGCAGCAATATATTCAGCTTCAGCCGTTGAAAGGGCCACTGAATTTTGCTTCTTGGAATGCCAACTTATAAGGGATGACCCAAGAAATTGACAATATCCGGAGGTGCTTTTCCTATCTACTTTATATCCTGCAAAATCAGCATCGGAGTATCCGACAAGATTGAAACTAGATTGAGTAGGGTACCATAATCCGAGATCCTTTGTACCATTCAGATATCTCAAAATCCTCTTTACCGCTATAAGATGAGATTCTTTCGGGTTAGCTTGGAATCTGGCACACATACAAACACTGAACATTATGTCAGGTCTACTAGCAGTAAGATAAAGGAGAGATCCGATCATACCTCTATATTCCTTCTGATTTACCTGTTTTCCAGTAAGATCTTGATCCAAAGAAAGAGTAGAGCTCATAGGGGTTTTAGCTGCTTTGGATTCGATCATCTTGTATTTCTTGAGAAGTTCTCGAGTGTATTTTCCTTGATTAAGGAATATACCTTTAGAACTTTGATGAACATGAAGACCAAGAAAGAAATTTAGCTCCCCCATCATACTCATCTTGAATTCCTTGCACATCATATTTGAAAATTCCTTGCACAAGGATTCGTTAATAGCTCCAAACAATATATCATCCACATAAATTTGTACAACAAGGATATCATTACCTTGGGTTTTGATGAATAGAGTTTTGTCAATTAACCCCCTTTTGAAATTATTTTCCAAAAGATATTTTGAAAGACGCTCATACCAAGCTCTTAATGCTTGCTTCAAGCCATAAAGAGCTTTGTCGAGCTTATAAACATGATCTGGAAATTCATCATTTTCAAAACCGGGAGGTTGAGCGACATAAACCTCTTCATCTAGGAAACCATTCAAAAAGGCACATTTAACATCCATTTGAAAGAGTTTGATGCTCATGAAAGAAGCGAAGGCAAGAAGCATACGAATAGCTTCTAGTCTGGCTACGGGAGCAAAAGTCTCCTCGTAGTCAATACCTTCCTCTTGATTGTATCCTTGAGCAACAAGACGAGCCTTGTTTCGAATGATGTTTCCTCCTTCATCAAGCTTGTTTCGAAATACCCAACGAGTTCCAATAATGGATTTTCCCTTTGGCCTTGCCGTAAGGGTCCATACTTTATTTCGCTCGAACTCATTAAGCTCATTCTGGATGGCTATAATCCAATCAGGTTCTTGAAGAGCTTCGGTATACTTCTTGGGTTCTACAAGAGAAACAAATGCGTGAAAAGCACATAAATTTCTAACTTTAGAACGTGTTTGAACACCAGATGAAGGATCAGAAATGATATCGGAAGTAGAGTGAGATGAGGCATGTTTGAATCTTCTTCGTGCAGATCCTTGGCTAGGAGAAGGATCACTGGAAGTGTAAGGATATGGCTCCTGAGGTTCAGGAGGATTCGTAGGATAAGGTCCTTGAGGTTCCGGAGGAGGCCCATCTTCAAGACTGCCTTCATTTGTAAGGCCTTGAGACATAGTTCCAAGACCTTGTGATAGATCAGTAAGATCTTGAAATGGTTCCTGCATGTTTCTGGATATGCTCTTCTCAGGAGGACTGCCTTCTCCATCTGATTCATCTCCCTCATGAGTATTTAACTTCAAATCTGCAAATCCTTCACTCAAGATACCGTTATCACTTTCATCAAATAAGACATGGATGCTTTCTTCGACGATTTTGGTACGTTTATTGAATACTCGATAAGCCTTGCTTTGAGTCGAGTATCCAAGAAATATACCTTCGTCGCTACGTGCATCAAATTTCCCAAGATTATCCTTACCATTGTTATGTACGTAACACGTACATCCAAATGGTTTAAAATATGATATGCTTGGTTTTCTTCCTTTGAAAAGTTCATAAGGAGTTTTCTTTAAAATTGATCTAATTAAACATCTATTGAGAATATAATTAGTTGTATTCACAGCTTCTGCCCAGTATGACTTTGGCAAATTATTCTCCAATAGCATAGTCATGGACATTTCCTCTAGAGTGCGGTTCTTTCGTTCCACAACACCATTCTGTTGAGGTGTACTAGGAGCCGAAAAATTGTGAGAAATACCATATTTCGCACAAAATAAATCAAAGTTTAATTGATCAAATTCTCTACCATGATCACTTCTAATAGAAATGATAGGTAGGTTTTTCAAGGTTTGTAACTCCTTACAAAGTTTAGAAAAATAAAACAGAGTTTCTGATTTATCTTTGAGGAAGAAAACCCAAGTAAATCGAGAATAATCATCAACAACAACAAATATTTATTGTTTACCTTTGGGAGATTTGACACGCATAGGTCCGCAAAGATCCATGTGTAGAAGCTCCAAAGGTCTAGTAGTACTAATGACCAGCTTCTTTTTGAATGGACTACGGGTATGTTTACCTCTTGAGCAGGCTTTGCAAAGATCATCCACTTTGAAGTTTAAATTAGGAAGGCCTCGAACAAGGTCCTTGGAAAGGAGTTTGCCGAAGGTATGCATGCTTATATGCCCAAGTCTCCTATGCCAACCCTTCAGATAAGGCCTTGAGACATTTCAGATTGGAGCCTGCAATACGATTAGTATTTAGAGCATAAATGTTAGAGTCTCTGTATGCAGTAAGAACAATTTCTCTGGTCTCTTCATCTTGTACGACACACTTCTTCTTGTTAAAGCTAACAAGATTTCCCTTATCACAAAGCTGCGAAACACTAAGAAGATTATATTTTAAGCCATCAACAAGATATACATCATTGATAGAATTATTTGAATCAACACCAATGTTACCAATACCAATGATGTTGCATTTTGCTTGATCACCAAGAGTAATAGTTCCACCGGATTGCTTCTTAAGATTGTGAAAAAGAGATTCTTTTCCACTCATGTGTCGTGAGCAACCACTATCCATAATCCACTTTTGATCCTTGGTCTTGGTGATATCCTGCAAAACACAAAATCAACCTTTTCGGCTAGACCAATAAACTGATTTGGATCCATATTTGTGGGGGTAAACCATATATGGTAACTTTGTCCCTTTTGGAACCCAAATCTGTCTTATCCGCTCATTTAACCGAACAGGAAAAGTATTTCTAATAATGTAAGGATCCGTTCTCCTATAAGGACACGTTTCCTTTACATGACCTTTCTTACAACAAAAGAAGCAAGTTGGAGATCGCCAACTTCCTTTAGCTTTAACGAATTTGGTAGTAGGCTTTGCAGGAAAATTCCTGTTGTATCCTATACCACTTCGATTCAAGGAAAGTTGTTGTTCTCCAAGCATCTTGTCAAGAGTTGCTTTGGATCGAGTGAATTGCACAAGGGTTGTTTGTTGATCTTGACATTTCTTAGAAAGCTTCACATTTTCATTCTTAAGATCATTATTATGATTCTTAAGATTAGAGACGTTTGCCTTAAGTTCAGAAATTTCTGATCGTAAGGTCTTACACTCTGTGATAGCTTCAGAATTCTGGCTGTCAAGATCTTGCAATTTCTGTGACAACTTCCTTATGCATACTTCTTGATCCTGCACTTTCTCCTTCAAGCAACTGATTTCCTTGTTGTAAGTCTCTTCATTCGAAATCATATTCTTCAAGAATTCAGATAAGACATTGATAGGACTAGATAGAAGATTCCTTACCACTCCATCTAAGTGTTGATCCTTGGTCTCGTCGGATTTTGCCATAAGGCATAGGTTTGCATGTTCTTCTTCAGCATCTGAGTCACTTGAACAATCCGAGTCACTCCAAGCAGCCATCACTTTCTTGTTGGACTCCTTCTTCTTTGCTTTGTTCTTCTTCTTTATAGGACATTCTTTGACGAGATGATTTGTTTCACCACATTCATAACAAGTAAGAACTCGACTCTTCTTAGAAGAGTTAGAAGGCTTACCTTTGGCAAATTGCTTTTTCATTTTCAGAATGCGTGCTAATCCACGAGTGATTAGAGCAAAAGGATCTTCATCATCGTCACTATCGGAATCTTTCGATGGTTCTTCTTTCTTGGCCTTAAGAGCGAGGTTTTTGAGATTGGTAGGAAGTTCCCCATCGTCCTCGTTGAGGATCATTTCATGGGTTATTAACTTTCCTAGTAGATCATCAAGAGTCAATGTGCTAAGATCTTGAGCTTCTTCTATGGCCGTCACCTTAGGACCCCATTTAGCTTTAGGTAAGCACCTTAGTATCTTTCTAACCTTTTCTTCATTTAAAAAGGTCTTACCTAATGAGTCAAGGTTATTTATGATTTCCGTAAAACGGGTAAACATAGTTTTAACTGACTCATCAGGGTTCATCTTAAACAATTCATATTGTCTAAGAAAGATATTATTTTTGGTCTCTTTGACCTGGCTGGTTCCTTCATAAGTAACCACCAATTTATCCCAGATTTCTTTTGCTGTTCTGCACGAAGAGATACGGTTGAACTCATCCGTACTCAATCCACAGTACAGCAGATTTATGGCTTTGAAATTCTTAGCCACACTTTCTAAATCAGTCTGGGTGTATTCATCCTCTGATTTGTCCACCCTTGTTCCATTGGGACCTTCTTTCTTGGGGATATTTGGTCCTCGCATAATGATATGCCAGAGTTCCAAATCTTGATCAATAACAAACATCTGCATTAGAGATTTCCAATGCATGAAGTTATTCCCAACAAAGAGAGGTGGACGAGAGATAGATCTTCCTTGTCCGAAACCACCTTGCCCTTCACCTGCCATGGTTAGACTCACAGATAGTAATATCTAAGATACGTGAGTAACTCTCTGATACCAATTGAAGTGTGGAATAGGCAGATATAAGGCACGGATATACTCCAGAAGGGGGGTTGAATGGAGTATGGCAAATTTTCGCAAGTACAAGAAACTGTAAGACCTTACCAGCCAGAGGTAAGACCTTATCTGAAATGCAAAAACAAGTTAATAAAGACAAGCTAAATAGTAAGACCTTACTGTAGGTAGTAAGACCTTATCTGCAAAACAGAAATTAGTTAAACAGAGAAACCGATTCACGATAAATAAGAAAGCAAGCACGAATGTAAAGAGCAGAAAGAAAAGCACACGCGAATTGTTAACGAGGTTCGGCACAACCGCCTACGTCCCCGCCTAGGGTTATCCAACCCGTAGGATTCAACAACTTTATTTCACTTTATCTTATGAGCCCTAGATACAACCTCTAGAAGACCTTCCCTCTTCTAGACTAACTTCCTATCTAGCAACCCAAACGCTCTAGTGAAATAAAGCTACTAAGGATACTGAAGTACCCTCTATGATTGGGTAAAGAACCCTGTGTATAACTCTCACTGAATTGTACTATAACACTCGAAATAAACCTCACACACTCAAAGTAAATACAATACTTTGAAGACAAGAGAGCACTGTGTGAGCGAATGCTATGCAGGAGATGAGATGGCAGTAGAACGTTGTGCGCTGTGTCGACTTCTGTAAACTCCTCTTCTCCTTTATATAGGCCGAGATGTTTGATTTGAAAATCAAACGTTTGAATGCAACGTTTCTTCCGGATTAAGTGCAACGAATCAACACACTTTCAAAACCTTCACCTCCGGATATAGTTGAGATCTTTGAGGCCATCAAGAGGAGCACCAAATTCCTGGAAAAACTCAAACAACTAACAGAAAGAATAAGAGATAGAATTAAGCAATTCTATCTTTAATCAGCACTTTTCGATACAACTTTAGGCCCAAATAACATTTGGCCCAATTCTGATTCTGATACATAGATCAATAATGTATTGGATCTAATAAAATAGGCCCATAAGGAATTAGTCCCAATTATATTGAATCTGAAACTCATATCTAATAAGATAGGCCATATGGTAAGGCCTTACCAAACTCAGGAATCCCAAGTTTTAGCTTTTCATCAACCAAGGCTTTATCCTCATTAAGGTGGAGTTTAACATAAACTTCATAAAATTATCCCTAGCCGAATTGATCCTGACCCCTATTTGGGAATTGAGACTTATAATGGTTAGAATAATGCCTTGTGGAAAGAAAACACATATGTTTAGTTTTGAGTAAAGAAGAATTGTGGGTTGGTATATATTTGCATCTTGACACATATTGTAAAAGGATTTTTGGCTCACATTATAAATGCACATATTATTTATTAATTTTCGTTCAAAAAAAATCCGAAAAAAAAAAGAAAAGAAAAAGAGCTACTACATTATATCTAGTGCATGAGCCAATTATTCCTTATTTCTTTTATTTTTTGCAAGATTTATATTTTTGATAGGTTTATTAGGTTTGAAAGAAAGGTTGAAGTTCATCATGAAAAGCAAGTTTGGAAAGTGCATTATTTTAGGAGATATGGTTTGGATAAGTTGTGTTGAAGTTTAGGACATTCTCAAATTTTATAAAGCACCACATAGCCAAATAATTCCATACCTTTTATTTCTTAACAAGCCCCATTACAACCCCGCCGAATGGAGTCTTCTTTGAAGTCTTCCATTGAGCGAAAGTCCTCCTGATGGTTCTTATTGCATTTACATAATTGGTTGCGAAGTGGATTATTATAAATTGCATTGTTTATGAGTTTGTATATGGAATTGAGTTGAGAGTTGATCTTCATAGCCTAAACACATTAAGAGTTGAGTGCAAACACATTATCCCTGTGAGGTTGGATTTAAAATTGCATATGCCTATGGATCGCTCATATATGTGTGATGACGTTAAATTCACTTGCTTTACTTTGCTACCACTTATGATGTTGCTTTTGACAAGGGAAAAGATTTGAAGGGTGTGTTGTATGTGTTGGTTATTGCTTGGTTATTGCTTGAGGACAAGCAAGTCTAAGTATGGGGTGTTTTGATGTACATATTTAGAGTCCTTTTATTTGCATATTTTGACTTCATATTTCATTCGATTCCTAAATTATAAGGTTAAGAATAATGCAAATTTGTGTAGAATGGGCTAACGTGGAAGAAATAGAGCTTGCACAAGTTTGGTTTAAATGTATAGGAATTGGAGTGGAATCGGAGTCAAAACAGGAAAGCCAAGTGAATCAGAAAAGAGTTCGAGATCGAGTATTGCACTCGAGATCGACCACATGACTCGATGTAGACACTGAGCATCGACATCCAGACAACACAACTACTGGATGGCACTCGACATGACTTTGTGTCGAGTGGACATATCGACATCGACACACTGACCAGAGATCGAGTGAAGTGAAGACCGTTGAGCAAAAATGAAGCACTCGATATCAAGAGACCATGTCGATATCGAGTGAAAGTTTACACGGAGTGAACGCGGTTTGGAGAATCCGAGTGGAAGATCTATCCAAAGGAGCCACGGTTTTATCATATCTTTTTAGTTGGATTATGTCCTAAGGGTTGTTTCCTTTTTACCCTGGGATTTTTAATATTTACCATAATAATGTTTCATCCTATCTATGATTGGTATAGAATTTTAAATAAGAGTTTTAGTAGGATTAGAACTACTTTCCTTGGTTGGCAATGATTAGTAGGCTATAAATAAAGCCCTAAGGGGCTGGTTTTATGAATTCAAGCAAGAGATTCATATCTCACAACAATCAAGAGAGTTAGAGAGTAGGAGAAGCTTTAGGGTTTGGCGTTTGCGAAAGCCGACATTGAGTTATAAAGTTTCGAGTTTCAATTCAATGCAAGTTATTTCTTTTCCAAGCAAGATGTTTGTAGCAATGAAGAGAGAGTAGTTCTCCGAAGCTCTTAGGGTCGGGGTGAGCCCGAAGTTAGCCATGCGTGCTTGAGGTAAGTACTTGATGTTGATATCGTTGTGTCTTGATCATCTCCTATGATTCTATGTTTAGTCCTTATCGCAAGAAAAGGGATTCATGTTAACAACTTGAGTTATAAACATAAAATTAGTAGAGACAATTAGGTTTATTTGCAAGAGTATTCCTAATCGTTGGTGTACGGCGAAAGCTTGTCCCTCGGGTGGGATAGCGCAATTGTCCGTCTTATTTGCCTCATGCATGTTTGGTTAACGTTGTGATAAACCCTAGCCTTAGGAGTTGCTTTTTAGATACTTTTATTCATCATAAAAACTGGTTTATTTTTGTTCATACTTCTATTCCCATCCTATTTTCTTCGGTCATCTTTGCCGACAAACCCTAACAAATTGTAGGTCTACTCGATATCGACATAACAGGTCGATATTGACACCCTCTATCTACGTCGACAGTTTTCTGAGTCGACGTCGATGTTGCCTGCATCTGAGCTCGACAGTCTTCTGAGTCGGTTGACGTTGCTACCGACGTATCGATATCGACACTCTAGGTCGATATCGACTGCTTGTTTGTGTTGTTACAGGTCTTCTGCTGCACTAGGAATTGACAGCCCCAGTCGACGTCGAGTGAACTACTCGAGATCGAGGCTTCTAGTCGACACAAATGTGATCTTTTCGACTATCTAGGTTCTCGCTGATACGCTTCCTTGTGGATCGATCCTGATTCCCTACTACTACAGCGGGGAGTCTTGAATTTATTTGAAGAGGTTAAGGGTTGCATTGTTTTATATTTTACTATATTATTCAATTCAAGTCCTCCCTACATCAAGGAGGGACATGAAATAATTAGCTTGAAACCTATGCTTAAAATTTTAGCACAAAGAACACATATATGTTATTCTTGCTGTATTTATAACTGCATCTCTGCATGAATCTGACTAATGTAAATATGGGAAACAAAATAAACCATCGATATTTTTATGCTAAATATAATAGATGTAGGCCAGAAGAACGAAAAGATAGAAAGCAACCATGTAACATAACCAGTCATTTTAGCGGCGTGCAGAGGAGAACACAGGGTCACAGGTGCTTTCTAGGTAATGTGTGGTAGCCAAGATGCTGATTCAGATGCTAACTTAACATCACTTTCCCCACTTTTTTGTTTAAATACAAGGAATAGCATAAGCAAATGCCAAAATAACTTGTTATGTTGTTAACTCTAAAAACTACATATGTGATGTGCGCGCAAATTGCCATATTTTCTATGCACATATGAATCCATTTTATTGTCTTTTGCATGCATATTAATAGGAAAACATGGGAATAGTGTAGTTTATGCTTAATTGTCAAATATATGGGTTTGCACGAGTTTCCATGTGATTTCGCAAAAAACAGGATGAAAATGGATGAATTCGAAAGAGCGGAAAAAGAACTCGAAGTCTTCTGAAGAGGTCGAAATCGACTAAAGACCTCAACATCGAGTACATCAGAGACATAGGAATCGAGCAGAAAAGGAAACAGAGCATATCGACACAGAAGAGGTCGATATCGACGTCTGGGGGTCGATATCGATGCTGTCAGATCGACCAAATTGATAGAAGTCGAGTGCCAGTTCGAGTAGGAGAAGGAGAAGCTCGAAATGAGGTTTTGGAGGGGTCGATATCGATGTCTAAGGGTCGATATCGACCATGCCAGCAGAGGAATTCGACTCCAATTTTGATAGAATTATATCCAAAGCTTGCAATATCTATTCAAAGGTCGAGATTTCCTATCATCAACACCAGATCTATCATGAGGAGGCTGATTTCACCATGAAGTTTTAGCTTTTACTTTGTTTTAGTTTATCTTAGAGAATAAAGATAAGGTTTCGAGCCCTTATCGACATCTATAAATAGAGGCCAATAGGGCTGAGTTTAGGTATTCAATTTCAGATCTAATTTTACACACAATTCAGTTGCAATAGAGAGTAGAGAGAGAGAGAGAGGAGACCGAGTGGAGTTGTAAAGCGAGAGTGGAGTGGCTTGTTCGGTTGTACTTTCTTTCGGAGTTTTAATTCAAAGTAGCTTTCTTTCAATAACAATGATGATGATGTGCATGATGAGGAGCGAGTAGTCAACCCACTTCTAGGGTCGGGGTGAGCCCGACGATAGCAATGTGAGGTAAGTGCATCAAAGGTATGACTTTTATGCGATTCTGTCTTCTACCCCATGCATGATCCTTTACGAAAGTTAGGGAGATTTATTCTTTGCATTATTGAAGCGAAAGCCACTCATATTGTGAACTTGAATTGCTCATGAATTGGATAGTAACTCTTAGGAATTATGCGAGAGCCTCTAATCACCTAAGTGTTGATAACGAAAGTTATTTGACGGAAAAACATTAAAGTTCATATCTTTAGCATGAAACTTGCATTGTTATCGTTGTGGCATGAAACCCCGACTTTGGAAGCCTTTTAATTAATTGAATTCTTCATAAAAGTCTTAGTTTTGTTTCTGTTCATCTTCCTTCTCCATTCTATTTTCTTCGGACTCTTTTCCGACAAATCGAGGTCTAACATCGATATCGAGGTATCTGCTCGACGTCGACTTGCTGTTTTGTCTTCTGCAGGAACTGCACTAGGAAATCGACCAGAACTGAGGTCGATATCGACCTGTATACTCGATATCGAGTGTCTGCTGAGGTCGAAAGCCTTGATCGTGAGTACAACAAAGGAAGCGCTGACATATCTCCTTGTGGATTCGATCCTGAATTACCCTACTACTACAAGGGAGGGGATTCTTGTATTATTTGTTTGGGACAGGGAGATAGTCTAGTTGTGCTTTGTTTTATTTTAAATATTTGAATCTCCTACTTTACCACATCCCCGCCTAGTCCGAACAATATGTTATTTGCAATGCCATGACAATCCTGCCGATGAAGCAAACTTTATCTTTGGGTGGAGAAGAAGACACATAAACTGAAAGACCCGTGGTATTACAAATCTATATCTCACCAAACACTAATGGAGTTTTAAAAAGGAAAAGTAACAGTTATAATTCATTTCATCGTAGGGGTGCAAAAGCATTTCATTAGCCATACACACAAAGAAAAAGCATTTCATTAGTGGCCATGTAGATAACCACAATGTAAAGGAAAAATGTAAGAATGAAAGGATTTATGAAAACAAATTCTAGCAAGATACACATATAAGAGGACACCAATAATGAATAGGCAACTAGAACATCAAAAAGAGCATTGTCATAGTCATAGAAGCCTTTGGTTACATTTCTTTATAAACACCAATAAATATTCAACTTAATGTCGATCTAAAATGTTAAAACATAAGGACCATAAAATGGAGGAATCTTAAAGGCACATTTATAAAGTTTCAAATCAAAATGAACTAAAAGTAACTCAATTCAGTGAGGTGTGTTTGCTCAAGGGAGTTAATCAAATCACGGTAATAAAGAGGTTATTAGGCTATCATGTAGAAGATGTTTGGAGCAAGAGACACATTACAATGCATCCACAACCTCACAACAGCTACAACTAGCATAGTTGATAGAGCATTATTAGTATTGCATAATAGATTGCATTTAGTATAGTTTGGGTGTAAATATTGCATGTTTTAGTTGCATTTACATGATTACTTGTTGAGTTGGAAGATGCGGAATCTACACAACGTTATGGTTTATTTCAGGAATCGTGATTCAAGGTGGAATGAAATTGAGGGGAGTTAAAGAACTAAAGGAATTGCATTATCAGCTACAGCAAATCACGTGGAGAGAAGCGGAAGAAATCGCTGGCCGCCCCGCAGCCGAGCTAGCCGCCCTGCGGCTTGAAGACATCTCGAAGGACTTCTTTGATCGCCAGGCCGCCCCGTCGCCTGAGCCAGCCGCCCCGCGGCCTGTCCAGAAACGCCGAATCAGTTATTCAATTTAATTAGGGTTTTTAGTATTATTTTTTGCCAATCCTTTGTAGGCTTTTAAAAGACAATTTTAGGTTATTCTACTAGGCACCTTATGCACTTTGGAGAATTGTTGAGAGCACGTTGAGCATGAGCAACTAAACTCTCGAAGGTTTCGCCTACAGTTTGGATCTTTGATTGTTGAATTGTGAGTTTCTTAATCTAGTTCTTATTCCTATTTGAATGTTTTGACTTCTTTGCGCTTAATTCCTTGAATGTGTTTTATTCTCTCTGGCCTGATCAACTAGTTAGAGTAGATTCATTCAATTGCTAGGGTTTTGTAGATTCCTCGTAGCGAACCTTAACCCAAGTGGCAATCATATCCCTTTAGGACTCGTAGGACTAATTGGATGTGTAGGAAGTTGAATATATGTTAAATATCGACTCGTAGCTTGATATTGCATATACCTTGGTTAATTCATAGTCTTAATGCTATCTCTAGGTTAAATCTTAACCGTGTTAGGGTTATTTAGAGATAAGGATTGCTAGGACTCGTAGGACTAGTAATTTACCTAAGATCTGGACAAGGACATTGATAGGAAAAGAAGAGAACTAGAGGCTGAAACAAGGATCAAATTCATCAATTAAAGTGACAAATTGTAGGTGAACCTATTTCTCTCTATTGCATTCTACAACCTTCTTTACCTTGTTTGTTTCTTTCCGCTTTGACAAAAGGCGGATCTTTTTCTCACAAAAACTCTCTTTATTGTCATTTGCGATTAAATTAGCACTAGAACTTAATAGATTTCCCTGTGGATCGACCTCTTTCTTACCAACTATACTAGTTGTAGGTTTGAGTATTTCTTTGGCAGGAACAACGACAGGTTTTCCTCTTGTCAATAGTTAAGACCTTAGATGTAGAGCCCTCTGGGATGAAAGAACAACATGTTAATTGATCAGAGATGTGGACTTGGAGTCAAATGGTTTTTGTGTGATACACTAATACTTGAACCTCGAGTAGCCTAAATCAAATATCATAAACCAATTTCAACCCTAAATAAAATAAAATAAATAAATATCAACCCTATATCAATAACCCTAAATTCACATCTTAAATCAAGAACTCTAAATCAATTACAATGAACGAGTTTTAACATAAAGAGCAACAGAATCAGTGGGATTAGACGTGTTATTTACCTTCTTGGTGAGAAATTCACGACAAGAAGTTAAAAGAAAGTAAGCAAATTCACAACAGAATTATTCTAGATCTAAATGAACCAGTTTCAGAATGATTCTGAGGTCGTCGGTAGAGTACAAGGGAGATGAGGAGTAGCTCTTGCTTACCTGAATCGATTATGAGGAATTCGAGTAGGCAACTATAAGAGATCTATAACAATATTGCTCCAATTCAAGTAGAAAAGGTGGAATTAAAAATTCCAGATGATGGCTATTTGAAAAAGAAAAGAGGGAAGGGAAAACTTACTGACATTCGACAAAGAGTAGGGACAAGATTCGCCTCTTTGAGAGTGAGGACTGTTGGCTGTTGCACTGAGTTTAGAGATGGTGAAGGTGGTTGATGAGAGATAGAGACCGCCACACTGAAGGTTGCTGGCGGGATTGACTGGGTGGAAGAGTGAAGAAGACAACCTTGAACCTTCGCTGATCTCTATAAAAAGGGGGAAAAATGATTTAGGGTGAGATCTCAAATGGTTTTAAGAGTGGATGGAACCACTTCATTAGATTATTTTTAATTTAATGTTTTTGATAAACCACTTCAATTGACAAGTCTACTGTTTTAATAGCCTATTTAAAACCGCTACATTAGGTAGTAAAAAAAGTGTTTTGAAAACCACCACAATAGTATTTAAAACCGCCACAATAGCTACTCACTTAAAATACAAAATCAAAATGCTTCATTAGATTAAAAAAATCGCTTCAATAGAAAACCGTCGCAATAAAGTGCTACAATAGGTCTTAATTGTAGTAGTGGCTCTTTTAGAGCCCACAACGCCTTGTGCACTAGCTCGACCGGCAAGTGATACAACTTACCATAGACAAAGTTATAAAGGGTGGTGCATCGAGGAGTTTTGTAAGCCGTCCTATAAGCCCAAAGTGCATTGTCAAGCTTTGACGAGCAATCCTTGCGAGAACGGAAGACAGTTTTCTCTAAAATGCTCTTAATATGCCTTAGACACATCCACTTGGCCACTCGTTTGGGTTATAAGGTGTAGCAACTCGGCGAGACACCCTATACTTAGCTAAAAGATTCTTAAAGCCCCTCTCAATGAAATGCGATCCTCCATCACTGAGCACTCGCAGGACTCCAAAACGGGTGAAGATATTGGTCTTCATAAGCTTGGCCATGACCCTAGCATCATTGGTCTTCGTAGCTATTGCTTCCATCCATTTCGACACGTAGTCCACTACCACAAGTATGTACTTGTAAGGTCTGGAAAATGAAAAGGGCCCCATGAAGTCAATTCCTCATACATCAAAGAGCTCGATCTCTAGGATCCCGGTGAAAGGAGTCTCGTGCCTCCATGTAATATTCCTCGTGCGCTGGCACTCGTCACAAGACACCACAAATTGTTGCACATCTTTGAAGATGGTTTGCCAATAGAGGTCGCTCTAAAGAATCTTAGCGGCGATCTTGAATCCTTTAGCATGCCACCTGTCGGAAGAGTGTGACAATGTCGAATAACACTCAATCTCATCATCGGGCACACAACGTCGAAAGATGTGATCGTTGTCTTGCTTGAATAAGTAAAGATCATTCCAATAATATTGCTTGATGTCGTAGAGGAACTTCTTCTTGGAATTTGATGAGAAGCTCGATCGAGAGAATCACTCCACCTACAATTAATTAGCAAAGTCCACGTACCAAGGGAACTCCAATCCATGAATAGTATTCAATGAATGACAAGGGGTAAAGGGAGGAAAAGAAAGTGTCACCACATCATTACTCAGGGTACTGGGTCGGCAACCCTAGGTCGGCAGGTAGCTCGACAGTGAGACGGGTTGTCGTTCACTCATAAAGAGAGTCTCATCGGGGCAGGAGTCATTGATATGAATGAACTCGCTGGACTCCTTTATGTGCTCAAGTGATATCCTACATAGATAATCAGTCACGAGATTCTTCGCTTCTTTTATGTCCTTGATCTCGTGGTCAAACTCTTGTACCGCACCGTAGAAGGCAAGGCTTGACATCATACTTTGCCATCCATCAAGTAATGAGAACTTTTATGTGGATCATGAGAGCAATGGCTAGATTTCCTACCTTTAAACAAAAAACAAAAAACAAAAAACAAAAAACAAAAAACAAAAAACAAAAAACAAAAAAAATCAAAGTTTTCCTTAAACCCTAAACCCTCCCCAAACCATGTGTCGTCTTTTTCCCCCTTCCCCTTTCACCTCTTCAACGACCCTGTTGTTGGAAAATGACGATAGCAACCAAGGCCAATCCCTTATTGAGCTCTGTCCCACGCCACCTTCAATGGCGGAAGTTCAATTTCCGCACAATTTGCAGCGGCATGCTTGGTTTCTCGACAGATTCCGAGCTCTCGGACTCTCCCTCTCGTTCTTCTCCATCTGGAGTGTCCCCGCGGATGAAGATCCTTGAGAGTTTCAAAGAAGAGTTTGAAATCGGCAGTCGAGTCATTTCGTTTGAAACAGGTAAAATTGCTCGCTTTGCTAATGGCGCCGTTGTCATGGCAATGGAGGAAACCAAGGTTCTTTCGACTGTTGCGTCTTCCAAGGGTGACGCTGTTCGTGATTTCTTGCCTCTCACTGTAAGTGTACACATTTCTGATTGTTAATACCCTTAAGGTTTTCTTATTGTTCATCATTTTCGGTTCTGAATTGGAGTCATTCATGGCCCCGTAAGACATGTAGGAAGTTAAGTGTTTCGTAGAGTCGTTCTCTTCTGCTAAATTATTGCTGCTTGGAAAGGTATTAGTTTCACCAAAATCATTATGGCTTTCTAATGGAAGGGAAAGAATTTGTTGAATATATGAAAGGGATAGTATCCCAGATTCCTCCTAATGCCAATTGGTTTTAGGAAGTAACCCCTCGGCTTGTGTAGTCGGCTTGGTCCCACCGTAATTTAACAGAATGTGTCGTTGATCTTAAATTGAATTGGATTGTTTGTATTTGAATCTGTCGTTATGCCGCCTCTTTTTTTTTCTTTTTTTTTATATCTCTCTTTCTCTTGTTCGTCTTATCAGGGAAATTCACAACATATTTCGTGTAAGATGTGTAGGCAAGTTTGCTTGAAACATCTTGGATTTAAGGGAGGAAAATCTTAATAACCTAGACCGAATTTGAAGAACCAAAGCAAACCTTACAATATAATTATATACGCTGAACCAAGGATTTCATTTAGTGAAGTGCATAGATCCAGTTTGTTGTGTTTTTTTCTTTTGGATTATTTGTTTGACAATGATTTTCGGGAAATTTGGTCAGTCTCTTAATTTACGAATTGCTCAATAGATTTTCGGGAAATTTGGTGAGTCTCTTAATTTACTAATTGGTCAGTCTCTTAATTTATAGGACACTCACATTTCTCATATCAATAAGCCACCAGAGGACTTCCCTCATGCAATGTGAAATCTCTGATTTTTCTCATTCCTTCTATCCTTTGACTTTGTATACTAGATATGATCTTCTGGGCTTCTGGCATGCTAAATAATCCTTGAAGATTTTGAATTTGTCTTTTCCACATCTTATGCTTTATTCTCTCTCGTTATATAAATGCTTGAAATAGGTATATTTTGTTGAGCTATAATAATTCTTGTTACATAAATGTTGCCTGTACTGCTGTTTTTCTTTCCAAGGTTGATTACCAAGAGAAGCAATATGCTCAAGGTGTGATTCCCAATACATACATGCGTAGGGAGGGTGCTCCAAAAGAGCGTGAACTTTTATGTGGTCGTATCATTGATAGACCAATTAGACCATTGTTTCCTTCTGGATTTTACCATGAGGTGCAGGTAAGGCTGGGATTCATTTACTTAACTTTTTCTTATTTTCTTGCATTTTATCACTCTTTGACAGTTCCTTCTTTGCTAGGTAATGGCAAGTGTTCTTTCTTCTGATGGGAAACAAGATCCAGATGTAATGGCAGCTAATGCAACATCTGCAGCTTTAATGTTGTCGGATATACCTTGGGGTGGTCCTATTGGAGTTATACGCATAGGAAGGATTTGTGGGCAGTTCATAATTAATCCCACCATGGACGAGGTAATAGTGTTTACATTTTCTTAAGTGTTTCCTATATTTACTCTTGGATCTTGGATTTAGTAACCATTCTCTTGGAATTCTAAATTTATAATATCCTAGATTAACCTAATAGATGGCTCATACAATTCCATTCCCCCAGACCAATTCAAATGAAGGAGTGGAATTTGTTTTTACCCACTTTCTCAATTATGTTCAGTTTCTTCCATGTTGTCTTAAAGTACATTTTATTTTTGTTATTCAATTTTTCTTTCAGTTGGTTCTTTCCTTTACCAATTATAAAAAAGAGGGACAACATCAGTTTGTAGCATGATGAATTTGAAATGAAATCAGTGCCTGTGAGCTTTTCTTCAATATTGGGGAGAGAGATTCTTGCCTTCAGTTTATAACTTTGACTTTCAGTTTCTGAGTTCCCATGACTTACCTAACTGTTTTAGGAATTATTGGCTTCAACCATGCATTACTCTTCCGTTTGGTTCGGGCGAACTTTGAGCCAACTTACAACAACAAAAGTCCAATAAATCCCGCAATGAAAAAGTGTATGGGGTCAAGGAATACGAAAGGTTGCCTCTGAGAGACCCAAAGGCTACGAATATGAAAGGCCAAGGGATAAAGAGCAAATGACAAACAAAAGCAAAGAAAAGTCGACAAAGCAAACAAAGGCGAAGTGGAAAGAAAATGATCAAAAAGTAGAAAACAAAAGACAAGCAAAAACTAAATATCTTCGGCCCGAATGCTACATCTCTACTCCATCCGTCTCATAATTTAAGTCATTTTAGGATTGTGCACAAGTTTTAATAAAACACTCACCCTTCAATCAACATCATCATTCCACCATCTTTTTTCATAAATTTTATTGTTTTTAAATACCCACTACATTTTTTAACCAATCAAAATCTTTAAAAAAGTCAACAACACACAAATCAATACAAATCATTACTATTCCCTACCTAGAAAATCTAAAGTGACATATATTTTGATACAACTAAGCGCGTGTTTGGCAATTTGGGGGTTTTTTAGGGGTTGGGTATTTTTTAGGAGGTGGAGTTTATTTCGTGTATTATGGAGGTGTGGGAGGTGGAGATTTTTTTAAAAAAATAACCTTGTAAAAAAGATGATTGATGTTTGGTGGGTATAAGGTTTGTAAGTGGGTATTGTGGATGAAAAGTCAAAAATACCCTTTAGATATGAAAAGGGGAAAAAAGGAGTAGGGGTAAAAGTGTACAAATTTCCATAACCTGATTAAATAACCTCCCAAAGTTACCCCCTCCCAGCTTCCAAAATCAGAAAAAATAAGCTCCACCTCCAACTCCATAACCTCAAGCCAAAGCTGCTTCCAAACATAGAGCTTCAGAGCTTATTTTTTTTTTAAACTCCATAACCCCCCAAACCCCCACCTTAACCTTCTATCAAACACACCCTAAATTAGTCTAAAATGACTTAAATTTTGATCCATGGTCATATCCTTTATATGGGCCAAGAGCGAGAGGTCTTGACGAATGGCTTTCATCCGGCTCTTCTTATGTCACTCTACCATGCCGGACGTCTCCTAATGCCAAACTCCCGCACCTTCGTAGAACTGTTAAAGGCTGCGTCTTTTGCCCGTGCTCGAAAAATTGTAGCCTAGACTCTCATATATTATCTTTACTGTTGCCGCTCTCACTTTGGTTAATATTGCCTTCCTTTTGTCCAATCTCATATGCCCACACATCCAACGCAATATCCTCATCTCTTCCACCAACATTCTTTGCTCCCTCATTAGATGGGTTGCTTCCACGGATGACCTACCTGGCATAAAGCTGAACTAGTTCTTGGAAATCTGCACAATTTTCCTCAATCTCAACTCAACAACTCTTTCCCAAATCTTCATTGTATGACGAGGGAGTTTGATACCCTTATTGTTTGATACCCTTATAGTTACTGCAATGCGGAACATCACCATTGTTCTTGTACCCCAACCTAAGGATAACTGAATAGAGACTTGACCCCTAGACACTTCCCAACCTCCGGGGAATTTCATGTGGCCTGTTGCTCTTGGGCTCTTCATCCTAGAAACAACCTTCTTAACCTCCTCCATACAAATTTGTGTGCAAATGCTGAAATTGGTGAGGCCACTCGGTATAAGTCCTGACTGGTGACCCTTAACCCTCATTAAGCAGGTTAGAAAAATGCCTCTGCCATCTCCCTTTGATCTCTTGCTCTTCAGCTAGCACTTGTCCATCCTCATCCTTGATACCCCTAGCTCCTCTCACTCACATGGGCTAGGTGATACAGTACCCTCTCTCCTCTATTCTCGTCAAGGGCCTTGTACCTACTCTCAAAGGCAGCTCCCTTGGCTTTAGCAACCGCTTGCTTGGTCATTCTCTTGTTCGCCTTCAGCTAGGAGCTCCTTGCAGTCTTCTACAATTCCGTTGCACAGCATCCTCTTGTATGCTAGCGGCTTAACCTTGACCCTATCCCTGATCTTGTCACTCCACCATTCTCCTCCTATGTGACCCCGGCACCCTCTAGACATACCCAACACCATAATAGCAACACGACGAGTACACTCTGCTATGCTATACCCCACATCTCTGCATTGTCCTTCACCTGTCACACCCCTTTCCTCTCTGTAAACCTGTGAGTATTATGTTTAAGCGAGCTCCTGTAATAAAAAGATGTCAATATATAGTCATGTTGCTTTTGTAAATGTCATTCTTTCATGCGGAAGATAACTTGTTGCAGGTGCTGGAAAATCAGTAAGAGAGCAGCCTTTTATTTTTGTTTTTTGATCCAAAAGTAGCAAATTTATTATGAAGACTTTTGATATTTTTCTCTTCGTCCTGTTGGGTTTGCTATCATTATTATGATACTGTGTTATGTACAAGGAGTATGTACTAAAAATAAGTACATAGACCTGTATCAACTGTTCTTTTTGTTGTGATTCATAGTGATGTATTATCTGCTTTATTGCAGCTGAGCTTAAGTGACCTTAACTTGGTGTATGCCTGCACAAAAGATAAAACTTTGATGATAGATGTGCAAGCTCGTGAGATTTCGGAGAATGATCTGGAGGCTGGCCTAAGGCTTGCTCATTCTGAGGTATATTTGTTTGTATTGCAAATGCTAAATGGTGCATTGGTACTCAGATGCATATTCTTGGATATACAGGCCATAAAGTATCTCGAGCCTCAAGTTCGCTTGGCTGCAATATCTGGCAAGCCAAAGAAGGAATATAAACTGGCAATGATACCAGAAACTACAATGGAGAAAATCAGGAATTTATCTGAAGCTCGTATTCAAGCTGTTTTTACAGATGCCTCGTATGGAAAGGTCCAGCATCCTGCTTCATCAATAATGAGCTTTCCATATTTTTTTTTTCAATTTTTTCAACTCGAGAATAGTTACTATTTGACATTTATGAAACTCATTTTCTTATTGTAGTATTATTATTTAAGAATCCTCACTGCTTTATTTTTAATGAAACCATTATATATAGTTTGAACGTGGTGAGGCCTTGGAGAATATTACACATGGTGTGAAAAAGGCACTTGAAGAAGAAGAATGTGATGAAGAAAGTGTAAAAGCATTGCCGAAAGCAGTGGATACTCTGAGGAAGCAGGTAAATACCGAAATGCTTAACCTTTTCTTTCATTCCAAATATAATATGCTTAGGACACCAATATATTTGTGCATGCCCATCATTACATTATCTAGAACATCTACCAAGCATATATCTATCCTTGTGCACTGTGCACTAATGAAGAGGTGCTGCTGGATGACATGCTGAAAAGTGAAAACTTGAATCCCAGCAAAGGATTGAGTATTCTGCTTAGGGTTGCCTCAAGTATTGCAATGAATAAATATGATTATATACAAGGGATGTGCAGAGAATATTCACAATTAACAACATGCTAATACATTAGTTAAACAAGATCAGAATATATCTATTCTATCAGCTTTTGCATACATATATCATTTTTTTTGCCCTTGTGTATTGTTTTTACAGTCTTTCTAATCTATCCCCCAAGGGAATAGCCTCATAGGTTAAGAGGGTCAATTGGGAAAGATTCTCCACCAAATAAAGAAGCGATCCTAGGAAAACAATATTAAGAAAAGCTAAAACAATTTAAATTTGGGAAATCTTTCCCGATTGAGCTTCTTAACCTATGCCCCAAAACTGTTGTTCTTATCAATTTCTTCTAGACATGGACATAGCTCAAGGAACAGTTTCGGAAATAAAAGAATTGTGTAAGAACCCACTGGGTCCAAGGATCTCATACACAAGAAAACCACTCAAACAAGAATCTTGCTGTGAAGAATTTATGGCTCTTTTTATTGAATAAACTTCTGGATTTATGAATGAATACAAAGACTCTAGCAATGACCTTTTATAGGACTTTACTAACCTAGAAGACTTAATACGATAAGGTTCATCTTCTTAATGCTAGAATTAGGAAACATAATATAATATGATAAATGGCCCTAGAATATAAAGATTAATTTTCGAAATAAAAGATAATAAACTCAATTAGTTTTCAAGATAATAAACTAATTTCTTTACTAGTTTGGAATCATATTAAATTGTTTCTTCCCTTCATATTTGATTAGTTTATATTTTTCCTAATAGAAGTTAAAATTTTTTTTTTCACTTTTGTTTTGGTTTTTAAGGTCCATTTGTGCCTTGTATTTATTCCTCTCTCACAAATCTTTAGGGCTACTATGAAACTGAAAGATATCATATTGTTTAAATTTAGATAAGTTGCCTTATTTGTTTATTTAAATTGCTTGATGACCTTTTTTGTTTTTTCTTTTGTTTTTGTGTGTTAGTCTCTGATTTTTTTTTTTCTTTTATCTTCTCTCTCACCTACTTCTTGCTTGTGCTGTTTTCTTTTGCAATCCAAATCTTAGTGCAATACATATTCCTGCTGTTAACCTACTGCTATCACCCACTTTCCTCCACCAGTGCACCTACTGAAGTAACAAGCCCAACAAGAATGTAGGTTGGTGGGGAAGTGTGGTGGTGGGAAGAGAATTGGGGGTGATGCACAATCTGAATAAAATCCAGTTTATCTTTCAACCAAATCTCAGGTGGGGGCAGGCAGGAACAAGGGGATGGTTGATTGGGAACGAGAGGAATAAGAGCGGGGAGATACATGCAAGAAGTTGGTGGAGGTGTATTATTGATAATCAATGGAGATAGTAGTGACAGACGAATAGGAAGATACAAAGTGGGTCCAAATTGGTAGTGGCAATAGCCATCGTGATTTTAGAGCAAATAAAAAAAGGACGGATGAGAACCATTCCTTAATCTTATGAGTGAAGTTATTTGGTTAGGAAAGTAGTCATTTTATCTTAGGTTAGTTTCTATGAATGAATTTTTTATTAAAAAAGAATTGGGAGAGTAATGCCAACTGATAAGGGAATAATGGTCCCCATCTTTCTCCATGCTCCAAATATGTCCTTTATAGATACCTTGTTTTCCATAGCTTGAAATTTTTTTTTTTTGGAGGTTGTTCGCTCTAGGATTATTAAGGAAGGGCTTAGAGTTGATGGAAGACAACTTGATGAAGTAAGGCCTTTATATTGCGAGGCAGGCATCTTACCTGCATTACATGGGTCATCACTCTTTAATCGTGGAGACACTCAGGTATGAAAACCTGTTTTCATAGTATTCGTAGGTGGTAGGGGTGCAAGGGTTGAAAGGTATGGGAACATAAGAAACTATTAATGTGATGTACAGGTTCTTTGTACTGTTACCCTTGGTGCACGTGGAGATGCTCAACGCTTGGATTCCTTAGTTGGTCCCACTTCAAAGCGTTTCATGCTTCATTATAATTTTCCGCCATTTTCTATCAATGAAGTGGGCAAAAGAGTCGGCCTTAATAGACGGGAAGTTGGTCACGGTATGTGTTTATTTCTTCATTTTCTCAATCAAATTTTCATGCAGGGAGATCAAAGTTTGGCTTTCTCAGCCAAACTATGAACCCTCTTGTGTCAAAGAAAGTTGGATATTGGTGTGACTTTGTGACAATTTGTGTTTTTGTGTGCTGTTCTGCATAATTTCCAGAAAGGTAGGTTCGTTGATAGAGATGGGGTGTGTCTTGTTTTAGATGCTATTTGGAATCTAGTTATCAATCAGGCTGTCAGACGTTTTCATTATGGGATTGTTGACTTGAATGTTAAGTCTGCTGAGGCACATACTAGGAGAGTGAGTAAAAGGTTAAACTTCAATTTCATACTAAGTGGAAATGTGGAAGCATAAAAGTATCACTTCATACTGTTTGACAAATCTTGAATTTGATCTCATAATAGCAGGTTTTGAAATTGTTATTGGTTTCAGGATTTCAGCTGACCTTATTCATGGCTGAGAATGTTGCATATGGATGTTGTATCTGGCATGCATATAATTTGGTTTCTGTTACCTAATGTTATGTATTCTTGAATCCCCTGGAAGTATTGCCATGATTGTCTATTGGTAGTCTTTTAATAATGGCAAGACCAAACTGGATGTTTCAATTTGAAGTTGAGAATTTTAGCCTAGGGGCTCTGAGGAGGGGGAAG
Source organism: Persicaria maculosa (assembly GCA_963922045.1). Lineage (NCBI taxonomy): Eukaryota > Viridiplantae > Streptophyta > Magnoliopsida > Caryophyllales > Polygonaceae > Persicaria > Persicaria maculosa. The sequence continues at coordinate 60,024,946 of OY998267.1, forward strand.
AGTAGACAATTCCCCTTTCTCACCATTGTAGAGTATCTTAACTGCAAACCAGAAGTTTCAATTTGAATTTGAGGAGGGGGATAGACAGTTACCCTTTTCTCACCATTGCGGGGTGTCTTAATTGCGTGAATGATATTATCTATTTCTCAGGATACAATATTTGCCCATTTCTGTACATTAATTCTTGATTTTCTTAAAAAATGTAAAGAGAACAGATGAATAAGCCTTGCTTTGCTATTTCTTTCCTACAGGGACACTGGCAGAGAAGGCTTTGCTTGCTGTTCTCCCCCCTGAAGATGATTTCCCTTACACAGTGCGTATCAACTCTGAAGTTATGGCGTCGGATGGCTCTACTTCGATGGCTACTGTGTGTGCAGGTATCCTTTCTTTACTTGTCAAATTTACCTCAGTGGAAAAGTTTTATTTTGTGTAGAGATGGCAATCGGTCGGTTCGGGTTCGTGTTTGGGTCATTCGGGTTTCATATCATTTGAGTTTTGGGTCATTCGGGTCGGATTCCGGTTTAGGTTTTAGTTGTCTCGGTTTTGGTTATTTTGGGTTTTGGCTGTCTCATGTTTCGATTATTTTTGGTTTCGGTTGTCTCGGGGTTTTATTATTTCAACACTCATTTTTTAAATTGGAAAAATAAATGAAAATAATACAAACCGTCAATTATGAACCAAAAATAATACAAACTTTCAAAATTATACAACTATAGCCAAACTATTTCAATATATACCAAAATAATACACCGACTCATTTTCCGGCAAAAATGTATAGCTATAAACCTGAATGACACCTAGACAAAAATAAAAAGGCATGTCATTAATCCTCATCCCATGTGTATCTCTTTCAAGGAAGAAAAAGAAAATTTATCTAATTAATTAGAAGATTGAAGATAAGAGATATTGAAGATAAGAGTCTGAGACCAGCAAAGAGTGAACAACTTCATAGGGAAGAGAATGCGATTGAGAAGAAGGAAGATCAAAGGAGTTCAAAGGATGAGAGGAGGGTTGGGGAGGGGACAGTGAAACTCATCCGCGAAATCTAATTCGCGGAGAAGAGTGATCAGAAAATCTTGAAATCAAAAGGGCTTCCATGGCTTCCATTGCACATAAACCATCAATTCTGGGAAATAATTTTATCGGTGCTCATTATGGAAGGGATGATTCCACTCTTAGTTTATCTCATATATGCGTGGTCGAATTTTTCATGTGTTCAAATTGGGTACAAATCTTAGGGTTTTTGAATTTGGCTTCAATTCAAAACCTTATGTCATGGATTTGTTGTCCTAGATTTGCATAATTGGATTCAAATTGTTGTCATGGATAATTGGAATTCAAATTAAAGATTGTTTTGTTGTGGACTGTGTAATTGGAACCTGCTGTCATGGATTGTTCTGTCATGGATGGAAAAATTGTGTGAAGGGTTTGCATTCATGTGGATAATTGTGTAAATTCAATATTTCAAATTGTGTAATGACTTTTTTGTCTTCGATTTCTCTTCTCCTCTATAAATTCGGATTTTCCCCCAAATTTAATATGGCTGAAATACACACATGGGATGAGGATTAATGACATATCAATTTTTTTCCATCAAAGTGTCATTCCGGTGTACAGTTGCACATTTTTGCCGGAAAATAAGTTGGTGTATTATTTTTGGTATATATTGAAATAGTTTGGCTATGGTTTTATAATTTTGAAAGTTCATAGTAGTTTTGGTTCACAAGTGATAGTTTGTATTATTTTCATTCATTTTTCCTTTAAACTCTAACTAGAATAAATCTTAAATCGGCTTATTTCAGGATTTGGTTATAACGGGTTCGGGTCTTATTGGGTTTTGGTTGAATCAGGTTCGTTTCATTCGGATTTGGGTCGGTTTTGGTTATCGGTTATTCGGGTGTCGAGTAAAAAATGGGTCAGGTTGGTTTTCGAGTGATATACTTCACTAAGTTTATGGGTATTCGGAACAATTGGTTTCTGCCGGGCTGGGTTGGGTTTTCGGGTTTAGGTCGGGTTTTACCGGCTCTAATTTTGTAGCCTTTGTTAGTGTCTTGGAGTGTGTGAAAGGCGAGGTACCTAAGCCAAGCCGATGCCTGCGTAGCCTTAGACGAGGCAGGTGTGGTTAGGTGGTGCCTAGGGTGGCAAAGGCACTAGGCGCCTTCCCTTTGCGCAAAATTTCCAAAAAAGAGACTTCATAATTCATTTATGTACTAAGTTCCTCTGCCCAAAATTTCAAAAAGCGTCAGTTTTGAGATCGATTTTTAAACAATTCTCTTTATTTCTGCAGTCTTTCCCATCCCTTACCCACTGTCTCCCTTCTCATTGTTTCTGCAACCTCTTCTTCTACCCTTCTTCTGCCCGTTTTTATTTGTTGCGTTCAGGTCCTCCATTCTTTATGCTTCTTTCACTCCCTAAGCATCCACCCCTTTCAGCTTGATGAATTTAATTTTGTTAATATTCTATGCTATTAGACTCCGGTTTACTACTTTGTGATGCTTTACACTTGGTTATCTTACTTGCTTACTACTATAGACTTGGTTTTTGTCCAATATGATGCTTTAAGTCTGGTTTTATTTATTCACAAGCACGTTTTATAGCATAAAACTTGGGGCATTTGTCTTTTAAAATATTTTGAAAGCATTCTCAGGCACGCCTATGCAGTAGGGAGGTCCATCGCCTCAAGCTGCCTGGTTCTTTTCTAAATACTGGTGTCTTGTGTTCATTTTTATTTCATTTCATTACATTACACCAATGTGGAAAATCATTGACAGAAAGGGATTTGTAAACTTTTTTGTTTATGTTTTTGTTGCTGATGACTCATCAAGTAACATTTTCTTTTTATTTGGGATTCTCAGGTCCTTAGACCATCCACGATGATTTTGTTTAAAATGTACACATTTGCACAAGATATGTAAAAATACATTTTAGTAATTTGCTCCATTGGTGAAATGTGCACTTTTTACACACCATTCAAATACAATTAATTTTAAACAAAAAAGAAACTAAAATATTTAAAAAATAAACCAATGAAATTTTCCTGCTTTTTGTAAAAGTTTATACAGATGGGGAGGTGGTGTGCTCAAATTTGCACATCACATCCTCAAATGTGTACATTTGTATACACCCAAAACAACCAATGAAGCTCAAACATGCCTAAAAATCACACATTTACATATTTGCACACAACCATTGTGGATGGTCTTATCATTTATTTAAAATTTCTTCTTGTTTCTGTATCTTCCTTTTCCTTTCTCCTGGACTACTTAATCCTATAGCATTCATTTCTGTTCATATTGCAGGTAGTATGGCACTTATGGATGCTGGAATTTCTTTGAGGGAACATGTGGCTGGTGTTTCAGTGGGTCTTGTTAGTGAGGTTGATCCATTGACCGGCGATATGAAGGATTATCGTATATTAACTGATATTTTGGTGAGAATACTTCATAACAATTTTACTTTCTCTTTGATTTGACTTAATCACTTGATTCTAGGGGTGAGTCGTCTTTGGGGTGATTTGTTATTTTAGGTTTAGAGGCTGTGCGATACCTTAACAAAATTTCATTACCTTCCACTATCCCTTGGTGTAATTTTTAGGGTTTTGTAGATCTATGTGGATTTCCATTTTGTATTTTAGTTTTTTAATCTTTCGTTATCCTTTGTTAGGTTTGTTATCAAATTGCTATTGTTGCTTTTCTCCGGAGTCAGTTGTCAAAGTTGAGCTAAATTGAAGAAAAAAATGTTCTCTAGCAAAAAATGACTATTACAGTTTACAATCTCTTAATCTTGGGTTACTAGTTCTTTCCCTTATCAGCTGTGTGATGATGAATTCGACATAACATGGTAATGTGACTTTTGGTCAAGATGGCATTACCTAGATTGATAGAAAAAAGGGACTTCTTAATTTATTTATATACTATGTTCGTCTGTAATATTTGTTATTTTACCTATGTTTTTTCAATCTTAATGTGTGTGAAAGGGAAATTCCACTATGACTGAATTATGGGCTGTTTTGTTTTGACTTCTGGTTATATATCTGTACCAAAGGGAGGGAATTAACAATGCAGTTTTCATGCACTTTTCTCTAGAAATGACATTAGAGAGCAGAGAGAAGAGGAACTGAATTTATCTTAAATTACAAAGAACAAGGATTTGGTAACCCATAATAAAAATTTACGAAAGAATGCGTCATTATTCCAGAATTTGGGAGCTTCATCAACATTCTCTAAGAAATATTATTGGAAATCAGAAAGGAATAAATCAAATCTTTTTCTGTATACTAGGGATTAGAAGATCATTTAGGAGACATGGACTTCAAAATTGCTGGTACACGGAATGGAGTAACTGCAATTCAGTTGGATATAAAACCTGCTGGAATCCCATTAGATATTATTTGTGAATGCCTGAAACCCGCCTTGAAAGGCCGGGTTCAAATTCTGGACCACATGGAGCGTGAAATAAGTGTTCCACGTGTTCAAGATGATCGATTTTCCCCTCGATTAGGTAGGATTTTTTTTTTGTTTATTCATTTGATCGTTTTGTTTAAATGCTCCCATAATGACATAATATACTGGACCATGGTGGATATCTTTCACAGTGACATTGAAGTTCAGCAATGATTCCATCCGTCGTTTGCTAGGACCTTTGGGTGCACTAAAGAGAAAGATAGAGGAAGAAACAGGTGTGTTACAAGAGCATGCATCACATTTTGCATCATTTGCAAATGACCATCTCGATGATACGGTTACTCCTTGACTGGAAATTGTTCACTGTTTTTGCTGTGTTTTCTCGAGATTCTTTTGCACATTGGGGTTGTTAACAGTGATAAATTTATATCCAGGTTCAGCGCATGATGATGTGACTTGATGTACTTTAATTATTCTTTGGTTTGCCAGTGTCCTGTTTCTTGTTGTGTGGTGCAGATTCATGCATGCCTCAAACAGATACAATAGTGTTATAGAATATGGGCATTGGCTTTGATGATTCATATGAGGTCCTTCAGAACTTTTCATGCTGAGGTAGCAAAGGTTCTTTTGGACTATCTTGGGCAAATGTGATCTTAAGAAAGGAGTGTTGTATGTTATATTTGGGCTTTTTTTTTCGCTCTTTACTTGAGAGAATGCGTTGGCCTCTTTAATTGTCGGGTTCTTCATATTGTTGAAAACATCTATTCCAGATTACAAAGGTACATAAGCATCAAGATGGTGAATATATTATGGTGCTGCTGGCTTAGCTCAGCATATGTAAATGAATGTTGTTCTTATTATGATTTACATTTATAAATTTCTTTGATGTACAAGGTTAGTATGAGTTTGAGCATGTCATTGCTGATGTGTTGCTCTCCATCAATACTAATGGTTGGCATTTATAAATTACATATTGCAGGTGCACGCATATCTGTTGGTGATGGCACAATTACCGTAATTGCCAAAAATCAGTCTGTAATGGAGAAAGTACGAGAGAAGGTATACTTTGTTCTTGTTTGCTGGTAATTTGTTATTGCCGAGAATTTTAAATTTGACTCTCATTTGAAAACTTCAGCCTGCAGTTGTCAGTGGATGTGCTTTCGTGTCCTCCTCCCCCCCCCCCACCCCCCCCCCCCCCTTTTATTTGACAATTGTTGTAGGATGCAGGTTGTTTAAGCAGTTTCCCTCGTAACCAGATTCTTTGTAAAACTCTTCTCTCTATATATATATATTTTTTCTTCTGAAGGATTTACTATTTATGTCTAATTATTATTGGGATTTTACTGAGAAGTTTCCTAATAGATTGCACTGTCCTGCTCATCGTCCCCTGAATCAATCCCTTTGACGCAAAAAGCGCAATCCAATTCATGCATCTAAGCCCCACTGTAATTGGCCATGATTTTTATGTTGGACCTTCAAATTTCTAGATGATAAGAATCTCAAGTGATATTAATCTTCTAAATCTAATGATAGCTTTCTGTTGTTTGATATCAAATAATTTCCTACTGTTAAACCTACTAGAAGTTGGAGGGATCTGCTTCTTTCTAGATGTATGGATCTGCTTCTTTCTATTGAATTTGAGTATCATTAATTGTTTTGTCCTCAGGTTGATTTTATTATTGGCCGTGAGATTGAAGTTGGAGGGATTTATAAAGGCAATGTTACATCAATCAAAGAATATGGTGCGTTTGTCGAGTTCAATGGTGGTCAGCATGGCTTGTTGCATATTTCAGAGCTTTCACATGAGCCGGTAATTGTTCTTCCAAACTTTGATTGTCTGAAATCACCTACTGTGATCAAGTCTTTCCTTCATACGGAGTAGTTATTAAGGATCCTTAATCTAATATCAGTGAGTTGTCGTCGGGGATCTTTGGGAATTTTAAAAACTGAATACAGTTGCATCTGGTTGAACAATCACAATTAAGTTCTTACTTGGGTATGGTTTAGCATCTAAATAGCACAATATTATTAATCATGCAGCCATTACAGAAGTAGTTTGGTTTGAGTTGTTGTATTGCCTTCGTGTGACAAACATATGACTATGCATTGCGTTATCAGGTGTTGCGAGTTTCAGATGCGGTGTCTGTTGGCCAGCAGCTTAATTTGATGTGCATTGGTCAAGATGTTCGGGGTAACATTAAGTTGTCCCTCAAAGCAACTTTACCACACCCAAAATCTGGATCCACTGAAGTGGTTCATGGATCTGTACCTTCCAAGGAGCTACCATCGAATATTCAGGCATCAGTAGACCAGTCCGAGGTTCAAGGAAAGCCAACTGATCAACCTTCTGAGATAAAATACGAAGTCAATGAGAGCAAACCTTTTGGTTCCTCAGCTCCGTCATTTCTGATCAGAACCACAAAAGAGTGCGATGAACAGGAAGAATTGTGTAGTTTGAATAATGATTCTGATGACAGATCTGGGAAGAAGGCCTCCACCAAGGCTGTTAATGCTAAAAATATGAAGATTGGGACAAGGGTAACGGGCAAGGTTTATCAGATACGTGCACGCGGATTAGTGCTTGATCTGGGAAGTGGACTTAAAGGAATGTTTCGATTTGAGGTATGTTGTCGTGTTCTTTGCTTTTCATTGATAGCAAGCAGTGAAGCCTTGTTATTAACAGTTGTTAGATCATCTTAGATAATGTTTTGCCATTGCAATTTGGTTGCAGATGGGCGACAGGAAGGACTATAAAGTCGGCGATGAGCTGAGGGTGGAATGTTCGAGTTTCAGTAGCAAGGGAGTCCCTGTCATGTCATTAGTGAAAGATATGTAGAGTTTATGCCCTTCTCACCCTAAACATTATCCCCCGGGAATACACATTTTTACAGAGTTCTCTCTAAGGAAGTTCTGCTGCAACATTGAGAGGTCGAAAGACCCCGTACCTTTGAGTATGATAGCTTCAAGAGTGTACCACAAATTTCAAAAATTTTGACCCATAATAAATATTCATTGGTGTTTAACCTGTGTTCGTTTGCCCCATCTACATTTGAGTTGAATTCGTTTGGAGTCTGAAGATAATTTTGTTGAAGGGCTTGTGGAGGTGTGATTGACTCCAACGATTGTTTGAGAGTCCAAATATGAAGTGTCCAGCCGTCCAGGGGCCACATTCATTCCTTGGATATTTTCATGCGCACATTCTTCTGCAAACTTGTGTTCTCACACTCTTGTTCTTGGTTTTGTCCTTTGAATTGAGGAGATCCAATAGGAGAGCTAATTATTGATTGTATAACTTAATGGTATTATGACCCGTGCGTTCTTGCGTGGTAAGTTAATAAAGGGGGATGTTATTCGCACGACCATTTTCTCGCCATCGGCACGGTGCCGGAGCCGAGTTGCTGAGTCGGCAAGGAAAATGCCGATGCCGAATCTCCAGGTCGGCAAGGAGAATGCAAGATTTCTGGCTCACCTGAAAATATGTTGTCCCGTCAACTAAACCGTACTCCCGTCACCTATGCCGCCGCCAATTCTCTGGGTCGGCATGTCCCAACGTCTGCAAGCAGAGAATCCGATAGCCTCAGGCAGAGTCACGGTCAGACTGAATGCCGACTTAGGAAGTAGGCATCTGCATCCAGCTTGCCGACCCAGAAATTCGGCAGCGATACCGTGCATTTGGCAAGATAGAGCTGTGCGAATAGCATAACCGTTAATAAATTATACTCCATCCGATCGGAAATATTTGATGCTTTAGGAGTTGAAATTTGATCAACAATATTTGAGTTTAAAGGTGGAAGTGAATTTCTTAATCTCCGTGCATATTTTTAAAACATCAAATATTTCCAATCGGATGGAGTATTTTATTATGTTCGTCCTGTATGTTTATTTTTTTTATTAAACTAGTCTAGACCATGTGCGCCACGCACGAGATTTTTAAAATTAATTTACGGGTTTTCTAAATACACCGCTAATTTTTACTGGATACACCGCTAATCTCCGCAACCCCCTGCGGACCGAGCTCAGCAACCCCTTGCGGATCTCCCCAGATATCGTGCCAAACACGCCCTAAAAGTCCATCGACAAAAGGTCTGCAAGACGTTGCGAAGAGAGGTCTGCATTAGGATGCGGAGTTCCCTAACCTATATGTTAAAAAAAATAATAAAAAATAAAAAGTATTCCGCATTAGGATGCGTAATATATATATATTTTTTTTTCTCATTGGAGGTGCGGTGCCCCCTCAACTGCCGCCACATTTTCCACCGGGGGTTTTAGTTTCTGTTTGAGTAGGCGACGTGGCTTCATGTGTGCCTCTCCTTTTTCAATTAGATTGTTGACCATATAAAAGGGAGCGAGCAATCGTCGATATGCTCAGTTTCTTTCTTCTCCATTTTTGTGTGATTGAAGTCGGATCTGCGGCTTTCTACAGATAGGTCGGCCATAGTTTCATAATTTGATTAATTATTTAGTGTTTTGACGGATAATGGATCACACCACACCACAAATGCACCACACTCGGAAGTGACCGAACCCGGAAGCCGGTGGCGTCAGCAGCTGCACGCGAATCTCTGCCGAGCTAGGAGGTCTTCAACCTTTCGCCGACTTCGGAAGTCGGTGGTGGCGGTTCTGATGTCGACTCTGGTGGCCGGACTCGATGAAGTGGTTGCCGACTCTGGAGTTCGGTTTCGCCGCCGTGCGAGTGGCGATATATTGACCGTCCGAATAACAGCGCCCGGACTCTACTACCCTGATTATGCTCCTGATTTTAATGAACATGACCTTCATCCATGACCTTCCCATCTCGTTTCTAGCTAGCTACCATTAATCACTCTCTTCCTTTTTTTTAGTTCCCTAACCTATATATATTAAAAAAAAATATAAAAAAAAAAGTATTCCGCATTAGGATGCGTAATATATATATATATATATTTTGCTCATTGGAAGGAGAATCGGACTCAGAGTCGCAACCGGGTGCCGACTTAACTCCGCAAAGAGTTGCGGAGTTAAGTCGGCGTAAAAGCTGTTTGGCACAACGTCAAAAGTATTCCGCAACAAAGTGCGGAATTAACTCCGCAAGGAGTTGCGGAGATTAGCGGTGTATCCAGTAAAAATTAGCGGTGTATTTATCAATCCCCTTAATTTAAGTACAATCATTTTATTTTTCGGATGTTATGATATTAATTATGCGTTTTAAATGACGTATAAAACATAGTACTAATCCGGGAAATATAGAATGTTTCCTTTGATTTTCCTTCAATTTTTGTCCTTCCATGGAAGAGTACTCGATCTTGGCCAAGAGGTTAGTGAAAAAAGCTCGTCGTCGATAACGCTAATGCTATTTTTTTCAACTTTGAAAGTTCAAGCCAGAAGTACTACAAAGTTGAACATCTGTTGATCTTCTATTGATTAAAGTTGGCTTTTTGATCAACATTAGTGAGAAATTATTTATGCCTAAGATATAAAGGTGTAATAAAAAAATGTAGATTAAGAAGTTCATCAACGCTGTAATTTGTAAGTAATGAAAATACTATATTCCATAACCACAAACATTTACATAACAACATACCATGCCTTCCCAGTTGAAAAAAGTACCAAACTTTCTGATTTCTTATTTTGTGGAGAATTTCTACAATTTGTGATGACGCCACTTGAAAACATATACTAGGTATATTCTAAACATCAAGCTGAAGTTTCACAACATGTTGGTGATGCAGTCTCTTGCCCATAAGAGACTAACTGCACATAATCTTAATCCGTTCCACGGGCCGACGAACTTATAATATTGATGAAAATAGGATAGTCACAAAATCTAGCAAAAATAGGGATGTAATTGATAGATTCATTCAATTGAAAACCTTGATATCAAAGTAAACTTGAGAATATTAATCATGACATCATTGTAAGAACATAAAAGAGGAAATAGAATGAAAACCTATTAGTTATTATACGTGAGCTAATTGATCTAGTAAGACTTGTGATAATGGATTCATGGTGCATTACTCTAATCCTTTGCAAACCTAAATCTAAATTAGGATTGATGATTTTGCTAGTGTTTTGCATCTCTGTTTTCTTTCCAAAGTAGAGTGCTGCCATTGACGTGGAGTGTTATGCATACAGTAAAACCATGCGAAATTGCGCAGGTTAGGCTATCGAATAAGGAACGACAACAACGGTCATATGCTTGGCTACAAAAATGGTTACCTCACCCTTGGTAATGTCTATACCGGTTGCAGGATCGATAGAACCCAACTTCAATTACTCGTATGGCAAGATTAATGAATCATCAACATGTTCTAAGTTATCCTCCTACATTGCACCGCCTTCTCGGGTCTCTTCTGTCAATGAAGATAGGAGGATTCGATTACCGGAATCGGGATGATAGCTAGGAGATTCTCCTAAAAAGAGATTCTTAGGTACCAGAGCTGGGCTGGAAAATCGCCTACTAAACGGCATTTCAGAAACACATGATGCTGGAGATACCCTTCGTGGTGTCCCAGTGGAACTGATAGATCCACTCCTGGATCCATTTTAGGTATGACCGGATTGATATCCTCTCCATGTGTTCCTTGGAGATCCCTGGACAAAGGTTGTATTGGTAAAAATCTCAAGAGAAACTCGACGGATGAACCTAAAAGTTACATTTATGGATCAACTACTTACTTCCATGTTGTGCTTTTCTCCCTTAATAAGAGCAAGCTTTCTTTCGAAAGAGTTACCATGATTCTGTCAAGATGAAATCCAAATATTCAGACTTTATACAAATATGTGGAACTATTGGAAAACTTCATTATCTTTGTTTTCGAGGAGTCGCGGGAAAAAATCGAGTGAAGAACTTTGGTTCATGCCCTTCTGTAACAATATAAAGAGGAGTTTCCAAAGATTGCCCTTGAGCCAAAAGATCAGCCTCTAGATATTTCTGGAAACAACATGCGAATAAGATGAAAAAAATACACAAATGATTGTTAAAAAGTGTATGTGTCGCTGGATGATCATACAGAACACTGTGAGTTCAATGATTAAGTACCTCCAATTCGTTTCGGTATCAGTGATAAGTCATCCTTGAAAGAGTACAAAATCACACTTGAAAAATGCCAATGCGGGCAAAATCATTCAATAGTGTTCTTACCTAGCCACGTTTCAACGCACGGTCCTTTGTTTGAACATTTGAATGACTTCCTATCCAGACGAAAACTTCTGTGTAGCAGTCCAGTATAAAGATGTCTTCTGTGGTTAAATCGTCATGTCCAAATTTGAATATCTCTTTCACCTGAAAATGATGGAACATCCGAACACAGATTCAATCCATCAGGTTTGTGTATCCGATGCACCCTTCACAGGCTTAACAAACCAAAGACACAAGCAGAAGTGTGAACTTACTTTGAGGTCACCTGAGCGCGAATTATCAGACCAAAATTAAAGAACCAGAACAATATATAGTGGGGGAAAAAGGCAAAAGAAATGCATTATATAGAAATTTAAGACCTTTAGTGATTGTATGGCACAAAAGCAGCGTTGATCTTCTATATAACTCTTAGATTCCTTTTTCCCTTGGGTATTCTGCTTTGCATCCAATGACTTTCCAGAAGTCCTCATGCTCTCCACCTTCCCTCGGCGACAAAGACGGCCAGGACGGCTGCAAAAGATAGCAATGGTAAAAGTGGTGAAAAGTCGAAGACAAAAAGATCAAGAGTCACTAAGAAGATAAGAATAAAGTGTTTTAATGACATACATTTAACAACTCAAGCATCATGTCAAGAAGATCATGATCTCTACTAGAAGTGAGATTCCCGATCCATGTGTAGATGATAGTTTCAGTTTGCAATACGAAGCAATAAGTCGAGTTTAGGGCACTTGAAACCTTAAAGTGGATAACTCTTGTCAAAATCAAAGTAGACAAGAACCAAACAGACAAAACGATAGCACTATAAAATATCTTACTGGATCAACTTCAATGGCTTGCATGTTATCTGGAGTAGTTCCCTGGACACGGAAAAGAGCCGTCTTGGTGCCATTATAAGTTTGGTCTTGAATGTCATTTTCAGCAATATAGCTTTTGTACCTGTCACTTATACCTCCCTACATTAAATGTACAAGGATGACAAAGCATAAGGAAAAATCTGAGCATACAATATCTCTAAAACATTGTCTTACGAATACAGACCTTGAAAATGATTAAGCTTTGCATAATCCAGAAAAATGGATCTGGTTCCTTGCCCTCCATGATTTGAGCCATAAACAGTACCACAGAAGCTGAATTAGCATTGGAAACAAATTGCAAGAGACTAACTGCAAGCGCTCAAAATTTTGCAGCTGTAGCACGGTTATAATTAGATTAGCAAAAGCAGCAAGAGGAAAATCTCTAGTAGAATAAGAAAACTCACCGGAACTAAAGCTCCTTTTATAGAGTTGGCCATAGAAATCATCTGGGATAGAGCATCCAATCTATAGTCCTGTCAAATATAATAGGGAAAAATAAATGAACAGATATAAACATACCTAAAAAAATAAAGACAATTCTAACATTCAAGGCTGGGATATTGAAATGGACGCCCTCCATTTCAAAAGCATTTCACTTTGTTAAGTTATTAAAGGAAATCAAACAAAGTTTTCAATATATCATTATAATACACACCATTACAATAGCACGACCAATCCAAGTGTAAGATATTTGCTCATTTGATTCAGAACCTGGATATGTATATTGTATGATATAGTAGTCCTCACTACACCAAACCAATAAAGGCCGATGACCAACCAAACCTAACACATAAAAACTAATATCATAATATATGAGTGAAAGAACTCTCAATAAAGGCCATTTGGATCCCTTGGGATATAGAAGTTACTTTCACTGTGCCACTACAATCTATGGACGGACTGCATTCTTCTTCAGAATCTCCTTCACAACATAGCCTTTCTGCTTAAACATTGCTGCAAAATCATACAACAGAATACGGATTTAATTACATAATCTCTTTCCGGTTTTCATTTCATTTCAGTGATATACCTACTAATTTCTCTCGACCTTCTTTTGTTAAATGACTTACAATTGACCTGTCCTAAGATCTGAACCCTTGAAAAAATTACTCGACAGAAGGAATGCAAAAAGACTGAGAAACTGTATCACAGACACGGCAAAAAAGGAAAGACGAATGATGCCAAATTTTGAGCTTATTCCCCTCAAAAAAAATATTTTCATTAACTAAAGTAGGAAGATATCTGAGCAAGTAGTCAATAAGCTATGAGCTACTTACTTCCACAGTTGAGATCGCCTTCTTCCGTTCTGACATAGAGGTACCTCTTCCCATCCAAACATACACGAATCGGCCATAACTTCATTGAATTCCCCTTGGAGTGTTATCCTGTTCATACCAGAAGTTCAAATGTACAGTTCAAGAAGGAAACAGAAGAGAATTTACTATAAGGGGATTGAACAAACACGAATCGGAAAGAACTATCACATACACACATAGCCTTACTAATGGTTCAGTACACTATTACACTCAAATGGATCGAGTTAAACCTAATTCTATCTAGTAAGAGATATCTCATGTTCATTTTTGCCATAGTAATTAACCGAAATCCTTGTTCAGGCACAGTCTTATGATTATCGAATGGAATCAAGTATCACAAGTAAGGCTCCTCAAGTGGAAATCAATTACCAGATGGATGTTGGGTCTTGCTTTTGCTGAAAAAAGGAAGGAGAATCCTTAGGAATAGGAGCATAGCCTTCAAATAAGCTCCGGAATTCACCAGCATCTGAGTCACCGACAAATTTTCCATCCTAATAGGACAAGAAAGAACAGGTCAGGAAGATAAATATTCTAAAACTCAAAACCAAAATGGAAAAAATGTGTCACCTATTGCTCTTGACAGATCAACAAATCAAGATTTGACTATAATCACTTACTAAACTCTTAATACTCAGTTTAATTGCAAGGTTTGCTACTTTCTAGTTAAGTAAAAAAAAGATAAGTGGATTTGAGTTCTACCATCATGGGGGATGCCTTCAGTCAACTTAAGACCCCAAACTCTAGGACTCACAAGATCAAGTTAGGTGCAAATGCATTTTTCAATTCATTTCAACTAAGAACGTGTTAGGTGCTCTATATTTCACTTGAAAGTGAATAAAACTAAAACCACTTGAAGCTTTAAGATCTGAAATGAATATGTAAATCTAACATTTGCTAGAACACCTCTGGATAGACATGGCCACGGGTCCGACCCGCCGGGTCAACGGGTCGGACCCGCCGGGTCGGCAACCCGGGTGGTACGACCCTAACCCTGACCCGGGATTCCCACGGGTCGACGGGTCGGGTGACCCGCCGGGTCGGCGGGTTGGCGGGTCGGAGTCCCGGGTCGGCCACGTGGCGTTGAAGGGTTGACCCGGCGGGTCGACCCGCCGGGTCAAGGCCGGGTCAGGTTATTTTTTTACGTTTTAGTGATGTTTTGTGGATTGGTGAAATAAGGTTTCGTGTTTAATGGTGTTTGGGTTTGGGGAAAAAAAAGATGGAAGAAGGGCTTGAATCGGTTTTCCAATTGCCTACGTATCCTCCCGGGGGAGAGGAATCAAAGCCCACGTAGTTCTTTACCTGTTGTCTGAACCCCGCTTACCTTTTCGCCTATTCGTCGGTGTCGGATTGGCGCTGGCCCTGGGGATCGACGACTCCACCGTCAACGGAGCTCCCGACGGATTCGGAGTCCACTCCATCATCAGGCTCTGATCCGGTGTTGATGAGGTTCTTCTGTATTCTCATCTCAGCCTTCTTCCAATCGGCGAGGCATACTTGTGCTTCGAGGTTCTCAGGGAGCAAGTTTGATCTATTCTCGGTAAGAATTTGTCCCCCTTGGCTGAATAATTGTTCCACTGCGACGGTGGAACAAGGGGCTCCAACTATTTGTCGAGCGATCACCTGCAAGGTCGGAAATCGCTGTCTTTCTACTCGGCCCCACCATTCTAAAATATCGAAATCTTCATCTTCATCACTGCGAAATTCAAAGTTAGTAGACAAGTATTCGTCGAGCTCCGAGTGGGGGCTCGACGAGGACCTCGACCTCTTTGCGCCAAAAATATCTCTGGCAAGAGCCTTAGTTCGAGCGGTAATACTAGTGCGGGAGGAACCGCTCGAGCTGGAAGGCGCAGGAGGAGGAATGTTAGGCGCTCTAGCGCCCGTAGAAAAATGAGTATATAATGCTTCAAGTATTCCCCTAACTCTATCAACTATAATTGAAACATTGCAATCGGGATCATTATGGATATCGAGCGTAGGATAATAGTTTTCTAAAAACTTTTGAAGCCCAGTTAATTTGTATCTAGGGTCGAAACAACAAGCTACGAGGAAAATATCAGGAATAACTTTGTAATAAGACAACCATTTCGCCCGCATGGTGAAAACAGCGTCGGATATGCATTGCACTTGAAGCCCGTCTTGAAGAGCTATGGCAATGTTCATAGCGACAAAACAGAAAACACTAGATGTAGGAATGTAAGCATGACTAAAAGTTTTGGTTGCATCATGGAAGACCTTGAAAACCTCCATTATATCTCGAGCAACCACCCACACATCCCCAAAAACGTTTGAACCTTCGATGTTTTGAGTGGCAAAAGCGGAAAGAAGATCTCTATATTGATAAGAATCAAAAATCATTTTGTAAGTCGAGTTCCACCGAGTGCTAACATCTCGGGGGAAGTTCTTCGGGCGGATGTTGTTAGAGCGGCAAAATTGGTGCCATTGATGGCGAAGCTGTTTGTTTCGCCAAAGTGCCCGTAAAACATATCGAATAGGTTCGGTTTTCTGTTGTAAATACGTTAAACCATCTTGAACACATAAGTTTAAAATATGAGGTGCGCAACGTATATGGAAAAATCTCCCCCCTATCCCGGGCTGACAATATTGTGTTAACTCTGGGATAGAGGCGGTGTTGGCGGATGCGTTGTCAAAACCGATTGAAAAAACTCTTTGAGTCAATCTATACTCTTGTAAAACTCTGAAAATAACCGCAGCTATGTTACGGGCCGTGTGGGCCTCGTCAAAAACTCGAAAAGCCAAAACTCGTTTGTGTAAAATGAACCGTTCATCAACCCAATGGCAAGTGACACCCATATATGAGTGGTGTTGCCAGTGGTCGGTCCAAATATCACTACAAATTGAAACATGTAAATCGCTATGTTTTTGAAAATATTCAATTAATTCAGCTTTGCGGGTGTTATACCTTTTTATCATTTTCCTCTTAACCGTGTTTCGACTCATAGGTTGCCAAGCGGGCTGAACATTTTCCGTAATAAATTCGTTGAAACTTAAACGTTGTGCAAAGTTATAAGCTAGGCCTTCGGCCGCTATCATTTCAGCAAAGTTATCACTACAACTAGCATAATCATAACTCCATAAACCAGGGGGTTGAGAGGAAGTAGTTGCGTACCCGGATAGTTGAGTTTGACCTTTCGCCAAGCCGAGTTTCTCCGGATGCTTCGATTCGATATGGCGACCGTAGTTGCCATATCCGTTCCCCTTCTTGTGTTTGTAGACCTTCGGGCAAAAGTTGCACTTGACGGAGAAATAGTTTTCGCCCCATCCCGGAGCAGGAGGGCCCTTCTTGAACCAGTATTTCATTGTGGCGGCCCTACAAGCGACCGGTAGCTCGTCGGCGGCTTCGGGAGTGGCGTCGGGATCGGCCTCCAACCCGGACTCCTGAGTCGGGATGGTGGAAGGCATGGAGGGAGTTCCCAGATCGGCAACTTCATTCTCCTCAATTCCCGGATGCTCATCGAGTAGCACCTGATCCCGACGCCGTCGGGATCCGCTCGCTCCGCCTCCAGCTACGGAGATGGAGGCGCTACGTCGAAGGCTAGGCTCGGGTTGGTGACCCGATCCCGAGCCGCTCGGCCCGCTCCCCTTGTGTGACGACGGGGTTCCGCTTACACTCCTTCGACCTCGGGAAAACATTTTCAAATAAAGTGGATTAGAAATTTGTTAAAATAATATCAAAATGTAATTAAGAGAAAATGACGGAATAATGAAGAAAAGAAAGAGTTGATAGAAGTGGGATTTGGTGATGCGAAGCGCCGAATTCTCGGAATTCTTGACTTGTGAACCACCGACTTCCGACTTCCTCGATTCTCGAGCGATTAGAGAGCGATTAGAGAGCGATTAGAGAGTAGGAGATGTGATGAGAATGAGATGGTGTGATGAAAATGGGAGGGAAGGGGTAGTATTTATAGTGCAAATGGGAAGCTTTTGGAGCCAAAGGAAGCCCGGGTCCAACGGTCGACCCGGCGGGTCGGCCGTTGGTTTTCAAAAAATGTAGCCGTTGGAGTGTTGGACCCGGTTTTTTTTTTTTTTCACTTTTTTCACATTGTAATTTGTAAATTTATAATAGGTTGTGTTGTTATTTATTTGTTTGATGGTCAAAACTATTTATTTAGGTTTATTAATTTATATGTTGGAAATTTGGATTAGTTAAAAAAACCAAATAGTACACACATAAAACCCAATTTTATTACAAAACAAACAACGATTACGAACTCGTACCGGATTCATTGCCTCGGTCGATATCGCGCTTGGCGACATAAGTCATAAAACACTTACTTCCTAGTTCCTACTTTATTTGCATAACATCATAAACTTCACAAAACACAACACTAAAATACTAATTACCCGACGATCCCGATGATTCGTCGACTTTTTCGGGGTGCTTCTTGGCTAGATGATTCTTCAAGTTGCCATAACCCAAGTTGTTCGTTACCTTGTACTTATGACCGCAATAACGACACTCCGCTTCGAACTTTCCCGGGCCTTGGTCGACCTTGTTGAAATGATTGAACAATGCGGAGGAGCTCGATGAGGTCTTCGAGGATCCGCTCTTACCGCCGGCCATTACGACAATTGACAGAACGACGGGAATGAATGAAATGTAAGTTGATTGATGGGATGTGCAAGTAAAATGAATTGGGGAAGAGGGGATGCTATTTATAGAGTCGAGCCTACGTTCAACCCGAGCAACGGCTAGTTTTTTTTTTAAAAAAAATAAACGGTCAAGTGGGACCCACCTCCAACGGCTAGTTTTTTAAATGCTCAACCCGTGACCCGCCGGGTCGACCCGGCGGGTCACGGGTTGAGTTTCCCTCGACCCTAACCCTGACCCTCAACCCGACCCAACCCTTCGACCCTTGGACCCGGACCCGCCGGGTCACCGACCCGGCGGGTCACCAACCCGGCGGGTCACGGGTCGACCCGCCCGACCCGTGACCCGTGGCCATGTCTACCTCTGGATACTTAAAAATTCACATACAAGCATGGTGAACAATAACAACAATCAAATGCCCAGAGCATAGTCGTTGCACATGTGTTTGGAATAATTTTCTTCATTATTTTCATGCCAAAGCTCATTCGGAATAATTTTTATTATAATAAAACACTCTATACTTAGAGCTCTCAGATGTGCAAGTAGCCATCATGTAAACACAAGCCTGATTGGCATTGCACGGGTGTTTGAAATTTTACTTGTCTCAAGTTCCTCATTGAGTAAGCTCAATTTTACAAGTTGTAGTGCCTTCACCTACAGGTTGACAACCAATTCATAAAAACATCAAATAAGATCCAGCTTGTGAAACTAACTGCACATAACCTCTGTCTAGGAAAATCTAAAATCATATCCGCTTAGAGAGAGAAAAAACTTTGAACACTAACTTTTACAGAATTCAAGACCAAACCTTTGTATAAAGCTCCAAACCCCTCATAAAGGATTGTTAGGCGCCTGGTTCTTGCTTCACCTGCAACAATTGTAGAAGCATCCGTCCAGCCAACTATTTGTATCCTACAACGGACCACATCTAAGGGGGTACGCAATAGCCTGACCCGTGGTGCCAACAAATGCCTCACAAGCAAGCCTTTTAGTCACACTCAGCTCAGAATCTTTCACAAGTCCTAATGGCTTCGCCTTGATCAACCAATCTTTAAAAGATTCATATACAAAAAACTTAAGATCCATGCAGGGCACCTACAAAATTTAGACATTTCATAACTTTTTAAACTCCACTTAGCAAGCATGAGCAAATACTCAGGATCAAAAAGGTCCAATTCTTTGCAAAAATTGGTGGAGAATTGTTCTTCACTTAATATACCTGATTTAATAGTAGATGTCTTTCAATTATAAGAGCGCGCTTCAAGGTCCCCAAACTGCATAAGGAATATTTGTCCCTTGCCAGAGAAGGGCTTGCTTATACCAAAGTCTCGAAGATTCTCTTGGTCGGATAAGTAGACCCACATATCCTAGAATATTTATAATAAAGCCAACATATAAGTTAGCTAACTAAAGAAGGACAAGAGCAAGAATAACAGTGCCACATGGAATCTTATACACAAACAACATGCCTGGAATGAATTTCTTATAGGCACCATAGATCAGAAATCATAATACAAACAAATATGAAAGAATATGAATAAATATTATTTAGAGTAAACAAACCAAAGAAAATGCATTTTATGAAAGAAAGTTAAGCACTATTAACCTATCCGTGAAAGCAACAATTAATGTAGAATCTTAGAATAAACCTATATTACTGAACTAATAGGAGATTGAACATCTCTCTGGTATGAATTCCTTTTACAATTATCCAACAGATTAATGCCTAAAAGGAAAATTGTTACTTTAATTGGTATAAAACTATAAATTATGCTTATTTTGTAAGGCATTACCAACTGTTGAGATAAACACAACTTGGCATATTCATCCCCCAAAAGTAATTTTTAGAATAGAAAAACACGCCTAGTGTGTTGGTACCATAGAATTGAACAAATAGGAACATTGCTAACATAAAGAGAAAGGAAAAACTCCCAAGTGACTCGACAACCCTTCAAAAACTGTCTTCAGGAAAAACTCTCAAGTGACTCACAAAACTCCAGCAGCTCCATCTATGATTGAAACGCAGAGGAAACCATCGAACACAACAATTAAAAGGGTGATAATAAGGAATTATAACAACCCAAGACCTAGAATTAAAAGGTAGATGAAATTCAGCATCTCGTCCTCAATAGAATGAATGCATAAAAAACCTACACATGCAACATTGATCCTATGAAAGAGATAAACTCTCCACCTACAAATCCTCAATTTTGATCGAAAAAATCCCTAAGAATAATGCAACTAAAACATAACTGATAACCATGAATTAGAGTTTCAATCTTGTGCCAAACATGTAGTAAATTGATGGATCTTAGTACCCATAACTCAAACTAAAAAAACCCCCTACAACCAAAATCAATACCTAACCAAACCTATACGTTCAACTCCTACAAAAAGGTCGGCATAGCCTCCACTGACCACTTCGCAGCAACCTCCTGTAGGCAAGAATTTCAGATACACAAGAGGATAACCTACTCATTGACTTCCAGGTACTGGTCGACTTATGAAACTAAAGTTTGAGGTACAAGTCGACTAATAAAACTAAAGTTTGAGGTACAAGTCGACTAATAAAACTAAAGTTTAAGGTAAAAGGGCTATAATCGAAAATGTTGCTACATAAATTGGCGTACAGGAATAACGTTGATAAAGTCTATCTATGCAATTGAAAAACAGAAATCACCTTTGCAAGCATTAGAGCTCTGAAAACCTCCTCATCCTCGAGCGAAGCCGCTCTATAACTACATTTAAACCCAATCAAAATCTCAATAACTGATGGTTGGGAGATTAACTTTGCAATACCTGAATTTGTTGAATATGAGGTGCAGAGAAGGAGGCGTGATCCATTACCCAACGAACAACTTGACGAGTCTTGTGCTTCTTCTCAGGCCTATGCATTGAACCAAGAAACGTCAAGGAAGATCCCACTTGGTTAATACCAGAAAACAATTGATATAATTCTTCATACTAGATAGAGAAACACTAATGAGTTCCTATAGAAGGATGCTAAAAATAAAAGTTTAAAATTGAAAGCAGAATAGACAAAGATATGCTCCATAGCTCAATCGACAAAGATTTGCCCTTGGGATCAATGTCTAGCACCTGCAAACAAAGCTTTTCAGTGATTTATGTTTGTTTGCCTTAAAAAAACATTTTAGAATGATCAAACAACAATAGAAAGAATTTGTAAGCTTTTTCGCTCAATGAAAAATCTGAGTACATATATACAAACCATGTTATGAGGTAACAAAGCCAAAATACTATTTTGAAGGTTTTCAGGTATGGAAGCATAGTAGCAACCCTTAAAAAACTTTAGAATATGAATTATCTCTTCTAAATGTAAAGAATGTTTAATCAGATGCTGAGAAGGGCTCAAATGATGTAGTATGAGCCCAATCGCTCAAAATGATCAAAATAACAATCACAACCCCAAAGTCTAATCATCGTAAACATACAACCTAACACTGACCCAAAACGCCGTTACGAGGAGCCAAATCCTATTAGGTCAATCCAACCATAAGTAGAATTTTGTAAACAAAATTAGAAGCCCTAGAAAGCAAATATCAATTTAGCACAAAATTTACACCATTAAAACTCAATGAGAATCGCTATAGCAAAAATCCAAGGGAGAATTTGTAGGAAGAGGAAGAGACATGGAATTTAAAATTAACCCTAATTACTTCCAAGAAAGAGAAGAACTCACCCCGATTCAATTTCTGCGGACGAAGGTCCAGAATGAGATGGAACCATCGAATTCTCCCTTGGTTGTTCTTGCGCAAGACCACGACCCCAACAAAGGACTCTTTGGTTGTTCTCTCTCCTCATCTCCGGCCCGATCAGCTACGTCGCGAGCAGCTCCTTCGCCACCGCCGCTGCCAATCAACACTGCCAATCATCACACTTGTGCTGCTTCCTGCCGACACGCGCTGGCGACAGTGCCGACTCGTGCTTCTTGTCGCCGTCGGACTTTCGGTCGCCAGGTTAGCGGTTTTACATAAATGAAAAGGGAGAAGCGGTTTTTAAACTGAGAGGACAAGTAGGCATAGAAGAAGTAGAACGTGGGTTGAAAACCCAAATTGAATCTGCAGTTGAGAAAGGTTAGAGAAATAAAGGGCAAAATTGGAAGAAAATAAAAAGCTCTTTAAGTCGCCACGTGGGTAGCCTGAGAGGGCTTAAAAGTCTAGAACTTTAAGTTCTAGGGAGATTGTGAAAGTAAAAAAAATTGACTTGATTAGTTTCATTGGATTAGTTTTTATAAATTATAATCTTAAATTCTATTTGATCATCCAAAATATATTGGGTTATTTTATGAGAAAATTTGGTGTTTTGTACCTTGAGCACATTTAATTAGATGCTAGTTTAGTACCCGTACTTTTGTGCGGTATTTTTTAATAATAATATATGTGACATTAAAAAATTTGTAAACATATTTGTAATTAAATCTTAAATCATAACTACCACGCGTAAAATATATCTATAATTAATTAGAGACAAAACATATAATAATCTTTATTATGGAACCAGTACTAAACTAATTATAATATATTTACAATAAAATGACGGCGGATAGACTCGATAGTTTTGATTTTGATATAAGTTTATAATTTATATTTTATGATGCTCATTTTGAGGAGATTATTGGTCGGTAAGGGAAAGATTCACATATTATTTTACATGTATGAAAATACTTAAATAATAATAATAATTTGTAAGGGTAGTGCCCACGTTCTAACAAAAAAACGTACATATATATTTTCAAAATTTTAAATTTCAAAAAAAATTATGTATTAACACTCATTCAACTAATTAATTTCATCTAATATTTGTTAATTATTATATCAATTTAAATATGAGAATCAAAGAAAAAGAAATTAATTTATATATTATACGTACATAATCATGATATGAATATAATATTATAGTATAACAAACAATCTTGATGTATGAAAATATATGTAGATTTTTTTAACAAATTAATTTGTAAACATCGAAATTTTGTTTTAGGCTATAATGTATATTTGTTTTAATTTATTAGTACTTCGTTAGTATATTATTAATTATATTGCCTACAAATAAAAAGAGATACAATATAATATATTCATATGGAACAAAATTTGGTAAAATTGTGTAAAAAATCTATCAATATCTAATGAAATTTTGTAAAAATATTATCTTAAGTATATATTATTATATTGATTAAATAATTGGATATAAATTGGGTAAAATCTTATCTTCCGTATGTATTGCTATATTATACTATTGATTAAATAGAGTTGGATTAATTTTTCATAAAAATATATATTTAGATTATATAGTTATATATTATTTCTGAACATAAAAAAAATATAATTGCATAATTGGATATGAATTTATAATTACATATCTCATAGGAAATTATAATATTGATTATATAGAGTTAGATTATTTTTTGATTGGTTAAAATTACTACGACTTCTTCTTATTATATAATAGATAATAGATTCATGTGTACGTGGATAATACATGGCCACTTGAAAAGAAAATTCAAAGAAAAAGAGATATAAGTTACGCACATTAGATCAATGAATCAAGAGAAACACATACTTGACAAAATTATGAAGAAAAGTATCTAGCAAATAATCAAATTGGAACGGAATTTAAACTAAACAACCAATTAATCATACATTATTATTCACATCCATAATCAAGACAAACAAATATGAGAGAAAAATTAAGAGACTGTAATTTAGAGAATCCCAGCCAAATAAAAATAGATTACCTCGCAGTGAAAAGGGTGTTGTCAACTTCGAATATCCGGTTCACTACATGGAGCCTTCAAGCTTATATTTGCATGTAGATCGAAGGTTGGGGGAATAAATCGGCACCGAAGGACTATCCCAGTACTCGTTTGCTTTGTTGGTGTTCTCTGTTTTCAAGTACTCGATCCATCGGCCTCTACATTGTCACCTCTCAACTAAGATTTGTCAAGTGACTTACACTTGCTTCTACGCCCCCGTATTACATTAAACCGAATACTAATTAGGAGATCACGAAGCAAATAAAAGTATTAATAGGGAAAAACAATGAAAATCTTGAGAGGGCAGTGGCCACTACCATCTTGAGATTGCAATTGTGTTTTCGAATTGTAAAACTTACAAAAAATAATTTAGAGAGCATTAATTTCCATCAATTTCATCAACTTTGTCAATGGGTGATATATATCAATCATAAAAAGAAAAAAGTGAGAAAAGAAAAGTAGAAAATAGATTATATAGAAAGTGATGGCGTGTAGAGAAAGCAAAAATCCTAAAAATCCATACAGATAAACTCATATTTATTTATTTATATTAAAAAAATAAATTTTATTTTATTTTAATTTTATCTAATGAATATCTAAACTAAGCAATTGCCATAATATCGAGAATATCTCAACTGATTCGTATCATAAGGAATTAAAAGAAAATCCAATTATACAAAATAACTTAATTAATTATTACGTAACTAAAAAATCCTACATTATCGAGAATATCTCAACTGACTCGTATTATAAAAAATCAAAAGAAAATCTGATTATACAAAATAACTTAATTAATTATTACGTAACTAAAAAATCCTACATTATCGAGAATATCTCAACCGATTTGTATTATAAGAAATTAAAAGAAAATTCGATTATATAAAATTAATTAATTAATTGTTACGTAACTAAAAAATCCTACATTATCGAGAATATCTCAACCGACTCGTATAATAAGAAATTAAAAGAAAATCCGATTATACAAAATAACTTAAATCAATTATTACGTAACTAAAAAATCCTACATTATCGATAGTATCTCAACCGATTCGTATTATAAGGAATTAAAATAAAATACAATTATACAAAATAAATTAATTAATTATTAAGTAACTAAAAAGCCCTACATTAAAGGAGAAGCCGCCACATGGCTTAGGCGACTTCTCCTTTAGTATTATAATATTGATTTAGTTTTTTTTACTTCTTTTATTAGGCGTGTTAGACCCTTTAATTTTTTTTAGCTATACTAACCTTTTACCTTCCTCCCTCCCTCCCATCGCTTTATTGTTCTCCCACCGCTCGAGTCCGAGAAGAGGAAAGAGAGAGAAAGACTAGATCACAAAAGACCACTATGGTGTGAGACCGAGATCGGAAGAGAGACAAAGACGAGGTCATAGAGGAAGAGGGAGGTGCCGACAATAGAAAAAATGGCAAACGAGAAGATTCGAAATCGAAGCGAAAGATGAAGCACCGTTCGGATTCAAATTCCGATCGAGTCTGAGATCGACAGTGACGGAGGTAGCAAATCAAGTGAATCCGAAGAAGAGAGGAGGCACAGAAGGAGCACGAGGAGGCGTTGTAGCTCCAATCGAAGGTCGCATGGACGCCACAGTGATGAATACTCCGATTCGAATTCAGGTTCTCGAATACAGGTAAACCTTTTTGACTTTGTTTGTGGATTTAAGTATTGAGATGAATTCAACGCCTTGAAGATAGGCATTTTGACTTATGCATAAACGAAAGCAAAATCCTTGGCTTTTACTTGGCTTCTACTGAAAATATTCTTGACCCTTCAAGCTTCAAAGAATTGGTAACTATTTGAGTATGTAGCTCCTATATATGGTAGAGGCTCGGGTTAGAACTATCAATCTGACATGATTAGATGAATTTTTAGAGGCATGAAGTGCCAATATAAACTGTCTTGACTATTAATCTTTTGTTCTTCTGTGTAACGGCCCAGATTTTAAAAATCCGGGTTACGTTTAGAGGGAAGAATTACCCCTCTGCCAGATCTTGCAATCCAAGTACGAGCTGCTAATTTATCAACTTCAAGTTATAACCCTGTTTAAGTCTTAAGGATTTAATGATATAATTCAAGAAAAAGGGGATTTCAAACCCTCAAAACAATCAAATAATCTAATCATTATCTGTCTGGTTTCTCGGGCCATTCCATTCTAGAGAGAGTGGCTCTGCCCTCTCTCTAGAATCCCTCAAACCTCCATTGTGAAACCTAGGGTTCTAACCTTCCTAATCCCTTTTTTTTTTTGGAAAATTGTTGCAACTGATTTGGGGCCTCTTCTTCGGTCAACTCCCTTTGCCTATCTATGGTGTAGTCAGGCTGATCGGTGGCCTTCCTCTCCATTTTGTTGTCCTTTAGGTGGTTCCGCTTCGAAGTCTGTCGATTTCCGTGATGGTTCTCCTCATGCTCCTCCCAATGTTCATACTTTTTTGTTCGTCCTCTTCCAATCGTCTTCCCCTCGGTGGTCAATTCCTGTGTTTTCAGAGGCCGGGCCTTTGTTTCGCCCTCTGATTTGGGGTTTTGTTTGCCGATCTGGTATTCGGTGTTCTTGGTTTCCTTCGGAGAATCCTCGATTTCACCTTGATCTCTATTGATGTATTCATCCTTTCTCCGTCGTGCTCCCCCCTAATCTTAACACAGATCCTTCTCTAGGGGTTTCGATGCCTCCGGTTGCCACCCTTAACCTGCATAAACCAAAAACCTCCTCCTCATCTGTTGTCGGTTTTTTCGACGAGCTCCTTCGCCGATCTGAGCTTGTTTCTCCCCATTTCTTCTGCTTTTTAAAGCGTGGTGGCGTTCCTCAAGGTGTTTCGTGGTGCATCATCTCTCCCCGGTGCCTGTTCGCTGTCGGCGTTGGGTTCGACGGCGGTCGCGGATCCTGGGTGTCCTCCTTCTTCCTATGGCCTTTGGTATCCCTAGGCCCGAAGGAGACCCGTGTATCCGAGCCCGTAATCCATTGCTTTGGGCCCAAGGTTTTGCCTTGGGTCCAAAGCTGTCCATAGAAAAAGGACGCGTTGTCCGTAAAAAAGGAAGGAAAAAAATTATTATCTACTATGCTTCTTTATATATATAAATATGTGTAATTTCTTTATTTATATATTTATATATATATAATTACATATATTTGGCTATATGTATTACTTTACAAACCCACCCGAAAGGGTTAAACTAAATCCCGAAAGGACTTGATTAAAATCCCGTAATAAAATCCCGAAAGGGCTTTCAGGTGCGTTTTGCTGGGGTGGTTCTTGGCGGCATCTCTGAGTGTTCGTGGCGTTCATATTCTTAGTTGGGGCTCTGGCGTTCGGTGTCGGGTCTGGCTGGGGTCGAGGCGGTGTGTATCGAGGCGACTCCGTGATTCGGAAATTTCCTTGGAGGTTCGTCTTCACTGCCCACAGGGACTCCTGATGTACCGCTGGCCAGCGGTGTCATTGCTTGGTGGTGCTTGGCGTCGTGTCGTAGTCTATGTTGTCCCTAACGTTTTAGGTTTAGGTTCGTTTGTTCGCTTATTTTTGTTTGCTTGCCACCTTTTGTATTGCACCTTCTATTTTAGATTGTATGTTTGACGGTTCACTGTCTGTCGATTTTGTCGGCCACTCAAAGAGTCAGGCCTGTCTGACCTTCGAATTCTTACCTTATAAAAAAAATCTAATCATTATCTGTGCTTTCGCACGTGAACCTGTCCTAATTCAACTAGTCAAAACTCAAGGAGATAAAACGAGTTTAAATCAATATAAATACAACATGTTTCTAAATGACAACCTTAACCAAAACATTTGTAAAGTCAAGTTATAATAGGTGATGTCTTCTTAACACTCTCGTCCCATGAGAAAACCCCGCCATAGAAGTAAATCAACAAGCAAAAGGGAGCGGGTACCTGAAACTATACCACAAGTCAAGGTCGAGCCACTCATGCGGGAACGGAAGTCCTCGCTGAGGTCATATAATACGCCTATACCTAGAATAAAGGATGCTCTAATGCAGTACTGGAATTTAAATCACACAAGCATGCTGACAGTTTATATAATGCAGAAAGCGATAAATTGGATCCACACAGAATGCCAAGTGGCATATCCCTCTCCTACCTCTGCACCCCTTCCCGTTAGTGCAGAGACTGACCAGTTCGGTGCTATAGCATAGCAATTTCCTCGTGGTGGTGCACGAACCACGGCATCATCATCATCATCATATCATCTCATCGCTTGCCCGATGGTGCTGGGCTATCATATCATGCTCATATCGACTCGATTGACTCAGGGTAAACCCGATGGAGCTGGGCTACCCTATAACCCTAGCAAAAACTCTAGGACTATCACAGATAACGACCGTTCTGTTTCAAATGTATAAAGAATAGGGATGCTCATTCATAAGTGCAAGTTCTAAGCATGGTACTACATGTCATGCTTTTATGCATATGCAACACCTACATACTATATAACACATCAGGCATGAGGTCCAATCACTTGAGCAAGCCCCGGAGGACTTACCTGAAGTCTTCAAATTCAATTAGTCAGCAATCAACCCACTCAGAGAATCATCCATCGGCAAACAAGCCACTCGGAGAACCATCCAATCACACTAGCGAATAATAAGCAAGGAATAGCTCATCAATACATATTTAATTAACACACAAGAAGGCGTTCAAGTCGTCACAAGATTCAACAATATTTCATCTAAATAATCTAACTCTCTCATCATGACCATCATTCTCCATTAACCCTATTCTCATCAAGTATGACACTTAGTTCAAAGTTTTATCAAGATCATCACTCAAAACATCTTACTTCAGATCAAGCTTAGTTTTTCCTTAACCATTTACTCAAGTAATTCATCGATTATCAAATCCTCCAAAAGCCAACAAGGATCTCTTTTATCAAGTTGCTTCTTCAAGGATCACATATTCGTCCGTATTCGAAAGTAAACCAGGATAATCAACATTCTTGAACACTCTTTATAAGGTCAATTATAACCAAACCATTCAAACAAAGTCATAACTCGTAAAATACCACAATAACTTCTAAGATAATAAGTTCTCAAGACATCTCTCATATCCTTGTAATGGTTGTAGTCAATCTTACTAACTTCTATAAAACAAATCTTATTTATCAAATCAACTTATCACCACACGCATATAAGAAAATATACAAAAAGGGTAACTAAAGTAACTCAAGGTTTCTAGACGGCTTCTATAAATCCATTTGTAGCCATTTACTTAAGAAAACATACGTTAACACGAGTAATATTAAGAGAATAATAAATTCTCAAGACAAGCCTTGTATCATTCTAATAGTCATAGCCATTTACCCAAATCTTAATCTAGCTCAATTAAATACTCGGTGAAACGACTTAACTAAGTTATTCAATAATTATAACCACTTATTCTACTCATTTGTTCCCGCTCTTTAAGTGAGGAAACATTCAATTCGATCACCTAACATAATAAATATACGTTAAAGGACCCCAATTACCAATACATTTTATTCTTATTTTACTTATTAATGATCTAGTCACGAGAATTATCTAGCTATAACACCCCATTATATTCCAATTTATATCTGATAATTAAGTCAAGTCACTATGTTTCACTTTTTAAAGCATAAATATCTTAGGCACATAAACGAGCCATTAAGCTTCAAGTTAGCAGGAGTCCCTTTATTTCATTTTATTTACCAAAGTCAATCACCGAGTAAGTTTAATCAATTTCCTTAAACAACTCATAAAATGCTAAAGTAACAAACAAAAACCAAGTTATCAATTTAATATCAAATAAAACCATTAATCAAGCTGAATGAAGTATAGTGGATAGTTTAATTAGTCACATAAATCCAAAAGTTGGCCAAAGTCATATTCATAAATCAGAAAATTCCCAAGTTAAACTGATATTCCCAAGCAGAGCCCAAGATTCGTACCATCCCGGAATCGATCGGAGTGAAACTCAAGTTGCAGCCGTAGTGAGTGGCGAGGCAGGTCCGGAGATCAACCTCGGTTCGCAGCTTCGGCTTTAGAGGTGCGATTTTCGGTCTGTTTCTCGGGCTCACGCAGTAGCCCGGCTCGGCACGCGGAGGTAGAGACTCGTCTGCGAGGCTTGTTTGCGCCAGATGTGAGAATGAGGATAGGAGAGAAGGGTGCTAAGCCATGGAGGAGGGCTCGTCGAGTTTGCTACAGCAACAAGCGCTGTTGGGCATCGGCTCTGGTGACGGAATCTCGAGGATGAGGGGTCGAGACCGAAGAGAGAGGGGTCGAAATCTCAGGGACCCAAGCTCCATCTTCTTGCGGTTCGACTCCAGCGAGCTCAGCCGGTGGCTCCTGGAACCCAAGCTCCGAATAGCGTCGTCGAAGATCCGCTTCAGCGCTCTTCAATGGTGATTGACAGGAACGAGAAGTAGAGAGGCGGTCGGATGTGAGAGAATGAGATCGAGAGGGAGGAGTCTAGGCGTGAGCGAGATGGATAGGGAGAGAACGTGCAGTGAGATGGAGTGGGTCACCATGTGAGGAGCGGGAGGTTGAAGATAAATCAGAGAGGGGTGAGACCGACGGAACAGGGCAGCAGCGGCGAGGTTGCTGTTGCTGGCTGCTCAGAAGTGGAATTAGGAAGAAGGAGGAGGGAGTAGTGAGGAGCGGCGGCCATGGGAGCTAAGGAGAAAGAGGGTCGGCCGAGCTTGAAGGCTCCATTTCCGATCTGAAGTGAAGCACGGGAAGGTGAGAGAGAGGAGGAGGGTTTGTACAGTGGGTTAGGGCCGGCTGAATTGGGTGAAAAAAGGTATATATACCTCTAAAGTTAGGGTTACATTAAGTTATGAAAATTATAAAATTATTCCGCCAATTTTATCACATAAAATTCTACCACAATAAATAATAAAATTCAACCCAATAAATTATATTTAAATTGAAAGCACCACAATATCAATCTTTGTATTAATAAAATAAAAAGAAAGTTAATTTAATGAAAGTGTTATTATTATCATTGTTATTATGAGTTCAAAATTTTCGGAAATCTCAGATTTTTAATATTGAAATTAAATCATAATTCATAATATAGTATTTTAAAATTTCGGTTCCTTACATTCTGAGCTTGTGAACTGTCTAATTTATTTGACAGAATGTGAGGCCTTTTGTGGAGGAAATGAGCAAAATGGAAGAAATAAAAAAACATACTCAGATCTTTTCAATGATATATGGGCTCCATGTATGAGCTGTTTTTCTCTAATAAAAGTAAGAGATTTATTTTAAATTATGGAGATTAAATTTGGTGAACTTTTCTTTGATGAATGTGTATGGCTGGTTAGTGTGAAAGAGCTTCAAGCATCTTTGTATTAATTACTTGATGCTTGAGCAAAATTAATATTGGAATTTTGAGTTGCCTAAATATGTACTTGATTGGCAGTTTTAAATACGGAGTAGCAAACAACTGCTTATTTGTAGATGATAAAAGTGAGTAGTTCTTGAGGTGCAATCAGGGTAATATCTTTGTATTTCTGAAAGAAAGTGAATGATTTGGTTGCTAGAGTGACTGATTTGGTTGCTAGCATGATGATTTTACCACTATATACAGTGGACTCTGAAATTCTATTTTCAGAAGGATTACGTACAATTTTTGTTTTGATAAATTTGTTTTTATAGGTGCGTGATAATATATTGTTTAGATCCGCATTTGAACCAGCAAGATATGAAAGGGCAATATCTGTGACAGCCCTACAGCATGACCTTGAGATACTCCTTGTAAGTGTATTTTCCTATCCTAGCTGCTTTGTCTATCCTCGGTGGTATGACTTCTTTGTCAGGGTGGTGATCTGACTGAGATAAAGGGGAAAGAAGAGTGAATATCAGTGGAGGGAAAAAGCAAAGAGTCTCTATGGCTGGGGCTGTTTATTCCAAGTGAGATGTTTACATCTTTGATGACCCTTTGAGTGCTTTAGATGCTCATGTCAAGAGACAGGTAAACAACATCGAATGACCTACATTATCATTGTTTAGTCTAGTCACCTTTTGATTGGATGTTGTTGTTGTTGCATTTTCTGTCATCAATGGAGTTGATGTGCTTTCTCGATGCCATCTTGAATGGAATGCTTTCTTTCAGGTGTTTGAGAAATGTATCAAGGAGGAACTAAGAGGCAAGACAAGGGTCCTAGTTACGAACCAGCTCCATTTCCTTCTACAAGTTAGAATTTCCAGTAACTAATGCAAAAAAAAACTTCAATTGCAGCATATTTCTGATCATATCAAACATATAAAGAATTGATAGTTTTATTGTGATGAAATAGAGATTCTGATGGTGTTTGTTTACATGGTTGAATTTGTTATCAAACATCTAAAGAAATGATGATTTAGGGTTACATTTATGTTAAGGGCTTTCGCAAGATTGACAATGATAAATGGGAGTTTGCGAATGAGTCCTTTTTGCGAGGAAGGAAGCATCTGTTGAAGAACATTCATAGGCGAAGGGGGCCGCCTCAGCTCCATTAGGCTACTAGTGAAGCATCAAGACCCGACATGGAGACTGAGGTGGAGAAGCTGAGAAAGGATAAGAGTGGAATGATGCGAGAGCTGGTGGAGCTCCAGAGATTGCACCGTGGAACAGCAGAGCGCATTGAAACAGTGAAGCATAGGCTCCAGGATCTCATTGGCTAGCACACACTGGCTCTTTCCCTTGGCATTTGATCATTCTTGTTCTTCGAGGCTGCTGTGCTTCATGTTTTCTTGATTCTAGGCATTGATGTGAGCTAGTTCTAGGCACTATAAGAGAAAGTTTTTTCGATTGTGGGAATTGAATGACAGTATAACTATAAGCTTGTTTAATATGACCACTAGCTGAATGAAACTTCTTATATATTGTTGGTAGTTATTTAACTTTTTTTTTATTATCAAATTAAATGATTGTAAGAGATAGGTATTCATTAATAACAATTGGTGTCATATTCTTAGCAAAAAGCAAAACCCTAAATTGCTCTCTTTGAAGAGCTCATGTCGGCGCCTACCCTTTTCCCCTCTTCCGGCAGCCAGGCCTTCCTGCAACCTTGACATCAGCCGTTCCGTCCACCGGCTACCGCCTACAGCTAATCCCTTTACAACACCCACTTGCCCTGTCTTATCGCCTCTCAAACCCAATATGTCGAATCCAAATTTCACTCAACGTCCCCTTTGCTTTTATGTTGCCCTTTACCTGCGAAAGGTTCGATTAAGGGAGGTAGCGTCCCGTGATTCGTGCGATTGTAGGTGAGATCCGCCTAATGAGTTGTTAATTAGAGCCCTTAATGGGTATTTGATGTGGGATGGGATGGGCTCGGCGTGGTCAGGCGGCTGCTGTCGCTCTGGGCGCGGTGGTAGTCTGTTGCTGTCGCTGCTTTTCGTCTCCGGCTTGCCTCTGTCTAATTCGCCATTAAAACTCCTTGTAAGTGCCTACTATCTCTCTAATTTTTGCTCATACACCTAATTAGCTTACAAGCTCAACCTTTATTTAATCCCTCCCCAGGGAATTAGAGTTCTAAACTCATCTGATTCACCATCTTTCATCTTTGGTTTGCTGTCTGTGTTCTTCTCTTATATTTCTCGGCCTTTCTTCCTGTTGGCTATGGCTTCTAAGTCCTTTTTAGACGCTCTATATGATACTCAAGCTACCTCTATCCCGAGTGATATTCCGGCCCCTTCGGGTCCGGAAGAACCTCTGTCTAAGGCGTCTATGCCGCCGGCGCCTGCTACTTCTGTGCCCCCTTTGTCTTCTGTGGATAAGGGTAAGGCTAAACTGAGTGCGGATGGTTCTCTGGGTGGGGAATCTGTCCCTGTCAAAGAGCCTACGCTTGATCGTACAAGCTATTTCACTCGTCTTGCTGAGTTACGCTAGAAAAATCTTGCTGCTAATCAACACATTTTGCTTTGCACTTTGTTTGGTGGATATTCTGATTTCAATGCACTTCAAAACAAACTCCGTGGGGAATGGCGTCGGGGCTTGGCCAGTTTTGAGCTTATTGAGAGGGAAGACGGGTGGTTTGATGCCCGTTTTGGCTCTTCAAATAACCTGAAGAAGGTCTGGGAGGAGCGCCCTTACCATATTTTTGGCCAAATCCTTGTTCTACAGAAATGGTACCCTACTTTTGATCCTCTCACTGCATTTGTTACTCACCTGGATTTATGGGTTAGAATCCCTAAGTTACCTGTTGAATTCATGTGTAGGGAAGCTCTTATTGAAATTCTAAATGAATTCAATGGAGGTACCCTTATTAGGCTTGATAAGCTTTCTCACCAACGGATTAGATTGGATTACACTCGGTTTTGTGCCAATGTAGATTTCAATAAACTGTGTGGTGTTATTTCAGTGCTTGGGGAGGATGGCTTGCCCCTTCCCCTTCGTATGTATTATGAGGATTTTCCTCTTGGTTGCGGTTTCTGTGGGGATTCGTTACATGTGTATGATAATTGTCCTGATCGGGTGGTCCTTGCTAAGCCTATTAGTGAAGTGGTCATTTGGGACTCCCCTGTTATCCAGGTTCCTTCTGAGGAGGAGGGGTGGACTCGTGTCTCTCGGAAGGGGTCTGCTGAATCCTCGACCAAGAAGCTTAGTCACAAACCTTACATGATGGGTATGGCCTCGGTCAAGGTTAACTTTGTTCCCGACATGAGGTCCTCTGCCGACTCTTTCATACCCACGGATGATGCTCCTCCTACTCTTGTTAAGGCACTTTCGCCTAGAGCTGACCTGGGTTTACCGCCTTCTGATGACGAGACTTTGGGATGGTGCAAGGAGGTCAATGCTACTGTCCATCTGGCTGCCCCTGCTTCAGCTGTTGCTGGACTTAGGAACGCGGATCCGGTCATGGATATAGACAAGCCTGTCCCTATTGTGGATCCTGCGACGGGACGGACAGTGATTACGTCCTCCAATGATGAATCTTATGGTGACAAGCCTAACTTGAGTCCGTCCCAGTCGTAGATTAGGCGCTTCAAGGCTCTTGGAATCCGTTCCTCGGGGGGGCTCAGCCGATTCAGGAAGGCGCCATGGTTACAAGCACTTGGATGACTCCGCATCATCCCACCCGAGAAGTGCAAAAACTGATTTTATGAAGATACAACCCTATTTTGCTGTCCGAGAGTTATATGGGTCTGTCTATGTTTTGGGACTTACCTCCCGATCTTTTGGCTTTTGGTTAGGGTATGGGGTTCAGACCTGCTGTCGCTTTGCTTTTATAATCTGTGTGTGGTGTATTTTCTTTCAAGTTCATCTTTCGTTTTGCTTTTCCAGCTTCGCAAGTTTTCAATTCCAGTTTCCTAGTATCTTCATCTCATATGTGGGTCTGTTGCTCAGTTATGATAATATATATTTCCTCTTTTATTATGTGAGAATCTCACTGGTTTATATTTATCTTTATGCTTCTTCTTTTATATACTTTGCTTCGGATACCCCTCTGCTGTTAGTTTGGTTTTGCAGGTTCTCCATGACGACTTTGAAGCATCTGACCATGCTTTCAGCTCAGCGGCCTCTCAGGTGCTTCTATACCTACGGTGCACGGCTGTGTTTTCTCTTTCTCGACCTTTGCTGTGACGATCTTTGCTTCTTGGTTTCCTCCAGGGTCTGGCAGTGGCCCCTTCGTGGGATATTGATCTTGTATTCTTTCTTCTTTAGTT
This sequence comes from Persicaria maculosa, assembly GCA_963922045.1. Lineage (NCBI taxonomy): Eukaryota > Viridiplantae > Streptophyta > Magnoliopsida > Caryophyllales > Polygonaceae > Persicaria > Persicaria maculosa. The sequence goes on from OY998267.1 coordinate 60,060,653, forward strand.
ACCTAAACTACCATCAGTTTGTATTGTTTGCTGGCTTCTTAACTTGTCTTTTTTCCAACCACTTCGCGTTGAATTGTATTACTAACCAGATACTGTGTTACCCTTTTATGTTATACAATTATAGCATTAATATTGTTTCCAAACAAATAGGATGTTCCTTTGGGATTACCTCCCTTGAGTTATATCATAACAACTTAATACTCTTACAGAGACTTCCAAATCAACAAGGCTGGTACTTTCATGGAAAATACATTACAGTTTCTACAAGCTCTCAACAAACTACTTTCTTCACCTATACTGTACCCAGTTGTGAGAGGAGTGTTTGATTTTCTCAAATGATCCATCAATCTGTTGTTACCAACCTATTACTCTTAGTACAAACAGATCGTATTAAAAGGTTTTTATGAATATATGCACTTGGAATTCATGCGGTATCCGCAGTCGTAACTTCTGGACAAATGTAGATATATTTTGTATTAACAATAATATCAACGTTTTAGCTCTGCTGGAAACCAAAACTGACAAAATACCACACGAAAAAGTTTGGAGGAAATGTGGGTTTTCAAACATAGCTTTCGATCCTGCGTCGGGGTTCTCCGAGGGGGTCTGTTTACTTTGGAAGGACATTCCCGTATCTCAGGGTACCATTGAACTTATCTCGGTACAACATCGTTTTATTCATTTTAACTATTCAGATGCTCTAACTAAAAGAAATATTGCGATCTTAGTTGTTTACGCCCCTCCGGATACAATCCGGAAAGGATCCTTCTGGGAAACAGTAAATCTCTACGTACATTCCCTACTTATCCCTTTCTGTATAATGGGAGATCTGAATGAACTCAGTTCACCAAACGACAAACTGGGTGGAAACTATCCATCTTCAAATCGATTCACGCGAATAAACGAATTAAAGAATAATCTTTCATTGCCTGAAGTGCCGACCTTTGGTGGTCAGTTCACTTGGCGACGTAAAGTGAATGACTCGGTCGCCTGCCTTGAGAAAATCGACCGACTTCTAATCCACTTGGACATTTTACCTATTTTTGATTCGATCGGAACACAAATTCACCCGTTCACTAGGTCTGACCATGCACCTATCTTTGCGGACTTCAGACATAATATTCGACCTAAGATCAAATCTTTCAAGTATGAACAAGCTTGGTCTACGAGAACTGACTACAAAATTTTGGTTACTCAAGCGTGGCGTTTAGATACTACTGGTTCTCATATGTTTAAACTAGTTCAAAAAACAAAATTGCTTAAAAAATTGTCAAAAACTTGGCATAAGAAAACTTTTCGTAACATTAACAACTAGGTTCTTGTTACGGACCAAAAACTGTTACAGCTACAACACAATATTATTCAAGATTATAATCAAAAGGACATCCAACTTCTTAAACGGCTTCTTAACAAGAGGGAACGAATGTTAGACTTTCATAGGCGATACTGGGGCCAAAGAGCTAAGGTCAAACATGCTAAATTGAATGACTCAAATTCAAGTTATTTTCATAAGATAGCCACTACAAAACGGGGGAAAAAAAATGATTAAGTCAATTTTATTACAAAATGGTGAGTCTACTACTGATTTCAATATCATACAACAAGAATTCGAACAAGATTTCAAGACTCGTTTTCGGTCATCGACGAATCTTTCTGCTGATTATTCCGCAGATTTAGCATCTATACCATCTCTCATTACCCAAATGGATAATAATATGTTGACTGCTCCAGTAACCAATAACGACATTAAATCAGCGGTTTTCTCTATGAGTCCAGCAAAGGCTCTAGGCCCATACAGTTTTCCGGCGGGTTTCTACCAAAAGTTCAGGGGACGACCACCGGTTCCTCCCGCTCATCCTCCCCGTCCGCCTCTTCATCTTCGTCGAGATTGGGTGCAGCAAACACCTTCCTCCGCCACCAACTTCAATGGATCGAAAACCCGCCATCGCCGTCGCCACCACGACCTTCAATGGCTATCAACGCTGCGATTGAACTGAGATGGAAATGAGGAGAGAGGGAAAGTAGGAGGGAAAGGAGGTGCTCGTATTGTGTTGAATTGCCAACAACTCCATATGTATTTTACATGATACATAATGTATTTTTACATGACGCCTAAGCAATTTTACATGCCATGTTAATTGTTTTACTTAACGGACCTCATGATCAAGAACATGATCAAACATTTCTCATAAGTTTAAAGAGAAGTGTCCCACCACCAAAGCAAGTCCGAATATAAAAGCCAGGACCGAAAACGAAGAAAGGGATTTTGGGGAGAGAGATAGGACGAGTGGTCTGATAGAGAAGAAGTATCATCCGCGACTAGGAACCTTGTTAAGTCAAAACCACCAAGACATCTCGATTAATCTGCCTGCCCAGGAGCAAGGATTAAGATTAGGAGGGGCATGTAAGTTGGATGATCGGTTTCTCTAATGTTGACGTTGGATTGAATTATTCTCTCTCTTAATTAGCCATGATGAACCCAAATTTAGGAAAAGGAAAAGGTTTTCTAAGTAGTTTTAGGGGTTCATGCAGTGACTCAGGTTGTGATGATTGGATCTATCTGCGGTCCAGCATCTCAGGTAAGTCCGTTAATGTGCCGCAAATAAGTACACAAGTGCATTCTATAGCCCATTCAGACAAGCACTAGACTCAACTCCTCGTTTTGAGGATAAAAAAATATGTACAATCCAAAAAGCAAGGTAGAATGAACATGACACGTGAATTGTTTTACATGACACATGTTCACTCTAGTGAAATGAGGATTTGTGTACAATCCTTATTTTGGGATAAAAAGTACGTACAATCCAAGAGCAAATTTCCACCTCTTATTTTTTCTGGCCCCACATTTATTTTCCTTTAATCTATAAATCATTTTTACTTTTTTTTTCTCTCATTCTTTTCCTCTCTCCTCCTTTTTCTCTCTCCTAATTAATTCTCTCTTTCCTTCTTTCTCTCTCTTCCTTTCCCTCTCTCCCCTCATTAATTATCCTTTGACTTTTCCATTTTTTTTCCATCTCTCATCCTCTCAGCACACACTCTCTCCCCTCCTAATTAATTTTTACCATTGCAGTACCCTCTCACGTACACTTCTTTTTTCTTTCAGCTCTCTCTCTGCAACCTGCCCATCTTGTTTCAAGATATCCGCTTTTAGCAATTTTTTTTCGGATTGGGGTTAGACGTGCAAACAAACCGGATAAAAGGGTTAGTTTAGCAAATCCCCCTTCAAACTTCATATATAAAGATAAGTATATATATTTCTTTTTTGAATCAATTTTTGTTATTTATAGTAATGTACACCAAATTTTCTCTAAACTTAATATACATATGTATATATAGTTCTTTTGGTACTTTTAGCCATCCAACTTATTAAACTTTGATTTTACATAAATTGTTTTAGCCTAAGAAGAAGATAGGATACTTAATTGAGTGATTTGCACAAAATAACCCCCTATCCGGATTACTTTGCACCCATAACCCAATATCCAAACAATTTGAAAGGGTTAACCCTCCTCTCTTAAAAATTTGCACCTCAGGCGGTAATCTTTACCTGGAGTAACCGGTGAAGAAATTAGGTAAGCATGTCCCTCCTTTCCTTTGCCTCTCTCTCGAATCCGGATCCTCTCCTAATGGAGAGGTTCCTTATATTTACCTAATGAATCAATATAGACCATTGGATTGAATGAATGGCCCAGATTAAATCTTTTTAATTAAAAACCTATTCTACTTGAATCCCTTTCTGCGTTCGACGAACCTCCAGTCCAGGGCGCTTACATCTTCTCAAATCGGCGAATCGGACTCGCTTACATCTTCCACCCTGTAATCGAAGAACTCATCTGCTCAAATCGACGAACCTCCAGGGCGCGTTCGACGGGGGACATGATGTCAGAGATGCACCTTCCACCATAGACGCAGATGAAGGACGCGGAGGAGGGATGAAGGTTGATGCCGACACCAGAGGGACGCCGACAGAGGGAGGCCAAATCTGAATGAAACCACGGTATGTCTAGATGTAGAGACTAGAGAGCCCTCCTTTTCTCCTTGAATCATATCTCAAGTGTCAAGAAAATAGGAATATGAAATATGAAATTGTTCAATATTTTCTTCATCGTTGTTCTCATTTTGCCCTAATTTTGATAGTCGATTATCTATTTTAAGCCTTCTCCCAGATGCGTTTTTTGTTCTTCTAGATAGTGGTATATGCAATTGATAATTGCTATATAGGGTTCACTAAATTTACTGGTTTTGGTTCAATTGTTTAAGATTGGAATCTGAATAATGGGTTTGTCTGCTCCTATTTATTCCAATAGTTTCTTATCTCAATCAATTACAATCTAGCTTTTAAAGAAATTGGGTGCTTGTTGAGCTACCGAGGGTAACAAATATTATGACAGTAGAAATATTGCACTTTTCTTTTCTTTCTTTTGTTCTGAATTTGTCATTGAGCAACCGAATAAGAGAACCTGTGTTCTAGATTGGCGCCTAAGGTATTTTGCCACTGAATATACTGAATGACCTTGTGATATGTTTTACCTTTTTATTCCAAGTAGCTGCATCTTATGATGCATCTTATTCTTTCTCATATGCATCTAAAAATGGGTAAGGGGAAGATTGCATCCTTCATAATGGATGATGGACCTTTAAATAATAGAAAAAATTGCTTGATTCATCATTTATCTTTTCTATTTCCCAAAGTAATCAATTTCCCCATTTTTAGCATGTACGTGCTTGGTGCTCAATGCAACAAAACTGACTTTGGCTTTCTTAATTTCTAGCATCTTCTTTCCATTATTAAGATTGAGCATTGGGTAATTGTGAACTTTTCTTCTCGTTGTGATACAAGCTGGAAGATTTTTGGCTTTATGCGTCAGATTGAGATTGGCTTTGTCACTGAAGTTGTGTTGAAATTTTTATATTGAAAAGTAGCCTATTAGCTCAACTGGTAGAGCGATGTGTTTGCACACAAAGACGCGGGTTCAACTCCCACATAGGCTAACATATATTGGTATCATAACTTGCTTTGAACTTTTGCATTGCTTAATGTTAGACCAAATGCACGAAATTAAAGTGTGCAAATTTACTGCTATTTTTCTTACTTGGGAGAGTTGTCCATCGATTGATGCTTTTGATTCCTTTTGCGTTATTGTTCTTTTCGTTCGAAGTTGCTTTTGATGTTCTTCATCCTAATTGAAGATTCTTTGTTGTTTACTCCTTGATTTCTGATGATTGCCAGTAGTTCGTCAGGTTTGATCGTTCTGTGAATTAGATTTATGAATGAATTTTCTAGTTTGATAAACCGTAGGTAAGACCTTAGTTTCTTAGTTTGTGTTCTTAGGGTACAAATTCCAGTGAATTGATGAATGAATTTCTTAGTTTGTGTGTTATCTGTGCAATGAAATGTTACGACCTCATTCGAACTTGGAATAGATGATTTTGTGGTTAAAATGCTCAATCCTATTTTGAGTTTAGTTTTTTGGTATTATGTTTATCATCTTTAGATGTTCCTTTTTCAAATAGACCTCGATCAGTTTTGTTGTTAATTGATATAGATGCAATTTTGCACAGGTTTCCTGACCAAAAACGTGTGTTAGCAAATAGCAATGACCAAGGAAAAAGTGGTGGAGGTAGAAGAGGGGGTACTCAGTAGATATCAGGTTGGTTCTACTAGCAATGGCGATCAACTTAGTTTGGATGGGCCAGCTCCAAAAAGGACTTGTGTTTCCAAGATGGGTGAGCAATCGGTGGTTAAGCCACTACTCACCAAGTCTCAGGATTCAGATTATTGTTCTCATACTTCCCCTCTTATTGACGAGATGGAGGTTGCGATCTTAGCTAGAATTCCCATAGTAGAGCTTGAGAAAGTTTGTCCTCTAAACAAGAGGTATCTGTCCCTCTTTAAAAACGGCGAGCTGTTTAAAGTATTCACTATTTCATGCCAATTCTACAAGGAAGTTTAACTTGAACTAGCTGCCTCATAATATCCGTGCTTGCTCTCATGACACTTAACTTGAACTAGATATAGAAGCACTAGCCACTTTCTGCAAAGTTCCACAAATTTTTCAAAGATCCAATACAATGTGTAACTACCAACAATCCAACATGACACCAAAACACCAATGTACCGAAATACAGAACATGAATTAAATAGAAGTTTTCTACATTTGAAATAGCTCAAAATGAAATAAAAAATTGGCAAATGCCCATAGACTAGTTTTCCAATTCCTCACAGTTTGAACCTCCTAGGTCTTGACTTGCAATAGGAGGACTTGTGTTCTTTGATTGAGAAGATGCTTGTGAACTTGGTCCAATCAAATCTCCATAAAGCATCCAAGGCATTTGGTTCACCGTGTTCAAAGCATTTACATGCATCTGTCAAAATAATAATAATATAAACAAATAACAAACGACAAAATAAAAACATTAAATAGAGGAATCTACACTCACATTATAAGGTTGAAGGAGCATTGACATATATCCACCATTAACAACTTGAGGTTGAAGTGAAGAAGGTGTAGGAGATTGGTCCACCGTAACGTTATTTTTGGGAACTATATTTACCTATCATTATACAGAATTAGGGTCGGGGATTAGTTTAGAAAATAATACAATTTTCTAACCAAAAGTAATTAGTGTTTCGATCACTACCTGTCCATGCTTCTTTTTGCTTTTGTTTAACTTAGCTTCAAACTCTCCCTTTGGTCTTCGCTTTCCACGATGAGTAGCTTCTTTCTTCTTGAATCCTTTTACGTTCAAAGTTTGAGGATCAGTAGAGGGATCAACCAATGCATTTTGATCTAGATCTTCCATGACTTTATCACCATTTATTTCTAAACGTAACTTATCTTCAACCATCTTTGATAACTTATCAACCTCAATGGTAGCTAGCTCATATGCCTTCTCACTCTCAGGTGCTCTAGATGCTACCCGAACAAGTTTAGAACATAAACTTCTATATCGAGATGTCTGCTTCATTCTTGGATCTGTGACATTCTCATGTCCACGCATATCTTCCACAATACTATCAACCCTTGCATTTTTCGTCCACCTTTTCAAGACATATAGCTCAGGTATCTTTTTTATTAGTGTGGTCTCTCTTCCTTCTAACATGACTTTGATACAATGCCTACACAAGACACCTACAGTCTCAAACATCCTACAACTGCAAGATACGACAAACTCACCTTCTCTTGTTACTACTCGCTCCTTAGTGAATCCGTCCCTCACAACACTGAAGACAATTTTTTCGCCACTGGACACACATTTCGTAATGGAAGACTTCAAAGAATCTTCAAAGTGAGCCCGAAATACTTTAAATATCACTTTGGCGTAAATTTCTCGTGCATGTATCAACAAACTTACCTCCATTTTACGGTGAACCGTACGAAAAACTAGATCATACTCAGCTTCCAATTCCTTATATCGCTTATCATGCAAGACTCTTTCAAAGTGAGTGAAAAACTCGTGCAACTGCAGATCTGATTTCAAATACCCCTTCAAATTAGCATTAAAGCTTTCACTAAGTTGTGTAGTTTGCATTCCTGCTGACCATGTCCACTTGACATATGCATGCCCCCATTTTTTCCTAATTGCATATGTTGCATCTAACCAAGAATCGTCACGTACATCATACTCATCAAGCATGGACTGCCAAGCACTCATGAACTCGTCCTCTTCTTCAATCTCATAAACGAATTTGCTGAACACATTAGCTTCATGCTCACGGTGGTCTCAAAATAAATAACCTACTTTCTTTAGAGCATTTTGCATCAAATGCCATATACAAAGACGATGGTATGTATCGGGCATCACATGCAACACAGCCTTGGCTATCGCAACATCTTGATCAGTAAAAATAGTTTGTGGAGGCTTCTGACTCATTGCCTTCAAAAAGGTTTCAAACAACCATATAAAAGATGCATCGGTCTCATCGTACATTAGAGCAGCTCCAAATATAAACGTCTCCTTGTGATGATTCAGTCCAACAAACACTGCAAATGGTCGATTTGCTTCATTCAGTTTGTATGTAGTATCAAAACTTACCACATCTCCAAATAAGCCATAATCCATAATCATTTTTGCATCTGACCAAAAAATGTTGGTGATATGCTCCTCGGTGTCTAGCTACATCTCATAGAAAAACGATGGATTTTCCAACATTTGCTTTGCGAACTATTCCATAACATAACCAGCCTCTCCAAATTTCAACTTTTGTTGTCGAACACTTCAGAGATAATTCTTATGGTCCTGCTTTGTAAATCCCAATAACTCCCTTCCACCAGCCTGTTGACTCATTAACTCAAACGCACATTTTAGTTGCAATCCAGAGTTTGCAGTCAGATCTATAAATGCACTATCTGTAGTTCTCACAAGGCGCTGAGAAGGCATCATATTTACAAGATCTTCGCTGACGAGGGGATGATTATGCTCTTCAGCAAAACGATAAATATGATACTTACCAGTATGCCTATCCAGCTTAATTCCCATATGTGCTCCACATCCCGTCCTTGTTTGTGCTCTTGGATTTTTTTGTCAAATCATCTCTCTTATCCTGCTTTCGAAAACCTTCCTTACAACAGACAAAAGTTCTAGAAGTCAATACACCGTCTTTATCCTTTGAACCGGCCTCTCTTCTAATACTAAATCCTTCACGGCGTCCATACGCATTATAAAAATTATATGCAACAAGCTCGGAATCAAACATCATACCAATTCTTGGTTTCATACTTCCTTCTTCCATCTATTATAATTACACACACAAAAAAAGTCAGCATACCTATAACATAGTCTGAATTATGATATAATATATAGGTATTAAACTTCGGTTGCTTGGCTGTGCTGCACAATAAAGACTCCCCAAGCGAAATGGAACCCGAAAACCCTTTTACCCCTAAAGAGTACGCGCCTAGTGACGCGCCCCCAATTCCTCAGAAAATCACCCCATCGAAAGAGAGGTCATTCTTCAAATCTGAAAAGCTCTTCAATCTCCCTGTAAATCTTCTTCCTAAATTGAAGCAAACCTCAAATCCCTGGTGTCCTTTCACTTCTGAATACTTTATCTCCTGGATCTTGCACAAAAGATGGTTTCGAGTGGGGGTGGGAGGCGAAATTTCAGATCTAGGGTTTCGGTCTTCTGGTTCCCTCTTGCTCGTAGCCTGGAGCACCATAGATGTAATCATTGCCCAAATCAGAGAGTCCCTTTCTACCAACTCTCTCATCGGCCGACTTCTCCGACGGGACACCTCAAGCATTTCTGGGTGGGTGTCTGGACTTCTCCTGCGCTGTTGGCTTCTGGTCCACCTTGGGCTTTGCAGGGCTTCGGCGCTGCATGTAACATGCCATGACTTTGACAGGTATGCCTCTATCTATCCCTTACTGTTGCCCAAACTCCAGTTCGTTGCTGCATTCTGGGTGCTTTTACTGGCATCTCTTTTGAAGCTTCTCTATTTAACTATTTACTTTCTAAACCAAAAGGTCATTGCTCTCTTCTCCTCTCTGCTCTGTTCATCCTTTTCGCTTGCATACTGCACTCTTTCTTTCCTATTGTGGTCTGTACTACTGCTGCCTTCAATGGCAAATACCCAAGCATCCAAAGGGAAGGGGATCCTCGTAGAGGATCCACCGACACCCAAAGCACCCCAAAATCAAGGGAAGCCCTCGGGCGACACCCAAAAACCTACCACCCCTACCAAATCACCCAAGTGCGACAAGGGTAAGCGAAAGATTAACCTTGACTCCTTCTTCACCCAACTACAGCAATTTCAACCTAAATACCGATTTCAAACTGATGCTATCCTATATGGCCGAGCCTTCGGCGGACCAATCGACTTCAGTAAGCTTGAATCGAAGCTCACCTTTGACTGGAAAGGCATCTCTAGGGACCTCCAAATTGTTGAACTCCCCAACCACTGGTTTGAGGTGAGATTTACTGACCCCTGTGATATGCTTAGTGTATGGGAGGCAAGACCTTTTCATGTCTATGGCCAGCTCATTATACTTAGGCCATGGAAGAAAGACTTCGACCCTATCCTAGAGAATACCACTTCTTTAGATATGTGGGTCAGAATAACTTCTATCCCTGAGGTTTACAAAAAGCCAGGAGCCCTTCAAACCATCATCACTCACAATGGGTTTGGCTCTTTCATTAAGGCTGACCCATCTGTGGATCCTAGTGCTAAATACGCTAGGATCTGTGTAAACCTGGATATCAAAGATAAGGTGCCCAACACTGTCCTCATACCAGTTAACAAGAGTCAAGTCTCTGCCCACATTGTTTGGTTTGAGGAGTTTCCCTCAGGCTGTGGTAATTGTGGTGGGCAAGATCACCTATTCTCCAATTGTCCTCAGTTCATCCCAAAGGCAAAAAAAATTCAAATCACTTTCAAAAAGCCAAGTATTAAGCCAAGCTTCAATGACACAACCTCTGATGGTGGCAGCTGGACTAAGGTTGGGAAGAGAGGGAAGCCTCTGAAACTTCCTAACCCCATCCATGCATTTGGAAATAAACCCTATTTATCTGGCCGTGGAGGTGTCTCCATTGCCTTTGAAACTGGCTCAAACTCTTCTAGCTCCTCTATGGGATCCAAGTCACCCAATGATCCCATTAAGCAAACTGAGCACCACACTGAGTCTGGTTCTGCTGGAGATGCTACTTGCTCAACTTCTGATGTGGCTGCTGTCATTCCTCCCTCCCTTGTAGCTCTCACTTGTAACCCTGCTCCTGCAGCTGGTTTTGGTGAGGGCTCGGGGGGGTTGGTGCAGCTTCCTCATCCTCCTCCAGTCACTGTGACTCTCACAAACTCACAACAACCTTGCCAAGAATAAAACAACACCAACCTCCCCTCTAATGATGACCCATTGGTAGCTGCTCACCCACTCCCTGACCCACAGCTTTTTGATGAGATTGGAGCTGATGTGAGTTCTGAAATACTCCCATGCCTCCTCTACAACCCTGATGAGGAACTGCTGGATTATGATGGTGCAAGCTACCTGGTGGATGATCCAATGATGGACACTCAAGAAGAGCTTATTTCTGAGCCATCTTTTCAGTCACTACACTCCACCTCTTCTCTGATGAGGATGTTAACCACCATGGAAGCTCCACCTGGGGAGAACTCCACATCTACCTCCCTCAAAAGAAAAGCAGCTGTGGGGGATGAGGACACAGCAAGCTCCTACCTGAAGAGGGGCAAATCTACTGAATAAATTTATGATGACCATGATTTTGCCAAGCAATGGGGCTTCTAGTCCTCCTATCTTTTGTGACAGTGATGAAAGCACAATCCTAGCATCACCTTTTGGAAACCTACAACTTTTTGTCCTACATATCATCCCTATTTTTTGGCAAAATCCTGACACTAGCAACATAATCTGTATTAGCTTCATTAAGACTGCTGGCTGTTTTCTTAACTCATGTATGACTGAATTTCCTCATATGGGAAGGCTGCCTTTATCTTTAAAGTTTACTTTTTATGTATGCATGAACCCAGCTTCAATCTGCACTAGTGGCTCTTATCTCCATTGTGATGTACTTGGAATATGTACTCATTTTCCTCATCAATGGAATGCAAAACTCTTATTTTATGATATTTGCTTGGTGTTCTCTTTTGACTGTCCACTGACACTGGGTAACCGGAGCTTCAGTTTAGCTATGTATAATTTCATGGAAAACAATAACATAAAGGCTTCATCAAATAAATTGATTCCCAGTTTATATCTCGGTAAACACCTCTGTTATCACAAACTCTTCACTATACTACATGCTTGGAATGTAAAATCTTTATTTGTTGTCATTTAGGTTAATGTTAGCTATTATCTCTTTACATCAACGGGTGCCAACAACACTAACTGGGCTCAAGGGCTTTACTCCCTTGAGCAAATACCTTTACCTCTCAATTTTCAGGAGCACATGGGCACTCGGAGCTCTCTTGTCGACTTCATTTACCTGCAAGGAATGAGCTCTTTGAGGATTTCAAACAAACTCATCACTCCTGGCCACTCAAACTGCATCCCTAATGCTACATGGCCACACATCTCTGTCTGTATCTCCACTCAGACTCATTTGTCTCTTCCATATCTGCTTCAAAAGATAATACACTATACAATACACTTTGAAACTGTAAATTTTCTTTGCTATCAAACACTTAGTCATTGTGTACAATTGGACTTTATTCATGGCCACTTGACAGAGTATCTTACAACAACTTTAGCTAATGACTACTCACCAGATTACTTAGTATGGGCCTATTATATTGCCTTTGCTCAATCTAACTCACTGAGCTTGAATTTCCAAGGGCTCAATTACACACTGGTCTCTACTTCCCAAAATAGATTTCATCTACATTATTGCGCACAACAGATTCAAAATATCCTACATGTCTTATTGCTCTCATATTCTCACCCTCAATTGGGAAAACCAAAAAATAAACTTGTTCATGATGTCCTGTCTTTTGATCAAAATATGAATTCTTACTTCGAGCAACCTACGTATCTAGAGCACACTAAATCCAAAGAAGCCAAAACAACTACTTTGATTAACAAAACAGGTAAAATCATTTCTAAAACAAACAACCCGAATTTCAAAACAAGAATTACCGATCTTCTCAAAGACAGTTACCATGAAATTTAGTTATTGGAATGTAAGGGGAATCAAAAGGCGAAACCTTTGGACTCATATAGAATCAACAACTAAAACACACCACATCAAAATACTTATGCTGGCAGAAACAAAAGCTCAGCTCCCTCCTCCGGACAATTGCTGGCGTAAACCAGGTTTCGATAGGATGCACTCCTGCCCCTCCTCGGGTTTTTCAGGGGGCCTATGCCTTCTCTGGAAGGAATCTCACTTACAAAATGAAACTTTCGTCATAACATACTCGGATAATCGCATAATACAAGCAACTTATACAAACAGCACTCAAAACGTTATAATTGATATTTTTTTCATTTATGCACCACCTCATGAAGGGGATAAGATTGCTTTCTGGTTACATCTCACGGCTATTATAACAAAAAGTCAGAACCCTATAATAATAATGGGAGACCTAAACGACATCCTAGAACCGAGTGACAAATTAGGAGGTAACATACCTAGCACTCAAAGGCTACACCGTCTTAACAGCTTCCTAATTACCCATAACTTGGTTGATGCACCTACAACTGGCAATAGGTTCACATGGAGAAAACGCTCTCACGGAATAAATAATATTTATGAGAAATTAGACAGAGCAATGGTCAGTCATAACCTTATCCAGATTTACCCAAATCTACACACAAAAAACCACGCTTTTATAACATCCGATCACGCGCAAATCACATTAGACTTAATGAACAATGAATACCCGAAGCTACAACCCTTTAAATTTGAAATGGCATGGACAACAAGAACTGACTATGAAATGGTTGTGAAAAATGCCTGGAGAACAGATATGCCAGGGTCGCACATGTACAAGCTAACAAAGAAACTACAAGAAGTCAAAAAAAAGAGCAAACTTTGGAGCAAGGTCACATTTGGTAACATTTTCCGTCAAATAACACAACTAGAAACAGAATTAGAAGACCTACAAACCAAAATATGCAACAATTACGATGTAACACTAGATACCAAAATAAGAAGGCTATCAATCAAACACTCCTCCCTTCTGAAATTCCAGCATAAATACTGGGGCCAACGAGCGAAAAGAAACCATATAAAATCAAACGACGTCAACACAAAATACTTCCACAAAATTGCTACGGGGCGACGAAACAGGAATATAATTACATCCATCCAGGCAACAGCAGGTACACCCATAACAAATGATAAAGAAATCCGACAACTAATTAAAAATGACTTCGCCCAACGATACTCTTTACAACCTAGGCCTCAGACACCTAGTAGCTTACTTAGTAACGTCTGTACAGAAATCACAAACGATGACAACGACTGGCTAACAAGACCAATCTCAAACTCCGAAGTTAAAAATGCTGTCTTCAGCATGGCAAACGATAAATCCCCTGGCCCTGACGGTTTCCCAGCTGGGTTCTTTAAAAAATACTGGCATATAGTTGAACCGTCTGTCATTAAAGCTGTTAAGAGCTTCTTCCTTAGTGGAAGAATTCTAAGACAAATAAACCATACCTTTATAGCTCTAATACCAAAATGTGATAACCCAACTACCACTGCTCATTATAGACCAATAAGCCTATGCTCAACATCATACAAGATCATCTCTAAAATTCTAGCCACTAGATTGAAGAAAATCATCCCCAAAATTATTAACCCACTGCAAAGTGCATTCATCACAGGTAGATCAATCCAGGATAATATTCTAATAGCAAATGAAATTTTCCACTCCTTCTCAAAGAAAAAAGGAAAATCTGGATGGATGGCAGTTAAACTAGACATGGAAAAAGCCTTCGACATGGTTGATTGGGATTTCCTTCTTTCGGTACTACACAAATTTGGATTCTCTGAACGATTTACTGGATGGATACGGGAATGCATAACAACAGTAACCTACTCGGTATTGGTTAACAATGAACCAACTGAACTATTCACACCAAAACGGGGCCTTCGTCAGGGAGACCCCTTATCCCCCTATTTATTCCTCCTCGCATCTGAGATCCTTGCAAGGGGAATACAGCAGGAATCTACCAACCCACAAAGTCATTTAGGAATAAAAATCTCACGTAATGGAACAAAAATCCCCTTCCTTGCCTTCGCTGATGATATAGTCATCTTTGCCTCTGCCACAAACACAGCATGCAACCAAATAAACAAAATTTTAACAGAGTACTCATCCATTTCGGGACAACGAATAAACAGACATAAATCACATTTTCAAACATCTGTTAACGTTGCCGCAAGCCAGAAGAATTTTATCCACAACGAATTACAAATTGCCTACACATCAAGCCTGGGGACATATCTTGGTTGCCCCATAATAAATGGACGAACAAGAAAAGAAGACTTTGCAGAACTCATTACCAACACAAAATCACAGCTAACTCGATGGAAAGCTAATGGTCTATCCCAATCTGGGAGATGTACACTCATCAAATCCACGCTATCAGCAAAACCACTACACATAATGCAATGTTTTATGCTCCCTTCGGCTATCCACACGGAACTGGACAAAATAAACAGGAATTTCCTCTGGAATAAAGGCCCAAAGCATAAACCACTGATCAGTTGGTTCGAAATTTGTAAGTCTAAAAATGATGGAGGTCTTGGTCTCCGCAAATCAGAAGATATGAACAAAGCCCTGCAACTTAAATTACTTTGGAAAATTCTAGCAGAACCTAACAACCCCTGGGTAACAATAGTCAAAGACAAATATCTAAAACATCAAGACATCCTACACTACACCAAAAGCGGGAACTCGTCATGGCAATGGACTCAACTCGTCAAGCTGATTCCTTTATTTAAAGCTGGCTTACGCTGGTCCATTGGTAACGGAAGTAATATAAAATTTTGGACTGACAATTGGTTTGGAAACGGCCCTCTGACTGACTTGATCATCTCAAACCATTCAATAAACATAAACATCAGTGTATCTGAACTCTTAAAACCGGATAAGTCCTGGGACAAAAACAAACTATATAACACTAGTCATGGAATACTGCCAAATGACATAAATGACTCCATACTGAAGACACCTATACCTAAAAATATTCACACAGATAGATTATATTGGAAATGGAGCAAGAATGGCTGGTTCTCCACCGCGTCAGCCATAGACATGATAAACCATATGAAACATCACAGACGCTCTGATGTCGGTTGGATTTGGTATCTTGATGTACCTCCAAAAGTTAAAGCTTTTCTCTGGAAAATCACCAAAAATGGGATACCTACCTCTGCGAAGCTAGCTTCCCGGCATTTAGGTATACCATCAAACTGCCCAAACTGTGACAATGCCTACGAAGATTTACTACATCTACTCTGGAACTGCCCAATTACACGAGAAACCATATTATCAATTGACCATACAATTTTCATCAAACTAAACAATTACTTTATTGATGGATTAGACCTAAACACAATCATAATCAACGCCAAAGAAACACTAGGTCTCTATCGCTTCACAAAACTAGCATTTATTTGGTGGGCCAACTGGTATTTCAGAAACAAAGTATTATTTGACAACATAAATGTCGACCACAGAAATATTGTTGCATTCACAAAAGATCAAATAAGCATATGGAATTCAACCAAACAAATCGACGACAGTGATGGTTCGACTACGCCAAAGCCTATGTGTAAACCAATAGCAAAAAAACGAAAGAGAGCAAGATGGAAACCTCCTAAACCAGGTGCTTTTAAGCTCAATTTTGACGGAGCTATCTCGACCACTAAATCAGGATCCTACGGCTTCATTATCAGGGACTGTAAGGGATTCCCGGTTTTCTTCGGCTCCGGGACTTGCCATGCCTCTTCGGCTGCTTTTTCTGAAAGTCTGGGTCTTTGGCATGGAATTTCAACAGCACAAGAAATGAACCTTACACACATCGAAATTGAGGGTGATAACCTTACCATAATAGATAGTCTTAAAGGTATTGGGAAACCTACTGGAGACTCTGAAATGATTGTCTCTGACAGTCTAGTCTCGCTAGGTTTCTTCGCTTCTGTCGAGATTCGTCATGTCTATAGGGAGGTAAACCAGGTTGCAGATCGACTATCGCATCTGACCTACGCTCTCCGCACTCCGATCACTCCAGACGATTCTCTACTTCGTAGTCTCATCCGTAAGGATGCTCTTGGTTTCTAGGGTTTATCCCCTAGGCCAAATTTTTTCCTTTTCAAAAAAAAAAAATATATATATATAGGTATTATTCTTGATATAATATATAGGTAAATTCTCATAAGCATATAGACTGTTATTGTATGGACATCCCAAATCCAACCGTGGGTCTTGATCGATTTTGTGCAATTAGCACTTTGAGATTTCAGATTTGTTTCACTACTTGTATTGATCTCATTAATTGAAGATAAACCCAAATACTATAAAGACAATAAAGGGCAACCAATCAATCAACTCATTTGATCACTACTTCTCAAGAAATAGACAAAATCTTCACACCCAACCTAGACTAACTAAAATGTGTTCTTCTTTTTTAATTTAATAGGCCTAGACGCCTAGCCTAGTGTTCAATCTTCTTTAACTAAACCTAGTTTCACTTTTCAATCTTCTTTAAAAGTGAAACTCTAAATTAATTAGATGCCCGGTCGGCACTAGGTCCCCATCGTCCGAGCTAGGGGTGATATTCGAGCCGAACGAGCCGAGCTTGACATGTTCAAGCTTGGCTCGAACGGGAAACGAGCCGAGCCGAGCTCGAGCCCAAAAATTGTTCGAGCTTTTTTTGGTGCTCAAGCTCGGCTCGCGAGCCTGTGGGAAAGCTCGAGCTCGGCTTGTTAAAGCTAGAACAAGCTTAACGAACGAGCTTAGGCTCGTTCGAGCTCGTCATCTGGGCTCGTTCGAGCTCGGTTCCGAGCTAAGCTGAAATAAAATTCCAGATTTTACACCGTAGCTGTGCAAGCAAAAAAGGTAAACCGATACAAGTTTAATGGATACCAGACCATCAGAAACCATGAAACTCGGAATACAACATAAGTTCGATGACCAAATACATAATACAAGCCTACGTTCAATGTCCGGAGTTCCGCAACAACTTCGAACTAAACACTCACAAGTACACTACAATACAAACACAAAAATAAAAGTTGAAGCTTGTCGGGGTTGAATTGCTTCTTGCCTTCCTTGCTTCCTCCACAACCTAAATATAAAAATACAGATTGACAGGAAGATAAGCATGTAAATTTAAAACACACAAAAAAATGGTAGCTATATAAAAACAGTAGCTATGTAAATTTAGGCATATAATTTAAGCATGTAAACAAGATGATTATGGTAAAAAAACACTTAAAAACAGTAGCTATATATTTAAGCATGTAAATTTATGGTAATAAAACTGGTATGTATATTCAGCCGAGTAGGTATACATATATAATTAGCCAATTAGGAAGATGATTATGGTAAAAAAAAACACTAAAAAACAGTAGCTATTAGCTATATATCGACTGCTACAGGGAGTTCACTTGTCAAAAGCATAATCTGTCTATTACATTTAACAAAGTTGAAATGAGATAATCTTTATATCAGTAGATGTGTACAGGAAAGGAATCTGTAAAACCAATTAAATAGATTTCAGATTCAGATTTCAGAAGTAATAAGAAGAGGGAACGGAGGCAAGAAAAATCAGATTTCGGATTTCAGAAGTACAATAACGGGAAGATGAATGGGGAAAAATTTCAGATTTCGGATTTTAGATTTCAAGTTCCATAAACAGATTTCAGATTTCAAAAGAGGGAATGAAGGCAACTAAGACAGGATTTCTGCCATTATTCCTGTTACAGCAGCGAAGTATAACATATCGATTCAAAGGAACAAGAAGATGAATGAGGAATGAAGGCAACGAAGTTGTGCTCACCTGTGCCGCTGGAAGATCGCTGGCGCTTCTACTGCTGTTGCTATTCACCGTCGTTGCTGCTGTTAACCGACGCTGCTGCTATGGCTACTGTTCATCGGCGCCGCTTGAGCCACGCTCGGAAGGATGGCCGACTTCAGGCTTCCGGAGAAACCTAGGAAGAGGAGAGCACGAGCCGCCGAGGGAGGCCTTTCTATCATTTCTCTACGCGAGCAACTTCACCTAAACCCTCAATCCCTCCTATCTCATAACCCTAGGGGCATTTTAGTAAATTTGTATATCGAGCTTTTGAGCTCGGATCGAGCTCGGACTCGGGCTCGGCTCGGGCTCGGTTTGAGTCCAAAACTATGTTCAAGCTCGGCTTGATTTTCACTCTACGAACGAGCTCGAGCCGAGCTTTCTCGAGCCGAGCTCGAGCCGAGCTTTCTCGAGCCGAGCTCGAGCCGAGCCCGAGCTCGAGCCGAGCCCGAGCCGAACCCGAGCTGTTCGGCTCATATAACAGCCCTAGTCCGCCGAACACACAGACTAACTCACCTAATTACATTCTCACCACTTTAAATTAATTGAATTCTAAACCACGACTAACTTATCCACTTTAATTAAACCTAATGTTCATTGAATTAATTAGCTAAACCCTAAATTTGTTTAGAATACATGAAATTACAAAAGAAGATGATTTCAATAGTGATTCATCGAAAGATTGCCAATGGGAAAAATCTCAAGATGCAAAAAGATTAAAAACTTACATTGACAAATCAGTAGAACCCGTCAAAATAACGTTCGATGGTTGAATTGAAGGAGACTAGGAATAACGATCAATAGTACGTTGAATGGAAGGAGACTAAGGATTTGGGATGTGGTAAATTATTTTAACTAATAATTAATTATTAATTAAAAAGATTTAATCTGGGCCATTCATTCAATCCAATGGTCTATATTGATTCATTAGGTAAATATAAAGAACCTCTCCATTAGGAGATGATCCGAATTCCTCTCTCTTGCCCCAAATCGATGGCAGAAGAATCAGAGAGAGATATTGAGAGTGGAAGGGATCGAGTCTACAAGAAGGACAAGGAGGAAGGAGGAAGGGGGAAGGGAGCAGCCTTGGTGGCGGAATCAACGCGACAGAGACGGAAGCGGAGGGCGGAGGCAGAGGCATCACCCTCGAGGCGAGGCGCAGGCGACTAGAAGGGGATCGACGCTCCTCGTCCTTCTTTTCCTCAGGCTCAGGCTGCCCGATAAGCTAATGACTGGAAATCCCGAGGATTGAGGTCCGATTTGAAGATCTGAAGGTGGATGCTTTTGTTCATGTCGGATTTCGCGAGCGCTTCTGAATTCAGGGAACCTAATTCGAGGTTGCAGCTTGAATCGCAAGCTTGTTTCACTTCCCTCTGGATTTAATAGGTTTTTATTCGATCGGATTCTACGATTCCGTGTTTTTCTTTATGATTGGATGTTGCTATCAATTATGATGATATGTGTGATCAGGAGGGAATTAAAAGGGGAAAGCGATTTCTGTAATGTGTGTATAAGAGCACTACCTACAATCCCTAATTACATAATCAATATGAGGGAGGTAAGATGTTGAGGAATGAGGTTCAGAAACCCAACTTCATTTTTGACTGTTTGTCCATTTTCTAACATAACCGAATTAATGGAGGCTTTTATAACGGCCCGGATATAAATATCTGAGATACGTTGTGAAGGTTGGATACCTTCGTTCGGATGTTACAATTCAGGCACGGGTCGAGGTTTCAAACCTCCAAAGAATAGTATTTAAAGTGGGGATTTCGAACCCCAAGCAATCGAAGTCGCGGAAATGCATTTGAAAGGAACTGTGAAAGTGGAATTAAAGTACAACTTGCCACGGCAAGGCCGGATCAAAACCAAATTCATAAAACAGAGATTCAAGAAAGCCTTTAGCCAAGTTAGCGGGTTAGTCTGGTTCTTCGCATTCGCCCGGGGGGGATTCCCACGCCATAGGAACATAAACAAGCATACCTAAAAACAATTTATGCGAGCGGGGTCAGACCGATTCCCCCCAACGCACCCTATCCCGCAAGCAAGCATACACATACGCTATACCTATAATAAAGATGCTCTAATGCAGTACGGAAATTTAAATCAAACTAGCATGCTCCTAGTTGGAAGAATATGCGGAACAACTGTAAAGGGGCCCAAAGAATGCCAAGTGGCATATCCCTCTCCTACCTCTGCACCCTTTCCCGTTAGTGCAGAGACTGGCCAGTTCGATGCTATAGCATATCATATCTCATCATAGCATATCATGTCTCATCATCATATCATATATCATGCTCATGCCCGATGGTGCTGGGCTATCTCATCATCATGCTCATATATCGACAATAATGACTCAGGGCACCCGATGAAGCTGGGCTACCCTATGATCCTAGCAAAGACTCTAGTTACTTCACAAATAATGGCCGTTCTGTTCTCAAACACACAGAGTATCCGAATGCTCAATCACAAGTGCAACCCTAGCATGATACTACATGGCATGCTTTAAATGCATATGAAGCACCTAGTATGTCATATGATCACAAGCAGGAGATTTCTCTTTCGAATCTGAGTAAGCCCATAAAGGAACTTACCTGGATAGGTAGAACAGCAAAAGGCAGAATCCATGTATACAGCAAGTCATACATCACAGATGATAACCTATCATATATAATTAATGTATATGAGTCTACTTCTAATTTACACTAAGCATAAATCAATCACACAAGTACCCAGAACTACAGATTTCCTCACTCGGAACCTCATCATATTATCATCCATTCATCCCATATCCCATAGCATGGTCTCATATAACTCATTAAGAATCAACTCTACTCATCATCATCATTCATCGTATACCATCTCACATCTCATCTCATATCAATATCTCGCCGCATAACATCAGCATAACTCATCAGATATCATTTCCTCTCATTATTATACCATATATCGACCATTTAGGAACATGCATCATTATCTCATATATAAGTCATAATATTCATACTCTAATGAATCATCATATAACATATCCATAATCATATTTAAGAACATATCACGCTTCTCAATCATATAACATAACATCATACTTTCATATATACGACAACACATCACGATATCATACTATTAGTGCATGGCAGGTCCTAGATAGGTGAGATTAAGGTGCATCGAATAACTTCACATAATAATATGGAGAGTCATAGAGGCTTAAGAAAAGCTACCATCACAACGAACATCAATGTACATAAAGAGTATATAAGCAAGTGTAACATATGAATCATGCACATGTCATAATGCAAACCAGGATAATGCTCTTAGAGTGTCATGCTTCGAGAGATCAATACGCCACTTTACACATATAAGGGAAATCATGCGAGTTCCTAGCAACCATCATAGTGTGTGCATTCATGCAAAGGTCAAGATTTCCACACGTGTAAAGATATCATCTCAAGCAAGGGTGTAATAAGGGATGTAACATGTCATGGTCATATTGAGGTCATTAGAGTATAAGGTCAATGATGGCAAGACGATCATCAAAGGTGCTACTAGATTCTAAGATACATGGACCAACATAACGTCATGAATGCAATGTTTGCGTACATAAAAGGAGACAATTAGAGCACATATTCTCATGATAAGTTACATTTTAGAAGACATACATCCTATCTGATACAAATAGCATACGTGGAATCTAAATACAATGTGGTGTGTGCACATGTAGGGTGTCAGGCTATTCATCCTTAAAAGAATAAAAGAATATCATGGGGCATGAAGGAACAACATCATGAGACAAGTAGATAGGCATGATACTAGTTGGAATCACATAAGGCATAATGAGTATCGAGGCGTATCACTAATCATTTTTCTAGGACATAAGGAACGAATGTCGACACTATCAGGGACCTATTTTAAGTAGGAGGAGATCATAAAGCAAGTAGGCCACAAATTTACACATGCCACAAGTCATGGGTCCTACATGATACTAATGTCTCGATGAAAGGCGTAGATATGCAGCATTCGACACATGTACATTTAAAATCTAGCACCAATATACACAAGAGGCCAAGCCAATCATAACGCAACCATATGAGAACAAGGAAGAAAGATAGCGGGGGACAACAGGAGCTTAAGATAGTGTGACTTCTCATATATACATGGATGCAAGTCAATAATTATCGGTACACGACATGTATTTAAGACAATGATATCTCAAGTCATTCAACATAGTAATGCATCAAGTCACGTAAACACAGATAGGGCTGCCGTTATAACCAGACAGAGATTTCCAAGGGCAATATCGACTTATCCCCACAGACTCAAAAGCTCATTTCCCGTGGAATACGTGTAACTCATTTCGAGAACATAGAAGGGTACTCAAATTACTCCCAAAAGAAGATGACGGAGTTCATATAGAAGTTCATGACATGGGTACATCAGTTGACCACTACGAGAATCGAGGAGGATGACTCCACAAAACAACCCATCCCATAGACTCAGAATCATCAAAGTTTGATATCCTAGCACACTGATCATCTCGTGGCATGACCTATGGTGTCAAGTACCATACTTATCACACGCTCAAGTAGTCAATGTTCCCGAACCTAATTTCCGACCAAGATTAGATTCCCAATTCCATTTCCGTGAAAAGACGTCGATACCATAAAGAACGACTCGATCAGAATACCAATTGAGACATGGAAGAAGATAGAAGGGGAGGAAATCAGAACGAAAGGAATAGACATCTCTCGACCATCACCAACCTCTAACCAAACCTGTCGAACCAGAGGCAAAACGAAAGGGAAAGACACATACAAGTGAATCATGGAGGAGACTACTCTATAAGACAGAAATTCCGACTATACAAAAGGAAGGGCTCCCACGCTTATCCCACTCACATAGAGATGCAACACTCAGTCTAAGTATATCAACAGATTTCTAGTTCTACCATAATATCACTCAACACAGAATCAGTCAGTGACAATTATAATGATCTCCTTCGAGGGATCGAGATCGTTCTCAGGCCCAATTAATACATAAAGCACATTAAGCTATCTAATGCCGCTCTTCGAGGAGCGACTGACCGGAGGGGCAAAAACCTCACGATCTCTACCTAACTCGCCACTCCAACCACCTCGGTGCAATTCCTTGGAGTCTTCCAACCCATCTGTAAAGAATAAGCTAATATTTCGCCTAGCCGTTCCCAACTACATCCAATAGGGATGGTCTAGCGCCTTTTCTACCCGTTCGATCCCCTTTGTTTAATTCCTCTTATTTAGTAGGCCGAGTTCACATTTAGTCCAATTGAGTTAGTCATATTAAGTTCATTTTGCCCCTTTAAAATACTTTCAAATCCTTTGAAATTCACGGGCGGTTTTCCAAAATATATGCTCGAGCCTTGCGTACCCGAATTGCACAACCTAGCTCTGATACCAACTTTGTAACGGCCCGGATATAAATCCGAGATACATTTTGAAGGTTGGATACCTTCGTTCGGATGTTGCAATTCAGGTACGGGTCGAGGTTTCAAACCTCCAAAGATCAGTATTTAAAGCGGGGATTTCGAACCCCAAGCAATCGAAGTCGCGGAAATGCATTTGAAAGGAACTGCGAAAGCGGAATTAAAGTACAACTTGCCATGGCAAGGCCGGATCAAAACCAAATTCATAAAACATAGATTCAAGAAAGCCTTTAGCCAAGTTAGCGGGTTAGTCCGGTTCTTCGCATTCGCCTGGGGGGGGGGGGGGGGGGGGGATTCCCACGCCATAGGAACATAAACAAGCATACCTAAAAACAATTTGTGCGAGCGGGGTCAGACCGAGTCCCCCTAACGCACTCTGTCCCGCAAGCAAGCATACACATACGATATGCCTATAATAAAGATGCTCTAATGCTGTACGAAAATTTAAATCACACTAGCATGCTCCTAGTTGGAAGAACATGCGGAACAACTGTAAAGGCGCCCAAAGAATGCCAAGTGGCATATCCCTCTCCTACCTCTACACCCCTTCCCGTTAGTGCAGAGACTGGCCAGTTCGATGCTATAGCATATCATATCTCATCATAGCATATCATATCTCATCATCATATCATATATCATGCTCATGCTCGATGGTGCTGGGCTATCTCATCATCAAGCTCATATATTGACAATAATGACTCAGGGCACCCGATGAAGCTGGGCTACCCTATGACCCTAGCAAAGACTCTATTTACTTCACAGATAACGGCCGTTCTGTTCTCAAACACACAGAGTATCCGAATGCTCAATCACAAGTGCAACCCTAGCATGATACTACATGACATGCTTTAAATGCATATGAAGCACCTAGTATGTCATATGATCACAAGCAGGAGATTTCTCTTTCGAATCTGAGTAAGCCCATAAAGGAACTTACCTGGATAGGTAGAACAGCAAAAGGTAGAATCCATGTATACAGCAAGTCATACATCACAGATGATAACCTATCATATATAATTAATGTATATGAGTCTACTTCTAATTTACACTAAGCATAAATCAATCACACAAGTACCCAGAACTACAGATTTCCTCACTCAGAACCTCATCATATTATCATCCATTCATCCCATATCCCATAGCATGGTCTCATATAACTCATTAAGAATCAACTCTACTCATCATCATCATTCATCGTATACCATCTCGCATCTCATCTCATATCAATATATGGCCGCATAACATCAGCATAACTCATCAGATATCATTTCCTCTCATTATTATACCATATATCGACCATTTAGGAACATGCATCATTATCTCATATATAAGTCATAATATTCATACTCTAATGAATCATCATATAACATATCCATAATCATATTTAAGAACATATCACGCTTCTCAATCATATAACACAACATCATACTTTCATATATACGACAACCCATCACGATATCATATTTAAGGACACATATCAACATCTCATATCCTAATTCATACTTAATCATTATATCGATATCATAACACAACACCTCATAACATGCTTCATAATCAACACATAACACATCAATATCACATATCATAATTTACAAGTCATACAAGCAAGTCAATTTCCCAAGATTCTCGAACTCTTAAATCTCAAGTTAGACCAAATCATTCTTTAAACTATTTTCTCAAATCATACTCGACCCAAAACCCCTTTACAAGCATTGGCTTTTAAATTAACTTATTTTATTATTTTATCAAAATAATATGGCTCGGCGACTCCGGCTCTCCCGGGGCTCTCTTGGTGGCTCATGGGCACGTCGGAGATGGTGAGGCTGCTGGGTTCTTGTCGCAAAAGAAAGAGGAAGAGCGAAGAGGTGGTGGGGCTTGGTTGCAAGCGGAAAACAGGGGAAGGGGAGGACAGGCTCGCGGCATCGGCTTTAGGGGTGGGCGAAAGCAATGAACGTGGTGGCTGCTGGTGGTTTTGGTGGCCAGAACAAAAGGTCAGGTGGTGTTGGTAGCTGGCCAGAAGTAGTAGGAGAAAGGAGGGGCTTTTGAAGGGGAGGAAACAAGAGGAGAAAGTGAGAGAAAGGATTGTTATTGTTGAAATCTGAAGGGGAAGGGGCTATTTGTAGGGGTTGGCGTGGGGAGCTGGCCATTGCCCGAAATGGAGCAGGCAGGTTAGTGGAAGAGGAGAAGGCATGAGGTGTTAGTGAGCTTAAAAGGGGTAGGAACAGCCGGGTGTGGGCTGCTCGTACAGATTTCAGAAGAGGGGGAAGGTGAAGACAAACAAGTTCACATGTGGTTCCAAGGTCCCAATAAAAAAAACACCCCGGAAATTAAATCCTGAAACCCACTCACTCGACCCATTCCCGACTCATTCAAATTTTAAATCGAGATCTCAAAATCGAAATAAATAATGAAATCCAGTTTATATCTCCAAATCTCGGAATCTAACGCGAAAGTAATTTATTTATTTATTTATTTTTATCAAATCCAAGTTTATGTCGGAATTCGCTTCAGAGGAATCAAAATAAAATTTAATTGCTCGAGGATGGAATTTCAAAATTTCTCCGAATATCACTCTCAATCCATTATAAATTATTATTAGATAGAAAATAATATTTTAAATCTCCCGATCTTTACAACATTCTTGAGGAAGTGTGGGACCTTCTTGGCAAAACAGATGAAGCTGTCAATCTTTAATGACATCAGTGGAATCATAAAGCCATCCAGGTATATATTTTTTTTGAATTCTTTCAATTCCTATGATTTTGTGGTTTTTTTATAGCCTCTGTAGACTAAATTCATGTATTTTATCATTTCCAATTTTAGACTAACACTATTTTGGGGCCTCCGAGCTCTGGAAAGACGACACTTCTCTTGGCCCTTGCTGGACGTCTTCGAAATAGTTTAAAGGTATTATTATTCATCATGATTTGTCCCGTCCTTACTTTCTAAATATCTTCTTATCAACACTTCCGTTTGATCCTTATGCTTGAGTCACAATAAGAACTCAAAGCATGCCTTCGCAGTCTATTTTCACAGTATCCTCTTGTTTTTTTTAATGTGTTAAGAGGATTAAGAGCATAAAATGCTATTGGAAGTGAAGCAAATGAGGTTTGGCATTACCTCCTATCTTACATGTGGCCTAAATATCGATATATTTCAAAACAAATCTCATGTTTCATGTGAATTTCGTTAAAAGTCATTAATTAACTTATGTGAATGATGAAAATTATATGCCCATTACCATACACCTTAGGTGGATTCGATCCCGGCATCGGACAAGGCACTCGAATTGGATATGGCCCTGGGTTCGTGTATTGTGCAATACAAAGAAATTCAGGGCCAAGAAACTGTGAAGATCTTATCATTGTGTTTTATGTGAGCTTGTTATTAATCTGTTGGTTTGATGATTTCTAGTCGTAGCATCATATCTTGTTTCATTAAATGCTCTTTCCTAGACTTTTTTTAGGTATAGAAATCATGACTTTAGGATTCGTGCTAGATACATGTGTGTGATCATTGTTTGTGATGCCAGGAAACTCTTATATTGATGGTTAAATAAGTGATAAGATTCACTTCTACAACTAGAAGAGTTAAGTATTCATTCTATACTTTTTACATGGGACATTAAAGGGTTCTGCTTGTTTATGTTTATCCTGCTTTGCTTCTTGGTTATTTTGTTATTCTCCTAACCTTTCCTTGATCCTTAATTATGTGTTTGGGGTGGGGTGTTTTGATTTGCTTCGGAAGATAATCATTTGTTCCTCTTAATGATATATATGCTAGAGGGCTCTCATGGAACTGTGAGGATATAGTGTAGCTTTGATTAACTGTGTTAATTTCTCTTAATGGGACATCCAAGGATAATGTATTATGTTATGCATCCTTTGATGTGCAACAACATTAGTAATCTTGGCATTGTAATATTTTTATTTACACTTGTGGGCTTTCCTCACACCATCTGTAAAATGACAGCTTCTTATCAGAGCAGCCAAGCTACAATTGGAGACAGTGATCCAAACAACACTACCGTGCGTACAAATTTCACCCCTTGTGGCTTGTGTTTTGTTTGCGGCATCCCTATTCACTTGAGAAGCTACTGTTTTGCAGATTTTTGTGGGCAACTTGGACTCCAATGTTGTTACAAAGGACCATTTGCGACAAATTTTCAGTCCATATGGAGAACTTGTTCATATTAAAATAGTTGGGGGAAAGCGATGTGGTTTTGTCCAGTTTGTCAACAGGTATGCAAATTGCTTCAGGCAATTTATTGGTAAAAATTTAGATGTTACACCTGAACTAATGAACTATCCTCCTGGTTTTCGATTCTGCAGAAGCTCTGCTGATGAAGCTATAAGAATTCTGAATGGAACTCATTTAGCAGGGCAGAATCTTAGACTGTCATGGGGACGTAGCACGTCAAACAGACAGGTTAGTCTCCACTCTCCACTGCCTCTCTCGATTTGTATTTTTTTTATAGCAAGCTCATTTTTTACGACTCCTAATAATGAAATTATAGGATCCTTCGACTGGAGCTGTCCAGTTTGTCAACAGCTACTATGGTTATGCTGCTGCTGCTCAAGATCCAAACATGTATGGATATGCTGCTGCTGCTGCTCAAGATCCTAACATGTATTACCAAGGCTATGCCGGGTATGGCAACTACGCAATGCAACAGCAACAACAGTCAGTGCAACAACAACAGGTAGTACAGTCTAGAATCATTCTATTTATTGACCCTTTGTGCCATTTTTCTGTTCCTTCCTCTTTGGTGTTTGTTTTTATATGAATTTCATCTCTTACCAATGGTCTATTGTATTTTGCTTGACTTTTTTGTTACTTCATTTTTATTATGCCATCCTTTTGCTGATAATTTTGTTTTAATGTGAAATATTGCAGTGATTATGATATGTAGGAAGTTGTTTTATGGATATGGGCAACGGAGGTAAAGAAGGTAACCTTAGCTTGAGACCTTCAGCTTTGGAGACGGGGATGATCCACTTGACTGTAATATTGGTTATCCTTGGGTCGTTTTTTACTCTTTTATCTTTTTTTTATATACATAAAAACTATATTATCGATGATGCCCTTGTTCCCATATTTGAATGTTGGATGCCTCTCTCAACTCCTGGATTTTGCATATCTTGTGAGGTTTCATGTGCTTTTGATTGAGGTCTTTTGATTGAGGTCTTTTGATTGAGGTCTTGCAGCAACTGAAAGGAAGAGAGGAAGAGAGATGGAAAGATGAAACAATGACTTGTTTTAGGGTGATATTTCAAGGCAAGTGCCTTTTTTGGTATAGTTGAAAGGTAAACTCGCTTCCTGTATTAGGTGATGTTCCAAACAATCTTTTTCCAATTGATCTCTTGATTTCTACTTTGCATTAGAACTTTGAATTGATTGATGTTAATCCTCCCTTCTACATTGCTGGTAGAGTTAGGTGAAACATGTGTTTAAAAATTGAAATTTTATGAGCCCTTAATTGATTTGTAGGTCTATTATCTACACCTCTTGTGGCTCAGGAGCCACCGACTTCTAAGAAACCAAGAACTCGACAAACGAAAGAATGAATATATGGAACCGAGAGTTAAATGAGTATGTATCTGTCACTTCATATTCTGAGATCATGGCAATGGAATTGATTTAGGAGAAAGATGAAGGGGATTACAGACTGAAAAGAGCACGATGTATGTATGTTGCATGTCTCTCTTTATTACTTTCAGCTTTGCAAGAAAGAGTTGTTGGTGTAGTAGCTTCAGTGGAATTTCATTTTTTTTTCTTGCTTGCTTGAGCCAAATATTTTGGTACCATTTGTATAAAACTGATACTCTGCGGCTTCAACAATTGGTTTTATGAATTTATCTAGTACTCCCTTCTAAAAGATAGAATTATGCTCCGGTAATTGATTGCATTATTGTCATGTCAAGTGACGTAGGTGACATGTCAAACCTATTACCTGTCATGTTAAAAACACATCTTATGATGAATTCAACACACAGGGAAGATGAATTCCAGGTTAAAAACCCTCTTCAAATGAGACTTGTTTTCCATCTTAGTCATTGCCTACTTTAACTCGGACAATGTCTCTCTTTTACCGAATAAGCTTATAGATTGCAGATCAGCAAATAACCTGTCATGTTAAAGGTATAACCTGTCATGTTAATAGCATTACCTGTCATGTTATTTTCTTTTATTAAGGAGAAGAGGATCGATTCGCTGTTTTATAGAGCATTGTAGACAAGTATTTCAAATCCATAGTCTACAAACTTTAAAGTTTAAATAACATATTTACAGTCGGTTAACCTTGTTACTTGCATTACGCAAGTTCAATAGAAAAGATGCACTAAATATGTTGGTAAGGTTAAAGCTAAGAACCCATGCATCATCCTTTAATCTGAATTCATCACCTAATACAAAATGGCTAATTCTAAGCAATATATCGTTCGCTTTTACTAAAACTTAAGCCAAATTATAAATTCAATAAAATACCAAGCTTTACAATGCTAAAGTTCATCCCTAAACGAAAACGAAGAAAGGGATTTTGGGGAGGGAGATAGGACGAGTGATCTGATAGAGAAGAAGTATCATCCGCGACTAAGAACCTTGTTAAGTCAAAACCACCAAGACATCTCGATTAATCTACCTGCCCATGAGCAAGAATTGAGATTAGGAGGGTCAGGTAAGTTGGATGATTGGTTTCTCTAATGTTTACGTTGGATTGAATCATTCTCTCGCCACCCATCTATTTCATCATTCCATCCTGACACCCTCAGCGTTTGTATGTTGGATTGAATCATTTTCGTTTGATAAACAGGGTTGTAGTTGAATGTAATTCTGATTTACTTGACACATGAATTGGTTTACATGACACGTGAATTATTTTACTTGACACAGGAATTGTTTTACATGACACGTGAAATTGTTTTACTTGACAAGTGAGTTGTTTTACATGACACATGAATTGTTTTACTTGACATGTGAATTGAAGTAAAATGTCGTGACATTCGAATTTGACTGTCAATGCTCTATGTTCTGATTGCAATCGTCCCTGCGTCGCTATTAGTTATCTATGCCCTTTACCACCTCTTTGCACGGTTCCTAACTCGACGTCGATTTCTCTGAAAAGTTTCAAGCAAAATACTTCCCTTAAAAATGGTTGACATAGCAAATCTGGAGATTTCTAAAAGTACTCTCTTTTATAAATATCACAAGCATTCAAAATGATGCAACGTGAATATTAGTTATTTATAGACAAACCCAAAAAGAGTACACCAATTGTTAACTATCTGTCATGTCAAATTCATTATTTGTCATGTCAAGTTTATTGTCTGTCATGTAAACCAAAGGTACAAACTGGGGTAACTGTAAATGATTAAAAAATGTACCTGCCGAAATCTATCTAGGTTGTAGGGGACATAAAAGGTGCAGTATTCGGAAGCTTGGTCGAGGCCCCATTGATGCCATCTAGGAGCCGGAAGTATCAGCTATGCTGAAGTGTATGCAACAGTTTTGATTTGTGTGCTTGTTTCTTAGTATTTGGTAAAGGAAGAAATCAAAAACCATAACTATTTGAGGCTACCTTGTTGCAAGGTGCACATAGAGCTCATGTAAAATGCATACCATTAGGTGTCATGTAAAATGTATTATTTGTCATGTAAAATACATTATGTGTCAGGTAAAATTCTTCTAAATGCAAATGATAATGCACTTTAATGATTTCATAAAGAATGAGTAGCTTATCATGTGCATATAAGCTCATCTTTAGCACCTATGTAGATGGGGAGAAATATTTTTAAATCCAATTTGAGCTTTGATCTAAGTAAACGAAAAATTTGATGCCCACTCACTCTTTTAAGTATTTTGATTCACAACCTGAATGCATTTACATTACGCAGTTGATTCAGTTGAATTTTAGTAGTAAGTTCAATAGATACTTATGTAACATTACTTCTCACTTTGAGCAATTTCAGGTATTTGAAGGTTTTCTCACTTTGAGGGAATTTGAAGGTTTTCTCGACATTTAACGAAGATCTCTCCTCACTTTGAGCAATTTCAGGTATTTGCTACGTTTTTTATAATAAATTCAGCAGTGCTTTTTCTATAATAAATTTCATCTTAGCCATGCTTTCTTTGTTTAGGTTGATGTATTCTATGATTGTGGACGCTTTTGATATTCTATGATTATGAATGCTGGTCATGGTACCAGATATCGGTTCGTATGGGATAGCATGCTTTTCTGTAAGACTGTAACATATGAGATTATTAGTATTGCATCCTATCCTCTTGAAATAACGACTTGTCTTGGTTGAACTAGAAGTAAGCGTCATGTAAAACTAAAGTAAGCGTCATGTAAAACTGAAGTAAGTGTCATGTAAAACTAAAGTAAGCGTCATGTAGAAAGAACACTTGGAAGTAGAAACCAAATTTCTAATGTGGTATGTTGTCCCGTGATCAGGATATCACCTCTAGTCTAGCTGCTTTAGTATAAATGATCAAAATTCATTTTTATTACCAACGTTGTTATTATAGTTTCATATGCAGATAAGGTTCATTCAATATTGTAATATCAACTCTATTCATTTTGTGATCCACCACCACCATTTCCATTCCCTTCTACTTTCCCTCTCTTCTCCTTTCCCACTCTCTCTTCTGGTTCCATATTTATTTTCTTTTAATCTATAAATCATTTTGTACTTTTCTTTCTCTCATTTTTTTCCTCTCTCCTCCTTTTTCTCTCTCCCAATTAATTCTCCCTCTTCCTTTCCCTCTCTCCTCTTATTAATTACCCCTTTGACTTTTCCACATTTTTCCTATCTCTTATCCTCTCAGCACACACATACTCTCTCTCAAGTACTTTATCAACATTTTTTATCTGAAGTCGATGGTGAATCTGTTTCTCCGATAATTCTTATCCAGTCAATTCCAATATGTGACATGTCGTTTTGCTTTGGGTGTCCAGGTAAAACTAACTGCTTACATGTCAACCTGCAAATAGACCCCCGCCCACTTGCTGTTGCTTTTTCCCTCCTCTCTCCTCTGCAACTTTACTGTTGCTTTTCCCTCCTCTCTCTCCTCTGCAACTTTACTGTTGCTTTTTCCCTCTCTCTCTGTCTTTTCTTCCCTTTTCCGTCTCCCTCTCTCTCTCTCTCTCATGTCTAGCTGTCGAACACATTGTCCAGTCTCCCCCCACATTACCTGCAACCGGTTGCAACTGAAAATTGGATAACCGGTTTGGTACAATTTTTTTTCGGATGGGGTTAACCTTGCAAACTTTTCCCAAAAGTGGGTTAGTTTAGCAAATGCCCCTACTTAATTAGCTGTTAGGATATAAATTATAAAAAGATAGGTATTAAATCAATAATATATACATTATAAATTTTAGTTATATTAAATAAAAATATTTAGTTTTTAGTGAAAACATTAATTTAAAAGATCTTTTTTGATTCAATTATATATTTTTCTATTAATTAAGGTTATTCCAAATTTAATTAAATAAAATAAAAACCGTGTTCTTATGTGATAGTGAATAACATTAATGGTTTGATTATTTCTACATGGTAAAGTGAATTTTAGGCCAAATTGAATAAAATACATATTGCAAAATACAATTCGAAATGTGATGAAAAATAAAATACGTGACATTTTGTCTGTAAGTCATTTGTATAGGTTTACAAGCTGATTGTATGAATGTTACTAAATTATAATAACTAACAAAAAGAGTTTAATTAAAAGAATTATATAATAGAAAAGATATGATTTCATTCAATACATTAATTTTTTTTAGGAAATTCAATATATTAATTAGATTATGTTAAATTGAAATAGATTATATAAATTAGGGTTCGTTTGGTTCAATGTGGGAATTGAAATTCCCGGGAAGTTACTTCATGGGAATTGAATTCCCGGGAAGTCGAATTGATGGGAATTGCGAAAATGTGTTTGATTGATTTTTTTATTTTAGAGGATTAAAAGGGGAATTGGAAACTTCCAAATACAAAATGAAGGAAGTTGAACTTACCTAGGGCGGATTAGGTAAGTGAACTTCCTCCATTTTGGGGGAATTCAACTTCCCGGGAAGTTGAATTCCTGCGTTTTTTTAATCTCAAAAATACCAACCAAACACATGAATTTCTCCTACTTCATGGGAAGTTCTACTTCCTGGGTTTTTGGGTTTCCAACCAAACGAGCTCTTAATCTAATCTTTTAAGATTATATAGTTTTTTTTAGATAAAAAAAATTATAAAATAACTTAAGGTAAAATGATAGGTTTTGTAACACTTATGATATAGAAAAAAAAAGAGAAAATTTGTGCCACATGCATTTTTTTTCGGCTTAATTAGCGGAATGTCCTACTTTTGGGACAAATTGTGAAATCGTCCATCTCCCCCAATTTGATTAACCATATCTCTCTGGGTCTCTCCTGCTCTCTCGATCTCTTCTGTCTCGCTCTCTCGACCTCTCTTGCTCTCTTCCTCTCTCGATCTTGAACCGACCTGTAATTGCAAATCAAATCTCGATCTCCGGTTCCCCCAATTGCTGTGCTCGACCTATAATTGCTGCGCTCGGGTTCGAGAATGGGGAAAGCTCTTGCGGCTGGATCTCGCTGGCCGGATTCCGCCTTCGGCCTTGGATCACGCTGGCTGGATTCCTGCTCCTGTAAATCCGCCTGGATTTCGTAGGCCTTCTCTGGATTTCGTAGGTCTTCTCCTGATTGTAGAGTTTTCGCCGTCGCTAAGAAACTAGATTGGCTTAGATCTACTCAAATTTGGAATCGATCTCCAGATCTGCCCACCGTCGCCGCGGTCGTGATCTCTACCTTCTCCGACGCCTTCCACCTCCACTGCCCCAACTACTCCGGCGAGCTTGGAGTCGGCTCTGCCGAATTCCTCTTGTTGACGTCGTCCTTGATGTCAAGCATGCCCGGGTACTTCATTCTCTCACCTTTGTCTCCTGATTGTAGATTTAGGCCAATGATTGCTCACCAGGTGTTTGATAAAATGCTTGAATGAACTTGTTGCTTTGAGATGGAAGGCCAGTGATTGTTGAATGTTGACGTTTCTAAACTTATGGGTGTTGTGTTGTTTTCTGTAGAAGTATCTACATTCCTAAGACTCCCAACTTCCATCATAACAATTTTTATATTTTTATAATGATCATTAAAGCTATTCGGAGGTTGGTTGCAACATTTGCCAAATCCTAATGCATCTCTAGATCTAAGACATGTTCATTTTTCCTTTTTATTTAGCAAAATAAGATTACTATGGATAACTTGAGAAAAAATTATCTTTATTTTTATTAGGGAAAAAAACAGATTGAAGCTTGATCGGTACAAGAACATCATTGAGTTTGATGGGCTCCAGATATTGTTTGAAAAACTGCTCTAGACTGGAACCCTGTAATGAATTACAAGGACTTTAATGGGAAACCAGTAAAGATATATCAAAAGAGTTTATTTTTTTGAAGACTTGCTGAAATGAGAATACTTACATGCTCACCAAAATTATAAGTTTTGCACACTTCTGGACGGATGAACTGTCTACCCTTGTGGTTCTCTTTTAACCTCAACAAATCATCCCAATAAGTAATTAATTTGTTAAGGAAAGCTTCATGAGTGATTCTTGGCCAAGAATACATTATCAATTAAAAATAAAAATATTACATTTGCACAACATAAAGTTATATTTGTACACCAAAATGTTATATATGCACAACTTAAAGTTATATTTGCATAACGAAAAGTGCTGAAACGAAGAAAAAAAAAGTGGAAAAAAATATTACATTTGCACAACATAAAGTTATATTTGCACAACAAAATGTTATATGTGCACAACATACCGTTATATTTGCACAACGAAAAGTGCTGAAACGAAAAAAAAGGGAAAAAAAATATTACATTTGCACAACATAAAGTTATATTTGACAACAAAATGTTATATTTGCACAACGTACTCTTATATTTGCACGACAAAATGTAAAAAAAAAACTAGACTTGAGTCATATTTGCACAACTTACGGTTATATTTGCACATCGCACTCTTATATTTGCACGACAAAATGTAAAAAAAAACTAGACTTGTGTCATATTTGCACAACTTACGGTTATATTTGCACATCGTACTCTTATTTTTGCATGACAAAATGTTAAAAAAAATAAAAAAAAAAACTAGACTTGGGTCATATTTGCACAACTTAAGGTTATATTTGCATAACGTACTCTTATATTTGCACGACAAAATGTTAAAAATAAAATAAAATAAAAAACTAGACGTGGGTCATATTTGCTCAACATACAGTTATATTTGCACATGCACAACATACTCTTATTTTTACACGACAAAATGTAAAAAAAAAGGAAAAGAAAAAAAAAGAGTGAGGCTATAGGCAAGATGATAAAATTGCTATTGGCAAGATAGACACTCCACCAATTTGTCCCAAAGTGTGGATATTTCACCAATTGAGACAACTTTTTTGGACATTTTGCAAACTCCCCCCCAAAAAAATGAGAACCCTTCCTTGGAGCAAAGAACGCGCTCCACACGCCTGCATTTTCATTTTCATCCTATCGCTTACAAAGTCTCTTCCCTAGCCACGAAACGCTATCATCAATGAGGATGCAGTTTTCTTCCCGTACAAATTCTTGTCTAATGATCGGCCATTCCTCCTTTGGGTTGATGATAACCCTATCCCTTATAGACGTATCGCCCTTCGGTACCTATGGTTGCTTAGAGGCGAGTTGCATCTCGAGCAGTTCCGTACCATCCAAAAATTGGGGATAACTTGTGGGAGGATTTTGATGATGATATTGGCCAATGTTTGGTCAATTCGTCCCCGACCTTGGCTAAATCTGCTGGGATCGGAGGCATCTGAGGTGATCTGCTGCTTCAATTTGGTTGACCCTCTTCTCTGTTGGCCTGCGATGGCCGGATTGTTCTTCTGCAACAAGAAGGCCCTCGAGGGGGTGTGGTTTCATCGTTTCAGGGTGGGTTCTCTCTCCCTCCTCTCCACCTTTCTATTGCTTAGTAACTCCTCTATAAATTGGGGGCTCTAGTGGAGTTCTCCTCATTGCTTTCCTCCTGATTACTTGCTGTTACTCATATGTATCTTCCTCCTTTCTAATTGATTCTCTCTTATTCTCTCACTGGCTCCTTCTGGAGTGGACAACAACATAAAAACCATGGAAGCAGAAGATCCTGCTTTCCAGATGTCTAAACCTTGAAAGGGAACAAACATGCCAAAGGGCACTAAACTCACTGAGAAGCCCTCCCCCTTTGATGATGATCACTTGGTGATGATGAGGTCTAAGGCTGAGGAAAAACTTAAGAGACACTATTATCAGGGACAAACTCACTGATGTGCAAAGCCGGGTCCAGGAGATCATCTTTGCTCTGATTCATTCTTCACTCTTTGTAACCACCGTTGGCGACCCTATGAATGCCAAGGAAGTTTGGAAGCCTATTAGATATGTGTGGAAATTTATTTGGGGCAGCCTCTTTCTCTTTCATGTTGCGATTAATTGGTTTCATTTGAGATCTGATCTGGTTGAGGAACATATGCTGATTTATAATTATGTATTAAGTGTAATTTGTCCCTTGTTACTACAAGATTGTCGAAGGGAAAACATGTGTAAGGACTTCAAGGTTGTGCTGGTGGGTCAAGTCGGGTGTGGTTTCGGCTTGTCTCAAGGCTATGTCATGGTTAAACCACTTTCTATGCTTTCTAAAATACAATATCTACCCTATGGTGAAATAAATTTTGTTTGTAATGTCTCTTTTATTGTTAATCCGTGTAACTAATGGTGGTTGTATGCTTTGTAAGTCAAGTATGGTGCTCATGGTTGATTATCAGTTAGCAGGTAAGTTAAGTATGATTTTAACCTTTCACTGTATTTTAATGGCTAATCATCCAATGAACTGGTTTGATATATGCTTGTTTGTCTACAATTTTCAGTCACATGTTGGAATACATATCCACTACCCCTCTTCGATTTAAGGTGCTTAATGCACATGTCAGGTTCTTAATTAGCACTCCGATTGTCCTCAGTTGCTGGATCAGAAGAGTCAAATGGTTTAATGGCATACTTAACTTACACTTAGTGCTCTTGATTAGGTCTACACTAGAGCTAATGGCCTTTACACCTATTACTAAGTTCACTAGGCCACCTATTATTGCTACCACTCTTAAATCAAAATATCTTGCATCACTGATAATACCTACAAATTTTCCAACTAAAAGATTTTTAAAATCCTTCATCAAGGTACCTGTTGTAGCCAAATCTTTCATATATTCATCCATCTATAAAAAACTCTTTGTACAAAATGGTCTGGAGTAGTGGTTTTTTTACTAGCCGACATCTTCGTGTTTGGAATTTCGCTAAATTAATTATTTGTAGACATAAAATCACAATATTGATGACTAAAATGGAAACGATTAATTTCTGTTTCTTCCTTGCACCATATTTTACTAGTTCGCCCTGTAAAACTCTGCTCAATTTATCTTATAGTCACCAAACGAAGATCACACTAAGTAAACTTGTTTCGACTCATGGTTCTACATACCTTCATGAGCATGAACTTAAAGTAGATAAATTATGAAAATCTGTTATTGGAACTCTAGAGGTATTGGGAACAAAAACTTATGGACGGAACTGAAAACTATGCGTATCAATGACCATATCCAACTAATTGCCCTTGCCGAAACTAAAACTGAGGAAATCCCAGATGAAAACACATGGAGAAACACTGCTTTCACTAATGTTGTCTGGTCTCCTGGTACTGGGAGGGCAGGTGGGCTGGGGGTTTTATGGAACGAAAATAGTTTCTTAAACGAGCAAATATCGGTGATCATCCACTTGCCACACATTATTGGTCTCTTGTACACCAATCTGGACAAGAACTTCTCGTGCATAATTCTTATTGTGTGTGGACCTCCGCAAGAAAGAGATAAAGATCCTTATTGGGAAACTCTCACAAATATTATATTAAACGCAATGATGGCTTGTATGGTTATGGGAGATTTAAATGAAATTGGGTCAAACCGTGAAAAAAGTGGTAGCATTGAGAATAATATGCATTGAGAATAATATAAGCAGATTCTATAGACTCACGTCCTTCATGAATACCTGCTCTTTGATTGGCCTTCCAACGAATGGGAATTACTTTACATGGCGAAAAAAGGTTGACGGTGAAGGAAATATTTTGGAAAAACTTGACAGGGTATTGGTCCAACACCCAATTCTGGATCCTTTCCGGAGTTACAAACCTTCAACGGTGAATTCTTCTTATCTGATCACTGCCCTATCTCTATTGAAATACCCACAAAAGACGGTTTTAAACCATCACCTTTTATGTTTGAGAATGTCTAGACACAAAGAAATTAATGATTTTAGAAATATCGTAAAACAAGCTTGGCGAGCTTCTTGCTCAGGTTTTGCCATGTTTAACATTATGTATAAAATGAGGATTCTTAAGAAAAAGTCAAAAGAGTGGAATAAAGCTACGTTTGGTAACATATTCCATCAACTTGCGATTGTGGAAAAACACCTCATTGACTTGCAGTCCCCGAACAACAATCATCATACAAGTGACCAATTACGCAAAGAAAATTAACTGATTAAAAAGAAGGAGAATTTATTACATTTTCAAAAAGTCTACTGGAGTCAGCGTGCTAAATCAAAACACCTTAAACTATCAGATTCTAATTCTGCTTAATTTCATCGTGTAGCAACTGGGAGAAGAAATAGGAAAATGATCAGAAGCATAACCGCGTCAGATGGCACTCTCATCTTGGGTAGTGGTAATATACGGGAGGAAGTGCAAAAAGAATTTGAACGACGATTTACAGGTAACACACTAAATCTGGATAGACTTGCAAATTATCTTGATGTAATAGACCAGGCCATATCTCGTAAAGAAAACGAGCGGCTTATTACTCCTCCCTCTAATAATGAAATTAGAAAAGCTGTATTCAGCATTGGATCGAACAAATCTCCTAGCCGTGACAGAATAACTGCTGAATTCTATAAAACCTATTGGGAGATAGTTGGCACTGATATAACTCGTGTTGTCGAAGGCTTCTTCCATTCCGGAAAACTCCTACGACAAGTAAACCACACCTTTATTACTCTTCTCCCAAAATGTGACATTCCTTCTAAAAGCGCAGACTATAGGCCTACCAGTTTATGCTCTACCATTTATAAGATTATTTCCAAAATCTTAACTGATAGATTGAAATCGGTCATGGGGAAGCTTATCCATCCTCTTCAAGGTGCCTTTGTGGCTGACAGATCCATCCAAGATAACGTCCTTATCGCGCATGAAATTTTCCATTCATTGGGAAGCAGAAAAGGGAAGGATGGATGGTTAGCTATCAAGCTAGACATGGAGAAAGCGTATGATCGGGTGGACTGGAATTTCACAAAACTTGTTCTGCAAAAGTTTGGTTTTCACCAAAAATTTGTTGACCTAGTCATGGAATGCATAACGATTGTCTCGTTCTCTGTATTAGTTAATAATGAACCAATATCGATATTCAGTCGACCTTCTAGGGGAATTAGGCAAGGTGACCCCTTATCGCCTTTCCTCTTTATCCTCGGTGCAGAAGTGTTAGCAAGGAAACTTAATATGGAAGCTTATTCTGGTGACAATCTGATTGGGTTTCCCTTTGGGCAAGGGGGTCCTCTTATTCGTTTTGTAGCATTTGCTGATGACATCATTATATTCTTAAAAGGTAACTTATCTGCTTGTCAAAATGTTAGAGAAACCATCGACACATACTATTCCATGTCAGGTCAAAAAGTTAATTACCATAAGTCAGCCTTCCATGTCACATCAGGTATCCCTAGGACCAGTGTTAAGACTGAATATATTATTGTTCTATAGAAATATAAAATATATTATTTTATCCGGGTTATAAGGTTTGAAGAAAACCCGTCCTCGAGCATAAGTTTTGATTTTTAAAGTCGTTCTGGCATCGTTTTGAGAATTTAGATTCTATCGGATTTTAATTCCGCCTTCAAGCTCCGAGTTTCGATAAAAATTTATTTAATTCCGTTTATCTTGAAATTTAATTGAAAGTTCAATTTAAAGTTGATTTAGTCGGGATTTGATAGAGTCGGGATTAGCGGGTTTCGAATTTGAATATCGGGTATATTCTCCTTACATTTTATTTTGGGACCACATATATATTTCTTTTCCTTATTTCTTTCTTTCTTCTCTCTCTCTCTCTCTCTCTCTCTCTCTCTCTCTCTCGTGCTTTCAGTTGGGAGCAGATTCCCCTTTATCCACAGCTGGCCTTTTGTTTTGTCCCCTCATACTCACTTGGCTATCAGTAGAAACCCAAATCCCAGACTCACCACACCTTTTGCTCTCTCTCCGACAACCAAATACGGACTCGCACTAGAGCAAGCGCCTAGGGGCAGCTGACGCTGAGTACCTCCCACCTCCGTCCTCTGTGTTCCACCCGAGCGTTTCCAAGCTCCATCGAGCCCTGTTTCAGGCCACCAAGCCGCCTTGATTTCTTCCTCGTTTCTGTGAGCAGCAGTAGCCAGCATCTCCGGTCTCTCCTCCTTTTTCCGACGTCCATTGTAACAGCAGACGAGGCCAGGCCACCCACCTCCGCGGAGCCCACAACGAGTGGGAGGAGCCGGAAGATTCACCGGAGACCGAGCGCGAGCCCACCGACCTCCCCATCTCTCCTGTTTCCGATCCTAGCCGCGGTAAGCTCGATTCCCTTCTTTTTCGTCCTCAAGCATCGCAAAGGCCCTCTTTTTTAACACCCTCCGTCATCCTAGGCCACCCCGGTGATAGATCCGCCTCGGCGAGCCCAAATCGATCTCCGACGAAGACTTCCCGGTGGAAATTTGGATTCTCGGTAAAGCTCTTCTCCCCCTTTCCTCTTGTTCTCGCTTCCCCCTTTCTATGATAAGTGAGGCCGGATTCTCATTTCGAGTCTCTGGATGAAAATTCAGGGCGAACGGACCATCGATGGCCTGAGCTTCCTCTTTCTCTCCTTCGTTTGTCGTTCCCTGCGTCTGTCCGAGGTTGAAGGTGAGCCTCCCGTCTCTCTTCTGTGTGTGTGGGCAGGTCTCTCCTTCTTTTCTATTATGGGCTTCCGGGTTGGGCCTATTGATTTTGGATCATTCTTTAAATTGGTTGGGCTGATGAGTGTTATGAAGATTGTTATAATTGTTTCTTATATCATCTTATATGTTATATTACATGTTGGTATTTAAGTACTAATCGTATTAGTGTTATTATTGCTACATTATTCGGTTTTGGGAAAACAAATTCTGAAATTTTATGAATTATAAGATTATTTTGATAATGATATTATGTGATGATTTAATATGAGGTTTTAGAATTGGAAAAGTAAATTGGTATTGTTGTTTTATAAATGTGAGATAATAAAATGGATTTGTTTTGGTGATTTCTTGTATTTTAAATATTATTTGGAGTAGGTTATTAGATGTTGTTTATAAATGGGATTTAAAGCGATTGTCGGGATTGGTTTATAAATGGGGATTATAAAGATGGATTTATTTTAGTGTCTATGTTAGATAAACATTGTTGCTAAATATTTAGAAAAGGTCTTAAGTTGTCCGAAAATGATTCTTAAAGGATTTGATGTGTTGAAACCGAAATGCCGGAATTAATTCTATAATATGATTTTAAGGTATTAGTTTTAAGGATTTAAATGTTTAATATCGGAATTTGGCCAAGTATGATTCGAGGAATTATTTAGGATATGAGTTGATGTAATTTTGGATTTAAGAGTGGGAAAATAAGGTTGGTATGATTTTATCAATGGGTTTGATTGGAAAATGATTTTGGTCGATTTGATCGTATCGGAAAGGTTTTGGAAACGGTTTTACTATCGGTTGGTTTTGAGGATGTTGAGAACTCGGGTTTCGTGTGTATGAATGTTGGTCTAGTAGCTTATGGAAATGGCTTGATGATAGGTGTGTATTGCTTATTGGATTGCTTTGGACTTGCATTTGGGCCCTTGCTTGTGTTGTCTTGCTGTTCTGCATCTTCAGGTAAGTATCCTACGGGACTTACTCAGTAACCTGGACCTCCTGCCTGACGTATCATGTAATGTGTAGCTTTGTTGCATATTAAAGCATGCCATGTAGTATCATGCTAGGATTGCATTGAATTGAGCATGTGTTTACTATGTGTGTTTGAATACAGAACGACCGTTATTTGTGATAGTCCTAGAGTCTTCGCTAGGGTCATAGGGTAGCCCAGCCCCATCGGGTGCCCTGAGTCTATCGAGTCGATATGAGCATGATATGATAGCCCAGCACCATCGGGCAAGAGATGAGATGATATGATGATGCCGTGGTTAGTGCACCACCACGAGGAAATTGCTATACTATAGCACCGAACTGGCCAGTCTCTGCACTAACGGGAAGGGGTGCAGAGGTAGGAGAGGGATATGCCACTTGGCATTGTCTTGGGCCCTTTACAGTTCTTTTCTGCATATTATATATTTACTAGGGGCATGATAGTGTGATTTAAATCTTGTACTGCATTAGTCATCTTTTATTTAGGCATAGGCATGTTATGTGGCCTCAGCGCGGTCAGAGGACCAGCAGGCGATTACTGGGCCTCACTTCGTGGATAGTGTTAGGTACTGCTCTTATTTGCTCCTTGCTTCTATGACGGGAATCTCTTGGCGAACCGAAGAACCTGGCTAATATTCTATCTTGATAAATGACAATCACCTACTATGTTTTGGTTTTGACTCGGCTCTGCCGTGGCACTTGTATCTAAACCTTGCTTCCCCTTTACTTTCGTTTTAAATTGAATTTCTGTGACTTCGATTGATTGGGGTTCAAAATCGCCGCTTTAAATAGTGAT
This sequence comes from Persicaria maculosa, assembly GCA_963922045.1. NCBI lineage: Eukaryota > Viridiplantae > Streptophyta > Magnoliopsida > Caryophyllales > Polygonaceae > Persicaria > Persicaria maculosa. Next base: position 60,104,444 of record OY998267.1, read on the forward strand.
CTTTAGAGGTTTGAAACCTCGACCTGTACCTGAATTGCAACATCCGAACGAAGGTATCCGACCTTCGAAACGTATCTCGGATATTTATATCCGGGCCGCTACAAAGTTGGTATCAGAGCCAGGTTGTGCAATTCGGGTACGCAAGGGTCGAGTGTATGTTTTGGAAAACCGCCCATGGATTTCAAAAGATTTGAAAGCGTTTTAAAAGGGGCAAAATGAACTTAATATGCCTAACTAAATTAGACTAAATATGAACTTGGCTTATGATAAAAGAGGAGAACCAACTAATAAGGGATCGAGAGGGTAGAAAAGGCGCTAGACTATCCCTATTGGATGTAGTTGGGAATGGGTAGGCGAAATACTAGCTTGTTCTTTACAGATGGGTCGGGAAGACTCCAAGGAGATCGTTATAATTGTCATTGACTGATTCTATGTTGAGTGCTTGATATGCTAAAGATTTGATTGGTATGTCCTAACTATTGAATGAATATTGAATGATCTGTGCAAACGGGATAGCGGGAGTACTCTTATTCTTATATGGTCAAGCCCAACTTTTGTGAAACAGCCCCTTCCACTATGATAGCCCTTGACGGTTCTATCGAGTCTTTCTCTCGGATGTCAGTGTCTTCCACGGGGAATTGGGTTGGTAAACACATTGTGTCGGGAATCATGTATGGATGTAAGGTTGTCTGAGAGAGTATTGGAAGTTAGCTTTTGATGTAATTCCGAGTTAGCAAGTAAGGTGTTTCTGAGGTTGTCTTTCCTGATTTTTTTGACGATCAATCGGTGTCTTCTTGCCATAAAAAGTCATATCCGAGTCCCACGGGAAAGATGGGTGATGAGTCAGTAAGGAAGAGTCAATGTTTGCCCTTATGGATCTCTATCGGGTTATCTTGATTTCTCTGTCCATGATTGTGTGATACTATGTGGTACTACTCCTTGACCTACGGATTGATCCTTAGTGTGAAATTGTGCTTATGTGCTTTGATGTTCATGATGACCATTGTATGGGTTCGAGCTACATTTGTTATGTCCATATCATCCCGACATGATCTACTTGGTTTATTGCATTGTCTTACTAGGGCACGAATATATATGTCATATGCTAGGAAGTTGTACAATTGATGTCCTCCCTGTGAATAGGTTCATGATAGTGTTGTCGTTCAGTTCTAGTATCAGGATAGAGCGAGTCCCTTACTTGATGGATACGTGTTATAATTTGATGACAACATGCCTTATATGCTACGTAATTCTCCTTACATGTTATAATGATGATCCTTAATGTAAATTCATGGTTGTATGACATCTTGTATCCATGTTGGTCACATTACGTAGGCCTCGTGTTGCATCTCGCTTCCTGCCATAATTACGTGCCGTCATCGCATGTCTAATTGACCTATTGTAATGATCGTACTACTGAGTGATTAGAAGCATGAATGGCATGATATGAATCTATATGATCGTTGCTTTCTCCTGGATTAGGTCTATGATAGTGTGATCAACTCTTTCTTGTATGAATGCCTCGTAAGTTGTGCTCCTTAGCATGTTAGCCAATGACGCCTCGATGTTTATCAATCATCTTGTGACAGGAATCTATAGCATGCCCACCTATTTTGCATTCATGAGATTAACTATTGTTGAGTGTTCGGTGATTAATATTGTTGTGTGTTAGTTGCGCTAAATTGAGGATATGTTGGTGTAAATGAGTCTTGATAAATACATGTTTTATCCCAATATACATTGATTTGAACTCATGTCCTCGTATTCTAGTCATGTTGCCCCATTACTTAGGCTTGCTTTATACATCGTTATATTTCCTCTCATGCTACTATATCGTTGGAATGTGATCGATTGAACTCTTGCATATCGTCGTATTAATCAATCAAGTGCATGTATGTATCATATATTACGTTGAGTCATTAGTAACATGTCGGACCCTTGGTTATGACTTATGCACAATTATGCCCTGCTTGCATTATTGTTCATTCTCTCTTGGACTAGGTCCCTGATAGTGTGGTTCTTCCCTCTCTTTATCCTCTTAAAATGTTTTACTCATCCTGACAAGAGTGATATTAGATTCGAAGATCGACTTGCTTTCTGTGATGGTTAATTCTAGCATGATTACATGTTCTCGCTTGGTGGTACCCCTCTATTACTCTATGATATCCTCTCGTGCTTGCATGAACGTATGACTCGACACCTCGCATGATCACACACCACCCTATATCCTGACTTTGCATATGCATGACGCATGAATATCAAAACGAATCTAGTTGAGTTACTTTAATTGTACTCATGTTCGATGTGTGCTATTAGTATCACGTAAGGCTTATGATTTCCAATATGACTCACTAAATGGTGACTCGCCATACTTATTCTATTACGTAAACATGCTTGTTCTATAATGTGACAGTTATTGTACCATTTTATGTGCCCTATGATGATTCATTCCTAGCATGATTGTAAACTATCGCCCGTGATGTTATCTTGTTTACTTTGTGGTGATCCAATTGCTTTCATGTACATCATGTTGAACTCATTTAATGACTCTTGACTATGCCATGCCTGATCATGTATCACTAGCATCATGATGGATCTGTGCTCTCTAAATGTATCCTGTTGTATGATTACGTGCCATTCTTAACCTATTATAAGATCATTGTTGCCGGATGTGATAATTACTATGCTGCTCTTATGTGTTCTCGTATGACGATTCATCTGATTGTTATAATATACTTTGCCATGATCTATTTGGACTCAATTGTTGATGTGTATACCATGCTCTTACATTGTTCATATACATGATACTTGTCATCCTCGTAAAATCCTGCATGACCTTGGACCCCACACGACCATTATTGGCTCCGCATAACTTGCTTAGGTTGCTAGACTTATCTGCATCCATGGAATCATAGACTACTAGCTTGTTTCACGTGCATCAGTGTAGGACTCGATCGTGTCTTTAGAATGAATGCGTACGTCGTTGTTCCTTGAGATAGATACATGTTAGTGTGGATTAATGTGATCGATATGCTCCATGATGAATTCGTGCTTGATTGTCACAATTGTAACCTAATAGACTCCCTTAAGGGCATCGTTACTATTCCCGGGTCGGAGTCTTGTATCTAGTCATGTCATCTGTAGCTTTGGTCCATTTTGTCTCCGAAAGAAACATTGGGTTGTCCGCTATTGTCACTCCCCTATCTCCGCTAACATAGACTCCTACGTGATAGATTGGATGAGCTGCCGCATAGAAAAGGGGACGGGAAGTTAGATAACAATAGAGCAGCGCAGCGGAAGCGTAGGCCCATAACCCACGGGCCTTAGGATCGACGATGTCGACGGAACAAGCTTGCTTCGAGGATGGAGGTTATTGAGTACGATATGACTTGCAGGCTAGAGTGCCCTCCGTTCGAATTGTTAATCCCTTCTGAATATATTGATGATGATATTGCACTTACCTAACCTTGGAACTAACATGTTTGATGTACTGACGTGATCATGATTATTGCTTGATTGTCCATTGTCTATGATGATATATATGATTCGATGCCTTACAGTCCTAATGTGCTATGATGACTTGACGTGATGCTACTCTGAGTTGCCAAACATGATCTAAATTCCTTGCCTATAAAAGTATGAACTGCAAATGTTGAGAACTTGAACTATTTATCAGATATGGTTATGATGAAACGTGCTATCTTGATTTGATTAGTTTCATATATGATGTTTGCAATACTTGTTGAGCATGACGGTAAATTGAGACTTTTGATACAGTTGCGATGCTTAATGATGAGCTAATGATGCTATTGATACAAATGCTAGTTGATATAATGTAGTCCTTCTGTGTAATAATGTCCATGATTGCTTCTTCTTTGAACTTGTGGGTGAGATTTTCCTGAAGAATGGTCGGAGAGCGGTGAAGGAATTCGAGCGGTTAGAATGATTGATGGTAGTATGAGGTAAGTCACAGGAGAGGGGTTTGGTTTAAGTAAGAATGAGTGAGTTTGAGAGCTATAAGAGGCGATGCTTAGTGGTTTCCGATGAGCTTCTAGATGAATCTTAGGTGAGGGAATGGTTAGAATAGGCCGGCTAGGTGGTGATCGGGGTATTCTTATAGAAGAGATGCGGTTAGAAGGGTTCTATGTTGTGATGTCTTAGGTGGTATGGGCAATGTAGGGAATGGCTCTTGTGAGTATCGAGAACATAGTATGCAGGGGTGCTCGGGTGTGAAAACAGAAATGGGGGTTGGATTCTTAGAGGTGCATTGTTAGTGAGAGTGCTTAGTGGGAAGAGGTGGGAGATTAAAAGGTCGAAATGAGTTGGGGTTTCTTTGGGGATTTTATCTGAGTTGGTGAGTCTAGATGAAGATTGGTCTTGGCTTGAGAGTTGGAGACGAGCGAGTGGGGTTTGCGTCTTATTTTAACTGGTATAATGTGCAAAACTTTCTTGATTATGTGATTATGAACTGGCATGATGTTAGATAGCGACCATGATAAACCTAATATGGCATGATATTACATGTCGATATGCAATACTGAAATATAATTGGTAGTGACAACTATGATCATGATATAGTAATACATGGCTATCCTACTATGTTGTTCTAGAAGCATGTTATGATGTGTTGTATGAATCATGAGATGATGATATGTTGATTATGTGAAAGCATGATGCTATACTATATGGTTGATAAGCATGATTATGAATAGGTAAGTGAGGAATATGACTTGGAGCATGAATATGACTTATGTGTATATATGAGATGATGTTGCATGATGACTAGATGATCGTTATATGGTATTGTAAGGAGTTGAAATGATGTTTTATGAGTATGTTAGGATTTCGATGCTCGATATGTGGTTAGATCTTTCCTTCTGCTGGAGCTCAAATGGCATGACCTTGTGTGTTAATGGGTTGACAATTAATATTAGTCTGTTGACCTTATGATGAGATTCTGCTATGACTACCTTTACCATGCTAATATTTGAATTGACATGCTAAATCTGTTATGACAATGCGGAATAGAATCTGAATAGGTTGATACGATGATTAGGTGAGTTATGTGTTCATTAAGTGAAAAAGACCCCTGTTATGACTGGTCCCACTTGTGTGGCGATGTTGAGATGCGATCGTGAGATTCGACTTGTAGTGGTGTACTGACATCATGACACCTAACCTCTTTGATCTCTTGACATGTGTGCTTGCATGATAAGTTATGAGAATTCGATGATGCACTTGTGATGCCTTCTGTATGAGGTAGATGTACTTTATGACTCTTGATATGATGTTAAGATTTTGTTATTGCTTTTGGCATGTTCTGAAGGGATGGTATGATTTATTTTATGGGTAATCATGTTATGCGGTCGAGATGTCGGTTGGTTGAGATTATCATGATTGATGTTGAGATTGCCATATGAGCGGTGGCTGATGATGTTATGAGTCGATGAGTTGATTACTTATGTGCATATTGAGTTGAGGATGATGATAAAATGATTCTGGAAACTAGGAAGAGAATATGGGATTAGCCCTTACAGGTGGATGATTCCACCTCCTACCTTCTGAATTTGATTGATTGGTATGCGAGAAGCTGATTCGTTTTTTGGAAGATTTTGACGAAATCTTGATTTGAAAGAATTTGACTTGTTTTGGGGTAAGTTGCTTGATTAAACGTTGAATTTGAAGATTTTGAGCGGTTTTGAAAAGGACCAACTTGGGGTTTTAAAGAAGTCGAGAGTTTCAATGATTTAGATGACAATCTTTCCATTTACAAAACGCTTTGAGGTTTACGAACTGGATTTACATTATGACGTCTCACGAAGTGGATACAAGCATTTTATAGGGGCGCTTATAGATTTCTTTCTAAGACCTAGTCGGGACGCTATAATACTTTTAGAGTTGTGGTACTTCCGAAAAGTCAAAGCGAGGGTGTGATAAGGGCGCTTATTACACACTTGACAAGACCAATTGGAGATGTCACGACCGTGGCTAGGATGTTGTGAGAATCCCGGAAGACGCAACCGAGATGATTACAAGGTCCTTGGATATGGTCCTCGGACTCACCGATTTCAAACTTCTCCCCATTACTTTTAAATGATTTTAGTCTCGGGGACGAGACTTGTTTTTAGAGGTGGATAAATGTAAAGACTGAATATATTTTATATAGTAATATATTATTGTTCTATAGAAATATAAAATATATTATTTTATCCGGGTTATAAGGTTTGAAGAAAACCCGTCCTCGAGCGTAAGTTTCGATTTTTAAAGTCGTTCCGGCATCGTTTTGAGAATTTAGATTCTATCGGATTTTAATTCCGCCTTCAAGCTCCGAGTTTCGATAAAAATTTAATTTAATTCCGTTTATCTTGAAATTTAATTGAAAGTTCAATTTAAAGTTGATTTAGTCGGGATTTGATAGAGTCGGGATTAGCGGGTTTCGAATTTGAATATCGGGTATATTCTCCTTACATTTTATTTTGGGACCACATATATATTTCTTTTCCTTATTTCTTTCTTTTTTTTTTCTCTCTCTCTCGTGCTTGCAGTTGGGAGCAGATTCCCCTTTATCCACAGCTAGCCTTTTGTTTTGTCCCCTCATCCTCACTTGGCCATCAGTAGAAACCCAAATCCCAAACTCACCACACCTTTTGCTCTCTCTCTCTCTCTCTCCGACAACCAAAGACGGACTCGCGCCAGAGCAAGCGCCCAGGGGCAGCCGACGCTGAGTACCTCCCACCTCCGTCCTCTATGTTCCACCCGAGCGTTTCCAAGCCTCACCAAGCTCCATCGAGCCCTGTTTCAGGCCACCAAGCCGCCTTGATTTCTTCCTCGTTTCCGTGAGCAGTAGTAGCCAGCATCTCCGATCTATCCTCCTTTCTTTGACGTCCGTTGTAACAGCAGACGAGGCCAGGCCACCCACCTCTACGGAGCCTACAACGAGCGGGAGCAGCTGAAATCTTCACCGGAGACCGAGCGCGAGCCCACCGTCCTCCCCATCTCTCCTGTTTCCGATCCCAGCCGCGGTAAGCTCGATTCCCTTCTTTTTCGTCCTCAAGCATCGCAAAGGTCCTCTTTTTCAACACCCTCCATCATCCTAGGCCACTCCGGTGATAGATCTGCCTCGGCGAGCCCGAATCGATCTCCGACGAAGCCTTCCCGGCGGAAATTCGGATTCTCGGTAAAGCTCTTCTCCCCCTTTCCTCTTGTTCTCGCTTCCCCCTTTCTGTGATAAGTGAGGCCGGATTCTCATTTCGAGTCTCTGGATGAAAATTCAGGGCGAACGGACCATCGATGGCCTGAGCTTCCTCTTTCTCTCCTTCGTTTGTCGTTCCCTGCGTCTGTCCGAGGTTGAAGGTGAGCCTCCCGTCTCTCTTCTGTGTGTGTGGGCGGGTCTCTCCTTCTTTTCTATTCTGGGCTTCCGTGTTGGGCCTATTGATTTTGGATCATTCTTTAAAATGGTTGGGCTGATGAGTGTTGGGAATATTGTTATAATTGTTTCTTATATCATTTTATATGTTATATTACATGCTGGTATTTAAGTACTAATCGTATTAGTGTTATTATTGCTACATTATTCGGTTTTGGGAAAATAAATTATGAAATTTTATGAATTATAAGATTATTTTGATAATGATATTATGTGATGATTTAATATGAGGTTTTAGAATTGGAAAAGTAAATTGGTATTGTTGTTTTATAAATGTGAGTTAATAAAATGGATTTGTTTTGGTGATTTCTTGTATTTTAAATATTGTTTGGAGTACGTTATTAGATGTTGTTTATAAATGGGATTTAAAGTGATTGTCGGGATTGGTTTATAAATGGGGATTATAAAGATGGATTTATTTTAGTGTTTATGTTAGATAAACATTGTTGCTAAATTATTTAGAAAACATCTTAAGTCGTCCGAAAATGATTCTTAAAGGATTTGATGTGTTGAAACCAAAATGCCGGATTTAATTCTATAATATGATTTTAAGGTATTGGTTTTAAGGATTTAAATGTTTAATGTCGGAATTTGGCCAAGTATGATTCGAAGAATTATTTAGGATATGAGTTGACGTAATTTTGGATTTAAGAGTTGGAAAATAAGGTTGGTATGATTTTATCAATGAGTTTGATTGGAAAATGATTTTGGTCGATTTGATCGTATCAGAAAGGTTTTGGAAACGGTTTTACTATCGGTTGGTTTTGAGGATGTTGAGAACTCGGGTTTCGTGTGTATGAATGTTGGTCTGGTAGCTTATGGAAATGGCTTGATGATAGGTGTGTATTGCTTATTGGATTGCTTTGGACTTGCATTTAGGGCCTTGCTTGTGTTATCTTGTTGTTCTGCATCTTCAGGTAAGTATCCTACGGGACTTACTCAATAACCTGGACCTCCTACCTGACGTGTCATGTAATGTGTAGCTTTGTTGCATATTAAAGCATGCCATGTAGTATCATGCTAGGATTGCATTGAACTGAGCATGTGTTTACTATGTATGTTTGAATACAAAACGGTCGTTATCTGTTATAGTCCTAGAGTCTTTGCTAGGGTCATAGGGTAGCCCAGCCCCATCGGGTACCCTGAGTCTATCGAGTCAATATGAACATGATATGATAGCCCAGCACCATCGGGCAAGAGATGAGATGATATGATGATGCCGTGGTTAGTGCACCACCACGAGAAAATTGCTATGCTATAGCACCGAACTGGCCAGTCTCTGCACTAACGGGAAGGGGTGCAGAGGTAGGAGAGGGATATGACACTTGCCATTGTCTTGGGCCCTTTATAGTTCTTTTCTGCATATTATATATTTACTAGGGGCATGATAGTGTGATTTAAATCTTGTACTGCATTAGTCATCTTTTATTTAGGCATAGGCATGTTATGTGGCCTCAGCGCGGTCAGAGGACCCGTAGGCGATTACCGGGCCTGACTTCGTGGATAGTGTTAGGTACCGCTCTTATTTACTCCTTGCTTCTGTGACGGGAATCTCTTGGCGAACCGAAGAACCTGGCTAATATTCTATCTTGATAAATGACAATCACCTACTATGTTTTGGTTTTGACCCGGCTCTGCCGTGGCACTTGTATCTAAACCTTGCTTCCGCTTTACTTTTGTTTTAAATTGAATTTCTGTGACTTCGATTGATTGGGGTTCGAAATCCCCGCTTTGAATATTGATCTTTAGAGGTTTGAAACCTCGACCTGTACCTGAATTGCAACATCCGAGCGAAGGTATCCGACCTTCGAAACGTATCCCGGATATTTATATCTGGGCCGTTACAGTCAGAATCTCTATGATAGAAAGATGTCTAAAAATTTCTAAGGAAATAAATCTAGACAAATACCTCGGATGTCCTATTGTCAATGGCAGAGTGAATAAATCTACGTTTGAAGACATCATTTCGAGATCGTCAAACCAACTGACAAAATGGAGAGCCGATACTCTCTCCCAGAAAGGGCGTTGCACCCTTATTTCGTCAAATTTGTCATTCAAGCATCTTTATACCATGCAAAACTTCATGCTACCGGCTCACATTCACAACAAGCTACACCAAATTAATAGAGCATTTTTTGGAATAAAGATGTAAGTTATAAACCACTTATCAGTTGGGACAAGATATGCCAGTGAAGGGAGCATGGTGGTATGGGTCTTCGAAAGTCAAAACATATGAATAATGCTCTCCAACTAAAACTCCTATAGAAAATCATGGCTGAACTTGACAATATATGGGTCAAAATTGTTCAGTATAAGTACCTCAAATCTACGCACATATTAAATTATAACAATGAAGGTAATGCATCCTGGCAATGGACCAAACTCCGCTCTTTAATTCCAACATTCAAAGATGGACTCGCTTGGACGGTAGGTAATGGTCAAAGCATATGTCCTGACAACATTTATTTTAATGAAACAGTGGAGGAATACATTACTAATAATAAATGGAATACTGACAAACTGTAGTTGGTTCTTCAACGTCCTATTGCTCAACATATTTCAAACATCCCACTTCCGATAAATCCAATTGAGGACCGACTCTACTGGTGGCCAGCAAAGAAGGGTTGGTTCACCACGTCAAGTGCCTACTACTTATCTTCTCGGTCTACATCAGACCCTGTAGATAAAAATGCTTGGATTTGGAAGATCGATGTACCACCTAAAATTAAGAATTTCTTATGGAGACTTAGCCACAATGCTCTTCCGACGGTAGCTCGTCTTGCCATGCGGGGAGTGGCAATCCCCTCCTACTGCTCGTTGTGTAACCACTATGAAGAGGACGTTGTGCACTTCCTTTTTGAATGTAGGTTCAACCACTTTGCACAAAATATGCATCCTCGATATAAGTCTCACATAGATGGAATTATTTCTACATCTAGAAGTATTTGCCAAATTATGGCTTACCTTGGGCATGCCCTCTCTAGTAAGGAAAAGGTAAGCTTGGCGTTTAGCTAGTGGACTGCGTGGTATATTCGCAATAAAATTATTTTCAAAAATGAAAAAATACCGTCCCTGCAAGGATTCATCAAAATAATCGAATCGCATAAATCTAACTGGGAAAAGGCAAATTAGTTTAAGGAGGACAACTGTTTGGACAACACTAGGATGCGCAATTCACAAACGCCAAAGGCAAAAGTTGCAACTGTTTAAACATCCAAATGGAAACGACCCCCCTTCCCAAGGTAAATATAAACTAAACTTTGATGAATCATCACTGACTAACAGAGAATGCTCCGTTGGATTCGTTATTCGGGATTGGAATGGTACGGTCATACACATTGATGGTAAGCATATGGGTCGTCAAACACCACTCATGGCTGAAGGACTAGCGTTACGAGAAAGTGTCTTAATAGCCATTGATTTGAAAATTGACAATCTCATCATTGAAGGAGATTCCCTCACAATCATAGATTACTTAAAGCATGGGGTAACCTGTCCGTGGGAAATTGAACTTATTTTAAAGACATTAAATGCATATTATTAAAAATTAGAGTGATTTCCTTTTCTCATATTTACCGTAGTGGTAATAGATTGGCTGATAAGTAGGGCTGTGCATCGGGCCAGAACCTAACCGAACCGTGCCGAACCAAAACCGAAAATCTCAAAATTTCAAACCGAAAGCCAAACTGAAACAATTAGGTTTGGTTCGGTTATTTACCGGTTTGGTTTTAACATAGTTGAACCGAATTTCCATAAAAAAAATTTAAAAATTTCTTTTTTAAAAAAATTTGGTTTAACACAAACCGAACAAAAAATAAATATGTATTAGTGTATATATGTTTGTATATACACTGTATATATGTGTATATATACACACTACACACTACACATACAATAAAAATATGTATTAGTGTATATATACACTGTATATGTGTATATATATATATATTGTATTTATGTAGTGTATAAAAAGTATTATATATACACACACATATATATACATAGTGGAATATTTTTTAAAAAAATCGGTTTAACACAAACCGAACCGAAACCGAACACAAACCGAACCGAAACCGGAAAATAAAAATTCTCGGACCGAAAGCCGAACCGAAAAACTTTTTTTATATGTTACGATTTTCCTTATAGATATACACATTGAACACATTGTACGTATAATTAGAGAGAGATACACACTGATATTAAGTATATAAACTTATATATGTACAAAGTGTATATATACAAAGTGTTTTATATACACTGTATATATACCCACACTGTATACAAAGTGTATATATAGTGTTGTATATACACTGTATATATACACTATATACCCACACTGTATACAAAGTGTATATATAGTGTTGTATATACACTGTATATATATATTATGTATACTACAAATATAAGTCCATTGACTTTTATAGCGCTTTTTAAGAAGTTAAAAAGTATATAAAATAATTTTTTTTTATTAAATTTTTTACATAACTATATACTTATTAGTAATATATATAAGACTATGTAAAAAATTTAATAAAAATACTATTTTATATAGTTTTTAACTTCTTAAAAAGTGTGTATAAAAGTCAATGGATTTATATTTCAAAACGGATGTAGTATTTTATATATATAGAGTGTGGATCATATGTAAACACTTCTTAGAGTGTAAACTAGGAACAAATATAGACCTTTAAATTAAGAAAAATGAAAGGTCCAGATTTGACATAAAAAAATATTTTTACTAATTTAAAAATGTGGGACCCACGACATTTATCACACCACACTTCAAAATTATGCGTGTGTTTCACTTTCACACTAATGCAAAAGGAAATTTGGCCATGTGCGGTAGAAAAAAATTATGGACGTAGCCACGTAGGAAGGAAAATTGGCTACGTGCCAATTTTATTTTATTTTTGTCATTTTTTAAATTACTGCATATATATAAATATTTTTCTCGGTCAAACTTTTCGATTACTGAATAATGTATAATTTATATATATAATTATTTCAAACTTACTCATACCTATGAATAATTATTTTCGATTTATCGAATAATCTTTGTGATTTTACCGAATAGTGTACAAATTTATTGATTATTATTTTAACATTCCAAAATCAATAATTATGTAAAGAATCGTCCTCTTACATACGAATAATCTGTATAATTTAACCGAATAATATATTAAGTTTAAATGAATAATATATCAAGTTTAACTGAATAATCATTCTGTTAAGTATGAATAATTTTTCTAATTTCATCAAATAATTTAATTTCAACACAGCTATCTTAGTAACCAACATTAAATATTAATTTTTTTTAAATAATACTCTTTTTTTAGGTACTCCGTAATCTTATGGTTTCTACCCAAAACTAATAAATGTGTAAACAATCGTCAACTTACAAATGAATAATATTTCTAATTTAACTAAATAATCTATCAAATTTAACCGAATAACATATCATATTTAATCGAATTATCTTTCTAATTTAACCTAATAATATAATTTTAACCGAATAATATTACTAGTACAATTGTCATCTACATACTAATAATATTTATAATTTAACTGAATAATCTTTCAAATTTAACCGAATAATATATCACATTTAACCGAATAATCTTTCTATTTTAACAGAATAATTTAACATAACAGTATTAGTTTGTAAATATGTTTAGTATGCATATGTTAAATATTCATTTATAAAATAAGTAAATAAAAAATAATTAGAAAATGAAAACATAGATCGATGTAATTTGTATGCATACGTATGGCTATTCTCACGCGCCTAAGAGTGATGAAAGGCTAACGGGACTTCAATCAAATGGGGCCCACTCATTTGTTTTTTTTTTAAACTTAAATTTGTAATTAATCTAATCCCTTGATTTACTTGAATTCTATGACCAAGATTTGTTCCTAGTTTACATCCTAAGGGGTGTTTACGCAGGAACCAACCCCTATATAGATATATACATATATATATATATATGTATATATATATATGTATATATCTATATATATATCTATATATATATATGTATATATATATACATGTATATATGTATATATATGTATATATCTATATATATATATATGTATATATATGTATATATCTATATATATATATATGTATATATCTATATATCTATATATATATGTATATATGTAGGGTTGGATTCGGGTGAGAAGCACACTACCAGTGAGAAGGAAAGAAATGATTTGATTGGTCCACGTGTCCAAAAATAAATTAAAGTAGGAGACACGCGGATTCCTTCCGATTAATTAGTAACACCCACCCAAATTAATTAGTAACACCCCCACTCTCACAAGGTTACGCTAATTAATTATACGCGCCAACACACAAAACTTACTAATTAATTGAAAAAGCTACGTACACATATAAAAACCTTTACATCCACTTTTAAAATTTATTTTTTGACATTTTCACTTGTTAAAAAAATATAAAAAATATATTTTTGAGTGTAATTTAATTTTATCTACACATAGACACCCACTTTGTATATGTTTTGTTGAAAAAAAAATTAACAAGAAGTGGTTCAGCCAATTTATTTGTATTGGTTCAGCAATTTTATTCATAGTGGTTCAGCCATTTTATTTGTTGTGGTTCAACAATTTTAGTCATAGTGGTTCAGTCATTTTACTCTTAGTGGTTCAGACTTTTTCTTTGTATTGGTTCAGCTATTTTACTCGTATTGGTTCAACCATTTTATTTCTAATGGTTCATGAAGTTATCAAGAAGTGGTTCATGAAGATATAAAGAGTCTATTTATTTGATGAACCACTTGGTATAAAAACCCATGAACCACTTAGTATAAAAACTCTGAACCACTTAGTATAAAACTCTGAACCACTTAGTATAAAACTCTGAACCACTTGGTATTAAAACCCTGAACCACTTGGTATTAAACCCTGAACCACTTGATATTAAAAAAAAATTAAATTTTTTAGTCACTGAACCACTCTCTATTTAGTCACTGAACCACTCTCTATTTAGTCACTGAACCACTCTTTATTTAGTACTGAACCAATCTCTATTTAGTCACTGAACCAATCTCTATTTAGTCACTGAACCACTCTCTATTTAGTCACTGAACCACTCTTTATTTAGTACTGAACCAATCTCTATTTAGTCACTGAACCAATCTCTATTTAGTCACTGAACCAATCTCTATTTAGTACTGAACCAATCTCTATTAAGTCACTGAACCACTTGGTATAAACCTCTGAACCACTTGGTATTAAAACACTGAATCATTTGGTATAAACCTCTGAACCACTTGGTATAAACGTCTGAACCAATTAATATAAAACCCCTTAACCACACGACAAACTTATTAAATTCATTATACTATACTATAGTGTATATATATTGATGAAGCCACCCCAAGAAAATTGTACAAGGGACCCACTTTCGATGGGCCCCTGGGGGTTTGGACACGAGTAAATATTTTTATATTACACGGGCTTACCTGACACGCGAATCAATTCATTCGCTACTCAACCTGGGCCGCGCTTCACTCGCATTCATAAATTTAACCATAATCCCGCATGTTTTCATGGGAGTTCATCCGTTTATTTTATATCGTAAGGGTTCATACCTGTCCGCGGAGATTAACCTGAGACGTATGGTTCGTCGCGGATATGTAGGCTTCTCCCCTTTCTTTCTCTCTATACTTCTCAATTTTACGCGGTCACTTCACAGATTCCGCGGTTATCCTCTAATTTGTTCCTCTTTTTCTTCTTTTCTCTTTTTCGTCATCCTTTCGAACCTCCCCTTTCGCTCCTGTTCACTTCCCCATTTATATGGCTCGGCCAGGGTCCCTTTCTTTGACACGTGTCGTCGTTGAGCTAACACGTGTGATTGTCGTGGGTGGTGGGCATGATGGACATGTGTCATCATTTTATATCCGCGTCCTCCTTATATCCCAGTTCTCTTTGAAGACCGTTCTTGACATATCCGCGTCCAATTCTTTGTTATTTCCGCATGGTTTCATCACAGCTCCTCGGGTCGGGTTGAGTTCCAAGAGAGCTTAAGACGATTCGATCTTTACCCGCGGAAATATGTCCCTTCCTTCTTTTTGTAGGGGATAATCTGCATTTTTCGTCTTCGAAGAGCCTTAATGGGCCTGTTAAGAGGTAGCTTTGGGCCCGTCAAGGGTCTTCCACGGCCCATATTGTTTTTGAGGGGAACTGAAGAGTCGGTAATTTTCTTATAAATTACCCCGTTCCGTTTTTACTTTTTCACTTCTCATCTTTTGTCTGGTTGTGGTGTTTGCTTAGTTTCTTCATCTTTTGGAGTTCCGCGTTGGTTTTTTCGCTTCCCGATCGAGTTTTCCGGCTGTTCTTCATCCCTCCGTTGAGTTTTTCGGTTGTTCTTCGTTTCCCGGTTGAATTTCCCGGTTGT
This sequence comes from Persicaria maculosa, assembly GCA_963922045.1. Classification (NCBI taxonomy): domain Eukaryota; kingdom Viridiplantae; phylum Streptophyta; class Magnoliopsida; order Caryophyllales; family Polygonaceae; genus Persicaria; species Persicaria maculosa. The sequence goes on from OY998267.1 coordinate 60,120,292, forward strand.
TCTTCGTTTGTTCTTCATTTTCCGAGGTAACTTCGATTTTTACTCTTGGGTTCTTGATTTGTTCTTGTATGCTGCTGTTAACCATTATCATTTTTGTTAAAGAACTTTAGCGTAGTTCTTTCTTTTCCTTTTTCCTCCGCTCAAATCTGTTTGGATCCTTTCCCTTTTTTTTGGTTCTGTTTCTTTGGGGGTTTTTTTGATCTTTTGGTCCGCGTACGGGTTCCTTTTCAGATCAGCTTTTAATTCCTCGAAGGATGGCTAACTTTGAGGGGAACCCGGACGCATTGGACGAGTTCGAGAGGGAGGAAGGATGGAGAGAGGATCTTCCTTTGAATCCAGGAGGGGGTATTCCTGCGGTTGTCTTGGACTCTTCGTCTTCGTCTAGCGGGAGTTCATCCTCCGATTTAGGAAGTTCCTCCGACTCGTCTTCTTCCAGTATTTCCTCTCTAGACCGCGTGGGTCCCTTTGGTGATCCAATTAAGGTGAGGCGACGACGGAACCGCTCTGATCCTGATTATTATTCCTCTCCCTTTTTAACTTCTTCTTCTTCGAAGGGGGATGACGTCCATCCAATGGATGTGGAGACTCAAGCTCCAACCGTCGCGGGTGCTTCTCTCAGCCCACGTCCATCCACCAGCGGTCGGGAATCTGAGATGTCTTGGGTTCCTTATGCTGAGTCTCCTGTAGGCTTTGCTGAGAAGTGTGCAAGAGTTCGTTCGAAGGATGTTCTCAGCGACCTCGACCTCCCATCTTATTCTCTTGACGATTTGGGTTCTTGTTCCTTTCGGGGAGAGTTCTCCCTTCACGACCCTCAACCCTGCCCTCCTGTTATTTCCGAGAGGGTTCGTCCGCGTCGTTCTCCTATTCAAGAGGTGCGAGGATGTACGACGTTGCTTGACCTTTCGAGTGTTGAAGCTTTGGCCCGGATATTTCCATGGCCAGCAGGCGTGGAGTTGTGTCTTCCCTCGGAGGGTGGAGGGTGTTTAGACGCTTATGAGGACTGCTTGGTAGTGTACGCGGCAAGTTTATCCCAAGGATTTCGCTTGCCTCTTCATCCTCTGTTCATAGTCTTCTTGTCCGAGTACAATTTGAGCCCCGCGCAAGTTGTACCAAACTGTTGGATGTTTTTTGCCAGCTTTGTGATGCGCTGCAAGGATATCGGTGTGCTTCCAACGAAAGAATTAATGCTCAGCATCTTTTCCTTGAAGAGAGGGCCTCAAGATCCTCGGTTCTACCAGTGCAACTCCAGCTGTAGTTATATCGAGAGGCTTTCCAGCAAGCCGAACTGGAAACACAAGTGGTTTTTGGTTCGCGACAAAGCTGGCGTTTGCCTTGAATTTAAGACTGTTCCTGGGTGGTTTAGTGCGGTCAAGAAGCCATGGGTTGCCCATTTAGATAAGTTTAAGGATTCCTTCGTTCATGAGCCAAAGTTACCGTGGCGATCGATGGTTTCGGCTCTTCGTCTTGAGATGGCGGGGTTGAGTCTGCCTCATCCGCGATTAGGTGTCTGCCTTAGTCTTTTTTCATTTTTACTTTTGTGATTATCTTAGCGTTTCGTGTATACCATTCACATGCTCTTATGTTTTCTTCCTTTTTTAAGAGGACTCGTGTGTTTCGCGAACAGTTATTCACGCCTTGTCTTTTGCTTCTTTTTTGGCAGACCTGATGGATTTGAATTCCCTAGCCGACCGCCATTCTGTTCAAGAAAGCGGAAAGGTGAGGAAGAAGAAGTCTGCCAAGCGTGCCCCCCGCCCGCCTGCTGTGCCTCAAGGAGCAGCGGTTGAGGACGTGGATAGGGCCAACGAACCTGCGGTGGAAACCGAGGTTGCGGCTTCAGATGTCCGCGAGAAACGTCCCGGTCCTTTGGGCGTGGACACTTCTCTTCCTCAGAAGAAAAGGAAGACCGTGGGTTCATCTCGTGCCTCTGGTAGCGGGGAAGAGGAGGCGCTTTTTCTTCAAGGGGACGATGCTTTGCCCGCCTTTCGCATCCCCGGCTTCGGGGTCGATGATCTAGTTCGTCTCCGTGGTTCAGAAAAATTTGCGCGGAACGAACGATCATGGGTGCGGCGCTTGGAATTGGATGACTTTTCTCTACAATTTGAGCGTGTGGCTGAGTGGGTAAGTTCGCGGTGGGGACCTTTTTATATTTAGTTAAGTTTTTGTTCGGTCCTTGTCCCCTTATTTTCACTTCTTTCTTGGTTTCTTTTAGGTTAGGAGTTTCCAAATCGACTCAGAGAGGCGGCTGGTGTCTTTCGAGGCGGAGCTCTCTAAAAAGGCCGCTGAGGTGAAAGCGTTGAATCACAAGTTGAGGACGCTAGGCAACACCGTTGGCGACCCTTCCTCAGTGGAGAAATTCAAAAAGCGGGCCGTGGAACTTCATGAGAAGTTGCAGGCTGCCAATGAGGAGATTTCTACTTTGAAGGAGCAGAATTCCGCTTTGTCCTCCAAACTTGACGCGGAACTTTCAAATTCGGATGTCTTACGCCGTCAAGGAGAAGAGTTTCATCGATCCGCGGAACAAATGAAGAAGGAACTGGAGACATCCGAGGCACGTCTCAGAGATCTTCAAGTGGAGCATTCCATCGTTGAAGAAGATCGCGCCCTGATGAAGCAGGAGTTGGAGAAGCTTCAGTCCCAGGCTCCTCAGGAGGTCGCGCTCCGGTGGCTGGGATCCCCTGAAGGTCTTAAGTTCTTGACTTCTGAGTGGTTCAAAACCGACGCGGGCACTTCCTTCCTCTCCTCAATAGCAAAACCATGCCTTCGATCTCCTGAGGGCGTTGAGCTCTTAAAGGACAAGTGCTTCAGTTACTTCCGAAAAGGGATGTCTGCTGGCATTAACCAAAGCGTCGTCCGTTCGCGGGCTAACCCCGGCGTTCCTTTGGAGAAGTTCGAGGCGAGCCTATCGGTCGCGGATTGGGGATTGACCCCGGAAGAGATGGCGGGTGAGGAACTCTCGGACGAGGAGGACTCCGATGGTGAAGAGGTCGACGTCGTCGCTGATCCCTGAGGCTTAGGGGTGTAATTTTCTTGTTTTTATCAGATTTTGCTGACACTGGCCAATTCTGTAATTAACTCCTGTGGTGACTGAACAATCTTGTGTTTTTTATGTTCAAACAATGGTTCTTACTAACTCGCTCGCGAGATTATGTTCTTGTATATAATTACTCTTTTGTAGCAATTATCATCTGATTGGCTTGGCCACTTGTGTTGTGGTTGATGAAAGTTTCTCGCCACTTGTCTGCCATGCTTGAATACTCTTGACTTGTGTCTTTAGTTCTTTATAATTGTGGTTCCTCCCTCTGATGAGGATTCATGGCGCCTGGGATTTCTAACCCTTGGGCGTTTTTCAGCACTTTGGGATGCGTCGATCATCTTTCTTCACTTGTAGGATTCCTTTGATAGTATCGGTTTTTTAAAATGTTTCTTTCTACTCCTTTTTCTTCAACTTCAATTATCTGACTTATGTTTCTCCTTGACAGCCTCTCCCTAATCAATTTGAGGAGGAGTTCAGATCTCCTCCTCCGCGGAAGATTTTCTTGACTTCTTATGCCATTAAGAATCTTCGGGTTGAAGTAGAAAGGGGATCGGATGGTCGCTTATACCTCCGTCGTGGCTGGGATAGATTTGTTACTCATCACGGCTTTGTTGTTGGGTCATCGATGACTTTCTTCTACATGGGTCGTGCTTGTTTTAAAGTTTGTCCGCGACGTGATTTAGAATGTGCTGAAATTGAGGACTATGTTCCAGTTGTTTCTTCCAGCGACTCATGTTGAGCCGTTTATAAATTGGGAGAATCCATTCGCTGTATGAGTCTATTTCGTGAATAAAGGGAACGTTTTGCTTTTGAAGTTCTGAAACATGGAGACCCACTCTTTTTATTTCGAAACAGATAGCGTTATACGACTTCTAGACCTTATTTAGTTCGAACGTTACTCCGTTCTTTTACACATAGACATTTTTAAAGGCATTGGGATTACGATGCTGGTCGCCCTTGTAGTGGTTCCTCATCCGCGTCCCTCTATTCCGTTGTAATCACAGTCGGGGTTTGCGACGTAGACCTCGAAGATCGAATCTCCCTGGTATACGAAGATCAGAGCAACTCCAATGCTTATCCTGTTAGCTTCTACGAATCCGGGCCATCCGTCTGTGAACCAATAAATCCCGTCTGCGTCCACTTCGACTTTGACTTCATGCTCGCGGTTGGATCGAGACCACAGATGCACCAGGTGATGCGCATCCTCCTCTAGGAGGACGTACATTAGTGGGAGGCGTAGAGATTGAAGTTGTTCTTCTGTAACGATAACTCTGTAAAAGGCTTTTGGTGGATTTTCGAATTCCATTTCTTTATTTTATGCATGATAATCCCTACAGGATTTCACGGGGTTCTTATATTCGATCAAACGCGCCGCGTGTTTCAGCTCGTCATCCTGGGGTTCCTCTACGTGGTGTTCCTTAGGGCGCATGTTTGATTTAGGCCTGAGCTTCGCCTAACCTTTGTTTTGTCTGTTGTTCCTGGAGGTTGAGTCATTTCACTGAAGTTACTTCTGCAGCTCTCGTGACTATACTACCACCTTGGTTGGCGAGCTCGCATTTTTTCAATTTTTAGAGGAATCTTATGCCAGATGGTAGTCATGCATGCTGCTCTTTTAGGCTTTTATAGGGGGTATCTTTACTTTTTTCCTTTTTTACGACCTCATAATCGCCTTCTTTGTTCTCCACTTGTGTTCATGGCCGCTCCTAGATCGGATAGGTGGGCCTTCTTTCAGTCTATTGACCGTCTTGATCAAACACTCCGCTTGGTAAGTCTTCTCTGGGAACATGAGTTTTGATATTATTTATTCTTTGCATTTGATCTTTTGTTCTCTTTTGTTTTCAGCTCTTGCCTATGCGTTTTGAGGGTGAATTCGCGGGTGATATTCCTGAGCAAGTTTTCCTTTCATCCCACCTCTTATGCGATTTTCCGGTTCGCGTTTACAAGGGTGATTACGGGATGTATTGGCTTTGTCACGGATGGAGAGATTTTATTGAATCTCATGGGCTTGTGGTCGGATCCTCTATGGTTTTCATCCACAAGGGGAATGCTCGTTTTGAAGTCCAAATCATGGGTTTGGAGGATGGGGACGAGATCGTTGGCTATTCTCCTTTCGAGCCTGCTAATATTTTAACTAACGGTTTCTATCCGTGATTGGTTTTTCTCGTGTCCTTTTGTAAGCCGAGGAGGTTATTTCCGTTGGCACGTATTTTTCTTTTGTCATGAATAAAAAATGGTTATGCCCAAGATTCTTCTTGGTCTTCGTGTGATTCAGACTTGTCTTTTCGATTCATGACTTTAGTAAGCCTATGTCCTGTTGTGTTCTTCTTTTGAGGATTCTGAAAGATTCTTTCGAGAATATATTCCATCTCCTTTTCTTTGCGAGGTTATATAAGTGAGGCACAAGGGTGTTTTCTCCCTTAGTGTTTTTTGATTTTTAAATGGAGGCATCAAATGCGAACCCCTGGGCTTTTTACTTAGCCTTGGATTTTGAAGATCAGCTGCTGGAACGAGTGAGTTGTCTTCTTCCTCTTCTTCTTTTTTCTGAGAAGATTTACTTCTTTCTTTACACCTTATTTGTCTTGTTCTTTCCCAGTCGCTGCCTGCTCTTTTTGAAGATGAGACAGGTGTTACCGACCCAACCCAAGTCTTTTTATCCCTGGGCTCAACTGTGGATTTTCCGATCCAAACAGTCAAAAAGGACTATGGGATTTTTTGGCTTGTCGATGGTTGGAGTGATTTTCTTGCGTCTCAAGGGCTAGGAATGGGAACTGTCATGGTACTTCGCCATCGTGGTGGTCTTCACTTCGATGTTCGTGTGCTTGACGAGGGATCCATTTGTGTGGAGAATGGTTGGGTCATGTCGCCTCCGAGGCCGGTCATCCTTCCGGATGTGTGAAATCTCTTATGCAATTGTTGTATCGCGTGTCTGCGTTCTCCTTATTCATGTGTGTTGTGAAACCAAGGGGAATGTTCGTTTTTCTTGTGACGTTTGTTTGTGGTTGTACTCCTCGGAGTTTTTAGGCTTATGATCATGGCATTGAACTATGTCTTCAATTATTTTGATTTTTGAGGAATCGCGCATCCCGGTCGGAGGAGCGACGCGGAGAAATCTCCGACGTTTGTTGTTTTTACACTTATTGACTCTCCCTTGAGTAATCACGGGTCCCAATAGAGAGAGTGACGCGGAATGAGCTCCAGCATTATCGGTTTTTACGCTCGTTAGCTCGACCTTGAGAGATCAAGAGTCTCGATCAAGGGAGTGACGCGGAGTGAGCTCCAGCGTCACCAATCTTCTCGTTCGTTAGCTTGACCTTGAGATATCAAGAGTCTCGATCAAGGGAGTGACGCGGAATGAGCTCCAGCGTCGTCAATCTTCTCGTTTTATACCTCCAGATCCGACACACGACCGCCAAAAGAAGTTAGGCCCAACAAACGTGGGTTCGCTCAAGGCCAGAAGCCCATCAGAAGCCCACAAGGGCTCCTGAAAGTGCCAAGGCGTCAAAATCTAAAAAGTGAGCCCGCAAGTACCGATGTACCCGAGAACGAATAAAGCTGTTTTTCCTTCACTGACCGATTTTCCTTCCCGAGAAAGGAAATCAATAAAGCTGTTTTTCCTTCACTGACCGATTTTCCTTCCCGAGAAACTTGGGAAGAGACGTTTCGGAGAAGATACTCGAGTTTTGTGAACAATAAATAAAAAATCGAACAAGCGAGGGAACAGTAGCTCACAATTTTTCTATAAAACCGGGGACCAGATAACCCCTCAAGGCACACTCTTCATCAGGAAATATATAAACCAAAAAAGTTCCGGAGAAAACATGGCATCAGGTGGAGGCCGCTCAAGGGATTTCATTCGATTGATCCAGAATGCTTCTTTTTTACAAAGAACGGTAACACCCCTCTAAAAACTCCCCTACTAAACGTTCTCGTTTTCTACTTACGATTAATCATTTCATCCATACAAACAACAGCCCCTGCCGGAGCGCTTCGAAGAGGAATATGACCTTTTCGGTGTCGAAAACATCATCCTAACCAATGGACTGGGAAGGAGGGGCACGCGCATCTTAGTAGAAAGGGACGAAGCAGGGGTGCTCTGGCTCACGCAAGGATGGAGAGCATTCACCCGGTCCAGGAATGTTCGCGTCGGAGGGGGCGTCGTATTCAAGTATCTGGGCGACGCGCGCTTCAAGGCCACCTACGTGCCTTCAGGGGAAAACACTTCAGAAGATGAGAGTAGTGGCGGTTCCCCCTGAGGAAGGAGTGCTCCATGCTATGTGTTTAGATTATCAAGCAAAAGGAAGCCTGTAATAAATAAGAACGTTGAACGAAAAATATTAAGACGACCAAGTGTCGAGGTTTCCAAAATCTTTTTTCTGACACCAAAAAGATGCTGAAAAATTACTATCAACAAAGAACCGCAAACTGGGTTCCCCAAACATGGACCATCCGCGGGACCCGGGGCAAAACCCATTTCCAAAAAACAACCGCGGATTAAGTTTCCCACCACCAGTTTTCATCAATCTTCTCGTTTGTTAGCTCGACCTTGAGAGATCAAGAGTCTCGATCAAGGGAGTGACGCGGAGTAGCTCCAGCGTCATCAATCTTCTCATTCGTTAGCTCGACCTTGAGAGATCAAGAGTCTCGATCAAGGGAGTGACGCCGAGTGAGCTCCAGCGTCATCAATCTTCTCGTTTGTTAGCTCGACCTTGAGAGATCAAGAGTCTCGATCAAGGGAGTGACGCGGAATGAGCTCCAGCGTCGTCAATCTTCTCGTTCGTTAGCTTGACCTTGAGAGATCAAGAGTCTCGATCAAGGGAGTGACGCGGAGTGAGCTCCAGCGTCATCAATCTTCTCGTTTGTTAGCTCGACCTTGAGAGATCAAGAGTCTCGATCAAGGGAGTGACGCGGAGTGAGCTCCAGCGTCATCAATCTTCTCGTTCGTTAGCTCGACCTTGAGAGATCAAGAGTCTCGATCAAGGGAGTGACGCGGAGTGAGCTCCAGCGTCATCAATCTTCTCGTTCGTTAGCTCGACCTTGAGAGATCAAGAGTCTCGATCAAGGGAGTGACGCGGAGTGAGCTCCAGCGTCATCAATCTTCTCGTTCGTTAGCTCGACCTTGAGAGATCAAGAGTCTCGATCAAGGGAGTGACGCGGAGTGAGCTCCAGCGTCATCAACCTTCTCGTTCGTTAGCTCGACCTTGAGAGATCAAGAGTCTCGATCAAGGGAGTGACGCGGAGTGAGCTCCAGCGTCATCAACCTTCTCGTTCGTTAGCTCGACCTTGAGAGATCAAGAGTCTCGATCAAGGGAGTGACGCGGAGTGAGCTCCAGCGTCGTCAATCTTCTCGTTCGTTAGCTCGACCTTGAGAGATCAAGAGTCTCGATCAAGGGAGTGACGCGGAGTGAGCTCCAGCTTCAACAATCTTCTCGTTTGTTAGCTCGACCTTGAGGGATCAAGAGTCTCGATCAAGGGAGTGACGCGGAGTGAGCTCCAGCGTCATCAATCTTCTCGTTCGTTAGCTCGACCTTGAGAGATCAAGAGTCTCGATCAAGGGAGTGACGCGGAGTGAGCTCCAGCATCATCAATCTTCTCGTTCGTTAGCTCGACCTTGAGAGATCAAGAGTCTCGATCAAGGGAGTGACGCGGAGTGAGCTCCAGCGTCATCAATCTTCTCGTTCGTTAGTTCGACCTTGAGAGATCAAGAGTCTCGATCAAGGGAGTGACGCGGAGTGAGCTCCAGCGTCATCAATCTTCTCGTTCATTAGCTCGACCTTGAGAGATCAAGAGTCTCGATCAAGGGAGTGACGCGGAGTGAGCTCCAGCGTCATCAATCTTCTCGTTCGTTAGCTCGACCTTGAGAGATCAAGAGTCTCGATCAAGGGAGTGACGCGGAGTGAGCTCCAGCGTCATCAACCTTCTCGTTCATTAGCTCGACCTTGAGAGATCAAGAGTCTCGATCAAGGGAGTGACGCGGAGTGAGCTCCAACGTCATCAATCTTCTCGTTCGTTAGCTCGACCTTGAGAGATCAAGAGTCTCGATCAAGGGAGTGACGCGGAGTGAGCTCCAGCGTCATTTAAAGTTATTGGTCATTCCTAGTAATTCATAGAAAACGCCCGCTAACCGCTCATCCAACTACCTGCGGGGGCGATTATTAAACCAAAGGACAGTGTTTCAAGATTTACATAAAGTACTTTTTCAGACAATTGGCGTTCCAGGTTTTGTTCAGGATTTCTCCTTTTTCATTCTTCAACTTGTAGGCGTCAGCTTGAATGATGTCGGCTACCACGTATGGGCCTTCCCAATTGGCATCCAGCTTTCCTCCTGTCTGCACTAGTCGTAGAACTAGATCTCCCCTCTGGAATTGTCGCGGGCGAACCTTCTGTTTGTGGTACCTTGCAGCCCGTCTTTTGTATTCTTCTGCTTTCAAGGCGGCCATCATCCTTCGTTCTTCCCTCAGATGCATTTCCACTTCAAGCGCTTCTTCGTTGGTCTGTGGTTTGAATCCGGAAACACGGGCTGACGGAATCATCCGCTCCACTGGTATGACCGCATCGACACCATAAACCAGAGAAAAGGGGGTCTCTCCTGTCGGCGTCTTCGTGGATGTTCTGTGAGACCACAGCACTAAAAGAAGGAGTTCTGCCCATCTCCCTTTGGCCGTGTCCCCCAATTTCTTCCGTATGCCCTCCAGGATTTGCCGATTGGTGACCTCTGCTTGTCCGTTCGTTTGAGGGTGCGCTACAAATGAGAATTTGAGATTAATATTGAGATCTTTACAGAAACTTCGGATGGTTTAGCAGTCGAACTGGGGACCGTGATCAGTGATGATCGATTCTGGAACTCCGAAGCGGCAGACCAGATTCTTCCACAAGAATTTCTTCACCTTTTCAGCCGTTATGAGTCCCATAGCTTCTGCCTCCACCCACTTGGTGAAGTAGTCCACAATCACGATCACGTATTTCAGCTGGCCAGGCGCGGTTGGAAATGGTCCTAAAATGTCCATCCCCCATAAGGAGAAAGGGCAGGCACCATGGATTTCTTTCATAGTTTCCGCGGGCTGATGGATAACATTTCCATATTTTTGGCACGCGTCACACTTCTTGATGAATTCCTGAGCATCTTGCTTCATCGTCGGCCAATAGTATCCCGTCCTCATGATCTTAACTGCTAGTGCTCTCCAACCTTGGTGGTGCGCACATACACCAGAGTGTAGTTCTTGTATAATCATCATTCCTTCCTCTGTAGCAACACATGTTAGGTCTGGCTGTGCAAAACCTTTTTTGTAAAGCCGTCCATCGCGGACAGTGAATCTTGCTGCTCCCATCTTGACTTGTTTAACCTCATGCTTTTCCGCGGGAAGAATTCCTTTTTCCAGGTATTACGCCACGGGTGTTCTCCAGTCATTTTCTCCATTTGTTTCAATGAAAAAAACTTCTTTCACTAGCCCACGGTCTTCTCTTTTCTCGAATATGAATTCTGCACCGACCTCGGATGGCATTGCCGCGCCAACCCTTGCCAGAGCGTCTGCCTGTTGATTTTCCTCCCTCGGGACGGCCGTTATTTTGAAATTCAAGAAGGCTTTTCGTAAGGCCAGGACTTTACTCAGATAGTCCGGCATCAAACCCGTTTTGGCCTCATATTCTCCTTCTATCTGTCTTGCCAAGACCTCAGAATCTGTATAGGTAATCACGCTCCTAGCTCCTCTTGACAGCGTTATTTCTAAACCTGCTATGAGAGCTTCATACTCAGCCTCGTTGTTCGTTGCTTGGAAGGCAAGCCTATAAGCGTAGTTTGCTACCTGTCCCTCAGGGGATACTAAAGCTATTCCAGCTCCACAACCTGCTTGATTGACTGCTCCATCAACTCTCAAAACCCAACTCCCTTCTTCAAACGATGCTTGTTCTTCAAAACTTGTTTCACAGATGAAATCTGCCAGGGTTTGTGCTAGCGCTGCCTTCCGTGGTTTGTAGTCAATGTCAAATTCCGACAATTCTACTGCCTATTTCGTCATCCGTCCTGAGAGGCATGGGGAGTGCAGGATTTGCCTTAAAGGAAGGTTGGTTAAGACCTGGACTGAGTGGTCTTGGAAGTAAGGCCGTAGTCTCCTTGCCGCGAATACTAAACACAGAATCATTTTCTCAATCGGTTCATATCTCGTTTCAGCATCTTGCAAGACTCTGCTTATGTAATAAATTGGATATTTCTCTTCGCGGGTGAGTACTGCACTGATGGTCGCACTTCTGACAGCCAAGTAGAGGTATAGGTCCTCAAGTCTTTCGGGTCGGTGTAAGGTTAGCAGCTTCGTCAGATAATCTTTCAACTCTTCGAAGGCTTGTTGCAAGTCTGGTGTCCACTGGATCGGTCCCTTCTTCTTTAGCAGAGCGAAGAAGGGCAGAGATTTATCCGCGAGACAAGAACAGAATCGGCTGAGATAGTTGACAGCACCGTTGAGAGCTTGGACTTCTTTGATCGTTCTGGGCGGTCGCATCCCTTGGATCGCTGCAATCTTTTCAGGGTTTACATCTATCCCTCGCTGGCTAACCAAGAATCCCAAAAATTTTCCAGAATCAACGCCGAAAACACACTTTTCCGCGTTTAAGTTTAATCCTCCGCGTCTCAGAGAGTCGAAGGTCTCCTGCAGATCAGCGGCGTGATCTTCTGCTTTCAAGCTTTTTATCACGATATCATCTACATAGATCGATACGTTTCTCCCAGTCTGGGCTCGAAAGATCTTGTCAACAGTTCTCTGGAATGTGGCCCCTGCATTCCTTAATCCGAACGGCATAACCTTATAGCAGAAAATCCCCTGATTAGTAATAAAGGTTGTGGCTTTCTTGTCGAGGGGATCCATACGGATTTGGTTATACCCTGAATATGCGTCCAGGAAACTGAGGACAGCATTCCCGGAAGTTTCATCAACCAACTCATCAATTGAGGGAAGTGGGTAACTATCCTTGGGACACGATTTGTTGAGATCCGAAAAATCAACACACATACGCCACTTCCCATTCGACTTTCTGACCAGAACCACATTGGACAGCCATTCGGAGTGTTCTACTTCCTCAATGAAACCGGCATCCAGTAACTTTTCTGTTTCTTCTTTTGCCGCGAGAGCTTTTTCAGGTGCCATCTTCCTCTTTTTCTGAGCAATTGGCCTAGCATCATGTCTTATCCTGAGGGTGTGCAAGGCGATGGACGGAGGGACCCCCAGTAGATCTTTCGGTGACCAGGCGAAAATGTCTCTCGACCTTGCTATTATGTCGAGGACTCGCTGTTTCTCTTCGGGCTCTAATGCTTGCCCCATATATATTCTTTCTTCCGGGTTGGAGAATGGGGTGTGGACTTGCCTCTCGTCAGCGGTTGGAATTTCCCTTGCTGCGGGTCTTACCTCCAATTCTGCTTCAGTACCGGTACTCTCTTGATCGGTTTCTTCTACAAGCTCCTTCTGCGAGTTTTCTGCCTTCTTTTCAGTTGTGCTTGCGGCGTATTCTTTAATCTGCATTACTTCTCTTTTCTTTCTGAGGGAGGTTAAGTAACAGCTCCGGCTCTCTGGTTGTTGTCCGCGGACTTCACCTACTTCTCCTCCTATCACTGGGAACTTGGCCAAGAAATGGTAGATAGAGACCACCATCTGAAACTTGTAGAGTGAGACTCTTCCTAGCAGGGCGTTGTATACTGTTGGGACCCGCACGACGGTGAAAACTATGTTTTCCATCCTTCGTCTTGGAGCGGATCCGAGCACTACCGTCAGCTCTATGGTCCCTGCGACTGGTATTTCATCTCCGGAGAAAGCAACTAATGTCCCTGAGTATGGCTTGAGTGCCGTTGCCGAGACTCCGAGCTGCAGAAAGGCTTCCCATGCGAGTATATCAACCGATGATCCTGTGTCAATGAACACCCTTTTGACAGTCTTGGTTGCTATTTGAGCATGTATGACCAGCAGGTCGGAATGAGGCATCCTTACATCTTCCGCGTCTCTCGCCGTGAATACCATTTCTGCGTGTGGCATGTGGGCAATTCGTCTGCTCGCCGCGGAGGGTGGTTGCTTTCCTTCTCGCTCATAATTCCTCCTCTCCTGGTTACTAACTCCTGAAAGAGAGGGTCCTCCAGCTAGAGTGTCGATGTATCCTTCGGGCTCTGGAATACGCTCAACCGCGGACCTCAACCTTCCTTCCTGCTCGCGGGGAGCCTGATTCACTGACCCTTGAGGGGGTGGGGGACCGTTATGGCGTCCTCTCCGCCATCGACGCCCTCGGCCCCTCCCTCGATACGGCTGTGGTGCCTCCTCACGTTCCCTGTATCGGTCAGGATCCCTGTTTTGATGACGAGGATATTCCTCGCCTTGCATGTGACGCTCTACCAGGTGCCGATCATCCCTTCTATTCTGGTGGTATTCTCGAGGATGGTTTTCCCGATCATGGTAATCATCTCTCCGCGGTTGATGGCTTCTATTGCGGTCATCTCCTTCTCTTCGGTCATTTCTTTGATGACGATGCTCCTCCCTCCTATCTGAATTGAGGTGGACTTCGTCATTTTGCCGGTGGTGTCCCGCTGATGGTTGTTTGGGGGGTTTCGCTGCCCCTTTATCCTTCCTGAATTTTCCCGCCAGCTTGCTGAAAAAGCCTTGATGCCCACCATTTGCTCTTGAACTTGACGCGACCGCTTCTTCTGCATCTATCCGTCGAGACACCAGATCCCTTAATTGATCATAGCTTCTGGGTTTCTTCCTGAATAAGTAAGTCTTGAAATCACCCTCCGCCAGATTGCCCATGAGGATGATAGTCGCGAATTCATGATTGAAATTCGGGATTTGGACGACTACACTGGTGAATCGGGCGAAGAAGTGACCCAGGGTTTCATCCCCTCCTTGCTTGATTGAGTTCAAGTCTAACATGGTTTTCTTTCTTGACCGTGCGCTTCCAAAGTGAGATTGGAAAATCCGGTTCAAATCAGAGAAACTGCTAACTGAACCCTTTGGTAAGTTGGTGAACCAGGTTAAGGCGATCTTGGTGAGGGTTGATGGGAAAGTCCGACATAGCATAGCATCATTGTATTCGTTGATCCCCATTGCAGTCATGAAATGACACATATGATCTTCTGGATCTGTGGTCCCATCGTATTTCATGAGATTCACATCCCTCCATCGCTTGGGGACCGGTGCTCGGCAAATATCTTGAGTGAAAACAGAGGGCAGAGCGTCAGGGACGTCAACTTTCATTTGCGTTGAGCCAGACTTGGTGGAAGTCGATACGTCAGTTGAATGTTCTCCTCGTCGATGTTTGCTGGGTCGCATTTTAACCCCTTGCGCGCCCTGATGCAGGGGATCGAATCCATGTCCTGACGCTCCGGGTGCAAGGTTCCCATACTGATTCGGATTGATTGTTTCTGCCGCGTCTGGATGTCCATACATGTCATATTGCCGGTCGTGAGCTCTGGGCTGGCTTTGGTATACGTTCTCATAATCATGGTAATGCCGCGGCTCGTTTACTGGCTGGTGCTGGTGTTGAGGCCCTGATGCTGGTTGATAATAATATTGCGGCGCGGGGATCGGTTGATAATAGGGCTGAGGCTCGGGAACTTGTGGGAAGTAATAATGCGGCTCTTGCTGCGCCGCATGTGGCACGTACACAGGCGGTAAGTATTCGGGCACGTATGTCGGGAAATAAGGGGGCACGTATGGAGATGCCCACATGCTTTGTTGTTCCCCTGATTGTAGTACAGATGGATTGTACATACTAGTGGCCTCTTGCTCTAGCATCGTGCTTTGGCTCATTTCATCCGAGTCTTCGTTGTTATACATGTTTCCTGTCCGACACGAACCACTTACAGTTTTGTTAGTAAAAGTGTTTAGCAGGAAGTTTGTTATCTTATGCTTTTAGATAATCATTTTCCTACTCCCCTCCTCCACGGGGGTTTTTCTAGAGGCCTACGCGTCTATTGTAGATTAGAAAGCTGTCTAGTCGGGACTGTGAATAGGCGATGTTTTAGACCTAAAACATATGTAGATTATTTAATAAAAAACCTAAAATTGAACCCCTCAGGGTGAGTGGGTTCCCACAGACGGCGCCAGTGATGAAGCCACCCCAAGAAAATTGTACAAGGGACCCACTTTCGATGGGCCCCTGGGGGTTTGGACACGAGTAAATATTTTTATATTACACGGGCTTACCTGACACGCGAATCAATTCATTCGCTACTCAACCTGGGCCGCGCTTCACTCGCATTCATAAATTTAACCATAATCCCGCATGTTTTCATGGGAGTTCATCCGTTTATTTTATATCGTAAGGGTTCATACCTGTCCGCGGAGATTAACCTGAGACGTATGGTTCGTCGCGGATATGTAGGCTTCTCCCCTTTCTTTCTCTCTATACTTCTCAATTTTACGCGGTCACTTCACAGATTCCGCGGTTATCCTCTAATTTGTTCCTCTTTTTCTTCTTTTCTCTTTTTCGTCATCCTTTCGAACCTCCCCTTTCGCTCCTGTTCATTTCCCCATTTATATGGCTCGGCCAGGGTCCCTTTCTTTGACACGTGTCGTCGTTGAGCTAACACGTGTGATTGTCGTGGGTGGTGGGCATGATGGACATGTGTCATCATTTTATATCCGCGTCCTCCTTATATCCCAGTTCTCTTTGAAGACCGTTCTTGACATATCCGCGTCCAATTCTTTGTTATTTCCGCATGGTTTCATCATATATGAAGGAAGGGTGGCCAGTGGCTACACAATTAGTTAAAGAAACGTGAAATATCCATTATCGCACTTGCACAATCAAGTCAAACGAACTGAACAGATCGATCAAACATCAAAATTTATATATAGAACAGATTGATAAGGATCGATTAGACCACCGGAATTGGAAGGGTCGGTCGAATCAGGCCACCGTCTTTGTTGCCTCCCTATATCCGACCGCCGCTCCACCTTCCGATTCTGCCATCCTCGACGCTACCATCCTTCGACAGCTCTCCTCCATGGTACGCTCTATCTTCCATCTCCTCTGCTTCGCCATCTCCCGATCCCATCCCTCTGTTCTCATCGTTTACCTATTTGGCACCAAGGCTTTTCAAATCGCCGACGAGTTCTCCATGAAGAATGGTACTTGGCCGAGAATCTCTGTGTTGGCCGAAGGCGGATCTGCAGATTTGGGGGAAGTCATCGTCATGGATGGCTACGGCGGATTTGCAGATCTGCACATCTGAGGGAGGGAGAGATCGGAGAGTTTCAGAGCTCGAAATCGGCGACGGTAGCGCCTGACCGGTGGATGGCTACGGCGGGAGAAGGGAGCAGGTGTGAGAAGGGAAAAGAAGGGAGGATCTCCATGGAAGCCGAGCGGGATCTAGAAGATCTGAAAGAGACCCAAAATAAAGGGTGATAAAAGTAAGCGCGTGAGCTAAAATCCGTCCCAAATTTTTTTAATTCTTATTTTAATAAATTCAACCAATCAGGTCACTTCTTTCCTTCTCACCGGAACTCAATCCTATATATGTATATATATATATATATATATATATATATATATATATATATATATATGTAGAGGTTGGTTCCGCTTACTCAACCCTTAACGTGTATCATGTACACAAATCAAGGTCGTCGATTTTTTGAAATGAGTGGCTGAGATTAATAGGAAATTTTACATTTTTTTAATTAAAAATCAGTGGGACCCACATATTTTCTTCCTCCCTTCCTGCATTTGGGCGATTGTACACCACTTGCTGGACCCGTTTTTTATTATTCGATTGTATCGCTATATTATTCGATCGTATCGATGAATTATGCGATGGTATCGATGGATTTTTCTAATCGGCTAACACCCTGAAAACACCCTGAACAAAAAAACCTGTTTTTTATGTTATTCGATGGTATCACTATATTATTCGATCGTATAAACGGATTATGCGATGGTATCGATGGATTTTCTAATCGGCTACCACCCTGAAAACACCCTAAACAAAAATTATTCAATGGTATCGCTTGATTATTCGATTGTATTGATTGATTATTCGATGGTATAACTTGATTATTCAATGATGTTACAATATTATTCGGTTACTTATATCATTTTAATAAATAACTAAATATTATTCGATAGTATAGTTGGATTATTCGATGGTATCACGTGATTATTCGATGGTATCACGTGATTATTCGATGGCATCGATGCATATTTTCTTTTATTTGAAAGCCAACATAAAAAAAAAAATCAACTCATATAACACAAAATCGGTCCATGCATATGAATAGTTCGGGATTTCCCCCGAATACCTCATCCCATGAAAATACACAAAATCGACCATTCATCCCTAACCATTTGGTCCCAATCCCCCAGCCAATTCCTAATTCATCCTTCAAAGGAAACGTACATAATAAAAGAGAGAACAATGAAAGAGAGAACAATGAGAGTTACACAATATGCAGGAGCAAATTGGATAGTTGTTGAATAAAAATACAAAAAGAACCCCTCCATCATTTTAATCTTAATTCTCTATCTATTGATTCAATTCATATTCAATTATCTAATTGAGTTGCAACTAGTTGGGCCACACAAGTATACACCAGTGAGGCTATGAATTGAACATCTAATTGAGTGAGACATAAAAAATTCCAAACGAAAATAACCCATTGAGGTTTTTTATTGTACCTTATCCATGTGACAAGAATATCCGAATCGAAGCATCCCAAGCTCCAACAGATCTTATGCACAACGATCCATGCCTTGATCGCCATCCCTCTCACATGTCCCTTCGCATAATCGTAAACGCCCTCAATTAGTAAAGATCCCTAATTCATCCAAAAGGAAATCGATTCACAATATTAGATTACACATACCTGCACTGGTCGGTCGTGGGTTGCGCTACGCCAGCGGTGGTGGTTTAGGGTGAGTGATGGAATCCCGGCGGAGAAGCGGTTGAGAGAGGAAGGAGGAAGACGATAGAGAGAAGGGGGGCGATATGAAGGAGAGGGCAGACGATAGGCAGATAAAGTTGCTTCCCAGATCTCCACTCGCTTCCCCACCTACGGTTTGCCGGAACTCAGTTTGGTGGTGGCCGGAAACGCGGATGCTGGCACCGGTTGCTTCTCCGCCTAGTCCTTTGCAAACGGTCGCAATTACCTTTGGAAATTGGAATCCCTTCTCATGTCTCGGACTTTTAAGGTGGGAAAGGGTGAAAGTACGGGTTAGGGTTTTTTTTTGTGGTACACGCGCTTTATTGAGATGTAGCATCTTTTTTTTAAAAAAAAAATTTAATTACAATTAATTAATATAATCGAATAATCTCAACCACTCATTTTATATCGATCAACGATCCAGATTTGTGCACATAATACACGTTAAGGGCTGAGTACATATGATCTATCCTCTATATATATACACACAGATTCGTTGCGTTTTCCTATCAAAAGAAAATCCAAACTAACCAACTAGTATAGCTAGTAAGTCCGGAGTCGATCCACAGGGAACTATCGTGACTCTATGTGCTTTGATCACCAACAAGAGTAACCAAGGGGGTTGTATGAAGACAAAGATGAAATGAAATGAAAAAGTAACTAATGGTGAGATTTGTAGACAATGATGAATGAGATGTTTCACCTACGATACTCAACTTTGGTTCGTCTCATTGATCCTAGTTCTTCCTTCTAGTTGTGTCTTTTTTTCCATCTACTTTTATCTTGATTTAAATAGATTGTTAGCCCTATGAGTTCTAACAATCCCTTATTCCTAGGCAATCTTAACACGGATTAAGGTTTAATCACAGGAATAGCACTAAGTCTCAAGATATATGAAGCATATAAGCAATATTAATTCCCTAAAGAACTAACATTTAACCTATAGTCAATCTCGTATACAATCAAGCTTTTCTATGAGATCTACTCAATTGTACTTACTACTATGGATTAGGCTTCACAAACGTATGAATCGAAACCCTAGCAATGATGCAATTCTAACGAGGTCGCGAATCAAGATAGAATCAACACCCACAAACAATAAGAGCACAAAGAGATTGAAATAGATGATAGAAATAAACTAGAAATCCAAACTCACAATTCAACAAAACCAAGTCTTGATCGTAGGCAAAACAAGATGAGTTTAGTTGCTCATACTTCTAAAATGTCGTCTGTCTATTCTTAAAAAGTCAAAAGATAACATAAAATTAAAAGACCTAATTTTAGTCCTTAAAAACCTAAGAGTACCGTCATAGAAACTTAGAAACCGTCGTCCAAATGATAAGGCCCACATAGGTGAAATAGAAATTCAGAACTGAACCGGCCCAGTAAGGCCGCGGGCAGGCCGCGGGCGCGGCTTATACAGTAAGTTCATCATCCTGACAGCGGGTGCTGCCTCCTGGGCCGCGGGCGCTGCCTATCAGTCCCCTTTGTTCTTCTAGTCCGCGGGTGCCGTTTTTCTGCTTGAACGTCCCTTCATTCTTCCTTATGCATTCCAGCTTGGCTTTTCTAGCTTGCTTCCATATGATCCTTCTAACTCTTATGAATGATCTCCTTACTCCTTTGAATCTAAAATCTGCAATTACGAAATAACTTGTGTAGATTCCGCTCTTAAGCACCAAATGAGAAAACAAGTAAACTAACCCATTAACATGCAATATCTACATCTAAATGACCTTAAAACTACTCTATAATGTCTATCTAAATATGCATTATCAAACTCCCCCACACTTAGCTTTTTGCTTGTCCTCGAGCAAACAAGTCATTTGTGAATCATTCATCCCACAAACACAATCCTTCATGCAATATCCTCATCAAAAGCATCATCTCACAAAGTGCAAACATAGGCAAAGCAAACAAACGTCCGAGCATGTATTTGAGTAATCAAGTAGCCCGCATGCTTATCCATCCAACCTCACCGGGAATAAAGTGTTTTCGCTCTCACTCAAGTGTTTAGGCTAATCAAATAACACTCAAACTCCATCCAAATGCAACTAAGCTACATAAGAATTGAAATTGAATCAAAATTGCCATTGAGAATATCATTACTAGAGAGAATCATCATGAGGTCTTTTATGGGTTGTAATGAGGCTTGGTAAGAACATTAAGGTAGGGAGTACTTTGGCCATGTGGTGCTTGCAAATCCGAGAACTAGAATCTACTACACCTCTATAATCACAATACTCTCTAACCATCAAACTATAAGCTCAAACAACTCATGCAAAGACACTTTCCGTCAACCACAATATCCTCCAACTCACAACTAAACAAATGAAGTAGTTCTTTTATTACACAAATATATATATATATATATATATATATATATATATATATATATATTCTTCTTCTCTTTTTTTGCTTATTTTCTTCTTTTTTCTGATTTTTTTTCCATAGTACACATACTTTAGAACCAACATCAACTCAAAGGATCAAAATGAAAACTCCACCATTACATATCATTCCACTCTCAAAGCACACTCAACATCACTCAAACCAATCTCCAACCAACTCTACTCCTGGTTCCCGCATGGGTTAGGCTATAATTAGTTAGGGATGATTTTTGTGGAGCTACAAAGAATAGGCTAATAGGCTCAAAGGGGCTTCAAGCAATGGAACAATGTAAAGTAGATATGGAGAATATAAGGCTAAAAGAAACATTCCTCAATCATATGAAACCCACCAATAACGATCATGAAAGTGCGACTAGGGCATAGATAAACAAAATCAATTCTAAGAGGTAGAAGCATTGGAGAGTAATCACACACATGAACAAAAGCAAAAGGACATCAATGAAGTGTAGTCCCAATAAGGCCAAAAATCAACTCACAAGGGTAAATTTTTGTTGGATTTCAGACATGCCTAGGAACTTAGATCATACATACTCAATTATGTTCACCTAGCTATGTTTCACATAAAAACCATAAATGGGATAAGGCTAATACAATTCAAACATGACATAGGACTTATATGATCATTCTTTCGAGCATACTTATAGGACTATTAGGCTAGATGATTGTTTGACTAATGACATATTCTATGCAAATGCATGATATTTTTTCTTTTCTTTTTCATTTCTTTTTCATTTTTTTCTTTTTTTTTGGAATAGATAATATATACAACTAAAATGCGCAACCATTAAAATGCACTCTATGAATACTATGAAGAATGATTTAAACATGCATGATGCTTGATGTGCCATGTGACCTACTATGTACACTAGCTAACTAATCCCCTCCCCCACACTTTCACAACAACAAAAAGCATAAAGAATAAGGGAGGAGAAAAAGAAACTTACTTGCTCACTGGTAGGGCGGAGGTGGAGGTGGATGGTGGTATGGCGGGAATCCTGGATAGGCAAAGTGGAAGAACTCCTCCTAGCGGAGATGCAACCGCTCAATCGCCGCCATCTGAGCCGGTGGGCCTCGATTTGGGCAAGGCGATCTTCCTCCTGCCGACGCCAATATTCCGTCTGGTGCTGAACAAGCTAGCTCCGAGTCTCACGCACCATCATAAGATCCACCGATAGGCCCTGAACATCCTGATAAAGATAGGTGAACTCCTGGCAGAGGTCCTGCTGGTTCTCCCATAAACCATGCTGCTCAAGTCTCAAAGACTCCATCTGTCGTTGAAATGCCCATAAGGAGGCCTAATGTCCTCTAGAAGTGCCAGAAGAGCCAACACCCCCATGAGATGGCCCAGGCTGGAAATCCATGGGCTCAGTAGGCGGAGCATCACCATCCTCTTCCTCCTCATTTCCCCCCTCCTCATCATAATATGGTCTGAATCCAATGGAAGGGGCCCCTATGGGGGCATCATGACGAATGTAGAAATCCACCGCAGTTGTTCCGAAAGAAAGCGGGCGTCGTATCCTAATCTTGTGAACATTGTTCTTCCCCGCCTGCCAGATGAAGGAGGGCCCATCTACCACAAATGATTTGCTCTTCTCAACGCAGCTAAATACAAGCGATAGTTATCCCCCACCGCATCCTGGAGGTCCAACGTGTCGACCCTATGTTCCCATGCAATCAATGTCACTAGCCCTCCAAATTCGATGGGTGCTGTCTTCCTCTTTGTCCCATCCCATATAACATCCTTGCAATGCTCCAGAAATAATTCAACCCAATCCAGAATATGATCACCCTCTGGAGTCAAACATCAAAGGTATGACAAAGCATTTAAGGACACCTTGTTGATTTCCGCTTGCCCAAAGAAGGTGTTATTCAACACCTTGTGACAAAGGCGGAGGGATGGGTGAAGGATGTTGTAGTTGTATTCACCCACCTTGGGCTGCATAACCCGGCCTGTCGCTCCATGCCAAAAGTCGGTGGTGGTGGATCTGGGAATTCGGTACCAATATTGAGTGGCCTCAGCAGAAACTCCAAAAGCTCGAGCGAAATGCTTCTTATCCGAATGATAAGCCCTTCCCTTGAGCCGAAAGTCTATACCACCCTTTTGCTTTGCTCTCAATGTACTAAAAAACTTACGAACCAAACTTGGGTACGTCGGGGTATTCTTTGTCACAAATTCCCTCAAACCCCCTTTCTCTAGTAATTGACGAACCACTGGTTCAAACCCCAGCACTCTCAATGTAGGCACATCAAAGAATTTCGTCGACAAAATATCCCGCCCCTCAAGTTCATTCCACTTTTTCTTTTGTTTACTTGACATTCCAAGAGGTCTCTCCATCTTATATCAATCAATAATGGCCTGAAAAGAGTGGAAAAAGAGAACTTACACGAGCAAGGGCGTCGGAAGCAAAAGGTGGAGGCTGGAAACAGGGGCGGCGGGCGCTGCTGATAGGGGCAGTGGGCGATTCTTTTAAGTACCAAGCTGCTGGAAAGGCCGCGGGTCAGATCGCGGGCGCTGCCTGGGGTGCGACCTTGCTGGCTGATCCTCCTCGCCTCCGGTTGCTCCGACTTGTCTCCGGTGGATCCGACGTCAATATCGGAGCGTTAAATCTCTAGAAACTAAGCCGAAAAGATCCCCTTTGCCTCCTTGAAGTACTTACACACTCCGATCGTTGCAATGTGGGTGGAGTGGGATGTGTTTTGTGAGTTTGAGGTGGGAAGTGGTGGATGATGATGGTGGTTTATGGGTTTGGGATTTGGAAAGAAAGGTGGTGTTTTTGTGGGTGGAATGACGAACGGATTGCGTGGGTGTGTAGATCGGGAGCGGGAACGTCGGAAAACGAGATCGGTTTTGTGATTGAAGGATGGGAGAAGTGAGATGTGGTAGAGGGTGATGATGGTGGAGCTTGAAGGTTTCTTCAATGGAGGATGGAGGATGGTAGGAATGAAAGAGGAGATGAATAGAAAAGTAAAGAAAAAATAGAAAATGACAAAAATTAAAGATGTGGATGGCGTTGTGAGGGAATCTCAATGTAGGAATCTACAGCTTTGGCCCGGGCTCCAAATTTATTTAATTGTTTTTTATTTTTTTTTCTGGGAGCCTAAAAGGCCGCGGGCGCGGCTTCCCCTGGGTGCCGCCTAAAACAGCTGCGGGTGTTGTTTTTCCAGATTGTCACCTTCTCCATCCCTCTTTGCTCGTCCCCTGAAAGGTTAGTCCACTATGGCAGAAAGCAAAGTCCTAAGAATCTAAGACGGTCTAAGTACTCTAAAAACAAAACAACCTTGAAAGACTAATAAAGACAAGAAAAGATTGCATTCTCCTTACCTCGGGTTGCCTCCCGAGCAACGCCTTTGTTTCTCGTCGTTGGCTCAATGCAAAAACTCCTCACTAAGCCTCGTCAGCTGGCTCTTGAAGAGCCATCTCTTCTTCTATTCCTATGGAGAACCCATCAAAGTAAACATTAAGCCTATGACCATTTACCTTGAACACATTACCGCTTTTCTCATCTTTGATGTTCACCGCTCCATGTGGGAAGATATGGACGATGGTGTACGGGCCTGCCCAATGAGAGCGAAGTTTTCCAGGGAAAAGTGTAAAGTGGGATTGATACAGAAGTACTTTATCCCCCACCTTGAAATCTTTCCTCAATATGTGCTTGTCATGCCAAGCTTTGGTCTTATCCTTGTAGTTGGCGGCGTTGTCATAAGCATCCCATCTCAATTCTTCCAACTCCTAAAGTTGGAGTTTTCGGAACTCGCCAACCTCATTGATCCTCATGTTGCACTCCTTCACCACCTAATATGCCCTGTGTTGGAGCTTGACTGGAAGATGACACACTTTTCCATACAATAATCAATATGGTGACATACCAATTGGTGTCTTGTATGCCGTTCGATAAGCCCATAATGCATCATCCAATCGCAAACTCCAATCCTTATGATTTGGGGCAACCGTTTTCTCTAAGATGGTTTTAATCTCACGATTTGACACCTCGGCTTGCCCATTGGTTCGGGGATGATAAGCAGTGGACACCTTTTACGTCACATGGTACTTCTTGAGTAATGCACTCACTGTCTTATTGCAAAAATGTGTCCCTCTATCGCTGATCAATGCTCTTGGTACACCGAATCTAGAAAAGAGATCCTTCAAGAACCCTGCAACAACTCGTGAATCATTAGTGTTGGTGACTTTTGCCTCCACCCATTTGGAGACATAATCCACCATAAGTAGTATATAAAGGTTCCTAAAGGAGCTAGGAAAAGGCCCCATGAAATCAATGCCCCATACATCAAATATTTCACAAAACATCAAGCGCATTTGGGGCATTTCATTCCTGCCTGACAAGTTCCCCACTCGTTGGCATCGATCACAAGACTTACAATAAGCATGATCATCACGAAAAATATGAGGCCAAAAGAATCCTGAATCGAGCACTTTTCTAGCGGTTTTCTGTGGTCCGAAATGACCACCACAAGTATGTGAATGACAAAACTCAAGGACAGAAAGTACCTTGTCGTCGGGAAGGCATCGACGAATTACCTGATCCGCGCAATGTTTCCATAGAAAGGGGTCATCCCACACATAGTACCGAGCATCATGACGGATCTTGTCCTTCTTGGCTTTTGGAAAGTTTGGCGGAAACACTCCTGTAACAAGGAAATTCACGATATATGTATACCATGGGTTAGGAGTGTGTGCCACCATCAATGACATCCTCGGAGAGTAAAAAAGGTCAGCTGCAGGGTTGGCAGCGGGTGTTGTCTCCACGGCCGCGGGGGCTACCTTTATAGGAGCTGCCCCCTGTAGGCCGCGGGCGCCGCCTCCTGGGCCGCGGGCGTGGCTTCCTCCTGCCTCTGAGATTTGCATTAAGCTTTCGTCAGGGAATCGGCCAAGGATGAGTGGGTGATCTCCCACCCCATTCACATGTAGTATTCGGCTTAAATGGTCGGCCATGAGGTTCTTTGCACCCTTTTTTTATCTTTGATCTCCACATCGAACTCACTCAAGAGCAATACCCACCGGATCAACCTTGGCTTGGCTTCTTTCTTTGTCAAAAGATAACGAAGTGCTGCATGGTCAGTGTAAATAATTACCTTAGCGCCAAGTAGGTAGGGTCTGAACTTCTCCAATGCAAACACCACGGCGAGGAGTTCTTTCTCCGTGGTTGTGTAGTTCCGCTGGGCTCCATTTAGGATCATGGATGCATAGTAAATCACATGCGAAGCTCATTCAACCTTCTGCCCAAGCACAACTCCCAACGCATAGTCACTTGCATCGCACATCAACTCAAAAGGTTTTGACCATTCCGGAGCTTGGATGATAGGTGCACTTGTAAGCCTAGCTCTCAACTCATTGAATGACTCCTTGAACTTGTCATTGAAATCGAATGATGCCTCCTTCTTCAGAAGTTCACATAATAGTGTGGTGATCTTTGAAAAGTCCTTGCTGAACATGCAATAAAAGCCTGAATGACCAAGGAAATAGCGAACTTCTCGCACATTAGTTGGATAAGGCAATGATTGAATGATATCAATCTTTGCCTTATCAACTTCAATTCCCTTGTGGGAGACAATGTGGCCTAGAATGATTCCCTGCTCAACCATAAAGTGACATTTTTCAGAATTGAGGACTAGATTGATCTCTACACATCTCTTAAGCACTAATGCCAAATGGTGCAAGCAAGACTCAAAATCATTTCCATGAACTGTGAAATCATCCATGAAAACCTCTATAAAATGCTCAATGTACTCAGAAAATATGCTTACCATACACCTTTGGAAAGTAACGGGTGCGTTACACAATCTAAATGGCATTCTGCGGTATGCAAATGTGCCAAAAGGACATGTAAATGTCATTTTATCTTGGTCCTCTAGTGCAATGGAAATCTGGAAATACCCTGAGTAGCCATCTAAGAAACAATAAAAAGAGCGACCGACAAGGCGCTCAAGCATTTGATCAATGAAAGGAAGGGGGAAGTGATCCTTACGAGTCACCGCATTCAACTTGCGATAATCAATACATACTCTCTAGCCTGTTTGGACTCGTGTAGGGACTAGTTCACCCTCCTTGTTCTCTACCAATGTGACGCCTCCTTTCTTAGGCACCACATGTGTTGGACTCACCCAGTTGCTATCTGAAATAGGGTAGATAATTCCGGCTTGAAGGAGTTTCAGCACCTTCTTCTTCACCACCTCCATCATCGGTGGGTTGAGCCTCCTTTGTGGTTGTCGTGATGGCTTGGCTCCATCCTCCAGCAGAATTCGGTGCATACACATGGCCAGACTAATCCCTTTGATGTCCGCAATTGTCCATCCCAGGGCTGTCTTGTTCTCCTTAAGCACCGCAACTAGCCTCTCCTCTTGATCTTGGTTGAGCTTGTTCGATATGATGACGGGCAACGTATCACCATCCCAAAGGAATGTGTACTTGAGGTGATCCAGCAAAGGTTTGAGCTCAACTTCAGGGGCCTGCACAATGGAAGGAAGGAGCTTTTCCTTCGGGAGAGTTAGTTCAAAAGGACCCCCATTATAAGGAGAAGTGTAAAAAGGTTGAGCCACTAGCTCCATCAAAGTTTCCTACAGGTTAGTAGGAATAGCATAATCAATAGCAAGCTCATCCAGAGGAGCCTCTAAAACCACCTACAGATCATCATCAATACTAATCTCAAACACATCTTCAACACATGGCTATAACATTAAGAAACCACAAGGAATGATCGTGTGAAGGAAACTTCATGGCATCAAAAATACTATACTCTATCTCCACACCATCAAATTCCATAGTAAGAGAGCCAGCATGAACATCAATTTTCATTCTGGCGGTCTTTAGGAATGGCCTACCCAGGAGGATAGGTGCATCAGGAGGGTCGTGTTCCATGTCCAAAACGAAAAAAATCAGCAGGAAAGATCAAAGAATCAACCATTACAAGAACATCCTCAACAAAGCCTCTAGGATGTTTGTGAGAGCGATCCGCTAATTGAATCACTACTCTTGTTTCATGCAAAGTACCAAGTCCTAGAGTCTTATAGAGTGAATAAGGTATGACATTGATAGATGCTCCTAAGTCTAACATGGCTCTTTCAAACTTAGTCTCACCTATTGTACAATGAATGGTGAACATACCTGGATCGCTACACTTCTCGGGCAAACTCTTTCGGAACATAGCGGATACATGCTCACTCACCTGTACTTTTTGCTTCCCCTTCAACTTTTGGTTCCTCTTTATTGTGCATAGTTCCTTCAAAAACTTAGCGTATCGAGGAATACTTTTAATGAGCTTGAGAAGGGGGATGTTTACCTCACATTTGCTAAACACCTCGAAGATCTCGTTATCTCTCTCTGGCCTCCTAACTTCCTTCAAGGCATTCGGGAAGGGTGGAATAGGTTGATAAGTGTTGAGATTTGAAGTTTTGGATGAACATTCACCCCCGGACAGATGGCCGCGGGTGCTGCTTTCATTGGTTGCGGGTGCTGCCTTTACAGTATCCCCACCCAAGCTGGCCGCGGGTGCCGCCCCATAGGCCGCGGGTGCGGCTTCTGCATGATGTCCCTCCATCTCGTACTTCTCCTCACCCTCTTATTTTCATCCTTTTTTCCGCCATGAGAAGTGTCAAACAGTTCCTTGCCACTCCTAAGGGTGATGACGCTGACGTTCTCCTTTGGGTTAACTACTGTTTCCAACGGTAGCTTCCCCGAGTCTTGAGCTTGAAGTTCACCCACCGTTTGAGCCAATTGACTCATTTGCTTCTATGTTGCCTTAAGCGCTTGTGCCAATTGAGTGTTCTGTTCTAGGATAGCTTTGAGAGTATCCTCAATGGACGAGCCTCCTTGTTGAGGACCCCTCTGTCTATTGTCAAACTGTTGTCTATATTGGGGCCCTCCCTGCTGATTGAAAGGAGGTTGTTGCTGCAGATTGTTTCTCATACCATAGCCTTCTTGGTATCCTGCATTATAGTTATTTTCATTGAAATTGTTAGCGAAATTACCATACCTTTGCCCTCGTGGAATAAAATTTCCCACTGCATTCAACTCCATTTCTTGCTCCTGTAGCATGGGACAAGCATCCATGGCATGATTCAGATCAGAACAGAGCCCACACACTTAGAGTTGTTGTGGGGTTCCTTTAAGCATCATCTGTCTCATCATCTCCTTCATTTCCACCATATCGCTCTACAAAGTGGAGTTTGAGTCAATCGCTAGCACCCCACGCGCATGTCCGCTTTTGCTGAATTATCTGGATCCCTCAAAAAGCTCTGAAAACACCTCCCAAGCAGCATTGGGTGTTTTGTTCAAAATGTTGCCTCCATAGGCAGAGTTGATTGTCTTGCGCTCTTCGTCAAGCAACCCATTATACAAGACGAGCACCAAATCCTTCTTTGAGATACCATGGTAAGGGCAGCTACAACAAAGTTTTTTAAAGCGCTCAAATTATTCATAGAGGGTTTCCGTAGTCTGCTGATCGATGCTGCTGATAGCCTTTTTCAGGCTATTTAACTTCGTTGCAGGGAAGTACTTCTCCAGAAAGAGACGCTTCAAATCAGTCCATGTGGTTGCACAACCTGGGGGCAAATAATAGAACCACTCATTAGTGTCATCCTTCAGTGAGAATGGGAATGCCCTCAATTTGATTTGCTCCTCCGTGATGTTGCCTGGTTTCATTCATACCACGACAGTATGGAACTCAGACAAGTGCTTGTGGGGGGTCCTCACCACTCAACCCATGGAATTTGGGTAAGAGATGGATCACCCTAAATTTCAGGTCAAAGTTCACACCGTCCCCAAGCTCAGGGAACTCCACCGCCAATGGCTGTTGAGCGAAATCAGGTGTTGTGAGCTCCTTCAGTGTTCGGTTATCCTGGTTAGCCATCTCTATCCTTTCTCCTTCTCCTTGATCGAAAGGTAACTCGCGAAAGTGATCATGAGCTTCTCGCCTCAATCTAGAGATAGTCCTCTCGATCTCTGAATCCAAAGACAATAAAGATGAATTAGTAGAACGAGCGCGGACCATATACGTGGTCCACACCTAAGTTAGTAATCAAACACACAATGTAAACAACTAATAGTTCCCCGGCAACGGCGCCAAATTTTGACAGGACAAAATCGTTGCGTTTTCCTATCAAAAGAAAATCCACACTAACCAACTAGTATAGCTAGTAAGTCCGGAGTCGATCCACAGGGAACTATCGTGACTCTATGTGCTTTGATCACCAACAAGAGTAACCAAGGTGGTTGTATAAAGACAAAGATGAAATGAAATGAAAAAGTAACTATTGGTGAGATTTGTAGACAATGATGAATGAGATGTTTCACCTACGATACTCAACTTTGGTTCGTCTCCTTGATCCTAGTTCTTCCTTCTAGTTGTGTCTTTTCTTCCATCTACTCTTATCTTGATTTAAATAGATTGTTAGCCCTATGAGTTCTAACAATCCCTTATTCCTAGGCAATCTTAACCCGGATTAAGGTTTAATCCTAGGAATAGCACTAAGTCTCAAGATATATGAAGCATATAAGCAATATTAATTCCCTAAAGAACTAACATTTAACCTATATTCAATCTCTTATACAATCAAGCTTTTCTACGAGATCTACTCAATTGTACTTGCTACTATGGATTAGGCTTCACAAACGTATGAATCGAAACCCTAGAAATGATGCAATTCTAACAAGGTCGCAAATCAAGATAGAATCAACACCCACAAACAATAAGAGCACAAAGAGATTGAAATAGATGATAGAAATAAACTAGAAATCCAAACTCATAATTCAACAAAACCAAGTCTTGATCGTAGGCAAAACAAGATGAGTGTAGTTGCTCATGCTTCTAAAACGTCGTCTGTCTATTCTTCAAAAGTCAAAAGATAACATAAAAAGACCTAATTTCAGTCCTTAAAAACCTAAGAGTATCGTCATAGAAACTTAGAAAACGTCGTCCAATTGATATGGCCCACATAGGTGAAATAGAAATTCAGAACTGAACCAGCCCAGTAAGGCCGCGGGCAGGCCGCGGGCGCGGCTTATACAGTAAGTTCATCATCCTGGTTGCGGGTGCTGCTTTCTGGGCTGTGGGCGCTGCCTGTCAGCCCCCTTTGTTCTTCTAGGCCGCCGGTGCCGTTTTTCTGCTTGAACGTCCCTTCATTCTTCCTTATGCATTCCAGCTTGGCCTTTCTGGCTTGTTCTTGCCTCCATATGATCCCTCTAACTCTCATGAATGATCTCCTTACTCCTTTGAATCTAAAATATGCAATTATGCAATAACTTGTGTAGATTCCGCTCTTAAGCACCAAATGAGCAAACAAGTAAACTAACCCATTAACATGCAATATCTACATCTAAATGACCCTATTCATCCTGACGATCAAGAGAAGACCACCTTCGTATGTCCCTATGGGACTTTTTCATATAGGAGGATGCCATTTGGGCTAAGCAATGCCCCCGCTACCTTTCAAAGGTGTATGATGGCCATCTTCTCTGACATGATAGAGGACATCGTGGAGGTATTTATGGACGATTTCTCTGTCTATGGCACTACTTTCGATGTTTGTCTTGTTAACCTTCGCAGGGTACTTGCAAGATGTGAGGAGACAAACTTGGTTCTCAGTTGGGAAAAGTGCCACTTTATGGTAAGAGAAGGGATTGTGCTAGGCCACAAAGTCTCAAAAAGGGAAACTGAGGTGGACAAGTCAAAGATAGAGCTTATTGAGAAGTTGCCACCACCTTCATCTATTAGGGAAATAAGAAGCTTCCTTGGTCACACAAGTTTCTATAGAAGGTTTATTCAAGATTTTTCAAAGATTGCCAAACCTTTAACTAACCTACTAATGAAGGATGTTAAGTTTGTGTTTTGTAGTGATTGTCTTGAAGCTTTCAACAGGTTGAAGGAAGCCCTTATATCTACCTCTGTCATTCAATCGCTAGATTGGTCGCAACCCTTTGAGATCATGTGCGACACAAGCGATTATGCCATAGGTGCTGCCCTAGTACAAAGGAGAGACAAGAAGCTTCATGCCATCTACTATTCAAGCAAGACTCTTGATGCCATTCAAACTAAGTATACCACGACGGAGAAATAGTTCTTGGCGGTGGTCTTCGCTTTTGAGAAGTTCCGCTCATACCTAGAGGGCTCTAAGGTAATTGTTCATACTGACCATGTAGATCATAGGTACTTGATGGCGAAGAAGGATGCTAAACCTAGGCTCCTACGATGGGTGCTCCTACTACAAGAGTTCGACGTTGAGCTTAAGGATAAGAAAGGAACGGAGAACTCCGTGGCCGATCATCTCTCACGGCTACCCAAAGGGCTCCTGGATGAGTCACATTACAACATACTAACCGATGACTCCCGCCCTGACGAGCACTTGATGAAACAAGAAGCAAAACGGGCAGAAATTCTACTCGATATCGACTGGACCAAGTCGACATCGACTGCCCCTGAGGTGAGTTTTCTGCCGATTTCGACTAACTTTGACGACAGGTTTACAATTGCAGTGGTCAAAATTGACCACCAGAAGTCGAAATCCAGTGCCAATCTCGAGCAGCCCATATCGACTGAACATGTTGTTGCCGACCAGTTGAAATCGACCACTACATGTCGAAATCGACCACCTTCCAGTGACTCCGAAGGTGAAGAAAAGGTAAGCTTCGGTGATGATTTCTTCTTTACCCCTCCCTCTAGTCCTATTCATGAGTTATTTGTTGTAAGAGGGGCAAAGGTGCCTTTGTTAGGTTAAATGGGAGGTAGATTCAAATATTTAATATAAACTCTAACTATGCTAACTCCCTGTTCCAAGCAAATAATACAAGAATCCCTCCCGATGTAGTGTTAGGGTAATTTAGGATCGAATCCACGAGGAGGTATGTCAGCGCTTCCCTTGTTGTAATCACGATCAAGCTTTCGACCTCAGAAGACACTCGATATCGATGTGTCTGGTCAATATCGACCTCAGTTCTGGTCGATTTCCAACAAAGTTGCTGCAGAAAACAAAAGCAGCAAAGTTGATGTCGAGTTTGACCTCAATATCGACGTTAGACCTCGATATCGACCTTTACAGTCAATTTCGATGTTTGTCACAGAAAATTCAATGCGTAACCTATTGTCGAAAAAGTGTTCGAAGAACGTAGAATGGTAAAGGAGGATGAAATCAATTAACTAAAAGCTTCCAAAGTCGGGGTTTCATGCCACAACGATAACAATGCAAGTTTGATGCTAAAGTTATGAAATTTAATGTCATTTCGTCAAATAACTTTCGTTACCAAAACTTAGGTGATTAGAGGCTCTCACATAATTCCTAAGAGTTACTATCCAATTCATGAGCAATCCAAGTTCACAATATGAGTGGCTTTTGCTTCAATAATGTAAATAATGAATCTCCCTAACTTTCGCAAAGGATCATACATAGGATAGAAGACGGAATCGCATAAAAGTCATACCTTTGATGCACTTACCTTCATTGCTATCGTCGGGCTCACCCCGACCTTAGAAGTGGGTTGACTACTCGCTTCTCATCATGCAACTCATAATCATCATTGAAAGAAAACTACTTTTAATTAAAACTCTGAAAGAAAGATTACAACCGAACCAAGCCAATTCCGCTCTCGCTTCCACCAACCTCAATCAGCTTTCTCTCTCTCTCTCTCTCTCTACAAATTCTCTGCGATAAACTACTAAAACTCGTTGTGCTTGCATGTAATTGAATGAATAAACATAGCCCTAACGGCCTCTGTATATAGATATCGAACTTTGATATCCATAGACTCGAAACTTTATCTTTATTCTCTAAGATAAAACTTAAATAAAGTAAAACTAAAAACTTCATGGTAAAACTAGTAAAAGATGTAGTCTGGTGTTGATGATAAGAAATCTCGACTTTTGGATAGACGTGCAAGCTTCGGATAGAATTCTATCAAAATCCGAGTCGGACTTCTCTGCTGGACAACATCGATATCGACCTTCAGACATCGATATCGACCTCTCTTTTATCTTATCTCGAGCTCTCCTTCTTCTACTAGGATTAGCACTCGACTTCTATCAATTAGCTCGATCTAGGCACTTGATATCGACCATGGATCATCGATATCAACCTCTGTATGTCGACATGCTCTGTTCTTCTCTCTGCTCGATTCCTTTGTCTCTACTATCGATGTCGAGGTTCTTCAGTCGATTTCGACCTCTTCAAAAGACTTCGAGTTCTAGTTCCGCTCTTCTAAATCTGTCCATTTTCATCCTGTTTTCTGCGAAATCACATAGAAACTCGCGCAGACCCATATATTTAATAATTAAGCATAAACTACACTAATCCCATGTTTTCCCATTAATATGCATGTAAAAGAATGATAAGATGGACTTATATGTGCATAGAAAATATGGCAATTTGCGCGCACATCAGCATTCGTATGCAGATTTGGCTAACTATATTGCAGGAGGCGAGATCCCTTCAGGTTTAACTTCGCAGCAAAAGAAGAAGTTTTGGCGCGACGTCAAGCAATACTATTGGGATGAACCCTACTTGTTCAAGAAGGGAAAAGACGATATCTTTCAATGTTGTATCCCAGAGGAAGAGGTAGAGAGCGTGATTCACCATTGTCATTCTCTCCCTACAAGAGGCCATGCTAAAGGATTCAAGACTGCGGCGAAAATTCTTCAATGTGGTTTTTATTGGCCTAACCTTTTCAAAGATGTGCAAAACTATGTAACCTCTTGTGATGAGTGTCAACGTGCAGGAAATATCACATGGAGGAATGAGACACCGCTCACAGGAATTTCTAGAAGTAGAGCTCTTTGATGTATGGGGTATTGACTTCATGGGACCATTCCTTGCCTCATGCCCCTACAAATACATTCTAATAGCGGTGGACTATGTTTCAAAATGGGTTGAACCCATGGCAACTAGGACCAACGATGCGAAGGTAGTCTCTAAGTTTATGAAAACTAACATCTTTCCTCGCTTTGGTGTTCCTAGACTTCTTATTTCTGATGGTGGCTTGCATTTCATTGAGAGAGGCTTTGAAACACTTTTAGCCAAGTATGGGGTGACCCATAGGGTGGAAATGCCCTATCATCCCCATACCAGCGGTCAAGTAGAAGTCTCCAATCGCCAAATCAAAGCCATCCTAGAAAAGACGGTCTCCCGCTCGAGGAAGGATTGGTCATCCAAGCTAGATGATGCGCTCTAGGCCTACCGAACAGTCTATAAGGCACCACTTCTCACAACTCATTACAACTTGGTATATGGTAAGTCATGTCATTTTCCCATCGAACTTGAGCATAAGGCGATGTGGGCTCTCAAGGAGCTCAATATGGATTTGGATGAAGCCGGGAAAAGAAGGTTCGTTGACTTGCAAGCCTTGGAGGAGTTGGGCCTAATGGCATATGAGAATGCCAAAATCTACAAGGAGCGCACAAAGAAGTAGCATGACAAGAAATTGGAGCCAAAAACATATGAGGTAGGTGACAAAGTCCTTGTTTTTAATTCTAGACTTCGCTTATTTCCAGGGAAAATAAGGACAAGATGGAGCGGACCTTTTAAGGTTCATCAAATTTTCCCTCATGGAACGGTGGAGTTACTTTGCGACGATGTTTCTACCTTTAAGGTAAGTGGTCACCGGGTAAAGAAATATTATGACAAAGAAGACCTGGAAGAAGAGATTTGCACCACCCTGGCGTTGAACTAGCGCAAAAAGGGAAGTATGTCGAGCTAGCGACATAAACTCAAGCGCTTTCGGGAGGCAACCCGTTCTTTTCTTTTCTTTTTAGATTATTTTATATTTCTTTTAGATTATTCGTTTCTATTCTATCTAAAATGAACCAGGGGATCGAGTGCCCCAGAAGGAGAGGTCGAAATCGACATGTGATGTCGATATCGACTGGCCGATAGGAGAACAGGTCGATCAGATTTAATCGATTCAGAGAGGAAGGTCGATATCGACTACAGTCGGAGGTAAGTCCCAGGTCAAATTTTCTTTTCTTTTTCCTTTTTTATTTTCAGTTTTTATTTCCTTTTAAAACTGGATTTCGATGACCCCCTCCCTTTACCCAGAATTTCGATACCCTAGCCCTCTCACATCTCTCAGCTGCCATCTCCTTCATCTCTACTCTCTCTCTCTCTCTCTCATCTCTTTCTCTTTGTGCTACCACCACAGCCTCACCGTCGCCCTCCTAGCCCTATTCTGTCACGCAGATCCGACCACCTTTCGACCAGATCCGGAGCCTCCTTGCCGAAATTCGACAGGCCTTGACGAATCTCGCTCTTTCTCTCTCTCCCGCTCCTTTTCTCTGTTTTTCAACCCACCTTGCCAGATCTCCTCCATTCCGGCCAACATCTACCAGATCCGGCCGACCTTGAGCACCGGCAAAGCCCGCAGCAGCACCAGCGAACAAACGGCCCATCAGATCTGACCGATATCGACCCAATGGTCGATTTCTACCATCGTCGCAGTTTCGACATTTTCTGTTGCGTATTTCTTGCGATTTCGTTCCTTTTTTTACCCGATTTTTAACACTCTTCTGGTATGATTTCTTACTCTTACTCTTTATTTACAGATTTACATGATTATTTGATGATTTTTGGGTGGAAATTACATATTGAGTGTTTTAGGGTTTGAATATTATTTGCGCGGGAAAAGTGAAATTGCATGATTTAGGGTTCCTGTTAGATCTTATTTTTTGAATATAAGGGGGTAAAATCTGAATTTTTATTAGGTTTGATAGTGTTAAATGTTCAAGGAATTGGGTTTATGAAATTTGAAATGTTTATGGAATTTCTCGAATTATTTTTAGATAATCTTTATTTTTTATGATTAAAAATTGGTTATTTATCTTTATTTGGTCATTAAAATTAGGATTGCAAAAATTGGTTCTTTCTATTATTTAAATAAGGGAATTATCTTTGGCATTGTTTTCTTTTGCAGACAATGGTGCGAGCAAAGAATGTTCCACATGATTCCCTTTACATTGCGGATGCACAGTAGATGGCTCTAGCTACTGATCTAACTAGCCGAGCGCACCGAGCACGCTGGTACCACTACCCTAATATGGTCCAGTTGGGTTTCCAAACATGCATCCAGGAGGCATTTGAGTATGTCTCCCTGGAGAGATTGATCAACGGCTTGGAGGCCCATTACCCCGTTCTGACAGGGGAGTTTATGGTCACAGTAGAGATCCCTCATCGCGTCTCCTCCACTCGACGAGTCACCTTCTGACTCGGAAACATGCAGTTTAGGTTTTCACTCGAGGAGATGAGCAACCTATTTGGGTTTGCTTATACTCCAGCACACTTCAGGGTCCATGACCCCAACATCATCTGGAGCTATATCTCGGGGATCCCATACCCCGTCCCCACCGACTCATTCACTACCAGGGTCGCTAGCCCACTGTTATGCGTCATCCTGCGCATCCTGGCGAGCACTATTTGGGCTAGACCTGAGCTCTGCCGCCCCACACACTGCGAGATAGAGACTTTGTGGCAGATGCTGTTGGAGGATGAGCCCTTGCCATTCATGTACGCCTGGCTCGAGCACATACTAGAGCGCCGACGCACGATGAACACTGAGATCATGGATGGCTACATGGTGGCAGTCTTAGCCCAGGCCTTGGGAGTGCACGTTGAGAGGTATACCGCCTTTGAGCTCACTTATCTTTGATTCTACTGTATTGCGACAGGGAGGAGTGATCGCAGCAGGTCCACTTGGATGGAGGCACCCCTCAAACGGGGATGCCCCTCCGCCCCGACTACATGGATCTTTTGTATGTCCCCGATTGGTACCAGTCCTGGACTGGGCAGCCATATCACACGGACATAGATCCCACTACTGATCCGACACTTAGGAGGAGGCCCCCGCTCTATAACCACGATCCAGACCTAGAGGCCATGTCCTGGGAGGCAGATCCCCATTCAGATGGAGCCCAGCAGCCTCAAGCCTACCAGGGGGCAACGACGATGGCGATGACGATGATGACGCCGCCAATGATGCAGCTTGAGGTGGAGATGGCCCGCAAGGGTCCCACCATAGCTATGTTCCTCCACCTCCTCCGCCCTTCCAACCTGCTTACTCTACTGAGTGGCAGGACGATGTGACTGCACGCTTCTCTAGGCTCGAGCTGACGGTTGCTGAGATGCGTGACAATTAGCGCCCCTTTGGTAGGATGCTGGAGGGATTGGGCTCCTACTTAGGCTACAACTTCGATCAGCAGGGTCCTAGCGGCTCCACATTTCAGCAGGGCGGCCCATCCTACTACCCAGGGTCGTCAACTACACAGGACTAGCCCATGCTTTTGCCACCTCCTCTGCCTCCTGAGCAGTGATCTTTAGAGTAAGTGAGAGTGAGTGTTCCCCTTTCCCTTTACTTTGCTTTTTAACAGTGAGGACACTGTAAATTTTAAGTATGGGGTGAGACTGAAATTGGACATTATAATTTCTCTATCTGGTTGTGGTTATGGTTAACACTTGGAAACTTGGCTTGTATTTACCTTTTATTTGCTTTATGTTTTATTTTTCTGCATTGCATCATGTTTAAAGTTTATGCACTTTAATGTTTAAGTCTTTATGTTTTATTTTATTAAGTTTTATAAAAATGTCAAAATCCAAAAAAAAATAGAAAATGTCAAAAAAATTAAAAAAAATACATGTTTACTTTTTAACTTTATTTTTAAACCCTACTTAGATGTCCTATGATGAAAACTCAATAGCCGACTTGATCATGTAAATCCTATGGCATATTTGGATGGTTTAGCCTATCTTCTTAAAATGATTTTTATGTAGATTGTGAACTTGTGATGAAATTGAGCATATATAATCCTAGGGTAAAAAGCAAATCCAACAAAAATTGTTCTTGTGAGAATTTTGATCTATAGGGAGAACATCAACAATCCCTCTGCTTTCTTGAGTGCATTTACTCTTCCTATGCATCTCTAAATGTTGTGATAGTTATTCAAAACCAATGCATATATATGTTTATGTTTACGAGAATTAAATGATGGAGGCATCTTTTAAGCCATTTTTATCCTCTCTTTATCTACCCTACATTATCTCTGCTTGAAGCCAGAATATTAGCCTGAGCCTTATATTGCAAACTCCACAAAATTATCTCTATCCGAATTGAGGCTGACCCCAATTTGGGAATTGAGACTTAGATTGGTTAGAATAATGCATTGTGGAAAGAAAAGTGCATATTATCTATTTTTGAGCAAAGGAAATTATGGGTTGGTTTATATTTGCATCTTTTCATACTTTGTAAAAGGATTTTTGGCTCACCATATAAATGTACACTTTTTAGTATTGTTTATTATTATTTTCGTGCAAAAAAAAAATCCGAAAAAAAAAAGAAAAAAAAGAAATATATGTATGATGTGCATGAGCCAAATTCCTTAGTTCTTTACTTATTTCATACAAGGTTTATATTTTGAGAGCATATTAGACTTTGAAAGAAGGGTTGATGAGCATTATGGAAGATTGAGTTTGGAAAGTGCAACATGGTAAAGATTATGGTTTGGATATAGTAGTGATAAGGTTTAGGAGTCTTGATTCCCGAATTTTATAAGCACCACATAGCCAAATAATTCCATACCCTTCTATTTCATTCCAAGCCCCATTACAACCCTGCCGAAT
This sequence comes from Persicaria maculosa, assembly GCA_963922045.1. Classification (NCBI taxonomy): domain Eukaryota; kingdom Viridiplantae; phylum Streptophyta; class Magnoliopsida; order Caryophyllales; family Polygonaceae; genus Persicaria; species Persicaria maculosa. Next base: position 60,159,222 of record OY998267.1, read on the forward strand.
GGAGTCTTCTTTGAAGTCTTCCATTGAGAGAAAGTCCTCCTGATGGTTCTTATTGCATTTTCATAATTGGTTGCGAAGTGAATTCTTATAAATTGCAATATTTATGAGATTGTATATGGAATTGAGTTGAGAGTTGATCTTCATAGCCTAAACACATGAGAGTTGAGTGCAAATACATTATCCCTGTAAGGTTGGATCAAAATTGCATATGCCTATGGATCGCTTAAATCTGTGCTATGACGTTAAATTCACTTGTTTTGCTTTGCTACCACTTATGATGTTGCTTTTGACAAGGGCGAAGACTTGAAGGGTGTGTTGTAGGTGTTGGTTATTGCTTGGTTATTGCTTGAGGACAAGCAAGTCTAAGTATGGGGTATTTTGATGTACATATTTGTACCCATTTTATTCGCAAGTTTTGACTTCATATTCCATTCGATTCCTAAAATAAAGGTTGAAAATAATATAAATTTGTGTAGAATGAGCTAACATGCAAGAAATAGAGTTTGCACAAGTTTTGGTATGAATATGCAGGAATTTGAGCGGAATCGGAGTCAAAACAAAGAAGCCAAGTGAAGCTGAGAAGAGGTCGATATCGACAGGACTGGTCAATATCGACTACAGACTCTGAGTGTCGAGATAGACCACACAAACCAACCAAGAAGACACTCGATATCGACTATCCGAGGTCGATATCGACTTGACACCAGAAATCGAGTGGAGAAGAACCCGTCGAGCAGGTCAGAGAGGTTGATATTGACTACGCTGGTCGATATCGACTAGACTTCGACACGGGTTGGACGCACTTTTCGAGACGCGGATTGGGAATCTTATCAACTAAAGCCCGAATTATCTTGTAATATTAGATAGATTACAGCTGAGAGTTATTTGTTTTTACCTTAAAAATTTATTCAGTTGTTTTAGATATTTACCAAAATAAAAGATCTATCCTACTGGTGTTGACCGGTAAAATTTAGTGCTCATAAGCTAATATATATCATGAAATAAAATTATTTGATATAATTAAAGCATTGCACTAAAGTTTTTTTTTAAAAAGAAAGGAGTCCGTAAAAATGCTACAAAAGCCGCAACTCTCGGTACTAATGTGTGATATTACTATATATTATACATATTATGGGTGACAATAATTAAATTATATAGGCAATATATATCACTATATTTTGTACAAAGAGGTAATGTGTACGTTGGTCGGTTGATTCATTTTGGGCACTAATTACAACCATCGGTTATATATCCATGAATGAGAGTCACAAAGGCTACCAGTTACAAACGAATGTAACGTATGGCCATTATGAGGGGCCACTAATGCCAATGACATAATGGCACAAATGCAATTTGGGCGTTAGCATGTGTTGGTGTATATATATACTGACAGATGCTTGATGAAAAAAAAGAGGGAAGAAAAGGCCGAAGCAGAAAGAAAAAAAAAGAAGAAGAAGCAAAGGAAAAAAAATCTAAGCACTCAAAGTACACAAATATCACACAAACACCCGTGAGACAAATCAAAGGCAGGTAGACTTTCTCATTTCCTTCTTCTATATGATTTGCAGGAACGTGGCCCGGGCTTGAAAACTAAAAATTTCGCCCGGGTTATAGCCATTTGAAGACTGGTGGGATGCTAGGCTCGAAAGCTAAATTTTTCGCCTAGCATCAAAAACAAATTTGTAGTTGGTTTGAAAGCTAAATTTTTCGCCACTACACCGATCCTACGGGGTCATGTACATTGGAACAAAATGCTGCCCAAAATTTGGGACGCTAGGCTCGAAAGCTAAAATTTTCGCCTAGGGTCAAAATAATTTTGTAGTTGGTTTGAAAGCTAAATTTTTCGCCACTACACCGATCTTACCGGGTCGATACACTCAGTCGAATTGCTACCAAAATTTTACCAAGGCTGCTCACGCTACACATCAACTGGATTCCTTCAAACTGGGTCACAAATGACCCTGCATAATTCTCACCAAGAAATTAAAAGAACGTTGATGATGACCGAATCTAAGTTCTTAATCGAGTGTGCAAGAAGCATCTTGAGAAATTTGAAATCAAACCTTAATCTCATAAGATCAACATAAAATCAATTCCTCAAATCAGTGGCTAATTAATTACACCTTATTAAAAAAAAATAAGAAGGGAAATAGTCACGAATACACAAAAATAGGGCTAAATAAAATAAAGAAAAAAAGGCTGTCAGATTTTGAGCGGACCTTCTTTGAAACCGATTTGGTCTGAATCGGGTGTGGTTGATCTTCAATCTCACTCAACCGGCTTGACTTTTGACCTGTTGCGTTGTTGAACGCTTGCAGCCACAAAGCCTTATAGGCAATAAAGATACTAATTGCAGAGGTAAAGTATCAAGTTGCAGACGAATTTGAGGCTGGCTCTCCCGATGAATCAACATTAGCAATCGCCAAGTCAAGTGTGTATATATATTGCTAAGCTACATTTTGAAATCCACATGATCGTGATTTGATTCACCCAAATCACAAGTGAATAAAGACCATAAAGGGAGGTATACAACTAAATTAATGTGCAATATTGATTCACTCCAACGGTTGTCAAAGTATGGAGCTCACCAAAAGGTTGTCAAAGTATGGAGCTCACCAAAAGGTTATCAAAGTTCCCCCAAGAGAGCTGACGACCCGCATCGGAACCCTCTCGATGAGCCGGATCCGCTATACGGTACATCGCCCCTTACCCCGCAGCTCCATCGGTTACCCATGTGGTGCTGAAATGATGTTCAAATGTCGATCAACAGATGGATGGGATACGGGACAAATAACCCACCTTTTCGTGCCTCTCGGTTGGCCACCAATGAACCCGACAAGCCCATAACCCAAGTTACCAAGCCTATGCTATGCCACCTACCATCGATGGTCAACAGCTTCCCCAGAAAATTGGTCGAAGCTGCCCCGAATGCCTAACAAAATGAGCAACAAAAACAACCTCAAAAGAAGGCTATGCAAGGAGTACGTCAGAAGAAACGGCGGCAAAAACGGAGCTCTGTAGTGGCCGTAGCTGATGCCAGAAGTCCCCTCGAGCACATTTGAATGGTTCCTGCACAACATGGCATCTTTGCACGCTCCTCGAACGCCCAATGATAATCCTTGCATGCTCTCGACCCAATTTTCTAATATTATTCCATGCAAACTACATCCTAAGGCCCACCAATTCCCCCGAGGATTGATCGAGTCAGTCTCAAACACCACGCAAATGGATCCACGCAAAACATATATATGTTATATAGCGAGAAAATATATATAAAAGTCAAGTTGGCAACACTATTGTGGACAACTCCGTCTGTTTCCAAGCATACAGAGATTGGAGATCGATAAAGGGAACTGCAAAGAACGGGTCTGAACAAAAAGCAACAAAAACGGAGCTCTATAGCAGCCGTGGAGACGTTATGAAGTTAACACATTCATGCAGTTTCTTTGAAAAAAGCTGTCTAGCAGCTTAATTTAAGGCTCTATTACGGGCAGTTCATGACATATCTAGGGGAATAAAAGGTTGAGATCGATAGAGGATATTTTAAGGAGCATGTCAAGATAAAAATCATCAGCAACAAAGCAGCGTAACAGCAGCTGCAACGCCCAAAAGTTGACCAGTTGACACACCTTTTCCATAGATTTTCGGTGGTGTTTTCTTCCTCTTCTGGCCAACTGCTGCATCGGTGCTTGCTAGGCAGCCTCCTAAGTGCTGGCAGAGCGAAATGGTGGTGGTCAGCAACCTCGGTTTCACTCACAACGTGATCGAGAGGATCCGAAACAATCGAAAATCAAGCTGGGATTTATATGTATCATTTCCTCCATTGCCACCGTGAAAACAACACTTTGAAACATTCAAGCACGTCCAAAGTCGGAGTGCCAAGCTGTAGTTGGTGGCGAGTAGGCCGAAAGAGACATCGTCACGACTGAAAGAAGAGTTGGATTCGTTCCCGTATAAAAAAATACAAGAGAGAGGCATGCCATGTCCTTATACAATCACCCGGCCCGACGAGCTACTCGACATCAAGTTTTACAACAATCGAGTCTAGCCCCAACGCTCGAACAAGAAATCAAGTGGAAAAAAAAAGAACTACGGAGACTTGATTCCGTCTCAAACGGATACGTAGGAAATCCGATATATATCGGATCCAGTCACAAGTCCAAAATCAAATGAAGTTGTTCGTGGGAACTACAACGACTTGATACAAATGGCGATATTTCTCGTCGGATCCAGTCACAAGACCAAGATCAAATGAAGTTGTTCGTGAGAACTACAAATGAAGATATTTCTTATCAGTCCCAATCACAAGACCATATGCTCAAATCCAACACCAATATCTCCAAACTACGACGGCTTGATGCTCTCAAACGAGCTACGTAGGAAACTCAACATCAAGTCATACAAATGTCGAGTCCAGCCGCATGTCCAAATCAAATTCATACCTTTGAACTACGAGCGATTTGATTCCGTCATCACGGATACGTAGGAAACTCATATCCGGGCCCAATCACAAAACTCAAAGAAAGCAAATCAAACCCGATATTCTATTAAGTTGAAACCCAAACACATATAACCAAACACATAACCAAATTCAAGTCAAACACCAAGTCTAAACCAAATCAAATCCCAACACCTTACGCCAAGCTAGACACAAAGTCTAACCTAACCAACCCCAAATACAGAAATCCTATATTGTCGAACTACGTTGGACTTGATCCTTCCCATGAAGGTACGTAGGCAACCCTTATCAACGGGTGCAGTCCAAACCACCGAAAAACCCAAATTCTTGTCCTTTTTAAAGTATCCACATAATTTAAAATTGTGAAGAAGTACAGATAAGGGTCGAACTTAAAAAATAAAATTCAAATTAAAATGTATTATGTGTTCGCTAGTAAAGGGGAGTTGGGGGGTGGTGTATGTAAAATAGGAGAATAAAATAAAGCGCAACTAGACTCTCCCTGTCCCAAACAAATAATACAAGAATCCCCTCCCTTGTAGTAGTAGGGTAATTCAGGATCGAATCCACGAGGAGGTAGGTCAGCGCTTCCTTTGTTGTACTCACGATCAATGCTTTCGACCTCAGCAGACACTCGATATCGAGTATACTGGTCGATATCGACCTCAGTTCTGGTCGATTTCCTAGCGCAGTTCCTGCAGAAGACAAAACAGCAAGTCGACGTCGAGCAGCAACCTCGATATCGATGTTAGTACTCGATATCGACCCTTAAAGTCGATTTCGATGCTTGTCACAGAAACTGTTTTTGTAACCAATTTGTCGGAAAAGGATCCGAAGAAAATAGAATGGAGAGGGAAGATGAACAGAAGCAAAACTAAGACTTTTATGAAGAATTTAATGAATTAAAAAGCTTCCAAAGTCGGGGTTTTATGCCACAACGATAACAATGCAAATTTCATGCTAAAAATATGAACTTTAATGTCTTTCCGTCAAATAACTTTCGTTATTAACACTTAGGTGATTAGAGGCTTTCGCATAATTCCTAAGAGTTACTATCCAATTCATGAGTAATTCAAGTTCGCAATATGAGTGGCTTTCGCTTCAATAATGCAAATAATGAATCTCCCTAACTTTCGCAAAGGATCATGCATGGGGTAGAAGACGGAATCGCATAAAAGTCATACCTTTGATGCACTTACCTCACATTGCTATCGTCGGGCTCACCCCGACCCTAGAAGTGGGTTGACTACTCGCTCCTCATCATGCACATCATCATCATTGTTATTGAAAGAAAGCTACTTTGAATTAAAACTACGAAAGAAAGTACAACCGAACAAGCCACTCCGCTCTCGCTTTACAACTCCACTCGGCCACTCTCTCTCTCTCCTTATTGCAACTGAATTCGGAATCTCTAATTGAATATTGAATAATGAATACCTAAACTCAGCCCTATTGGCTTCTATTTGTAGATGACGATAAGGACTCGAAACCTTATCTTTATTCTCTATGATAAATAAATAAAAAGTAAAAGCTAAAACTTCATGGTGAAATCAGCCTCCTCATGATAAACTTGATGTTGATGATAGGAAATTTCGACCTTTGGATAGGTATTGCAAGCATTGGATATAATTCTATCAAAATCGGAGTCGAATTCCTCTGCTGGCATGGTCGATATCGACCCTTCCACTCGATATCGACCCCTCCAAAATCTTATCTCGAGCTTCTCCTTCTCCTACTCGACTTCTATCAACTTGGTCGATCTGGCAGCATCGATATCGACCTCCAGATGTCGATATCGACCTCTTCTGTGTCGAGATGCTCTGTTTCCTTTCTGCTCGATTCCTATGTCTCGATGTACTCGATGTCGAGGTCTTCAGTCGATTTCGACCTCTTTAGAAGACTTCGAGTTCCTTTTCCGCTCTTCTGAATTCATCCATTTTCATCCTGTTTTCTGCGAAATCACATGGAAACTCGTGCAAACCCATATATTTGATATTTAAGCATAAACTACACTATTCCCATGTTTTCCCATTAATGTGCATGCAAAAGACAACAAAATGAATTCATATGTGTATAGAAAATATGGCAATTTGCGCGCACATCAAACACCCCATACTTAAGCTTGCTTGTCCCCAAGCAATACTCTTAATGGTCATTCAGAGGAAGAAAGTAAACCCTCAACATCATAGATTCATTTTTCATATGTCCCTACAATCAATTGCCATCCTCGAAAAGGTACTTATGTCAACCAAGTCCATGCCTGTGCATAAAAGCAATTTCATACTTATAAAGGAGGTAATATGCAAAAAAAACAATTCTAGCGACATTGCATTAATAATCAAGAGGACTTTCTTCAAGCTTGTGAGAAGTGGATTGGTAAAAGGCTAAAGGTGGGCTAATATTTGGCCATGTGGTGTTAAATCCGGGGAAGTACACTTTCTTTCCAAAATATTCCACATTCCTCCTTCATAATGTCTCACCTTTCACTTATCGTTCAATGCTTTTTTTTTCACTTTAATGCTTTTACCTCTCTAACCTTAGCACTGCCTTCTCGCGAGTCGCAAACATGGGTGTCATGAATGGCCCCGGATACTTAGTACTTTGGACTCCTCACCTTTGTGTCCCATCTCGCCGAACTATTATCTCAGCGAGCAGGGTCGACCTACCTTTATCTCCTGAGGTGATCGGATTTTTTCTCGCTCATTTAATTTTCCATATTGTATCATTCCTGCCAACAACTTTATAAATGCACAACTCCATATAACTCCAAAGATGTCATCCATTCAAAAAAACTTTGTCCCCGGATAGGGTATAAGGTAAAAAATGGACAATATGTATATGTGGAGCAATAATGATAATGATAAGTCTCATATATGGCTTTGTAAATATGCGTAGGTAAGGCTAGGATATGGAATTTTGCTTGTATGGAATTTTTATAAAAAATCCTCCATCGTCTTATCATGCATATGTCAAAAGCAACTTCAAATTTTCATCTCCTTCATGATTTTCTCAAAAAATTGCACTTCATTGGGACTTCCCTTAACTAGGCAATCTCATGTTATATCTCTAATGAATCTAATTTTGCATCATAGAGCTCTTTTTTATACTTCCATGACTCTCTCGTTTCCAAAATTTTTGATGGGGGTCATTTTTTTTTTTTTATATTTTTTTTTATGCATTAAAATAAATATGCAACCCTAAACTAAGCATGAATATGCAAATAAGCCTTTCCCCCACCCCATACTTAAAATTTACAGTGTGCTCACTGTATTAGAACTAGGGTTAAGAAGAAGACTTACTAAACCGTCACAAATTTCAGGAGTCGAAGAAGACAACAGGGAAGGTCGATATCGACCCTTTACATCGATATCGATGTCTCTCTTGACTTCTGCTCGGGCTTCAGGGTGATTCGGCTCGATCACAAACCCTATCCATGTCGACCTTGAGGTCGATTTCGATGTCCGACATCGATTTCGATGCCTTTCTGTGTGCTTTTCTCTCTCCTGCAATTTGAAAACTAAACACAATATGCAAAACAATAAAATGTCTAAAACCAAAACAAAAGCTGTCTTAAAACCAAAACTAAGTCTTTGTTACAAGCTCTAGATTTTTAAGTCGCTAGGCCGACTTCTTCCTTTGCGCTTTTCAAGGTGGCATCTGCCGAGCCCATGTGGCTTGGGCCTCAAATATCACTCCTTTCTTGTCCCGTAGCTGCATTCCCCCGGGATTGATTTGATTCACCGTGAATGGACCTAAGCTCTTATCCTTGAACCTTGTAGGGAACCAATTGTCTTTAGATTTGGCAACATAGACCTTGTCTCTTATCTCATATTGGCTTGAACTATCATCGGATATCCTACATAAACGCACATGCCAAGGCACACCTCTTCCAAATAATGATAAGTCCTTTATTGTAATTGAACAAGAGGAATCCGTACCTTGACTTACCTTCTTCTCCGTCTGTGGCTCAGGTCGATGTCGATGTGCAGAGGTCGATATCGACCCCTGTTGTACACCTGTAGGATCAGTCGATTTGGGGAGTTTTGACTCGATATGATCAGGTCGATTTCGACCCTCAGAGGTCGATATCGAGGTCTCCTCGCCTCTCTTCTCAGCGCCGATGGTGGTTGATTTCGATAGGGTGTGGTCGATATCGACCCTTGACCCCGATTTCGATGCTTCCTCTTTTCCTCCGTCGACCCCATACTTATGACCTGTCACAGAATCTTGAACAATAGTGGTCGATATCGACTTACCTGGGTCGATTTCGATGTCCTGTTGAGCTCCTTCGTTCAAGATTGCTTCAACTTCCTCTACTTGGGCTTCTTTGATGGCTTTTATCTCCATTGGCCCTTGACTTTGCACCGTCTTGTTGAAGGAATACTCTATTACTTCATCACTAACTGTGAGTGAGAGCAATCCTTTCTTCACGCTAATGTTGGCATCGACGGTTGCTAGGAATGGCCTACCTAAAATAATTGGACAAGCAGGGTCCTCCGCTATGTCAACAACTAGGAAATCAGCAGGGACAAAGAATTTGCCTACTTGTACTGGCACATCTGTCACTATCCCGGTTGGAATAACTACGGTATTGTTAGCCATGTATAATCTTGCATCCACGGGCTCCAGAGGACCTATCTTTACCTTGTGCCAAATGGTTAGTGGCATCATGCTAACGCTAGCGCCCAAGTCAATTAAAGCATTAAATTTGAATTGACCTAGACCTATAGCGATAGAAAACTTACCTGGGTCCGCCCGCTTTTGTGGTAGCTCCAACCTGTTGCATTCCTCTGCGATCTCAGAGAGCGATCGCTTCTTACCCAAGATGTCTTTAAGGAACCTTACATAAGATGGCATCTCGTGAAGTGCCTCTGTGAATGGTATAGAGACATTAAGCCCTTGGAGCATCTTCACCAACCGTTGGAACTTCTTTTCCGCTGGGTCCTTAGTCACTTTTCTAGTTAGGAACGGCAACACCTTCTTTCTTCCTGCGGCTGTAGTGAGGTCGATATCGGCAGCAGTGGGGTCGATATCGACTGGAAGAGTCGATTTCTGTGGTGACGCAGAATTAGGGTCGACATCGACAGGAGGGTCGACATCGATGTCACCTTGGTCGATATCGACAGGGTGGGTCGATATCGACGTCTGTTCTGGCTCCTTCTCCTGCACTTTTTGCTCGGGCGTTTGTAATTGACGCCCACTCCTTAGGTTTACTGCCGCGATATGACCTGTGGTTTTGCCCTTTTGGTTGGGCACAGTGGATCCAGGGAGTGATCCGGACGCTTTGGGCATTGCTTCCGCCAATTGACTCATTTGAGTCTCCATGTTGCGCTTCCAAACGTCGATCTCCCCAAGTCTAGAATTTATGCCCTGCAGCTGAGTATGGACGGAGTTATTGGCTTGTTTGAACTCAGCGTGGTTCCTTCGCATCTCATCAAGGATGATTTGCAGGTCATCTTTCTTAGTCTCCCGCTCAGGGTGCCCTGGTGCCCTATAGGTTGGGGGATCCCTTTGATAGAACCTTTGATCACCCCAATTTTGTTGATTGCTCCCTCCATAGGGGCCTCTCGTCCATTTGACCTCCTCATGTTGTTCCGCCATGGATACTTGCTCAGTATGTGGACAGGCACTGGTGTTATGCCTTATTGAACCACACTCCTGACAAGGTTGATTGTTGCTCAGGAACCTTACTTGCTTTTGAAGGCGGCGTGTTTGATCGTTATGGAATTGTTGCCGTACTTCAGGATCTATCTCCCTTGGAGGCTCATATAGTGGCATAGATGGGGCAGGCCTTGCATCATAGGCCGCAGCAGCCCCATAGGTGTTGTCAAAGTTCACAAGCCTCTCAATGGCCTCCCATGCCTCCGTTGGTGTAAGCTCAATGTACCGATAGGAGGTATATGAATTGATCCTCTCCTTATTCGGCGCATCAAGGGCGTTATAAAAGATCTCTTGGATGACATATGGAAGTTGCCCATGCGTCGGGCATGATCTCAGCAAGTCTTTAAAGCGCTCCCACGCCTGTGCTAGGGTTTCACCTGGCTTTTGTTTGAAAGCCGTGATCCTTTGTCGTAGCATTGCCGTTTTAGAAGGTGGGAAGAATTTGTTCAAGAAGGCATCTTTCACTTCCGCCCATGTCCTTAGCGATCGTGGAGCCAAACTTTCAAGCCATTGTAATGCCTTTCCTGCCAAAGACCATCGAAAAGATTTTAGTCGCACATACTCTAAGTTTACTCCATCAGCAACTGTTTCACATAAATCCATAAAAGTAGAGATGTGTTGCAGGGGGCATTCATTATGTCTTCCTTCAAAAGTATTTCTTTTAATCTCAGATAGGAAGTTAATTTTCAATTCATAATTGGAGTGAGGAATTATAATGGCAGATTCAGGAACATGAAGCGGCGGATGCATGTATTGCATCGCCGTCTGTGGATACTGATTTAGCCGCTCTTGGGCTTGTCTGCGCGCATCCTCCTCCCTATCAGCACGGGCTCGCTCAGCAGCAGCAGCGGCCCTTTCAGCAGCGATTGTAGCATTGTGGTCCTCGATCTCTTTTCTCAATCGCTCTATGATCTCAGCCTGCGTCTCGTTGTCAGCCATGATGCGAATTGCTTTGTTGCGAAGATGGTAGAAACGTTCAGGCTCGTCAATTGGTTCCAGGATAGGTCCGCGATCAGAACGTCGCATAAACCTGCAAAATAAGCTTAGAAAAAGATCGTGATTAACTTAGGTGGCGATTGATTGCCTCCCCGGCAACGGCGCCAATTTGTTCGCTAGTAAAGGGGAGTTGGGGGGTGGTGTATGTAAAATAGGAGAATAAAATAAAGCGCAACTAGACTATCTCCCTGTCCCAAACAAATAATACAAGAATCCCCTCCCTTGTAGTAGTAGGGTAATTCAGGATCGAATCCACGAGGAGGTAGGTCAGCGCTTCCTTTGTTGTACTCACGATCAATGCTTTCGACCTCAGCAGACACTCGATATCGAGTATACTGGTCGATATCGACCTCAGTTCTGGTCGATTTCCTAGCGCAGTTCCTGCAGAAGATAAAACAGCAAGTCGACGTCGAGCAGCAACCTCGATATCGATGTTAGTACTCGATATCGACCCTTAAAGTCGATTTCGATGCTTGTCACAGAAACTGTTTTTGTAACCAATTTGTCGGAAAAGGATCCGAAGAAAATAGAATGGAGAGGGAAGATGAACAGAAGCAAAACTAAGACTTTTATGAAGAATTTAATGAATTAAAAAGCTTCCAAAGTCGGGGTTTTATGCCACAACGATAACAATGCAAATTTCATGCTAAAAATATGAACTTTAATGTCTTTCCGTCAAATAACTTTCGTTATTAACACTTAGGTGATTAGAGGCTTTCGCATAATTCCTAAGAGTTACTATCCAATTCATGAGTAATTCAAGTTCGCAATATGAGTGGCTTTCGCTTCAATAATGCAAATAATGAATCTCCCTAACTTTCGCAAAGGATCATGCATGGGGTAGAAGACGGAATCGCATAAAAGTCATACCTTTGATGCACTTACCTCACATTGCTATCGTCGGGCTCACCCCGACCCTAGAAGTGGGTTGACTACTCGCTCCTCATCATGCACATCATCATCATTGTTATTGAAAGAAAGCTACTTTGAATTAAAACTACGAAAGAAAGTACAACCGAACAAGCCACTCCGCTCTCGCTTTACAACTCCACTCGGCCACTCTCTCTCTCTCCTTATTGCAACTGAATTCGGAATCTCTAATTGAATATTGAATAATGAATACCTAAACTCAGCCCTATTGGCTTCTATTTGTAGATGACGATAAGGACTCGAAACCTTATCTTTATTCTCTATGATAAATAAATAAAAAGTAAAAGCTAAAACTTCATGGTGAAATCAGCCTCCTCATGATAAACCTGATGTTGATGATAGGAAATTTCGACCTTTGGATAGGTATTGCAAGCATTGGATATAATTCTATCAAAATCGGAGTCGAATTCCTCTGCTGGCATGGTCGATATCGACCCTTCCACTCGATATCGACCCCTCCAAAATCTTATCTCGAGCTTCTCCTTCTCCTACTCGACTTCTATCAACTTGGTCGATCTGGCAGCATCGATATCGACCTCCAGATGTCGATATCGACCTCTTCTGTGTCGAGATGCTCTGTTTCCTTTCTGCTCGATTCCTATGTCTCGATGTACTCGATGTCGAGGTCTTCAGTCGATTTCGACCTCTTCAGAAGACTTCGAGTTCCTTTTCCGCTCTTCTGAATTCATCCATTTTCATCCTGTTTTCTGCGAAATCACATGGAAACTCGTGCAAACCCATATATTTGATATTTAAGCATAAACTACACTATTCCCATGTTTTCCCATTAATATGCATGCAAAAGACAACAAAATGAATTCATATGTGTATAGAAAATATGGCAATTTGCGCGCACATCATTATGCGTGATTGTTCCTTTAACAATTTTTGTTTAACATATTTTTGGCATGCACGGTGGGACCCTTTTCTTTAATTGTAATTTTTATTTATGTGGATACTTATGTTTCTTTCTCTTTGTAGCAGGAAAAAACATGGCCCCAAGAGCAGTGATAATTGTGAGCCAGCTCCCAGCGACCTTCGTTGTGAACGGAGGAAGATGGATGAGGAAACGTTCATTTAAGGTGATGTTTGACGTCACTCGCGAAACGATTTCAGTGAAAATCCCAATGGAGAACCAGTTCGGACCTCTTCAAGGTCTCAAGGAAGAGAGGACATCTACCAAATTGGTGCCTGCTTCATCGCCTAACCAAACAGGCAGGAGGCCAGTGAAGGGTGGGGCATTTCAACCCACTATAACTGTCATCAAGAACAACGGAGCTCCATCAGCATCAGTCCTACCAGCGAACACTTCTGTAAACAAGAAGAAGAAGTTACAGAGGCGAGGTCACAAGAACGGATCTAAGCGCCGAGTGACTAGTACTCCCACCAAGCTGGTTGTGTCACCCCCCGCCCTAGAGTTGGCCAAGGTTACTCTACAAAAGGCTGCCCAAGAGCTAGAAAAAGGACTAGTCCCGAGGCCTCATATTATGGTAGGGGCTTTCCCTTGCTATATCAAACAAGTAGAAGAGGTGAACATGACCTCGCATTTGGAGGAGGGAGATGTTCAAGCTGGAATTGAGAAGGAGAAAGTAGGTGCCCTTTCTCAAACTAAGAAAGGAAAAGGGCAACGGAAGCCTTCGGTCCATGAGGATTCTAAGGCATACACCGGTCCAATGACTAGATCAATAACCAAGGAGAACTCATATATTGAAGCAGCTTCCCGACATTTAAATCCGCCTAAGCCAACAGCCGAGGCTGGGGACAAATCAACAGAGAAGTGTCTGGATTCCTCACTTTTCAAGAGGGAGGAGTTCCCACCCGTTACAAGTAAGCGAGCACATGTCAAGACTACCTCACAAGATGAGGTATATGTGATGACCACTGGGACCACCAGTGTTGAAGAGCAACTTCAAGAGTTGTAGAAAAGGCTGGAAGAAAAAGACCAGCAGATCGCAGCGTTAATGGCCCGAATTCCCGATCCGGATCAAGAAAGGAAGCATGAAGTGGGTGAAGCCAATAACGAGGCTCCGAACAATGCTTCAGGAATGGCCTCCGGTGCAGCCATCTCAGCCGATGAGATTCGAGAGATGATTGCTCGGGGCATTAGAGATTTCCAAATCGCCAAGAATCCACCTGTGATGGGATACAAAAAGCCATACCCTCCGCATTATGATGTCGTGCCATTCCCGCTGGATTATCAAAAGCCCAGCTTCGATAAGTTTGATGGTATACATGGGTCACCGTGCGAGCATCTTGCTCACTTTTACTCAGCATGCGGTGAAACGGCCCTTATCGATGCTTTGTTGATCCGTCAGTTTGTTCAGTCCTTGAAAGGCTCTGCATTTACATGGTACACCCAACTCCCTCAAGGATCAATCGAGACTTGGGATGACCTGCAAAGAGCTTTCTTGGCTCAGTTTGTGAGCACGAAGATAAAAGTCTCTATCATGGACCTGGCGAACACCATAAAAGGCCAAAATGAGAGCGTAAAAGACTTCATTGCAGGATGGAGAAGTTTAAGGTTGCGATGCCCGGAGCATCTAAGTGAGTTGGCTTGTGTCCAAATGTGCACAAATAACTTACTTCCTGACCTAGCCGTTCATGTGGGAAGTGCCGAGCCACTATCATTTGATGCATTGGTTTCAAAGGCATGTAATGTGGAGCGACAACTCCGACGGAGGGTCACATCGAGTCGCTCTCAAACAAATGAAAGTAGAAGGGAGAACACAAGGCGTCAACCTAAACTAAGAGAGTCTATGATGACTTTTGTCAAGACTGGTGGCAAGACAGCCGGTGGTAGCAACAACAAAGCCCAAGAAAGGGGCAAAGAGCCGCCAAAAAGACTTTCATTGCAAGAAAGGAAGTAAAAAAAGTACTCATTTGATGATGAGGATGTTCAAGGAATATTTGATCAGCTAATGGCGGTCAAGATGTTGAATCTCCCGGAACCAAAAAGACCCGAAGAAGCCGGCCGAACGGAGGAGCCTAACCAATGCCCATATCATCGCATTCTTGGACATACAATCCGAGATTGTTATGTTCTAAAAGACAAGATAGAAGGAATGATTCATTCAGGAGAGATCGCGGTTGAAGGGGCAAAACCAAAGGCGCCTTCTGCCTCATCTAATACTATTTCAATGGTTGAGGTAGCAGAAGCACTTCCTTCACCAAATCAGGGATCGCATGAAATATCTTCAGAGGTATCATCCGAGGGCATCAGGAGTGGTGACATTCCCATGGTCTCCTTGCCTTTTATGGCTATACCGGTCCAATTCAAAGTCGGTGACGAGGTGCGCATTGTCTGGGCATATCTCGACATGCCAAGAGATGGTCCGGGGCAACCTACATTGTATGAGATCATGACGTGTTCTGATATTGAAGTCCTATTCTCAGATGATGATGGCGATGATGAAAGTCTATTTGAATGGAAAACTGCCACGGGTCGAAATAAATCTCAATTGGCTGTCACTTGACGTGTGGAGCATGTAGGTTGTAGAATCATTGGGAGAGGATCTGACAAGAAGAAAAATAAGAAAAGAAAGAGTGGAAAAAAAGCCAAAAAACCAAAAGTGGAGCCCGAAGAGGAGTATGTTCAACCCATCCGAGTCCCTTTTACTTTAAAGGACTATGTCCCTAAGGACTTCACTACAAATGATATGTCTGACAGCGATGATGAGCCATTTTAGGTAGAAGACGTGATTCAATGTTGCATGACAAGTTGGGCCGATGAGGTGGAGGAACAAGAAGAAGTGGATGAGATCGTGCTTTGATCTGGTCGTCAATTTCCTCCTCTCTCCTTAAAAGATAAAAAGAGGGGAATGAGTTCAACCTCAAGTGAAGGAGAGGTGATAGGCTCCGAGGATCACACTACGCCTCAAGCTACTATCTCATTGGGTGTAGAGGAAAAGACCATGCCTCAAAAAGACGTGGCGGTAACAATGCCTATGGTGGCTCGAAGTGCACCGTATAAAGTACAGGTCAAGTACGATGTGGTCAATCACCTCAAGCGTATTCCATCACATTTGAGCGTCTATGATGCTCTCCAAATGTCGAATGACTTGAGAAGGGCGCTAATTCAGGCTCTTATGGACCCCGAGCATTATAAAGATCAGGTGGATTCAGTTGAGGTTGATAACACTTCAGTACCTGCAGTGACTCATTGTGAGTCATGCATGGCGGCCATTACTTTCTCCGATGAAGATCTTCAATTAGGGAGCGAGCATCATAATAGGCCCTTATATGTGATGGGTACCATCGGAGATACTCAAATCAACCGCATCTTACTTGACTGCGGATCCGTGGTTAACCTTCTCCCGCTTAAATCTATAAAGGCGATGGGTTTGACAGCCAGTCACTTATCCCCGACTTTGCTCACTATCCAGGGTTTTAACCAAGTGGGGCAAAGAGCCATGGGCACCATTGCTTTGAAGGTGATGATGGATGATTTATATAAAGATGCCCTTTTTCATGTAATCGATGCAAACACGTCCTATAATGCATTGTTGGGACGACCTTGGCTCCATACAAGTAGGTCCATTGTTTCGACACTTCACCAATGCTTGAAATACACCGATGAGAGTGGGAATGAGAGGACCATTCGGGGAGACCCTAACCCTTTTCATGGGGAAAGTGTGAACTATGCCGATGCCAAGTTCTATAAATCGGTTAAGGGTGAACCGTCTGTAAGAAAGGAGGAGGCCAAGAAGTGTGAAGAGAAGGGGGCATCTCAAAATATTATCCGACCTCAACGTGTTACTCCCACAAGAAAGGCGGGGGAGAAGCCTCAACCTAAGGTGTTGTTCAAGTATGTCCCAAAGGACCAAAGAAGAGATGACGAAGCGCCATTGTCCCCTTTCGGGGAAGTTGTACAGTCTCTTGTGACAGATTATACTTTTCCCTTACGGAAAATTGACCAGGCAGCTCCGAGGGGAACGTTGGTCATTCATCCGGCCGTTGAAGGTAGCCAAAACAAGAATAAGAGAAGAGTGTCAAAAGGCTTTTCTAAGGCCATCGAAGAGTTTGTGACGGCTTCTAAGGAGCCAAAGGGACCGTTGGTGTAGGTGCAAAATGCTGGTTCTCGTCATAAGCCAGAGAGCTCACAAGGGTCACGCAAAAAGCTTTCGCTCGATCATCTCCATATCTCTCAAGAAGGAGGGCTCTTCACGGCAAGTGTTGAAGAGCCAATGACATTAACCTCAAAGGAACAAGATATGTTCTTAGAGGAGACGAAGCCTTTACCAAGAGTCTCAGTGTTCGAAAGACTCGACACGGCATCCATAGGTGAATCCTCTAGGCCCTCAGTATTCCAAAGATTGGAGGGAGACATTAAACCAAATAAGGTGATTCTCCAGCCTAAGAAGACCAAGAAGTGGAAGGTCAAAAGGGGAAAACAGCCCAAGCTCATCATCATTGGCTCGGCTAAAGTCAAGACAGAGGAAAGTAATGTGGTGACCTTCCTTGGCAAAGAGGAAGTCCCCGACACCCAAAACCCAAAATATGGTGATCATCAAGAAAGGAGTCGCAAGGAGGAGTCTCTGGATTTCATCACAGTAGCTCAGCCGACACCACTCGAACTTGAAGATGGTGGCGAGGTAACAGTAGACGATCTCCAAGAAATCAACTTGGGAACTCTCGAAGAGCTGAAGCCCGTCTTTGTTAGCACATTTCTAACAAGTGATGAGAGAGAAATTTATGAAAATCTGCTCAGGGAGTACAAAGATGTATTCGCTTGGGGTTACCAAGATATGCCTGGGTTGGATCCACAAATCGCCGTTCACAAGTTGAACGTGGCAGAGGACAAAAAGCCGATAAAGCAAGCACAACAGCGCTTTCGTCCGGAATTGACTGTCCAAATAAAGAGTGAAGTCAATAAGCTCATAACAGCGGGTTTCATCAGAGAAGTTCAATACCCCATATGGTTGGCGAACATTGTCCCGGTGAGAAAGAAGAATGGACAATTGCGGATATGTGTGGACTTTCGAGACCTAAATGAGGCATGTCCAAAAGATGAGTTCCCGTTACCCATAACAGAGTTGTTGGTGGACGCCACGACAGGGTTTCAGACTCTGTCCTTCATGGACTGGTTCTCCAGGTACAATCAAATCAAGAAGCACCCAAGCGATGAAGAGTTGACAGCCTTTTGCACACCTCTAGGCACATTTTGTTATACAATGATGCCTTTTGGGTTGAAAAATGCAGGGGCAACCTACCAAAGAGCCATGACAGTCATCTTTCTTGATCTCCTTCACAACACCGATGAGTGTTATGTGGATGACTTGGTGTTCAAGACAAGGGAAAGAAAAGATCACCCTAATGATCTTCAGCTCATTTTTGAGAGGCTACGCAAGCACCAATTAAAAATGAATCCACTCAAGTGTGCTTTTGGTGTCACATCGGGGAAGTTCCTTGGTTTCAGCGTCCGATACCGCGGAATTGAAATTGATCCCGATAAGATCAAGGCTATAGCTCAAATGCCTCCCCCAAGGAATCTTCGTGAGCTTCGAGGATTACAAGGCCGACTTGCCTACATCCGTCGTTTCATTTCAAATCTGATAGGGAGGTGTCAGCCTTTCCTACGGTTGACAAAGAAAGACACACCGTTTGTGTGGGATCGATCATGTCAAGAGGCACTTGACAACATAAGGCAGTACTTGACGAAGCCACCAGTCCTAATGGCACCAACACAAGGTCGACCTCTCATTTTGTACACGGCAACTCTTGAGCATTCGTTGGGAGCCATGTTAACACAAAACAATGATGAAGGAAAAGAAAATGCCTTATATTATATCAGCCGAACATTGGTCGGGGCAGAACATCTATTCTGCAATGGAAAAAATTTGCTTAGCCTTGGTCTTTTCCGTTCAAAAGTTACGACACTATTTGTTGTCTCATCAGATAACATTAGTCTCTAAGGCTGATCCATTGTGCTTCATCTTGTCCAAAGCAGTGTTGTCCGGAAGATTGGCTAAGTGGGCAATGTTACTCGCACCATTTGACATTAAATATGTGTCACAAAAGGCGGTAAAAGGGCAAGCCATTGTCGACTTTCTAGCTGCACATCCTGCTCTCGGTGATGAGGAGGTGGGGAGTGAATTTCCCGATGAAGAAGTTCTCACAATTGAAAAGGCTCTTGGCAACTATACTTTGATGGTGCATCACAAAGGGAAGGAGCCGGAGTTGGAGTCGTCTTCATTACTCCCTCGGGCGGATTGATCCCTTATTCATTTTCCTTGTTAAAACCATGTACGAACAATGTTGCTGAATACGAGGCCTTGATCATTGGCCTTGAGATCGCCCTTGAGATGCATGTGGATCCACTACAAGTGTTCGGTGATTCTCAGTTGATCATCAAGCAAGTGAATGGAATGTATGAGGTGAAGAATGAGGGTTTAATTCCCCTTCATCAAAGAGTTCAACAACTTTTGAGCCAGTTCTACCAAAAGGAAGTCACACATGTGGTGAGGTCAGAAAATTCTAAGGCTGATGCTCTTGCCAAGCCGGTAGCGTCCCTCATATTCCCAAATGAAAGAGAAATTCAGGTTGTCATTGGAGAACGTCATGTGTTTGCTTCAACCTCAAAGCGATCAGAAGTAACCGAAGAAGCCAGTTTTGTTTCCGTCTACGAAATTGACGAAGAAAAAGATTGGCGGCAACCCATGATTGAATACTTGAAGCATGGGATTCTTCCCGAAGATTTAAGGCAAAGGGTGGATATCAAAAGAAGAGCACCAAGATTCTTGTTGCAAGATGATACTTTGTATCGAAGAGCATTCGATGGGATGGTTCTAAGGTGCTTGTCAAAAGAAGAGGCGAAGTACATTTTATCGGAGACCCATGTAGGGGTCTGTGGAGCACATCAAGCTGGCCCTAAGTTAGCCGACCAAGCCAAGCGTATTGGCTATTACTGGCCCACCATGGTAAAAGACTCAATGGAGTTCGCAAAAGCGTGTCATGTTTGCCAAATTCATGCGGACTTCATACACCAGCCTCTGCAGCTTCTTCACCCGACTACTTTATCGTGGCCATTCAATGTGTGGGGTCTAGATGTAGTAGGGCCTATAAATCCATCATCTTTTCGAGGTCATCAGTACATTTTGGCAGCAACAAATTATTTCTCAAAATGGGCAGAAGCTTCAGCTTTGAAGAAAGTGGGAGCAAAAGAGGTGGCGGACTTCATAAGGATTCATTTGATCTACCGATATGGAGTTCCTTCAAAGCTCATTTCAGACAATGCTCTTTACTTCAAAAACCAGATGTTGGTGAAGTTAGCCGAAAAGTATGGGTTTAAGCATAGCTTTTCATCGAGCTATAACCCGTCATCAAATGGTCAGGCCGAAGCATTTAATAAGGTGCTATCAAAAATTCTCAAGAAGATGGTGACAAAGTCAAAAAGAGATTGGCATGACCGCTTACCCGAGGCCTTATGGGCGTACCGAACAACGGTAAGAACATCTACCGGGTGCACACCTTATAGCTTGGTCTTCTCCGAAGCAGTATTACCTCTTGAAGTACAATTACCCTCTCTTAGGGTTGCAGTACAGCTCACCGATCCAGATGAGAGTGCCAAGATCTGGTTGTCCGAGCTTGAAGCATTGGACGAGCGTAGATTGGCCATCCAACAGAAGCTCGAAATCTATCAAGCCCAAGTGGCTGGGGCATTTAACAAGCGGGTCAAATTCCGCTCTTTCTCAGTAGGTGATTTGGTTCTCACAATAAGGAGGCCAATTGTCATCAATCGCAAGTCACAATGGAAGTTTGAGCCAAAATGGGAGGGTCCATATGTGGTCACTAAGGTCTTTCCAAAAGGTGCTTATGAACTCTCAGATGTAGAGGGTGATCTTGTATATTCATGCGTAAATGGAAAGTTCGTGAAAAGATACTTCACCTAGAGCTCTGTGATGGATAATTGAGTTGTACTAAACTACGAAAGGCTTGATCCCCTATACACATATAGTAGGGGTACGTAGGCAGTCTAGTCGGTCTATTTGCTAGATGCAGCCCACCGCAAAAAAAAAATAAAAATTCGGGTTCGCAAATGATAGTCAGATTGTTTAGGAAACCCTTCCTAGAAGGTGGGCCTTAACGATTTGAGTGATGCGGTAAAAAAAAAGCTCCCGAATGGAGGTAAAAAGAAAAGATGGACATAATGAGAGTCCATAATTAAAGCACCCTGAAGCATATGTGGAAAAATGGGTGCCATCAAAAGAACTACGAGTGGCTTGATCCCTCAAAAAGAGGGTACGTAGGCAGTCTAGCTAGTAAAAAATGCTAGATGCAGCCCAAAAAACAAACATAATACTAACTGCCCTACTAAAAGGAGAGTAGATACTTTTGTGTAATGAGATGTCACTCTTAGGGTTTGACCAGTGCTTTGGTCAAATTCATGTTAGTGTTGAGCCAATTTTCAAATAAAGTATGGTCGGGTTAGAATTCATTAGGTTGGTTTTTAAAAAATATGTATGCATGTATGGGCATGTGCCAATGCCATCCAAGAAGCAAGAGCGAATTCTATTGAGTTGATATTTGTAATCACAATTCTTATAAATGGTTACTCTTGTACTAAAAATATGTATGCATGCACCCATAAAAAATGTACGTGTGAAATCAAATAGGGACCTAAAAGATCTTAAAACATGTAGGTGAAAAAAAACATCAACAGCAAAAGACGATGAAAGGAAAGGTCTACTGACTAATAGAGGCAAATGAAGTGAGAGTTGTAATTAGAGTTTGGAGGTGAGTCTTCTTCAAATTGAGGTCCTCCAACTTCCTCTTGCCTTCCTCCTCCATCTTTTCTAGGTTTTGCTGTCTCTGTGTGGTGAGCTGGATATCATGTTCAGTCTCGGATGTACTCTTCATG
Organism: Persicaria maculosa; assembly: GCA_963922045.1. Classification (NCBI taxonomy): domain Eukaryota; kingdom Viridiplantae; phylum Streptophyta; class Magnoliopsida; order Caryophyllales; family Polygonaceae; genus Persicaria; species Persicaria maculosa. The sequence continues at coordinate 60,181,121 of OY998267.1, forward strand.
AGTGCCTCTTCGTCCCTAGCTAAGTTGTCTTCCAATGCTTGAAGTTTCTCTTTCATCAGCAAAATCTCCTTTTTTCGCTCTTTCATGGTAAGAGCCTCTTCTAGTAGCTGGACTAATTTCTTCGCTTTGGAAGCAAGATGGTCATTACAATGACAAAGATTGGCAGACACCTCATTCATAGCGACAGAATCAATCATGTTCTCTAATGCAGCTATAGCACGTGCCTTGTTGAAAATATTGCTGATCTGAGAAACTATCCAAAAGAGACTCACATCATTAACTTCGGCAGCTTTAGCGCTATGTTGCAATGTCTTCAAATGTTTAAAAACCTCATCTCGAGTAGACTACAAGGCCAGAGCAGATTGAGAAGCTAAAATAATCTCAATGATGTCTTTGACACCTTCTGTAACTGCTGTGCGGAGGTATGGCTTCACTGAGTCAGGAAGTAGACTATCTAGGGAATCTGGCGCATTCTTAATGGGAACAGTGTCTAGCGAATCATGTATCGGCTCAAGAGGCTGTTGTTGTAACTCGACAATAAGCATATCATCGGCTCGGGGTGTCACTGGGGCAGGGATCTCCAAATTGAGAGAGGTTGCCTCGCCAATATCAAGATCGAGATCGTCATCAGTGTCATTGTAATCCACTTCATTTGAATGTTGCTCACCCTGTAAAGTTGGTCTCCCTATTTCATTGACATTAAAGGCAAATGCAAGAGTATAAGATAATAATAAAAAATCTTGTGCTACGACATATAAGGAAAAGAAGACATGTAAGGCGTAAAGAAAATGTGGCACCTTTGTTTCCAGCATCTGATTCGTCTGACAAGACAAGGCTACTAGGTTTCGCCTCTGGCAAAACAAGGCTACTACGTCTCGCTTCTGGCAAGATAGGCTTGCTACGTTGTTGTTGCAGGAGGCTTGATATGTCAAGTAATTACAAATAATAAAGATGTAATAAATGTAAATCGACTCCTGGCCTAAGCAAATAATTACAAGACTTCCTCCCGTTGTAGTGGAAGGGTAGTCAGGATCGATCCACAAAGAGGCGTGTCAGCGGGATCCTAGTAGCGTTGGAAATTTCACGTCTGCGTCGACCAGAAGCCTCGATTTCGACCTTGGGCCTCGATTTCGACCTCGGCTGTCGATGTTCTCTACAACAGAAGACCTGCAGAAACAAAAACGGTAGTCGATATCGACTGGTGGGGGTCGATATCGATGTCAGTCCACGAAATCGACTGGCTCAGAAGACTGCCAGTCGACACAGAAGGGTCGATATCGACACAATGGGGTCGATATCGATGCTCAGCAAACTCCGCAGCGATGTTCGTCGTCGACTTAGAAAACTGTCGACGAACTCAGTGGTCGATATCGATGTCTGGGGTCGATATCGATGTCTCCCTACAGTGTGTTAGTTCTTCATCGGCAAAGAAAGGCCGAAGATTTAAGAATGGGGAGAGAAGCAATGAACAGAAATAACTGTGGGTTTTGGTGTGTATAAACTTATTTAAAAAGAAATTCCTAGGATTAGGGTTTACCACAACGTTAACCAATGCATGCGATAAGATAAATAAGATAGACAATTGCGCTATTTCTCCCGAGGGACAAGCTTTCGCCGTACACCAACTCTTAGGATTACTCTTTCAAATAAACCTAATTGTCTCTACCAATTTTATGTTTATAACTCAAGTTGTTAGCATGAATCCCTTTTCTTTCGATTAGGACTAAACATAGAATCGTAGGAGGAGAGATAGACACAACGATATCAACATCAAATACTTACCTCAAGCGCGCATGGCTAACGTCGGGCTCACCCCGACCCTAAGAGCTTTGGGGAACTACTCGCTTCTCATCATGGAACTCATCATTGTTTGAAAGGAAGAAACTTGCATTAAAATAAACTTTGAAGCTTTACAACTCAACGTCAAATTTCGCAAACGCCAAACCCTAAAACTTCTTTCTAATTCTAACTCTATTGTCTTGCTTGCTTGTTAATTGAATTGGATTAATGGATGATATTTTTGGATTCCAGCCCCCTAGGGCTTTATTTATAGGCTACTAATCCTCGCTATCCAAGGATTGTAACTCCTATCTAAACTATGAACTCTATCCAAACAATTAGGATAGGTCATTTATTTTGATAAAACTTAAATGACTTAAAGGTAAAAAGATAAATAACTCTTCAGCTGCCATCTATCTTGAAAGTATGAGATAATCCCGTGCCTCCTTGAAGATATAGTTCCAATCCGCATTCGAAACCGAGTCTATCTTCTGTCGAGATCAGGGGTCGATATCGAGGTCTCTGTTCCTGCTCGACTCGTTCAGCTCTGGTCGATGTCTATGTTGAGGTCGATATGGGGGTCAATATCGACATTGGGGGTTGATATCTGGGTCTAAGGTCGATATCTACCTCTTCTCAGCTTCACTTGATGTCTATGTTGAGGTCGATATCTACACCAGAGGTCGATATCTATGTCAGGGGTCGATATCTACCTCTGCTCAGCTTCACTTGGCTTCTTCGTTTTGACTCCGATTTCGCTCGAATTCCTGCATGGTTAGCTTCAAAACTTGTGCAGACCCTATTTCTTGCATTTTAGCCCATTCTTACACAAGTTTATATTCTTTTGAACCTTTTCTTTGGAAATCGAATGAAATAAGAAGTCGAAAGATGCAATAAACAAAGGTACAAATATGTACATCAAAACACCCCATACTTAGACTTGCTTGTCCTCAAGCAATAACCGAGCAATAACCAACACCTACAACACATCCTTCAAGTCTTTGCCCTTGTCAAAAGCAATATCATAAGCGGTAGCAAAGCAAAGCAAGTGAATTTAACGTCATAGCACATATTTTGGCGATCCATAGGCATATCCAATTTTGATCCAACCTCACAGGGATAATGTGTTTGCACTCAACTCTCATGTGTTTAGGCTATGAAGATCAACTCTCAACTCAATTCCATATACAATCTCATAAATATTGCAATTTATAAAAATCCACTTCGCAACCAATTATGAAAATGCAATGAGAATCATTAGGAGGACTTTCGCTCAATGGAAGACTTCAAATAAGACTCCATTCGGCGGGGTTGTAATGGGGCTTGGTATGAAATAAAAGGGTATGGAATTATTTGGCTATGTGGTGCTTTTATAATTCGGGAATCAAGACTCCTAAATCTCAACACTTGCAATACCCAAACCATCACTCTTCAATGTAAACTCAATCTCTATAATGCTCTTTCCCAACTCATCTTTCCATAATATGCTCTAAAGATGCACTAAAAAGATGTAAACCATACCATCAACCCTTCTTCCAAGTTCTAATATACCTCTAAAAAATATAACACTTGTATGAATAAAAGACTTAAGGATTTTGGCTCATGAACTATATATATATATATATATATATATATATATATATATATATATATATATATATATATATATATATATATATATATATATATATATATATATATCTTCATTTTTTTTTTTTTTCGAAAATAATAAGCAAATATGTGCATTTATATGGTGAGCAATAAATCCTTTTACAAAATATGACAAGATGTAAATATGCACCAACCCATAATTTCCTTGCTCAAAACTGGACATTATGCTCTTTTCCTTCCACAAGGCATTAGTCCAGCCAATCTAAGTCTCAATTCCCAAATGGGGGTTAGGTTCAATGCGGCTAGGGATAATTTTGTGGAGTTTGTAATTTTAGGCTCAGGCTAATGTTCTGGCTTCAAGCAGGGATAATGTAGGGTAGATAAAGAGAGGATAAAAATGGCTCAAAAGATGCCTCCATCATTTAATTCTCGTAAACATAAACATATATATGCATTGGCTTTGAATAACTATCACAACATTTAGAGATGCATAGGAAGAGTAAATTCACTCAAGAAAGCGGAGGGATTTTTGATGTTCTCCCTATAGGTCAAAATTCTCACAAGGACAATTTTTGTTGGATTTGCTTTTTAGCCTAGGATCATATGTGCTCAATTTCATCACAAGTTCACAATCTACATAAAAATTTAAAGACTTAGGCTAAACCATCGAAATAAGCCATAGGATTTACATGATCAAGTCAGCTATTGAGTTTTCATCATAGGACATCTAAGTAGGGTTAAAAAACAAACTTAAAAATAAACATGCATTTTTTTGTATTTTTGACATTTTTCTATTTTTTTTAAATTTTGACATTTTATAAAAGTAAGACTAAGAACAAAAATTTAAACATGAATGCAATGCGAAGAAGAAAACCAAGTTATGACCATAAGACATGTCTTTCCCCCACCCCATACTTAAAATATACAGTGTCCTCACTGTATTAAAAAGAAGAACAAGGGTAGAGAGAAACTCACAGCGCAACCTGCGGATTCAGGTCGATTTCAAGTTTGGTCGATGCCAGAAGTCGATATCTAGGTCAGTGGTCGATGTCGACTGCATTTGTCGAAGTCGAGGAAGAAAGTGAAAACGAGGGCTGCCAGATTGGGGTCGATATCGAGTATTAGGGTCGATATCGACCTCTCTTTTTTGCTCCTGAGTCCTCGATGTTGACTCCAGGAGATGGCTTGACCCGGGGGGGTCGATTTCGACTGGCCTGGTCGATTTCGACTGCCTCTGCAGAAGCTTTTTTTCTTCTTCGTCATTCCTTTTGCTTGGTACCCTGAAATCTTTGTTAGGAATATAGATAAAGCAACGAATTATCTCAGTTTCAAAAGTTCAAAAAGCCAAAAATTAAATCCTAAAAACCCATCTATGAAAAATTTAAAAGTTTTATGTACAAGCTCTAGAGTTTTGAGTCGCTAGGCCGACTTCTCCGTCAATTCTTCACGAGCCTTTTATGTAGGGGCCCGTCGAGCGTGAACCTTCTCCTAGATCATCTAGGTCCTTTTGATAGCATCTAAGTTCGGCGACTAAGGCTTCTTTGATGTTAGGTTCTTCTTTGGGCGCTTTCCTTCTCTTCCTTGACCTAACTTTAGCAATATAGGCAAACCATGGAGCTTTGACCCTCTCTTTAGTAGAATTATCAATAATAGGTTTAATTGATTTATCAATAAGGGACTGAGGAGGGTTAGGAGTCATACCTGGGCTTACCTGTTTGGGCCCGAAACAGAAATCTTCGGGCTGAGGGGTGGTCGATGTCGACCAAGGAGGGTCGATGTCGAGTGCTGTGGTCGATATCGATATGTGTGGGTCGATATCGACCTCTGTGACCCCATTCTTAAGCTCCTAGCAGCGATCTGGCATAATCGATTTTGACCAAGGGGGGTCGATTTCGATGTTTTTAGTCGATATCGACTGGTTCCAGTCGATGTCGACCCTGCTTGTTGTTTCCGTCCTCGCCAACAAAAATTTTCTAAGCTTCTCCTTAGCCGGCGAGAGGACTACTTGCTCCAGGTGCTTTGTTTCGCTCATGGTTGGGTTGAAATAGAATTCTATCACTTCGTTCCCTATAGTAAAGTTTAGTAACCATCGACGTACATTGATATTGGCATCTGCAGTAGCTAAGAAAGGCCTACCAAGTATAATAGGCACTACAAGATCTTCAGGCATTTCCAATACAATGAAATCAGTAGGCACAAAGAATTTACCTACCTTTACAGGAACGTCATCAACTATACCTGTGGGTTTGACGAATGAGTTGTCAGCCATATAGAGCTTCATGTCCACAGGTTCAAGGGCGCCAATGTTCACCTTTTGCCAAATAGAGAGAGGCATGAGACTTACACTTGCCCCTAGGTCACATAGGGCTTTATAGCAATGTTGGCCAAGTCCCACGGTGATTGCAAACTTCCCTGGATCACTCTTCTTCTCAGGGAAGTCCATCTTCGAGCACTCCTCTGCTATCTCTGCCATGGATCTCTTCTTGCTCAGGATGTCTTTCAGGAATCGCACATAGGCCGACATCTCGCTTAGGGCTTCTGTAAGAGGGATAGTAACGTCAAGTCCTTGAAGTATTTTTACAAAGCGCCTAAAATTACCTTTGGTGGGATCCTCCAATGCTTTGGAAGGGAATGGCAACGTCTTCTTTGGTGGAGGGGCCAAAACGGTGGTCGGAGGGGCCTGCTGGACATCGATGTCGACTGGAGTTGGGTCGATATCGACTGGTAGGGTCGATTTCGACCTTCGCTGTGATTTCTCAGGTTCTGCAGTGTCATCGACATCGACCAGGGGGTCGACATGGTGGTCGATATCGACCTCTTGGTCGTCATCAACTGGGCTGTCGACGTCGACTGGGTCTGTTGCTTTCTCCTCCGTTTTCGTTCGTGGCTTTTGTACTTTGGTGCCACTCCTCAATTGTATGGTTGCGACGTGGCCCATCCCGGATTGTCCCTTAGGATTTGTAGTGGGTTGCCCAGGGAGTGTTCCGGACGGTCTAGGGATTTGTGCCGCCAATTGACCCAGTTGGGTCTCTACGTTCCTTTTCCATATATCCATCTCCCCAATCCTTGTGGTAAGGTGATTAAGTTGAGAATGGATGGCATTGTTGGATTGATCATTCTTAGCCTGATTCCGCCTGATTTCATCCAGTACTAGTTGAAGATCATCCTTCTTTTGGTCTCTCTCCGGGTGCCCAGGAGCTCTATAAGGCGGAGGGTCCCTAGGGTTAACCGGGTTCCTTTGTGGTTGATGGAACCTTTGGTCTCCCCAATATTGGTGATTGGGACCCCTCATGTAGCGTGCCTCTTGGTGAGTCTCCGCTAGGTGTACTTGTTCGGCATGGGGGCACTCGATGGTGGTGTGCCGCTGCGATCCGCATTCGATGCAATCTTGGTTCGCTGAAAGGAACCTTACTTGCTTTTGGAGCTTTCTAAGTTGATCTCTGTGGAATTGCTCCTTCACATCCGGATCGATTACATTGGAGGGTTCATATAAGGGCATAGATGGGGCAGACCTTGACGATGATGATGTGTCGGAAGCCTCAGGAGTCCCATATGTGTTGTCGAGCTCCACCAACCTCTCTATGGTCTCCCATGCCTCTTGTGGAGCGAGTTCAAGGTAGCCATAGGAGGTGTAGGTGTTGATCCTCTCCTTAATTGCAGCGTCAAGAGCATTGTAAATGATCTCCTGAATTACATATGGTGGTTGTCCATGCGTCGGACATGATCGTAAGAGGTCCTTAAACCTTTCCCAAACAGTCGCCAGAGCCTCACCAGGCTTTTGTTTGAAAGCCGTGATTTTCTGTCGGATCAACGCCATCTTAGAAGGAGGAAAGAACTTGTTGAGGAACGCGTCCTTAACTTCATTCCAGGTGCGGAGCGATCTTGGGGCTAAGCTTTCCAACCACTGCAATGCTTTTCCTGTAAGAGACCAGCGAAAGACTTTTAGTTGGACATATTCAAGAGTTCGTCCATCAGCAATAGTATCACAAAGGTCTAAGAAGGTAGAAATATGTGCCATAGGGCACTCGTTAGGTTTTCCTTCATATTGATGCCTTCTAATCTCAGTTAGGAAGTTAGGTTTTATTTCAAAATTGGAGGCAGGGATAAGAATTGCCGATTCAAGCACTGTGAGAGCGGGGTGCATATATTGCTTGGCATTCCTAGGGAGGGCATTGATTTGGGCTTCTATTTGCCTCTGGCCTTCCTCCTCCCTATCCGCACGCTCCTTAAGTGCCGCCTCTCTAGTCGTTAGATCCTCAACCTGCTTCCTTAGTTGCTCAATAAGTTCAGCGTGGTTCGCGTTGTCTGCCATGATTCTTTAAGCTTGGGCTCTTAGATGGAAATAACGCTCAGGGTCGTCTACTCCTTCAAATTCAGGTGGGCGATCACCGTGTCGCATACACCTGTAAGGCCAATCTAGATAGAGACGTGAGATAGACTACTAGGGCGTGATTGATTGCCTCCCCGGCAACGGCGCCAATTTGTTGTTGTAGGAGGCTTGATATGTCAAGTAATTACAAATAATAAAGATGTAATAAATGTAAATCGACTCCTGGCCTAAGCAAATAATTACAAGACTTCCTCCCGTTGTAGTGGAAGGGTAGTCAGGATCGATCCACGAGGAGGCGTGTCAGCGGGATCCTAGTAGCGTTGGAAATTTCACGTTTGCGTCGACCAGAAGCCTCGATTTCGACCTTGGGCCTCGATTTCGACCTCGGCTGTCGATGTTCTCTGCAACAGAAGACCTGTAGAAACAAAAATGGTAGTCGATATCGACTGGTGGGGGTCGATATCGATGTCAGTCCACGAAATCGACTGGCTCAGAAGACTGTCAGTCGACACAGAAGGGTCGATATCGACACAATGGGGTCGATATCGATGCTCAGCAAACTCCGCAGCGATGTTCGTCGTCGACTCAGAAAACTGTCGACGAACTCAGTGGTCGATATCGATGTCTGGGGTCGATATCGATGTCTCCCTACAGTGTGTTAGTTCTTCGTCGGCAAAGAAAGGCCGAAGATTTAAGAATGGGGAGAGAAGCAATGAACAGAAATAACTGTGGGTTTTGGTGTGTATAAACTTATTTAAAAAGAAATTCCTAGGATTAGGGTTTACCACAACGTTAACCAATGCATGCGATAAGATAAATAAGACGGACAATTGCGCTATTTCTCCCGAGGGACAAGCTTTCGCCGTACACCAACTCTTAGGATTACTCTTTCAAATAAACCTAATTGTCTCTACCAATTTTATGTTTATAACTCAAGTTGTTAGCATGAATCCCTTTTCTTTCGATTATGACTAAACATAGAATCGTAGGAGGAGAGATAGACACAACGATATCAACATCAAATACTTACCTCAAGCGCGCATGGCTAACGTCGGGCTCACCCCGACCCTAAGAGCTTTGGGGAACTACTCGCTTCTCATCATGGAACTCATCATTGTTTAAAAGGAAGAAACTTGCATTAAAATAAACTTTGAAGCATTACAACTCAACGTCAACTTTCGCAAACGTCAAAACCTAAAACTTCTTTCTAATTCTAACTCTATTGTCTTGCTTGCTTGTTAATTGAATTGGATTAATGGATGATATTTTTGGATTCCAGCCCCCTAGGGCTTTATTTATAGGCTACTAATCCTCGCTATCCAAGGATTGTAACTCCTATCTAAACTATGAACTCTATCCAAACAATTAGGATAGGTCTTTTATTTTGATAAAACTTAAATGACTTAAAGGTAAAAAGATAAATAACTCTTCAGCTGCAATCTATCTTGAAAGTATGAGATAATCCCGTGCCTCCTTGAAGATATAGTTCCAATCCGCATTCGAAACCGAGTCTATCTTCTGTCGAGATCAGGGGTCGATATCGACACCAGGGGTCGATATCGAGGTCTCTCTTCCTGCTCGACTCGTTCAGCTCTGGTCGATGTCTATGTTGAGGTCGATATGGGGGTCGATATCGACACTGGGGGTCGATATCTGCGTCTAAGGTTGATATCTACCTCTTCTCAGCTTCACTTGATGTCTATGTTGAGGTCGATATCTACACCAGAGGTCGATATCTATGTCAGGGGTCGATATCTACCTCTACTCAGCTTCACTTGGCTTCTTCGTTTTGACTCCGATTTCGCTCGAATTCCTGCATGGTTAGCTTCAAAACTTGTGCAGACCCTATTTCTTGCATTTTAGCCCATTCTTACACAAGTTTATATTCATTTGAACCTTTTCTTTGGAAATCGAATGAAATAAGAAGTCGAAAGATGCAATAAACAAAGGTACAAATATGTACATCATACGTCTTGTTCTTCTCCTTTTAAAGTGCACATCAGTACTCACTGAATGGTAAGAACCTTCACTTGTCATCATTGCAGGCACTAGGGGACTTCTTTGCCCTACTTCAAACAAATCTTCAATTGGGTCTGATGTAGGGATGTTGCTGACGTTGGAATAACTAGGCAAATTGGGTAAAGAGTGAGTTGATTGAATAGGCTCCACACCTTGATCAGCCTGCTCAGAAATCCTTACTGCGCCTCTCATTCCTGCATCAATGATCCTCTCGTCATTAATCACATAAATCGGCTCTCTTTCAATGGACTTCTTGTTACACAGTATAGTCTTAACCTTATGACATGACTGACTCAAATATGGACAAGAAGCTCTAGTCCACCAGCTGCAATATGTAAGGGTGCAAACACCCTCATGGAATCTCGGGGGAATGTGAAACATGGCCATAGTGCCTCTCCTGAATAGATAACCATATGCTGAGACAATGCTTTCTAGAGATACCTTGCTTCGCTGGGCGAAAGGAAAATTCAGATTATTGGCGGGAACTCCCTGGTCAAATCCAAATTGTCGTGCAAACCTGTTGGATAGTAGGGCTCCAGCAAGAGAGTAGTGCCGAGTCGAACTGGTAATATGCCAGATCGAATGGTCACCAGGTGCTCAAATGACCGATCAGGCAGGTCAGCAGAATCAAGATCATCTTGTCTATCAACATCTGCTCCAAAATCCACAGCTCGATAAGACACATGCTCAACACCTCGAAACAGGAGCCTTGCTTGATAAAGTGTGAGTTCGTTGCCACACACCCCAACATATTGTGCTAGCAATGGGAATTCTTCATTTAATTCATCATTCGGACGACGTCTGTATAGACTAGAAAAATATACTCCTAACTAGCCAATAACAAAATGAACCCCAAAGTTGGGTTTGGCACTCCCTGGGTTACCTACATAAATCACAAGGAGCAAACGTTATTCTTTAGAATGTACAAAGTTTTTACCTGGAGATCAGAAAGGGTCAAGTAGAGGGTATACCTGGATAAGTGGCCATCTTCCCCAGTCCATGATAAATATGCCCCAACACTGTAGGAGCAAGAGAAACTTGTGTTCCCTGAGCCATGACTGCATCCATTACAAAAGTCTCTGGTCGAATGGAGTGATGCTCGGAGGGAATAACGAATCTACTTAGCATAAGAGCAATAAAGGCTGCGAGTTCTCCTTCACTGGAAATATTCAGGGGCAACTGTTTCTTTGAACATACTTTTGGGATGGATTGAGAGTGCTTCCTTTTGCGTGACGACGACGAGAGAGGTTCACCATACGCAACAAATTCTTGCTTACCTTTAAAGAAATGTCTCACCCAATTATGCCAAGTTACCTGATGAGTACCATTCACGAAAAAAGGTAGGGGTCAGGAGTTGAAGTACATAAAAAAAACACTCAAAGTTATGTAGGCCTGACATTATGTGTACCTCAGTGGTGTCATCATGTTGACAAAGCCTAGCATGGAGACTTAAGAGCTCTATTACAGTGGCTGGATACAAAGCCTCGTTTAGAAGATCTTCATTGGGTGGTAAATACTCTTCATAGGGGATACCCAAGATGGGTAAGCCGCTAATTTCCTTCAAGTCAAATAGCGAAATTCCTACCTCCCCACCACCGTGATGAAGTGTATTGGTTAACGGACTCCAATGCTCGCAAAAAGCTTTCCATACGTTAACACGGTAATAATAGGGGAATTGCGACAACCCTGCGAGTCCGTAGATACTAGCACATTGTAATGGTTGCTTAAATACACCTAGAATGTGTCTGGTCCATTCCATAAGATATAGGACAAAAGTAGATAAACCTCTAAAGATAAACTCAGTGCCCCAGTTTCTACGTTCGCTCAACAATCTCTTTAGAACGGGATAAAATTCATCCTTAGGACGAGAGGTGTCATCTTGAAGTCGAACATTCTCGAGGAGAGTAGCTTTAAATCTTGGTCTGAATTCCTTAAGAGGCTTTACACAACCATCATCTGCATATAATTGGCAAACCAAACTTCCTTGTTGAACTTCTTCCCTTCTGAATAGGATCGGCAATCCATTGGAAGGGGGGTCAACATCCAACGATGTCATCAAAAGGGTCCTATGGTAAAAAGGACCATAAGTAGCCTCTTTGCCATCTGGTCCAAGAGCTTTCTGTGAGTCGACTTCGCCACGAACGCCCATTGTAGATATCTAGCAAATGCAAAGTTAGCTTGATCAATGACTTTTTTCTTTATATAAAAATGAGGGGGTTGAAGGAAGTTAATACCTTTCTCATTTTCACGGGATTGTTCCTTTAAAGACCCGTGAGAAATGAAATGGGTATAAGAAAAAAGAGTGCCTCTAGATGCTTCCCCTGCAAGAAGAATTATTTGATCAGCTAATGGTCGTAGCTAACACTCCAAGTGTGCAAATTGAAGGTGAATCATCACAAACTAAACAACGCGGCTCAAGGGTAAATATATAGCCATGCAGATAATCAAACAAGGTTCTACATGGAATGAATTATTGTCGAATTTTAAACGCGTTCCATAAGTCACACGTTCAAAATTCGAGGGGCATCTATTGACCGGTAAAATTTAGTGCTTATAAGCTAATATATATCATGAAATAAAATTATTTGATATAATTAAAGCGTTGCACTAAAGTTTTTTTTTTTTTAAAAAAAAAGGAGTCCGTAAAAATGCTACAAAAGCCGCAACTCTCGGTACTGATGTGTGGTATTACTATATATTATACATATTATGGGTAACCATAATTAAATTATATAGGTAATATATATCAATATAATTTTGTACAAAGAGGTAATGTGTACATTGGTCGGTTGATTCATTTTGGGCACTAATTACATCCATCGGTTATATATCCATGAATGAGAGTCACAAAGGCTACCAGTTACAAACGAATGTAACGTATGGCCATTATGAGGGGCCACTAATGCCAATGACATTATTAATGGCACAAATGCAATTTGGGCGTTAGCATGTGTTGGTGTATATATATACTGACAGATGCTTGATGAAAAAAAAAAGAGGGAAGAGAAAGCCGAAGCAGAAAGAAAAAAAAAAGAAGAAGCAAAGAAAGAAAAAAAATCTAAGCACTCAAAGTACACAAATATCACACAAACACCCGTGAGACAAATCAAAGGCAGGTAGACTTTCTCATTTCCTTCTTCTATATGATTTGCAGGAACGTGGCCCGGGCTTGAAAACTAAAAATTTCGCCCGGGTTTTAGCCATTTGAAGACCGGTGGGATGCTAGGCTCGAAAGCTAAATTTTTCACCTAGCATCAAAAATAATTTTTTAGTTGGTTTGAAAGCTAAATTTTTCGCCACTACACCGATCTTACCGGGTCGATACACTAAGTCGAGTTGCTACCAAAATTTTACCTAGGCTACTCACGCTACACATCAACTGGATTCCTTCAAACTGGGTCACAAATGACCCTGCATAATTCTCACCAAGAAATTAAAAGAACGTTGATGATGACCGAATCTAAGTTCTTAATCGAGTGTGCAAGAAGCATCTTGAGAAATTTGAAATCAAACCTTAATCTCATAAGATCAACATAAAATCAATTCCTCAAATCAGTGGCTAATTAATTACACCTTATTAAAAAAAATAAGAAGGGAAATAGTCACGAATACACAAAAATAGGGCTAAATAAAATAAAGAAAAAAAAGCTGTCAGATTTTGAGCGGACTTTCTTTGAAACCGATTTGGTCTGAATCGGGTGTGGTTGATCTTCAATCTCACTCAACCGGCTTGACTTTTGACCTGTTGCGTTGTTGAACGCTTGCAGCCATAAAGCCTTACAGGTAATAAAGATACTAATTGCAGAGGTAAAGTATCAAGTTGCAGACGAATTTGAGGCTGGCTCTCCCGGTGAATCAACATTAGCAATTGCCAAGTCAAGTGTGTATATATATTGCTAAGCTAGATTTTGAAATCTACAGGATCGTGATTTTATTCACCCAAATCACAAGTGAATAAAGACCATAAAGGGAGGTATACAACTAAATTAATGTGCAATATTGATTCACTCCAACGGTTGTCAAAGTATGGAGCTCACCAAAAGGTTGTCAAAGTATGGAGCTCACCAAAAGGTTGTCAAAGTTCCCCCAAGAGAGCTGACGACCCGCATCGGAACCCTCTCGATGAGCCGCATCCGCTATACGGTACATCGCCCCTTACCCCGCAGCTCCATCGGTTACCCATGTGGTTCTGAAATGATCTTCAAATGTCGATCAACAGATGGATGGGATACGGGACAAATAACCCACCTTTTCGTGCCTCTCGGTTGCTCACCGATGAACCCGGCAAGCCCACAACCCAAGTTACCAAGCCTATGCTATGCCACCTACAATCGAAGGTCAACAGCTTCCCCTGAAAATTGGTCGAAGCAGCCCCGAATGCCTAACAAAATGAGCAACAAAAACAACCTCAAAATCATATACATCTGCGGAGGAGAAAAGATGCTCAAAGAGCAAAGTCACAGGCCGTGGTACGAACAGCTCGAAAGATATCCAAGACTGTGAAATGTTGAGTCCAAAAGAAGGCTATGCAAGTAGTACATCAGAAGAAACGGCGGCAAAAACGGAGCTCTGTAGTGGCCGTAGCTGATGCCAGAAGTCCCCTCGAGCACATTTAAATGGTTCCTGCACAACATGGCATCTTTGCACGCTCCTCGAATGCCCGATGATAATCCTTGCGTGCTCCCGACCCAATTTTCTAATATTATGCCATGCAAACTACATCCTAAGTCCCACAAATTCCCCTGAGGATTGATCAAGTCAGTCTCGAACACCACGCAAATGGATCCACGCAAAACATATATATGTTATATAGCGAGAAAATATATATAACAGTCAAGTTGGCAATACTATTGTGGATAAATCCGTCTGTTTCCAAGTATACAAAGATTGGAGATCGATAAAGGGCACTGCAAAGAACGGGTCGGAACAAAAAGCAACAAAAACGGAGCTCTATAGCAGCCGTGGAGACGTTGTGAAGTTGACACATTCATGCAGTTTCTTCGAAAAAAGCTGTCTAGCAGCTCAATTTAAGGCTCTATTACGGACAGGTCATGGCATATCTAGGGGAATAAAAGGTTGAGATCGATAGAGGATATTTTAAGGAGCATTTCAAGATAAAAATCATCAGCAACAAAGCAGCGTAACAGCAGCTGCAATGCCCAAAAGTTGACCAGTTGACACACCTTTTCCATAGATTTTCGGTGGTGTTTTCTTCCTCTTCTGGCCAACTGCTGCATCGGTGCTTGCTAGGAAGCCTCCTAAGTGCTGGCAGAGCGAAATGGTGGTGGTCAGCAACCTCGATTTCACTCACAACGTGATCGAGAGGATCCGAAACAATCGAAAATCAAGCTGGGATCTATATGTATCATTTCCACCATTGCCACCATGAAAACAACACTTTGAAACATTCAAGCACGTCCAAAGTCGGAGTGCCAAGCTGTAGTTAGTGGCAAGTAGGCCGAAAGACACATCGTCACGGCCGAAAGAAGAGTTGGATTCGTTCCCGTATAAAAAAATATAAGAGAGAGGCATGCCATGTCCTTATACAATCACCCGGCCCGACGAGCTACTCGACATCAAGTTTTACAACAATCGAGTCTAGCCCCAACGCTCGAACAATAAATCAAGTGGAAAAAAAAAGAACTACGGAGAATTGATTCCGTCTCAAACGGATACGTAGGAAATCCGATATATATCGGATCCAGTCATAAGTCAAAAATCAAATGAAGTTGTTCGTGGGAACTACAACGACTTGATAGAAATGGAGATATTTCTCGTCGGATCCAGTCACAAGACCAAGATCAAATGAAGTTGTTCGTGAGAACTACAAATGAAGATATTTCTTATCAGTCCCAATCACAAGACCATATGCTCAAATCCAACACCAATATCTCCGAACTACGACGGCTTGATGCTCTCAAACGAGCTACTTAGGAAACTCAACATCAAGTCATACAAATGTCGAGTCCAGCCGCATGTCCAAATCAAATTCATACCTTTGAACTACGAGTGATTTGATTCCATCATCATGGATACGTAGGAAACTCATATGCGGGGCCAATCACAAACCTCAAAGAAAGCAAATCAAACCCGATATTCTATTAAGTTGAAACCCAAACACATATAACCAAACACATAACTAAATTCAAGTCAAATACCAAGTCTAAACCAAATCAAATCCCAACACCTTACGCCAAGCTAGAAACAAAGTCTAACCAAACCAACCCCAAATACAGAAATCCTATATTGTCGAACTACGTTGGACTTGATCCTTCCCATGAAGGTACGTAGGCAACCCTTATCAACGGGTGCAGTCCAAACCACCGAAAAACCCAAATTCTTGTCCTTTTTAAAGTATCCGCATAATTTAAAATTGTGAAGAAGTACAGATAAGGGTCGAACTTAAAAAATAAAATTCAAATTAAAATGTGTTATGCGAGATTGTTCCTTTAACAATTTTTGTTTAACAACTGGTTGGGATAGAATTTAGATAGAAGATATAAGATATTATCCTTGGATAGCAAGGATTAGTAGCCTACAAATAAAGCCCTAGGGGGCTGGTTTTTATTCATTCAAGCAAGAAAGACACAACAACATTAAGCAATAAAGTTAGAGTTTTAGGTTTTGAGCTTTAGGGTTTCGGCGCTTGCGATAGTTGGCATTGAGATTGTAAAGATTCAAAGTTTTTCATCAATACAAGTTTATTTCCTTTATATTCCAAGCATGTCTTCTTTCAACATGAGCGAGCAGTCGCCCTATCTTCTAGGGTCGGGGTGAGCCCAACGATAGCCATGGTGGTAAGGTTTGTAAGTCGCTGAAGAAGGTATCTTTTATCTCGTTCTACCTTGTCCTTCATCTTTAAATGCGAATTTAAGGAACTGATGTTGTGAAACTTGGGTAGTAATTAGGGTTTTTATTCGAAAGATTATAAATTCTATTATGACAAAGGTAGACGCAAATTAGGTTAATTTATTGCAAGATATCTTTTCCTATTTGCCGGTTTAGGTGAAAGCCTTCTCCTTTATGATAAAAGCATGCAACTTAGTGATTTATTACTTATACTATCATGGTTGTCGTCGCGGTAATCCCTGGCTTTGGAAGATCTTTTCTTTATTAGTTTACATCTTTATTTGCCTGACGTTCGTTGAATTATCGAAAAACCCAACATCCCTGGTTTATTTCTGATCATTGCTCCTTATTCATCCTTCTTTCTTCGACCTTTCTTCGCCGAAAAGAACTAACTTTTCTGCAGGAACAACATCGATATCAACCACCAACATCGACATCGACCACTGTGCCCAGATCGACAGTCTTCTATGTCGATCTCGATCTCCCTGCACGAATTAGCTGAGGTCGATTTCGAGTCACCTACTCGATATCGACCACCCTCTGTCGACTGACAGTCTTTTGAGCCAGTCGATTTCTGCACTAACATCGATATCGACCTCCCCAGTCGATATCGACTGTCGTTTTTGTCTCTGCAGGTTTTTCTATTGCATAAGGAATCAACAGCCAAGGTCAACGTCAAGCTCTGTGCTCGAGATCGAGGCTTCTAGTCAAACATTCAGGACGTGCCTTCAACGCTACTAGGATCCCGCTGACTCACTTCCTCGTGGATCGAACCTGATTCCCTACTACTATAGCGAGGAGTCTTGAATTTATTTGAAGAGGCGAAGGGTTGCATTATTTTATATTTTATTATATATTTCGATTCAATTCTCCCCACATCATATTCCCCCATTACAACGTCTAATCCAACGTTGTGATTGGGGGGACCATATAAACCCCAACTTCCGGTGCCGACTCCCCACATCCCCCATACACCATACACCAAACACCCAAAAGCCCCAACCATGCCTTGAACTCCGTACAACTTCGTCAAGGAAGTCGAGTTCTCAGACGGGACCCGTTTCACTGTTAAAGTGACCAGACACAATGTGCCACCTTAACCTCACTTTTTCAACTACAAGCACATGAATTATCGTCATTTTTATCCATACACTTTATTTTCAGTGCAGTGTCATCGCATGTCTGAGGGGTCAACGGATGTGCATTTCTGAGGAAGGGATTGCGATGATGACCCTTAGTCATACTACCCTCGCATGTTGGTACAGATACAGGATAATATCAAAACTGTTTACAGTGAGTCCGTTGGGAGCAACTGATCCAATTGATTTTACAGTGAGTCCGTAGCGCGCCCCGCCCAAGACACTATGGCAATGTACGCGTTCCAGCAGGCGCTTATTGAGATACAACCAGCGGCTCATGCTGAGTCCGTTAGGAGCAACTGATCCAATTGATTTTGTGTTTTCAATGTACGATTTGGGGCAACTGTACGTTTTTTCATATGTTATATATATTAGGTAATGCACTTGTTATGGAAACTCTATGTACTCCCCTTGATTTTAACCTTAGGGATATTTATTGTTTGGATCTAATAGAATCTATGTACTCCCCTAAACTATGTAAACTCTATGTAAACTCTATTCGGTAATGCACTTGTGATGTAAACTATTTGATTATTCACTTGAATCGAATCTAATTAGAAGAACAAATACATTGAATATGAATCATTTTAATATTCACTTGAATCGAATCTAATTAGAAGAATAAATACATTGAATATAAATCATTTTAATATTCACTTGAATCGAATCTAATTAGAAGAACAAATATATCGATTGAAGATGAGTCGATGTCGAGTCAAAATGCAGCGTAGGGTATCAACCCTATGCATAGGGCATGCACCGTCGGATCAAACGTTGTTATACCCTATCCAACATCGAATCCGACGTTGCAAACCCTATGCACAAGGTTTCTAGGGTAGGAACCCTAAGCTTTTCACAATGCAACGTTGGATCTGACGTTGCATACGGTTTAGCAACGTCCGATCCGACGTTGCATACCCTATGCATAGGGTTGCTAGGGAAGCAACCCTATGCCCTTCAGAATGCAATGTCGGATCTGACGTTGCATAGGGTTTAGCAACGTCCGATCCGACGTTGCATACCCTATGCATAGGGTTGCTAGGAAAGCAACCCTAAGCCCTTCACATTGCAACGTTGGATCTGACGTTGCATAGGGTTTGGCAACATCCGATCTGACGTTGCATTTTGAAGGGCCTATAAAAGATATAAAGACCGGAAAAATTTTAAATTATTATTTTATTTAAATATTTATTTATGTCGGATTTGATCCGTTAATTCGGAAAATTTTAAAAATTTCCGTTCTCAAGCCAACGACTTATTTGAATTCTTTCAAACAATTCCGGCATAAACTTCTTACTCAATTTGAAAACGAAATAATTCCGCTTTATTTTTCCAAGACTTGAAAATATTCTCGGATTTCATTATTTAATTCGGATTTGAATGTCTATTTTAAATTTATTTTAAATCGAGTCGGGTTAAGGTCGAAAAGCGGATTTCGAGATTTATTTTCAGGTATAATAGTTGACTTTCACTCTTAGCCACCCTAAGACCCTACTAACTAGCTAGCTAGGTCCCCCTCTAACCCCTTTTTCTGCTAACCCATTCCCCCTTTCCTATCCTATTAAGCTATTACATCCTCCTACTTTTCTTCACTTTTAAACCACCTCATCACACAATTACCTCTTCGGCACTTCATCATCATCACCACCATCACCTGTTCACACCATACCACCACCATCTCTTGCTCCTTCTCCTCTGTTGTAATCGACGGAAATCAAACACAAAAGTCCAAACTCCCCCTTCTCTTTTTGAAGCAACACCAAGCACACCTTGTCACCTCCGTCCAAGCGCCGACAGCACCTCCGGGAGCACTTCGCCTCCACCTCCGACGACTTCAGCAGTTCTCCGGCTTAGGAGACCCACCGTCAGCCCCAGGCGAGGAAGGTGAACGCAGACGAGCCCCGAACCGAACTTCCGACAAGCTCCGATGATCCTCGGTGAGCCTCACATCCCCTTTCATTTCTCTGTTTGGGTTCTTCTATTCTTTCTTGTTCAACTGACGGGGAGAGAGAGCGCGTGAGATTCTGGTGAGGAGAGCTCCGGCGAGCTCGAGTGTACGAGAGAGAGCGTCGGGAGCGAGGGTGCGAGGTGGGGCTGTGAGGTGCGAGAGCGAGCTGGGTGAGTGGCTGAGCTGCAGAGCGAGGTACGATAGGGAGTGCGAGAGCCCGGGGAAGAGCAGGCAAGGGCGTCGAACAGAGGAGCGGGGCGGGGGATTTTGGTGAAGACGATGAACAGTGGCATCGTGGGGCCCGCGTCTGCCTTGCCACCACCTCACATGGGCCCGCTGGCTTCTTTTCTTTCCTTTTCGGAGAACTGGGGGTTTAATTAAGTGGTGAGTTGGGCCAGGCTGAGTCCGGGTTTGGGCCGAGTATGGTAAGAGGATTGGGCCTTTGGTTTGGGCTTAAACGGGGTTATGTTATTTGTGTTATTACATTATTTTGTGGAATATAATTGTTATCTAATTATTATTAAATTTATTTTTCTGATTTATTTATTTAATCAATTTGCTATTATTTATTTATCATAAGTTATTAAAATCTGAATTATTTGAGTGTTTAGTTAATTATATTATTTTAAGGTTGTTAGTGATAATTTTAGTAGTTCAACAACTTGTGAACCTTTTATTATTTACTAAATTATTTACTTATATTTTTGTTTATTTCTGATTTAATAAATTATTTAAGTAATTATTGTCTAACTATTTACCATTGTTGTTTGTTGGCATTTAAATGTGGATTTAAATTATATAAATTCATTGAAATATTTCTTAAGTATCAAAAACGTCTTTAACTAAGTATGCCGGAACTATTTAAATGACTTGACTTGTTGAAATCGATTTAAAAGGAAGTTTAAATGTTTAATATCGGAATGAGCTAAGTATTTATTTAGAATAAATTGTTTGTCTATTGAATTGATATCCTTGAGATTTAATGACTTGAGAACCTTTGGAACTAATTTACTTGAGTTGACTTGATGAATTGATTAATGAACTTTACTTGTAAACTATATGAGTTATGGTATGAATATGAATATAGGTAAATTGAAGCATGATTTGACATGATAGAATCTTGTATGGAATTATGGAAATTGATGAGATATTATGAGATGACATATGATATATTAGAACTCTGAGATGCCTAGTGGAAACGTTTGAGGAAATTGATGTTATGAGGTAGCTTGAGATTATGTGAGTTGATGATAACGTGAATGTGATGATATGAGATGTTGAGATAAATGATGACGATGATGATGTTATGACTAATTATCGATGGATAGATTCTGTGTAGCGGTAAATGGGTCTTTTATGCTTTAGACTTATATTATGTATCTATTAAAGTTGTTAGGAGATCCGTGACGTAATTGGCTTGCTTACTGCTGGTTTATTGCTTTTTCCGGTCTGCTACTCCAGGTAAGTCCTCCGGGGCTTACTCAAGTTAGAACCTCATGTCTGATGTGTTATATAGTATGTAGGCATTATAATAACATGTCATGTAGTAGCATGCCTAGGTTCCACATTAACATACGAGCATATGTATTCTGAAAGCGATTGGTAGAAACGGCCGTAAGTTGTGAGTCTAGAGTCGTTGCTAGGGTCATAGGACAACCCAGCTTCATCGGGTTTGTCCTGATAGAGTCATCTGAGAGCATGATTTACTGAGTTATATATGTGACTGCGGTAGTGACCGAGTGTCCCACCCCGGCTGAGGTGTGGACTGAGGCATGAGATATACTGCGGCACCGACCGAGTCATCTGGCCCCGGTTGAGGCAGACATCCGACCCCGGCTGAGGTACGGATATGAGAGAGATACCCGCCCCGACTGAGGCATGGGTTTTGAGAGATTGGGACATGCCACTTGGCATTCTGTGTGTGCCCATTTACTGCATTTCTGTCATTATATATGAATTGTCAACATGCTTGCGTGTTTAATATTTCAGTAATGCATTAGATCATTTACATCTAGGCTTAGAGCGTATTATATGTCCTCAGCGAGGTCTTTAGGGCCCGCATGAGTGGCTCGACCTTGACTTCATGGTTAGTTTCAGGTACCCGTACCCTTGCTTGATCATATGCTGTTGTGGCGGGGGATATCTTATGGCGCAGTGAGAGGGAGAGTAAGACCGACTTGAACTTCACACTTTTGCTACTTATTTCCTCGTATTTGGCTTTGACCCGGCCATGCCGTGGCAACTTGTATTATGAGATATCCTTCTTTATGCTTTCGAACTTAAAACGTTTTGAGCGACTTAGGCAAGTAGGACAGGTTCGGGGGACCTAACGGCCCTATCGCGAATTTTAGGGTGCGAAATCCCTTCTTTGATCACTAAAACATTGTTTTAAAACTCAACCCGTACTCGAATTGCAAGATCCGAACGAAGGTATCCAATCCTTCAAAACGTAACCCGGATATTTATATTTGGGCCGTTACAAAAGCAACACCCCACCCCAACATCCCAGACACACAACCACAATCCCTCTCCCACATATACCACCTAATGTTGGTCCCCAATAGACCCCCGAGTACCTTCCTAAAAGACGGAGAAACGTCCAATGAGACCGGTTATCAAGTTAGAGGGACGAAATACCATTTTCCGCCTGAGAGGCCTACCAATCTGACATTGGCAACAAGATTACGGAAATGTTGGACGAGTTCTACCATGATGTATGTCGGCATTGTATTTGTGAAGTATGTAGTATCATTGTAGGCAATGTATGTATTATTATTTCAACTTTGATAATGAAGGAAGGGTTTGAGTTTTTATAAATCATAAAATTACTTGTCATAATCACAAATTAAAGTGTTCAGAATCACAATCTACTCTCTTATCAATTACTGAAATTAATGTGTTCAGAATTTCATAAAAAATTAGGTTATGAATTTATACTTTTTTTCTGCAAATCAAAATTACTTGTCCTACATTCCAATTAGGTTTTTTCTTCTATATCCTCTTATCCTATATTAATTTTACTTCTGCTAAAAAAATAAAATAGGTTTTGAATCTAATTTTTTTTCATATGCTCTTCTCCTACGCTCTTCTCCTATTCTAATCTTATGATATACTATCAATAATTTCATCTCACTCTAATCTTCATCATTTTTAAGTATAGATTACACAAATCAAAATCTACTCTCCTATATATTATTTCATCCTACTAAATTTGTATTATCTTCCAATATTCCTCCAATTTTAGATGGTGTCTCCTCCTACCAATTAACGACTATTTACCAATCAACAATCATATACACCCCTATACAATTTCTATTCTTGCGATCATATATCACAATTTTGGATCTAAAACTATCAAACCATTTCGACTCAAACCATTTCGATTCAATAATAAGCACTAACCAACAACCACAAACATATAACTATCAAATTAACAATTTGAAAAATCAACAGCCATAAACAATTCCATAATCGTCCGAAATTTAAAAAAAAAATCTAACATGCGGCGTCGAATCGAGCGACGAAGGCCAACAACAAACCCGCTCTTTCAATAGAAGATAGAGGAGGATTAGATGAGGGGGGAGGACGCCGGTGGGGTGGTCGGTCGTGGGATGCATAAGACGAAGGGGATGAGGCTATTGATCTCGAAGACGGAGGAAGAAGATGAAGTGGAGAAGGGGAAGTTGCGTAGGGTTTTGTGATGGTAATAAAACGCGGTTGGGCACCGCGTTTTATGGGTGGATAACCGTTGCATTCAATTAGAATCTTTGACTTTTTTCTTCTGAAACCAACACAGAGAAATGCGGTCACAGACTGCGTTTCTCTTGTAATGTCAGTCCCAGTCAGAAACTTTTTCTGAAGGGAATCAAGTCAACGAAAGAAACGCGGTCTGAGACTGTGTTTCTATTGCCACCTCAACATTTTAGTTGGGTGAATTAAATGCCCATAGAAACGTGGTCTTAGACCGCGTTTCTTTCATAAACTTAAATCCCCAACTCTAGCGCCAATTCTCTTTCCAGCTTTGTGAATAAAACGCGGAGTAGGACCGCGTTTTTCTTATGAACCTACAAAAAATGAATATTTGTGTAATTATTTTAAAGACTTGAATATTTCCGTAATTATTTAATATTTTATGAATATTTTGAAAAAAAATTCTAGAATCCGAGTTATTTAGTTAGAAATTCTGATCCTTGAGAACGTTCGTCAAATTCTTTTTGATTTAATTTGATAATATATTTTAAGTCCTGATATTTTATAAGACCATAATATTATATCTTAAATCTCAAAATAATATTTCTATATTTTAAATCTTAATTAATATCATATAACAATTTGAGTGCCATTTTATTAAACACTTTCAAATAATATTTCCAAACCCCTTAAAATACCAACCATTTTATTTAATAAAATCAGCCCTATATATTTTATAAATTATAAACCGACCCCTTTGTTTTGTAATATACCAACCGAGCCTCACCCTTTTTATTAAACCAATCTGGCAATGTTAGAATATTTCCAAAAATTCCTCTCTTCCAAGTAATTAAATCAATTTCTGACCCTTGAAAATATTTTCCAAATTCCTTTCTTTGAAAACCAAGTCTTATAATATTACATTCGCAAATCTCAAATATAATATTATATTTTTAAATCTCATCAATAATATAATGTCATATATCATATCCATTTATTTGATATTTATACAATCCTTAAAACCCAATTTAAATCTCAATATTAATATTATATACTATATTATATTCCATTCATTTATATTAAATATATACAAATCTTTTAATTTCATTTTACAGCAATCTTTCTAAAAAAAATCCAACCCAAACGGATGCAAAAATTGGATCCAAAAAACGGATCCAAAAAGCGGATCCAATCTTTCCTTAAAAGAACCAGACCCAAACCCTTATTTATTTTTTTAGTTATCACTAAACCGGACCCCCCTTTGTTTTATTAAATGAACCGGACCCCTTTGTTTTACTATTCATCTTCGCCAACCCATATACCCCCTGCGTTCGAAAGCTGGAGGAGGAAGAGGGCGCCTTGGAGGCTCGCCGGCGACTCTCCGGGCTCCAAATCCAACAGACTCGATCATACACACAGCGGGGAAGGAAAGGAAAGGAAAAAGGAGGAAGGAAGAGCTCACTGGGGCCTTCGACTTCGCCGGAGAAGAAGCTCAGGGAGGTGGCGTTCGGGATCGTCGGAGCTGGTTCTTCATGCGAGGATTCTGGGGAAGGTGTGGGAAGATTAAAGGTGGAACCTTCCTCAACTTGGAGTCGAATGGAGAGGGAAAAAGGGCCTTACCGCTGCTCGGACTCGAACAGAGGAGGAAGTGGACGGTGGCGGCGTTCTCGGGTCTCCGGGGGCCTTTCGGCTGTTGCTGCTGCTCGTGGTGGCTCCAAGGAGGGGTGGGAGGCCTCCTGCTGGTGTCTTGGGGAAGGAGAACGAGGAAGAAGGAGGTGGGGCGTCGGTGTCCCTCTCGGCAAACAGGGGAATGGGGGCTACGATTTCGGGTGGTGTTCGGCGATGGAGGTGACGGTGACTGGGGAGGTTGTGACGGGGACTTGGTGGTGAGATGGTGGAAGAAGGGTGGTGGTGTGGCTGAGCAATGGAGGAGGGGAATTTGGAGCTTGAGCTCTAGGAAATTCAAAGGGAAGAGGGGCATAAGGGTGTGTTTGGGGTTTTGGGTTTGTATGGGTATAAAATGAGTCAAAGATGCTTTAATTTATAGAGAATTGGGTGCGCAAGTTTGACTGATTGTCATTTCAAGGAGGTGAAGGTAAGGGTGGGAAGAAAAGAGGTTTGTGGATGTTTCACCACTTAGGAAAAATGACATATTTGAATTCAAGCACACAAGGCTCCAAGCTTGGGCTGATTTTTCGATTTAGGTGAGGATAAGGTGGAACGGAAATTTCGAAACCCGAAGTCGAGAATTTGAATTCCCGAGGATTGGTTTCCCGAATTCCGCCCTCTCCATCAATTAGATTTTTAAAATCGAAAGAATATCGTTATCCGAAGAAATTTTCGGATCCCGAGATGAAAAGACGGAGTCGATCTTAAAAGGTTCAAGATTGGGCCGGAATTCGTTGTAATAGTTTCGAGTTTTACTTATTAACTACGAGTTTTTCTTAAAATAACCGAATTAAATCCGTTTTAAATTCATTTTTAATTCCCTTTTTCCGAAAATTAAGATTTTAAAATCCGGGCCTTTACAGGTTCAACCCTTTTACTTATAGTGGTTCAGCTCTTTTCCTCATACTGGTTCAACCCTATAAAGAAGTGGTTCATGAAGCTATAAAGAAGTGGTTCATGAAAATATAAAGAAGTGATTCATGAAGCTATAAGGAAGTGGTTCATGAACCTATAAAGAAGTGGTTTCTGAACCTAAAAAGAAGTGGTTCATGAACCTATAAAGAAGTGGTTCATGAACCTATAAGAGAAGTCATTCATAAAGATATAAAGAAGTGGTTGATGAACCTATAAAGAAGTGGTTCATGAACTTATAAAGAAGTTATAAAGAAGTGGTTCATGAAGTTACTCCATGAACCACTAGAACTATTATTTATTAATTGTAAAATTTGTAACTTCTTCTTTATTTTCTTTTAGTGTTTATTATTTATTTATTTATTTATTTTATTTATGCAATGAAATAATAATATTTATTTGATGAACCACTACTCTTTATTTGATGAACCAATACTATTTAATAATTGTAAAATTTTCACTCTTCTTTTATTTTCTTGTAATGTTTATTTTTAATAATTTATTTATTTCTTTTAAAATAAAATGGTTCATGAAACAATACTATTTATTTGATGAACCACTACTCTCTATTTATTTGATGAACCACTTGGTATAAAAATCCTGAATCACTTGGTATTTAAACACAGAACCTCTTTGTTTAAAAACTCTGAACCACTAGGTATAAAAATCATGAGCCACTTGTTATAACTTTCATGAACCACTAGTCTTTATTTCATGAGTCACTACTCTTTATTTCATAAACCACTACTATTTAATAATTATAAAAAACCCTGAACTACTTGGTATAAAACACTGAACCACTTGGTATTAAAATCCTAAACCACTTGGTATAAAACACTGAACCCTTTGGTATTAAAATCCATTTTTAAAATAAAATTATTTATGAAAATATATTATTTTTTTAAATATAAATAGAACTTATCATGGTTTATCCAAACATTTGGCCGTATATGGAGAAAATTAAAGAAGATGTAATCCAGTATGTATGCGAAGAAATCTAAAACAAATTCTCTAAAACTAAATGGGACGTTGTAACAACGTCAAATCCGATGTTGTTACAACGTCGGATTCCTTTTTCCTTGGGCAAATACACCACCACAAACAACGTTGGATTCGACGAATTATTTGCGGTGTATATAGGGAACGTTCAATTCGACGTTGCTACAACGTTGGATCCGACGAAGTATTTGCGGTGTATATAGGGAACGTGAAAAGTATCTATATATCCCAATACTCCGTAATTGAATTTTTAATAGGATAACGTTGCACACCTTATTAATTCATGTCTTTGTTGTTGTTGCAGGTCTGATCTAGTGCCAAAACTCATTTTCCTAGACCAACTCTATGAGATCTCTCGACATGTTTCTCGAAGCACACTTGTGGACCAAATTATTAGAGATGAATGGTCGATTTTGTGTTTTTTCATGGAATTTAAGAGGCATTCGAGGAAAATGCAGAATTATTCACATGTATGGAATGATTTTGTGATTTATGAGATGATTTTTTTTATGTTGGTGGTCATAGGAATGAAAAATATATCGATACCATCGAATAATCATGTGATACAATTGAATAATCTAGCGATGCCGTCGAATAATTTTTAGTTATTTGTTAAAATGACATAAGTAACCGAATAATATTGTAACACCATCGAATAATCAAGCGATACCATCGAATAAATTTTAGTTAAAAGTTCAAGGCGTTTTCAGGGTGCTAGCCGATTAGAAACATCCATCTATACCATCGCATAATCCGACGATACAATCGAATAATCCAGTGATATTATCGAATAATTTAAAGAAAAAAAAACGGGCCCCACAAGTGGTGTACACACGCCCAAATGCAGCAAGTGAGGGAGAAAATAGGTGGGTCCCACTGATTTTTAATTAAAGAAAAAAGACAAAATTGCTTATTAATCTCAGCCACACATTTCAATCACTCAACGACCCTGATTTGTTAACATGATACACGTTAAGGGGTGTGTAAACCGGAACCAACATATACGGTGAGAAGGAAAGAAGTAATTTGAGTGGTTCATGTGTACAAAAATGAGTTACAAATCAACGTACAAGCGGTTTCCCCAATTAATTATCAACACCTACACAAATTAATTAATAACACCTCCCACTCTCATACACCATGCTAATTAATTACACACGTCAATGAGCAAAACTTACTAATTAATTTGAAAAGCTACGTAGACATATAAAAATCTTTACATCCACTTTTAAAAATTATTTTTTGCATTTTTACTTGTTAAAAATATAAAAAAATATATTTTTGAGTGTAATTTAATTTTATCTACACATAGACACCCACTTTTTATATGCTTTGTTGAAAAAAAATTAACAAGAAGTGGTTCATAAGGTTAACAAGAAGTGGTTCAACCAATTTATTTGTAGTGGTTTAGCCATTTTATTCATAGTGGTTCAACAATTTTATTTGCTGTGGTTCAACAATTTTAGTCATAGTGGTTCAGCCATTTACTCTTAGTGGTTTAGGCTTTTCATTTGTATTGGTTCATCCATTTTACTCGTTGTGCTTCAACCATTTTATTTCTAGTGGTTCATGAAGTTATGAAGAAGTGGCTCATAAAGTTATCAAGAAGTGGTTCATGAAGCTATGAAAAAGTGGTTCATGATGCTATAGAGAAGTGGTTCATGAAGCTATAAAGAAGTGGATGATGAACCTATAAAGAAGTGGTTTATGAAGCTATAAAGAAATGGTTCAAGAGCCTATAAAGAAGTGGTTCAAGAACGTATAAAAATGTGGTTCATGAAGCTATAAAGAAGTGGTTCATGAAGTTATCATAAAGTGGTTCAAGAGCCTATAACGAAGTGATTCAGGAACCTATAAAGAAGTGGTTCATGAAGCTATAAAGAAGTGTTTCATGAACCTATTAAGAAGTGGTTCATGAAGCTATAAAACAGTGGTTCAAGAGCCTATAAAGAAGTGGTTCAAGAAGCTATAAAGAAGTGGTTCATGAACCTATGAAGAAGAGGTACATGAACCTATAAAGAAGTGGTTTATGAACCTATAAAAGAAGTGGTTCATGAAGCTATAAAAGAAGTGATTCATGAAGTTATTAAGAAGTGGTTCATTAAGTTAAAAAAAAAAGTGGTTCATGAAGTTATAAAGAAGTGGTTCAATAAGTCACTTCATGAACCACTAGAATTTATTTCTTGAATCACTAATATTTAATAATTGTAAAATTTTAATTCTTCTTTATTTTCTTGTAATGTTTATTTTTTTATTATTTATTTTATTTATTTATGTAATGAACTAATATTATTTATTTGATGAACCACTATTATTTAATAATTGTAAAATTTTTACTCTTCTTTTATTTTCTTTTAATATTTATTTTTTAATTATTTATTTATTTGTTTTTAAAATAAAATAGTTCATGAAGCAATACTATTTATTTGATGAACCACTATTTTTTTTATAGTAGGCAAACATTAGGAGCGGCTACCTATACAGTAGCCTAACTCCAGAATCATCCTGAAGGATGATGTTACAAAAATCCCTTTGATAAGGGATAGACTGCAAATTACAGATGACACCTTTTCTAGCTATATAATCCGCTGACATATTTGATTCTATATAGACATGATGGATATCTGCCATCGAAAATTCTGATGGCAGCTTGACAATATCTTCGGCTTGTCGCATGACTTCCCATCTTGGATGTTGATGTCGATTGGTAGCCTTAACCAAAATTTGGTAATCACTTTCAAGGATGATCTTCGATAAACCTTTCTCCTTTTGCGTGTTGCAGCCCCAAAAGAATTGTTGAGGCCTCCGTTTGAATAATCGAACATTCAATGATTTCCTTATGAAAGATATCAATAATCTGACCTTCGGAATCTCGAATGATTCCTCTAATTTGACACTTGCCAGAAAGGGCAATAGAATCATCTACATTAATTTTTTAGATAGTTCTGGGTGGTCTACTCCACTTGGCATTAGCCCTTTTGTTTTTGACCCTCTTTGTTTCCGGATTTTCACAATCTCCTGGTCCCAGTCGAGTAGGGTTTGTCTGATTCTCTGGATTATTTGAGCTGCACCATTCGGTTTCTTTTGTCTGAAAATTTGTTCATTCCAAATTTCCTAAACGACTTGCCAGATGCAAACTAGATCTTCAAACATGTTATTTGCTCTTCTAATTTGTTCTAAATTTTCATGGATAAGACCTGGGTTATTGAGCTCAAGAAAGAACATACTTGTTTGTTATTCATACTGCGCTATCACTTCTCTAACAAATGTACATCTTGTAAATAGGTGTGTCCATTATTCCTCTGATTGATCACAAAGAGATCATTGACTAGGAACCCTATTAACATACCTGTTTAGGCGAGAAGCCGTCGGAAGACCATCTATTTTTATTTTCCAAAGAAAGTTCTTAGCTCTGGGGGTAGTTTTAGCTTCCATATCCAGGTGTGTGAATCAGGGTCATGACTTGGTGGCACCAAAATGTTTCTAGCTGATTTGGTGGTGAAATTTCCTTTCGGGTCATGCTTCCAAATCATCTTATCATTGGCCTGGCAATTGGGAATTTTAATAAAAAGGATTTTTTGGATTACCTCATGAGGAAATCTTTGTTTTAGAAGGTCTTCATTTCAAGGGTTCCTGTTAGATATAAGAGCTTTGACTTTCATTGATGGGTCAAAAGAACCCAAATAGTTTTTTTAGGTAGATAGATGGAATCCATGGGTCATGCCGAACATTAATGTTAGAGTCATCCCCAATCAGCCAGTGAAGCCCTTCTTCAAACTTTTGCCTTAGCGTGAGTAGTCTTCCAAACTGCCAAGAGGTTTCCTTGTTACTAAAGTTTCTTATGTTTTCATGTTGAAGGTGTTTTTCTTGTATGATTTTCACCCAAATACTATCCTCATTGTTGTAGATTTTCCAATGTAGTTTCATCTGAAGACAAATATTGAGATCTTCCACTTTCCTAATGCCCAGTCCTCCTACGTTTACAGATGTGATCCCAACTAATGAGAGGGGTATATCTTTCCAATTGAGATTTATTCCAGAAAAAATTCCTGTTAATTTGATCAATCATATTAAGAACACCTTTTGGGAGTAGAAAGTTTTGCATGAGATAGTTTGTTTTCGAGCTAAGATTGGATTGGATGAGAACCACCCTACCATCCTGAGATAGGTTAGTTGCTTTCCACTTAGCTCATTGTTTTCACAAGTTTTCCAAAGCATCATCAAAGACACAATTCTTAACTCAACCATTTACTAAAGGAATTCTTAGATACTTTTCAAGAGTCATGGAGATGGGAATGCCCATATGGATGGACAAATCCTTTACTAGATTTGGATTCACATTTGTAGGGCATTGAAAAGAGCTTTTATTATAGTTAATCGCAAGGGCAAAAATATTGGAGAAATTGTTTATCATATTCTGTATCGTGTTTAGGCTAGTGTGGGCATCTTTTGCAAAGATGATAGTGTCATCAGCAAAAGTTAAAAATGGGATAAGGGTACCATTCTTTTTAAGTTTGATGCCTATCAAAGCATCCTCTATAAAGACTGAATTATATTCATATTATTATATGTTATTATTTTGGAAAAGGTAATTTATTTATATTTTAGTAGATTTGAAAATTCGGAAAATTTTGAATATTCTGTCCTCGAGCAACGTGTTTTATTCTTAATCTTTTCGAAATCCATTCCGGCATCGTTTAAAATTGGGTTGTAGCGGATTTTAATTCCGTTTTCGAGTTGGATTATCAATAAAATTATATTACTTCCCGTAATGATTTTATAATTCGATTCAAATTGTCGAGCGTCGGGATTCGATCGGGCGAGCGGGTTTTGAGTCTTTTCCGCTAATTTGAATTGGTGTTGTGAGGACCTCTTTTAATTTCTATTTTACCTTCCTTTTCTTTTATTTCTCTCTCTCTCTCTCTCTCCCTCCCTCTCTCCCTCTTTCTCTGCCGTTACTCTGCTCACAAGTGCAGCAACCTCAAATTGAAGCTGGTCCCCTCCCTCCTCCTCTTCCTTAACCATGCCCAGCACACATTTTTGTCCCCATCCTACTATGATGCCTGCCCTGCACCTATCCCCTTTTATTTCAGAAAAATCAGAACTCATCCCTCTTCATTTTTCACTTCCAAAAACCCACACACAACACAACCCAAACTCCCTCCTTTCACCTTTGGCTTCCGAGCCACCACCACCTCCCCAATGTCTTAGTTGAGCCACCTTCTCCTCTTCGTCCAGCAGCCAGGAGCTCCCTTCGAAGCCCCGGAGTACCCCTGTTTTGTTTCGAACCAAGGGCCGAGCCAAGCCAAGCCACCACAACTCCGTTTCCTTTCCTCCTTCGTCCTTCTTTCCCCGAGACGCCAGCAGTAGCTCCATCGATGCCTCGTCGGGACCAAGAGCAGCAGCATTTGGAGGAGGAACTCGAAGACTAAGCACGAGCAGCCCCAACCTTCTCACCCCTGTTTCTTCGATTCAAACCCGGTCAAGCGAGGTCCGGCCTAAGCCTCCGACGAAGCCAATCGAGTCTCCGGCTCCGACCGAGCATTATTCGGGCGAAATGAAATCTCGGTGAGCCCTTTCTCTCTCTTTCTTCCCTGCTATGTGTATATGTGTGCCGGGTAGCCGGAAAGGGGTGGCCGGAGTCTGGGAGCGCCGCCGGAGGTCTTCCTCTTCCCTCCTCCCCTCCGTTTCCCCGGGTGGCGCTGGCATTCATTTCTTCCGTCCTTCTGTCGGCTTGAGGAAGATCGAGCTGGGGCCCATCCTTCCACCTGGGCACCGAGTCAGCATGGGGCCCTCCTTATATTTTTCCAGCTGGCTTCGGTTTGGGCTAAATAAAAGGATGGGTTTGGGCTTTTGTTTCTAGGCCTGATCCATATCCTATTCTCTTTCTTTTCTATCTGGGCCGGGTTGGATCTTTCCTTCTATTCTCTTGGATCCGGTTTCTCCCATGGGTTTGGGCCTTTTTGGTTTGTTTCAATATGTTACATTATGTATATGCTATATATATTTTAAAAGGTTTTAAGTGTAATATTAACTGATATTGGATTATTTATATATGACGCATTTTATGAGGATTTAAATATGAGAGTGAGGAATTTTAAGGTGAGTTGTTGGTTTTGATTTATAAATATGAGGTATGAACATAGGATTATTTTGATGATTTAATGTTGGAATTTATTTATAAAATATTTTTGAAATAAGAAACATGCCGGAATAATTTCTATAATGTGATTTTGAGAGATTTGTTTTAAGGTTTAAATGTTTAATGTCAGAATTTGGCCAAGTATGATTTGAGAAATTATTTTGAACATGAGTTGACTTAAATTGGGATTTATGAGTTTGAAAATATGGTTGGTATGATTTTATCAAGGGGTTTGATAAAAAGAATGATTTTGGTCGATTTGATCGTATCAGAAAGATTTTGGAAAACGGTTTTACTATCGGTCAGTTTTGAGGATGTTGAGAACTTGGGTTCGTGTGTATGAATGTTAGTCTGGTAGCTTATGGAAATGGCTTGATGATAGGTGTGTATTGCTTTGGATTTGCATTTAGGCCTTGCTTGTGTTATCTTGTTGTTCGGCTTATCCAGGTAATTTCCTTTATGGGCTTAATCAGATTCGAAAGAGAATACCTGCTTGTAAATATATGACATACTAGGTGTTGCATAAGTATTAAAGCATGCCATGTAGTATCATGCTAGGATTGCTCTTATGAATGAGCATGCGGTTACTTTGTGTGTTTGAATACAGAACGGCAGTTATCTGTGATAGTCCTAGAGTCTTTGTTAGGGTCATAAGGTAGCCTAGCCCCATCGGGTGCCCTGAGTCTATCGAGTCGATATGAGCATGATATGATAGCCCAGCACCATCGGGGAAGAGATGAGATGATATGATATGATTAGCCCAGCACCATCGGGCATGAGCATGATATATGATATGATGATGATATATGAAATGATGATGAGATATGATATGATGATGAGATATGATATGATATGATGATGCCGTGGTGAGTGCACCACCACGAGGAAATTGCTATGCTATAGCACCGAACTAGCCAGTCTCTGCACTAACGGGAAGGGGTGCAGAGGTAGGAGAGGGATATGCCACTTGGCATTGTCTTGGGCCCTTTACAGTTCTTTTCCGCACATTGTAAATTAGGATCATGTTAGCGTTATTTAATTTCCGCATTCGCATCATCTTTATATTAGCGTATGTGTATATTTGCTTGCGGGACAGGGTGTGTTGGGGTCTCGGTCTGATCCCGCTCGCACCACTTGTTTTTAGGTATGATTGCTCCCTGTCTCTATGACGTGGGAAAATCCCCTGGGTGATCGCAAAAAATCTGTCTAACCCTGCTAATTTGGCTATATGACTTAGAATTTATGTTTTGGTTTTGACCCGGCTCTGCCGTGGCTTTTGTATCTAAACAGTATTTCCGCTTTACTTTCGTTTAAATTGAATTTCTGAGACTTCGGTTGATTAGTGGTTTGAAATCTCGACCCGTACCTGAATTGCAACATCCGAACGAAGGTATCCGACCTTCAAAACGTATCCCGGATATTTATATCCGGGCCGTTACAAAGTTGGTATTAGAGCGAGGTTGTGCAATTCGGGTACACAAAGGTCGAGTGTATTTCTTGGAAAACCGCCCATGGATTTCGAAAGATTTGGAAGCGTTTTAAAGGGGAAAAATGAACTTAATATGCCTAACTCAATTGGACTAAATATGAACTTGGCTTATGATAAAAGAGGAGAACCAACTAAAAAGGGATCGAGTGGGTAGAAACGACGTTAGACCATCCCTTTTGGATGTAGTGGGAATGGGTAGACGAAATACTAGCTTGTTCTTTACAGATGGGTCTTGAAGATTCCAAGGAGATCGTTGTAATTGACGTTGACTGATTCTGTTTTGAGTGGTTGCTACGCTAGAGATCTGATTTGGATGCCCTAACAATGAAATGTGTATTGACTTATCTGTGCAAACGGGATAGCGGGAGTACCTTTATTTCTATATGGTTAAGCTCAGCTTTTGTGGAACCGCCCCTTCTCTTATGAACCCTTTTGACAGTTCAGTCGAGTCCTCCCTTTCGAATATCGGTCTCCTCCACGGGAAATTGGGTTGGTAAGCACATTGTTTTGGGAATCATGGTTAATAGGAGGGTTGCTTGGGAGAGTATTGAAAATTGGCTTTCGATGTAATTCCGAGTTAGAAAGTAAGGTGTTTCTGAGAGTGTCTTTCTTGGTTCTTATGACGATCAACCGGTTTCTTCTTGCCATGAAAACTCGTATCCGAGTCTCACGGGAAAGATGGGTGATGAGTCAGTTAGGAGGAGTCAATGCTTGCCCTTATGGATCTCTATCGGGTTATCTTGATTGCTCTGTCCATGATTGTGTGATTCTATATGCACTACTCCTTGGCCTATAGTTTGATCCTTCGTTTGAAACTGTGCCTACATGTTTGATGTTCATGATGACCATTGTGTGAGTCCGAGTTACCTATATTACGCCCTATCATCCCGACATGATCTGCTTAGTATATTGCATTGTCATACTAGGGCACGAATAAATATGTCTTATGCTAGGATGTTGTATAATTGATGTCCTCCCTGTGAATAGGTTCATGATAGTGTGATCGTTCAGTTCTAGTATCATGATAGAGTGAGCCCTTACTTGATGGATACATATTATGATTTGATGTCAACGTGCCTTATATGCTACGTAATTCCCAGTACATGTTATAATGATGATCTTTAATGTGAATTCGTAGTTGTATGAAATTCTGTACCCATTCTTGTCCCATTGCTTAGGTCCCGTGTTATGCCTTTTTTTCTCTCATGATTATATGTTGTCATCGCATTTCTACTTGGTCTATTGATCGTGATTGATTTGAAACATGAACCACAAGATATGAATCTATATGATTGTTGCTTCTTCTGAATTAGGTCCATGATAGTGTGATCGACTCTTCTTTATATGAATGCCTCATAAGATGTGCTCTTTAGCATGCTAGCCGATGATGCCTCGATGCTCATCATTCATTTTGTGACAAGAATCTGTAGCATGCCCATCTATTTTGTATTCCTCAGATTAACTATTGTTGATGATTTTGCAAATTAGTATTGTTATGTGTTAATTGTGCTAAATTGAGGACATGTTACTGTGAGTGAGTTTTTGATAAACACATGTTTCCTCCCAGTATACATCGATTCGAACTCCTGTCCCCGTCTCCTAGTCATGTTGCCCCGTTACCTAGCCTTGCTCTATACCTTGTTACATTTCCTCTCATGCTACTATGTCGTTGAGATGTGATTGATTGAACTCTTACATATCGTCATATTAATCAATCTAGTGCATATATGTATCATATGTTATGTTAGCCATTAGTAACCTATAGGATTCTTGATTGTGACCTGTGCAAACTCTACCTTCCTTACACTATTGTGATTCTCTCTTGAGCTAGGTACCTAATAGTGTGGCTCTTCCCTCTTTCTGTTCTCTTAACATGTTTCACTCGTCTTGAGTAGATCGATGTTGAATTAAAAGATCGACTTGCTTTCCATGATGATTAATCCTACCGTGCTTACCTGATATCGCTCGGTAGTGTTTTTCGCATTACACAATGAAATTCTCTCGTGCTTGCATGAACGTATGACTTGACACCTCGCATGATCACACACCACGCTATATCATGATTTCGCATACGCATGACGCATAAATGTTAGAATGAATCTAGTCGAATTACCTTGATTGTATTCATGTTCGATATGTGCTAGTATGTCTTGTAGGGCTTATGATTTCCAATATGACCCGCTGAATGATCACGTGTTGTATTTGTTCTATGATGTGATAACTATTGTACCATATATGTACTCTATGACGGTTCGTTCTTAGCATGATTATAATCTAGCACCCATGATGTCCTTCTTGTTACTTTTGATAATGCCTCATCTTTCGTGAATATTACGTTGAACTCCTCTAAATGATTCTTGACTATGCTTGTATCACATTATGTATCGCTAGTATCATGTAGGAACCATGCTCTCTAGATGTATCTCGTCATATGATTACGTGCCATGCTTTACCTAATATATGATCATTGTGTTAGATGAGATAGTTACTATGCTGCTCTTATGTGTTCTCCTATGACGCTTCACCTGTTTGTTACGACATACCTTGCCATGATATATTTGGACCCATTTGTTGAAGTGTATACCATGCTTTTACATTGTTCATATGCATGATGCTCGTTATCTTCACTAAATTCCGTATGACTTCGAATCATACACGACTATTGTTGGTTCCGCATAGCTTGCTTGAAGTTGCTAGGCATATCTGCTTCCGTGGAATGATAGACTACTAGCTTGTTTCACATGCATCAGTATAGGACTCGATTGTGCCGTTAGAATGAATGTGTACGTCGTTGTTCCTTGAGATAGGTACATGTTAGTGTGGATTAATGTGATTGATATGCTCCATGATGAATTCGTGCTTGTTGTCACAATTGTAACCTAATGGACTTCCATAAAGGCATCGTTACTATTCCCGGGTCAGAGTCTTGTCTCTAGTCGTGTCATCTTTAGCTTGGTCCATTTTGTCTCCGAAAGAAACGTTGGGTTGTCCGCTCTTGTCACTCCCCCTATCTCCGCTAACTTAAACTCCTATGTGATACATGGGATGAGCGACCGCATAGAAGAGGGGATGGGAAGTTAGATAGTGATAGAGCCGCGCAGCGGAAGCGTGGGCCCATGACCCAAGGGCCTCAGGATCGACGATGTCGACGGAACAAGCTCACTTCGAGGGTTGCGATTATTGAGTACGATATGACTTGCAGGCGGGAGCGTCCTCTATTCGAATTGCTAACCCTTTCTGAGCTTGTTGATGGTGTACATCACTGACTTGATGTGGGAAATTGCGTGTTGATGTGATGACTTGGTAATGATTGTTGCCTGATTATCCGTTGGCTATGATGAGATATATGATTCGATGCATGACAGTCCTAATGTGCCATGATGATTTGATGTGATGCTATTCTGAGTTGCTAAGCTTGATCTAAATTCCTTGCCTATAAAAGTATGAACTGCAAATGTTGTGAAACCTGGATTGTTTATCTGATAAGGTTATGATGAAACTTGCTAGTTGAATTGACTTTATTCATATATGGTGTTTTGCAATAATTTTGAGCATCACGGTAAATTCAGACTTAGTAATATATATAGTTACAATGCCTAATGATGAACTAATTAATGATGCTATTGATATAAATGCTAGTTGACATGATGTAATCCTTATGTGTAATAATGTCCATGATTGCTTCTTCTTTGAACATGTGAGTGAGGTCCTTTGGTAGAATGGTCGGAGAGCGGTGAAGGAAATTGAGCGGTTAGAATGATCGATGGTGGTGTGAGGTAAGTCACAGGAGAGGGGTTTGGCTTAAGTTGGAACGAGTGAGTTTTGAGAGCTATAAGGGGTGATGCTTAGTGGGTTCCGATGAGCTTCAAGATGAATCATAGGATGCAAGGGTGCTCGGGTGTGAAAACAAAGATAGGGGTTGGACACTTAGAGGTGGATTGCTAGTGAGAGTGCTTGGCGAAATGAGGGGTAAGACTGGAGTGTCAAAATGAGTTGGGGTTTCTTTGGGAATTTTATCCGAGTTGGTGATTCTAGATGAAGATTTGGTCTTGGCTTGAGAGTTGGAGATGAGCGGTCGGGGTTTGCGTTTTATTATAACTACAATAATGTGCAAAACTTTCTTGATGATGTGATTATGAACTGGCATGATGTTGGATAGCGACCATGATAAACCTGTATGGCATGATATTACATGTGGATATGCAATACTGAATTAAAATTGGTAGTGACAACTATGAACATGATATAATGATACATTGCTATCCTACTATGTTGTTCTAAAAGCATGTTATAATGTGTTGTATGAATCATGAGAAGATGATACGTTGTTATGTGAAAGCATGAAGTTATACTATATGGTTGATAAACATGATTATGAATAGGTAAGTGATGAATATGACTTGGATCATGAACATGACTTATGTGCATATATGAGATGATGGTGCATGATTGCTAATGATCGTTATATGGCATTGTCATGAGCTAAGATGATGTCTGGAGAGCATGTTGACATTTCGACGTTGTTATACTGCTTGATCTTCCCTGGTGATTTAATCTTAATAGCATGATTTTGTTTGGGTTGATGTGTTGATAAGTAGTTTTTTTTCGTTGACTTATGATGAAATTTCACTATGGCTAACCTTGCAAGTATCAATGATTGATGTGACAGTATGTTATGATAATGCTGAATAGAAATTGGATAGGATGACTATGTGAATTTATGCTATAAATGAGATCCCTTTTATGACTGGTTTCACTTGTGTTGCGATGTTGAAATGCGATCGTGAGATTCGACTTGTAGTAGCATACTGACACCATGACACCTAACCTCTTTGATCTCTTGACATGTGTACTTGCGTGATAAGTTATGCGAATTCGATGATGCACTTGTGATGCCTTCTGTATGAGGTAGATATATTTTATGACTCATGGTACGATGTTAAGATTTTGTTATTTCTTTTGGCATGTTCTGA
Source organism: Persicaria maculosa (assembly GCA_963922045.1). Taxonomy (NCBI): domain Eukaryota; kingdom Viridiplantae; phylum Streptophyta; class Magnoliopsida; order Caryophyllales; family Polygonaceae; genus Persicaria; species Persicaria maculosa. The sequence continues at coordinate 60,220,669 of OY998267.1, forward strand.
AGGGATGGTATGTAACGACCCAAAAGTATGGATATCCGAATATGCCTCCATAAATCCACTTAGAGGATTTATAAGGTTCGGATGATCCGGTTATTCGGGGAATGTTATAGAAGAGTTTTGAATTCTTCCGTGAGCTTTAGATCTTACGACCGAGTACGAGTTATTTAGTTAAGTTATTTATTTTAAGCGGAAGCGATGGTTTTCGAAAGTGGGGATTTCGAACCCCTAGAAATGCGCGCGCCCGTTGGAGGTGTTCACCTGTCCTAGGTACTATCGTATAAATGATTTTCAAGTCAGAAATATAAAGTGCGGAAATAACGTACATCAAAGTCGCCGCGGCATAGCCGGGTCAAAACCAAATCAAAGTAAGCGAGAAAGTAAAGAGTGCGTAAGTCATGCCTCACTCGCTCTAATCGTCCCAAAATGCCTGTCCCGACAACCATCCGATCCACATAAGTAAGTCATATCGGGTAAGGGGTACCTGAATCTAAAAACAAGAAATAAATCGGGGTCAATCATTGGAAAGATGCACACTCAATGCCATATAAAGAGGCATACTTAAACTACATGAATGTTAAAATGTAACACATAAGCAAGTGTATAGATATATATAAATGCGAAATAAACACACAAGGGCCCGTATCATCATCGTAATCATCGTAATCATCATCATCATCATCACCATCATATCATAATATCTTCTCAAACGTACTCATCCTTCTCAAACATACTCATTCTTCCTCATCATATGTATTTCATCATTTCATTCTTGTTCCAACTAGTATAAGTCGTCTATTCAGGTTTTTGACGGCCGTCCTACCATAGACATATAGCATACATATGAATTATTGGATTTACTAAGTTCATCCTACGTCATATTACCGGTTTATATTCCAAAACATGTTACTAGGTCGCGTGATGTATGAAGACTCTCGATAAGACAAATAGTATCACATAAATCCATCATGAGTAAGTCCAGGGGACTTACCTGGAGTCCGGAGAATAAGCAAGCAATAAAATGTGCAACCAAGGATCCAATCAACAAGAGCCTAGAAATTTCATTAAGCTTTCATTAGGTGGTATTCTAATACATGGTACCCAACCTAATAATCAACATACATCCACACGAGGTTCACGATTCTATAGATTATGCACTTCGGTTAAGTGATCCGGACATAACCAGTTATAATCTATATCGTATTATCACATAATCGATTTTCTTCTTATCGGATCATAAACCAAGTTATGGATATACTTCATTTCTGTATTTTATATGCTCTATGTTTCGGTTATGCCATCATATATTTAACCATATTCTTAGCATTCCCTTAACCAAGGTTTGTTTAATCGAGCCATTATAAACACTGGTTACTAAAATTATAATAACTCTTGATCCAACCGTTGGATTGACCTAATGTTTTAAGATCAGTTAGATAACATTTCCATGAACATCATATTAAGATTTCAGCCGCATCAAACAGTTGGATTGGAAATAAAGTCCAAATTACAGAGGCACATATATCCATTTTGTTTTTTGACGTTTGCTACAAAACGCAACCAAAAACACATAGAGGCTCCACTTCCTAAGCCCTTTCCAAGCACACAAGATCTATTCCTAGAGAGGGGGAAGGCGGATGAGGGATTACCTAGCGAGGATGTCAAGAACGTACTTCAGACAACTTCCGAGACCTTTGGGACCTTCCAAACACCTTGTACATATTTGTCAAAAAAAACCCCATACAAATGGGTTAGGAATTTGCTTGAAAATGAAGGAGAGCGGCCATAAAAGAAGTTAGAACTCAGTTTTGAAAGAAAAGGTTGGAGCTTACCAAGAAAACAAGTGAAGAACTCAAGATCTCTCAAGGAACACTTTCTGCAGCCTTAAAGATGCACGTTTTTGGCTGGGCAAACGACCTTGGATTTTTGGGTTTGAGATAGATTTGGAAAGCTGGGTTCAAGAAGGATCCATGACCACCGAGTTTGCTCAATTTGGATGAGTATGGAGGGAGATATGCAAGTTTTGGTGCAAGGTGTCCAAAAAGGACCTACAATGGAGGAGGGGGGTTTTTCTTTGGGTTTTCAAGGGGAGTGCTGGCTAGGGCTTGTGTGAATGGATTCCTTGAGCTGCTGGGGTCAGTTTATAAACAGAAGGAGGAGGAAAGGGGCTCATTTAGTCAAAGCATGGGTGTGATGGGAAGGAAGTGATGGGGGTGGTTGAACTAGAATATGAGCCTAGTTAGTTTCCATCCAATTCAAATGGGGTTGGTAGCTCCTTGTTGGGCATTGGTTTGGATAGGGCAGCTGACCTCTTTAACATAACGTAAAACCCGAGCTCGTGATGCGTTAAAATCCGTTACGTTAATAAGATACGAGAAAAGTGGCTTGGGTACATATTTCTTCATAAAATCCCGAATTAAACCAATGTAAAGTCATCCATAAAATTTTAAATTTTCCAGGTTTTCATAATCATAAGGGAGGATAATATTCGGATTATCCTACGGATATTTTATAAATATTAATTAAATTCCGGTCTTTACATGGTATGATTTATTTTATGGGTAATCATGTTGTGCAGTTGAGATGTCGATTGGTTGAGATTATCATGATTGATGTTGAGATTGTCATATGACAGGTGGCTGATGATGTTATGAGTCGATGAGTTGATTATTTATGTGTATATTGAGTTGAGGATGATGATAAAATGATTCTGGAAACTAGGAATAGAATTTGGGATTAGCCCTTAGAGGTGGATGATTCCACCTCCTACCTTCTGAATTTGATTGATTGGTTTGCGAGAAGCTGATTTGGTTTTTGGGAGATTTTGACGAAATCTTGATTTGAAAGGATTTGACTTGTTTTGGTGTAAAGTTGCTTGATTAAACATCGAATTTTAAGATTTTGAGCGGTTTTAAAAATGGCCAACTTGGGGGTTTAAAGACGTCGAGAGTTTCAACGATTTAGATGACAATCTTTCCATTTACAAAACGCTTTGAGGTTTACGAAATGGATTTACATTATGACATCTCACGAAGTGGATACAAGCATTTTATAGGGGCGCTTATAGATTGCTTGCTAAGACCTAGTCGGACGCTATAATACTTTTAGAGTTGTGATACTTCCGAAAGGTCGAAGCGAGGATGTGATAAGGCCGCTTATTACACACTTGACAAGATCAATTGGAGATGTCACGACCATGACTAGGGTGTTGTGAGAATCCCGGAAGACACAACCGAGATGATTACAAGATCCTTAGACATGGTCCTCGGACTCACCGATTTTAAAACTTCACCCCCTTTGCTTTAAAATGATTTTAGTCTCGAGGACGAGACTTGTTTTTAGAGGTGGATAAATGTAAAGACTGAATTATATTCATATTATTATATGTTATTATTTTGGAAAGGTAATTTATTTATATTTTAGTAGATTTGAAAATTCGGAAAATTTTGAATATTCCGTCCTCGAGCAATGTGTTTTATTCTTAATCTTTTCGAAATCCATTCCGGCATCATTTAAAATTGGGTTGTAGCGGATTTTAATTCCGTTTTCGAGTTGGATTATCAATAAAATTATTTTACTTCCCGTAATAATTTTATAATTCGATTCAAATTGTCGAGCGTCGGGATTAGATCGGGCGAGCAGGTTTTGAGTCTTTTTCACTAATTTGAATTGGTATTGTGGGGACCTCTTTTAATTTCTATTTTACTTTCTTTTTCTTTTATTTCTCTCTCTCTCTCTCTCTCTCTCTCTCTCTCTCTCTCTCTCTCTCTCTCTCTCTCTCTCTCTTTCCCTCTCTCCCTCTTTCTCTGCCGTTACCCTGCTCACAAGTGCAGCAACCTCAAATTGAAGCTGGTCCCCTCCCTCCTCCTCTTCGTTAACCATGCCCAGCACACAATTTTGTCCCCATCCTTCTATGATGCCTGCCCTGCACCTATCCCCCTTTTATTTCAGAAAAATCAGAACCCATCCCTCTTCATTTTTCACTTCCAAAAACCCACACACAACACAACCCAAACTCCCTCCTTTTACCTTTGGCTTCCACCATCTCCCCAATGTCTCAGTTGAGCCACCGTCTCCTCTTCGTCCAGCAGCCAGGAGCTCCCTTCGAAGCCCCGGAGTAACCCTGTTTTTTTCCGAACCAAGGGCCGAGCCAAGCCAAGCCACCACAACTCTGTTTCCCTTCCTCCTTCGTCCTTCTTTCCCCGAGACGCCAATAGTAGCTCCATCGACGCCTCGTCGGGACCACGAGCAGCATCATCTGGAGGAGGAACCCGAAGACCAAGCTCGAGCAGCCCCGACCTAAGCCTCCGACGAAGCCAATCGAGTCTCCGGCTCCGACCGAGCATTCTTCGGGCAAAATGAAATCTCGGTGAGCCCTTTCTCTCTCTTTCTTCCCTGCTGTGTGTATGTGTGTGTCGGGTAGCCGGAAAGGGGTGGCCAGAGTCCGGGAGCGCCGCCGGAGGTCTTCCTCTTCCCTCCTCCCCTCCGTTTTCCCGGGCGGCGCTGGCCTTCTTTTCTTCCGTCCTTCTGTCGGCTTGAAGAAGATGGAGCTGGGGCCCATCCTTCCACTTGGGCGCCGAGTCAACATGGGGCCCTCCTTATATTTTTTCCAGCTGGCTTCGGTTTGGGCTAAATAAAAGCATGGGTTTGGGCTTTTGTTTCTAGGCCTGATCCGGATCCTATTCTCTTTCTTTTCTATCTAGGCCAGGTTGGATCTTTCCTTCTATTCTCTTGGATCCGGTTTTTCCCATGGGTTTAGGCCTGTTGGGTTTGTTTCAATATGTTACATTATGTATATGCTATATTTTGTTATATTTCTGATTTTTCGGAATATATATATATATATCTATATATATATATATTTGATATGAAATTATTAACATATATATTTTAAAAGGTTTTAAGTGTAATATTAATTGATATTGGATTATTTATATATGACGTATTTTATGAGGATTTAAATATGAGAGTGTGGAATTTTAAGGTGAGTTGTTGGTTTTGATTTATAAATATGAGGTATGAACATAGGATTATTTTGATGATTTAATGTTGGAATTTATTTATATAATGTTTTTGAAATAAGAAACATGCCGGAATAATTTCTATAATGTGATTTTGAGAGATTTGTTTTAAGGCTTAAATGTTTAATGTCGGAATTTGGCCAAGTATGATTTGAGAAATTATTTTGAACATGATTTGACTTAAATTGGGATTTATGAGTTTGAAAATATGGTTGGTATGATTTTATCAAGGGGTTTGATGGAAAGAATGATTTTGGTCGATTTGATCGTATCGGAAAGATTTTGGAAAACGGTTTTACTATCTGTCGGTTTTGAGGATGTTGAGAACTTGGGTTCATGTGTATGAATGTTAGTCTGGTAGCTTATGGAAATGGCTTGATGATAGGTGTGTATTGCTTTGGATTTGCATTTAGGCCTTGCTTGTGTTATCTTGCTGTTCGGCTTATCCAGGTAAGTTCCTTTATAGGCTTACTCAAATTCGAAAGAGAATACCTGCTTGTAAATATATGACATACTAGGTGATGCATAAGTATTAAAGCATGCAATGTAGTATCATGCTAGGATTGCGCTTATGAATGAGCATGCAGTTACTTTGTGTGTTTGAATACAGAACGGCAGTTATCTGTGATAGTCCTAGAGTCTTTGATAGGGTCATAGGGTAGCCTAGCCCCATCGGGTCCCCTAAGTCTATCGAGTCGATATGAGCATGATATGATAGCCCAGCACCATCGGGCAAGAGATGAGATGATATGATATGATTAGCCCAGCACCATCGGGCATGAGTATGATATATGATATGATGATGATATATGAAATGATGATGAGATATGATATGAAGATGAGATATGATATGATATGATGATGCCGTGGTGAGTGCACCACCACGAGGAAATTGCTATGCTATAGCACCGAACTGGCCAGTCTCTGCACTAACGGGAAGGGGTGCAGAGGTAGGAGATGGATATGCCACTTGGCATTGTCTTGGGCCCTTTACAGTTCTTTTCCGCACATTGTAAATTAGGATCATGTTAGTGTGATTTTATTTCCGCATTCGCATCATCTTTATATTAGCGTATGTGTATATTTGCTTGTGGGACAGGGTGTGTTGGGGTCTCGGTCTGATCCCGCTCGCACCACTTGTTTTGAGGTATGATTGCTCCCTGTCTCTATGGCGTGGGAAAAGCCCTCTGGCGATCGCAAAGAATCTGTCTAACCCCGCTAATTTGGCTATATGACTTAGAATTTATGTTTTGGTTTTGACCCGGCTCTGCCGTGACTTTTGTATCTAAACCGTATTTCCGCTTTACTTTCGTTTAAATTGAATTTCTGAGACTTCGGTTGATTAGAGGTTTGAAACCTCGACCCGTACCTGAATTGCAACTTCCGAACGAAGGTATCCGACCTTCAAAATGTATCCCGGATATTTATATCTGGGCCGTTACAAAGTTGGTATCAGAGCGAGGTTGTGAAATTCGGGTACACAAAGGTCGAGTGTAGGTCTTGGAAAACCGCCCATGGATTTCGAAAGATTTGGAAGCGTTTTAAAGGGGCAAAATGAACTTAATATGTCTAACTCAATTGAACTAAATATGAACTTGGCTTATGTTAAAAGAGGAGAACCAACTAAAAAGGGATCGAGTGGGTAGAAACGGCGTTAGACCATCCCTTTTGGATGTAGTGGGAATGGGTAGACGAAATACTAGCTTGTATCTAAACCGTATTTCCGCTTTACTTTCGTTTAAATTGAATTTCTGGGACTTCGGTTGATTAGAGGTTTGAAACCTCGACCCGTACCTGAATTGCAACATCCGAACGAAGGTATCCGACCTTCGAAATGTATCCCGGATATTTATATCCGGGCCGTTACATCCTCCAACAATGCTTCTTTATGAAGTTCTCTAGATAATCCTTCCATTACAAGAACAAAGAGATAGGGAGCAAGGGGATCTCCTTGTCTGATGCCTCTATTAGGTTTAAATTGAGGCCCTGGGGTGTTGTTAACTAGAACAGAGAATGAGGTAGTAGTGATACATTTCATAACCCAGCTGATCCAAGTTGGGTGGAATCCAAATTTTTCAAGAACTGCTTTAATGTAACTCCATTTAATTTTTTCGTAAGCCTTTTCTATATCCAATTTTAATGTCATCCAGCCTTTCTTGCCTTTTTGTATATGGAAAGAGAGAAATATTTCATGAGCTATAAGAGTATTATCCTGAATTGATCTTCCTTCCACAAAGGCTCCTTGGAGAGGATTTTTGAGCTTGGGAAGGATTGGTTTTAATCGGTATGCAATTAATTTTGAGATTACTTTATAAATAGTGTTGCATAGGCTGATAGGCCTGTAGTGATTGATAGTTTTTGGGTTATCTATTTTTAGGATAAGAGCAATAAAAGTTTGATTAATTTCAGTTAATAGTTGGCCCGAGTGGAAGATTGCTTTGATAGCTTTGCAACAAGAGGGACCAATAATATTCCAGTATTTTTTATAAAATTCAGGGGGGTAGCCATCAAGGCCTTGAGATTTATCCTTTGCCATAATAAATAGAGTTCGTTTGATCTCCGCATTCGAGGGTTGAGCTATAAGATTATTATTTTCAGCTTGAGTTATTTGGGGTTGGATATTCCAAACTTCGTTTTGGGCAATCTATTTTTGATTATGGCCTATAAATCTCTCAGCTATCTCGCTCGTGATATGATCCAAAATTAAGTCTTGATTAGTTAAAATAAGGTTTTGTTTCGTAGTAAAGGATCTAGTGGATCTTCTAAAAAATTTTATTCTAGCTGTTACATGGAAATATTCAGTGTTCTTGTCACCTAGCTGAAGGTGCTTGATCTTAGCTCTTTGTTTCCCCTGTTCAATAAGTGGAACGTAATAGCAAGCAGAACTTTTTATGTTCTAACCTTGCTAGTTTAAGTTCTTCTCTGGTTGATATCTTACCCCAAGGCAAGCAATCTTGGATAGATTTAATTTGGTTTTCAACCTTGGAAAGTTGTCTAGAACTATTGTTAGGACGTGACTTGCACCACAGTTTTATCTTCCTTTTTAATAGCTTCTGCTTTTGCATGAGTTTGTATCCATTGGAACCTTTCATTTTGTAACACCATACTTTCTGGACCATGGCTTCTAGAGCGTCATTGGTTGGCCACGCCATTTCGAATTTGATAGGAGAACCTTTCCTCCTACCTTGAAGACCTATTTCTAGGGAGATCGGGCTATGATCTGAATTGAAGAAGGGATGGTGTTTTGTGCAGAGGTTAGGAAACCAGTTCAAGATTTGTTGATGGGCCATAATTATATCAAGTCGTTCATAGGTGTTATTGAGAGAAGATTTGCCTTTTCTCCATGTAAATGGCAAACCACTATAAGGTAAAGTATGTAGGCCTAGTTCCTCTTTAACATTTCTCAATCTTCTAAATTTGTTAAGGGTGTGAGGAGCTCCTCCAACCTTTTCTGTATCATTTTCGATATGGTTCGATTCCCCAATCACAAGAATTGGGAGGTTGTATTTGCTTACAGGAAGGTAAAATTGCTGCCAGAATTGGTCTTTTTCATTTTCAACCGAAGGGGCATAAACAAACACTAGCATCAACTCGTGCTTTTCTATACTAATTCTGATCATAATAAACCTTTGATTTGATTCAAGTATTTCACTTATCTCTTCAATATTTGATTTTGGAAGTACCCAGATGCCTCCTTTACGTCCATTTGATTGGATGCAAAGTGATTTGTGGAATCCAGAGCTCTTTAACTGAGCTTTGTTATGAGGGATGCTAGTTCGAAATAAATATCAAATAAAATATAAACTCAAATCGATCTCCAAGCCTTCTCAAATAAATTACAAGAATCCCTCCCAATGTAGTAGTAGGGTATTCAGGATCGAATCCACGAGGAGGTATGTCAGCGGTTCCTAAGCTTGCAATCACGATCAATTTCGACTCCAGAAGATCACTCCATATCGAGTAGATCAGTCGATATCGACTACAGTTCCAGTCGATTTCCAGAAAATTCTTGCAAAAGACAAAAGCAACAGTCGATGTCGAGTAGAGCACTCGATATCGGGTCAGTCACTTCATATCAACCTGTGCAGTCGATTTCAAGTCTTCGCAGAAACTGTAAACGCAACCAAATTTGTCGGAAAAAAGTCTGAAGAATATAAGGATGATAAGGGAACGATGAAGAGAATAAAAATAGTGATTTGCATAAGATTCAATAAACTAAAAACCTCCAAGATCGGGGATTCATGCCACAACGACAACCATATAAGCCTTATGCCAAATTCATGAAAGATTATGCTTTTTCGTCAAATAACTTTCGTTGCTAACAATTAGGTGATTTAGAGGCTCTCGCATAAACCCTAAGTGTTACTATCCAATTTCATAATTAATCCAAATTCACAATATGATTGGCTTTCACTTCAATGATGCAAATAAGGATTGCCTACTACTTTCGTAGAACAATCATGCATATAGGATAGAAGACGGAATCGCATAAAAATCATACCTTTGATGCATAGACTTACATGGCTATCGCCGGGCTCACCCCGGCCCTAGAAGTAAGGGAACTACTCGCGCTTCATCATCATTCACATCATCATCATCATCATGGAAAAAATAAACCTTAATTGAAATTGCAAACGTCGAAAGAGTACAACCGAACAAAGCAAAATCCGCTCTCGCTCTCCTCTACTCCACTCGGCCTCCCTCTCTCTCCTAAAACTGAAATTCTTTGTGAATGTATGTGTGTGCTTGTAATTGAATGATTGAAACTCATCCCTAATGGCTTCTAATTATAGATCTCAAACCTTGCTATCCAAGGATAAGAAAATCTATCTATATTCCTAAGATAAAACTAAATAAAGTAAATAAATAAAATCACTTTAGGTAAGTATGAATTCACCCTATAGGATAATAAGTCTGATAGGAAAGGATAAAAGATCTCGACTTGATGTAGATTTAACTCCATCCTTCGGATAAGATTTTATCAAAAACTGTCGGATCTGTCAGCAGCGTCGCTCGATATCGAGTAGCTTCAGTCGATATCAACCACTTCTCTTCTATCTCGAGCCAGCTCTACTCGACCTCGGATTTTTGCACTCGAACTCTATCACTTCACTCAATTTGGGGCACTCGATATCGACCAGCTTATGTCGATATCGACCAGTCTGTGTCGAGTTGCATTGTTCTTCTCCTGGCTCGATTTCTGGTGTTCAAATTCCACTAGATGTCGAGTCATTTGGTTGATTTCGACTCCTCAGTAGACTTCAAGTAAATTGCTCCAATTTTGCCTCGATTTCTGCGAAATGACACAAGAACTCGTGTAGACCTCTATAATTGGCAAATAAACATAAACTACACAAATCTTATGCTTTCCCAACCAATATGCATGAAAATATAGAAGAAATCGAAGTAAAAGTATATGAAAAATATGGCAATTTGAGCGCACATCAAGCTTCCAAGGATGCTGTCTCGGATTTAGTTTCTGTAAGGACTATTAGATCAAGGTTATTTGTAAAACAAAATTGATTGATTTCTTGCCACAAAAGTGGCCTCCTGGTGCCTCTCACATTCCAATAAGCAATATTAATCATATAACAACTTGATATAATAAACTTTCTGATGCTTCATCATATAATGAATTTCAAACTTTACAAATTTAGGTCTACATTTTATAATTCTAGTTTGATCGAGATCTTGCCATATACAGCTATAGATAGGATCCTTCCTTGTTATGTGAACTCCTAGGTTGTCCATGGACTCGATCCTCTTGTTCTTGCCTATGTCAGCCTTTCTTGGTTGTTGGATCAACTAAAGCTTCTAAATCACATACATTCTATTTCTAGATTTTGCTTTATAGGTGAACTTTGTAGCAACAAGTTTGGTAATAGCTTTGTTTTGCAAAGGTTTAAGTGTAGGGTTGGGGCAACTTACCACCACCTGATTTCCAAAGATTTCAGTGGGGTCCAGCTTAAAGTTTTTATTTTGAGTATGAAGGAGAAACATACCTGTCAAGCCTCCTTCGCACCTCTTTATAGTCTTCATTATAAGCCTGCACTTGGTTAGTATATTCTCACCCCTGAAATTTGGTGAAATGTATACATACATACATATAGTTGGTAAGCTGCCCAAACCATACCAATAAACCTTGGCAACACAAAAATTCTACAAAAACTATTGCAACCAAGCATAAGAAACTTCTACCATCTTCTATGTGGTTTAACTCGATGTTGGTGGTTTCCGGATGTAATCTCATGAAATCAATGATCTGTAGAGTGATGGTATTCCATATTTTTCTCTTGGATGCCATCACTGCCAGGATTCCTATGTGGCTATGGCCTCTAATTTTTTAGTTTATCACTAGTTTAATCATTATATATATATATATATATATATATATATATATATATATATATATATATATATATATATAGATGATAGATCATGTGTAAGCAAGTTTTACTATGTAATTTGTGAGCAAATCTGGAGCGTTAGATTAAGAAGATCAAACGGATGAGATTAAAAGTAACTTGTGAATAGTGACATTATTCGTAGGTACCAAGTGATTATTCGTATGTACGTACATATGAATAATCCTTTGTTGCATACGAATAATTACATTATTATACACGAATAATCGCTTGGTACCTACGAATAATTTCTCTGCTCATAAATTACACCGTAAGGGTTGCTTACACGGGATCCAACCTCTATATATATATATATATATATATATATATATATATATTAGTTCAGCGAGATGGGACACAAGGTGAGGAGTCCTAAGTACTAAGTATCCGGGGCCATTCATGACACCCATGTTTGCGACTCGCAAGAAGGCAGTACTAAGGTTAGAGAGGTAAAACCATTATAGTGAAAAAAGCATTGAGCGATGAGTGAAAGGTGAGAAATATTATGAAGAAGGAATGTGGAAAGTTGGAAAGAAAGTTTCCTCGGATTTACCACCACATGGCCAAAAATTAGCCCACCTTTAGCCTTTTACCAATCTACTTCTCATAAGCTTGCAAAAGTCCTCTTGATTATTAATGCTATGTTGAACAAAATTGTTTTATGCGTATAAACCTCCTTTTGTGAGTATGATGTTGCTTTTATTCACAGGCATGGATATTGTTGACATTAGTACCTTTTTGAGGATGACAATTGAGTGTAGGGACATATGAGAATGAATCTATGATGATGAGGGTTTACTGATGTGCGCGTAAATTGCCATATTTTCTATGCACATTTATGTCCATTTTATCGTTATTTGCATGCATATTAGGTGGGAAATCATAAGATTAGTGTAGTTTATGCATAATTGTCAAATATAGAGGTCTGCACGAGTTTTTGTTTGATTTCGCAGAAATCGAGACGAAAATGAACGGAATTTGGACAAGTAAAGGAGAGCGAAAAAAGAACTCGAAGTCTACTGAAGAGGTCGAAATCGAGGATTAACCTCGACATCGAGTGAAATAGAGAAACCAGGAATCGAGCAGAGGAAGAACAGAGAATGTCAACACAGAAGAGGTCGATATCGATGTCTGAAGGTCGATATCGAGTGGCCTAAATTGAGCATATTGATAGAAGTCGAGTGCCAATCCGAGGAAGAGAAGGAGTGCTCGAGATAAGATAAAGGGAGGTCGATATCGAGGTCCCAAGGTCGATATCGATGTTGCCAGCAGAAAGATTTGAATAAGTTTTTAATAGAATTCTATCCGAAGCATTTGAGATAATCCTAAAGTCGAGATCTTCTATCCAATCATCACCAGACTTCATCCTTTATGAGTTTTACCAAGGAGTTTTTAGTTTTTACCTTTATTTAGTTTTATCTTAGAGAATAAAGATAGGTTTTCTAATCCTTGAATAGCAAGATTTGAGATCTATAATTAGAGGCCATTAGTGCTGAGTTTAAGACTTCAATTTAAGTCATTCAAACACATAGTTACGTAGAGAATTTGTAGAGAGAGAGAGAGAGAGGCCGAGTGGAGTTTGTGAAGCGAGACAGAGTGGCTTTGTTCGGTTGTAATTTCTTTCTTTTGTTAAATCAAAGTAGTTTCTTTTCAATAATGATGATGAGTTCAACAATGAGGCGCGAGTAGTCAACCCACTTCTAGGGTCGGGGTGCGCCCGACGATAGCAATATAGGGTAAGTGCATCAAAGGTATGATTTTTATGCGATTTCGTCTTATATCCTATGCATGATCCTTTGCGAAAGTTAGGGAGATTCATTATTTGCATTATTGAAACAAAAGCCAATCATATTGTGAATTTGGATTACTCATAAATTGGATGGTAACTCTTAGGTTTTATGCGAGAGCCTCTAATCACCTAAGTGTTGGTAATGAAAGTTATTTGACGGAAAGACATTAAATTTCATAACTTTAGCATCATACTTGCATGATTTTCGTTGTGGCATGAATCCCCGACCTTGGAAGCTTTTAGTTTATTGAATTCTTATAGAAAGTTTGAGTTTTTACTTCTGTCCATCTTTCACTAACCATTCTACGCTCTTCGGACTTCTTTTCGCACAAATAGGTTACGAATACAATTTCTGTTGCAGACATCGAAATCGACTGGCAAGGTTGATATCGAGGTTCATCTCGGCGTCGACTTCTTTGCTTTTGTCTTCTGCAGGAAAATCACTGGAAATCGACCAGAAATGAGGTCGATATCAACCAGACACCTCGATATCGAGTGTCTCTTGGAGTCGAAAGCTTGATTGTGACAGCAACTAAGGAAGCGCTGACATACCTCCTCCTGGATTCGATCCTGAATTACCCAACCACTACATCGGGAGGGATTCTTGTATTTTATTTACTTGAACGGGGAGTTGGCTTAGTTGTGATATTTATTTTATATTTTGTTTAAGCGAATCTACCTCCCCTACGAACAAATTGGCGCCGTTACCGGGGAGGCAATCAATCGCCACCTAAGGTTTCTCACGATCTTCTTTAGTGCTTATTTTGCAGGTTTATACGACGCTCTGATCGCGGACCTATCCTGGAAAGCATAGACAAGCCTGAACGTTTCTTCCATCTTTGCAACAAAGCTATTCAAATCATGGCAGATAACGAGACACAGGCTGATACCATAGAGCGGTTGAGGAAAGAAATTAAGGATCACAACGCTACAACCGCTGCTGAGAGGGCCGTCGCTACTGCTGAGTGAGCCCGTGCTGATAGGGAAGAGGATCCGCTTAGATAAGCCCAAGAGCGGTTCAATCAGTATCCACAGACGGCGATGAAATATATGCATCCGCCGCTACATGTTCCTGAATCCACTATTTTAATTCCTCCTTCTAACTATGAAATAAAGATTAACTTCCTATCTGAGATTAAAAGAAACACTTTTGAAGGAAGACCGAATGAATGCCCATTGCAACATATCTCTACTTTTATGGACTTATGTCAAACTATTGCTGATGGTGTAAATTTAGAGTATGTTAGACTAAAGTCTTTCCGATGGTCTTTGGCAGGGAAGGCATTGTAGTGGCTAAAGAGTTTGGCTCCACGCTCGCTGAGGACATGGGTAGAGGTGAAGGATGCGTTCCTAAAAAAATTCTTTCCTCCATAAAAAACGGCAATGCTGCGGCAAAGGATCACCGCTTTCAAACAAAAGCCAGGTGAGACATTGGCACAGGCGTGGGAGCGCTTTAAGGACATGCTGAGATCATGCCCGTCGCATGGGCAACTTCCATATGTCATCCAGGACATCTTCTACAACTCCCTTGATACACCGAATAAGGAGAGGATCAATTCATATACCTCATATCGGTACATTGAGCTCACACCAACGGAGGACTGTGAGACGATTGAGAGGCTAGTCAACTTTGATAACACAGATGGGACTGATGCGGCCTATGACTCAAGGCCTGCCCTATTAATGCCACTTTATGAGCCTCCAAAGGAGATAAATCCTGATGTGCGGCAACAATTCCATAACGATCAAACATGCCACCTTCAAAAGCAAGTAAGGCTCCTGAGTAATAATCAACCTTGTCAGGAATGTGGCTCAACAAGGCATAACACTAGTGCCTATCCACATCTTGAGCAAGTATCTATGGCGGAACAACATGAGAAAGCCAAATGGACGAGAGGCCCCTATGGAGGGGGCAATCAGCAGTATTGGGGAGATCAACGATCCTATCAACAAAGGGATCCCCCACCATATAGAGCACTAAGGCGCCCTAGGCGGGAAACAAGGAAGGATGACCTGCAGATCATTCTTCATGAGATGCGGAGGAACCACATTGATTTCAAACAAGCCAATAACTCCGTTCATACTCAGCTGCAAGGCATCAACTCTAGACTTGGGGAGATAGACGTTTGGAAGCGCAACATTGAGACCCAAATGGGTCAATTGGCGGAGCAAATACCCAAACCGTCAAGAGCATTGCTTGGATCAACTATGCCCAACCAAAAGGGCAAAAATACTGGACACATGGCGGCCATGGACTTAAGGAGTGGGCGTCAATTACAAACGCCCGAGCAAAAAGCGGAGGAGAATGCCCCGAAATGGACGTCGATATCGACCCCATTGTTGATATCGACCAAGGTGACATCGATGTCGACCCTCCTGTAGTCGATGTCAACACTGCTGATGAATCACCATAGAAATCAACTCCTCCAGCCGATATCGATCCCCATCCAGTCGATGTCGACCTAACTCCAGCCAGAGGGAAGAAGAAGGTGTTGCCATTCCCATCAAAGAAGGTGATTAAGGACCCGATGGAAAAGAAGTTCCAGCGATTCGTGAAGATGCTTCAAGGACTTAATGTCTCAATTCCATTCACCAAAGTACTTTATGAGATGCCATCATATGTGAGGTTCCTTAAGGACATCCTAGGTAAGAAGCGATCGCTTGCTAAGATCGGAGAGGAGTGCAACAGATTGGAGCTACCACAGAAGCGGGCGGACCCAGGTAAGTTTTCTATCGCTATAGGCTTAGGTCGATATCGCTTTAATGCTTTAGTTGATTTAGGCGCTAGCGTTAGCATGATACCACTAACCATATGGCACAAGATAAAGATAGGTCCCCTAGTGGCCGTGGATGCAAAGCTATACATGGCAAACAATGTGGTAGTAAACGTGAAGAAAGGATTGCTTAGTTGTTCATATGGTAGAGGACCCTGCTTGTCCCATTATTTTAGGTAGGCCATTCCTAACAATCGTCGATGCCAACATAAACGTGAAGAAAGGATTGCTCTCGTTCACCATCAGTGACGAAGTGATAGAGTACGCCTTCAACAAGACGGTGAGGAACAATGAAGGGCCAATGGAGATAAAAGCCATCAATGGTGTCTACATCACATGTGGGGAAGCAAAGGTAAGGAGTATGACGTCGGAAGAGCTTGAAAAGAGGGCCATAGAAGCCCAAGTGGAGGAAGTCATGGCAATCTTGAATGAAGGAGCCAGAAAGAACATCGAAATCGACCCAGGTAAGTCGATATCGACTAATATTATTCAAGATTATGTGCCAGGTTATAAGTATGGGGTTGACGGAGGAGAAGGGACATCGAAATCGAGCATAATGGTCGATATCGACCATGAAGCAGTGCCGAAATCGACTGCTAAAGAGGAAGAAAAAGGAGGAGCAAAGACATCGATATCGATGTCAGAAGGTCAAAATCGACCTAACCATGTCAAGAAGAAACCCTCCAAATCGACTGAACCTCCAGGAGCACAACAGTGCTCGATATCGAGTACTGATGATCGATATCGACATGATCCAGAGACAGAAGAGAAGGTAAGACAAGGCACGGATTCCTCTTTCTCTATTTCCATTAATGATTTATCATTATTTGGAAGATGTTTGCCTTTGTATGTGCGCTTATCCAGGGTATCCAATGATAATTCGAGCCATTATGAGATAGGAGACAAGGTGTATGTCGCCAAGTCAAAAGAGCACTGGTTCCCTAGTAGATTCAAAGATAAAAGGATGGGACCATTCACGGTGAATCAAATCCATCCAGACGGAATGCAGCTGTGTGACAAGAAAGGAGTTCTATTTGAGGCCCAAGCCACATGGGCTCTGCAGATGCCGCCTCGAGAGTGTAAAGGAAGAAGTCGGCCTAGCGACTTTAAAGTCTAGAGCTTGTAACAAACACAATTAGTTTTTGGTTTTGGACATTCTTTTGGTTTTGTTTGAGACATTAGACTTCATTATGCATGATTTGGTTTTGTTTTAGTTTTTTACAAGTTGCAGGAAGAAGAATGAGAGAAAAACAGACATCGAAATCGAGTAGAAGCTCGATATCGACCTTAAGGTTGATTCCGAGGGGCTTGTTGTCGAGGCCGGACCACCCTGATGCTTGAGCCATAAATCGATGAACCTAGTCGATATCGACTAGAATGATTGGAATCGACCACCACTGCTCACTTCTTCGACTCCTGAAATTTGTGACGTTTTAGTAAGTTTCTTTCTTAACCCTAGTTCTAATACAGTGAGGACAATATATTCTTTAAGTATGTGGTGGGGGAAAGGCTTACTCGCATATTTTTAGCATATTTTAAAATTTTACATAGTTATTGCATATTTTAGTTACATAGTTTATGCATATTCATACTTAGTTAATTTAGATGTCTTTATCTTTAAGCGTAGTTATTTTTGAATTCCATATTTATCTTTAAGCATTGCATACTTAGTTTTTAATTTTGGAAAAAAAAAGAGAAAGAATAGCCCCCATCAAAAAATTGTGAAAAATAAAGAAAATAGTCATGGAAGCTAATAAGGAACTCGACGATGCAAAAGTAGATTCATTAGAGATATAACATGAAATTTCCTAGTTAAGGGAAGTCATAATGAAGTGCAATTTTTTAGAGAAAACGATGAAAGAGAGGTAAAACTTGAAGTTGCTTTTGACATATGCATGATAAGATGATGGAGGACTTTAGAAATTTCCATACATGTGCTCAAGCATATATCCAAGCCTTACCTATGCATATTTGCAAAAGTCATAAGCCATATATGAGCCTCATTATCATTATTGCTCCACATATATTACATATTTTCCATTTTTTTATACCTTATACCCTATCCGGGGACAAGTTTGAGAATGGATGTCATCTTTGGAGTTGTTATATGGAGTTTTTGCATATTATTATTGAAGTTGTTGGCAGGAATGAAAGTAAAATTTGAAATATGGAAAATTAATGTGTGAGAAAAAATCCGATCACCTCAGGAGATAAAGGTAGGTCGACCCTGCTCGTTGAGATGTTAGTTCAGCGAGATGGGACACAAGGTGAGGAGTCCGAAGTACTAAGTATCCGGGGCCATTCATGACACCCATGTTTGCGACTCGCGAGAAGGCAGTGCTAAGGTTAGAGAGGTAAAAGCATTATAAAAAAAAACATTGAGCGATGAGTGAAAGGTGAGAAATCATATGAAAAAGGAATGTGGAATGTTTTGGAAAAGCTTGAAAAAGTCCTCTTGATTAACACCACATGGCCAACAATTAGCCCAGCTTTAGCCTTTTACCAATCTACTCTTCTAAAGCTTGAAAAAGTCCTCTTGATTATTAATGTTATGTTACGAAATTGTTTTTATGCATATAAACCTCCTTTTGTGAGTATGATGTTGCTTTTAGTCACAAGCATGGATTTGGTTGGCATTAGTACCTTTTCGAGGATGGCAATTGACTGTAGGGACATATGATAAGGAAACTATGATGTTGAGGGTTTAGTTTCTTCCCTTGAATGACCATTAAAAGTATTGCTTGGGGACAAGCAAGCTTAAGTATGGGGTGTTTGATGTGCGCGCAAATTGCCATATTTTCTATGCACATTTATGTCTATTTTATTGTTAATTGCATGCATATTAGGTGGGAAATCATAAGATTAGTGTAGTTTATGCATAATTGTCAAATATAGAGGTCTGCACGAGTTTTTATCTGATTTTGCAGAAATCGAGACGAAAATGGACGGAATTTGGACAAGTAAAGAAGAGCGGAAAAAGAACTCGAAGTCTACTGAAGAGGGCGAAATCGATGATTAACCTCGACATCGAGTGAAGCAGAGCAACCAGGAATCAAGCAGAGGAAGAACAGAGCATGTCGACATAGAAGAGGTCAATATCGATGTCTGAAGGTCGATATCGAGTGGCCTAAATTGAGCATATTGATAGAAGTCGAGTGCCAATCTGAGGAAGAGAAGGAGTGCTCGAGATAAGATAAAGTCAATATCGAGGTCCCAGGGTCGATATCGATGTTGCCAGCAGAAAGATTCAACTCAGTTTTTGATAGAATTCTATTCGAAGCATTCGAGAAAATCCTAAATCGGGATCTTCTATCCAATCATCACCAAACTTCATCCTTTATGAGTTTTACCAAGGAGTTTTTAGTTTTTACCTTTATTTAGTTTTATATTAGAGAATAAAGATAGGTTTTCGAATCCTTGGATAGCAAGATTTGAGATCTATAATTAGAGGTCATTAGGGCTGAGTTTAAGCATTCAATTTCAGTGATTCAAACACATAGTTACGAAGATAATTTGTAGAGAGAGAGAGGCCGAGTGGAGTTCGTGAAGCGAGAGCGGAGTGGCTTTGTTCGGTTGTAATTTCTTTCTTTTGGTTAATAAAAGTAGTTTTTTTTTCCATAATAATGATTAGTTCAATGATGAGGCACGAGTAGTCAACCCACTTCTAGGATCGGGGTGAGCCCGACGATAGCAATGTAGGGTAAGTTCATCAAAGGTATGATTTTTATGCGATTTCGTCTTATATCCTATGCATGACCCTTTGCGAAAGTTAGGGAGATTCATTATTTGCAATATTGAAGCGAAAGCCAATCATATTGTGAATTTGGATTACTCATGAATTGGATAGTAACTCTTAGGTTTTATGCGAGAGCCTCTAATCAACTAAGTGTTGGTAATGAAAGTTATTTGACGGAAAGACATTAAATTTCATAACTTTAGGATCATACTTGCATGATTATCGTTGTGGCATGAATCCCCGACCTTGGAAGCTTTTAGTTTATTGAATTCTTATAGAAAGTTTGAGTTTTTACTTCTGTCCATCTTTCCATAACCATTCTATGCTCTTCGGACTTCTTTTTCTGAGAAATAGGTTACGAATACGGTTTCTGTTGTAGACATCGAAATTGACTGGCAAGGTCGATATCGAGCACTAACATCAATATCGAGGTTCATCTCGACGTTGACTGCTTTGCTTTTGTCTTCTGCAGGAAAGTCACAGGAAATCGACTAGAACTGAGGTCGATATCGACCAGACACCTAGATATCGAGTGTCTCCTGAAGTGGAAAGCTTGATCGTGATAGCAACTAAGGAAGCGCTAACATACCTCCTTGTGGATTCGATCCTGAATTACCCTACCACTACATCGGGAGGGATTCTTGTATTTTATTTGCTTGAACAAGGAGTTGGCGTAGTTGTGATATTTATTTGATATTTTGTCTAAGCGAATCTACCTCCCTCTACGAACATTTACTTCTTCCCCTGAATGGCCATTAAAAGTATTGCTTGGGGACAAGCAAGCTTAAGTATTGGGTGTTTGATGTGCGCGCAAATTGCCATATTTTCTATCCACATATATGTCCATTTTATCGATATTTGCATGCACATTTGTTGGGAAATCATAAGTTTAGTGTAGTTTATGATTATTTATCAAATATAGAGGCCTACACGAGTTTTTATGTGATTTTGCAGAAATCGAGACAAAAATGGATCAATTTGGACAAGAGAAGAACAGCAGAAAAAGAACTCAAAGTCTACTGATGAGTCGATATCGACCAGTCTACTCGATATCGAGTGGTCTTCTAAAGTCGAAACTTGATCGTGATTGCAAGCTTAGGAAGCGCTAACATACCTCCTCGTGGATTCGATCCTGAATTACCCTACCACTACATCGGGAGGGATTCTTGTATTTTATTTGCCACGTGAAACACTAGCACATGCATGAGAGCGATTTAAGGACTTGCTTCGATCATGTCCGATGCATGGGCAACTTTCATATGTCATCTAGGAGATATTCTATAATTCCTTTGATGCGCCGAATAAGAAGAGGATTAATTCATATACCTCCTATCGGTACATTGAGCTTACACCAACGGAGGCTTGGGAGACCATTGAGAGGCTCGTGAACTTTGATAACACTTATGGGACTGCTGCGGCCTATGACTCAAGGCATGCCCCATCAATGCCACTATATGAGCCTCCAAAGGAGATAGATCCTGATGTGCGGCAACAATTCCACAACGATCAGATGCACCTCCTTCAAAAGCAAGTCAGGTTCCTGAGCAACAATCAAACTTGTCAGGAATGTGGTTCAACAAGGCATAACACTAGTGCCTGTCCACATACTGAGCAAGTATCCATGGCGGAACAACATGAGGAAGCCAAGTGGACGAGAGGCTCCTATGGAGGGGGCAATCAACAATATTGGGGAGATCAAAGGTTCTATCAACAAAGGGATCCCCCACCATATAGAGCACAAGGGCACCCTAAGCGTGAAACATGGAAGGATGACCTGTAGATCATTCTTGATGAGATGCAGAGGAACCACACTGAGTTCAAACAAGCCAACAACTCCGTCCATACTCAGCTACAGGACATCAATTCTAGGCTTGGGGAGATCGACGTTTGGAAGCGTAACATGGAGACCCAAATGGGTCAATTGGCGGAAGCAATACCCAAAGCGTCAAGATCTTTCCCTAGATCAACTGTGCCCAACCAAAAGGGCAAGACAAATGGACACATAGTGGCGATGAATCTAAGGAGAGGGCATAAATTACAAACGCGCGAGCAACAATCAGAGGAGAAGGCCCAGAAGAGACGTTGATATCGACCCCCCTGTCGATATCGACCACGGTGACGTCGATGTCGACCTTCCTGTCGATGTCGACCTTGCTGATGAGTCACCACAGAAATTGACTCCTCCAGTCGATGTCGACCCCCATCTTGTCGATGTCGATCTCATCCAGCCGCAGGGAATAAGAAGGTGTTGCCATTCCCAACAAAAAAAAGATGATTAAGGACCCGGTGGAAAAGAAGTTCCACCGGTTTGTGAAGATGCTTCAAAGACTCAATGTCTCAATACCATTCACAGAAGCACTTCATGAGATGCCGTCCTATGTAAGGTTCCTTAAGGACATATTGGGTAAGAAGCGATCGCTTTCTGAGATCACAAAGGAGTGCAACAGATTGGAACTACCACAAAAGCGGGTGGACCCACGTAAGTTCTCTATCGCTATAGGCTTAGGTCAATATCGCTTTAATGCTTAATTGATTTGGGTGCTAGCGTTAGCATGATGCCACTAACCATTTGGCACAAGGTAAAGATAGGTCCTCTGGAGCCCATGGATGCAAAACTATATATGGCAAATAATGCGGTAGTAATTCCAACGGGGATGGTAACTGATGTGCCAATACAAGTAGGTAAATTCTTTGTCCCTGCTGATTTCTTAGTTGTTGATATAGCGGAGGACCCTGCTTGTCCCATTATTTTAGGTAGGCCATTCCTAGCAATCGTCGATGCCAATATAAGTGTGAAGAAAGGATTGCTCTCATTTACAATTAGCGACGAAGTGATAGAGTATGCCTTCAACAAGACGGTGAAAAATCAAGGGCCAATGGGATAAAGGCCATCAATGGTGTCTACATCGCATGTGGAGAAGCCAAAGTAAGGAGTATGACACCGGAAAAGCTAGAAAAGAGGGCCATAGAAGCCCAAGTGCAGGAGGTTGTGGCAATCTTGAACGAAGGAGTCAGACAGAACATCGAAATCGACCCAGGTAAGTCGATATTGACTAGCATAGTTCAAGATTATGTCCCAGGTCATAAGTATGGGGTCGACGGAGGAGGAGAAGGAACATCGAAATTAGGTATGAAGGTCGATATCGACCATACCCATAAGCCGAAATCGACCACCATGGAAGTTGAGAAAGGAGGAACAACAACCTCGATATCGATGTTACGAGGTTGAAATCGACCTAATCAAGTCTAGCAGAAAGCCTCCAAATCGACTGAACCTCTAAAAGTACAACAGAGCTCGATATCAACCACTGAATATCGATGTCGACCTAAGCCACAGACAGAGAAGAAGGTAAGTCAAGGTACGGATTCCTCCTGTTCCATTTCTATAAGATATTTATCATTATTTGGAAGAGGTGTGCCTTGGCATGTGCGCTTGTGTAGGTTATCCGATGATGATTCGAACCAATATGAGATAGGAGACAAGGTGTATGTCGCCAAATCAAAGGAGCAATGGTTCCCTACTAGATTCAAAGACAAGATGATGGGACCCTTCACAGTGAATCAAATCCATCCAGGTGGAATGCAGCTGTGTGACAAGAAAGGAGTCCTATTTGATGCCCAAGCCACATGAGCTCTGCAGATGCCGCCTTGAGAGCACAAAGGAAGAAGTCGGCCTAGCGACTTAAAAGTCTAGAGCTTGTAATGAAGACACCAAATTTTTGATTTTGGACAGTTTTTTATTTTGAGACACTTTATGTTATATTGCATTGTTTTGGTTTTTATTTTTTAACAAGTTGCAGGAAAGAGGAAAGAAAGAGCACAGAGTAGACATCGATATCGATGTTAAAGATCGACATTGACCTTAAGGTCGATTCAGATGGGCTTGTGGTTGAGGTCGGATCACCCTGAAGCCTGAACCAGAAAATTGATGACAGAGATCGATTTCGATGTTACAAGGTCGATATCGACCATCCCTGCAGTCTTCTTCGACTCCTGAAATTTGTGACGGTTTAGTAAGTTTTTTTCTTAACCCTAGTTCTAATACAGTGAGGACACTGTAAACTTTAAGTATGGGGTGGGGGAAAGGCTTACTTGCATATTTAACATATTTTGAAATATTTCATAAGTTATTGCATACTTTAGTTACATGTTTATGCATATTCATACTTAGTTAATTTAGATTTGCATATTTATCTTTAAGCATTGGTATACATATTTTATTTTTGAAAATAAAAGAGAAAAAAATGACCCCCATCAAAAATTGAAAATAAAGAAAAGAGTCATGGAAGTATAAAAAAGAGCTTTATGATGCAAAATTAGATTCATTAGAGATATAACATGAAATTGCCTAGTTAAGGGAAGTCCCAATGAAGTGCAAAAAAGAAAAAATAAAGGAGATGAAAATTTGAAGTTGCTTTTGACATGTGCATGATAAGATGATGGAGGACTTTTTATGAAATTTCCATACTTATACAAAAAGTTCATATCCTAGCATTACCTATGCATATTTGCAAAATTCACAAGCCATATATGAGCCTTACTCTATCATGATCATTATTGCTCCACATATATTAGATATTGCCCATTTTATACCTTATACCCTATTCGGGGACAAGTTTGAGAAGGAATGTCATCTTTGGAGTTGTTATATGGAGTTGTGCATATATATTTATGAAGTTGTTGGCAGGAATGAAACAAATTATGAATTATGGAAAATTTAATGAGCGAGAAAAAATCCAATCACCTCAGGAGATAAAAGTAGGTCGACCCTGCTCGTTGAGATGTTAGTTCAGCGAGATGGGACACAAGGTGAGGAGTCCGAAGTACTAAGTATCCGGGGCCATTCATGACACCCATGTTTGCGACTCGCGAAAGGCAGTGCTAAGGTTAGAGAGGTAAAAGCATTATAAGTGAAAAAAGCATTGAGCAATGAGTGAAAGGTGAGACATTATGAAGAAGAAATGTGGAATATTTTGGAAAGAAAGTTTTATTTCCCCGAATTTAACACCACATGGCCAAATATTAAGCCCACCTTTAGCCTTTTACCAATCTACTTCTCACAAGCTTGAAAAAGTCCTCTTGATTATTAATGCTATGTTGCTGAAATTGTTTTTTGTATATAAACCTCCTTTCATGAGTATGAAATTGCTTTATGCACATGCATGGACTTGATGGACATAAGTACCTTATCGAGGATGGCAATTGATTATAGGGACATATGAAAAATGAATCTATGATGTTGAAGGTTTACTTTCTTCCCCTGAATGACCAATAAAGGTATTGCTTGGGGACAAGCAAGCTTAAGTATGGGGTGTTTGATGTGCGCGCAAATAGCCATATTTTCTATGCACATATAAGTCCATTTTATCATTCATTTGCATGCATATTAGTGGGAATACATGAGATTAGTGTAGTTTATGCTTAATTGTCAAATATATGGGTCTGCACGAGTTTCTATGTGATTTCGCAGAAAACAGGGCAAAAATGGACATATTTGGAAGAGCGGAAAAAGAACTCGAAGTCTTTTGAGAGGTCGAAATTGACTGGAGAACCTCGACATCGAGTGCACTAGAGAGGCAGGAATCGAGCAAGAAGAGAACAGAGCATGTCGACATATAAAGGTCAATATCGAGTGGCCAGGTCGAGATAAATGATAGAAGTCGAGTGCCAATCCGAGTAGAAGAAGGAGTGCTCGAGATAGAGTGAAACCAAGGTCGATATCGATGTCATTAGGAAGATATCGATGTTGTTCAGTAGAGATGTCCGACTCAGATTTTGATAGAATTCTATCCGAAGCTTGCACGTCTATCCTAAAGTCGAGATTTCCT
Source organism: Persicaria maculosa (assembly GCA_963922045.1). NCBI lineage: Eukaryota > Viridiplantae > Streptophyta > Magnoliopsida > Caryophyllales > Polygonaceae > Persicaria > Persicaria maculosa. Next base: position 60,246,218 of record OY998267.1, read on the forward strand.
ATCTTCAACGTCAGAGCTATCACATGAGATGTTTTACCATAGAATTTTTAGTTTTACTTTATTTAAGTTTTATCTTAGAGAATAAAGATAAAGTTTCGAGTCTTTGGATAACAAAGTTCCATATCTATATCTAGAGGCCGTTAGGGCTGAGTTTAATCATTCAATTTCAATATTTCAAACACATAGAACGTAGAGAATTTGTAGAGAGAGAGATAGAGGAGGCCGAGTAAGGTTGTGGAAGCGAGAGCGGAATTGGATTGGTTTGGTTGTAATCTTTCTTTCATAGTTCAATACAAAGTAGTTTTCTTTCAATAATGATGATGAGTTACATGATGAGAAGTGAGTAGTCAACCCACTTCTAGGGTCAGGGTGAGCCCGACGGTAGCGATGTAGGGTAAGTGCATCAAATGTATGACTTTTATGCGATTCCGTCTTCTATCCTATGCATGATCCTTTGCGAAAGTTAGAGAGATTCATTATTTTCATTATTGAAGCCAAAGCCACTCATATTGTGAACTTGGATTACTCAAGAATTGGATAGTAACTCTTAGGAATTATGTGAGAGCCTCTAATCACCTACGTGTTGGTAACGAAAGTTGTTTGCCGGAAAGGCAACAAATTTCATAACTTGAGCATCAAACTTGCATTGTTATCGTTGTGGCATGAAACCCCGACTTTGGAAGCTTTTAATTAATTGAATTTCATATAAATGTTTAAGATTTAATTTATGATCATCCTTCTTAACCACTCTATGCTCTTCGGACACTTTTCCGACAATAGGTTACGGAAAACAGTTTCTGTGACAAACATCGAAATCAACTGTAAAGGTCGATATCGAGGTCTAATGTCGATATCGAGGTCTGTCTCGACGTCGATCGGTGTTGCTTTTGTCTTCTATAGGAACTTTGCTGGAAATTGACCAGAACTGAGGTCGATATCGACCAGACAACCTCGATATCGAGTGTCTTCTGAGGTCCAATGCTTGATCGTGATTACAACAAGGGAAGCGCTGACATACCTCCTCGTGAATTCGATCCAGAATTACCCTACCACTGCATCGGGAGGGATTCTTGTATTATTTGGTTGATAAGGGAGTTAGCATAGTTGTGAATTATATTTGAATATTTGAATTGCACGATCCCGCCTTTACGAACATTTTTCTCCTATGTGTTTCCAATTTCTGTCTTTTTATGTATATAGGTATTTTTTAGTGTCTTATAGGCGTATAAGATATATACTTGATTTGGAGTGGCATGGGCTTGCAATAAGGCGATTAAATTGACATCAATCAGATATATGAACATACACATACAAATACAAAATAAGATATTAAAAAAGAGTTGCTAATTAGCTTCAATAAAGGAATTCCATGTTGAGCTTCTGTGATGTGTATGCATAAAAATATCCTTTCCTGTATGTTTCACTTTGCGTTAGGATGAAATTAGAGTTGCTAGTTAATTAATTTACAATGTTTGTTGTTTCACATGCGTTCATTGATTCCCTTATTTGTAAATGTGATATGTGATATTGCAGTAGAATGAACGAGCGTAGGCTCATTCATTCGGCTTAATCGAGTCTGGCAAGCCGAGCTCGAGTTTAGGGTTAGGCTTGCGAGCTGAGCTTGAGCGTCAAAAAAAGCTTGTATAAATTTTAGGCTTGAGGTCAACTCGCCTCATCTCTTGTTCGAGTCAAGCTTGAACATGCCAAGCTCGGCTTGTTCGGCTCGAATAACACCCCTAGTTATATGTTATGGTAGAAGTATTTGATTCTTATATCTGTTCTTGTAATTAATAAGCTTTAAAAGCCTATTAGCTCAATGCTAAAGCAATGTGCTTATGCGCAGAGATGTGGGTTCGACTCCTACATAGGGTAAATTGCTTAGTTTTAATAGTTTGTATTATTTTCTGATAAAAGTGAAATTCATAATCTTAATTGTGCACTTTATAATCTTATTCTTGCACTTTATCATTTTATATATGCACTTTATAATCTTAATTGTGCACTTCATAATCTAATTCATGCACTTCATCATTTTGTTCTTGCACTTTATCATTTTATTTATCCACTTTATAATCTTAATTGTGCATTTCACAATCTTATTCATGCACTTCATATTTTTATTCATACACCATTTTATTCTTGCACTTATCATTTTATTTGCACAACATAATATTATATTTGCAGAACACAATATTATATTTGTACACCATAATGTTATATATGCACTTTATCATCTTATTTGTGCACGTTATCATTTTATTATTGCACTTTATAATCTTATTCATGAACGAAAACAAATAGAAGACAACCATAAATAGCTTACACGGGATTTTAAACTCGAACCTTTGTGCATGGGCACATCTCTATACCATTTTTAGTTGAGCTAATAGGCTTTTAATGACACATATCACATTAAAGTACAAACCCGCTATAAAAATAGCAGCCCATAAAGAAAAAGTTTGGTAGGAAACTTACTTTACATTATGAAAATGCAAATTTATTAATAATAACCTTTATTGTATTATTTGTTCACTGTATATTTTATAATATCATATTTTTTATTTTTTAAAATAAAGACAAAAAATGTGATGTAACATATTTTGTTCATTTTATAATCTTATAGATGCACCTGATAATATTATTTCAAATAAAAATTATGGGCTAAAATATGTAATTTTTATAATTGAAATAAGGGCAATATTGGTAGAAATAGATAGTATGGGATAAATGGTGAAATTTACCTCATAATTAGGGTTATTTACCAATTTAACTATTTACCCCTTAAAATTAGGCCCATTTATCTTTAAATTAGGCTCATTAACTTTAAACTAGACCCATTTTCATCCTTTTTTCATTTGAACCATTTCCTAAGTATATATAGGGTGTTGTTATTTTCACCGCTAGTTTTTACTATTACCGCCGCTAATCACCGTAGCAAGTGACGATGGCTTTAATGACGATTAACGGGAGCCACCATTGTATGTGGCGGTGGGTGTGACCGTATGGGAGGAGCCACCGATATAGAGTGCGGTGGGTAACTCCGTTGGGGGTGGATGACAATGTTACGTTTTGGAAACCACCGTAGGTTTCTACGGTGGCCTGGACCAGCCCGGACCCGCCCGGACCGGACGAGCAACATTCATTATATACAACGGCGGACAACATCAATAATTCGAAAAATGTCGTACATTAACTGTTGTTCGGATCGGATAACCTTATTTTTTTAGCTCTTGTACTCTCCTAATCATACTTCAAATTTGCAATCAACATCCATAATTTGAAAAATGTTGTACATTGATGATTAGAACTTTCTGATCTGGATGTCATTCACATGGGTTGGATCCTATGGTTGATACCATACATAGATATGACTTGTGGGACATCGGTAGGAAATCAGATTATGGCTATGATCCCGTCGTAAGGAAAGTGGTTGAAACTATTGTAAGTTGTTTACGATACTTACATAATCAATATTTGAAATGTTAGTGATGCGTGACCATCTAAGACACCTCCGGACACACCTATCATACTTGGGGATGGACATATGACTCGAGCTCGTGCAAAGAAGCTTCAACGAGAATCATTCATGTTCGTGAGCCATGTCCTATTCTCAAGCGTGGTTCAACTTCAAGAAGATCCATTGAAGACATACTTTTGTTCCACACTGAAAGTGGCCGAATCCCTTAGTCCTATGTAGGGCCGAAATTACTAAGTGTTCAAGACTCCTTTTATGCTCTTTTAATAACCTTCTTTACTTAAGCTATTTTAGGTAATTTAGGGATTTATTTTAATTTCTCTTTTATTTATTATTTTCATTAAAACTTAGCCCTAGGTCTATTTAATGACGGCTGATCTCCCATTGTAAACACACGTTCATTCTCATACATTCAATCAAAAGCTTAGTTGTGTGAATCACATTGAGTGTAAGTTGATCGATTGGAGCCTTGCTCATCGATTGCAAATTAGTATTGTTTTCGCTTGGTTTGCCTTGAGTTTTTCAATCTCGCGAAGCTTGGTAAGTCTTGATATCTACGAGCCCCCTCCCTGTGCCTCCAAGTTGTCCGCTTGGTTGTGTAAGGTTGTATGAGCGGGTTATATAGTCATTGTTGTAGGTTCTTACCTCCTACGGGAGCCTAGGGTCTTCATCTTGTTCTATATAGATCGATCCACCATCTATCTTGTGTCTTTATTGCAATTTCGAGTCCTTTGTCCATTATTACAGCCACACCAAGTTCTTGCACCCATTCAATTTCGAGTCTTTCATTAAGTCTTGCATCGTTTCCGCTTTAGTTCTTGCAATTGAGTCTTGATTTTCAAAGATCGGGCCATCCAACGGCTAACCCCGTATCAAATTGGCATCAGTTTCGACATCAAAAGTTTAGGCTTTTCTTTTGTTCATCATAAAAACACAAAAGCCCACTACTACAAAAACTAGATTTTATACCGGACATTTGGGTTATTTATACCGGATATTCGAAAATTTATCTCCGGGCTTCAGGTAAATGGGATAAAAAAGGGGGCGTTTTATTTATGCCGGATATAAATAACACACGCCCGACATAAATAATTGTGTGTTTTTTTTAAACATACACTTATTTATGCCGGATATAAAAAAACCACACGCCCGGCATAAATAATAAGGTGTTTTTATAAATACAGTTATTTATGCCGGATATTTTTAACACATGTCCTGCATAAATGAAGTTGTTCTTTTTATGAAAAAAAAGCTCAGGCTATTTATGCCGGGTGTAAATTCCCCAGGTCCGGCATAAATACTCATGTTTTTTTTTAATTCTGGCCGGTATATAATATGACCTTTTATAACGGACGGTTTTCCGGGATATATAGTTTAATGTCATTTTGCAAGAGCACTTTTCGAATATCAATATAAACCCCCTGTTAAATGTCATCAAAAACATACATAAATATCATCCAAACCATAGCAACAACCACTACAAATCCATTGTTTAAGTTGACCCACCAACATCACATTCGGGGTACATCATATGATATATCAACCTTAGAACTAAAATGCAAACATGCTAAAAAAAAAGTTGTCCCTGATAAAGTAAAACGAAAGTAAGTGCATGGCCACATCCGGGTACATATCTTGATAGATGCTCGAGCTCACCAAATGAAAGTCATCTCTCGATGAGAACATGAACTGGAGACAACTTGTGGCTCACCTAAAATAAAAATCAGAAAGACATTGTTACGAAAGCTAATAGCTTGAGCTTATTACATTCCTTTATTCCTTTATTTCAATCGAGAGACCAACTTTCAAAATTAAGGATGTGCAAGGTAGATTCATACCTAAAAGACGCTATATGCCAACAAGCACCACAAGCGTACGTACACACACAAACAGTACAGCTACTAATCATCTGACAAAGTAGCATGGAAAGACACCTTCTTCCACCTGCTGGCTGGTTCACCAAGAGCGTCAAAACATTTATACCTGCACTGTACATTTTTCTCATTCCATCCAGGAAGAGCACAGAGCAAACGTATCAAAATCTCCACTGACTTGTCAAGCTCTTGAATGTCCTCCACTTGTGTTTTCAAGGAGCTTATTGCTGCATTATTTAAGAACCTCAATGTGAGTCTAGTGTGAACAAACAAATCGTTTAATTAATAGGAAAGGCACCAAAAAATTTCTTAAATTAGCATGCCAGGTCCAGTTTATAATCCAAAATAAAATTTAGGTTTTATTTGAAACAAACTCCACAATAGTCAACCTTCCAAACAAAACAAAATTTGCATTCTAAATAGTTACATGCATAAAACCTACAAATATAACTGGTCCATAACCTTTATTTTTCTACGGAAAATCACATGTTTATCAAATAAACAAACATATATATATATATATATATATATATATATATATATATATATATATATATATATATATATATATATATATATATATATATATATATACACACACACACACACACACCAAAAATAACCTATGAGATAAATGTAATAGATTGTCAATCTCAGAGCAGCTAAATTATACAATAAACCGGAACCCTCACAGAATTTATACCCTAGCAATTTTTTATCACAAAAAAGAAAGAAAAAAGAAGAAGAGTAATGTTAAGAAAAAAAAGAGAAAGTACAAATGGAAATACATAAGAGAGAAAATATTGCCATAGTGATAATATTTACAGAACATTTCACATAAACCTCAACTATGCACATTTGTAATCCTGAGAATGAGATTCAAAGGAGTACGGGAATTACCTGATCAAATACAATAGCCATACCACACCTATCAACTAGAGGACAAAAGCTATCAACCCTGACTCCCAGACCCAGTCTGTGAAGAAAGCAACAATATCTCTTCTAGAAATATAAAATCGAGAATACAGGGATTGATTCTCTTCAACTGGCAAACCCTCCAGCATTTATGATGATTGCTTAATTCTAAGTAAAGCCAGAAGGTATAAAAAAGAAGCTTGATGTCCAACAGAAAATAAGTTTTACCTTAGTACGCAGAGTGAAATGATCAAAATCAAGAAGAAAGTGGCTATCACATTCGGATGCAGCACGCGCACGAATGGGTACTCTAACCTTTGGAGCATCAAAACCTTCAAGCCGATCTTTCCACGCAGTACTTTTCAATTGAGATATAGTGTCAGCTTGAACAAGATTTTCCACTCTGCTCTCAATTTCCTGAAGGCTTATCTCTCCGGGCTGCATCAAATCGTATAAAACTTAAACCACATTAAAAAATGCAGATACAACAACACGCGGCAAAATGGAGAAATGAAAGGGAAACAACACATAAATGAACACCTCGACATCTTCAGGTACATCAAGTTTGGAAGTTTTCTGTTGTGCAGCACTCTCAGATTTCTTACTGACTGCAGCTTTTCGAGGTGCTCCTTTCTTATTTGCAGGCTTCCAGATTTTATTATAAGATTATAGAAGGAACTATACCAAAAGAAAATAATATAACTTCACATTCTAAAGAAAAGGTGAGTAGAGAAGAAAACTCATAGTTGCCTGAACATGATTGTTACCTCTAAGCATACTTGCTGCTGATCGTTTACCAATCAAATCTACACGTCATCAGCTCCCTAATATATAAGTTTAATATGCCACAGTCCCAACCCAATAAGAAGATTAAGGTAAAACAATTAAATAGACATTATAGAAACAACAACATTCTAAATTTACGACCACACTTTAAACTAATCCTGACCCAGTATATGATTCGTGAAATGAGCCTAAGGTCCCTAACACAAGCTTGCCATTATGATATTCTTCCATCATACGATTTGCTAACATCCATGACTTATTCATCCCTCTAGAAAAGATGAAATTAATTTTTCAATATAAACATTGTTATAATAGATAATACCGCATGCATAGAGTAAAAGAACATATTTTCATCGACAATTTCTTACTCTCTAGTTGTAATTTTGTAGTGGCCATTCATATTTGCAAATATTTGATCCTAATATGAATAAAGTATGTACCATTAAGGTTCCACCTGATAGCTTTATTGTTCAGGTGGGGGAATCAGCACATATCTTGTCAAAGGGGAAATTGCGTTCAACACTTCACTCGGTCTGTAGAGCTGGAGAGCTGGAGGAGCTAACCAGGGAAACGTTTGTCGTGTTTTAGCAACCAGCATGGACTAAGGTGTTTGATCTCACAGATTATCCTGTGGAACGGCGTCAGCCAACGATATTTCCAAGTACTCCTGGCAAGGAATTTGAAGAGGAGGAGCAAAAGAAGCAATATGAAGAGATACACAATATAGTTCCTCAGCTCTGGTCACGGCTGAAGAATGGAATGACATTCGCAGAGTTCTCCCAAGAGACAACCAAGCAATATTATGGTGTTGGTGGCCTCTAACTCAACAGATGAGTTGCACTCTTTGCCATCTGCTTTTTGTTTTTTCCCCTTGATCAAAATAATCTAATTTCCGTAGTCATTGTAAATGTCTAACAGTAGAACAAATATGTTTGAAGGTGCAATGTTTATTACTCCATGAGGTAAACAATTAATTTTGAAAGGAATCAAGTTGCAAAGTCCTGGAGAAAGAGCTCTTTTTTACTTCATTCTGATGTTCCCTTTCAACTGGAGAGAGCTTTTTAAAGTGCTTCAATTATAATTGTTTAAACATTGCTCTTTTTAACTTGTTTGGCATTGAATTTTTGTAGAATGGATTGACTGATCATTCTAAATCTAAAATGGGACATTGATAGATTCACATTCAGCAATCCAAACCAGATCTATTTTACTTGTATCAGAATGCAAAACCATAAACTTGGACATTTAGTTAACTTTTAATATTTTTTTTTGTTTTGAACATGTTTTCTCTTTTTTCGGAGTACAAATCGGGGATTAGAAGAGCTGTAATTTGAGTACAAATTTGATTGAAAACACAACTTCATTCACATTCACAGTAAGGAGCAAAGATAAAAATGAAAAAGGAGGGTTTTCGCAAGGGTTCAAACCTGATTGAGAAACACCAAATTAGGGTTCGAATTGAAGCTTTGAGATGCTATCCATGGAGCAATCGGTATTAGCAGATGAGGCAATTGGGAGAGCAGACGAGGGCTATCCAACAGGAGAAAGAGCAGACGAGGGCTGGTCGCCGACGAGGAGCAGAGAAGAGCGCCGCCTCCGCCGCCGAGAACCGCCGCCGCCGCAGAGAAGGTTGTCGTCGATGAGGGTTTTCGCAAGTTTCAGTACTAGATTGGGAGGACTGTGAGGTCTGTGAAATTGGGAGAGAGGAAGAGCTCGCGCCTAGGTCTTTTTAGCGGAAAATTAATCACCATTTTTATGCCAAAAATAAAAGTCTTATTTATGCCGGATATTTATAGGGGACTACTTTTTAGAGCATGGTAAAATTACTTTTTAGAGCAGGACAAAAATACCCTTTCAATAAACATAAATTACACCCTAACCCACAAATAGACTTAAGTATAGGCTTGCAGGATTAGATATAGGCATAACGTGGAGTTGCAATAAACAAGTGCATAGTGTGAATAAATAAGTATCACTCCATCCCCCCAAACACACACCCATATGCACACAAAAGACAAGTCTGGGAAGTTTATAGAAGCACATTACTTACATAGGGAGGTCCACTGAACAACAACACACAAAGAGAGGGAAGTGTTGAAACATACCTCCCAATAGAGGCAGCAACAGAAGAACCATGTCTCTCCGGAGCGTCGAGTACTATATCTCCACAAACAAGCCTCGTTGTGTCGAGACAAGGCGCATCCACTGCGCGTCATAGGAAGCAAAGATCAAGATCAAGATCAAGAAAGAGTCTCCACGACGCCATTAGACCTGATGCAATCTCATGAGGATTCAGGCAGGAGATTCGGTGCAGAAGTAAGTGTTCAGTAGCTAATCTCACCCAAACAGCAACAATGGGGAGGCAGATCAATTGCTCCAAACAGCAACAATGGGGAGGCGGATCAGTTGCTCGATCAACAAAGAGAGGATGGGGAACTAGGCGGCTGTTCACGAAAGAGGAGAAGGAGACGGTGGTTCGCGAAAAACAGGAAGATGAGACAGCAATGTTGGTTTTGTAGCGGCGTTCGGCGGGATGACATTGTGAGTCGAGGGCGGCGATTGAGGAGTGAATTGGAGCTCACGGAGGAGCAAAGGGAAAGGGCTGAAGCCAATCGATTACGAGCCCTAACCAAGCGCAAAGCATTTCTTGACCAGCACCAACTCCAAGCCTCCAAACCCCCAAATTACGAAAACAAGATTTTTTGGGTACCTTTGAACTCAAAATGAGTATAGGAATGTCTCCAGCACTTTAATTTTTCCAAATCCTTCATCTCCATGGCAATTATTGAGTTTGAGATTTTATAGGGTTTTATGAATTTGGGATGAAATTTGATAGTATATTATTAATTGATGTTGCTATTAAACTGGGGAGGTTGAAATTCTTCCAATCTTACACAAGATTGAGCGAAATCGTAATAATATGAAATCCCCCATTAATGGAGAAGGTCGGGGTGTGCACGCAGAGAAGAGGAAGAAGAAGGCTATTTGCCTGTCTTTTTTTCAATATTATGGACTTTTTAGCACAGTTCTTCTCAGAACCGAGCTAAAAAGTCCATATTCTATTTTTAAAAAAATGCCCGAGGACCTTTTTAGCTCGGTTTTTTTTTCAGAACCGGGATATAAACTTGGTCGTTGCGACCAAAATAGAACTTGGTCGTTGCGACCAAATGGGACATGGTCGTTGCGACCATGTAGTCATGCGCTAAACGGCAAAATGTCATGCGCTAAACAGAAGTCGTGTATTTATATTTGGTATAAAAAATATAAGCGAATACAACAAAGCTTATTTGAGACGGATTCCCACAATATATATGCCGGATAAAAATTTTTGGCACGCCCGGCATAAAAAACTAGTGTTTTTAATATTTCATTATCATTTATGCCGGCCATAAATTGTAATATTCGGCATATTTTAGTTTTCCTGAATTTAGAAGAAAAAAGGAAAACGCTTTTAAGGTTTATATTCTGCAAATTGAACCTCCGGCATAAATAATCATGGTATAAAATCTCAGTTTTGTACTAGTGGCCCTACAAAAAAAAATAGAGTCTTGTTTCAATTTTTGGTCTTTTACTTCTATTTCATTATTTTGATTATTACTAACCTTGTTTGTGATTGTTGTGGTTGCATCTAAGCCTAAACACATAGCCAGACGTGACCTACATCAAGCATTGAAGCCAATTCCATCATTGTGCAGCCAGCCTCCTTGGGTACAAACCCTAGTCGGCACCCCCTTCACAAACCCTAACCCTAGTTTCAATCTTCTATCTTTTCGTTATTTTATCTATCTATATCTATCTTCTTTTTTTATCTATTTTGGTATATTATTTCTGAAATTCCGAAAAGGAAAGTAATATCCATCTTAGATCATAAGAGAATAGACAGATTTCACTTGCCTAAATTAGCCAAAACCCTAATTCTAACTTTAAGGGCTAATTTTATATTTCACCTTTATTTTTTTTATTTTTGATTTTCCCTTCATATTATCAGTTCTTGCATTAGTTACTGCATAGTATATTAAAAAAAAGTCAAAAAAAAGAAAGAACGTATAAGTTGTCGTGTTCTTTTGAGTTGTTTGTTTGGTTCTAGTGCAAGAAACATCAAGGGACACTACTTGTGGTGAGAAATCAGCCGTAGCCAATTCACATACCTCCCAAGCACATATCTTGAAACCCTACCTTTGCAACTACAACATCCTTACTTGGGTTACAATCAAAGAGTTAAATTATCAAAGGTTGATTCTTTCTTTTCTTTTCCATAAAATCAGTCCATATTTGTTGTTCTCTTGGCATTGTCAAGTCCTTCTTACTTCTGTCGAGTCATATTTCTTTTTTTCTTGGCTTTGTCTAGTCACACCTTGCTTATATCGAGTGTTTACCTACTTGTGTCGAGTTTTCATTGTTATACCGAGGCATACAACCACTATTATTGAGTCACTGCAGCCTTTGATTCTCTTGATTACTTGCGATCTTATTGCTATTGACATACCTTGTATTTGCTAGGTCTAGCTGGACCATTGTCTTGCCCAAGGCGCATTGAAACAACAAGCATAACATACCAATAAGAGAGGGAGTGTTGAGCGAAACACTTGCGAGGTTGCTTAGGTTGTTTAAAGTTTTCACTAATCTTAACTTAGTTCTTTGTTCGTTTTAGTTATGATGTCTAATTCAGGTAACAACAATTCTTGCTCCGAGCCTGTCCCTCCAGAGGTGTTCAATCTTCTGAATGCCATGAATGACAACATAGCAAGGCTTATGGAGAGGATGACGGCGCTAGAGTCCCAACCTTCGGGCTCTAACACGGTGTCTGGACAAGGCGTACCCCCTATAGGTGAAGCACCTGCAAATGAAAGGGAAGAAACTCATCCTATTCCTCCTAACCTTAACCAACATAATGTTCCTCCTCGTTTAGATAATCTTTTATTTGATGAGAATCCCTCTCCTCATAGAGAGAGGCATGGTAGGAATAACGTGTTTGTTGTTGTGCAGGGACGACGAGGTCGCAGGCAATAGGAAGAGTTCTACCCTTTGGAGGACGATGATGACTTCCAAGAAGAGGATCATTAGGAGCAACGTCCTAGGAGGAAGGACAGGGGTCGAAACCACCATAGAGCACCTAGGGAGCCTGAGCAAGATGGCGTGGGCAAGGTGAAGGTGAAGATTTCGTCGTTCGAAGGCAAGTGCGATCCGGATGCTTACATGGATTGGGAGACCAAGATGGAGCAAATCTGGAATTGCCACAACTTCTCCACTAAAAAAAAGGGTACAACTCGCTTCCCTTGAATTTCATGGTTTTGCACTAATTTGGTGGGATAATCTTGTTAAAGAAAGGAGAAGAGCTTTAGACGCGCCCATTGCTACCTGGGAACAAATGAAAGCGCTGATGAGGAGAAGATTCATACCACAACACTACTCTCGCGAGCTCAAGCAACGATTATAGAATCTCAAGCAGGGAGGTAAGAGTGTTGAAGAAACCTTAAATGCTATGCAGGAAGCTATGGTAAGAGCTAATGTTATTGAGGATGAAGAAGATACCATGGCTAGGTTTCTTAGAATTTTGCATCCTTCTTTAGCTCATGAGATTGATTGCTTTCATTACTCTACTATTACTAATCTTTTACATTTAGCTATGATAGTAGAAAGGAATGCCAGGTATAGGAGCCAAGGAGGAAGGAGTGCGAGTGGGCAAGCCCAAGGATGGTGCCAAGGCCGAGTGCAGTAGCCTCAAGGGAGAGTTGACGGCACGCCTAGAGACAAAGGAACCCAAGGTCGAGCACAGGGTGAGCAAGTCGACTAGGGTAAGGCGCCTATGGCTGCGAAGGGCACTTCTGGGGCATCTACTGGCCCTAAAGGGAGTAATCCTAACCCCTGTACTAGATCTAGAGATATTATATGTTTTAAATGTCAAGGTAGAGGTCATGTCATGAAGGATTGCCCTAATAAGAAGACTCTCATGATTAATCACCTAGGAGAATTTGAATTTGAAAACTCTTGTGATGAACATGAAGAGCATGATAATAATGATCAGGAATTAAATTTACTTGCCTATGATGATAATGATTGCATTGAATATGAGCATGGTGATTCTTTGATTATTAGGAGAGTTCTTAGTGTTCAACCTACAGCTAATGACGAGAATCAAAGAGAAAACTTGTTTCGTACTAGATGCTTAGTAAAGGGCAAAGTTTGTAATGTGATCATTGACGGGGGAAGTTGTTGTAACATTGCTAGTCAAGAGATGATTGAAAAATTATAACTTCCAACTATACACCACCCTAGACCTTATAGATTGCATTGGATGAATGATTGTGGTAACTTAAAGGTACACAAACAAGCTAGAGTGCATATTAAATTAGGACATTATGAAGATGATATTTTATGTGATATTGTGCCTATGCAAGCTTGTCATCTACTTTTAGGTCGCCCTTGGCAATTTGATCGTAAGGTCTTACATGATGGCTTCACTAACCGTTACTCTTTTATTTTTAAAGGTAAGAACATCGTCCTCAAGCCCATGACACCAACACAAGTGGCAGATGAGATAGAGAAGAGGAAGGTAAGTGAAGGTAAGTTAGCTATGGAGGCTCAGCCGAGCCCAAATGCTACCCCTACTCAACCTAACAATGTCCTCTTGGCCTCCAAGGGAGCGTTTGTGGACGAGTTTGTAGACGGGGAAACAACCCTCATGTTCTTATGTAAAGGGTTGAGTCTGTTGAGTGAGGAGCTTAGAGCTACCCTCCCTCCTCACATCCTATATCTTATTGAAGAGTATAAGGATGTCTTCCCCGATGATATACCACTTGGCCAACCCTCTATTCGTGGCATTGAGCATTAGATTGATCTTATTCCAGGGGATGCATTACCTAATAGGCTGACTTATCGCATGAATCCCACTGAGACCCAAGAGGTTACATCCCAAGTTCAAGAATTGTTGGACAAGGGATACATTAGGGAGAGTTTGAGTCCTTTAGCTGTTCATGTGTTATTAGTCCCTAAGAAAGATGGTTCATGTAGAATGTGTGTAGATTGTAGGGCTATTAATAACATTACTATTAAATATCGTCACTCTATTCCTCACCTAGATGACATGTTAGATGAATTGCATGGTGCTTCAATCTTTTCTAAAATTTATTTAAAAAGTGGGTACCATCAAATTAGAATGAAGGAAGGGGATGAATGGAAAGCAACCTTTAAAACTAAATTTGGACTCTATGAATGGTTAGTTATGCCTTTCGGGTTATCTAATGCTCCTAGTACTTTCATGTGCTTAGAAATTTTATTGGGAAATTTGTTGTTGTTTACTTTGATGATATTCTTGTTTACAACAAGTCTCCTAAGGATTATGAAGCACATCTCAGGGAAGTACTCTCTACACTTAGATTAGAGCACTTGTATGCAAATTTGAAGAAATGTGAATTGTGCACTAATCAAGTTTCTTTTCTTGGTTTTGTAGTGAGCTCTAATGAACTACGTGTTGACAAAGACAAGATCAAAACGATCCAGGAGTGGCCGATCCCTACCTCACTCGGCCATGTCATGAGCTTTATGGGCTGCCAATCTTCTACAGGCGATTTGTGCGCGACTTCAGCTCCATCGCGGCCCCCCTCACCGAAATAATCAAGAAGAGGAGTGAGTTCAGGTGGGGCGCAGCTTTTAATTAGGAGGAAGCTTTCTGCACACTTAAGGAGAAGCTGACGCAGGCTCCGTTGCTTGCATTGCCGGATTTCACTCGACCATTCAAGGTGGAATGTGATGCTAGCGGAGTTGGAATTGGAGGAGTTCTTATGCAAGAAGGTAAGCCTATTGTATTCTTCTCTGAGAAGCTGAAAGGTGCATGTCTAAACTACTCTACTTATGATAAAGAGCTTTATGCATTGTTTAGAGTACTTAAGACATGGTCCCACTACCTATGGCCTATAAAGTTTATTCTTAGAACTGATCATGAGTCATTAAAGCATTTTAAGAGCCAAGATAAACTAGATAGGAGATATGGTAGGTGGATGGAATTTATTGAGACATTTCCTTATGTTATCAAGTATAAGAAAGGCAAAGATAATGTGGTTGCTGATGCATTATCTAGGAGACATGTTTTATTAACCACTTTGGATTCTAGAGTTCTAGGCTTTGTCTATATTAAGGAATTGTATAAGAATGATGAGGATTTTGGGGATATCTTTCAAAACTGTGTGACTAAAGGTGCTAGTGACAAGTTGTATATATTTGAAGGATTTCTCTTTAGGATTGATCAAGTGTGCATACCTAGGTGTTCTCTCAGGCTATTACTTGTGAATGAAGCCCATAGTGGAGGATTATTGGGTCATTTTAGGAGAGATAAGACATATCATACACTTAGGACACATTTTTATTGGCCTTATATGCATAGGGATGTAGTAGAACATTGCCTTAAGAGATGTATTGAGTGTTTAAAGGCCAAATCAAAACTTATGCCTCATGGATTGTACACGCCACTACACACCCCTACAGCCCCTTGGGAGGACATTTCTATGGATTTTATTGTTGGGTTTCCTAGAACTAAGAAGGGGAGAGATTCTATATTTGTGGTGGTAGATAGATTCTCTAAGATGGCTCATTTTATTGCATGTCATAAGACCGATGATGCTTCCAATGTTGCTAATTTATTCTTTAGGGAAGTAGTTAGGTTGCATGGTGAACCTAAGACTATTGTTAGTGATAGGGATGTTAAATTTCTAAGTCATTTTCAGCGAACCTTATGGAGCCAATTGGGAACTAGATTGGTGTTTTCTACTTCTACCCATCCTCAAACTGATAGCGAGACTGAGGTGACCAATAGAACCTTAACCACTGTCCTTAGAGCCATTATTAGGAAGAATTTGAAGCTTTGGGAAGAAGCCTTAGCTCACGTGGAGTTTGCTTATAATAGGACTATGCATTCCTCAACAAAATTAACTCCATTTGAATGTGTTTATGGTACTAACCCACTAACCCCTCTTGATCTTACCCCATATCCTATGAGGGAGAAAGAATCTTTTGGTGCAGGGAAGCATGTTGATTACATTAAGGAGTTGCATGAGCTTACACGCCTCAAGCTAATGGAGAAAGTCGAGTACAATGCAAACAAAGCTAACAAGGGGAGGCGACATGTGGTCTTCAACCCTGGAGATCTTGTGTGGGTGCACTTAAGGAAGGAGAGGTTCCTAGAGCAAAGGAAGAGCAAGCTCTCACCACAAGGAGATGGACCATTCAAGGTGTTCCAGTGGATTGGGAGAATGCTTACAAGCTGGAGCTTCCAGGAGAGTATGGTGTGAGCGCTACATTCAACGTTGCGGATCTCATTCCTTATCTTGCTGTTGATGAGTACTTGGATTCGTGGTCGAATCCTTTCCAAGAAGGGGAGGTTGATGTGGGACCATCTAAGACACCTCTGGACACACCTATCATACTTGGGGATGGACCTATGACTCGAGCTCGTGCTAAGAAGCTTCAACGAGAATCATTCATGTTCGTGAGCCATGTCCTATTCTCAAGCGCGGTTCAACTTCAAGAAGATCCATTGAAGACATACTTATGTTCCACACTTAAAGTAGCCGAATCCCTTAGTCCTATGTAGGGCCGAAATTACTAAGTGTTAAAGACTCCTTTTATGCTATTTTTAGTAACCTTCTTTACTTAAGCTATTTTAGGTAATTTAGGGATTTATTTTAATTTCTCTTTGATTTATTATTTTCATTAAAACTCAGCCTTAGGTCTATTTAATGATGTCTGATCTCCCATTGTAAACACACGTTCATTCTCATACATTCAATCAAAAGCTTAGTTATGTTAAACACATTGAGTGCAAGTCGATCGATTGGAGCCTTGCTCATCGATTGCAAATTGGTATTGTTTTCGCTTGGTTTGCCTTGAGTTTTTCAATCTCGCGAAGCTTGGTAAGTCTTGATATCTACGAGCCCCCTCCTTGTGCCTCCAAGTTGTCCGCTTGGTTGTATAAGGTTGTAGGAGCGGGTTATATAGTCATTGTTGTAGGTTCTTACCTCCTACGGGAGCCTAGGGTCTTCATCTTGTTCTATATAGATCGATCCACCATCTATCTTGTGTCTTTATTGCAATTTTGAGTCCTTTGTCCATTATTACAGCCACACCAAGTTCTTGCACCCATTCAATTTCGAGTCTTTCATTGAGTCTTGCATCGTTTCCGCTTTAGTTCTTGTAATTGAGTCTTGATTGTCAAAGATCGGGCCATCCAACGGCTAACCCCGTATGAGTTAGTATTATTATGCATTGAATTTTGAAATGTATATTGGTGTTGTAGCAATTATTAAAGGAACAAGTGGCTAAAGTATCTAATGGAACAAGTGAGCTATTTTGGAGGAAGAAGAGATAGAAATTCTAGTGGTCACACTGACCCACAAGTGAGTGAGCTTCAACAAACTGTAAAGTTGCTAATGGAAAAACATCAAGCTCGCGATCAACAAATGATAGAGCTACTTGCAAAACTTACAGCGATAACTAAAAACAAGAAAGAGACACTTGCAACAGATTCACAAATAGAAGTGTCACCCCTTCAGAATGAAAATCGAACTCCCTCCATCACACCTTCACAAATAGAAGTGTCATCCCTTCAGAATGAAAATCCAACTCCCTCCATCACACCTTCACCTTCTGCTGGGAACCCAATGGTATGTGTATTAAATCATTTAACCATTTTAAGTATATAATTAAATAATATAATTCAAATACTATGATATTGGTAAATATAACGCCTTTATGTTCAGGAGAAAAATGAGAAATGCAAATTATATTTGCCCGGCTTAAATACAGAAGTGGCTATTGGGCATGCATTTCTTCCTACACATGGTGCTGTTTCATCGCTTCATTGTCAACCATTAGGACCGGATAAAGTGAAAGTTCAAATAGATATACCATTGATGTCAAACAAAGCTTTGTCATTTCCACCATCTGAAGAGGTGAAGTTGATCAAAGATGCAATAGGAACTTTTGTGGCATGGAACAAGGCTATGGTTGTCATCGTATCGATAATACATACATCAAAGTTAACATGTTTTTTTCTCATTTAAATGAGAATATCCATATTATGAATTTGATGGCTAGTGAATGAGGGTATCAATATCATGAATTGGATGAATAATTTGATTTCGTTAGGATGTGGTTGAAGGAGCAAATGGCAAGAGCACATCTCTAACTCCCACAAGGATGGAAATGGGAGAAAATCTACAAGCATAAAATGAGTGCACTAGATAAGTATTTCACATATTGTGCATCTCTAGATAATGACTTTTTTATTACCATTGGCGTGGGAGAGGAGGTTTTCCATTTGACTCAAGAGTTGCATGTCGGGAAAGAGCAAATTCAAGTCTGGCTTGATAAGACGCAAATAGATCAAACTCATATTGCTTTGTACATCGAGTTGGTTGATATTTTTCTAAAATAAGTTTTATAGCTTATGAGATAAAGTTAATATGTCAAGTTTTGATTAATTTATTTGATTTATATTATATGATTAATGATTAATTATAGGTATTTGTGCGAAAGTCGACCTTCAGAAAAGTATGCATTTTTTTGCCCTACATATATTGCTCATGGGTATAAAGATCCATTGTTGAAAAAACAACAGTATATGGCAAAGTGTATGGGGAAAGAAGGGATGGAAAAGCGCATATTGTTTGCATCTTACAATGAAGGGTAAGTTATTATTATTTCATTATCTTCAACTATAGTTGTACATCTATATTTACTATAATCTTAGCAATTAAATTTTGAAAATGTTGTAGGTTCCATTGGATGCTCGCAGTTATAAATCCATTCGACAATATCATATATTGGCTAGATCCGAAAAGGTCTATCATTAAACAAAGTTTTAGAGTTATGGTTGAAACGTAAGTCGTTCACATATGTTGATCTTCAATTGGTTACATGTGAATATTTCAATGTATAATTCTAATATGATGTGCCTTTGTATTTTTCCGTGCTATATCGATGTACAAGCTACATAGGAAAAATGCACGTTGGGTTAAAATCGTGGTAAGTGTGGAAATAGCTGATTGTATATATTTAGTTAGTGTCATGCCATTGCCTTGGGTTGACATGTGTTTTTTTATCTTTTCATTTATAAAGTCTCCGAAGCAACCAAACAATGTGGATTGCAGTTATTACATATGTCGATATATGTGAGAGATTATATATAATGAGTGCACCGTTGTCCCTATCACGGTACGTGAATATAATATACTTTTTTTAGCCTACATGAATTATGATTTTGTTATTTATACTATTTGAGAAGTAATTATTATGTTTTATTTTGTAGTATTTTTGAGATTCGAGAGAATCATACGACAAGTCTGCTCTCGATGAATTACGTGAGGAATGGCTACAATATCTAGACACACAACGGTAGCTTGGAAATTAGGAAATCTCTTTTTATTAGTGGTTTACATTAGTGCATATTATCTAGGAAGTTTTTTGTTTCCCAGTATGACAATAGTTGAAATTTTAGAAATTTATGTCTAGCTAGAGATTTGAAAGCTAGTAGTGTACTTCGGTTTGTGATAACATTGCTTTTGTGATGATTAGATTTTGCAATGAAGAACGATTTTGAAGGGTCTTATTTTTCCTGGTTATTGTCTCAGGGTTCTGATTTTTGCGTGCACAGGCAAAATTACGATCGATATTTTAAAACAAAAACATACATGTCTCTACGGTTTTTATAAAAACTCCTGAGAAAGTTTAAGAATAATTTTAAAATAAAAGCAGATATGTCTCGGCGGTTTTTGTAAAAACTCCTGAGAAATTTTAAAAATAAGGCGCGTAATATGATTACACTTTCTCAGGAGTTTTATTTAAAAACCCCTGACATATTCTTTCAGGAGTTTTTAGAAACTCCCGCAACATATGGATTTGGGGGGCTATTTGGGAAACAGGGTCTCTCGGGAGTTTTAAAAAAAAACCCTAACCGAATAATTTATCTTGGGAATTTTTAAACAACCCCGGAGTGATATCTGTCACCTACGCGAATAAAAGGAGCTCCATAACACCCGTCCGTTTCATTAAAAAACACCCGATATAAGCCAAATCTGTACTAGTGGTTGTTGTCGACTAAAGCTATCCCGTCTAACTCGTCATAAGACGGTACGAACGAGCCACTTATGGCATAAAGAGGCGGGAAAAACATCGACATCATTTACGATAGTATCACCAACGGACGTTCGTGTAGCGTGGCAAACACTTTGCCCATTATTAGAATCTTCATCCAATACGTAGCATGGCACGTACCAAAGTAATTGACCCTCATGATGAGCTCATCCAAGGCAAGGTAGTAATGGTAGCGATCTGCAAGCAACTGCAGCTCAACGGCCAACTCCCGTCGAACCTATAGCCATGCATCTTGGCCCAAGTTCATAAGACAAGCAAAAGATCTATATCCACAATGACCATCCCTTGCAACGTTCGTGATGGATCGAATGAAAGTAATCATGAAGTCGTCGATGTTGCATGTTCCCCAATCGAAACCTAGGTGAGGGAGATTCTAAAGCAGAAGTGTATGAGGTGGCGCATATGGAATGTCCCCTCTAGACTCTAATGTTGATCGGCCTCGACCACGTCCCCTGCAACGACCACGCCCACGACCTCTTCCTCATCCTCTTCCATGGCTAGTAGGAGAGTGGTCGATGTTAATTGCATTAGAACCAATGCCCTCTTCATTTCAAGTAGTTGTTTTAGCATCTATTGATGAAGATCAACCCCGACCTTGACTTTTTCCTCTCACAGATCCGCTGCTCCCATCTCTATCGGCTCTACAGTCGGCCTGAGCACGCTCACGTTCCCAAGGCAAAGGGTTCGTTTGACAAGGGTTGCGAGTCCTCGGTCTCCCGGTCGGTCTACGGTCCTCAGGGTCAGGTGGAGTCAATTGTGTATGGGAGGGATGATACCCATCATTGAATGCTGAGGTGATCCTCCAACGAGTATCGTCATCCATAACTCCACTCTGGAATAACGTGATTAAGCGTGAGATGTCTACATCAGCTCTTGTGAGTGGAGTGTTATCATCAACATGGTCAACGTAGGGACGATCTCAATCCAATTTCTTCCAAAATATGTGAATCTGGGACGACCTTATCGGTATCTGCGCATCTCGACAAGCTTACATTTCATGTGTGCAGGGCAGACCATAGATGGTCCTCTAGTAACTATGTCGGCATGGCTGCGATGGCGGATCTGTTTCCATGTTCGTGTATATTTCGAACAACAAGTTGAAACATTCCTTCGGCACAATATGTGGAACCCGATCGAATATCCATAGGCCGTATGAGTGTATCGGCCATGTGTTGTAAGCTCGCCCCATCGTGTTCTTCACTTCACTGATTTTGTCCTCCATCATTAGATCGATTGCTTGATGACGTGAGTGAAGTCACCGATCGCAGAGTTGAAGGTGCTCTTTAGTGTTGTATGGGCGGACACAACCCTACAGAAAAAGATATCGGTCGTGCCTGCTAGCATGTGTATAATTGATTACGGAAATGGAATGGGGATAGAGAAGAATGGCATACATGTTCGTCGTCCTCTTAATAAAATGTTGTATAGTATCTGTCCATGCGCGAACAATATTTTCCATGTAATCGCACAACTACGTCGCCTCCAAATACGGCATAAACCCCTCAATGTGGCCCCACTCGGCATGCATACCCCTCATTCGGGCGTTGAACGTGTTAGCTGATCTGGATTCGAAGAGGCTATAACATGCGCTCTTAAAATGACCCGCGACGTCAAGATTCCTCTACTTCTTGAATGCTGCTTCTTCGCATTACAGAGGATGTGTACTTTGCATAACATATGTCTGACATTGGGAAACACCGATCGCAGTGCTGCGATGAGGCCTAGCTCTTGATCGGTGATAACTACATTTGGCAGAGTACATCGCAGAAGGTACAGAAGCTGTTGCAATGCCCAACTGTATGTATCTGTGTTCTCGTGTGACATGAAGCAGAAGCTAACGACGAAGTTCTTTCCTGTGCAAGTGAAGCCAATGAACTCACACAATGGGATCTCTTACCTGCACGATGACATATTTATGTTGTAACGCCTTTCTTGTTAAGAGCAGAAGATTTGTTAGAAATAGAAACATACGCATTCGTCTTGTATGTGCTGTCGACGACGATGTAAAGGCTCGGATTTTAAAAATCCTAAATTTCGGAAAAAGAAAATTTAAAAATAAAATTTAAACGAATTTAATTGGATATTTTAAGGAAAACTCGTTTTAATTTAATAAATCAAACGCGAAACTATTAAAACGAATTCTGGCCCAACCTTGAACCTTATAAGATCGATTTTGTCTTTTTCTAGGGATCCGAAAATTTTCTTTGGATAACGATATTCTTTCGGGTTTAAAACAAATTGATCGAGAGAGCGGGATTCGGGAAACCAATCGTCAGAAATTCGAATTCCCGACTCAAAACCACAATTTCGTCCTCTTTCTCCATCCTTATCCAAAATTTAACCTTGGTCCCCCACAATTTGAGATTGAAATTGAAATGCCTATCTCTTTCCCTCTTTCCGCAACTAGCCCAACATACACACCTTTTCCTTTCCCCTTGCTTGAACTCACCAAAAATGGCAATGAGGACAAAACCCTGCCTATGCCTTATCTAATGTTACAACCAAGGAAAACCCAAAATTTGTTCCATAAAATCTGAGGTTTGACAACACTTTTCACTCACCCAAACAACAAAAGAACCAAACAGCCCTTTTGAGAACTTGCCTAGAGAAGGAACCCATCTCCTCCTCCTTGTTCATTCGGCACCACCACTTCCTGTCACCACGACCTCACCACCTCCACAACCACAGCAGTCACCACTCCCCAACCCCCCGTCGCCGGCCACCCCACCAACGCAGCTCCTGATGTGCACGCAAATTGCCATATTTTCTATGCACATAGAAGTCCATTTTATCATCTTTTCCATGCATATTAGTGGGAAAACATGGGATTAGTGTAGTTTATACTTAAATATCAAATATATGGGTCTGTACGAGTTTCTATGTGATTTCGCAGAAAAAAGGATAAAAATGGAAAGATTTGAAAGAGCGGAAAAAGAACTCGAAGTCTTCTGAAGAGGTCGAAATCGAATAGGGACCTCGACATCGAGTGCAGCAGAGATAGGAATCGAGCAGGAAATGAAACAGAGCATGTCGACACAGAGAGGTGGATATCGACGTCTAAAGGTCGATATCGATGTTGCCAGATCGAGCTAAAAGATAGAAGTCGAGTGCCAGTCCGAGTAGGAGGAGGGGAGCTCGAGATACAGTTTCACAGAGATCGATATCGATGTTCAAGGTCGATATCGATGTTTCCCAGTAGAGGAATCCGACTCAGATTTTGATAGAATTCTATCCAAAGCTTGCACGTCTATCCAAAAGTCGTGATTTCCTATCATCAACACCAGAGCTATCATATGAGCTGATTTACCATGGGAGTTTTAGTTTTTACTTTATTTAAGTTTTATATTAGAGAATAAAGATAAAGTTTCGAGTCATTTGATAGCAAAGTTCGATATCTATATCTAGAGGCCTTTAGGGCTGAGTTTAGGCATCCAAGCACATACAATTCCAGTTTTACATTGAGTTTTTAGCGAGTTAGAGAGAGAGAGAGAGAGAGAGAGAGAGAGAGAGAGAGAGAGAAGGCCGAGTGAGTTGGAGAGAAGCGAGAGCGGAGATTTACGGTAAGTGCATCAAAGGTATGCATGACGAGGAGCGAGTAGTCAACCCACTTCTAGGTTCGGGGTGAGCCCGACGATAACGATGTAGGGTAAGTGCATCAAAGGTATGACTTTTATGCGATTCCATCTTCTATCCTATGGATGATCGTTTGCGAAAGTTAGGGAGATTCATTATTTGCATTATTAAAGTGAAAGCCACTTATATTGTGAACTTGGATTGCTCATTAATTGGATAGTAACTCTTACGAACTATGCGAGAGCCTCTAATCACCTAAGTGTTGATAACGAAAGTTATTTGACGGAAAGGCGTTAAATTTCATAACTTTAGAATAAAACTTGCATTGTTATCGTTGTGGCATGAAACCACGACTTTGGAAGCTTTTAATTAATTGAAATCAATATAAAAGTTTTAGTTTTGTTTCTGATCATCCTTCTTAACCATTCTACTTTCTTCGGATTCTTTTCCGACAATTGGTTACGAATTACAGATTCTATGACAAACATCGGAATCGACTGTAAAGGTCGATATCGAGGTCTAACATTGATATCGAGGTCTCTGCTCGACATCGACTTTGCTGCTTTTGTCTTTTGCAGGAACTGTACTGGAAATCGACCAGAACTGAGGTCGATATCGACCAGACACATCGATATCGAGTGTCTTCTGAGGTCGAAAGCCTTGATCGTGAGTACAACAAGGGAAGCGCTGACATACCTCCTCGTGGATTCGATCCTGAATTACCCTAGGACTACAAGGGAGGGGATTCTTGTATTATTTGTTTGGGACAGGGAGTAGTCTAGTTGAGAATTGTTTAATTTGAATTATTTGAATCCCTACACTCATCCCCTCCAGCGAACAAATTGGCGTCGTTGCCGGGGAGGCAATCAATCGCCACCTAAGTTTTCTTACGATCTTTTTGAAGCTTATTTTGCAGGTTTATGCGACGTTCTGATTGCGGACCTATCCTGGAACCAATCAACGAGCCTGAACATTTCTACCATCTTTGCAACAAGGCTATTCGCATCATGGCTGACAACGAGATACATGCTGAGACCATAGAGCAGTTGAGGAAGGAAATCGAGTACCACAATGCTACAATCACTGCTGAGAGGGCCACCGCTGCTGCAGAGCGAGCCCGTGCTGATAGGGAGGAGGATGCGCATAGACAAGCCCAAGATCGACTAAATCAGTATCCACAAACGTCGATGCAATACATGCATCCGCCGCTTCATGTTCCTGTATCCGCTATTTCAATTCCTCACTCCAACTATGAAATAAAAATTAACTTCCTATCTGAGATAAAAAGAAATACTTTTGAAGGAAGACCTAATGAATGCCCCTTGCAACACATCTATACTTTTATGGACTTATGTGAAATAGTGGCAGATGGAGTAAATTTAGAGTATGTGCGATTAAAATCTTTTCGATGGTCTTAGGCAGGGAAGGCATTACAATGGCTTGAAAGTTTGGCTCCACGCTTGCTGAGGACATGGGCGGAGGTGAAGGATGCATTCCTGAATAAGTTCTTTCCACCTTCTAAAACGGCGATGCTGCGACAAAGGATCACGGCTTTCAAACAAAAGCCAGGTGAAACACTAGCACAGGCATGGGAGCGATTTAAGGACTTGCTGAGATCATGCCCAACGCATGGGCAACTTCCATATGTCTTCCAGGAGATCTTCTACAATGCCCTTGATGCATCGAATAAGGAGAGGATAAATTCATATACCTCCTATCGGTACATTGAGCTTACACCAACGGAGGCATGGGAGACCATTGAGAGGCTCGTGAACTTTGACAACACTTATGGGGCTGCTGCGGCCTATGATGCAAGGCCTGCCCCATCAATGCCACTATATGAGCCTCCAAGGGAGATAGATCCTGATGTGCGGCAACAATTCCATAACGATCAAACGCGCCGCCTTCAAAAGCAAGTTAGGTTCCTGAGCAACAATCAAACTTTTCAGGAGTGTGGCTCAACAAGGCATAACTCTAGTGCATGTCCACATTCTGAGCAAGTATCCATGGCGGAACAACATGAGGAGGTTAAGTGGACGAGAGGCTCCTATGGAGGGGGCAATCAACAATATTGGGGCGATCAAAGGTTCTATCAACAAAGGGATCCCCCACCATATAGAGCACCAGGGCACCCTGAGCGGGAGACAAAGAAGGATGACCTGCAAATCATTCTTGATGAGATGCGGAGGATCATACCCTGGATCCACTGTGCCCAATCAAAAGGGGTGGGCGTCAATTACAAACGCCCGAGCAAAAAGCAGAGGAGAAGGAGCCAGAACAGACGTCGATATCAACCCCCCCTGTCGATATCGACCAAGGTGACGTCGATGTCGACCTTCCAGTTGATGTCGACCCTGATGCAGCGTCACCACAGAAATTGACTCCTCTTGTCGATGTCGACCCTACTAATGTCGATGTCGACCTCACTGCAGCCGCGGGAAGGAAGAAGGTGTTGCCATTTCCAACTATAAAGATGATTAAGGAACAAGGGGAAAAGAAGTTCCAGCGGTTCGTGAAGATGCTCCAAGGACTTAATGTCTCTATACCATTCACAAAGGCACTTCACGAGATGCCATCTTATGTAAGGTTCCTTAAGGACATCTTGGGTATGAAGCGATCGCTCTCTGAGATTGCATAGGAGTGCAACAGGTTGAAGCTACCACAAAAGCGGGTGGACCCTGGTAAGTTTTCTATCGCAATAGGTTTAGGTCAATTCAAATTTAATGCTTTAGTTGACTTGGGCGCTAGCGTTAGCATGATGCCACTAACCATTTGGTACAAGGTAAAGATAGGTCCTCTGGAGCCCGTGGATGCAAGACTATACATGGCAAACAATACGGTAGTGATTCCAACTGGGATGGTGACGGATGTGCCAGTACAAGTAGGTAAATTCTTTGTCCCTGCTGATTTCTTAGTTGTTGATATAGTAGAGGACCCTGCTTGTCCAATTATTTGAGGTAGGCCATTCCTAGCAACCGTCGATGCCAACATTAGCGTAAAGATAGGATTGCTCTCATTCACAATTAGTGACGAGGTGAGAGAGTATGCCTTCAACAAGAGGTGAAAAATCAAGGGCCAATGGAGATAAAAGCCATCAATGGTGTCTACATTGCATGTGGAGAAGCCAAAGTAAGAAGTATGACACTGGAAGAGCTTGAGAAGAGGGCCCTAGAAGCCCAAGTGGAGGAAGTTGCGGCAATCTTGAACGAAGGGGCCCAACAGAACATCGAAATCGACCCAGGTAAGTCGATATCGACTACTAATGTTCAAGATTCTGTGCCAGGTCATAAGTATGGGGTCGACAGAGGAGGAAAAGAAACATCGAAATCGGGGTCTAAGGTCGATATCGACCATACCCAGCCGAAATCGACCACCATCAACGCTGAGAAGGGAGGAACGGAGACCTCGATATCGATCTCTGAGGGTCGACATCGATCTGATCATATCGAGCAGAAACTCTCCAAATGGACTGATCCTCCAGGAGTACAACAGAGGTCGATATCGACCTCTGAACATCGACATCGACCTGAGCCACAAAGATGCGGCAATCTTGAACGAAGGGGCCCAACAGAACATCGAAATCGACCCATGTAAGTCGATATCGACTACTAATGTTCAAGATTCTGTGCCAGGTCAGAAGTAAGGGGTCGACGGAGGAGGAAAAAAACATCAAAATCGAGGTCTAAGGTCGATATCGACCATACCCATCCGAAATTGACCACCATCAACGCTGAGAAGGGAGGAACGGAGACCTCGATATCGATCTCTGAGGGTCGACATCGACGTGATCATATCGAGCAGAAACTCTCCAAATGGACTGATCCTCCAGGAGTACAACAGAGGTCGATATCGACCTCTGAACATCGACATCGACCTGAACCACAGACTGAGAAGAAGGTAAGTCAAGGTACGGATTCCTCTTGCTCCATTACAATTAAAGATTTATCATTATTTGGAAGAGGTGTGCCTTGGCATGTGTGCTTATGTAGGGTATCCGATGATGATTCAAGCCAATATGAGATTGGAGACAAAGTTTATGTTGCCAAATCTAAGGACCATTGGTTCCCTACAAGATTCAAGGATAAGAATTTAGGACCATTCATGGTGAATCAAATCCATCCCGGCGGAATGCAACTGCCTGATAAGAAATGAGTCATATTTGAGGCCCAGGCCACATGGGCTCTGTAGATGCCGCCTTGAGAAGCGCAAAGGAAGAAGTCGGCCTAGCGACTTAAAAGTCTAGAGCGTGTAACAAAGACTTAGTTTTGGTTTTAGACAAATTTTACTTTGGTTTGAGACATTTTATTGTTTTGCATATTTTGTTTTGGTTTTAACAAGTTCAGGAAAGAGAAAGGCACACAGAAAAGGCATCGAAATCGATGTCTAAGATCAACATCGACCTTAAAGTAGATTTAGATAAGGTTGTGGTCGAGGCCGGATCACCCTGAAGCCTGAGCCAGAAATCGATGAAAAACATCGATATCGATGTTTAAGGTCGATATCGACCATGGCTGCTGTCTTCTTCGACTCCTGAAATTTGTGACGGTTTAGTAAGTTTACTTCTTAACCCTAGTTCTAATACAGTGAGGACACTGTAAATTTTAAATATGGGGTGGGGGAAAAGCTTACTTGCATATTCCTACTTAGTTTAGATTTGTATATTTATCTTAATGCATATTTAGTTTTATTTTTTAAAAAAAAAATTGATGAAATGACCCCCATCAAAAATTTGAAAAAAAAAGAAAGAGTGATGGAAGTATAAAGAAGAGCTCTATGATGCAAAATTAGATTCATTAGAGATATAACATGAAATTGCCTAGTTAAGGGAAGTCCCAATGAAGTGCAATAAGAAAAAAATAAAGGAGATGAAAAATTTGAAGCTGCTTTTGACATGTGCATGATAAGATGATGGAGGACATTTTATGAAAATTCCATATAAGTGCTTACATATACAAGTTCATATCCTAGCCTTACCTATGGATATTTGCAAAAGTCACAAGCCATATATGAGCCTTATAATACATCATTATTGCTCCACATATATACATATTTCCCATTTTATACCTTATACCCTATCCGGGGACAAGTTTGAGAATGGAAGTCATTTTTGGAGTTGTTATATGGAGTTGTGCATTATTTATGCAGTTGTTGGCAGGAATGAAAGAAATTACGAATTATGGAAAATTTAATGAGCGAGAAAAAAATCCGATCACCTCAGGAGATAAAGGTAGGTCGACCCTGCTCGTTGAGATGTTAGTTCAGCGAGATGGGACACAAGGTGAGGAGTCCGAAGTACTAAGTATCCGGGGCCATTCATGACACCCATGTTTGCGACTCGCGAGAAGGCAGTGCTAAGGTTAGAGAGGTAAAAGTATTATATTGAATAAAAGCATTGAGCGATGAGTGAAAGGTGAGACATTATTAAGAAGGAATGTGGAATGTTTTAGAAAGAAAGAATGTTTCCCTGGATTTAACACCACATGGCCAAATATTAGCCCACCTTTAGCCTTTTACCAATCTACTTCTCACAAGCTTGCAAAAGTCCTCTTGATTATTAATGCTATGTCGCTAAAATTGTTTTTGCATATTACCTCCTTTTAAGAGTATAAAATTGCTTTATGCACAAACATGGACTTGGTTGACATGAGTATCTTATCGAGGATGGCAATTGATTGTAGGGACATATGAAAAATGAATCTATGATGTTGAGGGTTTACTTTCTTCCCATGAATGACCATTAAAGGTATTGCTTGGGGACAAGCAAGCTTAAGTATGGGGTGTTTGATGTGCGCGTAAATTGCCATATTTTCTATGCACATAAAAGTCCATTTTAACGTCATTTGCATGCATATTAGTGGAAAAACATGGGATTAGTGTAGTTTATGCTTAAATATCAAATATATGGGTCTGCAAGAGTTTCTATGTGATTTCGCAGAAAACAGGATAAAAATGGACATATTTGGAAGAGCGGAAAAAGAACCCGAAGTCTTCTGAAGAAATCGAAATTGACTAGGGACATCGACATCGAGCGCAGCAGAGACATAGGAATCGGGCAGGAAATGAAACAGAGCATGTCGACACAGAGAGGTCGATATCGACGTCTAAAGGTCGATATCGATGTTGCCAGATCGAGCTAAAAGATAGAAGTCAAGTGCCAGTCCGAGTAGGATAAGGAGAGCTCGAGATAGAGTTTCACAAAGGTCGATCTCGATGTTCAAGGTCGATATCGATGTTTCCCAGCAGAGAAATCCGACTCAGATTTTGATAAATTCTGTCCGAAGCTTGCACGTCTATCCAAAAGTCGAAATTTCCTATCATCAACACCAGAGCTATCATATGAGCTGATTTACCATGGGAGTTTTAGTTTTCACTTTATTTAAGTTTTATCTTAGAGAATAAAGATAAAGTTTCGAGTCTTTGGATAGCAAAGTTCGATATCTATATCTAGAGGCCTTTAGGGCTGAGTTTAGGCATCCAAGCACATACAATTCCAGTTTTACATTGAGTTTTTAGCGAGTTAGAGAGAGAGAGAGAAGGCCGAGTGAGTTGGAGAGAAGCGAGAGCGGAGATTTGGCTTATTCGGCTGTACTTTCTTTCAAAGTTTAATTCAAAGTAGTTTTCTTTCAATAATGATGATGATGTGCATGATGAGGAGCGAGTAGTCAACCCAGTTCTAGGGTCGGGGTGAGCCTAAGGATAATGATGTAGAGTAAGTGCATCAAAGGTATGACTTTTATGCGATTTCGTCTTCTATCCTATGCATGATCCTTTGCGAAAGTTTAAGAGATTCATTATTTGCATTATTGAAACGAAAGCCACTCATATTGTGAACTTGGATTGCTCATGAATTGGATAGTAACTCTTAGGAACTATGCGAGAGCCTCTAACCACCTAAATGTTGATAACGAAAGTTATTTGACGGAAAGGCGTTAAATTTCATAACTTTAGCATAAAACTTGCATTGTTATCGTTGTGGCATGAAACCCCAACTTTGGAAGCTTTTAATTAATTGAAATCAATATAAAAGTTTTAGTTTTGTTTCTGATCATCCTTCTTAACCAGTCTACTTTCTTTGGATTCTTTTGCGACAATTGGTTACGAATTACAGTTTCTGTGACAAACATCGGAATCGACTGTAAAGGTCGATATCGAGGTCTAACGTCGATACCGATGTCTTTGCTCGACGTCGACTTTGCTGATTTTGTCTTTTGCAGGAACTGTACTGGAAATCGACCAGAACTGAGGTCGATATCGACCAGACACATCGATATCGAGTGTCTTCTGAGGTCGAAAGCCTTGATCGTGAGTACAACAAGGGAAGCGCTGACATACCTCCTCGTGGATTCGATCCTGAATTACCCTAGGACTACAAGGGAGGGGATTCTTGTATTATTTGTTTGGGACAGGGAGTAGTCTAGTTGAGAATTGTTTAATTTGAATTATTTGAATCCCTACACTCATCCCCTCCAACGAACAGCTCCCACCTTCCTTTCCCCTGTTTTGCCGAGCCAAGGAATCCACCCCGACACACCTCGTTCTTCACTCCTCTTCATCCGTCCAGCAGCAGCGGCACCACCCAAGACCCCCTGTGCCAAGAGCAAAGCACCCGAGCGCTGCCAGGAGCACTACCGTCGACGCCGCCACCGTTCTCCTCCTGCCCTGTTTTTTCGTTTTGCTCTGGTAAGCCTCTTCCTTCTGACCTTTCACTCAGAACCTCC
Source organism: Persicaria maculosa (assembly GCA_963922045.1). Classification (NCBI taxonomy): domain Eukaryota; kingdom Viridiplantae; phylum Streptophyta; class Magnoliopsida; order Caryophyllales; family Polygonaceae; genus Persicaria; species Persicaria maculosa. The sequence continues at coordinate 60,277,705 of OY998267.1, forward strand.
ATAAAGCTCCACCTTTATGCTATGTCCTTCCATTCTAGGCCGAGCTTGCCCGATTCCGACTTCGACGAAGACAAGCCACCCCTTCGACGAGCCCCGTTTCCGGCGAGACAACTTCCTCGGTGAGCTCTCCCTTGCTTCTTCTTCTTTTCCTTTCCGTCCCCGTGTGGCTGTGTTGAGTGGCCGGAGCCTAGATCCTAGCCACTGGCCAGCTCCCTCCTCCTCTTCTTCCTTTCCGTCATTTCGAACTAAGGTAGCCCTGTCTCCCTGTTTGGCTCGAACAACAACAAGAGGGGGAAAAAGATAGAGCTCGTGGGTCCCGCCCCTTGCCACCTTGGCACCACATCGGCTGGGCCCCTTCTTTTTTTTAGAATATGTCTTCGGCTTACAGATTAGAATGAAAGAAATATGGCTTGGGCCTAATTTTTTGGACCGGTTTCATTGGTTTAAAATAGAGAAATGAGTTTGGGCCAATTCTATGTAAAAAGAATTTTGGTTTGGGGTTTTTAGAATAGGTGAGGTCGATTTTGAATATTTAAAATATAATGGGGTCGGTTTATAATTTTTAAAAAATAAGGGGCTGATTTTGATTAAATAACATGGTTGGTATTTTAAGGCGGTTTGAAAATATTATTTGAACGTGTTTAATAAAATGGCATTTAAAATATGATACAATATTAATTGAGATTTAAAATATAAAAATATTATTTTTAGATTAAAGATATAATATTATGATCTTATAAAATATAGGAACTAAAAATATGTCATCGGATTAAATCAAAAAGGAAATTGACGAATGTTTTCAAGAATGAGAAATTCTAACTAATTAACACGAATTTTGAAATGGCTTTGGAACTAACTTGGGAATCCGACTTGTTCGATGACTAAGTAGAATGATAATATGATTATGTGACTAATAACATGTATTGTGATTAATAGCATGATATCGCAGTAGTGAGTTATGGCTTGAGTAATATCTTACGAATGTTATACTTGATGATGAGAGATAATATATATATAAGTATGGTATGATAAGCATGCGAATTTGGCTATAAATTGGAAAGTTAATGTTATCTGATGAGATGTTATGATTTGATGAGTTGGTTGATCAAGATAGGATGACATGTATGGGTGAAGCGGTCTATTTACCTATCCGATTGTATGATGTGTGTGCTATGTATGCTTAGAGTATCCTAGACGTAGACTCATATATTTCCGCTATGTATCTAGGTGATATTATCTGATTGTGCTTGTTGTGTGCCGGGTTCTTCTTTTGATGATCTGCTAGCCAGGTATGTCTCTTTGGAGCTTACTCAGATTCAGAGAGACTATCCCTACTTTTATGTGCATGATATACTAGGTGCTTGCATTCATGATCAGCATGCTGTTCGTTATTAGGGGTGAGGAGGTGTATGTAAAATAGGAGAATAAAATAAAGCACAACTAGACTATCTCCCTGTCCCAAACAAATAATACAAGAATCCCCTCCCTTGTAGTAGTAGGGTAATTCAGGATCGAATCCACGAGGAGGTAGGTCAGCGCTTCCTTTTGTTGTACTCACGATCAATGCTTTCGACCTCAGCAGACACTCGATATCGAGTATACTGGTCGATATCGACCTCAGTTCTGGTCGATTTCCTAGCGCAGTTCCTGCAGAAGACAAAACAGCAAGTCGACGTCGAGCAGAGACCTCGATATCGATGTTAGTACTCGATATCGACCCTTAAGGTCGATTTCGATGCTTGTCACAGAAACTGTTTTTGTAACCAATTTGTCGGAAAAGGATCCGAAGAAAATAGAATGGAGAGGGAAGATGAACAGAAACAAACTAAGACTTTTATGAAGAATTTAATTAATTAAAAAGCTTCCAAAGTCGGGGTTTTATGCCACAATGATAACAATGCAAGCTTCATGCTAAAAATATGAACTTTTATGTCTTTCCGTCAAATAACTTTCGTTATCAACACTTAGGTAATTAGAGGCCTTCGCATAATTCCTAAGAGTTACTATCCAATTCATGAGTAATTCAAGTTCGCAATATGAGTGGCTTTCGCTTCAATAATGCAAATAATGAATCTCCCTAACTTTCGCGAAGGATCATGCATGAGGTAGAAGACGGAATCGCATAAAAGTCATACCTTTGATGCACTTACCTCACATTGCTATCGTCGGGCTCACCCTGACCCTAGAAGTGGGTTGACTACTCGCTCCTCATCATGCACATCATCATCATTGTTATTGAAAGAAAGCTACTTTAAATTAAAACTCCGAAAGAAAGTACAACCGAACAAGCCACTCCGCTCTCGCTTTACAACTCCACTCGGCCACTCTCTCTCTCTCTCTCTATAGCAACTGAATTATGTCTCAAACTGAATTCGGAATCTTCCATCCTAAACTCAGCCCTATTGGCTTCTATTTGTAGATGTCGATAAGGACTCGAAACCTTATCTTTATTCTCTATGATAAATAAATAAATAAAAAAAAAGTAAAAGCTAAAACTTCATGGTGAAATCAGCCTCCTCATGATAAATCTGATGTTGATGATAGGAAATTTCGACCTTTGGATAGATATTGCAAGCATTGGATACAATTCTATCAAAATCGGAGTCGAATTCCTCTGCTGGCATGGTCGATATCGACCCTTGGACCTCGATATCGACCCCTCCAAAATCTTATCTCGAGCTTCTCCTTCTCCTACTCGACTTCTATCAACTTGGTCGATCTGACAGCATCGATATCGACCCCCAGACGTCGATATCGACCTCTTCTGTGTCGAGATGCTCTGTTCCCTTTCTGCTCGATTCCTATGTCTCGATGTACTCGATGTCGAGGTCTTCAGTCGATTTCGACCTCTTCAGAAGACTTCGAGTTCCATTTCCGCTCTTCTGAATTCATCCATTTTCATCCTGTTTTCTGCGAAATCACATGGAAACTCGTGCAAACCCACATATTTGACAATTAAGCATAAACTACACTATTCCCATGTTTTCCCATTAATGTGCATGCAAAAGACAACAAAATGAATTCATATGTGCATAGAAAATATGGCAATTTGCGCGCACATCAAACACCCCATACTTAAGCTTGCTTGTCCCCAAGCAATACTCTTAATGGTCATTCAGGGGAAGAAAGTAAACCCTCAACATCATAGATTCATTTTTCATATGTCCCTATAATCAATTGCCATCCTCGAGAAGGTACTTATGTAAACCAAGTCCATGCCTGTGCATAAAAGCAATTTCATACTTATAAAGGAGGTAATATGCAAAAAACAATTTTAACGACATTGCATTAATAATCAAGAGGACTTTCTTCAAGCTTGTGAGAAGTGGATTGGTAAAAGGCTAAAGGTGGGCTAATATTTGGCCATGTGGTGTTAAATCCGGGGAAGTACACTTTCTTTCCAAAATATTCCACATTCCTCCTTCATAATGTCTCACCTTTCACTCATCGTTCAATGCTTTTTTCACTTTAATGCTTTTACCTCTCTAACCTTAGCACTGCCTTCTCGCGAGTCGCAAACATGGGTGTCATGAATGGCCCCGGATACTTAGTACTTCGGACTCCTCACCTTTGTGTCCCATCTCCCCGAACTATTATCTCAGCGAGCAGGGTCGACCTACCTTTATCTCCTGAGGTGATCGGATTTTTTCTCGCTCATTTAATTTTCCATATTGTATCATTCCTGCCAACAACTTTATAAATGCACAACTCCATATAACTCCAAAGATGTCATCCATTCAAAAAAACTTTGTCCCCGGATAGGGTATAAGGTAAAAAATGGACAATATGTATATGTGGAGCAATAATGATCATAATAAGTCTCATATATGGCTTTGTGAATATGCGTAGGTAAGGCTAGGATATGAACTTTGCTTGTATGGAATTTTTTATAAAAAATCCTCCATCATCTTATCATGCACATGTCAAAAGCAACTTTAAATTTTCATCTCCTTCATGATTTTCTCAAAAAATTGCACTTCATTGGGACTTCCCTTAACTAGGCAATCTCATGTTATATCTCTAATGAATCTAATTTTGCATCATAGAGCTCTTTTTTATACTTCCATGACTCTCTTTTTTTTCAAAATTTTTGATGGGGGTCAAATTTTTTTTATGCATTAAAATAAATATGCAACCCTAAACTAAGCATGAATATGCAAATAAGCCTTTCCCCTACCCCATACTTAAAATCTATAGTGTCCTCACTGTATTAGAACTAGGGTTAAGAAGAAGACTTACAAATTTCAGGAGTTGAAGAAGACAATAGGGAAGGTCGATATCGACCCTTTACATCGATATCGATCTCTCTCTTGATTTCTGCTCGGGCTTCAGGGTGATTCGGCCTCGATCACAAACCCTATCCATGTCGACCTTGAGGTCGATTTCGATGTCCGACATCGATTTCGATGCCTTTCTGTGTGCTTTTCTCTCTCCTGCAATTTGAAAACTAAACACAAAATATGCAAAACAATAAAATGTCTAAAACCAAAACAAAAGCTGTCTTAAAATCAAAACTAAGTCTTTGTTACAAGCTCTAGATTTTTAAGTCGCTAGGCCGACTTCTTCCTTTGCGCTTTTCAAGGTGGCATCTGCAGAGCCCATGTGGCTTGGGCCTCAAATATCACTCCTTTCTTGTCCCGCAGCTGCATTCCCCCGGGATTGATTTGATTCACCGTGAATGGACCTAAGCTCTTATCCTTGAATCTTGTAGGGAACCAATGGTCTTTAGATTTGGCAACATAGACCTTGTCTCCTATCTCATATTGGCTTGATCTATCATCGGATATCCTACATAAACGCACATGCCAAGGCACACCTCTTCCAAATAATGATAAGTCCTTTATTGTAATTGAACAAGAGGAATCCGTACCTTGGCTTACCTTCTTCTCAGTCTGTGGCTCAGGTCGATGTCGATGTACAGAGGTTGATATCGACCCCTGTTGTACACCTGCAGGATCAGTCGATTTGGGGAGTTTTGACTCGATATGATCAGGTCGATTTCGACCCTCAGAGGTCGATATCGAGGTCTCCTCGCCTCTCTTCTCAGCGCTGATGGTGGTCGATTTCGATAGGGTGTGGTCGATATCGACCCTTGACCCCGATTTCGATGCTTCCTCTTTTCCTCCGTCGACCCCATACTTATCACCTGTCACAGAATCTTGGACAATAGTGGTCGATATCGACTTACCTGGGTCGATTTCGATGTCCTGTTGAGCTCCTTCGTTCAAGATTGCTTCAACTTCCTTTACTTGGGCTTCTTTGATGGCTTTTATCTCCATTGGCCCTTGACTTTTCACCGTCTTGTTGAAGGAATACTCTATTACTTCATCACTAATTGTGAGTGAGAGCAATCCTTTCTTCACGCTAATGTTGGCATCGACGGTTGCTAAGAATGGCCTACCTAAAATAATTGGACAAGCAGGGTCCTCCGCTATGTCAACAACTAGGAAATCAGCAGGGACAAAGAATTTGCCTACTTGTACTGGCACATCTGTCACTATCCCAGTTGCAATAACTACGGTATTGTTAGCCATGTATAATCTTGCATCCACGGGCTCCAGAGGACCTATCTTTACCTTGTGCCAAATGGTTAGTGGCATCATGCTAACGCTAGCACCCAAGTCAACTAAAGCATTGAATTTGAATTGGCCTAGACCTATAGCGATAGAAAACTTACCTGGGTCCGCCCGCTTTTGTGGTAGCTCCAATCTGTTGCATTCCTCTGCGATCTCAGAGAGCGATCGCTTCTTACCCAAGATATCCTTAAGGAACCTTACATAAGATGGCATCTCGTGAAGTGCCTCTGTGAATGGTATAGAGACATTAAGCCCTTGGAGCATCTTCACGAACCGTTGGAACTTCTTTTCCGCTGGGTCCTTAGTCACTTTTCTAGTTGGGAATGGCAACACCTTCTTCCTTCCTGCGGTTGTAGTGAGGTCGATATCGGCAGCAGTGGGGTTGATATCGACTGGAAGAGTCGATCTCTGTGGTGACGCAGAATTAGGGTCGACATCGACAGGAAGGTCGACATCGATGTCACCTTGGTCGATATCGACAGGGGGGGTCGATATCGACGTCTGTTCTGGCTCCTTCTCCTCTACTTTTCGCTCGGGCGTTTGTAATTGACGCCCACTCCTTAGGTTTACTGCCACGATATGACCTGTGGTTTTGCCCTTTTGGTTGGGCACAATGGATCCAGGGAGTGATCCGGACGCTTTGGGCATTGCTTCCGCCAATTGACTCATTTGAGTCTCCATGTTGCGCTTCCAAACGTCGATCTCCCCAAGTCTAGAATTGATGCCCTGCAACTGAGTATGGACGGAGTTATTGGCTTGTTTGAACTCAGCGTGGTTCCTTCGCATCTCATCAAGGATGATTTGCAGGTCATCTTTCTTAGTCTCCCGCTCAGGGTGCCCTGGTGCCCTATAGGTTGGGGGATCCCTTTGATAGAACCTTTGATCGCCCCAATTTTGTTGATTGCCCCCTCCATAGGGGCCTCTCGTCCATTTGACCTCTTCATGTTGTTCCGCCATGGATACTTGCTCAGTATGTGGACAGGCACTGGTGTTATGCCTTATTGAACCACACTCCTGACAAGGTTGATTGTTGCTCAGGAACCTTACTTGCTTTTGAAGGCGGCGTGTTTGATCGTTATGGAATTGTTGCCGTACTTCAGGATCTATCTCCCTTGGAGGCTCATATAGTGGCATAGATGGGGCAGGCCTTGCATCATAGGCCGCAGCAGCCCCATAGGTGTTGTCAAAGTTCACAAGCCTCTCAATGGTCTCCCATGCCTCCGTTGGTGTAAGCTCAATGTACCGATAGGAGGTATATGAATTGATCCTCTCCTTATTCGGCGCATCAAGGGCGTTATAAAAAATCTCTTGGATGACATATGGAAGTTGCCCATGCGTCGGGCATGATCTCAGCAAGTCTTTAAAGCGCTCCCACGCCTGTGCTAGGGTTTCACCTGGCTTTTGTTTGAAAGCCGTGATCCTTTGTCGTAGCATCGCCGTTTTAGAAGGTGGGAAGAACTTGTTCAAGAATGCATCTTTCACTTCCGCCCATGTCCTTAGCGATCGTGGAGCCAAACTTTCAAGCCATTGTAATGCCTTTCCTGCCAAAGACCATCGAAAAGATTTTAGTCGCACATACTCTAGGTTTACTCCATCAGCAACTGTTTCACATAAATCCATAAAAGTAGAGATGTGTTGCAGGGGGCATTCATTATGTCTTCCTTCAAAAGTATTTCTTTTAATCTCAGATAGGAAGTTAATTTTCAGTTCATAATTGGAGTGAGGAATTATAATGGCAGATTCAGGAACATGAAGGGGCGGATGCATGTATTGCATCGCCGTCTGTGGATACTGATTTAGCCGCTCTTGGGCTTGTCTGCGCGCATCCTCCTCCCTATCAGCACGGGCTCGCTCAGCAGCAGCAGCGGCCCTTTCAGCAGCGATTGTAGCATTGTGGTCCTCGATTTCCTTTCTCAACCGCTCTATGATTTCAGCCTGCGTCTCGTTGTCAGCCATGATGCGAATTGCTTTGTTGCGAAGATGGTAGAAACGTTCAGGCTCGTCAATTGGTTCCAGGATAGGTCCGCGATCAGAACGTCGCATAAACCTGCAAAATAAGCTTAGAAAAAGATCGTGATTAACTTAGGTGGCGATTGATTGCCTCCCCGGCAACGGCGCCAATTTGTTCGTTATTAGGGGTGAGGAGGTGTATGTAAAATAGGAGAATAAAATAAAGCACAACTAGACTATCTCCCTGTCCCAAACAAATAATACAAGAATCCCCTCCCTTGTAGTAGTAGGGTAATTCAGGATCGAATCCACGAGGAGGTAGGTCAGCGCTTCCTTTTGTTGTACTCACGATCAATGCTTTCGACCTCAGCAGACACTCGATATCGAGTATACTGGTCGATATCGACCTCAGTTCTGGTCGATTTCCTAGCGCAGTTCCTGCAGAAGACAAAACAGCAACTCGACGTCGAGCAGAGACCTCGATATCGATGTTAGTACTCGATATCGACCCTTAAGGTCGATTTCGATGCTTGTCACAGAAACTGTTTTTGTAACCAATTTGTCGGAAAAGGATCCGAAGAAAATAGAATGGAGAGGGAAGATGAACAGAAACAAACTAAGACTTTTATGAAGAATTTAATTAATTAAAAAGCTTCCAAAGTCGGGGTTTTATGCCACAACGATAACAATGCAAGTTTCATGCTAAAAATATGAACTTTTATGTCTTTCCGTCAAATAACTTTCGTTATCAACACTTAGGTAATTAGAGGCCTTCGCATAATTCCTAAGAGTTACTATCCAATTCATGAGTAATTCAAGTTCGCAATATGAGTGGCTTTCGCTTCAATAATGCAAATAATGAATCTCCCTAACTTTCGCGAAGGATCATGCATGAGGTAGAAGATGGAATCGCATAAAAGTCATACCTTTGATGCACTTACCTCACATTGCTATCGTCGGGCTCACCCCGACCCTAGAAGTGGGTTGACTACTCGCTCCTCATCATGCACATCATCATCATTGTTATTGAAAGAAAGCTACTTTAAATTAAAACTCCGAAAGAAAGTACAACCGAACAAGCCACTCCGCTCTCGCTTTACAACTCCACTCGGCCACTCTCTCTCTCTCTCTCTATAGCAACTGAATTATGTCTCAAACTGAATTCGGAATCTTCCATCCTAAACTCAGCCCTATTGGCTTCTATTTGTAGATGTCGATAAGGACTCGAAACCTTATCTTTATTCTCTATGATAAATAAATAAATAAAAAAAAAGTAAAAGCTAAAACTTCATGGTGAAATCAGCCTCCTCATGATAAATCTGATGTTGATGATAGGAAATTTCGACCTTTGGATAGATATTGCAAGCATTGGATACAATTCTATCAAAATCGGAGTCGAATTCCTCTGCTGGCATGGTCGATATCGACCCTTGGACCTCGATATCGACCCCTCCAAAATCTTATCTCGAGCTTCTCCTTCTCCTACTCGACTTCTATCAACTTGGTCGATCTGACAGCATCGATATCGACCCCCAGACGTCGATATCGACCTCTTCTGTGTCGAGATGCTCTGTTCCCTTTCTGCTCGATTCCTATGTCTCGATGTACTCGATGTCGAGGTCTTCAGTCGATTTCGACCTCTTCAGAAGACTTCGAGTTCCATTTCCGCTCTTCTGAATTCATCCATTTTCATCCTGTTTTCTGCGAAATCACATGGAAACTCGTGCAAACCCATATATTTGACAATTAAGCATAAACTACACTATTCCCATGTTTTCCCATTAATGTGCATGCAAAAGACAACAAAATGAATTCATATGTGCATAGAAAATATGGCAATTTGCGCGCACATCACATGCCATGTAGTATCATGCTAGGTTGCACTAACGTTGACTCAACGTTAGTGTAACCTAGCATGATACTGTCCTGCATTAGAAGCATGATATTAGGATTAGCGTATATGTGTGCTTATATTTCGTTTGCAGTTATATCTGATGTTGATTATCTTCTTGAGCGGGGTATTTTGCTTGACGGAGAGTGAGAGCTTGATACATCTGACTTCACCATACTAGTACTTTTGGGATTTTTGCACTTTATACTCCGTTTTGACCCGACTCTGCCGAGGCACTCTATGTATTGCTTTGGATTTCAATCGTTTGCATGATCAAATGAATTTCTCATGTTTTAGACTTAGGACAAGTACAGGGGATCTCCCTGGGGATTCCAACGGTCCCTTTGGATTTGGATTTCAAATTTTCAACCTGTATTTGGAGTGCAATATCCCATCAAGGGGTTTCATCCCTCGAAACGTAACCTGGGAATCATAATCCCGGGCCATTACAAAGTTGGTATTAGAGCCAGGTCTTACAATTCGAGTATGATAGGTTGAAGTGGTCTTGAAAACCGCCCAACAATTTCAAATACTTTTGCAAAATGTTTTCAAGGGACAAAATCAATTTAATTGCACCTAACCCTAGACTAATCGGCCTTTAGGATCAAACTCATGGGTAGAGACCCAAGCGGTAGGCATCCTTTATGGATGTAGAATTCGGGGAACGGTAGGCAAAATACTAGCTTTGTATTTACTGATGGGCCTAGAAGACTCCAAGGAATTACACCGCAGATGTTGGAGTAGCTGGGTTAGGAGACCGGGAGGTAATTGCCCCTCTAATCGGCTGTCCCTTAAAGAACAACATAGATCGTCTTGGTGCTTTTATAAACTTCAAAAGAGATCGTATTAGCCTCGTTGTTTGCTTTAGTTCTGAGTGTTGTATGCTTAAGCTATGAGTCTGATTGGTATGCCCTGACTATGAAACATGTGTTGAATGTTTGTGCAAACGGGATAGCGGGAGAACTCTCATACTTATGTAGTCGGATTTCCAGTTCGGAGAATGATCCTTTCCATTGTCCAACCCTCCTTGACGACTCCTAACATTTCCATCGTCCATCCCACAAAAGTGTCTAGGTGTGTTGATTAGGTTAAAGAGCATCCACTCCCTCTCCTTTTGATTCCTATTCCGTGTCCCAAATCTTGATCTTTCTATCGAGCTCTTCTGTATGATGATAAGCTGATTGCATCGAAAGTTTAATCGGATACATGGTTACTTGATTGTGTGATGGGAAATGAGTGTTGTCATGATTTCGAGTCTAGAGTGTGAGTTGCCTTAGGGATTCATCCTTCTCGATTTTTGAAATGGTCGAACCGTGTCTTCTTGTCACAAGAGTCTAAAAACGAACTCTACCATCCTCTTTCGGAAGGTAAAGTGAATAATCTCTCACCTTACCATGATAAGACACACTAGAGTCCCACGGGAAATGGGGTGACGAGTGAGTTGGGACAAGTCGATGATTGCCCTTAGGGATTTCTATCTGATTATAATGGTAGCTTCTCTAGAATTACATGACTTGATGTGATATTATGTACATTCTTGACATGAACCTTGTGAATGATCATTAGCGAGAAACTACATATGTCATTATATCCACACTTAGCTACATTGCTTAGGTATTGTGTTATATATTGCAACAATTCTGTCATGATCCTATGTAGTTCCAACATGATTTTCTTGGCTTGTCGTGCTAGTGATGGAATGAATGTATGAATCACATGTTTTGACTCCGCATGATTGTTGCTCTCTCTTGAAATAGGTTCCTGATAGTATGATCGCTCCCTCTCATTATCCTCGTAATATGGTTTTCTTAGATGTAGAACCATATTATGATCCGATGCTCGTTATGCCTCCTATGATGGTTCATTCCTACATGCTTATAAATCTATCGCTCTATGATATCCACTTGATTACTCTATGATAATCCCTTATGCTTTCCTGATCATATGGTCTGATACTTCGCATGATTACACACCACGAGATATCCTGATTTTGTGTATGCATGAAACATGAACATTATGCTGAATCCATTTAGATCACCCTTGACTATGCTCATGTCTCGCCATGTGTCACTAGTATCATGTGAGGCCTATGCTTTCGAAATGAATCTTGTCGTATGATTACACACCGTATTTACCCTATCATGTGAACGTTATTTGACATAGAGTGTGATAGGTTACTATACTACCTTTATGTGTCCTATTCATGAAGTTTAATCCAATTAGCATGATGTATCTTGACATGCTTGCCTTTGACTCAACATTGTTATGACCTGACTATGTGTATGTCATACTTGAGCCATTGTTCTAACATGAGAAGTGATAGGTTGCTAGATCGTCTAGCATGTGCATTGTTATAGAATTTGAGCATGTTTCCCTCTATGAATGCATGTCATGCTATTCCTTGAGATAGGCACATGCTAGTGTTCTATGATGTGACCGATATGCTTCATGATTGATATGTGTTTTGCTTGCCGCAATTATAACCTCACAGATTTCCATAAGGGCATCATTGTCATTCTCGGGTAGGAACCTTGTCTTTAGTCACGTTGGTCTTGATCCATACTTGACTACACCGGGAATTTGGGTTGTTCGCTCTTGTCTCTCCCCTATCTCCACTAACTTAAAATCCTTTCGTGCTACTTTCGAAGAACGCCGACACAGAAGGGAGAACGGTCAGTTGGATAGCACTAAGGCAGCAGAAGCGTGGTGGGCCCATGACCCACGGGCCCCAGAATCAACATTATCGGTGACACTGAAGTATGAGCGTGTGTCAAGGAACACGGTCACTAAACCTGGTATGTCTTGAGAAGAAGAAGCGTTCTCCGTTCAAGTTAGTAATCTCCTCTGTGCTGATCGAGAATGATGGAGTGCGATAGGTCTGAAACAGATATAATAACGAATTTCGATATGTTGACATTTAATGTGCTGGATGATAGTGAATATTGCCTGGTTGCCTTATGCCTACGATGATGAGCTTTGATGCATTGATATTCTGAGGTGTTGACATTCTGAGTTAGTGTGTATTGCCTGATTGCTTTTGCCTATAAGATGTGAATTTTAGGTGCTGTATTCCTGATTTGGTAATTGGTAATGAGAATGATTTGGTGATAGCAGATGCTAATGATTTGATGGTAGTGATATTCTAGTGAGTAGGACATAGGGCCTATAATTGATGGTTCTCCTTTCTTGATCAGGTGGTAGTATATTCTTTTGTAGAAGAGTCGGAGAGTGATAGGAGAAATAGAAGCCTTAGGGTTCGATCGATGATGGTGTGGGGTAGGGTTATAGGAATGAGGCCTTAGCTTAGGCAGAATTAGGTGAGTTCAAGGATTGATAGGAGATGGTGGTTAAGAATTTTCAAATGAGCCATCTAGGTAGGCCTTAGGTGGGGCATGGGGTGAGAGTGGCAGGCATACGAAAATGAGGTTGTAGTATAAGTGAGCATTTTGATGAGGAGTGGGATCATTCTTTTAGGTATCTTGGAGGGAAGATGGGAGTAGACTGAACACGATGATCAAGGAATTTTATAGGAGGAATGTGATGATCAATGTGTTATCGTACTCAGGAGTAGTACGAATGTTGTTGAGGAACTAGTTTTAGATGGTGATACGGCTTGAGTAACTAGGATTGCTTGAGAAGTTGTTGACCTTGGGATTTAGAATAGTTGTGCTATGAGTAGGAAAGATTTTAGTAAAGGAATGAATAATGGATATCGCTAAGGCTCGAGTGGCTAGAACTGTCGAGGATTAGTAGATCTTGGGAATTAGGTTGTTCTTGTGATAAGCAATAGAGTATGAGACCTCTACATGGGAAGTACTCGTGTGGTTTTTGAATGGAAGGGCGATCGTAAATGGTATGAGTAGCATTGATTGAATGTTGAGGTATTAGGAAGGAACAAACGAGTTTTGGAGGAAAAGGCTATAGCTGAGTAAAGGATATCGTTAGGATTGATCGTGGGTCTGATCGATTGGGATTTAGTGGTAAAATACTTGAATGACGAGTATGGGAGATAGTCTAGGTGGAGAATATCAAAGTACTAATGATTGGGGAAATAGGGAATACTGATGGGTGTGGAATTTTGGGAATTCAAATAGATTGTAATACCTTGGGTAAAAATTAAATAAGGATAACATAGAGATGCTCTGAGGGAATGATTGATAGTAAAGGTCATTAAGAGGTAAGGTGTCATTATTTAGGATTGTAGTCTAAGGTAAACTAGGAATATGCGACAATAAGGAACTAGAATGAGATGACTCGTGGAACTGTGATCATTTGGAAAGAATAGTGGAATTTTGAATGGTGAATTAGAGTTGGGAGTAAGTGAAAATTTTGTGACCCTTGGGAAATGAAGAGATGGGATTCGGATTAGGGATGTCATGATGAGTTAGCTGGGTTGAAAATATTTGTTCGTTACTTGGGAGAAGATGCGGGTAAGAATGAACTTGATGATTTGTGGTTACAAGGTTAGCACTAGATGGCTCTCCGAGTTAGAATCTGACAAGTGAAGGCGATTAGGTATTGCTAGTAGGGTGAGGTGTTTATATTACCTTGGGTTATGTAAGAAGTGTAAGAAACGAACCTTATTGCGGAATATTGAGGATATAGGTGTGGGAATGCTCTTGTGTGAAGATTGTCAATATAAGTTGATTCTTTAGAGGTGGATTAGCAGTGAGTGTACTTATAGGTTTGAGAAGTAGAATAGATCTAGTGAAGCAGTTCGGGAGTATAATCTTAGGGATAATGATCGAATAGATTTTAAGGACATAAGAGGAATAAATGAATTTGTTAGGAAACAACTAGGTTGAATGTACACTTGATAGAGGTCTTGACGAGAGTTATGAGTTCCGATATATAGGCTTAACTTGGTTAGGTGGGGATTTGGGAGCGTGAGCTTGTGATCTTGTGTAAATTTACTCTAAGAGCATTTGTTAACCTAATCCTTAAGGTGTATCGTGGATGAATTGGGAATAGGTTTTGACCTTTGGACTTGTATGAAAGGAGTTGAAGAGGATGTCTATGGGTTTGGCTGTAAGAGGAACGGGATGCGGTTGTACTTGAGGATTTTAGCACAAATTGGTTTGGTGGACCTAGCTGAGGCTTGCTTTTGATTTCGGGAGCTCGATATTGGGACGTGAGTATGCTAGTTTTTTGATGTAATGATATTATTGATATATTTCCATTGTGTGAGATAAAATTCCTATTATGACGGATTTTGTTATGTGACATGTGATACGATATCTTGAGCCTTGATATGATGATAGATCCTAGTATTGATGAACTTCGATGGTTGACTTGATTATGTAGTGATATGAGTTTCTCAGCTTTATGAATTGTTGAACATGATAGTATCTTGGCTAAATAGAACGGAATGACTTGACGTTGAGAATGGAACCTAGGAAGAGAATGTGGGATTAGCCCTTAGAGGTGGAAGATTCCACCTCTTGAGTCCTGAAATTGCTTGACAAAAGTAGGATTTAAAAGATTTTGAAAGGCGCTAAAAAGGACCAACTCAGATTTTAAGAAAACTATTGCGACCCGAGTTTTCATTATGATGCCTTACGAAGTGGATACAAGCATTTATGGGGTCACCTATGGATCGCTTGCTAAGACCTAGTTGATACGCCATGATGTTCTTTTGAGTTGTGATATGACCGAAAAGTCGGAGTGAGGATGTGGTAGGGGCCCATACCACATTCTTGCTACGACCAATTGGGAGTATTATGATAATGGCGACGGTACTGTGAGACCTCATGGGGGCACTTATGAGGCACTTATGGGATCAATGGTAGGATCCTTGGACTCACCCATTTAAAACTTCATCCCCTTACTTTAAAATGATTTTAGTCTCGGGGACGAGACTGACGAGAGGGTTTGTCGACCAAATAAATTTATAGTCAAGACCCCCGCTATAGTATAGGGGTGTCAGGTTCATTCTCAGGAGAAAAATCAGCGGTTCTAGTTTAGCGTTTCGGGGTTCGGGAATAGCAGGAAAAGGTGTAAGGTTGTTGTCGACGTCGGGTAAGAGTTGGTCGATGTCGAGGGTTGGAGATGGGAGCGGTGGTTTGATGTCGAGTGGTTGCGCAAAAACATTAAAATAGAATAATAAAAGAGCAAACTTCCAAGGTTAGGTATCACCGCAACAATAAACATATGTGTAGACTATAAATCACATAAAGATGCACGCTTTATATCAAATAACTTTCGTTATTAACAAATAGGAATATAGAGGCTTTCGCATAAATCCTAAGTGTTACTACCTTTTCTTAATTAGGATTAGTTGGCTTTCGCAAATAAACCCTAATTACTATCCAAATCCATAATAAGATCACTTTCGCTTCAATATCATGAATATGGAATTTCCTCAACTCTTACAAATTCATAAATTCAAAAATCAAACACACATATATATGTTGGGATAACCCCAACCCTAGAAGATGGGATTTTAGAAACAAAAGATGCTAAAAGAAACTAACTTTAATATTAAATAAAAACTCAACCTTATAACCATTCAATCGGCTTTTTCCTCCTCCTCTCTCCACTCGGCCTCTCTCTCTCTCTCTCTCTCTCTCTCTCTCTCTCTCTCTCTTTGTCTCCCCTTTATCTTTGCGTTCGAAGACGACTTGACTTGAATCAATGAAAAACCAGCCCCTAGGGGTTTATTTATAGGGCTCAATCCTAGTTATTCTAAGAGAGGAATCTATCTGTTATCTATCTAAATCTATCTAAAGATATAATTCTAGCAAAAAGGACATAAATCTAAATTGGTAAAATAGATAAATCCTTAGGGTAAATAATTTTTCAACAGATTATGATAAAAAGTAGATAAAATTGATAAAATATCTTCTACTTCATGTGCAAGCAACTTCCGTTCGGATTATGACACGAAATCTGCGTCGGGTCGATTTCTGCATGTCACTCGATATCGACCAATATGGGTCGATATCGACTCATCTCTTCATTTTGAGTTGATCTTCCCTCGATGTCGGCCCCTGGGGTGAATTTCGAGTGGGTGTTCACTCGATATCGAGTGGTGGCACTCAATATCGACTGCTTGGTCGATTCCTGGTCATCAGTAGTCTTCATGGTCGATTTTTAGTGAGACTTCACTCGATTTCTAGTCATCTTAGTCGATTTTTAGTGAGACTTCACTCGTTTTCTGGTCATCTTGGTCGATTTCTGGTGAGACGTCACTCGATTTCTGGTGCTCTTGGTCGATTTCTGGTGCTCCAGTTGATTTCTGATGATCCAGTCGATATTGAGTGGTTTTCCAGCTTTTCTCTTCTCCTCCGAATCGCTCTGAAAATGTCTCGATTTCTGCAAAATTAAACAAGAATTTGTGTAGACCTCCATAATTATGAAATAAACATAAACTATACAAATCCTATGCTTTCCTAACCCAAAAACATAAAATATGGACAAAAATCGAAATAGATGTAAGCGAAAAACATGGTAAATTGAGTGCACATCAACACCCCATATTTATGTTTCCTTGTCCTCAAGCAATACTTTTAATTGTCATACAGGGGAGGAAACTAAACTCTCAACATCAAAGATTCATTCTTATATAATCCTGCAATCAATTACCAACCTCGCAAAGGTACTTATGTCACCAGATCCTTGCCTGTGAGTAAAAGCAACATATACACACAAAAGGAGGGTTATATGCAAAAACAATTTCCTGCGACCAAGCATTGATAATGAAGAGGACTTTTATGCACATTGTGAAGTGAAGGTAAAAGGTATAGTGGTGGGCTATATTTGGGCAATGTGGTGCTAATCCGGGGAGAAACTTTCAAACTTCTTTCTTTAATGCACTTTCTCCTTTATGATTTCCACATTCCTTTCCTCATAATGATCTTTGCTTCTTTTTTTCACTTATATGTTTTTACCTCTCTAACCTTAGCACCACCTTCTCGCGAGTCACAAACATGGGTGTCATGAATGGCCCCGGATACTTAGCACTTCGGACTCCTCACCTTGTGTCCCATCCCGCGTCAATTTTATCCTCTGCAAGCAGGGTCGATTCATCTTACTCCTAGGTGACCGGATTTTCTTTCACTCATTAAATTTTCCATTAAAAATCTCCCCCCTTCAACTTTATAATAATCTCACAACATATTAAACCATATAACATCTCCATAATATGACTTCCATTCGTTAACATAATTCACCGGATAGGGTATAAGGGTAAAGAAATAGGCAATTTATAGATCATGTGGAGCAAATATGAAATAAGGCTCATAATATGGCTTTTATGATGTAAATATGCATAGGTAAGGCTAGGATATATAAGAATAGGCTCACATGGAAAATAAAGACCTCCATCATCTTATCATGCATATGTCAAAAGCAACTTCACTTTTACCTCCTTTCATGGTTTTCAAGAAAAAAATGCACTTCATTGAGACTTCGCTTTACTAGGCGATTTCATGCTATATCTCTAATGAATCTACTTTTGCATCGTCGAGTTGTATAAAAACTTCCATGACACTAATAAAAAAAAATTTAATGGGGGTGATAAAAATAATCTTTGGATAAAAACATGAAGCATATAGATGAATAAACAACTCCAAAGTAACCATACATGAAGCATATATATCATAACAGTAAGCCTTTCCCCCACCCCATACTTAAAGATTACAGTGTCCTCACTGTATAAAAACAAGGGTAAAGGAAGAAACTTACTAGACATGGACGTATAAGCTCGAAACAAGTGCTAAGAGTTTCTGCAGGGTGGGTCGATTTCGAGTGGGTCAGTCGATATCGACTGGACTCACTCGATTTCTGGTGTGCTCAAGCTTCAGGGTGATCCGGCCTCGACCACAAGCTCTTTGCACGAAGTAAAGAAAATAAAAGAAAAAAAAACAAATTCATTAAAGGAAAATATAATAATAGCGGGTTGCCTCCAGTGAGCGCTTGGGTTTAAGTCGCTAGCTCGACCTACTTCCCTTTAAGCCCTAGCCTGGCTCATCCTTATTCGGAGGTATCGGTGGATCTGGTGGTTCATCCGGTGGCGGGAAGTGCGGAATGTCATCCAGGGGCATCGTATGAAGAAGCTTAAACCTCCCCGAGTGAACGCTCCATGGCTTCACGCATTCATCTTCTCGAGCCCCAGTAGGTCTGCATAAGGGAAGACATAAAGAAACTTTGCATACCTCATCATCGTATCTCTTCCACTCCATAGGGTTGACTTGTTTGCGCATCTCCACCACAGCAGAACGATAGAGTGGGAAGAGATATTTCCTCCTCATCTTGTGGAGCTTCGTGCCACTTTGCTAGGACCCCATACTTGAATATGAACATGGGTTGCTCAAAATCGCCGGGGATAGCCTTCACCTAGGGCAACAATGTTCGGATTCTTCTCTTCTAGCGCTTGGGATCCTTCAATTGATTCATCGACAATAGATAACAAAGATGTAATCGAGGCCAAAGGAGGATATACCTGAGGTTATGTGGTATAGTCGATTTCGATTGGGGCACACTTGACATCGACTGGTGACTCGATATCGAGTGAGGTGCACTCGATGTCGACTGATGTTTTTGGATCATTTCCTCCAGAATGCATATATGTCGAGTCCAGGTAGTCGATGTCGACTAAAGGGTAGTCAACGTCGACTGGCTCATAGAAGGGGACGTTGTCAAGCCAACCTTCTTCTGTTGGAGGTGGATCAATTGGCTTTTTGGGAGGAGAATGATAGGAAGCCTCAAGCCTTCGGATCAAGTCTTCCAGCCGGGCAATTTTCCTTAATCGTGTCTCCTCATGTTCGAGCCTATTTCGCCGTATCAAATCTTTGACCTATCTTTCCCATTCGAGATTGTATACTTCTTGCATCTTTGTACCTAACCTTTGAAATCACAATAAAGAACACAAATTAGTAGCAAAAGCTTGACACCTGGTGGGTACCGATGAGGTAGGTGGTGGTAGGGTATGTGATAGGGTAAGAAACAAAGGATGGGCTACTCCTAAACTTTAAACAAAACTAAACTAGGCGCGATTGATATCTCCCCGGCAACGGCGCCAATTTGACGAGAGGGTTTCTTGACCAAATAAATTTATAGTCAAGACCCCCGCTATAGTATAGGGAAGTCAGGTTCGTCCTCAGAGAGAAGTCAGTGGCTCTAGTTTATATTGGCTCTAGTTTAGCGTTTCGGGGTTCGGGAATAGCGGGAAAAGGTGTAAGGTTGTTGTCGACGTCGGCTAAGAGTTGATCGATGTCGAGGGATGGAGAGGGGAGCGGTGGTTTGATGTCGAGTGGCTGCGCAAAAACTTTAAAATAGAATAATAAAAGAGCAAACTTCCAAGGTTAGGGATCACCGCAACAATAAACATATGTGTAGACTATAAATCACATAAAGATTCATGCTTTATATCAAATAACTTTCGTTATTAACAAATAGGAATATAGAGGCTTTCGCATAAACCCTAAGTGTTACTACATTTTCTTAATTAGGATTAGTCGACTATCGCAAATAAACCCTAATTACTATCCAAATCCATAATAAGATCACTTTCGCTTCAATTTTATGAATAAGGAATTTCCTCAACTCTCGCAAAGGATTAAGCACATAGTTAGATGATGATAAAGACATACAAATTCATAATTTCATAAATTAAACACACCTATCTATGCTGGGATCACCCCGACCCTGGAAACTGGGATTTTGGAAAGAAAACATGCTAAAAGACGACTTGGCTTGAATCAATTAAAAACCAGCCCCTAGGGATTTATTTATAGGGCTCAATCCTAGCTATTCTAAGAGAGCAATCTATCTATTATCTATCTAAATCTATCTAAAGATATAATTCTAGAAAAAAGAAAATAAATCTAAATTGGTAAAATAGATAAATCCTTAGGGTAATTAATTGTTAAACCCATTAGGATAAAAAGTAGATTAAATTGATAAAAATATCTTCTACTTCATGTGCAAGCAAATTCCATTCGGATTATGACACGAAATCTGCGTCGGGTCGATTTCTGCATGTCACTCGATATCGACCAATATGGGTCGATATCACCTCGTCTCTTCATTTTGAGTTGATCTTCCCTCAATGTCGGCCCCTGGGGTGAATTTCGAGTGGGTGTTCACTCAATATCGAGTGGTGGCACTCGATATCGACTGCCTTGGACGATTCCTGGTCATCAATAGTCTTCATGGTCGATTTTTGGTGAGACTTCACTCGATTTCTAGTCATCTTGGTCGATTTTTAGTGAGACTTCACTCGATTTCTGGTCATCTTGGTCGATTTCTGGTGAGACTTCACTCGATTTTTGGTGCTCTTGGTCGATTTCTAGTGCTCTAGTCGATTTCTGGTGATCCAGTCGATATTGAATGGTTTTCTAGCTTTTCTCTTCTCCTCCGAATTGCTCTGAAAATGTCTCGATTTCTGCGAAATTAAACAAGAACTTGTGTAGACCTTCATCATTATCAAATAAACATAAGAGACTTGTTTTTAGAGGTGGATAATGTAAAGGCTCGGATTTTAAAAATCCTAAATTTTGGAAAAAGAACATTTAAAAATTAAACGAATTTAATTGGATATTTTAGGGAAAACTCGTTTTAATTTAATAAATCAAACGCGGTACTATTAAAACGAATTTCGGCCCAACCTTTAACCTTCTAAGATCGATTCCGTCTTTTTCTTGGATCCAAAAATCTTCTTTGGATAACGATATTCTTTCGGGTTTAAAAACAAATTGATTGAGAGAGCGGGATTCAGGAAACCAATCGTCGGAAATCCGAAATCCCGACTCAAGACCACAATTTCGTCCTCTTTCCCCATCCTTATCCAATATTCAACCTTGGTCCCCCACAATTTGAGATTGACTTTGAAATGCCCATCTCTTTCCCTCTTTCCCCAACTAGCCCAACACAAACACACACACACCTTTTCCTTTCCCCTTGCTTGAACTCAACAAGAATGGCAATAAGGACAAACCCCTGCCTATGCCTTATTTGATGTTACAACCAAGGAAAACCCAAAATTTTTTCCATAAAATCTGAGGTTTGACCACACTTTCCACTCACCCAAACAACAAACGAACCAAATAGCCCTTACCTCCCCACTTTGAGAACTTGCTGAGAGGAGGAACCCATCTCCTACTCCTTGTTCATTCGGCACCACCACTTCCTATCACCACCACCTCACCACCTCCACAATCACTGCAGTCACCACTCCCCAGCCCCCCGTCGCCAGCCACCCTACCTCCGCAACTCCCACCTTTCTTTCTCCTATTTTGCCGAGCCAAGGAATCCACCCCCACACACCTAGTTCTTCACTCCTCTTCATCCGTCCAGCAGCAGCGGCACCACCCGAGACCCCTTGAGCAAAGAGCAGAGCACTCGATCGCCACCAGGAGCACCACCGTCGACGCCGCCACCGTCCTCCTCCCGCCCTGTTTTTCCATTTCGCCCTGGTAAGTGACAGTAGGAGAATTTCAAGTATGAAAATATAAAATATAAACTCAAACCGATCTCTAAGCCTTCTCAAATAAATTACAAGAAACCCTCCCGATGTAGTGGTAGGGTATTCAGGATCGATCCACGAGGAGGTGTGTCAGCGGATCCTAAGCTTGTAAACCACGTTCTATTTTGACTCAGCAAATCACTCGATATCGGGTGATACAATCGATATCGACTCAAGTTTAGTCGATTTCCAGTCAACTTCTTGCAGAACAGACAAAACAGCAGACAACGAGTTGAACACTCGATATCGGGTCAGTCACTCGATATCGACTGAGACAGTTGAAATCGAGTCTTCAACAAAAAGCTTAAAACATAACCAATTTGTCGGAAAATTGTTTGAAGAATATAAGAATGGTTTAGGAAAGATGAACAGAATAAATTCCCAGATTTGAATGTAAATGAACTCAATAAACTAAAAACCTCGAATATCGGGGATCTCATACCACAATGATAACCATATAAGCCTATGCCAAATTCGTGAAAGATTATGATTTTTCATCAAATAACTTTCGTTATTAACAATTAGGTAATTTAAAGGTTGTTAATAGGAGGAAATGTCGAGTATCTGAAATACAAATAAGAAGATGTATATGTAAACCGACTTCTAGCCTATGTAAATAATTACAAGACTTCCTCCCGTTGTAGTGGAAGGGTAGTCAGGATCGATCCACGAGGAGGCGTGTCAGCGGGATCCTAGTAGCGTTGGAAATCTCAGGTCTTGCGTCGACCAAAAGCCTCGATTTCGACATTGGTGCTCGATGTCGACCTCGGCTGTCACTCCTCTCTGCAACAGAAGACCTGCAGAGACAAAAACAAGCAGTCGATATCGATAGGGGAAGGTCGATATCGATGTTAGCAAACGAAATCGACTGGCTCAGAAGACTGCCAGTCGACACAAATGGTCGAGATCGACGTTGGGGGGTCAATATCGATGTTCAGTAACTTAGCAGTGATGATCGTCGTCGACTCAGAAAACTATCTACGTACTCAGTGGTTGATATCGACGTTTGTGGTCGATATCGATGTCTTCTCCTGCAAAGTCGTTAGCTTTTGTCGGCAAAGAAAGGCCGAAGACTTTAGGATGGATGAGGATGCGATGAACAGAAATAAAACAGTGGTTTTGTGTGTATAAACTATGTAAAAAGCAACTCATAGGATTAGGGTTTACCACAACGTTAACCAATGCATGCGATAAGATAAATAAGACGGACAATTGCGCTATTTCACCCGAGGGAAAAGCTTTCCTTGTACACCAACTCTTAGGATTACTCTTGCAAATAAACCTAATTGTCTCTACAAATTTTATGTTTATAACTCAAGTTGTTAGCATGAATCCCTTTTCTTTCGAATAGGACTAAACATAGAATCGTAGGAGATGATATAGACACAACGATATCAATATCTAACACTTACCTCAAGCACACATGGCTAACGTCGGGCTCACCCCGACCCTAAGAGCTTTGGGTGACTACTCGTACCTCATCATGGAACTCATCATTGATTGAAAGAAAGAAACTTGCATTAAACTATAAATTCTGAAGCTTTACAACTCAACGTCGGCTTTCGCAAATGCCAAACCTTAAAACGTCTCTCTAACTCTATTGAATGTAATTGGATGTGTTGATGGATGATTGAATGCCAGCCCCCTAGGGCTTTATTTATAGGCTACTAACCCTTGCTAGCCAAGGATTGTAACTTCTATCTAAACTATGAACTCTATCCAAACAATTAGGATAGGTCTTTTATTTTGATAAAACTTAAACTAACTTGATAAAACTTAAAGGTAAAAAGTAGATAAATCCCATCTGCTATCTATCTATATGTTACAAGATAATTCGTGGCCTTGAGGATAGAATTCATAATCTGCGTCTCGAAATCGAATCAATCTTCTGTGGAGATAAGGTCGATATCGACGTTGGAGGTTGATATCGATGTCTGTGTTCCTGCTCGACTTGTCCATTTCCACTCCATGTCTATGTTGAGTTCGATATCGATGTTGACTTCGATATCGATGTTGAAGGTCGATATCTACCTCTGCTCAGCTTCACTTGGCTTCTCCGTTTTGACTCCGATTTTGCTCGAATTCCTGCATGGTTAGCTCAAAAACTTGTGCAGACCCTATTTCTTGCACTTTAGCCCATTCTTACACAAGTTTATATACTTTTGAAACTTTTCTTTGGAAATCGAATGAAATATGAAGTCAAAAGATGCAATAAAAAGAGATATAAATAAGTACATCAAAACACCCCATACTTAGACTTGCTTGTCCTTAAGCAATAACCAATACCTACAACACACCCTTCAAGTCTTCGCCCTTTTCAAAAGCAACATCATAAGTGGTAGCAAAGCAAACCAAGTGAATTTAACGTCATAGCACATATTTAGGCGATCCATGGGCATATGCAATTTTTTATCCAACCTCACAGGGATAATGTGTTTGCACTCAACTCTCATATGTTTAGGCTATCAACTCTCAACTAAATTCCATACACAATCTCATAAACATTGCAATTTATAAAAATCCACTTCGCAACCAATTATGAAAATGCAATAAGAACTATCAGAAGGACTTTCGCTCAATGGAAGACTTCAAAGAAGACTCCATTCGGCGGGATTGTAATGGGGCTTGGTAAGGAATTAAGGGTATGGAATTATTTGGCTATGTGGTGCTTTTATAATTCGGGAATCAAGACTCCTAAATCTCAACACTTGCAATATCCAAACCATAACTCTTCAATGTTGCACTCTCCAAGCTCAATTTCCCATAATTCTCTTTTCAAAACCCATCTTTCCATAATATGCTCTAATATGCTCTAAAAGATGTAAACCATACTATCAACCCTTCTTTCAAACTCTAATATGCCTCTAAAAAATATAACACTTGTATGAAATAAATAAAAGACTTTAAGGAATTTGGCTCATGCACTACCTATATATATATATATCTTTCTTCTTTTTTCTTTTTTTTTTTGGATTTTTTTTGACGAAAATAATGAATAATACTAAAAAAACATGTGCATTTATATGTTGAGCCAAAAATCCTTTTACAAAATATGAAAAAGTGTAAATATGCACCAACCCGTAATTTCCTTGCTCAAAACTGGACATATGCACTTTTCTTTCCACAGTGCATTAATCTAACCATTCTAAGTCTCAATCCCAAATGGGGGTCAGGCTCAATTCGGCTAGGGATAATTTTGTGGAATTTGCAATATCATGCTCAGGCTAATATTCCGGCTTCAAGTAGAGATAATGCAGGGTAGGTAAAGAGAGGATAATAATGGCTTAAAAGATGCCTCCATCATTTAATTCTCGTAAACATAAACATATATATGTATTGGCTTTGAATAACTATCACAACATTTAGAGATGCATAGGAAGAGTAAATTCACTCAAGAAAGTGGAGGTATTTTTGATGTTCTCCCTATAGGCCAAAATTCTCACAAGGACAATTTTTGTTGGATTTGCTTTTTAGCCTAGGATCATATGTGCTCAATTTCATCACAAGTTCACAATCTTCATAAAAATTTAAGGACTTAGGCTAAACCATCCAAATATGCCATAGGATTTATATGATCAAGCCAGCTATTGAGTTTTCATCATGGGACATCTAAGTAGGGTTTAAAAACAAACTTAAAAATAAACATGCATTTTTTTTGTATTTTTGACATTTTTTCTATTTTTTTGGATTTTTTTGACATTTTATAAAAGTAAAACTAAGAAAAAAAATTTAAACATGAATGCAATGCGAAGAAGAAAACCAAGTTATGACCATAAGACATGTTTTTCCCCCACCCCATACTTAAAATATACAGTGTCCTCACTGTATTAAAAAGAAGAACAAGGGTAGAGAGACAGCGCAACCTGCGGATTCAGGTCGATTTCAGATTTGGTCGATGCCAGAGGTCGATATCTATGTCAGTGGTCGATGTCGACTGCATCTATCGAAGTCAAGGAAGAAGGTGAAGTCGAGGGCTGTCAGGTGATGGTCGATATCGATGATTATGGTCGATATCGACCTCTGCTTTTCGCTCCTGAGTCCTCGATGTCGACTCCAGGAGATGGCTTGACCCTGGGGGGGTCGATTTCGACTGGCCTGGTTGATTTCGACGGCCTCCGCAGAAGCTTCTTTTCTTCTTCGTCGTGTCATTTTCCTTAGAAACCTGAAATCTTTGTTAGTTTAATAGATAAAGCCACGAATTATCTCAGTTTTAAAAGTGTAAGAAGCCAAAAGTCAAATCCTAAAAACCATATATGAAAAAAAACCAAGTGTAAGAAGCCAAAAGTCAAACTCTAGAGTTTTAAGTCGCTACGTCGACTTCTCCGTCAATTCTTCACGAGCCTTTTATGTAGGGACCCTTCGAGCTTGAGCCTTCTCCTGGATCATCTAAGTCCTTTTGGTAGTATCTAAGCTCGACGACCAAGGTTTCTTCATTGATAGGTTCTTCTTTGGGCGCTTTCCTTCTCTTTCTTGTCCTAACTTTAGCAATATAGGCAAACCATGGAACTTTAACCTTCTCTTTAGTTGAATTGTCAATAATTTTCTTAATTGATTCATCAATAAGGGACAGAGGAAGGTTGGAAGTCATACCTGGGCTTACCTGTTTGGGCCCGAAACAGAAGTCTTCGGGTTGAGGGGTGGTCGATTTCGACCAAGTTGGGTCGATTTTGAGTTCTGTGGTCGATACCGACATGTGGGGGTCGATATCAACGTTTGTGATCCCATACTTAAGCTCTTGGCAATAATCTGGCATACTTTATTTCGACCAAGGGGGGTCGATTTTGATGTTTTTAGTCGATATCGACTGATTCCAGTCGATGTCGACCCTGCTTGTTGTTTCCGTCCTCGCCAACAAACATTTTCTAAGCTTTTCCTTAGTCGGCGAGAGGGTAACTTGCTTCAGGTGCTTCGTCTCGCTCATGGTTGGGTTGAAAGAGAATTCTATCACTTCGTTCCCTATAGTAAAGGTTAGTAATCCTCGACGTACATTGATATTAGCATCAGCAGTAGCTAAGAAAGGCCTACCAAGGATAATTGGCACTACAAGATCTTCAGGCATCTCCAACACAATGAAATCAGTAGGCATAAAGAACTTACCTACCTTTACTGGAACGTCATCAACTATACCTGTGGGTCTGACGAATGAGTTGTCAGCCATATAGAGTTTCATGTCCATAGGTTCAAGTGCGCCAATGTATACCTTTTGCCAAATAGAAAGAGGCATAAGACTTACGCTTGCCCCTAGGTCACATAGGTCTTTATAACGATGTTGGCCAAGTCCCACGGTGATTGCAAACTTCCCTGGATCACTCCTCTTCTCAGGGAAGTCCATCTTTGAGCACTCCTCTGCGATCTCTGCCATGGATTTCTTCTTGCTAAGGATGTCTTTCAGGAATCGTACATAGGCGGGCATCTCCCTTAGGGATTCTGTAAGAGGAATGACAACGTTAAGACCTTGAAGAATTTTTACAAAGCGCCTAAACTTACCCTTGGTGGGTTCCTCCAATGCTTTGAATGGGAATGGCAACGTCTTCTTTGGCGGAGGGGCAAAAACGGTGGTCGGAGGGGCCTGCTGGACATCTACGTCGACAGGGATCTGGCCGATATCGACTGGCATAGTCGATGTCGACCTCTGTTGTGGCTCCACAGGGTCTGCAGTGGCATCGATGTTGACCCTTAGGTTGACCTGGTGGTCGATATCGACCTTTTCCTCGACATCGACTGGGCTGTCGATGTCGACTGGATCTGCTGCTTTCTCGGACTCCGTCCGTGGCTTCTGTACTTTGTTGCCACTCTTTAATTGCATGGCTGCGACATGGCCCATCCCGGATTGCCCCTTAGGATTTGTAGTGGGTTGCCCAGGGAACGTTCCGGACGGTCTAGGGATTTGTGCCGCCAATTGACCCAGTTGTGTCTCTACGATCTTTTTCCAAATATCCATCTCCCCAATCCTTGTGGTAAGGTAATTGAGTTGAGAATGGATTGCATTGTCGGATTGATCATTCTTAGCCTGATTCCACCTGATTTCATCCAGCACAAGTTGTAGATCATCCTTTCGTTGGTCCCTCTCTGGGTGCCCAGGAGCTCTATAAGGCGTGGGGTCCCTAGGGTTAACCGGGTTCCTTTGTTGTTGATGGAATCTTTGGTCTCCCCAATATTGGTGATTGGGACCCCTCATGTAGCGCGCCTCATGGAGAGTCTCCACTAGTTGTACTTGTTCAGCATGGGGGCACTCGATGGTGGTGTGCCGCTGCGATCCGCATTCAATGCAATCTTGGTTCGATGAAAGGAACCTCACTTGCTTTTGGAGCTTTCGAAGTTGATCTCTATGGAATTGCTCCTTCACATCTGGATCGATTACCTTGGACGATTCATATAAGGGCATAGATGGGGCAGGCCTCGATGATGATGATGTGTCGGAAGCCTCGAGAGTCCCATATGTGTTGTCGAACTCCGCCAACCTCTCTAAGGTTTCCCAAGCCTCTTGTGGGGAGAGTTCAAGGTAGCCATAGGATGTGTAAGTGTTGATCCTCTCCTTGGTTACAACATCAAGAGCATTGTAAATGATTTCCTAAATCACGTACGGTGGTTGGCCATGCGTCGGGCATGATCATAGTAGGTCCTTAAACCTTTCCCAAACAGTCGTCAGAGCCTCACTAGGCTTTTGTTTGAAAGCCATGATTTTCTGTCGGATCAACGCCAACTTAGAAGGAGGGAAGAACTTGTTGAGGAACGCGTCCTTGACTTCATTCCAGGTGCGGAGCGATCTTGGGGCTAAGCTCTCCAACCACTGCAACGCTTTTCCTGTAAGAGACCAACGAAAGGGTTTTAGTTGGACATATTCAAGACTTTGTCCGTCAGCAATAGTATCACAGAAGTCTAAGATGGTTGAAATATGTGCCATAGGGCATTCATTAGGTTTTCCTTCATATTAATGCCTTCTTATTTCAGTAAGGAAGTTAGGTTTAATTTCAAAATGAGAGGCAGGGATAAGAATCGCCGATTCAGGCACTGTGAGCGCAAGGTGCATATATTGCTTGGCATTCCGAGAGAGGGCATTGATTTGGGCTTCTATTTGCCTCCGGCTTTCATCCTCCCTGTCAGCATGCTCCTTAAGTGCAGCCTCTCTAGTTGTTAAGTCCTCAACCTGCTTCCTTAGTTGCTCAATTAGTTCAGCCTGGTTCGCGTTGTCTGCCATAATTCTCTGGGTTGGGCTCTTAGGTGGAAATAGCGCTCAGGGTCGTCTAATCCTTCAAATTCAGGTGGGCGATCAGCGCGTCACATACACCTGCAAAACCAAACTAGGTAGAGACTTGAGATAGACTACTAGGGATCGATTGACTGCCTCCCCGGCAACGGCGCCAATTTATTAATGGGAGGAAATGTCGAGTATCTGAAATACAAATAAGAAGATGTATATGTAAACCGACTCCTAGCCTATGTAAATAATTACAAGACTTCCTCCGGTTGTAGTGGAAGGGTAGTCAGGATCGATCCACGAGGAGGCGTGTCAGCGGGATCCTAGTAGCATTGGAAATCTAACGTCTTGCATCGACCAGAAGCCTCGATTTCGACCTTGGTGCTCGATGTCGACCTCGACTGTCACTCCTCTCTGCAACAGAAGACCTACAGAGACAAAAACAAGCAGTCGATATCGACAAGGGAAGGTCGATATCGATGTTAGCAGACAAAATCTAATTGCTCAGAAGACTGCCAGTCCACACAAATGGTCGATATCGACATTGGGGGGTCGATATCAATGTTCAATAACTTAGTAGTGATGACCGTCGTCGACTCAGAAAACTGTCAACGAACTCAATGGTCGATATCGACGTCTGTGGTCGGTATCGATGTCTTCTCTTGCAAAGTCGTTAGCTTTTATCGGCAAAGAAAGGCCGAAGACTTTAGGATGGATGAGGATGCGATGAACAGAAATAAAACAGTGGTTTTGTGTGTATAAACTATGTAAAAAGCAACTCCTAGGATTAGGGTTTACCACAACATTAACCAATGCATGCGATAAGATAAATAAGATGGACAATTGCACTATTTCACCCGAGGGACAAGCTTTCGTTGTACACCAACTCTTAGGATTACTCGTGCAAATAAACCTAATTGTCTCTACAAATTTTATGTTTATTACTCAAGTTGTTAGCATGAATCCCTTTTCTTTCGATTATTACTAAACATAGAATCATAGGAGATGATATAGACACAACGATATCAACATCTAACACTTACCTCAAGCACACATGGCTAACGTCGGGCTCACCCCGACCCTAAGAGCTTTGGGGGACTACTCGCACCTCATCATGGAACTCATCATTGATTGAAAGAAAGAAACTTGCATTAAACTATAAATTCTGAAGCTTTACAACTCAACGTCGGCTTTCGCAAACGCCAAACCTTAAAACTTCTCTCTAACTCTATTGAATGTAATTGGATGTGTTGATGGATGATTGAATGCCAGCCCCCTAGGGCTTTATTTATAGGCTACTAACCCTTGCTAGCCAAGGATTGTAACTTCTATCTAAACTATGAACTCTATCCAAACAATTAGGATAGGTCTTTTATTTTGATAAAACTTAAACTAACTTGGTAAAACTTAAAGGTAAAAAGTATATAAATCCCAGCTGCTGTCTATCTATTTGTTACAAGATAATCCGGGTCCTTGAGGATAGAATTCATAATCCGCGTCTCGAAATCGAATCAATCTTCTGTCGAGATAAGGTTGATATCGACGTTGGAGGTGGATATCGATGTCTGTGTTCCTGCTCGACTTGTCCATCTCCACTCCATATCTATGTTGAGGTCGATATCGATGTTGACATCGATATCGATGTTGAAGGTCAATATCTACCTCTGCTCAGCTTCACTTGGCTTCTCCGTTTTGACTCCGATTTCACTCGAAATCCTGCATGGTTAGCTCAAAAACTTGTGCATACCCTATTTCTTGCACTTTAGCCCATTCTTACACAAGTTTATATACTTTTGAAACTTTTCTTTGGAAATCGAATGAAATATGAAGTCAAAAGATGCAATAAAAAAAGATATGAATATGTACATCAAAGGTTCTCGCCTAAACCCTAATTATTACTATCCCAATTTCATAATTAATCCAAATTCACAATTAGATTGCTTTCGCTTCAATAATGCAAATAAGGATCACCTACTACTCTCGTAGAAGAGTCATGCATATAGGATAGAAGACGAAATTGCATAAAAATCATACCTTTGATGCATAAACTTACATGGCTATCGTCGGACTCACCCAGACCCTCGAAGTAAGGGAACTACTCACGCTTCATAACCATTGACATCATCATAATCATTGGACAATAACAAACTTGAATTAAAAACGTCGAGAAATTACAACTGAACAAAGCAAAATCCCGCTCTCGCTTTCTGTAAAGACTCGGAATTTTAAAATATTATTTCATAAATTAAGAATTAATTTCAATTTAATATTTTGATTTAATTGGGATTTGAGTTCTAAGATTTAAAAAAAAAACTCCATCGTCGAGCAGAATAATTTTTTTAGTTATTTATTCCGAAGTAAATTTCTACATAAATTTGAATTTAATTAAAAATGGATTTATTTCGCTTCTTATACCTAGTCGAGTGGAAATATTTTACCAATCTTGTCTATGTTAGAAAAAAAAGGAAATTATTATTTCAAATTTGAGGATTTGAAAATTTATTTTTGAAATGAGTCGGGATAAGATCGAGTGAGCAGATTTCGAGATCGATATATTTTCGGGTATTTCAAAAATTTCTTGGGACCACACATACCTTTCCCCCTTTGTTTTGTTTCGGATTAAAACCAGCCCAACCCCTCCTTTATCAGATTTCAACCCCAAACACACCCTCTCCCTCTTCACTCCCTTTTGCTTCAAACAAACACCCAAAAGCCTCCTGTTTTCCACCTAATGAAACCACCACACTCCACCTTCTTCCTCCCTTCGATCCAGCAGCAGCAGCGGGGCTCCGCTAGCCGAGCCGCCAGGAGCAGCCCTGGAGCCACCGTCATCTTCAACTCTTCCCCTCCCCTGTTTTTCTGATTTCAGCTCGGTAAGCTTTCTTCCTCCTCGTTTCACACTAAACTGATGTGAAGGTGATAATGCATATCCTAGATAGGCATTATAGGCATTTTTAGGCTAGTTAAGTTGCATTTAGTTAATGAATTGCAGTTAAAGTGCGTCTGACAATTATTTTGGAAGAGTTCGGATTTTGCGCGAATTTGTGAGTATTTTTACAGAGTTAGATTCGAACGCTATTGGGATCTATGATCTTGAAGATTTGAAGAAAGAAGAAGCAAGGAATTGGAGCTGCCTTAAGCTTCTGGTAGCGAGAGATGCGGTGGGACATATGATGCGGTTGCCGCATACATGCCGCGGCCGCCGCAAGGACCTAGAGCGGCAACCTGAGTTGAACACGCATGCAGCAACCGCAACACCTATGCCGCGGCCGCCGCATTGCTCATCTGAATGCCGCGTTTCGATTAATGGAACCCTAGTTATTTGTTATTTCATTTTGGTTCGACTGAGACTTTTAAAAGGCCGAGTATTATTAGTTTTCAAGCACTTCATTATTATTTTACGTTCTATCAGACATTTGAGAGATTGAAAAATGTTTACCATGAGGATCTAAACTCATCGGTTCTGCCTACAATTTGAAGCTTTATTCGGATTGATTGTGAGTTTCTAATTCTCGTTCCTTAATTCCGCTATTGAATGTTTCAACTTCTTTGCGCATATTGAATTATTGTTTTGTTCTATCTAGCCCGCGCAACTAGTTAGAATCAATTCAATTGCTAGGGTTTTGTAGATTCCTGATTGTGAACCTTAACCCAAGTAGCAAACTTATCCCTTTAGGGCTGATTGAACTAATTCGATAGGTAGGAAGTTGGATGTGTTGTTAAATCCCTCTTTAGGGAGTGCAAATACCTTGGCTAATCTCTGAACTTAAACCTATCAATTAGATTAAATCCTTCTTTAGGGACTGTTCGATTGATAAGGGTTGCTAGAACTTATTGGACTAGTAACTATATTAGGTCGGAATAAGGGCATTCATAGGAAACTTAATAGGACGAGAAGAAGTTACAGGGATCGCTTCAACCAAATCAAGTGGAAATTTTTTGGTAGAACTACTTCTCTCATTTGTTTGAATCACAACCATTTACTTCTGCTTTCGCTAATTCGCTTTGCTTTCACAAACACCCCCAATTGGTTACTAAATCGGCACTTAAATCATACTAGAGCAACAAATCTCCCTGTGGATCGACCTCTTACTTATTGTTGTACTAGTTATAGGTTTGAGTTAACTTTGAAGGATCAACGACAGGTTTTCCCTCCGTCAAATTTGGCGCCGTTGCCGGGGATTTTTATTGATTCTTGTGTGTTTTTTGTGCTGATTTTTGGTGTGGATCGTCTTATATGGTCCATACCCGTGCTACTAATTCTTCTTTGTTGCCATTTGATTCAGAGATCGAAAGAACCGTTTCTTTCTTAAGGCGATAAACTCGTGATCGTTCTCACGGGTTACCTTTAGATTAAGGAAACACTGTAGAGATGGCTAACGAAGCAAACCGCACTCTTAGGGAGCTTTCTTCTCCTTACTTGGCACAACAACCCTTGGCAATCCAATTCCCTGCGCTAGGGGAAGGAGTCAACTTTGAGCTGAAATCTGGGGTGATTCATCTTCTACCCAAGTTCCATGGGTTGAGTGGGGAGGACCCCCACAAGCATCTATCTGAGTTCCATACGGTGGTAGTTGGGATGAAACCTGAGAACGTTACTGAGGATCAAATCAAGCTGAGAGCCTTCCCCTTCTCTTGGAAGGATGAGGCGAATGAATGGTTCTTCTACCTACCTCCTGGGACTATCTCTACTTGGGTTGAGATGAAGAGAGTCTTTTTGGAGAAATACTTCCCTGCGACAAAGCTTAATGCCTTGAAAAGGGCAATCAGCAGCATTGAGCAGTACGCTACGGAGTCGATTCATGAGTACTTTGAGCGCTTCAAGAAATTCTGCGCTAGCTGCCCATGCCATGGCTTCCCGCAGAAGGATTTGGTCTTATTTGTATTCAATGGGCTTACTAATTATGAGCGCAAAACGGTGAATTCCTGTTATGGGGGAAACATGTTGAATAAGACGCCTGCTGCAGCTTGGGAGGTGTTTAAGGAGCTCTCTGATGGTTCTAGGCAGTTCAACAAGAACACTCGTGCTAGGGGTGTACTTTCTGTTGATGCTCATGTGGCTGCGCTTCAGACTGATATGGCAGAGGTGAAGGAGATATCAAAAAGTTGGTAATCGATAGAACACCTCAACAGTTGAAGGCGTGTGGACTCTGCAATGAATTCAGTCATCCCATGGATATGTGCCCACTTCTGCAAGAGCCTAGCGTGGATGTGAATGCCATGGGGAATTTTGCTCCACAAAGGCCTAGACAAGGAAATTTTGGAATTCCTGGATACTTCAACAACAACAACTATAACAGAGGCTATTAGCAAGGCTATGGGAACTGCCAAGCCCCTTTCAATCAGCAAGGGGGGCAACAAGGAAGGCCTCAAGAACAATTTGAACCTCGACAAAGAGGCCAAACGCAAGCGAATGAGGCTAATGAGGATCCTCTGCAGACTTTGTCACGATTAGTCTTGAAGGTTGAGAAACAACAATCTGATCGGATAACCAATCTAGAGAATCAAATGAGTCAACTTATTCAAGCCTTAAGTACGAAGGAGGCAAACAATGCTGGGAAGCTTCCATCGCAGACGGTTGCAAATCCTAAGGAGAACGTCAGTGCTGTAATGCTTAGGAGTGGCAAGGAACTGATTGCCACACCTCAAAATGATGACGGGGAAATCATGGATGAGGAAATATAGCACTTAAAAGAGGATGGCAGCTGCACGGTGCGATGGCCACCGCATATATGCAGCGGCCGCGGCACAGCAGAGAAGCAGCGGCCGCAGCACCCTGCTGCGCCCGCCGCACCTGTCTCAGACGACACCCAAGCAAAAGGTATGCCCTCTAGTCCCCTTTCTTCATCTTCTTCTTTCTCTCCTACTTCTTCTTCTCCTCCTCCTTCTGCCTTACCTATGGAGACTCCGAAGCCCGTTCTACCCTTTCCGGAAGCCCTGAAGGATACACGAAGGTATGAGAACGATAAGGAGATCTTTGAGATGTTCAGTAAGGGCGAGGTGAACATTCCTTTGCTTAATTTGATTAAAAGCATTCCTAGATATGCTAAATTTTTGAAGGAACTTTGCACTATCAATTGGAATCAGAAGTTGAAAGGTAAGCAAAAGGTAAAGGTAAGTGAACATGTCACTGCTGTGTTGCAGAAGCGTTTGCCTGAGAAGTGTAGTGACCCTGGTATGTTTGCAGTTCCATGTGTGATAGGTGATACTAAATTTGACAAAGCCATGTTAGATCTAGGAGCATCTATTAATGTCTTGCCTTCTCATGTTTATCACGCTTTGGGATTGGGACCTCTGAATGATACTCGGGTAGTAATTCAACTTGCTGATCGATCTACTATCTGCCCAAAAGGGATTGTTGAGGATGTCTTGGTTATGGTCGACAACTTGATATTCCCTGCTGACTTCTTTGTGATTAATATGGGTCCTTGTAATAATGAAGGCCATATTCTGTTGGGCAGACCTTTTCTGAAAACTGCTAGGACCAAGATAGATGTCTATTCAGGGTCTCTCACTATGGAATTTGATGGTCAAAAAGTTGAGTATAATATCTATGATTCCATGAAATTTCCATCTGATGATCCTTCTTTGTGCTTTATGGATGTCATTGATACTATGGCACAAGATTGCTTTGATTTAGAGTATGTTGATGAGATGGAGGTTGCTTTATAGGCCCCTATAGATGAAATTTCTAGAGATTATGCTTTGTCATCTAATCTGCAGGAGGCTGTATTGGCTTTGGACCATCGATCACCCACCTATGTGCCACCAAGGGGAGAACGCATCGAGCTGACCATGCCAAGTGAAAAGCTTCTCCCATCCATTGTCCAGGCACCTGATATCGAATTTAAACAACTCCCTAGTCACCTTAAATATGCTTTTCTTTGTGAGAATGATACTTTCCCTATCATTATTTCTAACAAACTCACTTTTGAGCAAGGGGAGCATTTGGTGACTGTTCCAAAGGAGAATAAAGAGGCGTTAGGATGGACGATTGCAGACATTAAGGGCATTAGTCCCACTCTCTGCATGCACAGAATACTTCTGGAGGATGATGCAAAGACATCTAGGCAACCTCAGCGGAGACTCAACCCGCCAATGATGGAAGTGGTAAGAAGGAGGTGTCGAACCTCCTTCAGGGATGATCTTTCCCATATCTGATAGCAAGTGAGTGAGTCCCACTCAGCTTGTTCCTAAGAAGGGGGGTATCACTATCGTTGAGAATCAGGATGGTGAGTTGGTCCCTAGCAGGGTCCAAACTGGATGGAGGGTCTGTATTGATTATCGTAAGCTAAATGCGGTAACTCGCAAAGACCACTTTCCTTTACCCTTTATTGATCAAATGCTTGAGCGCCTTGCCGGTCACTCTTTTTATTGCTTCTTAGATGGCTACTCAGGCTATTTTCAAGTACCCATTGCACCGGAGGATCAAGAGAAAACAACATTTACATGCCCCCTTGGCACTTTTCCATATCGTAGAATGCCTTTTGGGCTATGTAACGCACCTGGGACCTTCCAACGGTGTATGATAAGCATATTTTCTGAGTATGTAGAGCATTTTATAGAGGTATTCATGGATGACTTTACTGTGCATGGAGATGACTTTGATACTTGCTTGCACCATTTGTCACTTGGTCTTAGGCGGTGTGTAGACACCAACTTAGTTCTTAATTATGAAAAGTGTCATTTTATGGTTGAGCAAGGCATTGTTTTGGGTCATATTGTGTCTAGTAGGGGTCTTGAGGTGGACAAGGCTAAGATTGATGTCATTCAGTCTCTTCCTTACCCCGCCAGTGCGCATGAGATTCATTCCTTTTTAGCCCATGCAGGGTTCTATCGCAGGTTTATTAAGGATTTTTCCAAGATTTCTGCACCTCTTTGTGATTTACTCAAGAAGGAAGTAGCTTTTGACTTTGATGACAGGTGTAAGGCAGCCTTTGATGAGCTAAAAGGTCGCCTGACAAGCGCCCCTATAATTCAGGCAGCCATATGGTCTCAACCCTTTGAGATTATGTGCGATGCTAGCGACTATGCAGTGGGTGCTGTTTTGGGACAAAAGGAAGGAAGGAGCTCTCATGTCATCTACTATGCCTCCATGACTCTGAATGGAGCGCAAAGGAACTACTCCACCAAAAAGAAAGAGCTTCTGGCCGTGGTCTTTGCATTGGAAAAGTTTCGCTCCTATCTTCTAGGAGCTAAGGTAATTATCTTCATTGATCACACTCCTCTTCGCTGGTTATTAACTAAAAAAGAAGTGAAACCCAGATTGATTCAATGGATCTTGCTCTTGAGCGAGTTTGATATCGAAATCAAAGATAAGAAAGGTGCAGAGAACTTAGTAGCGGACTACCTCAGCAGACTTGTCCAAGGAGAGGACAAGCCGGACAGTCAAAGCCCCATTCACGGTGAGTTTCCTGATGACACGCTCTTTTTATTGAATCATCTTTCGTCTATACAGTTGTACGAAGTCACGGAGGATGCAGCGGCCGCAGCACCTATGCCGCGGCCGCCGCATGTGGCAAGTTCGACACCTTTGCTTTGTTTTGACGAGGTAAGCCCCGATGCCTCTGAATTGATGATGGGTGTCCATACTCCTCGACCTTGGTTTGCCAATATGGTGAATTTCTTGGTCACGGGAGAATTTCCACCTATGTTCACGAAAGCTCAGAAGGACAAAATTCGACACGACGCTCGCTTCTATATTTGGGATGACCCCTACCTTTGGAAACATTGTGCTGATCAGGTAATTAGGAGGTGTCTGCCAGACAATGAGGTACAATCTGTCCTTACTTTTTGTCATGCTCATGAATGTGGAGGCCACTTTGGTCTTCAAAAGACTGCTAGGAAGGTTTTAGAAGCAGGTTTCTTTTGGCCTCACTTGTTTAGGGATGATAATGCTTTCTCTAGATCTTGCGATAGATATCAAAGGGTTGGGAACATATCTGCCAGAAATGAAATGCCACAAAATAAGATCATATTCTGTGAAATTTTTTATGTTTGGGACATTGATTTTATGGGTCCTTTCTGTAGTTCTTTTGGAAATA
Source organism: Persicaria maculosa (assembly GCA_963922045.1). NCBI lineage: Eukaryota > Viridiplantae > Streptophyta > Magnoliopsida > Caryophyllales > Polygonaceae > Persicaria > Persicaria maculosa. Next base: position 60,315,830 of record OY998267.1, read on the forward strand.
TCTATATTTTGCTTGCGGTGGACTGTGAGTGGGTAGAGGAAAAGGCCACCAAAACTGATGATTCGAAAGTTGTTGCAGATTTCCTAAAGGATACCTTTTTCGCAAGATTTGGGGTGCCAAAGGCTCTAATTAGTGACAAAGGGACACATTTATGCAATAGGACTATCACTGCCCTGTTAAAGAAGTACCATGTCATGCAGAGAGAGTCCACTGTTTATCATCCTCAGGCCAATGGTCAAGATGAGATATCAAATCGGGAAATTAAGAACATTCTGGAGAAAACAGTGGCACCTAACAGAAAGGATTGGAGTCTAAGGCTGAATGATGCTCTGTGGACTTATCAGACAGCTTATAAGACTCCCATTGGTATGTCCCCTTATCAAATTGTGTTTGGAAAGGCTTGTCATCTTCTTGTTGAATGATGTACACATTTGTACCTTTGTTTATTGCATCTTTTGACTTCTTATTTCATTCGATTTCCAAAGAAAAGTTTCAAAAGTACATGAACTTGTGTAAGAATGGGCTAAAATGCAAGAAATAGGGTCTGCACAAGTTTTGAGCTAACCATGCAGGAATTCGAGCGAAAACGGACTCAAAACGGAGAAGCCAAGTGAAGCTGAGCAGAGGTAAATATCGACCCTAGACCCAGATATCGACCTCTGGTGTAGATATCGACCTTCAACATAGATATCGACCTCAACATAGACATCAAGTGAAGCTGAGAAGATGCAGATATCGACCTTAGACCCAGATATCGACCCCCAGTGTCGATATCGACCCCCATATCAACCTCAACATAGAAATCGACCAGAGCTGAACAAGTCGAGCAGGAACAGAGACCTCGATATCGACCCCCTGGTGTCGATATCGACCCCTTATCTCGACAGAACATAGACTCGATTTCGAATGCGAATTGGAACTATATCTTCAAGGAGGCACGGAATTATCTCATACTTTGAAGATAGGGGACAGCTGATGTTTTATTTATCTTTTTACCTTTAAGTCATTTAAGTTTTTATCAACATAAAAGACCTATCCTAATTGTTCGGATAGAGTTCATAGTTTAGATAGGATTACAATCCTCGGATGGCAAGGATTAGTAGCCTATAAATAAAGCCCTAGGGGCTGATTTGTTTGATGATCATAGAACAATTCAATTAACAAGCAAATACAATAGAGTTAGAGTTAGAGAGAAGTTTTAGGGTTTGACATTTGCGAAAGTTGACATTGAGTTGTAAAGCTTCGAATTTTATTTTAATGCAAGTTTCTTCCTTTCAAACAATGATGAATCCCATGATGAGAAGCGAGTAGTTCCCCAAAGCTCTTAGGGTCGGGGTGAGCCCGACATTAGCCATGCACGCTTGAGGTAAGTATTTGATGTTGATATCGTTGTGTCTATCTCTCCTCCTACGATTCTATGTTTAGTCCTAATCGAAAGAAAATGGATTCATGCTAACAACTTGAGTCATAAACATAAAATTGGTAGAGACGATTAGGTTTATTTGCAAGAGTAATCCTAAGAGTTGGTGTACGACGAAAGCTTGTCCCTCGGGTGAAATAGCGCAATTGTCCGTCTTATTTATCTCATCGCATGCATTGGTTAACGTTGTGGTAAACCCTAATCCTATGAGTTGCTTTTACATATTTTATACACACAAAAACCCCCTGTTATTTATGTTCATTGCTTCTCTCCCCATTCTTAAATCTTCGGCCTTTCTTTGCCGACGAAGAACTAACCCACTGCAGGGAGACATCGATATCGACCCCAGACGTCGATATCGACCACTGAGTTCGTCGACAGTTTTTTGAGTCGACGACGATCATCGCTGTGGAGTTTGCTGAGCATCGATATCGACCCCTTGTGTCGAAATCGACCCCCTGTATCGACTGGCAGTCTTCTGAGCAAGTCGATTTCGTGACTGACATCGATATCGGCCCTTCCAGTCGATATCGACTGCTTGTTTTTGTCTTTGCAGGTTTTCTGTTGCAGAGAACATCGACAGCCGAGGTCGACATCGAGGCCCTAGGTCGAAATCGAGGCTTCTGGTCGACGCAGACGTGAGATTTCCAAAGCCACTAGGATCCCGCTGACACGCCTCCTCGTGGATCGATCCTGACTACCCTTCCACTACAATGGGAGGAAGTCTTGTAATTATTTGCTTAGGCTAGGAGTCGATTTACATCTTTACATCTTATTATTTGTACTCGACTTACCTCCTTAACAAATTGGCGCCGTTGCCGGGGAGGCAATCAATCGCGCCCTAGTAGTCTATCTCACGTCTTTATCTAGATTGGCTTTGCAGGTGTATGCGACGCGCTGATCGCCCACTTGAATTTGAAGGAGTAGACGACCCTGAGCGTTATTTCCATCTAAGGGCCCAAGCTCAAAGAGTCATGGCGGAAAACGCGAACCAAGCAGAACTTATTGAACAACTAAGGAAGCAGGTTGAGGACTTAACGACTAGAGAGGCGGCACTTAAGGAGCGTGCGGATAGGGAGGAGGAAGGCCGGAGGCAAATAGAAGCCCAAATCAATGCCTGATGTGCGCGCAAATTACCATATTTTCTATGCACATATGAGTTCAGTTTATTGCCTTTTGCATGCACATTAATGGGAAAACATGGGAATGGTGTAGTTTATGCTTAAATATCAAATATATGGGTTTGCACGAGTTTCCATGTGATTTCGCAGAAAATAGGATGAAAATGGATGAATTCAGAAGAGCGGAAAAAGAACTCGAAGTCTTCTGAAGAGGTCGAAATCGACTGAAGACCTCGACATCGAGTACATCAGAGCATTTCGACACAGAAGAGGTCGATATCGACGTCTGGGGGTCGATATCGATGCTGTCAGATCGACCAAGTTGATAGAAGTCGAGTGCCAGTTCGAGTAGGAGACGAGATAAGATTTTGGAGGGGTCGATATCGAGGTTCAAGGGTCGATATCGACCATGCCAGCAGAGGAATTCGACTCCGATTTCAATAGAATTATATCCAATGCTTGCAATATCTATCCAAAGGTCGAGATTTCCTATCATCAACATCAGATTTATCATGAGGAGGCTGATTTCACCATGAAGTTTTAGCTTTTACTTTGTTTTTATTTATTTATTTATTTATCATAGAGAATAAAGATAAGGTTTCGAGTCCTTATCGACATCTATAACTAGAAGCCAATAGGGCTGAGTTTAGGGATTCCGTTTGGAGACACAATTCAGTTGCAATAGAGAATAGAGAGAGAGAGAGGAGGCCGAGTGGAGTTGTAAAGCGAGAGCAGAGTGGCTTGTTCGGTTGTACTTTCTTTCGGAGTTTTAATTCAAAGTAGCTTTCTTTCAATAACAATGATGATGATGTGCATGATGAGGAGCGAGTAGTCAACCCACTTCTAGGGTCGGGGTGAGCCCGGCGATAGCAATGTGAGGTAAGTGCATCAAAGGTATGACTTTTATGCGATTCCGTCTTCTACCCCATGCATGATCCTTTGCAAAAGTTAGGGAGATTCATTATTTGCATTATTGAAGCGAAAGCCACTCATATTGCGAACTTGAATTACTCATGAATTGGATAGTAACTCTTAGGAATTATGCGAAAGCCTCTAATCACCTAAGTGTTGATAACGAAAGTTATTTGACGGAAAGACATTAAAGTTCATATCTTTAGCATGAAACTTGCATTGTTATCGTTGTGGCGTGAAACCCCGACTTTGGAAGCCTTTTAATTAATTAAATTCTTCATAAAAGTCTTAGTTTTGTTTCTGTTCATCTTCCCTCTCCATTCTATTTTCTTCGGATCCTTTTCCGACAAATTGGTTACAAAAACAGTTTCTGTGACAAGCATCGAAATCGACCTTAAGGGTCGATATCGAGGACTAACATCGATATCGAGGTCTCTGCTCGACGTCGACTTGCTGTTTTATCTTCTGCAGGAACTGCGCTAGGAAATCGACCAGAACTGAGGTCGATATCGACCTGTATACTCGATATCGAGTGTCTGCTGAGGTCGAAAGCCTTGATCGTGAGTACAACAAAGGAAGCGCTGACCTACCTCCTCGTGGATTCGATCCTGAATTACCCTACTACTACAAGGGAGGGGATTCTTGTATTATTTGTTTGGAACAGGGAGATAGTCTAGTTGTGCTTTATTTTATTCTCCTATTTTACATACACACCCCGCAACCCTCGTGACGAACAAATTGGCGCCGTTGCCGGGGAGGCAATCAATCGCCACCTAAGTTAATCACGATCTTTTTCTAAGCTTATTTTGCAGGTTTATGCGACGTTCTGATCGCGGACCTATCCTGGAACCAATTGACGAGCCTGAACGTTTCTACCATCTTCGCAACAAAGCAATTCGCATCATGGCTGACAACGAGACGCAGGCTGAGATCATAGAGCGGTTGAGAAAGGAGATCGAGGACCACAATGCTACAATCGCTGCTGAAAGGGCCGTTGCTGCTGCTGAGCGAGCCCGTGCTGATAGGGAGGAGGATGCGCGCAGACAAGCCCAAGAGCGGCTAAATCAGTATCCACAGACGGCGATGCAATACATGCATCCGCCCCTTCATGTTCCTGAATCTGCCATTATAATTCCTCACTCCAATTATGAATTGAAAATTAACTTCCTATATGAGATTAAAAGAAATACTTTTGAAGGAAGACATAATGAATGCCCCCTGCAACACATCTCTACTTTTATGGACTTATGTGAAACAGTTGCTGATGGAGTAAACTTAGAGTATGTGCGACTAAAATCTTTTCGATGGTCTTTGGCAGGAAAGGCATTACAATGGCTTGAAAGTTTGGCTCCACGATCGCTAAGGACATGGGCGGAAGTGAAAGATGCATTCTTGAACAAGTTCTTCCCACCTTCTAAAACGGCGATGCTACGACAAAGGATAACGGCTTTCAAACAAAAGCCAGGTGAAACCCTAGCACAGGCGTGGGAGCGCTTTAAAGACTTGCTGAGATCATGCCCGACGCATGGGCAACTTCCATATGTCATCCAAGAGATCTTTTATAACGCCCTTGATGCGCCGAATAAGGAGAGGATCAATTCATATACCTCCTATCGGTACATTGAGCTTACACCAACGGAGGCATGGGAGACCATTGAGAGGCTTGTGATTTTTGACAACACCTATGGGGCTGCTGCGGCCTATGATGCAAGGCCTGCCCCATCTATGCCACTATATGAGCCTCCAAGGGAGATAGATCCTGAAGTACGGCAACAATTCCATAACGATCAAACACGCCGCCTTCAAAAGCAAGTAAGGTTCCTGAGCAACAATCAACCTTGTTAGGAGTGTGGTTCAATAAGGCATAACACCAGTGCCTGTTCACATACTGAGCAAGTATCCATGGCGGAACAACATGAGGAGGTCAAATGGACGAGAGGCCCCTATGGAGGGGGCAATCAACAAAATTGGGGTGATCAAAGGTTCTATCAAAGGGATCCCCCAACCTATAGGGCACCAGGGCACCCTGAGCGGGAGACTAAGAAAGATGACCTGCAAATCATCCTTGATGAGATGCGAAGGAACCACGCTGAGTTCAAACAAGCCAATAACTCCGTCCATACTCAGCTGCAGGGCATCAATTCTAGACTTGGGGAGATCGACGTTTGGAAGCGCAACATGGAGACTCAAATGAGTCAATTGGCGGAAGCAATGCCCAAAGCGTCCGGATCACTCCCTGGATCCACTGTGCCAAACCAAAAGGGCAAAACCACAGGTCATATTGCGGCAGTAAACCTAAGGAGTGGGCGTCAATTACAAACGCCCGAGCGAAAAGTGGAGGAGAAGGAGCCAGAACAGACGTCGATATCGACCCCCCCTGTCGATATCGACCAAGGTGACATCGATGTCGACCCTCCTGTCGATGTCGACCCTAATTCTGTGTCACCACAGAAATCGACTCTTCCAGTCGATATCGACCCTACTGCTGCCGATATCAACCTCACTACAGCCGCAGGAAGGAAGAAGGTGTTGTCATTCCCAACTAGAAAGGTGACTAAGGACCCAGCGGAAAAGAAGTTCCAACGGTTCGTGAAGATGCTCCAAGGGCTTAATGTCTCTATACCATTCACAGAGGCACTTCACGAGATGCCATCTTATGTAAGGTTCCTTAAGGATATCTTGGGTAAGAAGCGATCGCTCTCCGAGATCGCAAAGGAATGCAACAGATTGGAGCTACCACAAAAGCGGGCGGACCCAGGTAAGTTTTCTATCGCTATAGGTCTAGGTCAATTCAAATTTAATGCTTTAGTTGACTTGGGCGCTAGCGTTAGCATGATGCCACTAACCATTTGGCACAAGGTAAAGATAGGTCCTCTGGAGCCCGTGGATGCAAGATTGTACATGGCTAACAATACCGTAGTGATTCCAACTGGGATAGTGACGGATGTGCCAGTACAAGTAGGCAAATTCTTTGTCCCTGCTGATTTCCTAGTTGTTGACATAGCGGAGGACCCTGCTTGTCCAATTATTTTAGGTAGGCCATTCCTACCAACCGTCGATGCCAACATTAGCGTGAAGAAAGGATTGCTCTCACTCAAGATTAGTGATGAAGTAATAGAGTATTCCTTCAACAAGACGGTGCAAAGTCAAGGGCCAATGGAGATAAAAGCCATCAATGAAGCCCAAGTAGAGGAAGTTGAAGCAATCTTGAACGAAGGAGCTCAACAAAACATCGAAATCGACCCAGGTAAGTCGATATCGACCACTAATGTTCAAGATTCTGTGACAGGTCATAAGTTTGGGGTCGACGGAGGAAAAGAGGAAGCATCGATATCGGGGTCAAGGGTCGATATCGACCACACCCTATCGAAATCGATCACCATCAGCGCTGAGAAGAGAGGCGAGGAGACCTCGATATCGACCTCTGAGGGTCGAAATCGACCTGATCATATCGAGTCAAAACTCCCCAAATCGACTGATCCTACAGGTGTACAACAGGGATCGATATCGACCTCCGAACATCGACATCGACCTGAACCACAGACCGAGAAGAAGGTAAGTCAAGGTACGGATTCCTCTTGTTCAATTGCAATTAAGGACTTATCATTATTTGGAAGAGGTGTGCCTTGGCATGTGCATTTATGTAGGGTATCCGATGATAGTTCAAGCCAATATGAGATAGGAGACAAGGTCTATGTTGCCAAATCTAAAGACCATTGGTTCCCTACAAGATTCAAGGATAAGAGCTTAGGTCCATTCACGGTGAATCAAATCAATCCCGGGGGAATGCAGCTGCGGGACAAGAAAGGAGTGATATTTGAGGCCCAAGCCACATGGGCTCTGCAGATGCCACCTTGAGAAGCGCAAAGGAAGAAGTCGGCCTAGCGACTTAAAAATCTAGAGCTTGTAACAAAGACTTAGTTTTGGTTTTAAGACAGCTTTTGTTTTGGTTTTAGACACTTTATTGTTTTGCATATGTTGTGTTTAGTTTTCAAATTGCAGGAGAGAGAAAAGCACACAGAAAGGCATCGAAATCGATGTCGGACATCGAAGTCGACCTCAAGGTCGACATGGATAGGGTTTGTGATCGAGACCGAATCACCCTGAAGCCCGAGCAGAAATCAAGAGAGACATCGATATCGATGTAAAGGGTCGATATCGACCTTCCCTGTTGTCTTCTTCGACTCCTGAAATTTGTGACGGTTTAGTAAGTCTTCTTCTTAACCCTAGTTCTAATACAGTGAGGACACTGTAAATTTTAAGTATGGGGTGGGGGAAAGGCTTATTTGCATATTCAGACTTTGTTTAGGGTTGCATGTTTATTTTAATGCATAAATAAATAAAAAAATCTAAAATCAAAAATTTTGGAAAAGAGAGAGTCATGGAAGTATAAAAAAGAGCTCTATGATGCAAAATTAGATTCATTAGAGATATAACATGAGATTGCCTAGTTAAGGGAAGTCCCAATGAAGTGCAAATTTTTTGAGAAAATCATAAAGGAGATAAAAATTTGAAGTTGCTTTTGACATGTGCATGATAAGATGATGGAGGATTTTTTATAAAAAATTCCATACAAGCAAAGTTCATATCCTAGCCTTACCTACGCATATTCACAAAGCCATATATGAGACTTATTATGATCAATATTGCTCCACATATACATATTGTCCATTTTTTACCTTATACCCTATCCGGGGACAAAGTTTTTTGAATGGATGACATCTTTGGAGTTATATGGAGTTGTGCATTTATAAAGTTGTTGGCAGGAGTGATACAATATGGAAAATTAAATGAGCGAGAAAAAATCCGATCACCTCAGGAGATAAAGGTAGGTCGACCCTGCTCGCTGAGATAATAGTTCGGCGAGATGGGATACAAAGGTGAGGAGTCCGAAGTACTAAGTATCCGGGGCCATTCATGACACCCATGTTTGCGACTCGCGAGAAGGCAGTGCTAAGGTTAGAGAGGTAAAAGCATTATATTGAAAAAAAAGCATTGAACGATGAGTGAAAGGTGAGACATTGTGAAGGAGGAATGTGGAATATTTTGGAAAGAAAGTATACTTCCCCGGATTTAACACCACATGGCCAAATATTAGCCCACCTTTAGCCTTTTACCAATCCACTTCTCACAAGCTTGAAGAAAGTCCTCTTGATTATTAATGCAATGTCGCTAAAATTGTTTTTGCATATTACCTCCTTTATAAGTATGAAATTGCTTTTATGCACAGGCATGGACTTGGTTGACATAAGTACCTTCTCGAGGATGGCAATTGATTGTAGGGACGTATGAAAAATGAATCTATGATGTTGAGGGTTTACTTTCTTCCTCTGAATGACCATTAAGAGTATTGCTTGGGGACAAGCAAGCTTAAGTATGGGGTGTTTGATGTGCGCGCAAATTACCATATTTTCTATGCACATATGAGTTCAGTTTATTGCCTTTTGCATGCACATTAATGGGAAAACATGGGAATGGTGTAGTTTATGCTTAAATATCAAATATATGGGTTTGCACGAGTTTCCATGTGATTTCGCAGAAAATAGGATGAAAATGGATGAATTCAGAAGAGCGGAAAAAGAACTCGAAGTCTTCTGAAGAGGTCGAAATCGACTGAAGACCTCGACATCGAGCACATCAGAGACATAGGAATCGAGCAGAAAAGGAAACAGAGCATTTCGACACAGAAGAGGTCGATATCGACGTCTGGGGGTCGATATCGATGCTGTCAGATCGACCAAGTTGATAGAAGTCGAGTGCCAGTTCGAGTAGGAGACGAGATAAGATTTTGGAGGGGTCGATATCGAGGTCCAAGGGTCGATATCGACCATGCCAGCAGAGGAATTCGACTCCGATTTCAATAGAATTATATCCAATGCTTGCAATATCTATCCAAAGGTCGAGATTTCCTATCATCAACATCAGATTTATCATGAGGAGGCTGATTTCACCATGAAGTTTTAGATTTTACTTTTTTTTTTTTATTTATTTATTTATCATAGAGAATAAAGATAAGGTTTCGAGTCCTTATCGACATCTATAACTAGAAGCCAATAGGGCTGAGTTTAGGGATTCCGTTTGGAGACACAATTCAGTTGCAATAGAGAATAGAGAGAGAGAGAGAGAGGAGGCCGAGTGGAGTTGTAAAGCGAGAGCGGAGTGGCTTGTTCGGTTGTACTTTCTTTCGGAGTTTTAATTCAAAGTAGCTTTCTTTCAATAACAATGATGATGATGTGCATGATGAGGAGCGAGTAGTCAACCCACTTCTAGGGTCGGGGTGAGCCCGACGATAGCAATGTGAGGTAAGTGCATCAAAGGTATGACTTTTATGAGATTCCGTCTTCTACCCCATGCATGATCCTTTGCGAAAGTTAGGGAGATTCATTATTTGCATTATTGAAGCGAAAGCCACTCATATTGCGAACTTGAATTACTCATGAATTGGATAGTAACTCTTAGGAATTATGCGAAAGCCTCTAATCACCTAAGTGTTGATAACGAAAGTTATTTGACGGAAAGACATTAAAGTTCATATCTTTAGCATGAAACTTGCATTGTTATCGTTGTGGCGTGAAACCCCGACTTTGGAAGCCTTTTAATTAATTAAATTCTTCATAAAAGTCTTAGTTTTGTTTCTGTTCATCTTCCCTCTCCATTCTATTTTCTTCGGATCCTTTTCCGACAAATTGGTTACAAAAACAGTTTCTGTGACAAGCATCGAAATCGACCTTAAGGGTCGATATCGAGGACTAACATCGATATCGAGGTCTCTGCTCGACGTCGACTTGCTGTTTTATCTTCTGCAGGAACTGCGCTAGGAAATCGACCAGAACTGAGGTCGATATCGACCTGTATACTCGATATCGAGTGTCTGCTGAGGTCGAAAGCCTTGATCGTGAGTACAACAAAGGAAGCGCTGACCTACCTCCTCGTGGATTCGATCCTGAATTACCCTACTACTACAAGGGAGGGGATTCTTGTATTATTTGTTTGGAACAGGGAGATAGTCTAGTTGTGCTTTATTTTATTCTCCTATTTTACATACACACCCCGCAACCCCCGTGACGAACAATGCCCTCCCTCGGAATGCCAAGCAATACATGCACCCCGCTCTCACAGTGCCTGAATCGGTAATTCTTATCCCTGCGTCTAATTTTTGAAATAAAACCTAACTTCCTAACTGAGATTAGAAGGCATCAATACGAAGGAAAACCTAACGAATTCCCTATGGCACATATTTCTACCTTCTCAGACCTTTGTGATACTATTGCTGATGGACGAAGTCTTGAATATGTCCAACTAAAAGCCTTTCGTTGGTCTCTTACAGGAAAAGCATTGCAGTGGTTGGAGAGCTTAGCCCCAAGATCGCTCCGCTCCTGGAATGAAGTCAAGGACGCGTTCCTCAACAAGTTCTTCCCTCCTTCTAAGACGGCGTTGATCCGACAGAAAATCACGGCTTTCAAACAAAAGCCTGGTTAGGCTCTGGCGACTGTTTGGGAAAGGTTTAAGGACCTCCTACGATCATGCCCGACGCATGGCCAACCACCGTACGTAATTCAGGAGATCATATACAATGCTCTTGACGCTGCAACTAAGGAGAGGATAAACACCTACACCTCCTATGGCTACCTTAAACTCGCCTCACAAGAGGCTTGGGAGACCATAGAGAGGTTGGTGGAGTTCGACAACACATATGGGACTCCTGAGGCTTCCGACGCACCATCATCGTCAAGGCCTGCCCCATCTATGCCCTTATATGAACCCTCCAATGTAATTGATCCTGATGTGAAGGAGCAATTCCACAGAGATCAACTTAGAAAGCTCCAAAAGCAAGTAAGGTTCCTTTCAGCGAACCAAGATTGCATCGAATGCGGATCGTATCGGCACACCACCATCGAGTGCCCCCATGTCGAACAAGTACACCTGGCGGAGACTCACCAAGAGGCGCGTTACATGTGGGGTCCCAATAACCAATATTGGGGAAACCAAAGGTTCCATCAACCACAAAGAAACCCGGTTAACCCTAGGGACCCTCCGCCTTATAGAGCTCCTGGGCACCCCGGAGAGACCAAAAGAAGGATGATCTTCAACTAGTACTGGATGAGATAATGAGGAATCAAGCTAGGAATGATCAATCCAACAATGCCATCCATTCTCAACTCAATCACCTTACCACAAGGATTGGGGAGATGGATATTTGGAAGAAGAACGTAGAGACCCAACTGGGTCAATTGGCGGCACAAATTCCTAGACCGTCCGGAACACTCCCTGGGCAACCAACTATAAATCCTAAGGGACAATTCAGGACGGGCCACGTCGCAGCCATACAATTGAGGAGTGGCACCAAAGTACACAAGCCACGAACGGAATCGGAAGAGAAAACAGCAGACCCAGTCGACATCGACAGACCAGTCGATGTCAACCCAGAGGTCGATATCGACGACCATGTCGACCCCCTGGTCGATGTCGATGACACTACAGAGCCTGAGAAGTCACAACAGAGGTCGAAATCGACCATCCCAGTCGATGTCGACCAGATCCCAGTCGACATCGATGTCCAGCAGGCTCCTCCGACTACCGTTTTGGCCCCCCCACCAAAGAAGACGTTGCCATTCCCTTCCAAAGCTTTGGAGGATCCCACCAAAGGCAAGTTTAGGCGCTTCATAAAGATACTTCAAGGACTCAACACCACTATCCCTCTTACAGAAGCCCTAAGTGAGATGCCTGCCTATGTACGATTCCTGAAAGACATCCTAAGCAAGAAGAGATCCATGGCAGAGATCGCAGAGGAGTGCTCAAAGATGGACTTCCGTGAGAAGAAGAGTGATCCAGGGAAGTTCCCAATCACCGTGGGACTTGGCCAACATCGCTATAAAGCCCTATGTTACCTAGGGGCAAGTGTAAGTCTCATGCCTCTTTCTATTTGGAAAAAGGTGAACATTGGTGCCCTTGAACCTGTGGACATGAAACTCTATATGGCTGACAACTCATTCGTCAGGCCCACAGGTATAGTTGATGACGTTCCGGTAAAGGTAGGTAAGTTCTTTGTGCCTACTGATTTCATTGTATTGGAGATGCCTGAAGATCCTGTAGTGCCTATTATCCTTGGTAGGCCCTTTTTAGCTACTGTTGATGCCAATATCAATGTACGTCGAGGGTTACTAACCTTTACTATAGGGAACGAAGTGATAGAATTCTCTTTCAACCCAACCATGAGCGAAACAAAGCACCTGGAGCAAGTAGTCCTCTCGCCGGCTAAGGAGAAGCTTAGAAAATTTCTGTTGGCAAGGACGGAAACAACAAGCAGGGTCGACATCGACTAGAACCAGTCGATATCGACTAAAAGCATCGAAATCGACCCCCCTTGGTCGAAATCGAGTATGCCAAATCGCTGTCAGGAGCTTAAGTATGGGGTCACAGAGGTCGATATCGACCCCCACATGTCGATATCGACCACAGGACTTGAAATCGACCCTTCTTGGTCGAAATCGACCACCCCTCAGCCCGAAGATTTCTATTTCGGGCCCAAACAGGTAAGCACAGGTATGACCCCTAACCCTCCTCTGTCCATTATTGATGAATCAATTAAGCCCATTATTGATAATTCTACTAATGAGAGGGTCAAGGCTCCATGGTTTGCCTATATTGATAAAGTTAGGTCAAGAAAGAGAAAGAAAGCGCCCAAGGAAGAACCTAACATCAAAGAAGCCTTGGTCGCTGAACTTCGTTACTACCAAAAGGACCTAGATGATCCAGGAGAACGCTCGAGCTCGAAGGGCCCCTACATAAAAGGCTCGTGAAGAATTGACGGAGAAGTCGGCCTAGCGACTCAAAAATCTAGAGCTTGTACATAAGACCTTTAATTTTTTCATAGATGGTTTTTAGGATTTAACTTTTGGTTTGTCAAACTTTTAAAACTGAGATAATTCGTGCTTTATCTATATTCCTAACAAAGATTTCAGGGTACCAAGCAAAAGGAACGACGAAGAAGAAAAAGGAGCTTCTGCAGAGGCAGTCGAGATCGACCAGGCCAGTCGAAATCGACCCCCCCAGGGTCAAGCCACCTCCTGGAGTCGACATCGAGGACTCAGGAGCGAAAAAGCAGAGGTCGATATCGACCCTAATACTCGATATCGACCCCAATCAGGCAGCCCTTGTCTTCATCTTCTTCCTCGAATTCGACAGATGCAGTCGACATCGACCACCGACCTAGATATCGACTTCTGGCATCGACCAACTTGAAATCGACCTGAATCCGCAGGTTGCGCTGTGAGTTTCTCTCTACCCTTGTTCTTCTTTTTAATACAGTGAGGACACTGTATATTTTAAGTATGGGGTGGGGGAAAAACATATCTTATGGTCATAACTTGGTTTCTTCTTCGCATTGCATTCATGTTTACATTTTTTTTCTTAGTTTTACTTTTATAAAATGTCAGAAAATCAAAAAAATAGAAAAATGTCACAAATAAAAAAAATGCATGTTTATTCTTTAAGTTTTTTTTTTACCCTACTTAGATGTCCTATGATGAAAACTCAATAGCTGACTTGATCATGTAAATCCTATGGCATATTTGAATGGTTTAGCCTTAGTCTTTAAAATTTTTATGTAGATTGTGAACTTGTGATGAAATTGAGCACATATGATCCTAGGCTAAAAAGCAAATCCAACAAAAATTGTCCTTGAGAGAATTTTGACCTATAGGGAGAACATCAAAAATCCCTCCGCTTTCTTGAGTGAATTTACTCTTCCTATGCATCTCTAAATGTTGTGATAGTTATTCAAAACCAATGCATATATATGTTTATGTTTACGAGAATAAATGATGGAGGCATCTTTTAAGCCATTTTTATCCTCTCTTTACCTACCCTGCATTATCCCTGCTTGAAGCCAGAACATTAGCCTGAGCCTGAATTGCAAACTCCACAAAATTATCCCTAGCCAAATTGAGCCTGACCCCATTTGGGAATTGAGACTTAGATTGGTTAGACTAATGCCTTCTGGAAAGAAAAGAGCATAATGTCCAGTTTTGAGCAAGGAAATTATGGGTTGGTACATATTTACATTTTGTCATACTTTGTAAAAAGATTTCTGGCTCACCATATAAATGCACATATCTTTAGTATTTAGTTATTATTAACGAAAAAAAATAAAAAAAATAAAAATAAAAAAATAAAAATAAAAATAAAAAAATAAAAAAATAAAAATAAAAAAAATAAAAAAATAAAGATATCTATATATAGTGCATGAGCCAAAATCCTTAAAGTCTTTTATTCATACAAATGTTATATTTTTGAGAGGTATATTAGAACTTGGAAGAAGGTTGATGGAATGCATGTTTAGAGCAATATTATAAAGAGTTATGGTTTGGGTATTGCAAGTGTTGAGATTTAGGAGTCTTGATTCCCGAATTATAAAAGCACCACATAGCCAAATAATTCCATACCTTTTATTTCATACCAAGCCCCATTACAACCCCGTCGAATGGAGTCTTCTTTGAAGTCTTCCATTGAGCGAAAGTCCTCCTGATGATTCTTATTGCATTTTCATAATTGGTTGCGAAGTGGATTATTATAAATTGCAATGTTTATGAGATTGTATATGGAATTCAGTTGAGAGTTGATCTTCATAGCCTAAACACATGAGAGTTGAGTGCAAACACACTATCCCTGTGAGGTTGGATCAAAATTGCATATGCCTGTGGATCGCCAAAATATGTGCTATGACGTTAAATTCACTTGCTTTGCTTTGCTACCACTTATGATGTTGCTGTTGACAAGGGCGAAGACTTGAAGGGTGTGTTATAGGTGTTGGTTATTGCTTGGTTATTGCTTGAGGACAAGCAAGTCTAAGTATGGGGTGTTTTGATGTACACATTTTTACCTTTGTTTATTGCATCTTTTGACTTCTTATTTCATTCGATTTCCAAAGAAAAGTTTCAAAAGTATATGAATTTGTGTAAGAATGGGCTAAAATGCAAGAAATAGGGTCTGCACAAGTTTTGAGCTAACCATGCAGGAATTCGAGCGAAAACGGAGAAGCCAAGTGAAGCTGAGCAGAGGTAGATATCGACCCTAGACCCAGATATCGACCTCTGGTGTAGATATCGACCTTCAACATAGATATCGACCTCAACATAGACATCAAGTGAAGCTGAGAAGAGGCAGATATCGACCTTAGACCCAGATATCGACCCCCAGTGTCGATATCGACCCCCATATCGACCTCAACATAGAAATCGACCAGAGCTGAACAAGTGGAGCAGGAACAGAGACCTCGATATCGACCCCCTGGTGTCGATATCGACCCCTTATCTCGACAGAAGATAGACTCGATTTCGAATGCGGATTGGAACTATATCTTCAAGGAGGCACGAAATTATCTCATACTTTCAAGATAGAGGACAACTGATGTTTTATTTATCTTTTTACCTTTAAGTCATTTAAGTTTTTATCAACTTAAAAGATCTATCCTAATTGTTCGGATAGAGTTCATCGTTTAGATAGGATTACAATCCTCGGATAGCAAGGACTAGTAGCCTATAAATAAAGCCCTAGGGGCTGATTTGTTAGATGATCCTAGAACAATTCAATTAACAAGCAAAGACAATAGAGTTAGAGTTAGAGAGAAGTTTTAGGGTTTGACGTTTGCGAAAGTTGACGTTGAGTTGTAAAGCTTCGATGTTTATTTTAATGCATGTTTATTCCTTTCAAACAATGATGAATCCCATGATGAGAAGTGAGTAGTTCCCCAAAGCTCTTAGGGTCGGGGTGAGCCCGACATTAGCCATGCACGCTTAAGGTAAGTATTTGATGTTGATATCGTTGTGTCTATCTCTCCTCCTACGATTCTATGTTTAGTCCTAATCGAAAGAAAAGGGATTCATGCTAACAACTTGAGTCATAAACATAAAATTGGTAGAGACGATTAGGTTTATTTGCAAGAGTAATCCTAAGAGTTGGTGTACGGCGAAAGCTTGTCCCTCGGGTGACATAGCGCAATTGTCCGTCTTATTTATCTCATCGCATGCATTGGTTAACGTTGTGGTAAACCCTAATCCCATGAGTTGCTTTTACATATTTTATACACACAAAAAACCCCAGTTATTTCTGTTCATTGCTTCTCTCCCCATTCTTAAATCTTCGGCCTTTCTTTGCCGACGAAGAACTAACCCACTGCAGGGAGACATCGATATCGACCCCAGACGTCGATATCGACCACTGAGTTCGTCGACAGTTTTCTGAGTCATCGACGATCATCGCTGCGGAGTTTACTGAGCATCGATATCGACCCCTTGTGTCGAAATCGACCCCCTGTATCGACTGGCAGTCTTCTGAGCCAGTCGATTTCGTGACTGACATCGATATCGGCCCTTCCAGTCGATATCGACTGCTTGTTTTTGTCTTTGCAGGTTTTCTGTTGCAGAGAACATCGACAGCCGAGGTCGACATCGAGGCCCTAGGTCAAAATCGAGGCTTCTGGTCGACGCAGACGTGAGATTTCCAAAGCCACTAGGATCCCGCTGACACGCCTCCTCGTGGATCGATCCTGACTACCCTTCCACTACAACGGGAGGAAGTCTTGTAATTATTTGCTTAGGCTAGGAGTCGATTTACATCTTTACATCTTATTAGTTGTACTCGACTTACCTCCTTAACATTGAACTTCAACATAAGGCATACTGGGCTGTAAAAAATTACAATATGAGAATGAATAAAGTGGGTGAGTTCAGGAAGCTTCAATTGCAAGAGCTAGAGGAACTGCGCTTAGATGTCTATGCTAATGCACTAATCTATAAGGAGAAGAGAAGGGCTTGGCATGACAAACATATCCTGCGGAAGGAGTTAAAGCCAGGAGAAAAGGTTCTCCTATATCAATCACACATGAAACTCTTCCCCGAAAAGCTTCGATCAAAGTGGGAAGGACCCTACACGATCTCTAGGATATTCCCTCATGGAGCAATAGAACTCTATGACCCTAAGTCTCAGGAGCTCTTTAAGGTCAATGGTCATAGAGTTGAAACCATACTTTGAGAACATCTCCTAGAATGACGAGGAGGAGTTGGTGCTTGCTGAACCAACCAATTAGGCCACTCAAGGGTCATTACATCGAGCCAACGACTTGAATCAAAGGCGCTTCTCGGGAGGCAACCCGAGGTAAGTTTTTCTTTCCTTTTCATTTAATCATCCTTAGGTCGTTTTTCTTGTTGTTTTGCTTTTGTTTTGTTGAAAGTGTGACTAACAACTCATGAAAAAGCAGAATTGGATTCGTGTAAATCAAAGAAGGAGAGGTGCTACAACACACATGCAGTGGCCCGCAGCTTAATGCCGCGGCCGCCGCATACACCCCGCAGCAACAAGCTTAATGCAGCGGCCGCCGCATATATGCAGCGGTCGCAGCATAATGAGCTCGTGACCTTTGATTCCCTTTTTCTGAGTTTCTGAAAAAAAAAAACGGAATCCCTATTTATCTTACCCTACCTAGTTCTTGCCGTCACTTTCACATTAACCTTCTCCTCTTCAAAGTCCCAAACCCTCTTCAAAATCCCAACCTTCATCCTCTACATTTTCACCTTCATCATCTCCATTGTCATCTTCAACCTCCCTCCACCAACCTTCATCCCCTCCATCAACCTTCATCCTCCCTAACCAACCCATAACCTTCTTCAAATCAACCCCCACCCGACCCTCACCGTCCACCTTCACCCTGCGCTGAATCGGGATTAGATCTGGGTTCCTTGGGCCGCCATTGTCGATCAACTGAAGGAGACAGCCTCGACCGTGCTGCGGCCGCCGCCCAACGCCGCGCCCACCGCATCGTGCTGCGCCCGCCCAGCTTGCTGCGCCCGTCGCATCCTGCGGTGGCCACCGCATCCCCCGCCGCCAGGTTTGTTGTAGCTTGTGTCCGGTTGTTCCACTTTGATCATTGGCTGCTTGGTGCTCGGTTTTTGGGTGATTTATACTATTGATACTTGTGGTTAGTTTGGAGGATTGAGTTTGTTTGATTGGTTCTTTTGGATTTGAGCCTTGTGTTGGTTTGTGCCTATGATTTATTGATTGCTGTTTATTGTGGAGTTGTAATCTATTGAATATGGTTCGTCAATTGAGAAATTTATCTAGAGGACAAAGGAAGATTTGGGAGAGTTTTGATTCGAAGAGATACGTGCAAATGAAGTTCTTCGATATTCCGACATTACAGAGGTTGGGGATGCTACAGGTTACCCAGCAGATGCTTACTCGTGGGGGCCTAGGTGCCTTTTTGAATTATAGTGCCCCCACCTATCCTGAGTTGGCCAATGAGTTACTCGCTACGCTCGAGGTGTCTGATGATCGGGTTCAGTTCCATCTGTTGGACCAGGTTTATTATTGCACTTTTGCTCAGTTGAGGGCGACTGTTGGTATTACTCAGGAGCCCACCGAGGAATGGGTTTCTCACGTGCTAGATCAGTAGGTACATGATTTTTGGTATGCAGCGACGGGCTCCACTTTTGATGGAAACCGAGGAGAGTATAACTATAAGTTCATCCATCCCTGTTTGTGATTAGTTCACAAGGTCCTGGCAAATGGCTTTCAGTGGCCCGGGCGATGTTAACAACCCTGGTTGTGGAATTTTTCTCCCCAGTCCGATATCATTCCGGATTGGGTTGAGATCTTTCTGGACAGCTGTCTGCGGATTCAGAGGAAGACGTCAGGTAGAGTGGGGCTAGGAGGCATGATCAGTCTGATCGCCTGACGTTTCATTGATCACACTCAGAGCGGGGTCCCTATGTCTAGTGGGTTCACTTACACGGAGGACCAACTGCGGAGGGCCTATTTGCTTGAGGGCTCAGAGGCGAGTGGTTTTATATGGAAGGCAGGACCAGGGGGAGTCCACAGACTGAGGCTACCTAGGGTCCTTCCTTATAGCCCTACTAATGATGCTTTTTACCGGTTGGTTGATGCGGATGATGATTATGATGCTGATGAGGAGGAGGAGCAAGCGGATGCACATGATCACCTTATGCCTGACTCTCATGGGGGTGGTGTGCAGTTTGCTGCAAGCCCTTCTGGTAGGCCTAGTTCCTCTAATGATGAGTCCACTTGGCGTGAGGGCATGTTTGCACAGATGCACCAGCTTTCGATCCGCCAGGACTCCTTTCAGTACGTGCTCAATGACTTGGGTCGCAATGTTCATGATATGGCCTCTTCTATAGAGGACATGAGGAGGCAGCAGGAGTACTACTATAGCTTGGGGTGGTCCCAATTTCCACCCTACCAGCTGCCGCCTCAGTGAGCAGTTAGTTTTCTTTACCCTCACCTCGCGTTTATTTGATTTAGTTTTATTGTCTTTGATATTTCATTGAGGACAATGAAAGATTTAAGTGTGGGGGAAGAAAATTTATTGTATATAGGTGAGTTTAGTTTATATAATGCATTTAGTAGATCATGTTTAAATTTCTGCACACATTTTTATTTTTGAATGATTTCATATTTACATTTTTTTTTTACTTATGCATTGAAAAAAAATCCAAAAACATCATGCATTGCATCCATATGTGTTATTCAAATACCCATCTGTCTTAGTTTGTCCTCTAATTTAAATTTCAGCATGATCATATAAATCCCATGGAGTTCTGGATGTTTTGGCCTTGTCTATATTCTTGATTTTATATGAAGCATGACTTTGCCAATATAATTGAGCATGTATGATTGAGCTAAAGTATGATTGAAATCCTATAATCATGACCCTTGTGAGAATGTTAGCCTTATTTGGAATCATTTATAGTTCTTTTGCTCAATTGTGTGATTTACTCTACTTGTGTTGCTACCTCTTGGTATTGACTTCAGTATCTATTTTTTCAAGACCGACTCACATAGTTGCTGCTTGCGGAGTTTATGTTATATCTTGAGTCTTTTTGTTCTAGTTTGTGCATACTTAGGGAAATAAAGTGGCAATGGTTGATACACTTAGTAACCGGGTCTATGCATGACACCCATGTGTATGATTCGCGCAAAACAGTGTTGAAAACTACCCACTAAGAAAGGAAGCTTGATCATTGAGTAACCGGGTTCATTCATGACACCCATGTTTGCAACTCGCGTCAAAAGATGTTCAAGTGGACTTCATTTTAGGAAGTTGAGGTGTTGATACACCGGGGCCATTCATGACACCCATGTTTGCGACTCGCGTAAGGAAAGCACCAAAACAAATAAATAGAAAAAAACAAAAGAAAAGAAAAAAGAAAAAAAATAGAAAAAAAGAAAAAAAGAGTAACATTTTGCTTATTCTTTTTCTTTATTGAGTCACACAAGTAATGACAATTCAGTGGAGATTTGGTGATATTGTGGTCAATGTCTATGAGCTTAGTACATTTTGGATTGAGTTGAGAGTTGTATTTTAAAGCCTAAACACATGAGAGCATGAGTGAAACACATATTTCTAGTGAGGTTGGACGATTTCTACTTATAAGCTTTGATCACTTGGATACATGCTATGACATTCGTTTGCTTGGTTTGTGGTTACACTTGCTATAATGTTTCTTTTTGATGAGGTTGAGACTTGAAGGGATTTCCTGTGGGATGCATTGATTTATGTTCACTCTATCATTGCTTGAGGACAAGCAAAGGCTAAGTGTGGGGGAATTTGATAATGCATATCCTAGATAAGCATTGTAGGCATTTTTAGGCTAGTTAGGTTGCATTTAGTTAATGAATTGGAGTTAAAGTGCATCTAACGATTATTTTGGAAGATTTCGGATTTTGCGCGAATTTGTGAGTATTTTTACAGAGTTAGATTCGAACGCTATTGGGATGCATGATCTTGGAGACTTGAAGAAAGAAGAAGGAAGGAATTGGAGCTGCCTTAAGCTTCTGGCAGCGAGAGATGCGGCGGGACATATGCTGCGGCCGCCGCATACATGTCACGGCCGCCACAAGGAGCTGGAGCGGAGACCTGAGTTGAACACGCGTGCAGCGGCCGCAACACCTATGCCGCGGCCGCCGTATTGGTCATCTGAATGCCGCGTTTCGATTGAGACTTTTAAAAGGCTGAGTATTATTAGTGGAACCCTAGTTATTTGTTATTTCATTTTGGTTCAGCTGAGACTTTTAAAAGGCCGAGTATTATTAGTTTTCAAGCACTTCATTATTATTTTACGTTCTATCAGACATTTGAGAGATTGAACAATGTTTACCATGAGGAACTAAACTCATCGGTTTTGCCTACAATTTGAAGCTTTATTCGGATTGATTGTGAGTTTCTAATTCTCGTTCCTTAATTCCGCTATTGAATGCTTCAACTTCTTTGCGCTTATTGAATTATTGTTTTGTTCTATCTAGCCCGCGCAACTAGTTAGAATCAATTCAATTGCTAGGGTTTTGTAGATTCCTGATTGCGAACCTTAACTCAAGTAGCAAACTTATCCCTTTAGGGCTAATTGAACTAATTCGATAGGTAGGAAGTTGGATGTGTTGTTAAATCCCTCTTTAGGGACTGCAAATACCTTGGCTAATCTCTGAACTTAAAGCTATCAATTGGATTAAATCCTTCTTTAGGGACTGTTCGATTGATAAGGGTTGCTAGGACTGATTGGACTAGTAACTATATTAGACCGGGACAAGGGCATTCATAGGAAACTTAATAGGACGAGAAGAAGTTACAAGGATCTCTTCAACCAAATAAAGTGGAAAATTGTAGGTAGAACTACTTCTCTCATTTGTTTGAATCACAACCATTTACTTATGCTTTCGCTAATTCGCTTTGCTTTCACAAACACCCCCAATTGGTTACTAAATCGGCATTTAAATCATACTAGAGCAACAAATCTCCCTATGGATCGACCTCTTACTTCTTGTTATACGAGTTATACGTTTGAGTTAACTTTAACGGATCAACGACAGGTTTTCCCTCCGTCAGAAGGCGCGCCCTTAAGTCTCCTATTTCCTTCCCCGTCCAAGCTAGCACCTCCCCGAGTCCCCGGCGAGCCAATCGAATTCGGGCGACCTTAAATCCTTTCCGACGAAACTTCAACCCTCAGTGAGCATTCGAACCTCCCTTCCTCTTCCTAGCTTCGATTCCTTTCTCTTTTCATTCGAAATTTCATGAGAACGTGGGGGCCTGAGAGTGGGCGAGCTTGAGAGCTCCGGTGAGCTCGGGAGTGGGTGAGGGAGCGAGAGCGTTGAGAGAGAGAGGACGGAGGCGAGTGAGTGGATGCGAGTAGCGACGAAGCAAGCAGTGAGAGCGTGGGACGGGGGAGTGAGGGCCTACGAGCGAGAGTGAGAACAGCGAGGAAGAGCAGGAGTGTTGAGGACAAGGGCGAGGGGGCGCGAACAGAGGAGAACCGGAGGAAGGAGGTGAACAGTGTCGAGGTGGGCCCCGTCGTCAGCTGTCTCCTGTGGGCCCATCACTTTGTTTTTTTTTTAATTTTGTTGCTTACTTCAAACCGGATTGGGAAAAAGGATTTTTGGGCTGGGTTTGGATCTGGGCTTGGGTTGGGTTTCTTTTGTGTTGGGCCATATTGGTTAGGCCGGCCTTTTGGGGTGTTTAAGGGTGTTATATTCTGTTATATATTATGTTATGTTATATAGTTAGTACATAATTGTTATTTTATTATTATTATTATTATTATTATTATTATTACTATTATATTATTCTAACATTTGAGATAATTAATATTTTCTGTAAATAGTTTGTATATTATAAAAGTAGAATTATTTGGGATATAGTATGTTATTATATGGTGGTTTTTATGTGTTTTTAGAAATAGTTAAAGTGAAATATTATTATAAATATTATTATGAAATATCATGAGTATGATTCATGTGAATAATCTAATTGCTAAGTTTTGATATTTAAAATGGGTAATTTGAGTTGTTAGGTTGTTTATAAAGATTTCTAAATGCCGAAATGTTTGAGTTGTTAGGTTGTTTATAATGATTCATCTGAGAGTATGATTTCCTGGGTTATATATATATGATTGCGGCGGTGACCGAGTGTCCAACCCCGGCTGAGGTATGGACTGAGGCATGAGATATACTGTGGCACCGACCGAGTCGTCTAGCCCCGATTGAGGCGGACATCCGACCCTTGCTGAGGTACATACATGAGAGAGATACCCGCCCCGACTGAGGCATTGGTTTTGAGAGATTGGGACATGCCACTTGGCATTTTGTGTGGGCCTATTTACTGCATTTATGTCATTATATATGAACTGTCAACATGCTTGCGTGTTTAATATTTCAGTAATGCATTAGATCATTTCATCTAGGCTTAGAGCGTATTATATGTCCTCAGTGAGGTCTTCAGGGCCCGCATAAGTGGCTCGACCTTAACTCGTGGTATAGTTTCAGGTACCCGTTCCCTTGCTTGATTCTGTGTTGTTATGACGGGGGTATCTTATAGCGCAATTGGAGGGAAAATCTGACTATGGCCTCCTTAATTTCGCTACTTTATATTTTCTTATATTTGGTTTTGACCCGGCCATGCCGTGGCAATTTGTATTATGACATTTCCCTCTTTATGCTTTTTCAACTTAAAACGTTTTGAGCGACTTAGATAAGTAGGACAGGTTCGGGGCACCCAACGGCCCTATCGCGAATTTAGGGTGTGAAATCCCTTCTTTGAGCACTACAAACATTGTTTTAAAACTCAAATCGTACTCGAATTGCAAGATCCGATTGAAGGTATCCAATCCTTCGAAACGTAACCCGAATATTTATATTTGGGTCGTTATAAAGGTGGTATCAGAGCGAGGTTGCGCGATTCGATTACAAATGGGTTGAAGTATGATTTTTGAAATCGCCCAATGTTTTCAAAGGATTTTGAAGAGTTTAAAGGGCAAAATGAATTTAATATGACTAAATTAATGAAGAAGCTTAATAAACTTGGCTTAAAATAAGGAAAATCGGAAAAAGGGAATCGAATGGGTAGAAAGGCGATAGACCATCCCTATTGGATGTAGACTTGGGAAAGGGTAGGCAAAACTTAGCTTTGTACCTTATAGAGGGCCTGGAAGACTCCAAGGAGTTTACACCGTGGTGGTTGGAGTAGCGGGAGAATATAGAGGCCGAGAGGATAGTTGCCACTCTGGTCAGCTGCCCCTCGAAGGGCAGCTTCTAGATAGATTCTGTGATTTTATATAAATTGGGCCTGAGGGCGATCCTCCTCGAAGGGGATCGGATTATACATTTTTTAGTGCTTATGTGCTAGATGCCTTGTTTTGACGTTCCTATTCATGTGTTCTTTCCCTCGGTCTAGGATTTTATTTGAAATATCCTTGGGAGTGTGTTGAAATTCTCTAGCTAGGGTGACGAGATGTCTTTTTTATCGTTTGGTTGGGAAATGTCGATCATATGGGTGATCTTTCCACATTATTCATTCATTGGCGTCATGATCCTTTCATTTTGCATTTTTCCTTTTCCTACCTTCCATCCATATTGTCAAATGATATTTTGTTGGCCTTCTTTTCCTCATATTAGCAAAATCTTTCACGGGAAATCGGTTTGGTAATCTCACTACATTCATGGTTCCTGTTCGAGTGCGTTGATTCTTTGAGTGCATGATATGAGAGTAGGAATGTGTGAGACTTGAGGATATTTTCTAGGGTAAGGATGGGATAGTATTGAATGGTGCATAATTTGTATCGGAAGTCTAAGGTACTAGGTAGGAAAAAATTGAGCGGTCAACTTAGTCAATTAGAGGCGCTACCAAACCTTGCTTGGGGATATGTGTAGGGACTAGGAATCTAAATTTGTGTGACCGAGAATACAGAATGAGAGGATGACTCTTATAAGGTTTGTAGTGGAAGATGATTCTTTAGAGGTGGATTAGCAATGGAAATGTGTACGGATATGGGGAGTAGAATAAGGGTATTGAAACAATTTGGAAAATTCCTTTTAAAGATGATAAGGGAATGACTTCGGTAAGAAGGCCTAATGTGGTCGTGTGAGGGATAGAAATGATTTAGGGGCCACTTCGATCGTAAGCATGATTGATGAATAGGGGGTCGAAAAATTTTATGCGGAATATCGGGAACTATCCAAGTGAAAGATATTGAGGTGCTAATAGTTATAGGCAATAGAAGTCTGTGCTTGTGACATCTTAAGAGAATTGAATAAATAAGGCATGCAAATTTTGGAAAATTTAGAATATGACGGCATGTAAGGATCGTAATCATTTGGGATCGTAGCAAAGTTTGAGCGATAGTTGGCGTTTCGAGTAAATGTGTATAAAATTTCGGAAGTAAGGGAGATACGATTTGGTTCATAAGTGCTCGTATGACTTTCTTAGGCGAACCTCGTGTGTGGATCAGCTGGGAACAGAGGCAGTTAAGGTTTTGCTAAAAGATTCAAGATTGGGGAGCTTTCAGATTCTTGGGTGAGTTTGGGATTTAAATGTTGAGAAATATAGGGGATGAGGTTTTGGAATAATTGATCTTGATATGTGATAATTGGGTAAATTATTAATTTAAGGTTTTAGGTGAGTGAATAGAAAAATCGGGATCGTGAGCTTGGGACCGTACTTGAGTAATTGGGGAACTTGTGTGAATTGCGCAATTAGGTTCTTCATGATGAATTTTGGGTGAGTTGTAGGCCCTTGAACTTTTGTAGGAATCGATGAGGGACTTAGAAGTTTTATTTTACGGAGAGTGAGACGCACTAGGACTTGGGATTCGGAATATGGCATGAGTCTTCTTGATGATCATTTACATCTTATTGAATACTTCTACGCTACGTGTTAAGCCGTTTCCATCATTCTAGCAATCATGGTTGACACCCAAATTGGACCGACCAGGCATGGAGGCCCCGTACGTAGGGGTAGAGGATGACCCCGTCGTAGGGCAGCTACTGTTACGACCGACGCTGACACTCCGACACCCGAGGGCGGCGAGACTCAGGTCCCCCTTCAGCAGACCACACCGGGGCAGATGGATCGATCTGTGATCCTAGAGGTATTGCGAGAGTTTCTTTGGGAATCACAGTCTGCAGCAACCGGGGCCCAAATTCCGACCGAGCAGCCTATAGCACCTGAGCCCGCTCGAGTTGTTCCTATGGCCGTTGCGCGACCCAAAAAGCGCATAGACTGGGTGAAGGCCATGGGGCAGTGTCACCTACCACAGTTCTCAGGAGACGTCGGAGAGGATGTAGAGATGTGATTCTGTCACTTAGACAGGATCTTCGACGTCATCCATGAGCCAGCTACAGAGCGACAAAGGGTGTCAGCCGGACTTAAATTGGAAGGACACCTTCGATCGCTGGTCCGTGTACAAGACGGGTCAGACTGAGTGGAGTTATGACGGCTTCCGGACTTTGATGCTGAGAGAGTACAGTCCCCCGGGGACTTAGACTGCTCGCAAGGTGGCATTTTATCGTGGGAACTACAACCCGTCTCTCTCTGTTGTTGATGTTGTCCGCCAGTTCAAGAAGGAGCTGGTTTACTGCGCCCACCTATGTCCCACTGACGAGAGTCGCATCTGACTATTGTCGATGAGGTTGTCGCCAGATGTACTACTGCATGCTTTTAGCCTAGGCGCAGTCTCGTTCGATCGTTTCCTGGAGGTCATTCTTCTATATGATCTGCAACGCATTCTCTCTGATGCTGCTTATGCTTCCTTCAATTATGAGAGGAAGAGGCCGAAGCCTGATGAGACTAGAGGATATACGAGACCCAGAGGAGGAGGATTTCCGGGAGATGCATCGAGAGTACCATCTGCACCACCAGTTCAGAACGGAGAGATTAGAGCCCGAGCTACATGTCATGGGTGCCATGTGGAGTGACACGTTCTGCAATCTTGTCCGAGGAAGCACACTCTGTGTTTTTCATGCGGGACTCGAGGGCTTCGATCTCATCACTGTCCCCAGACTGGAGGGACACCATCTGCACCAGTCCCCAGGCTTTCGGAGGCTCCTAGGCCACCACTACTGGCTTATCCTCAGAGCCAGGGGACAGGATTTGCAGTTTTCCGAGGACGAGGAGGTAGAGGATTCCAAGGCGATGGGGGTTGTGGTCACGGAGGACAGTCATCAGGAGGGCGAGACGCCGGCCTACCCCCAACATCCCGGGTTTATCAGATGAGCACAAAGGAGTATTCCGCTCCTTCTAGTGCAAGTAGTGCGGTTCTACATGATTGACTCTGTGTTTAATTGTATGCTTGGTTGGGACTCTGTGAGTGATAGTGATGTGCGGATTTCCATGTTTTATGATCTATTGGTGTGTGATTGGTTGATGTTGGAATTTGAACTGTTTATAGATTTTATCATGACGATGGATTTTGATGAAATCATATCCTGATTTGTTAACACTTGGAACTTGATGTTGAGATAGACTTGAGAAATTGAACCTAGGACGTGGAATATGAGATTAGCCCTTAAAGGTGGATAACTCCACCTCTTGATGTTATAAAATTGCTTGACTAACATCGGATTGAAAGATTTTGAACGGTGCTGAAAATAACTAACTTGGATTTTGAAAGACCAAACGCGATCGAAAATTTCAACGATTTTGAGGCAAATTTTTTTTATTTGCGGAACCCTTTTGAAACTTACATGTTTCGGGTAAATCTATAATACTTCACGAAGTGGATACAAGCATTTTATGGGGGCGCTTGTAGGGTGCTTGCTAAGACCTAGTGATTATATTGTAGTACTTTTAGAGTTGTGGCACTTCCGAAAAGTCGAAGCGAGGATGTGATAGGGGCGCTTATTGCATACTTGTCGAGACCAATTGAAGATGTAATGGCCCTGACTAGGATGTTGTGGGAATCCCGGAAGACGCATCCGAGATGATTGCAAGATCCTTGGACATGGTCTTTGGACTCGCGTTTTAAAACTTCCTCCTCTTACTTTAAAGTAATTTTAGTCTCGGGGACGAGACTTGTTTTTAGAGGTGGTTGATGTAAAGACTCGGAATTTTAAAATACTATTTCATAAATTAAGAATTGATTTCAATTTAATATTTTTATTTAACTGGGATTTGAATTCTAAGATTTAAAAAAAAACTCCATCCTCGAGCAGAAAAAAATTTTTTTTAGTTAGTTATTCCGAAGTAAATTCCGACATAAATTTGAATTTGATTAAAAACGGATTTATTTCGCTTCTTATACCTAGTCGAGTGGAAATATTTTACGAATCTTGTCTAATTTAGTAAACAATGGAAAGTATTATTTTGAATTTGAGGATTTGAAAATTTATTTTAGAAACGAGTCGGGATAAGATCGAGTGAGCCGATTTCGGGATCGATATATTTCCGGGTATTTCAAAAATTTCTTTGGACCACACATACCTTTCCCCTTTGTTTTGTTTCGGATTAACACCAGCCCAACCCCTCTCCCTTGTCTTATCTTTCAATCTTAGTTTCTAACTATACTACACCCCTACCTCCTCTCCGACTTTGGACAGCAGCACCCCCTATTTCTCTCCTTTATCAGATTTGAACCCCAAACACACCCTCTCCCTCTTCACTCCCTTTTGCTTCAAACAAACACCCAAAAACCTCCTGTTTTCCACCTAATCAAACCACCACACTCCACCTTCTTCCTCCCTTCGATCCAGCAACAGCAGCCGGGCTCAGATAGCCAAGCCGCCAGGAGCAGCCCCGGAGCCACCGTCGGCGTCAACTCTTCCCCTCCCCTGTTTTTCTCATTTCAGCTCGGTAAGCTTTCTTCCTCCTCGTTTCACACTAAACCGATGTGAAGGTGCACACTTAAGCCTCCTATTTCCTTCCCAGTCTAAGCTAGCACCTCCCCGAGTGCCCGGCTAGCCAATCGAATTCGGGCGACCTCAAATCCTTTCCGACGAAACTTCAACCCTCGGTGAGCATTCGAACCTCCCTTCCTCTTCCTATCTTCGATTTCTTTCTCTTTTCATTTGAAATGTCATGAGAACGTGGGGGCCTGAGAGTTGGCAAGCTTGAGAGCTCCGGTGAGGACGAGGGCGAGGCGGCGCGAACAGAAGAGAACCGGAGTAAGGAGGTGAACAGTCCCGAGGTGGGGCCCGTCGTCAGTTGTCTCCTATGGGCCCATCACTTTATTTTTTTTATTTTGTTGCTTGCTTCAAACCGGATTGGGAAAAAGGATTTCTGGGCCTGGTTTGAATCCGGGCTTGGGCTGGGTTTCTTTTGTGTTGGGCCATATTGGTTGTGCCGGCCTTTTTGGGTGTTTAAGGGTGTTTTATTTTTTTATATATTATGTTATGCTATATAGTTAGTATATAATTTTTATTTTACTATTATTATTATTATTATTATTATTATTATTATTATTATTATTATTATTATTATTATTATTACTATTATTATTATTATTACTACTACTATTATATTATTCTGAGCTTTGAGATAATTAATATATTCTGTAAATAGTTTATATATTATAAAATTAGAATTATTTGGGATAAAGTATGTTATTATATGGTGGTTTTTAATTGTTTTTAGAAATAGTTAAAGTGAAATATTATTATAAATATTATTATGAAATATCATGAGTATGATTCATGTGAATAATCTAATTGCTAAGTTTTGATATTTAAAATGGGTAATTTGAGTTGTTAGGTTGTTTATAAAGTTTCTAAATGCCGAAATGTTTTAAAAAAAAACAATATTACAAGCAAATACGAATCAAAAGCATGATTTGAGACGTTAGAAATTCGAGATGGATTATGGAAATAAGAATGGAATAAGAGGATATAGGACGTTTAAGTTTAGTTCAGATAAGTGATGATGATAATATTATGACCAAATTGAGAAAGATGTGGGATTATGAGATATGATGAGACGAGACGAGAAACGGAGATGAGATGATAATGTTGATAATGATGAATGGTTCAGTTACATTATTTACGTGTATCTTATATGTTTCATATGTAACTTGTGTGCTTTGTGTAAATTAGAGTTAGACTTATTATGTCATTTATGAAATTACTAGGTGATCTCTGATCTGTTGGGTTGCTTATTATTGCCGCCTTACTTTGCTACTCCGCACCTCCAGGTAAGTCATCCGGGGCTTACTCAAGTTAGAATCTCATGCCTTATGTGTCATATAGTATGTAGACATTATAATATCATGTCATGTAGTACCATGCCTAGGTTCCGCATTAACATACGAGCATATGTATTCTGAATGCGATTGGTAGAAACGGCCGTAAGTCATGAGTCTAGAGTCGTTGCTAGGGTCATAGTACAACCCAGCTCCATCGGGTTTGTTCTGATAGAGTCATTTGAGAGTATGATTTCCTAGATTATATATATATGATGCGGCGGTGACCGAGTGTACAACCCCGGCTGAGGTATGGACTGAGACATGAGATATACTTAGGCACCGATCGAGTCGTCTGGCCCCGATTGAGGTGGACATCCGACCCCGATTGAGGTACGGACATGAGAGAGATACCCACCCCGACTGAGGCATGGGTTTTGAGAGATTGAGACATGCCACTTGGCATTGTGTGTTGGCCTATTTACTGCATTTCTGTCATTATATATGAATTGTCAACATGCTTGCGTGTTTAATATTTCATTAATGCATTAGATCATTTCATCTAGGCTTAGAGCGTATTATATGTCCTCAGCGAGGTCTTCAGGGCCTGCATGAGTGGCTTGACCTTGACTCATAGTATAGTTTCAGGTACTCGTTCCCTTGCTTGATTCCGTGCTGTTATGACGGGGGTATCTTATGGCGCAATTGGAGGGAAAATCTGACTATGGCCTCCGCACTTTCGCTACTTTATATTTTCTCATATTTGGTTTTGACCCGGTCATGCCGTGGCAATTTGTATTATGAGATTTCCCTCTTTATGCTTTTCAAACTTAAAACTTTTTGAGCGACTTAGACAATTAGGACAGGTTCGGGGTACCCAATGGCCCTATCGCGAATTCAGGGTGCGAAATCCCTTCTTTGAGCACTAAAAACTTTGTTTTAAAACTCAACTCGTACTCGAATTGCAAGATCCGAACGAAGGTATTAATCCTTCGAAACATAACCCGAATATTCATATTTGGGCCGTTACATCTTCTTTCCATCACTCGGCCTCCTCTCTCTTTTTCTATTCCTAAACTAAATTGTCAAGTGCTTTTTCTTCGATTCGATGGTAAAAACTCAGCCCTATTGGCTCTAATTATAGATTTCAAACCTTGTTATCCAAGGAAAGGAAAATCTATCTTATTCCTAAGATAGAAACTTGCTAAAGTAAATAAATAAAATCCTTTTAGGTAAATATGGAATTCACCATAAAGGATATAAAGTCTCAAAATAAGATAAAAGATTCCCGACTTAATGTAGAAGTAATGCGCCTCGAATAAGAGTTCATCAAATCTTCACCGGATCTTCTGCAGCTTCAGTCGATATCGAGTAAGGTCACTCGATATCGACTCATCATCTTCTGTATCAAGTCAGCTCGATATCGGCTCTTCACTTGATATCGACTGGCTTTAGTCGATATCGACCCATTTGTATCGAGTCGAGTGGTTCTCTTCCTGGCTCGATTTCTGGTCTTTAGTTTCACTCGATGTCGAGTCACGTTAGTCGATGTCGAGTAACTCCTCAGTAGACTTCGAGTGATTTTTCAGCTTCTCGTCTCTTCTCCAAATCGCTCCGATATTGCCTCAATTTCTGCGAAATAACACAAGAACTCGTGTAGACCTCCATAATTGGAAAATAAACATAAACTACACAAATCTTATGCTTCTCCAACCAATATGCATGAAAATATAGACAGAAATCGAAGTAACAATAGATGAAAAACATGGTAAATTGAGCGCACATCAACACCCATACTTAAGCTTGCTTGTCCTCAAGCAATACTTTTAGTGGTCATTCAGGGGAAGAAACTAAACCCTCAACATCATAGATTCATTGTTATATGTCCCTACAATCAATTTCCATCCGCGAAAAGTTACTAATGTCAACAAATCCATGCTTGTGAATAAAAGCAACATCATATGCACAAAATGAGGGTTATGCATAAAACAATTTCATGCGACACAACATTAATAATCAAGAGGAATTTATGCAAGCTCATAGAGAAATAGATTGGTAAAAGGCTAAAGGTGGACAAATTTTTGGCCATGTGGTGTTAAATCCAGGGAAATAAACTTTCTTTCCAAACTTTCATACCACATTCCTTCTTCATAATATTTCTCACCCTTCGCTCTTCGCTCAATGCTTTTTTTCACTATAATGTTTTTTCCTCTATAACCTTAGCACTGCCTTCTCACGAGTCGCAAACATGGGTGTCATGAATGGCCCCGGATACTTAGTGCTTCGAACTCCTCACCTTGGTGTCCCATCTCGCCGAACTAACATATCAACAAGCAAGGTCGATCTATCTTTATATCCTGAGGTGATCGGATTTTTTCTCGCTCATTAAATTTTCCACAATTCAAATTTTCTTTCATTCTGCCAAGAACTTTAATAATAATATGCACAAACTCCATATATCAACTCCAAATATGACATCCATTCTAAACATAATCCCCGGATAGAGTATAAGGTACAAACATTGGCAATATGTAATGTATGTGGAGCAATAATAATGTAAGGCTCATATATGGCTTGTGTAATGCAAATATGCATAGGTAAGGCTAGGATATGAAATTGAGCACATGTATGGAAAATATAAAGTCCTCCATCCTCTCATTATGCACATGTCAAAAGCAACTTCAAATTTTACCTCCTTTCATGGTTTCCTCTAAAAATTGCACTTCACTATGACTTCCCTTTACTAGGCAATTTCATGCTATATCTCTAATGAATCTACTTTTTCATCGTCGAGTTGATTAAACTTCCATGACACTTATTCAAAATTTCAAAATTTTCAATGGGGTTGATTTTTTTTTACTTTGGACAAAAAACATGATACATATAGATAAACATATCCAAAGTAACCATGCATAATGCAATTAGAGAAGTATGCATAAACATGGAAAAAAAATGTGAAATATGCGCAAAAATGCGTAAAACATGCAAGTAAGCCTTTCCCCGACCCCATACTTAAAGATTACAGTGTCCTCACTATATAAGAACTAGGGTTAAGAAAGAAACTTTCTAGAAATTAGCGCAGAATTGCGAAAATCAGGTGTTGAAGACGTCTGTAGGGTCAGTCAATGTCGAATGATCCAGTCAATATCGACTATGTCACTCGATTCCTGGTGAAGTTAAGCTTCAGGGTGATTGGCCGCAACCACAAGCTTTTCACTCGATAAGCTTAGTCGATATCGAGTTATCAACTTGATATCGAGTCCCCTTTCGTAGCTTCTTGCTCCTGAAATTCGTTAGACGATAAAAAAAAAAGCCAAACCAAAACATAAAGTCTCAAAACTAAACCTAAAATATCCAAACCCAAAAAACTATTTGTCTTATTACAAGCTCTAGACTTTATAGTCGCTAGGCCAACTTCTTCTTTCATGCTCTTAAGGCAGCATCTGCAGAGCCCACGTAGCCTGGGCTTCAAATAGCACTCCGTTCTTATCTCTCAGCTGCATACCGCCGGGATGGAATTTGTTCACTGTAAATGGACCCATCTTCTTTGTTTTGAACTTGCTCGGAAACCAATGATCTTTTGATTTGGAGACATGCACCTTGTCTCCTACTTTGTAGTTGCTCTGATCATCATTGGATATCTAGCACAAGCACACATACCAAGGCAAACCTCTCCCATGTATAGATAAGTCATTTATTGAAATTGGGGAAGAGAGATCCATACCTCGGCTCACCTTTGCGGAGCTTTCCTTTTTCCTTCTGAGGGTCCAGTCTATATCGAGTAAGGTCACCCAATATCGAGTCATTTTCTGCTCCTGGTGATTCACTCGATGTTGGAGAAGTCGAATCGACCTGATTGACTCGACATCGAGTCAGTTGACTCGATATCGAGTGTCTTCCTTCAGCTTTTGACTCAGTCGATAGAGGCTGTGAATTTGGGTCAATTTCGAGTGAGTCACTCGATTTTGAGTGGTGTGATCCGACGTTGACCCCATACTTAAGACCTGGCACAATATCTGGAAAATTATCAGTCGATATCGACTTACCTAGGTCGACATCGAGTGGAATTTAAGTGTCTTCGTTCCAAATTGCCATGATTTCCTCCACTTGTGCTTCTATAGCCTTCTTCTCTAATTCTTCCGGGGGTCATATTTCTTACCTTACGTTCCATGCAAGAGATGTAGACGCCCTTGATCGATTTCACCTCCATAGGACCGTCATGCCTTTTTACCGTCTTGTTGAAGTAGTACTCTATAAGTTTGTCGCTTATGGTGAATGAGAGCAATCCTTCCTTACCCTTATGTTTGCATTAACGGTTTCTACGAAGGGCCTTTCTAAAATAATTGGACAAGCAGGGTCCTCTGCCATATCAACAACTAGAAAATCAGCAAGGACAAAGAATTTACCTACTTGAATTGGCACATCATCTACCAGGCCTGTTTGAATGACCATCGTGTTGTTCGCCATATAGAGTTTAGCATCCACATGCTCCAGTGCACAAATCTTTACCTTTGACTATATTGTTAGTGGCATAATGCTTACACTCGCCCCTAAATCACATAAAGCATTGAATCGGTGTTGACCTAAGCCTATTGTGATAGCGAACTTACCTGGGTCTGGCTGCTTCGCTGTTAGCTCTATCTTGATGCATTCCTCTGCGATCTTAGCAATTGATCACTTCTTTCCCAGTATGTCCTTGAGAAACCGTACATATGATGGCATTTCATGAAGAGCTTTTGTGAATGGAATCGTAACATTTAGCCCTTGAAGCATCTTCACAAAGCGCTGGAATTTCTTTTTCGCCGGGTCCTTTAAAGTTTTCTTTAGGAATGGCAGTGTCTTCTTCTTTACTGCTGCTGGAACTGGGTTGATATCGAGTGGTGTTAAGTCAATATCGACTGGAGGAGTCGATTTCTGGTGATGCACAGCTTCTGGTTTGTCATCGAGTAAAGGGGACTCGACGTCGTATGCATCTCGGTCGATATCGACTTGATGAGTCGATATCGAGTCCTCTCCAGTGGCTTCTTCCTCTGCGTTTTGCTCGGGCGTTCGCAGCTGACGCCCACTCCTCAGATTTATAGGTGCTATGTGACCAGTAGATTTGCCCTTAAGATTGGGCACAGTAGATCCTGGCAGCGATCCTGACGGTTTGGGGATTTGTTCAGCCAATTAACACATTTAGATCTTCATGCTCTTCTTCAACACATTGATCTCCCCGAGGCTAGAGTTGTTGCCATGCAGCTAAGTATGGACGGAGTTGTTGGATTGTTTGAACTCAGCGTGGTTCCTCCGCATCTCATCAAGTATGATCTACATGTCATCTTTCATTGTTTCCCGCTCGGGATGCTCAGGTGCTCTATAAGGTGGGGGATCCCTCTGTTGGTGCTGAGGTTGGTAGAATCTTTGATCCTCCTAATACTGCTGGTTGCCCCCTCCATAGGGGCTCCTCATCCATTTAGCTTCCTTATGTGTCTCTGCAATGCTTACTTGCTCAAGGTGTGGGCAGGCGTTGGTGTTGCGCCTAGTAGAACCACATTCTTGGCAAGTTTGATTGTTGGTGAGGAACCTTACTTGCTTTTGTAGGCGGCGTGCCTAATCATTATTGAATTGATGCCTTACATCCGGATCGATCTCTCTTGGAGGCTCATAAAGTGGCATAGATGGGGCAGGCCTTGAGTCGAAGGCCGCAGTAGTCCCATATGTGTTGTCAAAGTTAATAAGCCTCTCAATTGTGTCCCAGGCCTCTGTAGGTGTAAGCTCAATGTACCGATAGGAGGTGTAAGAGTTGATTCTATCCTTATTCAGTGCAACAAAGGAGTTGTAGAAGATCTCCTGGATGACGTAAGGTAGTTGCCCATGCATATGGCATGATCACAATAGGTCCTTGAAGCGCTCCCAAGCCTGCGCCAATGTCTCGCCAGGCTTTTATTTAAAAGTCGTGATCCTTTATCGCAGCATCGTCATTTTTTATGGAGGGAAGAACTTGTTGAGGAACGCATCCGTCACCTCTGCCCATGTCCTTAGCGAGCTTGAAGCCAAGCCTTCAAGCCACTGTAAAGTCTCCCCTGCAGGAGACCATCAAAAAGATTTTAGTCTAACGTATTCTAAATTAGCGCCATCGGCGACATTCTCACATAAATCCATGAAAGTAGTAATATGTTGCAAGGGGCATTCATTAGTTCTTTCTTCAAAAGTATTGTGTTTAATTTCATAAAGGAAGTTAATTTTAATTTCATAATCGGAAGGAGGGATGATGATCGCAGATTCGGGCACAGTGAGCGTAGGGTCCATGTATTGCATTGCCATCTGCATATATTGATTGAGCCTCTCTTGGGCTTGTCTACGTGCTTCCTCCTCTCGATCGGCGCGAGCTCTCTCTGCAGCGACAGTTGCCCTTTCATTGGCAATAGTAGTATTATGGCCCTCAATCTCCTTCCTCAACCTCTCTATGAGTTGAGCATGTGTCTCTACATCCGCCATGATTCAGATTGCTTTGTTTCAGAGGTGGAGGAAACTTTTGGGCTCGTCTAGAATTTCTAAGATAGTTACGTGATCAGAGCATCGCATAAACCTACAAAATCTACACTATAAAAGAACCTGAGTAAAAACTTAGGGCGCAAATGATTCCCTCCCCGGCAACGGCGCCAAAATTTTACAATAGGAGGATTTCGAGTATGAAAATATAAAATATAAACTCAAACCGATCTCCAAGCCTTCTCAAATAAATTATAAGAAACCCTCCCGATGTAGTGGTAGGGTATTCAGGATCGATTCACGAGGAGGTGTGTCAGCGGATCCTAAGCTTGTAAACCACGTTCTATTTCGACTCAGCAGATCACTCCTTATCGGGTGCTACAGTCGATATCGACTCAAGTTTAGTCGATTTTCAGTCAACTTCCTGCAAAACAGACAAAAAAGCCGACGTCGAGTGGAACAGAATAAATTCGCAGATTTGAATGTAAATGAACTCAATAAACTAAAAACCTCCAAGATCAGGGATCTCGTGCCACAACGATAACCATATAAGCCTATGCCAAATTCATGAAAGATTATGCCTTTTCATCAAATAACTTTCGTTATTAACAATTAGGTAATTTAGAGGCTCTCGTATAAACCCTAAGTGTTACTATCCTAATTTCATAAGTAATCCAAATTCACAATAAGATTGTTTTCGCTTCAATAATGTAAATAAGGATCGCCTGCTACTCTCGTAGAAGAATCATACATATAGGATAGAAGACGAAATTGAAAAAAATCATACCTTTGATGCATAAACTTACATGGCTATCGTCGGGCTCACCCCGACCCTAGAAGTAAGGGAACTACTCGCGCTTCATAACCATTGATATCATCATAATCATTCGAAAATAAGAAACTTGAATTGAAAACGTCGAGAAATTACAACCGAACAAAGCAAAATCCTGCTCTCGATTTCTTTCCTTCACTCGGCCTCCTCTCTCTTTCTCTATTCCTAAACTGAATTGTCAAGTGCTTTTTCTTCAATTGGATGACAAAAACTCAGCTCTAATGGCTCTAATTATAGATTTCAAACCTTGCTATCTAAGGAAAGGAAAATATATCTTATTCCCAAGATAAAAACTTGAAATCCCTTTAGGTAAATATGGAATTCACCATAAAGGATATAAAGTCTCAAAATAAGATAAAACATTCCCGTCATAATGTAGAAGTAATGCGCCTCGGATGAGAATTCGTCAAATCTTCATCTGATCTTCTGCAGCTTCAGTCGATATCGAGTAAGCTCACTCGATATCGACTCTTCATCTTTTGTTTCGAGTCAGCTTTACTCGACTTCGGCTCTTCACTCGATATTGACTGGCTTTAGTCGATATCGACCCATTTGTATCGAGGTGAGTGGTTCTCTTCCTGGCTCAATTTCTGGTCTTCAGTTTCACTCGATGTCGAGTCACTTTACTCGATGTCGAGTAACTCCTCAGTAGACTTCAAGTGATTTTCCAGCATCTCTTCTCTTCTCCAAATTTCTCCAATATTGCCTCGATTTCTAGGAAATAACACAAGAACTCATTTAGACCTCCATAATTTGAAAATAAACATAAATTACACAAATCTTATGCTTTCCCAACCAATATGCATGAAAATATAGACAACAATCGAAGTAAAAGTAGATGAAAAATATGGTAAATTGAGCGCACATCAGTAAGCCCCTTCCTTCCTTCCTTTCACTCGGAACCTCCATAAAGCTCCACCTTTATGCTATTTCCTTCCATTCTAGGCCAAGCTTGCCCGATTCCGACTCTGACGAAGACAAGCCGCCCCTCCGACGAGATCCATTTCCGGCGAGACAACTCCCTCAGTGAGCTCTCCCTTCCTCCTTCTTCTTTTCCTTTACCCCCTGTGGCTGTGTCGAGTGGCCGGAGCCCAGCTCCCCACCATCGTTCAGCTCCCTCCTCATCTTCTTCCTTCCCGTCATTTCAAACTCAGGGAGCCCTGTCTCCCTGTTTAGTTCGAACAGTAACAAGAGGGGGAAGAAGATATATAGAGGTCGTGGGTCCCGCCCCTTGCCACCTTGGCATCACATCAGCTAGGCCCCTTCTCTTTTTTTTGAGAATCTGTCTTTGGCTTACAGATTGGAATGAAAGAATGATGGCTTGGGCCTAATTTTTTGGGCCGGGTTCATGGGTTTAAAAAGAAGAAATGAGTTTGGGCCAATTCTATGTAAAAAGAATTTTGGTTTGGGGTTTTTAGAAAAGGTGAGGTCGGTTTTGAATATTTAAAATATAATGGGGTTGGTTTATAATTTTTATAAAATAAGGGACTGATTTTGATTAAATAACATGGTTGGTATTTTAAGGGGGTTTGAAAATATTATTTGAAAGTGTTTAATAAAATGGCATTTAAAATATTATATAACATTAATTGAGATTTAAAATATAAAAATATTATTTTGAGATTAAAGATGTAATATTATGATCTTATAAAATATAGGAACTAAAAATATGTTATTGGATTAAATCAAAAAGGAAATTGACGAACATTTTCAAGAATGGGAAATTCAAACTAATTAACTCGACTTTTGAAATGGCTTGGGAACTAACTTGGGAATCCGACTTGTTTGATGACTAACTAGCATGATGATATGATTATGTGACTAATAGCATGTATGTGTGATTAATAACATGATATCGCAGTAGTGAGTTATCGCTTGAGTAATATCTTACGAATGTTATACTTGATGATGAGAGATAATATATATAAGTAGGTGACTACTTTTTAGAACAAGGCTAAATTGCTTTTCAGAACAGGACGAAAATACCCTTACAATTAAATTAATTTACACATTCACCCACATTACCCTAGCCCACCCATTTCCCTCACACCCTCACGCAAGCTCTCAGGGGACTACACGCCAAAACCGACCTTGAGCCAAGAAGAGACTCAAATCTCCACTTTCAACTACTACAAGTGAAGGTAGCACATCCAAATCAAAGATCTATCGACATTAAGGTACGAATTTGTCAATGTCATGGTGATTTTGAGTTGAATATTGTGGGTTTAGGGGATTTTGGTGTTTTAAAGTTTTAGATTTTAGATTTGGGACGAAACTAGGGTGATTTTGTTGTATTTGTTATGAAAAAAGTAGTTTGAAGGTGTGTAATAGTCAGATCTACAATTTAGGAAGGTAAAAAATGAAGTTTTCGAAGGTGGGTAGATGTTGGGTAGCGCAGTCGGCGTAGGTTGAAGACGACCGTTGCGACCATATGCGCATTGGTCACTGCGACCATGTGCATCACTGGTCGCTGCGACCATGTGCATCACTGGTCGCTGCGACCATGTGCATCACTGGTCGCTGCGACCATGTGCATCACTGGTCGCTGCGACCATGTGCATCACTGGTCGCTGCGACCATGTGCATCACTGGTCGTTGCGACCATGTGCATCAAGGAAACATAAATCTGTGCTTTGTACTTTCTGTGATATAGTTGGAGAAGCAAATTGCGTTTATCACTTGATATCAGCTCAAACTTCATATCTCCATTTCTATTGCTTCTAATGCTTTTAGATAATGTTAGAACTACCAGCTAATCAAATGAGCAATGTAGAATTTGTTTGAATTACCATCATGATTTCTGTGGATTGTTTGTTTTGGTTACAGATGGATAGATGATTAGCATTACATGCATCGGCACGGCGTCAGTGCGCCACCGCGAGGGCTACACGAGAGGCGGATCCGGCCGACGACGATATGATACCGGAGCAGATGGCGTCGGAGGCTCGGGATGCGCCAAAGAGTTCTAGCCGACGGCCTAGAGCCTCAAGAAGTTGGCAGCAACAGGGTGCAGGTCCGACGATAGCACCACTGCTGACGTGTCCAGCTCCGGGAGATCCTCGTATTCCGGATCTTCTTTTGGGGTTTGAGGGACACATCGCTAATGCCATTTGGGCTGGGATGGTGAGTAAAATCTTATTAACGTTATTTATTGTATATACGCATGTTAAATTTCATAAAATAGATATTCTTATCATCTATGATTAAT
Source organism: Persicaria maculosa (assembly GCA_963922045.1). Lineage (NCBI taxonomy): Eukaryota > Viridiplantae > Streptophyta > Magnoliopsida > Caryophyllales > Polygonaceae > Persicaria > Persicaria maculosa. The sequence continues at coordinate 60,356,742 of OY998267.1, forward strand.
GTATGTTTCGATAGGACCGGGAACCACTGAAGCTTCATATTCGTACGACACAGCTATCAAGGTGGGTTTTGGACGAGAACCTGCCATGGGTAGATATTGTGACAAGTAGTGGTTTGACCCATCTACAGACTTCGATGTAAAGCAAACATAACGGAAGTCTTGTGGATGCGTTTGTTGAGCGCTGGCATCCAGAAATGAACTCGTTTCATATGTCGTTCTGAGAGATGAGTATCACGTTGCACGATGTGTACTATTTGCTGGGGATCAACATTACTGGAGACGTAGTCTCACATCGTATGGATCCGAAGGTAGTGTTGCGAGAGCTGGTGGAGGAGTTGCAGATTGATGCGCAGGAGCTTGAGGATCACCAGATAGGGAGGCGGGGGTTCCCATATGAGTTTCTGATTAGCCAATGTGACGACGAGAACGTTGTATATCTGCCACCCGAATCAATTGCAACCTGCTTCCTCCTCTACCTCCTGTGTTCTACCCTGTTCACTAACAAGACACAAAACAGGCTTTCTCTATCTTACCTCCCACTCTTGCGCGATCACAGCCGGGTGAGTACCTTATCATGGGGTTCTGCTACTCTAGCATATTTTTACCACCGGCTGGGAGAGGCATCTCGTAGAGATTGCAGCCAGATGTGTGGTTGCATTACACTCCTCGAGGTGAGTATCAACATTCATTTCCAATATTTCATAATTTTTTATTATAAATTTTGAATGTTGATCATATAAATTTTTTTTATGGAAATAGGCTTGGATATTTGCATATTTTCCAAGATTTCGTCCTACAAGATCCAGCGGTTGGGATAGAGACACAGAGCCACTCGCATGCCAATGGAAAAATGCGACTCTGCCTTCTCCTCCGTACCCTAACTACAGAAAGTTGTTGGATGGGCTGCAGGCGAATGAGGTATGCGTATATTTCATATTCATTGATAATGTAGACCCAGTTTTGAATAAAGTAGATTGAGCAGATAGGAGATGATTTGATCTGTTTGAATGCACACAGGTGGATTGGATGCCGTATGGGGATGTCGACTTTTACAGCCCTGATATAGCGCCATCTAGATACCATGCAATAATCTCATGTCTGGATATTAATGAGCCGTATATGCCAGATCGATTCGCGAGGCAATTTGGTCGCCAACAGGGAGTGCCATCTGCAGTCATCTAGCCCACGACTGCTCTAAGAGGTGTGAAGAACACAGAGTACAAGGTGGTCTACGAGACTGGGGCGTGGGATTGGACTCTTCCCCACATCCACTCCATGTCCATGGACATGATTGGCCCTATGCGTAGGTATGCTAGTGATGTGTCCGACGATTATGCTTCATGGTACGAGCCGTGAACACATCGGTTCGTACATCCTACTTCCGCGCCGGCTTCTGAAGAATCAGTGGTAACACTCCATAATTACATATCGCTCTATTCTGCGTTATTATCATTTAATATATTCTCAATACTTAGTCTTGTGCTGCATAAATTTCAGCATATGCAGCGGGCGCTTGACCATCTCACCCCGTGGTTTGCCGAGGATACTAGGCCGCGGGTGCCTGACGATGTCCACCGGAGCATGATGTACGCGGCGATCGAGCTAGGGTATATGGGCTTGAACGAGTACCCTAGTCGCTCTAACTTTGAAGTGGGACAAGGTAGCAACACATCTACTCAGAGGTGGGGATCATGGAATGAAAACCCACCACCAAGTGATGATGGGGGATCATGGAATGACAACCCACCACCGAGTGGTGGTTGGGGGTGGGGATCTTGAGTGACATGGACATCGCGATCTATGGTAGACTTAGATGATTATTTATTGTGGACTTTATGTTTATTTGTCGTAGTCTTAGATGATTTTATTTGTCGTAGACTTTATGTTTATTTAGTATAATGGGAGTTAGGTAGGGGGTATTTTGTAATCGAAAGTCAATATGAATAATCATATAATATCAAATGTTGGAAGCCAATATAAATAAACATAAACTATTATGGTAAAACATCAAATGTATAATATCAAGGTATAATAAACTATCAAAGTAAAAGCCTTCTAATTGCAATTAACGACAGTATCATCAATTCTCCTTTGGACTTCACCTCGTTCATATAGATATGCGTCAAGCCGATCTCGGAGGAAGGATTCAAGGCCGACAGCGCTTTGATCTCGACAATGACGCCAGTTGGGTGCGATAGGAGGCAGGGGTGCATCCGGTATTAACAATATCTGCGCAGACAAAGAATGCATATCCGATCAGATAACACTTTCAACTAAAAAAAAGGATTCATATGAATGTTGTACTTACACCACTGAAATATGCGTACTGCAAACATATCGTATTAATCCCCAAATCTTCATACGCCCAATCGGGTCGGACCGTCAGAGGAGGGATTGTGAACCCAGAATTCCCAGTGAACACAATAAATATGCTGTTAAATGTCGTTGCAACTAACGACCCCATATCGAAGGCTGATAGCCAATACTCAGGTGGAGCATCAACACCATCGACAAACCAGTCTAGTGATTTCGTAACCCTCGCGATGCCGTCGTCGCCTAACCACTGAGCGTACAACTAGGGACGGTTTTTAATTCTGTAAGCATGCTTCGTCTGATCATCTTCCAGTAATCTTCTTCATCATGGCCTACTGAACGCGCAATCGCTCTGAATCCACAATTTCCATCAGGTGCCACGCTATATGACTCGTTAACATATTTGTTCATGAATTCTGGAATGGCACCAATGTGCGGACCTGAAACTAGACCAACTGGGGTAGGATTCGCAATCTTCCCTGCAACTACAGCGGGGGACGACTTCTTAGCCAACGGAGGTCTACCTCGACGCCTTTTCACAGGTGTACATTCGTCCGACCCGGCTAGAGAGGTCTGAATAGGTGTCGCTGTTGGGGCTACTTCATTGTGGATACTAGGGGCCTGCCTCGTTTTCTCTTGATCGGAGTCACTGGCATGAGTGCAGACTTTTGTCCAGGTGGTGGTACATTTTGTGCCTTCCGGAGTGGGATATTGATGTACATAATTGTACCTTTGTTTATTGCATCTTTTGACTTCATATTTCATTCGATTTCCGAATAAAAGTTTCAAAAGCATATGATCTTGTGTAAGAATGAGCTAAAGTGTAAGAAATAGAGTCTACACGAGTTTTGAGCTAACTATGCAGGAATTCGATGAAATCGGAGTCAAAACGGACAAGCGGAGTGAAGCTGAGAAGAGGTCGATATCGACTGGATACATCGATATCGACCTTGGATTTCGACACGACTTCTGAGTGTCGAGATAACCACACAAACCAGACTAGAAGCCTCGATATCGACACACATACATCCATATTGACCATCGTCATAGACATCGACTGGAGTTGGACAAGTCGAGCAGAAACACAAGCATCGATATCGACCTCTGGTGTCGATATCGACCCTATCTCGACAGAAGATAAATCCGATTTTGAGGCTCAGATTGTGAAGTCTATCATCGAAGCCATGAGTTATCTCATTCTTTTAGATATTAGCAGTTGTTTATTATCTTTTCCTTTAAGTTTTATCAAAATAAAAGACCTATCCTAAATTGCTCGGATAGAGTTAATAGTTTAGATAGGAGTTACAATCCTCGGATAGCGAGGATTAGTAGCCTATAAATAAAGCCTTAGGGGCTGATTTGTTAGGGTATCCAATCATAGAATCATCAAAGACAAGGACAATAGACAATAGATAGTTAGAGTTTTTGAGCTTTAAAATTTCAAGCGCTTACGATAGTTGGCGTTGAGATTGTAAAGATTCGAAATTTTCCATTTATGCAAGTTATTTCAATTCAAGACATGTCTACAATTAACATGAGTGAGTAGTTCCCCTTTCTTCTAGGGTCGGGGTGAGCCCGACGATAGCCATGATGATAAGGTAAGTACGTCGTTAAAGAATGTATCTTTTATCTCTCTCTACCTTGTTCTTCATCTTTAAATGCGAATTTAAGGAACTCATGTTGTAAAACTTGGGTAGTAATTAGGGTTTCTTTTCGAAAGATTATAAACTCAATTATGACAAAGGGAGACACCAATTAGGTTAAGTGATTGAAAAATCTCTTTTCCTATTGATCGGTTTAGGTGAAAGCCTTTTCCTTTATGATAAAAGCATGCATTTTTAGTTGATTCTTACTTCTTCTATCATGGTTATCGTCGCGGTAATCCTTGGCTTTGGAAGACTTTTTCCTTTATTAAGTTTACATTAAAATTTGTCCGCCGTTCGTTGAGACATCGAAAAACCCAACACCTTTGCTTATTTCTGATCATTGCTTCCTTCCCATCCTTGATTCTTCGGCCTTTTCTTTGCCGACAAAACCACTAACTCACTGCAGGAAGACATCGATATCGACAGCAGAGGTCGATATCGACCAAAACTGATAGATCGACGGTTTTCTGAGTCGATCTCGAGACTCCTGGGAAACTTCTGCAAGCATCGATATCGACCCCCTTGTGTCGAAATCGACCCTCTGTATCGACTGGCAGACTTCTGAGCCAGTCGATTTCGTGAACTAACCTCGATATCGACCCCCACCAGTCGATATCGACTACAGTTTTTGTTTCTGTTGGTTTTCTGTTGCAGAGAACATCGACAGCCAAGGTCGACATCGAGGTCTGACATCGGGATCGAGGCTTCTGGTCGAACATAAAAGACGTGTCTTCAACGCTATTAGGATCCCGCTGACTCGCTTCCTCGTGGATCGAACCTGATTCCCTACTACTATAGCGGGGAGTCTTGAATTTATTTGAAGAGGCTAAGAGTTGTATTGGTTTATATTTTTATTATATATTTCGATTCAATTCTCCCCACATCAAATTTTGGCGCCGTTGCCGGGGAAGCTATCAATCGCGCCCTAGTAGTTTATTTTCACGGTTCTTTTTAGTGTTATTTTATAGGTGTATGCGACGTACTGGTGACCAACCTGAATTTGAAGGACTAGACGAACCAGAACGCTTTCTCCACCTAAGATCTCGAGTCCAAAGAATCATGGCGGACAACGAGACCCAGGCACAACAAATTGAACGCTTATGGAAGCAAGTAGAGGATTTCGCTACCAGAGAAGCGGCACTAAGAGAGCGTGTTGACAGGGAGGAGGAAGCCATGAGACGATATGAGATTCAAATCAACGCCCTCCCCCGGAATGCTAAGCAATACATGCACCCATCGCTCACAGTGCCTGAATCGGCTATTCTAATCCCTACTTCTAATTTTGAAATTAAGCCAAACTTTTTAACTGAAATAAGAAGGCATTAATATGAAAGGAAACCTAACGAATGCCCTATGGCACATATATCAACCTTCTTAGACCTCTGTGATACAATTGCTGATGGACAAAGTCTTGAGTATGTCCAACTAAAAGCATTTCGCTGGTCTCTTACAGGAAAAGCATTGCAGTGGTTGGAAAGCTTAGCCCCAAGATCGCTCCGCACCTGGAATGAAGTCAAGGACGCGTTCCTCAACAAGTTCTTTCCTCCTTCTAAGACGGCGTTCATCCGACAGAAAATCACGGCTTTCAAACAAAAGCCTGGTGAGGCTCTGGCAACTGTTTGGGAGAGGTTTAAGGACCTCCTACGATCATGCCCGACGCATGGCCAACCACCGTACGTCATTCAGGAGATCATATACAATGCTCTTGACGCTGCCACCAAGGAGAGGATCAACATATACAACGCCTATGGCTACCTTGAACTCGCTCCTCAAGAGGCTTGGGAAACCATTGAAAGGTTGGTGGAATTTGACAATACATATGGGACTCCTGAGGCTTCCGACGCACCATCATTGTCGAGGCCTGCCCCATCTATGCCATTGTACGAACCCTCTAAGGTGATCGATCCGGATGTAAAAGAACAATTTCATAGGGATCAACTTAGAAAGCTCCAGAAACAAGTGAGATTCCTATCGGCAAACCAGGACTGCATCGAATGTGGATCACAGCGACATACTACCATTGAATGCCCCCATGCTGAGCAAGTGCAACTAGCGGAGACTCATGAGGAAGCCAACTTCATGAGGGGTCCCAATCTCCAATATTGGGGAGACCAAAGGTTCCAACAACCACAAAGGAACCAGGTTAACCCAAGGGAACCCCCACTCTATAGAGCTCCTGGGCACCCTGAGAGCGACCAAAAGAAGGATGATCTTCAACTTGTATTGGACGAGATAAGGCGGAACCAAGCTAAGAATGATCAATCCAACCATGCTATCCACTCTCAACTCAATCACCTTACCAAAAGGATTGGAGAGATGGATATTTGGAAGAAGAACGTAGAGACCCAACTGGGTCAATTGGCGGCACAAATCCCTAGACCGTCCGGAACATTCCCTGGGCAACCAACTACCAATCCTAAGGGGCAATCCGGGTCAGGACACATTGCAGCCATGCAACTAATGAGTGGCACCAAAGTTCTAAGCCACAAAAGGTGACGGAGGAAGAAGTAACAGAGCTTGTCGACACCGACAAACCAGTCGATGTCGACCCTGAGGCCGATATCGACACTCCTGTCGACCCCTTGGTCGACGTCGATGACACTGCAGAACCTGAGAGAGAACAACATAGGTCGAAATCGACCCTACCGGTCGATATCGACCAACCTCCTGTCGACATCGAGGTTCAGCAGGCTCCTCCGACCACCGTTTTGGCTTCTCCGCCAAAGAAGACGCTACCCTTCCCTTTCAAAGCATTGAAGGACCCCACTCAAAGTAAGTTTAGGCGCTTTGTAAAGATTCTCCAAGGACTTAACATTACTATCCCTCTTACAGAAGCCCTAAGCGAGATGCCCGCCTATGTTCGATTCCTAAAAGACATCCCTAGCAAGAAGCGGTCCATGGCAGAGATCGCAGAGGAATGCTCAAAGATGGATTTCCCTGAGAAGAGGAGCGATCCAGGGAAATTTGCAATCACCGTGGGACTTGGCCAACATCGCTACAAAGCCCTATGTGACCTAGGGGCAAGTGTAAGTCTCATGCCTCTCTCTATTTGGCAAAAGGTGAGCATCGGAGCACCTGAACCTGTGGATATGAAACTTTATATGGCTGATAATTCATTCGTCAGACCCACAGGTATAGTTGATGACGTCCCTGTAAAGGTAGGTAAATTCTTTGTGCCTACTGATTTCATTGTATTGGACATGCCCGAAGATCCTATTGTACCTATCATCCTTGGTAGGCCTTTCTTAGCTACTGCGGATGCCAATATTAATGTACGTAGAGGATTACTAACCTTTACTATAGGGAACGAAGTCATTGAATTCTCCTTCAACCCCACAATGAAGGAAGTTAATGGTATGGAAATCAAGTCGGTCTACACTAGCATCATGGATTACAAAGAACCGACGGAAAGGGCCCTAACTCCTGAAGAGGCCCTAGCCCTAGCTGCAGAGGAGCTTACCGACGAGGATATTGAGGAGATGCTCTATCTATGGAGCTCGAAGTCGAGGTCGATATCGACGAGGAGAGGTCGACATCGACCAATTCACTCGATATCGAGTGCCCGCAGTCGACATCGACACACTCAGTAAGTCAAGTTCTCCCTTCTTCTCTTACAGGCGAAATCGACCAGCCCATGTCGACAGAAGAGGTCGAAATCGACCAGCCGATATCGACATCAGAGATCGAAATCGACCCTTACCACTTGACGTCAAACAGCTCCGAAGCCGAGGTATGTGCTGAACTCTCAGTCGATATTGACTATTCCTACTCGCCCTCGACTTCTTTTCTGCAGGAATATTTTGAAGAGTCCAAATCAAAGTCGGCATCACTCTATGTTTGGTCCACACCGACTCCTATAACTGATTTGGGAACTTCTATCAAGAGAATTGAGACGGATTACCTTGGTGAGATTATGAAGACGGAGGAGGTAGAGCCAATCCTTATCCCACAAGGCCCTTCTCCGGTGCTTAAGCCTTTACCCAACACACTTAGGTATGAGTTTCTTGGTCCAAATTCTACTTTCCCTGTAATTATCAATGCTTCACTAACCACACAGGAAGTAGATAAGCTTATGGAAGTACTTCGTGCTCATCGTAAGGCTATTGGATACTCTCTTGAGGACATAAAAGGTATTTCACCTGCTACTTGTATGCATAGAATCCTCCTTGAGGATGATCATAAGGCATCTATAGAACACCAACGGAAGCTCAACCCCAACATGAGAGAGGTAGTGAAGAAGGAGATCATGCGCATGCTAGATGCAGGAATCATCTATGCCATCTCCGACAGCGAATGGGTGAGCCCAGTCCATGTGGTGCCTAAAAAGGGTGGAATGACCGTTGAGGAGAATGAGAAGGGCGAGCTTGTGCCAAAGAGAATCACAACTAGTTGGCGAATGTGTATTGACTACAGGAAACTCAACAATGCCACTAGAAAGGATCACTTTCCCCTTCCATTCATTGACCAGGTATTAGAGAGACTCGCCGAACATGATTATTTTTGTTACCTGGACGGATATTCTGGTTTTTGGCAGGTCCCTATTCATCCTGACGATTAATAAAAGACCACCTTCATTTGTCCCTATGGGACTTTTGCATATAGGAGAATGCCATTTGGGCTCTGCAATGCCCCTGCTACCTTTCAAAGATGTATGATGGCCATCTTCTCCGACATGATTGAGGACATCGTGGAGGTATTTATGGATGACTTCTCTGTTTATGGCACTACTTTCGATATTTGTCTTGCTAACCTTCGCAGGGTACTTGCACGATGTGAAGAGACAAACTTGGTTCTCAATTGGGAAAAGTGCCACTTTATGGTAAGGGAAGGGATTGTGCTAGGCCATAAAGTCTCTAAACGGGGAATTGAGGTGGACAGGGCAAAAATAGAACTCATTGAAAAATTACCACCACCTTCATCAATTAAAGACATAAGAAGCTTCCACCTTGGTCACGCAGGTTTCTATAGGAGGTTTATTCAAGATTTTTCTAAAATTGTCAAACCTTTAACTAACCTACTAATGAAGGATGTTAAGTTTGCATTTTCTAGTGATTGTCTTGAAGCTTTCAACAGGTTGAAGGAGGCCCTCATATCCGCCCCAATCATTCAATCACCCGATTGGTCGCAACCTTTTGAGATCATGTGCGACGCAAGCGATTATGCCGTAGGTGCTCTCCTAGGACAAAGGAGAGACAAAAAAGATTCACGCCATCTACTATGCAAGCAAGACTCTTGATGCCGTTCAAACAAAGAACACCACGACGGAAAAGGAGTTCTTGGCAGTGGTCTTCGCTTTTGAGAAGTTCCACTCATACCTAGTGGGCTCTAAGATTATTGTTCATACTGACCATGCAGCTCTTAGGTACTTAATGGCGAAGAAGGGTGCTAAACCTAGGCTCCTACGATGGGTGCTCTTACTACAAGAGTTCGACGTTGAGCTTAAAGATAAGAAAGGAACGGAGAACTCCGTAGCCGATCATCTTTCACGGCTACCCATAGGGCTTCTGGAAGAGTCACATGACAACATACCAATCAATGACTCCCACCCTGACGAGCACTTAATGAGGCAAGAGGTAAGACGGGCAGAAGAACCACTCGATATCGACCCCCAAAGGTCGATATCGACTGCCCCAAAGGTAATACTTGCATCGATGTCAACCAGTTTTGATCACAGGTTGTCCACTGCAGAGGTCGAAATCGACCTCCAGACATCGACATCGAGGACCCATATCGAGAAGCCCATGTCGACTGAGCATGTCGATGCCGTCCAGTCGATATCGACCCCAGCAGGTCGATATCGACCACCTTTAAAACCCTCCGAAGGTGACGAAAAGGTAAGCTTCGGTGAGGATTTCTTCTTTACACCTCCTTCTAGTCCTATCCATGATCTATTTGCTGTAAGAAGGGCGAAGGTACCTTGGTATGCCGATTTTGCTAACTATATTGTAGGAGGCGAGATTCCTTCAAGCTTAACATCGCAACAAAGGAAGAAGTTTTTGCACGACGTCAAACAATACTATTGGGATGAACCCTACTTATTCAAACAGGGGAAAGACCATATCTTTCGACGTTGTATCCCAGAGGACGAGGTAGAGAGCGTGATTCACCATTGTCATTCTCTCCCTACAGGAGGTCATACTAAAGGATTCAAGACCGCGGCGAAAATTCTTCAATGTGGTTTTTATTGGCCTAACCTTTTCAAGGATGTGCAAAACTATGTAACCTCTTGTGATGAGTGTCAACGTGCAGGTAATATCACATGGAGGAATGAGACACCACTCACAGGCATTCTAGAGGTCGAACTCTTTGATGTATGGGGCATTGACTTCATGGGACCATTCCCTGCTTCAGGCCCCTACAAATACATTCTAGTAGCGGTGGACTATGTCTCTAAATGGGTGGAGGCTGTGGCAACTAGGACCAACGACGCGAAGGTAGTCGCTAAGTTTATGAAAACTAACATCTTTCCTTGCTTTGGTGTTCCTACAGTCCTTATTTCAGATGGTGGCTCACATTTCATTGAGAGAGGCTTTGAAGCTCTTTTAGCTAAGTATGGGGTAAACCATAGGGTGGCAACACCCTATCACCCTCAAACTAGCGGTCAAGTAGAAGTCTCCAATCGCCAAATCAAAGCCATCTTGGAGAAGACGGTCTCCCGCTCAAGGAAAGATTGGTCGTCCAAACTGGATGATGCGCTCTGGGCCTACCGAACGGCCTATAAAACACCACTTCGTACAACTCCCTATAACTTGGTATATGGTAAGTCATGTCACTTGCTCGTTGAACTTGAGCATAAAGCCATGTGGGCTCTTAAGGAGCTTAACATGGATTTCGACGAAGCGGGAAAGAGGAGGTTCATTGACTTACAAGCCTTGGAAGAGTTGCGCCTAAAGGCATATGAGAATGCCGAAATCTACAAGGAGCGCACTAAGAAATGGCATGATAGGAAGTTGGTGCCAAAAACATATGAGGTAGGTGACAAAGTCCTTGTTTTCAATTCCAGGCTTCGATTATTTCCAGGGAAACTAAGGACAAGATGGAGCGGACCTTTCAAAGTTCATAAAGTATTCCCTCATGGAGCGGTGGAATTATTTTGCGACGATGGATCAACCTTTAAGGTAAATGGCCACCGAGTAAAGAAATATTATGACAAGGAGGACCCGGAAGAAGAGATTCGCGCCACCTTGGCGTTGAACTAGCGCAATAAGGGAAATATGTCGAGCTAGCGACTTAAACTCAAGCGCTTCCGGGAGGCAACCCGTTCTTTTCCTTTTCTTTCTCTTTTAGTTTTTCGTCTATTTTATATTTTTTTAGATCATTCGTGGCTATTCTATCTAAAGTCAACAAGGAAATCCAGCCCAGAAGAGGGTCGATATCGACCTATATGGTCGATATCGATAAGACGACAGAAGGGATCAACAGGAAGAATTACATGGAGGCAGAAGGGGGGTCGATATCGACCTCTAAGGTCGATATCGACTACAGATGGAGGTATGTGCCAGGTCAGAATTTATTTTATTTCAGTTTTACTTTTTGGTTTCATTCCCTTTATTTCCCCCCCGACTTCGACTCCCCCATTCCCTTTCGATACCCTAGCCGCCTCTCTTCTTCTTCATCTCTCAACTCTCCGGTCACCCTCTTCACAACCAACCACCACTTTAAACACCATCCCCACTGCAACCCCTCCCACTGTCAACAGATCCCCGTCCCCCCTTCCTCACCCTGTGCAATAGATCCCCACCCTCTCTTCCTCTTCTCGACCGAGCTCTCTCTCTCTCCCTCGTTTTCAAGCCTCCTCGCCCAAGATCTACCCACTGACGGCCAAGAACCACCAGATCCGGCCGCCCCGTGCCACCGGAGATCCCATTGCGCCACCAGCAGCCCCGACAATGCACCAGATCCGGTCGATTTCGACCCCTGGGCATCGACATCGACCTCTCCTGTCGACAGTCGGTTGTTTCTCTTGTTTCTGCGGTTGCTTTCCTCTTTCTCCCCTAATTCCAACACTCTTCTGGTATGATTTCTCACACTTCCTCTATTTTTTTCTGGATTTTCATATTTAATTAGTTGATTGGGAAGAAATTTCATATTGGGTGTTTAGGTTTTGAACGTAGATTGTGCGGGAAAGAGTATTTGTATGTTTGTGAGGCATGAAATTTTTTATATATATGTGGGGCTATGAATCTGAGTTTTGTATATATATGGGCATGAAATCTGATTTATATATATAATAGGGAGAGATCTAACTTTTATAATTCATGTGGGGCAGTAATCGGAATTTTTCATAAGTTTGGGCTATGAATCTGAATTTTATATATATATGGGCTGATTTTGTAAATCTGATTTTTTTGGGGGGTTTATATTCTGATTTTTTTATATAGATTTGAAATCTGATTTTTTTAGGCCAAACTTATATAGGTCATTAGGTTCCTTAGTATTAAAACTTTAAGAAATTATGTTTAGATAAAATACCATCCTTAGGTACTTTCTTTCACTTAGACATTTACCTTTACAAAATTTCTAGCATAATATGGAACCTAAGTATGGGGTTCTCCCTATCTTAATACAAAGGAGTATTATCTTTGGTATTGGTTTCTTTTGCAGACGATGGTTAGAGCCAAGAACATCCCTCAGGACGCGCTCCGCATTGAGGATGATCAGCAGCGCTCCCTTGCTGAGGATTTGATTCCCCGAGCCACCAGGGCACGATGGTACCATCTCCCTGACATGATCCAGCTAGGATTTCACCCAGGCGTTCAGGAGGCGTTTGAGAACGTCTCTCTACACAGGCTGATTGAGCCACTGGAGGTGCACTACCCCGTTCTAACTGGGGAGTTTATGGCCACATTAGAGGTTCCCGAGCGCACTTCGACCAGCCGCCGAGTCATCTTCCAGCTCGGCAACAGGCGACACAGACTATCGCTCGAGGAGATGAGCGAGATTTTTGGGTTCATCCACACTCCAGCCGATGATGTACATAATTGTACCTTTGTTTATTGCATCTTTCGACTCCTTATTTCATTCGATTTCCAAATAAAAGTTTCAAAAGAATATAAACTTGTGTAAAAATGGGCTAAAATGCAAGAAATAGAGTCTACACAAGTTTTGAGCTAACCATGCAGGAATTCGAGCGAAAACGGAGTCAAAACGAAGAAGCCAAGTAAAGCTGAGAAGAGGTAGATATCGACCATAGACCCAGATATCGACCCCCAGTGTCGATATCGACCCCCATATCGACCTCAACATAGAAATCGACCAGAGCTGAACAAGTCGAGTAGGAACAGAGAACTCGATATCGACCTCTGGTGTCGATATCGACCCCTTATCTCGACAGAAGATAGACTCGATTTCGAATGCGGATTGGAACTATATCTTCAAGGAGGCACGTGATTATCTCATACTTTCAAGATAGAGGACAGCTGAAGTTTTATTCATCTTTTACCTTTAAGTTATTTAAGTTTTATCAAAATAAAAGACCTATCCTAATTGTTCGGATAGAGTTATTAGTTTAGATAGGAGTTACAATCCTTGGATAGCGAGGATTAGTAGCATATAAATAAAGCCCTAGGGGCTGATTTGTTAGATCATCCAATAATCCAATCCCAGAACAATCCATTAACCCAAGACAAAGACAATAGACAATAAGAGTTAGAGTTAGAGAGAAGTTTTAGGGTTTGACGATTGCGAAAGTTGACGTTGAGTTGTAAAGCTTCGGAGTTTATTTTAATGCAAGTTTATTTCCTTCAATTGACGATGAATTCCATGATGAGAAGCGAGTAGTTCCCCAAAGCTCTTAGGGTCGGGGTGAGCCCGACTTTAGCCATGCGCGCTTGAGGTAAGTATTTGATGTTGATATCGTTGTGTCTATCTCTCCTCCTACAATTCTATGTTTAGTCCTAATCGAAAGAAAGGGGATTCCTGCTAACAACTTGAGTTATAAACATAAAATTGGTAGAGACAATTAGGTTTATTTGCAAGAATAATCCTAAGAGTTGGTGTACGGCGAAAGCTTGTCCCTCAGGTGAAATAGCGCAATTGTCCGTCTTATTTATCTCATCGCATGCATTGGTTAACGTTGTGGTAAACCCTAATCCTAGGAGTTGATTTTTACATAAGTTCATTCATCAAAACCCACTGTTTTATTTCTGTTCATTGCTTCTCTCTCCACTCTTAAATCTTCGGCCTTTTCTTTGCCGACAAGAAACTAACACACTGCAGGGAGACATCGATATCGACCCCAGACGTCGATATCGACCACTGAGTTTGTCGACAGTTTTCTGAGTCGACGACGAACATCGCTGCGGAGTTTGCTGAGCATCGATATCGACACCAGACATCGATATCGACCCTTCCGTATCGACTGGCAGTCTTCTGAGCCAATCGATTTCGTGGACTGACATCGATATCGACCCCCATCAGTCGATATCGACCACTTGTTTTTTTTCTCTGCAGGTCTTCTGTTGCAGAGAACATCGACAGCCGAGGTCGACATCGAGGCCCAAGGTCGAAATCGAGGCTTCTGGTCGACACAGACGTGAGAATTCCAAAAGCTACTAGGATCCCGCTGACACGCCTCCTCGTGGATCGATCCTGACTACCCTTCCACTACAACGGGAGGAAGTCTTGTAATTATTTGCTTAGGCCAGGAGTTGGATTACATTTATTACATCTTTATTATTTGTAATTACTTGACATATCAAGCCTCCTGCAACAACAAATTGGCGCCGTTGCCGGGGAGGCAATCAATCGCGCCCTAGTAGTCTATCTCACGTCTTTATCTAGATTGGCTTTGCAGGTGTATGCGACGCGCTGATCGCCCACCTGAATTTGAAGGAGTAGACGACCCTGAGCGTTATTTCCATCTAAGGGCCCAAGCTCAAAGAATCATGGCGGAAAACGCGAACCAAGCAGAACTTATTGAACAACTAAGGAAGCAGGTTGAGGACTTAACGACTAAAGAGGCGGCACTTAAGGAGCGTGCGGATAGGGAGGAGGAAGGCCGAAGGCAAATAGAAGCCCAAATCAATGCCCTCCCTAGGAATGCCAAGCAATATATGCACCCCGCTCTCACAGTGCCTGAATCGGCAATTCTTATCCCTGCCTCTAATTTTGAAATAAAACCTAACTTCTTAACTGAGATTAGAAGGCACCAATATGAAGGAAAACCTAACGAATGCCCTATGGCACATATTTCTACCTTCTTAGACCTTTGTGATACTATTGCTGATGGACGAAGTCTTGAGTATGTCCAACTAAAAGCCTTTCGATGGTCTCTTACAGGTAAAGCATTGCAGTGGTTGGAAAGCTTAGCCCCAAGATCACTCCGCACATGGAATGAAGTCAAGGACGCATTTCTCAACAAGTTCTTTCCTCCTTCTAAGACGGCGTTGATCTGACAGAAAATCACGGCTTTCAAACAAAAGCCTGGTGAAGCTCTGGCGACTGTTTGGGAAAGGTTCAAGGACCTCCTACGATCATGCCCGACGCATGGCCAACCACCATATGTAATTCAGGAGATCATATACAATGCTCTTGACGCTGCAACTAAGGAGAGGATCAACACCTACACCTCCTATGGCTACCTTGAACTCGCTCCACAAGAGGCTTGGGAGACCATAGAGAGGTTGGTGGAGTTCGACAACACATATGGGACTCCTGAGGCTTCCGACACATCATCATCGTCGAGGCCTGCCCCATCTATGCCCTTATATGAACCCTCCAATGTAATCGATCCGGATGTGAAGGAGCAATTCCACAGAGATCAACTTAGAAAGCTCCAAAAGCAAGTAAGGTTCCTTTCAGCGAACCAAGATTGCATCGAATGCGGATCGCAGCGGCACACCACCATCGAGTGCCCCCATGCCGAACAAGTACACCTAGCGGAGACTCACCAAGAGGCACGCTACATGAGGGGTCCCAACAACCAATATTGGGGAGACCAAAGGTTCCATCAACCACAAAGAAACCCGGTTAACCCTAGGGACCCTCCACCTTATAGAGCTCCTGGGCACCCGGAGAGAGACCAAAAGAAGGATGATCTTCAACTTGTGTTGGACGAGATAAGGCGGAACCAAGCTAAGAACGATCAATCCAACAATGCTATCCACTCTCAACTCAATCACCTTACCACAAGGATTGGGGAGATGGATATTTTGAAGAAGAACGTAGAGACCCAACTGGGTCAATTGGCGGCACAAATCCCTAGGCCGTCCGGAACACTCCCTGGGCAACCCACCACAAATCCTAAGGGACAATCCGGGACAGGCCATATCGCAGCCATACAATTAAGGAGTGGCACCAAAATACAAAAGCCACGGACGGAAACAGAGGAGAAAGCAGCAGACCCAGTCGACGTCAACAGACCAGTCGATGTCGACCCAGAGGTCGAAATCGACACCCATGTCGACCCCCTGGTCAACGCCGATGACACTGCAGAGCCATCAGAGCCACAACAGAGGTCGAAATCGACCATCCTAGTCGATATCGACCACATTCCAGTCGATGTCGATGTCTAACAGGCCCCTCCGACCACCGTTTTGGCCCCCCCCCCACCAAAGAAGACGTTGCCATTCCCTTCCAAAGCATTGGAGGATCCCACCAAAGGCAAGTTTAGGCGCTTCATAAAGATACTTCAAGGACTCAACATCACTATCCCTCTTACAGAAGCCCTAAGCGAGATGCCCGCCTATGTGCGATTCCTCAAAGACATCCTGAGCAAGAAGAGATCAATGGCAGAGATCGCAGAGGAGTGCTCAAAGATGGATTTCCCTGAGAAAAAGAGTGATCCAGGGAAGTTTGCAATCACCGTGGGACTTGGCCAACATCGCTATAAAGCCCTATGTGACCTAGGGGCAAGTGTAAGTCTCATGCCTCTCTCTATTTGGCAAAAGGTGAACATTGGCGCACTTGAACCTGTGGACATGAAGCTCTATATGGCTGACAACTCATTTGTCAGACCCACAGGGATAGTTGATGACGTTCCGGTAAAGGTAGGTAAGTTCTTTGTGCCTACTGATTTCATTGTATTGGAGATGCCTGAAGATCCTGTAGTACCTATTATACTTGGTAGGCCTTTCTTAGCTACTGCTGATGCCAATATCAATGTACGTCGAGGGTTACTAACCTTTACTATAGGGAACGAAGTGATAGAATTCTCTTTCAACCCAACCATGAGCGAAACAAAGCACCTGGAACAAGTAGTCCTCTCGCCGGCCAAAGAAAAGCTTAGAAAATTTCTGTTGGCGAGGACGGAAACAGCAAGCAGGGTCGACATCGACTGGAACCAGTCGATATCGACTAAAAACATCAAAATCGACCCACCTTGGTCGAAATCGAGTATGCCAGATCGCTGCCAGGAGCTTAAGTATGGGGTCACAGAGGTCGATATCGACCCCCACATGTCGATATCGACCAAAGCTCTCGAAATCGACCCAACTTGGTCGAAATCGACCACCCCTCAGCCCGAAGATTTCTGTTTCGGGCCCAAACAGGTAAGCCCAGGTATGACTCCTAACCCTCCTCCGTCCCTTATTGATGAATCAATTAAGCCAATTATTGACAAATCTACTAAAGAGAGGGTCAAAGCTCCATGGTTTGCCTATATTGCTAAAGTTAGGTCAAGAAAGAGAAGAAAAGCGCCCAAAGAAGAACCTAACATCAAAAAAACCTTGGTCGCCGAACTTCGCTACTACCAAAAGGACCTAGATGATCCAGGAGAAGGCTCACGCTCGAAGGTTCCCTACATAAAAGGGTCATGAAGAATTGACGGAGAAGTCGGCCTAGCGACTCAAAAATCTAGAGCATGTACATTAAAACTTTTAAATTTTTCATAGATGGGTTTTTAGGATTTAATTTTTTGCTGTTTGAAACTTTTAAAACTGAGATAATTCGTGCTTTATTTATATTACTAACAAAGATTTCAGGTTATCAAGCTAAAGGAACGATGAAGAAGGAAAGAAGCTTCTGCAGAGGCAGTCGAAATCGACCAGGCCAGTCGAAATCGACCCCCCCAGGGTCAAGCCATCTCCTGGAGTCGACATCGAGGACTCAGGAGCAAAAAGAGAGGTCGATATCGACCATTATACTCGATATCGACCCCAATCAGGCAGCCCTTGTCTTCATCTTCTTCCTCGACTTCGACAGATGCAGTCGACATCGACCACTGTCCTAGATATCGACTTCTGGCATCGACCCAACCTGAAATCGACCTGAATCCGCAGGTTGCGCTGTGAGTTTCTCTCTACCCTTGTTCTTCTTTTTAATACAGTGAGGACACTGTATATTTTAAGTATGGGGTGGGGGAAAAACATGTCTTATGGTCTTAACTTGGTTTTCTTCTTCGCATTGCATTCATGTTTAAATTTTTGTTCTTAATTTTACTTTTATAAAACGTCAAAAATCAAAAAAAAAATAGAAAAATGTCAAAAATACAAAAAAATGCATGTTTATTTTAAGTTTTTTAAACCCTACTTAGATGTCCTATGATGAAAACTCAATAGCTAACTTGATCATGTAAATCCTATGGCATATTTGGATGGTTTAGCCTAAGTCTTTAAATTTTTATGTAGATTGTGAACTTGTGATGAAATTGAGCACATATGATCCTAGGCTAAAAAGCAAATCCAACAAAAATTGTCCTTGTGAGAATTTTGACTTATAGGGAAAACACCAAAAATCCCTCCGCTTTCTTGAGTGAATTTACTCTTCCTATGCATCTCTAAATGTTGTGATAGTTATTCAAAACCAATGCATATATATGTTTATGTTTACGAGAATTAAATGATGGAGGCATCTTCTAAGCTATTTTTATCCTCTCTTTACCTACCCTGCATTATCCCTGCTTGAAGCCAGAACATTAGCCTGAGCCTGAAATTGCAAACTCCACAAAATTATCCCTAGCCGAATTGAGCCTGACCCCCATTTGGGAATTAAGACTTAGATTGGTTGGACTAATGCCTTGTGGAAAGAAAAGAGCATAATGTCCAGTTTTGAGAAAGGAAATTGTAGGATGGTACATATTTACATTTTGTCATATTTTGTAAAAGGATTTTTTGGCTCACCATATAAATGCACGTAGCTTTAGTATTATTTCCGAAAAAAAAAATCCGAAAAAAACAAATAAAGATATCTATATGTAGTGCATGAGCCAAAATCCTTAAGTCTTTTATTCATACAAATGTTATATTTTTGAGAGGTATATTAGAACTTGGAAGAAGGGTTGATGGAATGCATCTTTAGAGCATTATTGTGAAGAGTTATGGTTTGAGTATTGCAAGTGTTGAGATTTAGGAGTCTTGATTCCCGAATTATAAAAGCACCACATAGCCAAATAATTCCATACCCTTTATTTCATACCAAGCCCCATTACAACCCCGCCGAATGGAGTCTTCTATGAAGTCTTCCATTGAGCGAAAGTCCTCCTGATGATTCTTATTGCATTTTCATAATTGGTTGCGAAGTGGATTATTATAAATTGCAATGTTTATGAGATTGTATATGGAATTGAGTTGAGAGTTGATCCCCATAGCCTAAACACATGAGAGTTGAGTGCAAACACATTATCCCTGTGAGATTGGATCAAAATTGCATATGCATATGGATCGCCAAAATATGTGCTATGACGTTAAATTCACTTGCTTTGCTTTGCTACTGCTTATGATGTTGCTTTTGACAAGGGTGAAGACTTGAAGGGTGTGTTGTAGGTGTTGGTTATTGCTTTGTTATTGCTTGAGGACAAGCAAGTCTAAGTATGGGGTGTTTTGATGTACATAATTGTACCTTTGTTTATTGCATCTTTCGACTCCTTATTTCATTCGATTTCCAAATAAAAGTTTCAAAAGAATATAAACTTGTGTAAGAATGGGCTAAAATGCAAGAAATAGAGTCTACACAAGTTTTGAGCTAACCATGCAGGAATTCGAGCGAAAACGGAGTCAAAACGAAGAAGCCAAGTAAAGCTGAGAA
Organism: Persicaria maculosa; assembly: GCA_963922045.1. NCBI lineage: Eukaryota > Viridiplantae > Streptophyta > Magnoliopsida > Caryophyllales > Polygonaceae > Persicaria > Persicaria maculosa. The sequence continues at coordinate 60,376,664 of OY998267.1, forward strand.
GAGGTAGATATCGAACTTAGACCCAGATATCGACCCCCAATGTCGATATCGACCCCCATATCGACCTCAACATAGAAATCGACCAGAGCTGAACAAGTCGAGCAGGAACAGAGACCTCGATATCGACCTCTGGTGTCTATATCGACCCCTTATCTCGACAGAAGATAGACTCGATTTCGAATGTGGATTGGAACTATATCTTCAAGGAGGCACGTGATTATCTCATACTTTCAAGATAGAGGACAGCTGAAGTTTTATTCATCTTTTACCTTTAAGTTATTTAAGTTTTATCAAAATAAAAGACCTATCCTAATTGTTCGGATAGAGTTATTAGTTTAGATAGGAGTTACAATCCTTGGATAGCGAGGATTAGTAGCCTATAAATAAAGCCCTAGGGGCTGATTTGTTAGATCATCCAATAATCCAATCCCAGAACAATCCATTAACCCAAGACAAAGACAATAGACAATAAGAGTTAGAGTTAGAGAGAAGTTTTAGGGTTTGACGTTTGCGAAAGTTGACGTTGAGTTGTAAAGCTTCGGAGTTTATTTTAATGCAAGTTTATTTCCTTCAATTGACGATGAATTCCATGATGAGAAGCGAGTAGTTCCCCAAAGCTCTTAGGGTCGGGGTGAGCCCGACGTTAGCCATGCGCGCTTGAGGTAAGTATTTGATGTTGATATCGTTGTGTCTATCTCTCCTCCTACAATTCTATGTTTAGTCCTAATCGAAAGAAATGGGATTCATGCTAACAACTTGAGTTATAAACATAAAATTGGTAGAGACAATTAGGTTTATTTGCAAGAATAATCTAAGAGTTGGTGTACGGCGAAAGCTTGTCCCTCAAGTGAAATAGCGCAATTGTCCATCTTATTTATCTCATCGCATGCATTGGTTAACGTTGTGGTAAACCCTAATCCTAGGAGTTGATTTTTACATAAGTTAATTCATCAAAACCCACTGTTTTATTTCTGTTCATTGCTTCTCTCTCCACTCTTAAATCTTCGGCCTTTTCTTTACCGACAAGAAACTAACACACTGCAGGGAGACATCGATATCGACCCCAGACGTCGATATCGACCACTGAGTTTGTCAACAGTTTCCTGAGTCGACGACGAACATCGCTGCGGAGTTTGCTGAGCATCGATATCGACACCAGACATCGATATCGACCCTTCCGTATCGACTGGCAGTCTTTTGAGCCAGTCGATTTCGTGGACTGACATCGATATCGACCCCCATCAGTCGATATCGACCACTTGTTTTTTTTCTCTGCAGGTCTTCTGTTGGAGAGAACATCGACAGCCGAGGTCGACATCGAGGCCCAAGGTCGAAATCGAGGCTTCTGGTCGACACAGACGTGAGAATTCCAAAAGCTACTAGGATCCCGCTGACACGCCTCCTCGTGGATCGATCCTGACTACCCTTCCACTACAACGGGAGGAAGTCTTGTAATTATTTGCCTAGGCCAGGAGTTGGATTACATTTATTACATCTTTATTATTTGTAATTACTTGACATATCAAGCCTCCTGCAACAACAGCCGCCTTCAGGGTCCAGGACCCCAATGTCATCTGGAGTTACATATCAGGTATACCCTACCCTGCTCCTACTGACTCCTTCACCTCTAGGGTTGTGAGTCCACTTTTTAGGGTGATCTTGAGGGTCCTGGCGAGTACCCTTTGGGCCAGGCCTGAGCTCCGTCGCCCGACACACCGTGAGACGGAGACTCTACGGAGGATGCTCTTCGAGGATGACCCTCTACCATACCTCCACTACTGGCTCGAGCATATAGTAGACCGCAGACGAACGGTCTCTACAGACATCTTGGACGGCGGCATGGTGGCCATCCTCGCCGAGGCTCTAGGCGTCCACACTGAAAGGTACACGGCCTACCAACTCACGTACCTAGACGCTGCGGTGTTGCGCCAGGGCGGAGTCATCGCGACAGGAGCACAGGGATGGAGACACCCCCAAACGGGGATGCGCCTGCGACACGATTTCATGGATCTGCTGTATATCCCTGATTGGTACCAGTCTTGGACTGGGCAGCCATATCATACGGATATAGATCCGACCGCTGACCCCAACCTACGGAGGAGACCCCCACTCTACAACCATGAGCCAGAGGTGGATGCTGTGTCCTGGGACGCTGACCCCCATTCCGACGGAGCTGAGCAGCCCCCAGCCTACCAGGGAGGCATGGATGGCAACGACGATGATGACGCCAGGGATGATGCGGTTGGGGGAGGAGAGGGCCCGCAGGGGTCCCACCAGAGCCACCACAGTCACCATAGCCACCATAGCTATGTACCTCCACCTCCTCCTCTCTTCCAGCCCGCCTACACCACTGATTGGCAGGAAGACATGTCTGCCCGCTTTACTAGGCTGGAGCTCTTCGTCACTGAGATGCGCGAGGAGCAGCGACGCTATGGGAGGTTCCTCAAGGGTTTGGGCTCATATATGGGCTTTTTCTTCGATCAGCAGGCTGGACCTTCAACTTTCCCGCAGGCCGCCCCGACAGACTACTCAGGGACAGCTCCTACACAGGGCTGGCCCTTGCTGTTGCCACCTCCCCCGCCCCCTGAGCAGTGATATACATATAGCGTAAGTGAGTGTGAGTGATCCTTCCCTCTACTTTATTTTTCTAACAGTGAGGACACTGTAATCTTTAAGTATGGGGTGGGGATTGAACTTGGACATTATAAACTGTTTTATCTGGTTGTGGTAGGGTTTAAAACTTGGCAAACTTGGCGTGTATTTTATTTACGTTCTACTTGTATGCATTGCATCATATTTAACATTTATGCATTTTAAAGTTTAAGTTCTTAACCTTTTAGTTTTTTTTTGTTGAGTCTATAAAATGTTAAAAAGAAAAAAAAATATAGAAAAATGTCAAAATACAAAAAAAATGCATGTTTATTTTTAAGTTTATTTTTCTTTACCCTACTTAGATGTCCTATGATGAAAACTCAATAGCTGACTTGATCATGTAAATCCTATGGCATATTTGGATGGTTTAGCCTAAGTCTTTAAAATTTCTATGTGGATTGTGAACTTGTGATGAAATTGAGCACATATGATCCTAGGCTAAAAAGCAAACCCAACAAAAATTGTCCTTGTGAGAATTTTGACCTATAGGGAGAACATCAAAAATCCCTCCGCTTTCTTGAGTGAATTTACTCTTCCTATGCATCTCTAAATTTTGTGATAGTTATTCAAAACCAATGCATATATATGTTTATGTTTACGAGAATTAAATGATGGAGGCATCTTCTAAGCCATTTTTATCCTCTCTTTACCTACCCTGCATTATCCCTGCTTGAAGCCAGAACATTAGCCTGAGCCTGAAATTGCAAACTCCATAAAATTATCCCTAGCTGAATTAAGCCTGACCCCCATTTGGGAATTGAGACTTAGATTGGTTGGAACTAATGCCTTGTGGAAAGAAAAGAGCATAATGTCTAGTTTTGAGCAAGGAAATTGTAGGATGGTACATATTTACATTTTGTCATATTTTGTAGAAGGATTTTTTTTTTGGCTCACCATATAAATGCACATAGCTTTAGTATTATTTCCGAAAGAAAAAAAAAGAAGAAAAAAAAATATCCGAAAAAAAAAAATATATATATATATATATATAGTGCATGAGCCAAAATCCTTAAGTCCTTTATTCATACAGGTGTTATATTTTTTAGAGCATATTATGGAAAGATGAGTTTGGGAAAAAGCATTATAGAGATTGAGCTTACATTGAAGAGTTATGGTTTGGGTATTGCAAGTGTTGAGATTTAGGAGTCTTGATTCCCGAATTATAAAAGCACCACATAGCCAAATAATTTCATACCCTTTATTTCATACCAAGCCCCATTACAACCCCGCCGAATGGAGTCTTCTATGAAGTCTTCCATTGAGCGAAAGTCCTCCTGATGATTCTTATTGCATTTTCATAATTGGTTGTGAAGTGGATTATTATAAATTACAATGTTTATGAGATTGTATATGGAATTGAGTTGAGAGTTGATCCTCATAGCCTAAACACATGAGAGTTGAGTGCAAACACATTATCCCTGTGAGGTTGGATCAAAATTGCATATGCCTATGGATCGCCAAAATATGTGCTATGACGTTAAATTCACTTGCTTTGCTTTGCTACCGCTTATGATGTTGCTTTTGACAAAGGCAAAGACTTGAAGGGTGTGTTGTAGGTGTTGGTTATTGCTTGGTTATTGCTTGAGGACAAGCAAGTCTAAGTATGGGGTGTTTTGATGTACATAATTGTACCTTTGTTTATTGCATCTTTTGACTTCATATTTCATTCGATTTCTAAATAAAAGTTTCAAAAGCATATGATCTTGTGTAAGATTGAGCTAAAGTGTAAGAAATAGAGTCTACACGAGTTTTGAGCTAACTATGCAGGAATTCGATGAAATCGGAGTCAAAACGGACAAGCGGAGTGAAGCTGAGAAGAGGTCGATATCGACTGGAGACATCGATATCGACCCTGGATTTCGACACGACTTCTGAGTGTCGAGATAACCACACAAACCAGACTAGAAGCCTCGATATCGACACACATGCATCGATATCGACCATCGTCATAGACATCGACTGGAGTTGGACAAGTCGAGCAGAAAGACAAGCATCGATATCGACCTCTGGTGTCGATATCGACCCTACCTCGACAGAAGATAAATCCGATTTTGAGGCTCGGATTATGAAGTCTATCATCGAAGCCATGAGTTATCTCGTTCTTTTAGATATTAGCAGTTGTTTATTATCTTTTCCTTTAAGTTTTATCAAAATAAAAGACCTATCCTAAATTGCTCGGATAGAGTTAATAGTTTAGATAGGAGTTACAATCCTCGGATAGCGAGGATTAGTAGCCTATAAATAAAGCCTTAGGGGCTGATTTGTTAGGGTATCCAATCATAGAATCATCGAAGACAAGGACAATAGACAATAGATAGTTAGAGTTTTTGAGCTTTAAAGTTTCAAGCGCTTACGATAGTTGGCGTTGAGATTGTAAAGATTCGAAATTTTCCATTTATGCAAGTTATTTCAATTCAAGACATGTCTACAATCAACATGAGTGAGTAGTTCCCCTTTCTTCTAGGGTCGGGGTGAGCCCGACGATAGCCATGATGATAAGGTAAGTACGTCGTTAAAGAATGTATCTTTTATCTCTCTCTACCTTGTTCTTCATCTTTAAATGCGAATTTAAGGAACTCATGTTGTAAAACTTGGGTAGTAATTAGGGTTTCTTTTCGAAAGATTATAAACTCAATTATGACAAAGGGAGACACCAATTAGGTTAAGTAATTGAAAAATCTCTTTTCCTATTGATCGGTTTAGGTGAAAGCCTTTTCCTTTATGATAAAAGCATGCATCTTTAGTTGATTCTTACTTCTTCTATCATGGTTATCGTCGCGGTAATCCTTGGCTTTGGAAGACTTTTTCCTTTATTAAGTTTACATTAAAATTTGACCGCCGTTCGTTGAGACATCGAAAAACCCAACACCTTTGCTTATTTCTGATCATTGCTTCCTTCCCATCCTTGATTCTTCGGCCTTTTCTTTGCCGACAAAACCACTAACTCACTGCAGGAAGACATCGATATCGACAGCAGAGGTCGATATCGACCAAAACTGATAGATCGACGGTTTTCTGAGTCGATCTCGAGACTCCTGGGAAACTTCTGCAAGCATCGATATCGACCCCCTTGTGTCCAAATCGACCCTCTGTATCGACTGGCAGACTTTTGAGCCAGTCGATTTCGTGAACTAACCTCGATATCGACCCCCACCAGTCGATATCGACTACAATTTTTATTTCTGCAGGTTTTCTGTTGCAGAGAACATCGACAGCCAAGGTCAACATCGAGGTCTGACATCGGGATCGAGGCTTCTGGTCGAACATAAAGGACGTGTCTTCAACGCTACTAGGATCCCGCTGACTCGCTTCCTCGTGGATCGAACCTAATTCCCTACTACTATAGCGGAGAGTCTTGAATTTATTTGAAGAGGCTGAGAGTTGTATTGGTTTATATTTTTATTATATATTTCGATTCAATTCTCCTCACGTCAGATATCAGTGTATTCCCACCACAAAGGTCGCGTCTGTTGAGGCTCCCTTGCGGGCGACCCTTGGTCTGTACCACTTGCGGTTCCTTCAGATTTGTAAGGTGAGGGTTGCGCATTCTATAAATTGTTGTCGCCCATCGATACTGTTCATCTGCAGAAGCTTTCGGGAAGTCGTTGAAGTACAACTCATCCATCAGCGATCTAGCGACCCTGCGCTTTCGATTAGAATCATCATCAAGCTGGTCTAGAGTATCATGAAGCGGGATCTCAAGCTGTGTCCAGAAACGATGCAGCGCCGAACAGGAGATCGGAATCTCACGATTCTTATGACGAGCAACTGTGTGGTAGCATGGAAGTCCATATGTCACTTCAATTGTACAGTTACATACGCCGTCACACAGACCATGCAGATCAGCATGCCACTGCTCTTCCATCAACAACTTGATAGCCTTATGAGAAACAGAATGTTGCAGTAACCGAAACGCATCTTCAGTTGCTGCAGACGTCATCCCTTTGAGTTGAGATTCTCCAAACAATGCTTTAATTTCACTTATTTGAACCTGAAGAGTTGCATGCATGTTGTCGAAGACAGTATCAAGACTCATTGCTCCCTTTGGAGTCATGAACTCCTTAAATGTGGAATGTGCACTCTCGACTCTGCAATGAATTAGGTACGCGTGGAGTAAAGGCATAATATGAAACAAGATATGAAATATATTTGAATTACAAAAATCAATCATACATGTTAGTGTTTCTGGTTCCCAAATGGAACACCTTATCCGTCCAAGTAGATACAAGATTTTCTTTATAGTTTCTTAACCACTGCTGCTCAAAGTAGTTCACCAACCCTGATCTATTTTTCCAGCTATCATGTAGTCGAGTCAATCCACTGACGTACTGCTCTTCGGTCCGTGACCATAGTAAAGACATGCACTCTCTCGTAAAATTATCTGCAAGCTTCACGTCTTTTGTAAGTTTCTTTGCTCTGTCCTCCAAGTTTTTTTGCACATGATGCCAACATAGGATTCGCTTTGTCTGGGGAAAGACAACTGTAATGGAATTAATCAAAGCGAGCTCTCGTTCGGTGGCTATGGCATCAGGAGACCTTCCAACTAAGTTGAGAAGTTCAGCTATGACACCCATAACCCACGAGTAATTTTCAACAGTTTCCCCGCTCATAAAAGCCCATGCTATGTTGTAGTTCTTCCACGAGATGTGATGCCAATCACTTCAAAGAAAGGCATACTGTACCTATTTACATAGTAGAGTGTTAAATAGATATATGAAGCTCTCTAATATGGACATGTGCAATGGACTCAAAAACTTAAACAAGATTGACGAACTGTACCTGATCACTTTATATGTCGCATCCATCACAAGTACATAAGGGAATGCCTTCAGGAGAGCGATAGAATCGGGAAGTGCCCAGACAATGTCACTCAAAACCGCGGAGTCTGGCGTTGTTCTGTGCCGCACAAAATACTTCAACTCCATAGCCTTGACAAAAAATTGTTGGGGAACGGTTCTCCCCTGCATACCCTTCTTTCGAAGGTTGCCTCTTAAGTTGTACACTTGCTTTAGTTTTGTGACATTCCCGTGCTCCTTTTGAAGGGCTAGCAAAATGTTCCTTGGCTTCGCATGGCTTTCGGTCATGGTCTTAATCAACTCATGTTGTACTGTTGTAGGCCTTCCGGCGAACGCATGCCCATGCAAACGCTTGTGTATCTCGTGGTTGTGAAATCCTACAATCATCTTCACCTTCCAACATCCCCTTTCAGTCTCTACAACTTTCAACATGAATGGACATCCACATTTTTTTGTATTCACGCGTTTGTGGACGTCATCTTTCAGAGGTGTGTACCACCCTTCTCTCTCGCAATAAATCCATGTTCGCCCAAGTGTAGTCGCATCACTCTTAATGACACGTCTGATCACAATGCACATCTGATTCGCTTTGCCCTTCTTCTTCACCCATTCTATAGCTTCCCCTCTACTCTTGAATGTTTCATTAGTAGTAAATTGTTTAGTGTAATCTGCTGACAATACCTGCACAGGCTCCGTGGGCACTTCAATCTGCTCTGATTCATTCCGATCCATCTGCATTTGCGCTGATGTTGGGGCATGCAAAGTACTTCCGTATGGGGTACCCAAATCAGATGACAGTTGACCAAGTTGTGTCCCATTAGTTTCCTCTCTGACAGTTGACTGGTCTGGCAACAGGGTGTTGTTTGGCACTACAGTGTCAAAATTGTAATTGATATACAATTCGGTGTCATCGTTGTCCCCCTTACAAAACAACGAAACAAGTGTCAGTGGCGAGATATATGATAGAGTCAAAGTAAATTGTAAAATATTAAATTCATGATCTATAGATATCTATAGATATCTATAGATATCTACCTAATTTATTTCAATTCATAACATTAATTTTGTATATACTTTATTAATTAACCCCATTATTATAATAAATCCAAACTATATTATAATGCAATTTCGTTAACCCAAATAATATAATGTAATTCCTTTTAACCCTAAAAAATTTCATTAACCCTAAAAAATTTCATGAACCCTACTAATTTCACTAACTAACCCTACAAAAAGATTGCAATTTTGAAAGTTTGAAAGTTTGTAATTTTATATTTCAAGAATTAATGTAATGTTATAAAGTCTTATAGTCTCGTCTAGAATATCATCAATACTCTTATTAAAGATCATCAATACTCTTATTAATCATGGAAAAAATAAAGTTTTATAGAAGGTAGAGTAGAACATTCGACACATAAATAAGGATGATACATACCCGACGGAGTCCGAATTCCAGCGATATGTCTTCGAGGCCTTTACTCAACTCATCGTTCTCTTTCGACATGTTATCTTAATTCTATGCTTGATAACACCGCACGGCCTAGTTTTCGAATACTGACGTATCTTATATAGGCGACGTGGGGTTTTTTTTAAAACGTAGTAACTGGTCGCAACGACCATGTGCACGAACGGTCGCAGCGCCCAAAATGCAAATGGTCGCAGCGACCAATCTGCCATTGATCGCAACGACCATGTGCACAATGGTCGCTGCGACCATATTTGTTTCTGACATTGTAGCTGGTCACAACGACCATATAGCATATGGTCGTTGCGACCATATGCAGCCTGGTCGCTGCAGCGACCATGGTGCACATGGTCGCTGCGACCATGTGTTGGTTTTAAAAAAATTAATGGTCGCAACGACCATTTCACTAATGGTCGTTGCGACCATTTGGCATGCACTAAATGGCAATTTTGCCTTGCGCTAAACAGAAATCATGTATAAGTATGATATGATAAGCATGCGAATTTTGCTATAAATTGGGAAGTTAATGTTATCTGATGAGATGTTATGATTTGATGAGTTGGTTGATCAGGATGGGATGACAAGTATGGATGAAGCGATCTATTTACCTATCTGATTATATGATGTGTGTGTTATGTATGCTTAGAGTATCCTAGACGTAGACTCATATATTTCCGCTATGTATCTAGGTGATATTATCTGATTGTGCTTGCTGTGTGTAGGGTTCTTCTTTTGGTGATCTGCTAACCAGGTAAGTCTCTTTATAGCTTACTCAGATTGAGAGAGAGACTATTCCTGCTTATATGTGCATGATATACTAGGTGCTTGCATTCATGATCAGCATGCCATGTAGTATCATGCTAGGTTGCACTAACGTTTAGCATACTCATTCTTTATGCATGTGTGAACAGAACTACCGTTATCTGTGAAGTTAACTAGAGTCTTTGATAGACTCATAGGACAGCCCAGTCCCATCGGGTCTTGTTTGGAGTCATATGAGTCATATGAGTCATGAGCAACACTTTATTTCTATCACGAGCATGATGATGATTATGAGCATGATGATAATACGAATGAATAGGAAATGGAATGCGTTCACGAACTAGCCAGTCTCCACCCTATCGGGAAGGGGGGTGGAGATAGGAGAGGGATATGCCACTTGGCATTCTGTGTGGGCCCATTTACTGCTTTTTGTATTTATATATAACTGCTAGCATGCTTGCGTGATTTAAATTATTGTCCTACCTTAGAAGCATGATATTAGGATTAGCGTATATGTGTGCTTATATGTGAGGTGCAACAAAGTGGCCAACAATCTGATCTTGCCCACTACATATGTTTTTAGGTATTTCGTTTGCAGTTATATCTGATGCTGATTGTCTTCTTGAGTGGGGTATTTTGCATGGCGGAGAGTGAGAGCTTGAGACATCTGAATTCGCCAGACTAGTACTTTTGGCATTTTCTCACTTTATACACTGTTCTGACCCGGTTCTGCCGAGGCACTCTATGTATTACTTTGGATTTCCGTCGTTTGCATGATCAAATGAATTTCCAGTGTTTTAGACTTAGGACAGGTACAGGGGATCTCCCCGGGGATTCCAACAGTCCCTTCGGTTTCGGGTATGAAATCCCACTTTGCAAACACTAATATTGGATTTCAAACCTTCAACCTGTATTCGGAGTGCAAGATCCCATCGAGGGGTTTCATCCCATGAAACTTATCCTGGGAATCATAATCCTAGGCTGTTACAGACGACGACGTATGGGAAGACGTGCAGCAGGTGGCGAGATTGTGGATGAGAGAAGAAAAGATCTTGAAGCCTGTTTGCATAATCTACGACTCTCTTTGTAGCGTAGAAGTAGTCCCTCTCTCACAATATGCGGAGAGCTTCTTGGGTGACTGTTCGCTCTCCTCTAGCTTCAACTTTGAATTTTTCCCTACCATTGTACACTTGTCGCCGTGATGTTACGAACAACTGCTTTCATTTCTTTGTTGTCTTCTGTAAGGTTGCTAAAATCGACTTTGGTGGTGTACCAGCTACGGTCAGTGCCAATGTAGTCTCCAACTGCACTTTATCCATTCGACCGAGGTGTGGGTGCCCTTCCAATGTAGTTGGAAGGTCATGGTTGTGCCTTCCATGAACGACGTCTAACCCCCATTTGCCCCGTTTGAATTCTACACCTGACAAGGTGAAGGGACACTGTTCTAGCTTCGAAATGACCCTGCGATTGGTACGACCGGCCACATCACTGGCAACTCTCGGCCTCTTGCGCGGAATGTACTCATTGTACTTCTCACATGCGAGCAACCCACTGTCATGTCTTATACGAGTGCTCGCTCATGACCGCTTAATAGTGAGAACCTTATTTAGCGGTATGGTAACGCCACGACAATGTCGTATCAAGTCATCGCAATTTGACCACGTTTGTGTTGTGGTGAAATCCGCTATGTAATCGGGGAATACCCGATGATGGGTATCCATTTCGTTACACGGATCCGACATCAGGGATGCCTGCTCTTCTAATGGTTGTTGTGAGGCGATAAATACATTTATTGATATATATGTCGTAACTAATATATATGGATATTGACTATATTTTGATCTTTCTATACCTACGTCAACATATCCTATGGATATTGACTATGACTCTAACAATGTAATTATATTAATAACGTACGTATAGATATTATGAACATATGTATACGGATTCGAGTACGTACTGGTTCAGGTGTATGCGGACTTCCTTCTGACATTAGAGTGGTTGGTGACGTTTCGACTACCATCGGAGGAACTTTTGGATGGAGATTCGCCCATGCGATGATCGTTCTTATAGCGATTGGTTTCCACCGCTATTAATCACGGTGTAATAATATGATTGTTGGGTCCGCGTGGGGATTGGCAGCGGACGCTCATTGACACCGCATCTCAAGACGGTGAACACCGCATCTTGAGACGGTGAAGTAGCCCGTTTCTTGTTACGGTGAGCCACCGCTGAGAACAATGGTCCGCTGACAGAGCACCATATCATTCGGCGGTGGGTTCTTCTATATATATAGTCCCGTAACCATGTATCCTATCTACAAATGGTAAGAGCTATTACATGAGCGACATGTCAAGATCACACGGTTGTGACGGTTATTTCATTACTATCGTGTGGTCTTTGACATGTTGCGTGAGTTATAGTTGTTACGAACAGAAAGACATAATGGGATCCTGTCAGATATTAATTTGTCCATTATTGATGTCTTCATCAACTTAACAACGCCCACAGGATTTCCGACAAACAGTTATAAATCCTTTGGGCATTGACAAGTTGCACGAGGCATCCATCATCCTAATGAATCATTATTACATAAAGTTTCCAAAAGGGAGGAGCAGCCGTATATGGTTGCCCCTTCCATTTGGGCTATCGAAAACCCACCGTAGTAGCTGGTGGTAGAAGGCACCGCAGACACATGCGGTGGATCCACCGCTGGGGACAACGGTCCGCACTATAATGTGCGACGGTAGGTTCTTCTATATATAGGGTCCCGTAACCATGTATCCTATCTGCAAACGGTAAGAGTTATTACACGAGCGACATCTCAAGGTCACATGGTTGTGGCAGTTATTTCATTACTACCGTGTGGCCTTTGACATGTTGCTTGAGTTATAGTTGTTACGAACAAAACGACATAACGGGTTCCTATCAGTTGTTAATTTTTTCATGATTAATGTCTTGATCAACTTGTCAACATCGTCATGATTTCCGGCAAACAGTTAAAAATCCTGAGGACGTTGACAGGTTGCACGAGGCATCCATCATCCAATCTAACGAATCATAATTCACATGAAATTTCCAAAAGGAAGGGGTAGTCGAATGTGGTTGCCCCTTCCCTTGGGCCATTCCAAACCCACCGTTTCCAGTTGGGGTAGGGCTCACCGCAGAAATATGCGGTGGCAATATCCACCGCATATACATGCAGTGGTATGACCGTACGTGACTGCGGTGATATGACGGGAGGAACGAGGGCCTACAGACCGTCCATGACCCCTATTTAAAAACACCCTCACCATGTTGTGGAATTGTGGAGTAAGTCACAAAATGTGGACAACCAAAGTCTTCAATCGGTCAGCACGTGAAGTCGATTACAAGGTCACTTGACGTTACCGTGAGGAGCCATATTATGTATTTGATTGTAATTGTCAGCATCGAGATTACAATGAGGAAGGTGTGTGCAATATTTGTCGTTTAGAGTGTGAAAACGAAACTCGGCCTTCTTATTCGGTGGATATTGGTTGTGAGCATTGTTATACCGACACAGGAGGCCTCGAGTCATATTACTTAGATATCGAGGCAGTTGTCATTCGATGCATTATGACGTATGTTGATGAGGACCTGATAAACACATTTGCAATCGACATTAGTAAGTTTTTATGCAAGATGCTAAGGATGTTCAATCGACATGCCAGAAGATTTGCTTTCAACGAGATCAAGATTTTCTTATCGCCAAAGGAGACCTCGTCGTCAATTGGTACACTACTACAATTAAGGCCTAAGGCAGCGGCTATAAACCGCCACAATAGATAAGAAAACCGCTTCCAAAGACCTATTGTGGCGGTTTTTACCCGCCTCTGTTCCTCGGGTTGCATTAGGTCTTATGTAGCAGTTTTACCATCTATTGTGGCAGTTTATTATAAAAACTCAAAACCGCCACAATAGGTAAATAAACCGTTGCAATAGCCCTGTCTAATGTGGCGGTTATTTTAAACCTATTGTGTCGGTTTTCTATCTAATGTGGCGGTTTTATGATCTAATGTGACGGTTTTTTATCTAATGTAGCGGTTTTCTGATCTACTGTTGCGGTTTTGTGAGCTATTGTGGCGGTTTTATGAATTCTACTGAAACGGTTTTAAACTATTGTGGCGGTTTTTAAATTTTATTTTCATGCATTTTGTAGATTAATTGTAGCCGTTTTTTCTATTTATGGTTTATCAAATTGAGAATAATAATAACGTAAAAAATTTTCATTAATATAAATGAACCACCATATATATACACACACATATATATATAACCACATTATAATAAATCCATTACATCAAAATATATATTCACTAATAACTGAATATATAAAATTCAAGTGTATCGATATCTAAAATTCATTCAAAAAAAACACATTTAAGTGTATCCTAATTCAAAATATAATATAGTAAGTTCAAGAGTACATAACATCACTTGTGTATTAGCATTCATCTTCTCGTAGCATAGGTACACATCTTGTATAGTGGAAGCAATTTGTACCAGTGGCAAACTGGATGAAAAAAGTGAAAACAACAAATAATCATGATGTTAGTAGCTTAAAAAAAAAGCAATATTCTACATTTTACTAGCTAAAAAAAGCAACAGCAACATAAACCAAGTTCAGTTCAATAAGTTCAACTCCCTAAATGACGATTAAAACATAAACCAAACTTAATTGAACAAGTTCAACAAGTTCAATCCAGCTTTAAGGATGAAGCTGGATTTGATACAAATGCTCCCTATATATATGTGATCAGGTTCTGTTATGAATGAAAATAATAACACAAAAGAGAAAGATGGAACATGTTTGCACATGGGGGCCGGGGAAACGGAGAGATTGTCTCACACACAAAATTAACAATGTAGAACTCCTACATCTAATTAACAACCAACACTTATTGACAACAATCGCATGAATCAATTCAACTTCAACGGTTATGAAAGAAGCTTAGAGGTAAATATACCAATGATGAGTAGGTTGATCTAAATTAAATGATCAAGTTACCTAATTTTCTTCAGATAAGGAACTTCAGTTTTTGCACCTACATTCTCTGGATGAACCTGAAAATAAGCAATAAATATTGATCAAATTCATGAAAATCAATTATTTGGAGCATCATATCAATATACATTTTTTGGGGATTTTTTTAGGCAAACGTACAAAAGTAACAATCTTCCATAATAATCTCGACTAATAAATGCTTAAAAATAGATCCTCCAAGAAAAAAAAAACAGATCCTTCAATACATGCTTAAAAACAGATCCCCCAATAAAAAAAACTTGCCATTAAACCCATTAGTTGCATCCTGTAAATCCTCACTCTCAAAAACTTTATACTTATCCAAAGTTACTGACAAATCAGCCAGAAAATTGACATCCAAATCATTCTCAGAACCTTTCCCTTCTACTCCTGTTTTGACATCCATAGCCTTTACTTTCGTATCCGTCTTTCGTTCAATAGACCTCCTTCTAAACACCCTCTCTCTATTCTAGATGTCAACATGAGAAGTCTTTACTTTTAAAGTGCATAAATCAAGAATGTGATAAAGTAAAATAAGAAATTTTGGGTGGGGGAAACACTTTACTGGTTTGTATAAGAAAAGTAGAATATATTTAAAAACATCATATGATGCTTCAAGATAGTTGGAAATAAATAACTCTATGCAATTAAGGATATAAATGCTAGATTATATAGACATTGGGAGGAGCTCTAAAACTGAAATGAAGCTCACAATAAGTTCTTACATGACACCTGTTCTTGTTTTACAATCCTATGTTAATTAGAAACACACATCTTCCTTAATCTATTATATATTATACCTTTAAAATTACAAATGGATGAGCATTCATAATGTTCATTAGAGTAAAGCCAAAGCAGTTGCACCAAAAGAGGGGAAAGATCGAAAAGACAATGAGCCAACAACTCTAAACATACTCAAGCATATATTTCTTCTCTCTTCCATTTTTAAACCTGGATTCACTTATTTATTATTTATATCTTTATGAGATTATAGATGTTTCTGATAAGCTTAACTATTGAAAGAAAACGAGCACATAAAAAACATAGAAAACTAAGAAAACTAGAACAATCATAATCGAATATATTCACCATCCAAACACCAAATTTCAAATTAAGACACAAATTCACTATGCTACCACCAAACATAATCGAATATATTCAAGTCAATCAAACCACAAATTCAGTCCACCAATTCGAATATATTGAAAATCAAACCCCATAAATCTATCATCTGATTGAGGTCGATGATGAGCCTGTATACTTATCTGATCGAAATTTAGATATTCAATTCAAATCTAAAGGTGGACAGATGAGCCTATATACTTATCTGATCGAAATTGAGGTCGAGGATGATTCGAAGTCTTCAAAGCGTCTCCAAGTGGAAGCAGAAGCGGAAATAACCTTCACCAAGACAAGAGCACCAGCCATGAACACCTTCACCAAGCGGCAATAACCTTCTGCAAGATAGAAGCGTCTCCAAGCAGAAGCAGAATCGGACGCAGAGGCGGGTGGTGGAAGCGCTGGTGGTCGAGTGTGGTATCGAGTAGAGGGAGATCAGCGATTGAGTGAAAAGGTGAAGTGGTTGTGAGATGGTGCCATGGATTAGGGTACTCAAAAGAGGCGACGCAAAGGTGGAGAGCATCGGCGGCACGATCAACGATTGAGCGGACGAGAGAGAAGATGGGTAGCGGAGGGTGAAAATGCCATGGATAGAGATGAATGGTGACAGCAATGGTGGGCTGCGGCTCGGAGCAGCGACCTCGGAGAAAGAGAGCTCCAACAAGGAGGGAGGGAACACGAAGAGGGTGTTTGACCGGCGAGAGGGTTACTCCATGAGAGGAACGGTGGATTCAGCGTTTAGGGTTTTGATCCCCTTTCGCTTTAAGCAGAGAACAAATTAAAATATCAAAATATAAAATATAATAGGGTATTTAAAACCGCCACAATTGGTACTATAAACTGCTTCATTAGAAGGAGAAAAATATGTTTTGAAAAAACCGCTTCATTAGGTTAAAAACCGCCACAATAGGGTATTTAAAACCGCCAAAATAGGTACTATAATGGTACATGATTAAAACCGCCACAATAGATTAAACTGTTGCAAGAACCGCTTCTATAGATCAACCGCTATAAGAAAGTGTAACAATAGGTCTTAATTATAGTAGTGGTATTTGTTAGATTTTTATTGTCAATCATGTAATCCAGAAAACTTGGTAGTTTCTTGAATGTCACATTTGTAATCCAGTTAATTGTCCGAAATGGAGTTTACTTTCAACATTTTTTGAGAAAAAAGGACGTTCATTGCAATGCATTTTCATTCATATAATACAACTGCAACTAATACACCAAAATACAATAACAACTCCCACAAAACGACTACACACCATTTCCAATCAACAGAGTCAACTACCAACATCCTGCAAATCTACAAAAAATCAACAAATACCAATGGACTCAGCTTCAATGCTCTAAAAGATCCTGATCTCCATTCGGTTGAAGGCGTACTTGCTCACTGTCTCATTCGCCGGACGCACTGCTTTGTCAATAGCGTACATCGCTATGTGCATCATGCAACTGAGATGAACATTGGGGAAGAAACCACCTAACAGACTAGTGAGCTCTCAAGTCGTCTTATTATAGTATAACTCAGGGTCGTCCGTGTAGACAGTCTCGTCCTGCACGCAATGGAGGTCAATGTACTCCGACCTCGTCCTTGCTTCCTTGTCATAACAAGAAACCTGAAAAAGACAAAACAGGTATTCCTTCCATCGCTTATGCTGGCAATTATACAAATGGTGTTTCTTGGGCCGACTGAACTTTTCGACGACCATTTTGAACCGTTTTCCCTTTTTTATCTCTCCTTCAAATATTTTCATTTAGGCATGTTTGTCGTTTTGTGCCATTTACGGTGGGGGTCCACTTATAGGCGATCCACCATCACAAGGGACGGCGGGTACGTTCTATTTTGAAGTCTGCACCGTCAAAAGAAATGGTGGGTACATTCTATGTATGAAGTCTCCACCGTCACAGGCGACGGTGAGTATGGTAAGGATTTTAGGGTTTGTTTAGGGTTACGGTTAGCCCATCGTTATCCCACTGTTAGTAGGAACGGTGGAGTTAGGGTTAGGGTTATCCCCACCGTCAAGGGGGACGTCGTCACCGTCACTAACGACGTTGACTATTGCAGGGCTTAGGGTTTAGGGTATCATCCACCGTCAGAAGGGACGGTGACTTCTATGGTTTAGGTTAACCATCGTTAAATGATGCGGTGTATATGTGAGGGTTTAGGGTTTAGGGTTTGTGGGGTTTAAGGAGTAGGGTTTGTCGTTGTACCCACCGACATAACGGTGTGTACATACGAACTAATTCTCGCCCAACGTGTGAAACTCGTGATTGTAGTTTCTGAAAATCCTTGAACTACCATCACGACTTTGACATTGTCAGCTCTCGCAAACGCCAAACCCTAAAGCTTCTCTCTATTTCTAACTCTATTGCTATTGTATTGTATCTTTTGGAATGGAATGAATAAAAACCAGCCCCTAGGGCTTTATTTATAGGCTACTAATCCTTGCTAGCCAAGGAAAGTAGATCTTATCTTCTATCTAAACTCTATCCCAACAAGTAGGATAAATTTTTTATTTAAAATAAATATCTAAACTATTAATAATCATCTTAGGGTAAAAAGGAAATCACCCTTAAGACATAGTCTTATGTAATTATAGATGATAAACCATGGCTATGTGGATAGAATTGCAATCTGCGTCTCGAAAAGCGCGTCCAATCCGTGTTGAAGTCCAGTCAATATCGATCAGTGTAGTCGAAATCGACCTCTTCGTTTCTGCTCGACGAGCTCAGTTCCACTCGATCTCTAGGGCATAGTCGATGTCGACATCTTCACTCGATATCGAGTGGTCTTCAGTGTTAGTCTTCTTGGTCTGTCTCGACACTCAGAGTCCATGTCGAGGTCTTCAGTCGATATTGACCACTCTAGTCGATATCGACCTCTTTTCAGCTTTACTTGGCTTCTTCGTTTTGACTCCAATTCCTAGATAATTAGACTAAAACTTGTGCAGACTCTATTTCTTGAACGTTAGCTCATTCTACACAAATTTATATTATTTTTAACCTTTTCTTTAGGAATCGAATGAAATATGAAGTCAAAAGATGCGAATAAAAAGGCTACAAATATGTACATCAAAATACCCCATACTTAGACTTGCTTGTCCTCAAGCAATAACCAACACTTGCAACACACCCTTCAAGTCTCTGCCCTTGTCAAAAGCAATATCATAAGTGGTAGCAAAGCAAACAAGTGAATTTATGTCATAGCACATATTTGAGCGATCCATAGGTATATGAAATTTTAATCCAACCTCACAGGGGTAATGTGTTGGCACTCAACTCTCATGTGTTTAGGCTCTGAAGATTAACTCTCAACTCAATTCCATATACAAACTCACAAACATTGCAATTTATAATAATCCACTTCGCAACCAATTATGTAGATGCAATAAGAACCATTAAGAGGACTTTCGCTCAATGGAAGACTTCAAAGAAGACTCCATTCGGCGGGGTTGTAATGGGGCTTGGTATAAAATAAAGAGTATGGAATTATTTGGCTATGTGGTGCTTATAAAATTCGAGAACCAAGACTCCTAAACTTTAACACAACTATATCCAAACCATATCTCTACAATAATACTCAACCAAACTTATCTTCCTTAATGCTCATCAACCTTCCTTCCAAGCCTAATATTCTCCCAAAAGTATAAATCTTGTAAGAAATAAAAGAACTAAGAAATAATTGGCTCATGCACTAATATAACAATATAATTTTTTTTGCACGAAATTAAATAAATAAATGTGCATTAATGTGGTA
Source organism: Persicaria maculosa (assembly GCA_963922045.1). Taxonomy (NCBI): domain Eukaryota; kingdom Viridiplantae; phylum Streptophyta; class Magnoliopsida; order Caryophyllales; family Polygonaceae; genus Persicaria; species Persicaria maculosa. The sequence goes on from OY998267.1 coordinate 60,396,262, forward strand.
AGCCAAAAATCCTTTTACAATGTATGAGAAGATGCAATATGTACCAACCCCTAATTTTCCTTTGCTCAAAACTAGACGATATGCACTTTCTTTCCACAATGCATTATTTGTACCATTCCAAGTCTCAATTCCCAAATGGGGGTCAGGCTCAATTCGGCTAGGGATAATTCTATGGAGTTTGGAATATAAGGCTCGGGCTAATATTCCGGCTTCAAGCAGAGATAATGCAGGGTAAGTAAAGAGAGGATAAAAATGGCTTAAAAGATACCTCCATCATTTAATTCTCATAAACATAAACATATGTATGTATTGGCTTTGAATAACTATCACAACATTTAGAGATGCATAGGAAAAGTAAATACACTCAAGAAAGCAGAGGGATTTTTAGGCCAAAATTCTCACTAGGACAATTTTTGTTGGATTTTCTTTTTAGCCTGGGATCATATGTGCTCAGTTTCATCACAAGTTCACAATCTACAAAAAAACCATTTTAAGGACTTAGGCTAAACCATCCAAATATGCCATAGGATTTACATGATCTAGTCAGCTATTGAGTTCTCATCATAGGCCGTCTAAGTAGGGTTTAAAAACAAACTTAAAAAGGTAAACATGCATATTTTTGTATTTTTGACATTTTCTATTTTTTTTTATTTTTGTGTTTTTATAAAAGTAAAGACTAAAAAACTTAAACATGAATGCAATACAAAAAAGAAAGCCAAGTTGTGACCCTAAGACATGTTTCACCCCCACCCCATACTTAAAATATACAGTGTCCTCAATGTATTAAAAGAAAAATAAGGGTGAAGAGAAACTCACAGAGCAACCTATGGATTGAGGATGATTTCAGGTTAAGTCGATGCCAGAACTCGATGTCGAGTAATCAGGTTGATGTTGACTGCATCTGTCAAAGTCGAGGAAGAAGGTGAAGTCGAGGGCCACCTGGATGTGGTCGATATCGACTAGCTTGGTCGATACCGAGTTGTCTTTTTGGCTTCTGAGTCATCAATGTCGACTCCAAGAGATGGCTCGACCCTAGGGTGGTCGATTTCGACTGCCTCTGCAATGGCTTCTTTTCTTCTTCGTCGTTCTACTTTGTAACCTAAAATTCTTGTTAGTGCATAATAATAAAGCCACGAATTATCACAGTCTCAAAATCCAAAATCCAAAATTCAGAACCTAAAAATCATCTATGCGAAAATTTAAAGGTTTATGTACACGCTCTAGATTTTTTAGTCGCTAGGCCGACTACTCCGTCAATGCTTCACGAACCCTTGAGGTAGGGACCCTTCCAGCTTGTGCCTTCTCCTGGATCATCTAGGTCCTTTTAATAGTAGCTAAGTTTGGCAACCAAGGCTTCTTCTTCGTTAGGCTCTTCTTTATTGGGCGCCTTCCTTCTCTTTCTTGACCAAACTTTCGAAAGATGGGCAAACCATGGAGCTTTGACCCTCCCATTAGTGAATCATCAATAATGGACAAAGGAGGGTTAGGGATCATACTTGAGCTTACCTGTTCGGGCCCGAAACAGAGATCTTTGGGCAAAGGGTTAGTCGATCTCGAAAGAGGGGGGTCGATTTCAAGTGCAGAAGTCGATGTCGACTCGTGGTGGTCGATGTCGACATCAGGGACCCCATACTTAAGCTTCTGGCAACTTGGTGGATCATTAGGTTCACTTAATATCGAGTACAGGTGGTCGATTTTGAGTGTTTAAGTCGATTTCGACTGGTTCCAATCGATGGCGACTCTCTTTGTTGTTTCCGTCCTCGCCAACGAAAACTTGCGAAGTTTCTCCTTTGCCGGTGAGAGGGCAACTTGTTCCAGCTGCTTTGTCTCGCTCATTGTAGGGTTGAAGCTAAACTCCATGACCTCATTGTCGATTGTGAATGTAAAGGCGTCATTCCTCACATTGATGTTGGCGTCCGCTGTTGCTAAGAATGGCCTACCAAGGATGATAGGCACAATAGGATCCTCCGGCATGTCCAACAAGATGAAGTCCGTAGGTATGAAGAACTTTCCCACCTTGAGAGGGACATCATCCACAACCCTAGTTGGTCTCACATAGGAGTTGTCCGCCATGTAGAGCTTCATGTCAATGGGCTCCAATGCTCCAACGCCCACTTGTTGCCATATCGATAGGGGCATCAAACTAACCCTAGCCCCAAGATTAAAAAGGGCTTTGAATTGATGATTACCAACCCCTACCGTTACCGCAAACTTGCCTGGATCGTTGCGCTTCTCAGGGAACTCAATAGAATTGCATTTGCCAGCGATTTCTAAGATGGACCTCTTTTTGGACAAGATGTCCTTCAGGAACCTCATGTAGGCAGGCATCTCATTAAGCGCTTCCGCGAGTGGGATGATGTGATTGAGAAATTGTAAGATCTTCACGAAGCGTCTAAATTTGGCGTCTTCCGCTATCTTGCAGCGCATTGGAAGGATATGGAAGTTCTTTGGATGGCTTTGGAGGTGAAGTGGTCGATTTCTGCTTTTTGGACAGGTCGACATCGACATCAGGGTGGTCGATGTCGACTGGTTTGGTCGACCTCTGGGAAGTCTGAAGTTGTGGTCGATTTGCAAAGGGGTCGATATCGAAGGGATGGTCGATATCGACTGGATCACTCGATATCGGGTGCTTCTCTAGCTCCATTGTGTGCTTCGCAGTGGGCTCGACATCGACAGTGGGTTTGACGTCGACATGGCCCTCGATATCGACTGGGGTGTCGACATTGACTGCGTCTTTAGCGACTTCTCCTTCACTCCATGGCTCGTGCAATGTGCTTCCACTCCTTAGTTTGATAGCGGAAATGTGCTCGTCTTGCCCCCTTGGATTTTGTTGTGGTTGTCCAGGGAGTTTACCGGGTGGCTTTGGGATTTGGGCCACTAGTTGACCCAGTTGGGTCTCAGTAGTCTTTTTCCAATTATCCATCTCCTTCATTCGAGCGTTGAGGCCCTGAAGTTGGTTCTGGATAGCGTTGCTAGATTGTTAACTTGCAGCCTGGTTCCTCCTTAACTCATCAAGGATGAGTTGAACAATGTCACGTCGTGGTTCTCTCTCAGGATGGCCTAGAGCTCTATAAGGCGGAGGATCCCTGGGGTTGTATTAGGGTGGTTGATTTCCCCAGTTTTGGTACCCCTGACGATTGGGGTTCCTCATGTAGTGCGCCTCCTAGTGAGTCTTCGCTAGTTGTACTTGCTCCGTGTGGGGGCAATCGGTGGTGATATGCCTGACGGAGCCACATTGGCGAAGGGTTGGTTGACGGAGAGGAATTTGACTTGTTTTTGAAGCCTCCTGAGTTGATCTTGCATGAATTGATCTTTGACGTCTGGATCAATCTCCTTGGAGGGCTCATAGAGTGGCATAGATGGGGCAGGCCTCATAGGTGTTGTCAAATTCGTCCAATCTCTCTATAGTATCCCAAGCTTGTTGTGGTAAGAGCTCGAGATACCCATAGGAGGTATAGGTGTTGATTCTCTTCTTAGTAGTTACGTCCAGGGCATTATAGATGATCTCCTAGATGACGTAGGGTGGTTGCCCATGCGTAGGGTAGGACCTCAGCAACTCTTTAAATCTCCCATACTTGCGCCAGGGTTTCATGTGGCTTTTGTCTGAAAGCCATAATCTTCTAGCGTATAACCGCCGTCTTGGATGGAGGGAAGAACTTGTTGAGAAAGGCATCCATGACTTCATCCCACGTGTGGAGCGATCTAGGGGCTAGGCTCTCCAACCATGCTAGTGCTTTCCCTGCGAGAGACCAACGAAAAGCCTTTAGTTTAACATATTCTAGGTTTATCCATCTGCAATTGTATCACATATGTCAAGGAATAAAGAAATATGCTCTAGAGGACAATCGTTAGGTTTCCCCTCAAATTCACGTCGCCTAATTTCAGTTAAGAAGCTACGTTTAATCTGAAAATTAGAGTAATGGATAAGAATGGCCGATTCAAGCACTGAGAACACAGGGTGCATGTATTGTTTGGCATTTTGAGGGATCGCGTTGATTTGGGCTTCAATTTGCCTTCTTGCTTCCTCCTCCCTGTCTGCACGCTCTTTTAGTGTCGCCTCTCTAGTTGTGAAGTCCTCGACTTGCTTCCTTAGACGCTCAATTTGTTGAGCATGGGTCTCTTGGTATGCCATAGCTCTCGGGAGTCTAGCGCAAAGGTGAAGATAGCTTCCAGGGTCATCTATACCTTCGAATTCAGGTGGACAATCAGCGCGTCGCATACACCTATACAACAAAACTAGAAAAGAACGTGAGATAGACTACTAGGGCGCGATTGATTGCTTCCCCGGCAACGGCGCCAATTTGTTGGAAGGAGGAAATCGAGTCTAAACAAATATATAAAATATAGATGCAAACTGATGAATCCTAGCCTATGCAAATAATTACAAGACTTCCTCCAGTTGTAGTAGAAGGGTAGTCAGGATCGATCCACGAGGAAGCGTGTCAGCGGGATCCTTGTTAGTCTCAAAGTCACATCCTGAATGTCGACCAGAAGCCTCGATCTCGAGCAAAGGACTCGACATCGACCTAGGTTGTCGATTCCTACCACAACAGAAAATCTGCAGAGAAAAAAACGGCAGTCGATATCGACTAAAGTGGTCGATATCGATGTTAGTGGAAGAAGTCCACCTAGCTCAAAAAACTGCCAGTCGACACAGGGCAGTTGATATCGAGTGAAGTACTCGAAATCGACCTCAAAAAGTAACTGCAAGAAGACAGATCTGGGCAAAGTGGTCGATATCGACTATAGTGGTCGAAATCGACCGGTTCCTGCAGAAATGTTAGTTGTTGTCGGCAAAGATGGCCGAAGATGAATAGGATGAAAGAGGAAGTATGAACAGAATAAAGAACAGATTTTTATGTAATTCGAATATATAAAAGGCAAATCCTAGGGCTAGGGTTTACTACAACGTTAACCAATGCATGTAATAAGGCAAATAAGACGGACAATTGCGCTATCTCACCCGAGGGACAAGTTTTCGCCGTACACCAACGATTAGGAATACTCTTGCAAATAAACCTAATTGTCTCTATTAATTTTATGTTTATAACTCAAGTTGTTAGCATGAATCATTTTTCTTGCGATTAGGACTAAATATAGAATCGTAGGATATGATATAGACACAACAATATCAACATCAAATACTTACCTCAAGCATGCATGGCTAACGTCGGGCTCACCCCGACCCTAGAAGCTTTGGGAAACTACTCGCTCTTCATCGCATAAGACACCATTGATTAGAAGAAATAAACTTGCATTAATTGAAACTCTGAAACATTACAATCCAACGTCGACTCTCGCAAACGCCAAACCCTAAAGCTTCTCTCTATTTCTAACTCTATTGCTATTCTATTGTGTCTTGTGGAATGGAATGAATAAAAACCAGCCCCCTAGGGCTTTATTTATAGGCTACTAATCCTTGCTAGCCAAGGAAAGTAGATCCTATCTTCTGTCTAAACTCTATCCTAACAAGTAGGATAAATCTTTTATTTTAAGTAAATATCTAAACTACTAATAATCATCTTAGGGTAAAAAGGAAATCACCCTTAAGACATAATCTTATCTAATTATAGATGATAAACCGTGGCTATGTGGATAGAATTGAAATCCGCATCTCGAAAAGCGCATCTAATCCATGGTGAAGTCCAGTCGATATCGACCAGTGTAGTCGAAATCGACCTCTTCGTTTCTGGTCGACGAATTCAGTTCCACTCGATCTCTAGGGCATAGTCGATGTTGACATGTTCACTCGATATCGAGTGGTCTTTAGTGTTAGTCTTCTCGGTCTGTCTTGACACTCAGAGTCCATGTCGAGGTCTTCAGTCGATATCGACCAGTCTAGTCGATATCGACCTTTTTTCAGCTTTACTTGGCTTCTTCGTTTTGACTCCAATTCCGCTCCAATTCCTACATAATTAGACCAAAACTTGTGCAGACTCTATTTCTTGCACGTTAGCTCATTCTACACAAATTGATATTATTTTTAACCTTTGTTTTAGGAATCGAATGAAATATGAATTCAAAAGATGCGAATAAAAAGGCTACAAATATGTACATCATTTTTATAAGGCTATACACCTAATGTAACAATATACAAAGAAAATGTAGGAAGCGTACGTAGATGTACATACCTCGTCGACAGTCATCTCATCTAATCTTCGTCGCAGCTGCTGCAACTGCAAAACCTAGGGTCCTCCATCTCTGTTAAAGGTCCACGACATCGCCAGCTCCAAGTATCGCACGCCGTGACGTGGATCCTGCACAAGTCTCCGATCCAGTGTCATATGGCCCCTAAAAACTGAAAAGTACAACCATATCCATACCTACAGGGACATCGACCATTAGACCATAAATTAAGATAGCTGAAAAATGTGTACATGTGTTGTTGATCAAGGAGTCGATGATAGTACATGCATGAGCAATGTACAGCCGTCCATCTCCTTGGCCAACTGTCGCATTGCCTCACCCAAGCCCCGGTATGAGCAGGAGAGGGTACCTGCCGCCAGAGATAACTGAGGAATCTGGTGGAGTTGTGTCAACTGAAGAATCACCTTCGGCCGGACTCTGCTATTCAACTTCTCAATGAACAACGTCGCCGACGCAATAATTCCCAGAACTGCTGCCGCAATGCACTCCTGATCATGCTGGCGGGGGACATCATCCCGAACCCTCTGCCGCATCGGTGCTATGACCGCTAGGAGTGCAGTCACGCTCGGACCTCCGTGCTTGTTGAAGTACTCCAACTGCTGTTGCGGGAACTCATACATCTGTCTAACCCGCACCTTCCCCACATCGTCCAGCTCAACGAACGAACACTCTACCCCGTCCATCCCCAATCCCCACATCGTTAAGGGCATAGTTGGAATTACAAAAAAATATGGACATTTACTTAATATCCAATAAAAATGGATATTTACCTAATTGGCTTTTGTAAATGGACATTTGACCTAATTTTTTCTAAAAACCATATTATTTTTTTTAATAAACTTATTAAATAATTAATATACTTATTATTAAAAGGTATGAGATTATTAAAAAAAATTAATTAAAAATTTATTATTTTAAAGAGTTTTTATTATTTTAAGAAAACGTGTGTGAATTGTAAACTATAAATAAAAGTGAATGGACGGAGTATATCTTATGGGATCTTTAGAAAGTTGAAAAACTTAACGGAATGCATATATAATTAGAAAAATAGATAACTAAATTACTATAAAAATCCAGTAAACATTAAATCTAATCATCAATATATAATACTAAAACAAAGACGTGAAAATCCCATATGGCGGGCTCTGGTGCGATTCGCTTGCATGTCGTTCTCTGGTGCAATTCGACCCGGGTTTTATTGACACGTCAATTAATGATGATCCAATAAATTTAAGCCATGTACGTAGATGTGCAAACATGTGTCATCCTATGTGTCCATTTTAATTAATGATTAAATGAATTTTTATTATAAATATTCAACCTTATATCTTACAAATCTTATCATTTTACCTTAAGTTATTTTATAAACATTTTATCTACAAATCTTAGTTAGAAAACTTATCTTTTATACTCCACATCTAAAAAATAATCTTTTTAATATAATCACTTTTTTTATAATTTTTTTTATCTAGATCTTAGTTTTTTAATATGTACTCCGTATACATTTGATTTAGAGAAATACGAGTATGAGCTATATTAGATTTTTCCTTCTTCCACCAAATCAATCTCCCAAAAATAAAACTGTTGACTTCTTAACTACCCCAAATCTTTTATTTTTTGATTTTTTACTCACAAAACATTCATCGGTATATTTTTAATGTTGTTCATATAAAAAATATATTTTATGTTTTAAAAAATAATGCTTAAAATTTCAACCCCAAAATAATGTTAATTTAATTAAAATTAGAACTAAAAACCATGAAGTGGTGAAAAAATGAGTATGGACTCATAGTTCATCTAACCTTAAGTATAAAAAGATTCATAAATATATTTCCAATAATTTATTATATATTTTTAAAAAATTTTAGGCGTAATTATATATATATATGTTAGATGTAGGCGTAAAATTTGTATATATATATGTCTATCTATTTATTCACGTGTCATCCTATATGTCTATCTTAATTGATTATGATAATTAATTTTTATAACTTAAGTGGTTATAAATTCTATCATTTTACCTTGATTTATTTATAAATATTTTACCTTGATTTACTTTATTTTTAGTCATTAAAATTGGTTATATTAAACTAATTAAAAATATATATAGATAGGTTAGTTATTAAGATATGACGTTTTTTTATTTTTTTTATTTGTTAAAAAAAACAATCCATCATATATTCACTTATGCTTCTACTTAGGTGATTTTTTTATTAGTAACCTTTTAATTTATTTGATAGATCTATAGGTAATCTAAGGCGGTACGTGAATATTAATATATATTATTTTAATTATATATAATTAAAATTGTAATCCATATATGTTATATTTTAATTTTTTATATTAATGGATTAAATTTAATATTATATAATAAAAATACTAATCATAATAAAAAATTTCATTAAAGAAATTTCATTGATATTTAGCGATTATAGTGAGTCATTAGTAAAACAATTGTCACCAATAATGAACCTGATAATAGATACTATATCTATTTTAAAAAATATATCATTTATTATTCAGGTTCTTTTTTTAAGGATAAAAACCTTATAAAATATAATTTTTAAAATTTTATAGTTTATATGTTCATACTTATATATTTTCATATATAAAATTCATGTGTATATGAGAGCAATATATACTTATATATTCTTTATAAGATAATCAATTACAATACCGTAAAAATAAAAAACAATTTTAATTATGCATACATACACCCAAAAAATATACATGAAAATTATATATTTTCTTTATTCTATTAAAATTATTAAAAATTTATTAAAAAAACCGCGTACAACGTCGGTAGTATAACTAGTATAGTGTTGAAAGTTGAAACATTACCTAAATAATCTACAAAACCTTCCTTAAAATTTCAGAAGTGGGATTAAAGGAATAAACCATTAAACCAATGATGCGAGTGGCACGTGACGTGGTCTCTCCCCCCAACAACGGTTGCTGTGAAGATGCTGAAAGACAACTACGATCCATACGTTGTCGATCTCTAATTGGCACTCTCTTCCTTAAAGTCGTACGATGATCTTGACACGATGCCCAATGACACTCTTCCCTCCCTCCCTCTCTCTTCACCTCATTCGCTTGATGCCAATTAACAAAGTAGAGCCCTTTAATCCCCATTTTTATATTCCCTCACACAAGACCCCGTAGTGCTATTTCATGATAAATTTCATACCTTTCCCACTTGTTTCTGTTTTTTTTTTTTTTTTTTTTTGCAAATAAATTATTTTCATTTCCGTTCCTGTATTGATTCCTCTCTTCCTCCTCCCTTTGTCTCTCCACTTTCTTTCATAAGTTTACCAAATCAAGATAGGAATTGAATCACCTAGCTTCCTTCAACCAATCAGATATAAAGTTTTATTTTATACAAACACAAGAAGGAGTTAAAAATCTTTCCTTTTTTTGAAAGTTTAGTGCTTTGTTTTGGGCTCCCCTCTTTGTATGACTATGAGGAAGGAGATAAATAAGGAGGTTGATTGATTTGGAAATCTTTGGAGTTTTCCTTTGTGGGTTCAACCAAAGAAAGGGACTCTACCCACACCCATCAGGGTTTCTGTGTATTTACTCTCATCTTTTAATTGACATCCATAAATTGGAGGTCAGCTTAGCTAGGGTTTCTTCTTGCTATAGAGGTTCACCCAGGTAGCTGAAAATTTTGCCCTTTTTTCAGTAAGTGTTCTTTTGTGGGTTTTCCTTTTTGTTAGGTTTCTTTTCTCAGTTAATTTTTGGAATCGCTGTGATGATGTTTGCTGAGACGCCTGCAACAATTTATGGGTGTTGACCACTTTTATCCAAAATTGTGTTGGTCCAGTTCCTTTCATTGACTTCTTCACTGAGCCCTCTTATCTTTTGATCTTAATCTGGTAAGTCCTTATTTTCCCCTCCATTCCATCTAATCAGAAGTCAAAGCTTGTTATTTTTGCAAATTGATTTCTAATTACGTGGTTGATTCCATGTAATCTGTAGAGGCACACAGGAGGGAAATGGTGAGAGGTAAAATTGAGTTGAAGAGGATAGAGAATGCAACAAGCAGACAGGTGACCTTCTCAAAGAGAAGAAGTGGACTGCTGAAGAAAGCCTACGAGCTTTCAGTCCTCTGTGATGCTGAGGTTGCACTCATCATCTTCTCCTCAAAAGGAAGGCTTTATGAGTTTGCAAGCTCCGAGTAAGTACATTATTGGTTCTCTTCATTATAAATATATAATGTTTGTTGTTGTCGAATTAATCTGCTAAACTGATCTTCCACCAACTTGATGTTTTGGTTTCCTGGTTTTCAATTAATTGAATTCTGTGCCCTTGTATGGTGGATTCAAGATTTCTTTTATAGAACTGTCAACTCCAATAATTAGGTTTTAGGATGAAAATCTCCCTTTTAAGCTCTCCCAGTGACATTGGAGTTGACAAATAACTCCATAGTAGAGTTTAGATAATCTAAACCATTCAATTTGAATTCAAGGGTTTAGATTTTAAATCAATTTAGTCTTTTCTTTTAAAAAAAAAAAGTAATCTAGGATGGATCACTGCATAACTCTATGACATGGGATCCTGACTCTCACAATTTGGACTTACCTACACATAGCTGTCAATATCCATGTCATATCTTATCAATCCACAGATAAACCCTACTATGCACAGTGGGTAGCAGTTCTCTGTGTACCATTCTGCCTAACGATTCAGGCTTCTTCCCTTTTCTGCCAACAGATTAGGGACTAAATGTAAAACAAAAGAAATGATTTGATCTTTGTGGTGGGTTTCATGAATACATATATTCAACTGGTTGAAAATAGTTATATATGATGATATATGCTTGGACATTATGAGTTTAAACCCGTGCTTCTGCATCTCCTGAGCTCCTCTAGCAACTCATAATCTCATAACTGATACCAAATTCGAGCACCAAAGACGAGAGAGATTGCAGAATTAACTCCAATATTTTGTTTCCTTTAATTGATATCTCATGTATCCTATATTTCAAGAGTATATTTAGCATGTAGTTCAAGGACAGTTTGCTGGTGGCATGGCATACTGCTGCTGCAGCCTGCAGGGGTGCTTTGATAAATTTGAATGGTTCCCTTGAGGCTTTCAGTGGTTTGGTAACTGTAAAGTTCTTTACATTTTAGTATTCAGGTTCATTTATTGACTGCCCTAAGCTAGGCTATGTACATCTAGGCACAGGCACTCATGGGTTTGGAATTGCTTGCTTTTACTCTTTATAACCATTGATTATCTACAAGTTAGACTTTGTTGATTCATATTTACATCATATATAATACAGTACTATTATTTATAACCCAACTAATTCCTCTTTTTTTTTTTTTTTTTACTTATGAAAGGCATAGTCATTTAGTAAATTTTACACAGAAAGATTTTGTGTAAAATAGGCCAAGGGACTATTGTTTATATTCCATTTAGCTCGAATGCAATACGTTATATAGTCCATATATAACAAGTTCATTACCTATATATAATTACTAGACCTCTCAATTGGGTTATTCGGGTTGGGTTCGGGTCATTCGGGTCCCGGGTAAATCGGGTTTCGGGTAATTCGGGTTACCGGTCATTCCGGGTCGAGCCAAACCGGGTTTGTTCCGGGTTTGGGTCGACCCACCGAGTCAAAAAAACTCGAACTTTTTGAAGAATTTTTAAAAATATTAAAATAATATCAAAATTAAATTGTAATATAAATATGTCAAATTAAACTAAATAATAATATTATAATTAAATTTATAAATATTATTATAATAATATTTTAAGCATAAAAAACCATATTCATATAAATAAGTGTTCTAAACATATTATAATTGTAAAATATATAAATTATTTAATTTATGAGTGACCTTAACGAATATAATTGCATGACAAATCTATGTGGGTTCAATTTAGTGCATGTGTGGCGTCTACATGGTGATGACTCACCGGGTCGATTTCGACCCAACGGGGCACCGGGTCTTGACAATAAAAGTCCCGGGTAATTCAGGTTCGGGTCGATTTCGGGTCCCGGGTCAAAAATACCGGGTCAAAACCTGTAAAATTACCGGGCGTACGAGTCGGGTTTTTCGGGTCGGGTCATGCTTTGACAGGTGTAATAATTACTGATTTCTTGATTAAGAAAGATCTGGAAATTTCCTCGCTTTCTGTAACTCAAGCTATGCCCTCATATGAAATGATCCTTTTTTTTCTTAGGTTTCTTTTTGAACCAATTTCTGTTGGAGATGAATTGAACTCATCTTCTACAGGTCCCAACCTTTTGCATGACTTGATCCACTTTACTTCTATTACATGTACATTATTGCGGCTATAGCCAACAATCAATTATTGATCCTTTGACGCAAGATTCGTCTTCTTTAGGCAAGACATAGGCAACAATCAATTATTTTATTCAAGCCATTAAATGAATGTACATCTTGGAGAAATGAGCTCAGTCCAGAAATTATTCCAAACTATATATCTCTTCCCTTGCAGTTCTTAACATGGATATATCTTATCGGCATTGGACCTCTCATTCTATGGATTGATCTTGCAATGATTGTTTGATTCTTGCCAACCAATTTCATTGAGCCTATAAAACTCATGAATTCTCTATCCTCTCAGAAGTCTCAGTTATTTGATGTACTGATCTTCTATTAAAATTGAAATTTAATTCTCAATCCTAAGTCTTTGCTCTTATATTCAACAGGAACAATATCCAATTAGAGTTTTCGCTCTCAGAGAGTCGAATTTCCCTTTTATGAGCATACATGCAACTTAAATGAGTAGGGGTGGGCACAAATCCGTAAAACCCGAACCGCGAGATGGAGAGTTTGCATCCCGCAAATCCCGTCTTGTAAAGTTACCCCACATATTTATATTATAACTTAACATTTAAATAATAATAAAACATTAAAAACGTATAAGAAATATTGAAATAAGACTTAGTGTTGGCATTTTCAAAAAGAAGAATTACTGTTGGCTCCTCTCAGAGGAACTCAAGAAGACTCACTGCCTAGTGTATTTTGTAATGAGATTGTTATGTAAGACTTTAATTTGCACCTTTCTACTTGCTATTTTTGTAGTTAATTGGATTGTTTTTTAATCTTTTTTTATGAGGGACATATCCCGTCTTATCCCGTCCCGTGAGAGATAAGACCCGGTAGAATTTGAAAAAAAAAATTAATACCTTCCCGATCCCGTCACGCAAAAAAAAATAGGTGGGACGGGATGCGGGACTACCTCAATCCCGTCCCATCCCATGCCCACTATATAAGGCTAGTCTAAAGGTTTTATAATCCTCCTATGTCTTGAACTGGGGGCTTAGGGAGGAGGGAGATTAGTACCTTGCTGATTATCTCACCTTTCTTGAGTCCAAACTTATATATACTTCGTATTAGCTAGCTAGCAAGACTAAGACTGCCATACCCTCTTTAATTTTTGGTACAATTCATAACTTTCCTGTGAAACTAAAATGCACAACACTAGTGTCAAATTCTCATGCTAGGTGCTTGAAAAAACTCTTCTTTGGATTTTGAGATTGACATCAACAAATATTAGAGTGCTAGGATATTCAATGGGAAATAAATAGACGTGGAATGCTTGAATTGTATTTAGAGATTCATACTTCTAGGCAAATATATAAGATGGTTTAATTATTAGTTATACACTTAAAAATATATTATTGAATCTTGGAAAGACTATACACATTAAGTCATTGGAAGGTTCAAGATCATGAAATTGTGAGTGCATGCTTGGATTTTTGAGGTGGTGAATATATGAGTCTATTTTTACATGAGAAAGGGCTCAAACTTGGTAGATAGTACATGAATTGAGGTGGGGTTTCCAAAAGTCTTCTTTACAATACTTGTAATCTTGCGTCGTGTTATTGGATTGCTGTCAAAGCAAGACCAGAATTGCATGATCTAACCTTCCAATGACATGATATTGAGTTGGAATACTTTGCTTTAAGAATGAGCTTTCTCAGTTTATGTTCCCTTATCTTCTTGTCACTTCCAATCCTCAACATCTAGCAACTCATCTCAGGATATCTGCAATGTATCTCAACTTCATAGTTGATACTAACGAGTTTAGAGGCTCGTGTACACCTCAAAAGTCCTTCGGATAATTCTTGAAATGCTTAATCATCAAAAGTCCTTCGGTCGTTTCTTGAAATATTTCTCAATTGATGATTGGTGATTGTTGGAAACTGATTCATGTCCTCAAGATCATTGTCAAGTATTCATAAAAAAAACCCTTCGAAATACATCATTCCAATTAACAAGCAAGACATTGTCAAGTCCAAATATTCATCCTACAATTGTGAGCACCATATAGCTTTATTTGGCTTTCTTATTTGTTATACATTTATCTGAATCTACCTAACTTGCTGTTTTTTATTTCTCGGATTTCTCAGTATGCGAAAGACAATCGAGAGATACTGTAGGTATGTTAAGGATCTGAGGACTAGTAATGCAGATGTTGAAGAGCAAACAGAGGTCAGCATATATGCTTGTTTGTGTTATACATCCTAGAAGCTTGAAGGGGTAAAACTCCAGTAAAGCAATGAACTGTATTAGAAAAATGCGCACTTTTCTTCGTTCATTCTTGATACAACATGAGATAACATAGCCTAATAAGAGACCTTCTTACTTCTGATTAGCTTCCATTGATGAGATTGCATGTATTTGAGTTATCTTCAAGAAAGCATAAAATTCTGAACCTTACAATGTACGTACGTACAATAGCTGATGGGTTGGATTGTTTTTTCAATTTTTTTTCTCCAGCAATTTAACAATATGCCCCTCATACTTTGTTATCGATCTGTTTGCAGCAAGTGAAGTATGAAATATCTATCTTGGTAGATAAGATTCAACAGCTGGAGATGTCTCAAAGGTTGTATGATTTTCCTACATTTCTGTTAATGTCGTCAACGTTGCTTGGCACTCTGAAGTCGAAAATTATCAACCTTTTCACTTTGCTACGCACAAAAAATGACCCAAAAGCTAGTTTGAATCAAAGTAGTGTTAAACATGGTCAAGTATCATCTCAATTGATCTTAATCTTCATTTAGTTACCTTTTTTTTTTCTACTAATCAAATGTGAATTTGTCAATCTTGTGATCGTGTCAGGAAGTTTTTGGGGCAAGATCTAAGGTCATGTTCTAGGGAGGAGCTCCAGGAGATTGACAAGCAGCTTGAGCAAAGCTTGAGAATCATTAGAGCAAGAAAGGTAATATCAATCTTCCTATAAATAGGTGATCTACATTATCTAGGTACATGTCATATTTTTGTTGCTGTTTTAATTATTTGGTACATTGTTGAAAATGCTATGGAGACGTTGCCAATTATGAATAGTGAATACAAAACTTTTAAAACCATGAAAATGCTACTTTAGTTTGTTGGATTTCATTGTTGATGCACACTTAGTTGAATCACAAACTGTAAATCGTGGAAGTGCATGCTACTTTTTTTTTTGTCGGTATAAAGTAGTTCATGTTATTTTATGCAATTTGCTCTTTTTAAAAAAATAAAATAAAATAAAATACATTGCTGTTAATAAAAATACATCAGATATATATCTTATTAGGTCATAGTGCATACATTTACTATTTAAACTGATCATTAGAAATGATTGTTCTGTGCATATATTTTTGCAGGAAAACTTATTTCAGCAGCAGACAGAGAAGTTGAAAACCAAGGTATATAAAAAATCCGCACACACACAAACAAAATCCGAAATATGTTAACCTATTCTGACGATTTGGTGATTCAGGAGAAAATGCTGATGGAAGAAAATCAAAGGCTAACCGATGAGGTAATGGCGATCACTTACATTAATGCAACTATATGTTACTTAAGGTAAATTAAGTTGTAAGTTTTGGGTTTGAAAATAAAATTATAATTCCTTATATGGTATATGTAGCTGGAAACATATATATTGCATCCAGCAACAACCGTAGAAGCACATTTCCAGGGAGAAGCTTCAACATCTTGGAGGAGCAGCCTAAGTACACACAAGGACGACTCAATTGTGGAGACCCAGCTCACTCTTCATCAGCCTTCCTGATTGAGATTCACTAGCTATACTCGCTCAACAATCAAGTTTGTAGATCGATCGTTACATTTGGGAGGAGGCTTTGCTGATAACGATACGATCAATTCATGCGTAATCAAAAGTGACCCTTGAATGCAATAAGTCTGTAATATGTATCATATATTCTAGTGTACTCCCAAATTAGTCTCATCTATCTCTCTCATTTGCTCCGCCTTTAGAGGCCTCCTGCTCCTCGCATCCACCACCAGCCCACACCACCATAAACCGTCAACAAACAATGTCGGCGACCAGTCGTGTCTCCACTTTCTCGGGATTCTGGCTGTACGTGCTTCCTCACCAGATCTATGACGCTGAGGGAACGGAGGTTTTAAGCGATCTAAGAGTGCGCTTCGAATTAGTCCACAACCACAAAGGCCCCCGCCACGGGGAAGCGAAGGTGTTGGAAATCTATGGGAGGGATCTATCGACTGGTGAAGCAAGAGGTTGCGATGTAGATTGTGGCGGCTCAATTACGTCGGAGAAGATCTCTCGACTCCCGCTCTGAATTTCCCGGATTTACGATTTCATCGTCGCCCGATCTGACGGTGGAAAGGCGTTGTTGGCCGAGTTTCATGACAGGAAGAAGCAGCTCTAGCTTCCCGCGCCTTGTCGATCGATCTCTTCTCGTTGAAGATGCTTCTAAGGTAGATTTCTTCAACGATTTGTTTTATTCCCGCTCTTGTTGCTACTTCTCTCAGTTTGATGCCTTTTGACGTTTTTTCCCCTCCTGCTCCTTGCTGCACTCATCACTCATCTAGAAGATTAAATTTAGTTGTGATCATAATGATTGACATGAAGTAATATATACTTGTGTGTTCTGATGCAGGCAGTATCATGAACACATTGTCTTAAACTGGATCAAATTTTATATAATGCAGAAATTTACTGTCTTCGGCAACGTTTTCCTGTTAGGAGTTTAGTGTTTGTGCATGTGATTGTTCGATTAACAAGAACTAAGATCGGGATCGGATCTTCTAGGGCACCATCAATTGTTGATCAATTCAACAAGAACAAGCGCAATCGATCGAGTCTAGGTTTCGGATTCATTATCAGGGCCAAGCGACGAAGATGCTGTTAGCGCGAGAGAACAACGGACGATCTGGGCCAAGCGGCAAAGACACTATCAGCAACTTTATCTGTACGTATAAACATGAAGAAGAATGCATTCAAGTGTACAATTTGTCATTGGTATACATAATAAAAAAAGAAGGTAGGATATATCCTTGGTTTACATAATAAAAGGAAGGTTAGATATACATATTTCATCAATCTTATTAATTTGAAAATTTCTCGCAATTATTTTTTGTCCGCAAAAGAAGGTTTGATATAAAATACGTACGATTAAGACAATGGTTTCATTCATTTTGTTTCAATTCAAATTTATTTCCAATCTAAATAATTGTGATTAACTTTAATATGGATTGTACTTTTTTACCATTATAATAGACAATAAATTATTATTTTTATTTTTTATACAAGCGGGAATTACGCTAGTACCACCATAAATAGGAAACGATCTCTGCTTGTCAACTTAGTCGTGTAGTTAAGTGACCGTATGAATAAGAGAAATTAATTTTAAGGTGAAGCCCAAAAGGAGGCATGGTAGAGCCAAATCCAAATGATTGAGTTCCTTAGGTTAATTTATTGTATTTTTCCTTGTCAACTTAGTCTTGTAGTTAAGTGGCCGTATGAATAAGAGAAATTAATTTCAAGGTGAAGCCCAAAAGGAGGCATGGTAGACCCAAACCCAAATGATTGAGTTCCTTAGGTTAATTTATTGTATTTTTTATTATTAGGGTAGAAAAGGGTAAATACAAAAAGGGAGTAGTGTAGCATGTGGAGGGATGGGTTGAATGGAGACAAAGAGCAAGGGCTAAAGGTAAGAGAGTTCGAGAGGAAAAAACTCTCTGACCTCTCTCTAGATTTCTAGAAAGAGGGAGGAGCCCAAACCACCTTTCGAGGCATGAACAATCGGTTGTGCAAACAACCCCAAATTACCTATTCGCCTTCCTAAGTTCCGACTACCTCTTTCTCGTCTGCCGACTACCCCAAATTACCAAGTGATTCATGGCTTTAATACCAATTGGTTCAGAGCTTTAATACCAAGTGGTTCAGGGTTTTAATACGAAGTGGTTCAGGGTTTTTATACCAAGTGGTTCATTAAATATATATAGTAGTGGTTCATGAAATAAAGAGTAGTGGTTCATCAAATAAAGAATATTGGTTCATCAAATTAAAAGTATTGGTTCATGAACCGTTTTATTTTAAAAACAAATAAATAAATAATTAAAAAATAAACATTATTAGATAGTAGTGATTCATGAAATAAATTCTAATGATTCAAGAAATAAAGAGTAGTGGTTCATCAAATAAATAGTATTGGTTCATAAAATAAATAATTAAACACAAAATAATTAAATAATTAAAAAATAAACATTAAAAGAAAATAAAAGAAGAATGAAAGTTAATAGTAGTGGTTGATGAACCACTAAAATATTTATAACAAATATGTACAAAATATCCTTTTAACTAAAATATTTTACTTTAATATATTTATTATCATTTTTAAAATAAAAAATTCAATTATAAAAATATGAAATTTTTATAATTAATAAATTTATGTGAGAATATTTTACTTATAATTAGAAAATATATAATAAAAGTGGTAATCGATTTTGAGTGAAAATGTCGTATATTTTAATTGATGTATTAAATGACAAGAGAAGCTGTTGGGGTTATATTTTAAGTGGTAATAAATTCAGGGTTATAAGTCTGTGTTGGGTGGGATATGTGAGTTTGATTCACACGGAGAGCTTATTTTTTCAATTAAATTGTAGCTGTTCGTGTGCGGGACGCGCGGGGGAGTCTACTATGTGCAAGTGGGCTTCGCATTTGCGCGGGGATGGGTAGCTGCTGAGCGATAGTGCTAAATTTTTTTCCGGATTTTAATTTACGTGGACCAATGAAATCACTTCTTTACTTCTCACCGGTAGTGTGCTTCTCACCCGAACCCATCTCTCTCTCTATATATATTTATATATATAGAGAGAGGATTGATCATTTGTGCACAAGGCTTAGGGTGTACTTTGTGCACAAATTTGAGCCTTTGATATAATTGGAATAAAGGGATGAGATGGTGACATGTGTGATGTGTGTTTAAAAAAAATTGAAAACTAATCTAAATCTCAATGTTAAGCGCGTGTGGAAGCTGGGAGATAAAAGGGGTGCACTTTCTTGCCCTCTTCCTTGCCGTCTTCTTCATCTCTCATCCCTTCTCACCCCTCGCCTCCTGGATCTTTCTCTATCGCTTCAGCCCCGCCGACCAGACCATCGTCCTCGTCGTCATCATCAATGATCTCCGATTGCATCGTCATTGACCGCGCATCCGGAGCCGGCGCTGGCGCCTTAGTCGGCGAAGAGCCTCCGATCCAAAGTCAACCCAAAGCTCGTCGAAGACATCGATCCAGAGTCGATGTAGGTAGTGTAATCCTTTCGACCTCGCGCAACGGCCTCTCCTCCTCTCCTCCTATCCTCAAGTAAGTTTCTATAAACCCCAATTTTTAGATATTGCTAAATTGATTAAATTTGTAAATTTTGAGAATTGAATAAGTGAAATTGAAACTTGTTTTTGATGAATTTATGGTTGAATTAGATTGATTGAGTGTTTTTGGCTTGAATTTCAGATTATTGTGACAATTGAAGAGGGAGGGAGGAGAGTGAAGGCGAAGCTCATTCAGCGCGCAGGAGAAGCGACCAACAATTGATGTCGAGGCGCGGGATCTGTCGACGATCCTGCGGTGGTGGCCTGGGTGTGGTGGATGGTGGCATTGCAGTGGTGGACGGTTTCTGCACGAAGTTAAATTAGTACGAAAGAGACGGTGGGGGTGTGCTGAGCGGGGCCAGTGGGGGGGGGGGAGGGTGCTGGTGGTGGAGGTAGGGTGGCCTGGGTGGGTGGGGTGGGGTGGGGTGGGTGGGTGGGTGGGTGGGCGAGGTCGGTGGTACGTGGGTGGTGTGATATGTCGAATATTATTCGTTAATTATTCATATGTATGTGTCGAATTTCGGTTACTAATGGTAAAGAGTTGGTTAATTATTCGGTGAAATCTGAGTCATTATTAGCCAGTAATGGAATTTTCGGTTTGAAAAACAATATAAAAAAAACCTTCATCGATTGACCCAAGTAAATATTATTCGGTGAAATATGAAACATTATTCGATGAAATTTAAAGCATTATTCATATAAATTGTAAATATTGTTTAGGGAATTGATGTTTCTTTTATTTGAAATAGTTGAAAAAAATAATATTATTCGGTAGCTTTTCATAAATTATTCAGTGGAATTGGAAGGTTTTCATTTGAACTCAACGGAAAAAGAAAACATAACATTATTAGGTAGAATGTGAAACATTATTAGGTGGAATTGACCATTTTTTCAAAACAGCAAAATCATATCCGAAAAAAAAAACTTGTCAGGCTTTTGTGACGTGGGTCCCACCATTTTTTATTTAAAAAAAACAAATACCTCCTTTAATCATGGTCTGTCATTTTCTTTCAAACAAAGGCCCAGAATTGTGCACAAGGTACACCCCTAAGGGGTGTGGACACTTGAACCACTACACATATATATATATAACTTGTTTTTCCATATTTCGTACCTTAGCTCCACGGAACAATATTGCTACTGCTGACCAAGAAGTTAGTTATTTATACCAAGCATTCTTCTTACAGCTAGATCGAATCTCCTGGTCTCTGCGGAAAGGAAAAAGAATTCAAAGTTCTTGCTTTCGGGAAGGGAGGATTAGGGAAATCCTATTGATTGCAGCTTTCTCCAGAATATATATATATATATATATATATATATATATATATATATATATATATATATATATATAGGGGTTAGTTCCGGTGTACACCGCCCTTATCGTGTATCATGTACTCAAAATTATTCGTCTATTTGTTCATGATTATTCATCTGTTTTCACATAATTATTCATCTGTAAAAAAAAGTGTAAAAAATGTAAATTTTATTGTAATGAATAATCCCCCAATACCACCGAATACTGTCATTCCATTGAATAATCTCCCAATACCACCGAATAATCAGAAGTTACTTTTAATCTCATCCGTTGATCTTCTTAATTTAATGGCCCAGATTTGTTCACATGAAACACAATAAGAGTTGTGTACATTTGATCTATTGTGTATATATATATATATATATATATATATATATATATATATAAGGCAGAGTTTTGGTTCCTACCATATTTGTCAACAAAGTAAATGAAGGAAGTAAATTCCTAACCTGGATAGATTAACTCATATGAGCGAGATGGAACCGGAGGAGCTACACAAATACAGTAAAACGGCATTCTAAAAGAGTGGTAAGCGATCTACAAGCAATGCGACAAGGACCCGAAATCCATGCCGGGCATTAGCATTGCTCTCAGTCAGAATGGCTGAAACATTAACTCATCACCACACAACGCTACAAACTGATCGCACAGCTCAAAGCCCGACTCTTATGCTTAACGCTGAACAAGAGATCATGTTTGCAAAGGTATATGACACAACATGCATACTTGTACTGTTAAAACTATTCTAAGCGACGAGTTTTTCCCCTTCTGTCAGCAGACGAGAGATGATAGGAGCGATGGCGTGGTAGGCAGGTGTGTGCAGGATGCCCATCGGATGACTGCTTCTGTTACTGTCAAGTCGAGCTGGTCAAACTCACCAAGGCCAATTGTACGATTCCGTTTGTTGTGAATGCTTGATAGCCTACTACTAGATCCAAACCCTGCACTCCTTTTAGCATCCATCGTCTTTTGGTTGAAGTCAATAACGTCTTGCCTCGAGCAAGGAGAAGGATCAGGTTCAGGCGACGAGAAAAACTTCTCTGGAACGACCTCTGTAGTGTACAATTAATGAAAAAGCACAATTTATTGCAGGAAGCTTAAAAGTAGACGAAAGACTGTTACAATAAGCAAAACTATAAGCACAAGGTACCTGTGCAACCATCATCCGTGACTTCTGCGTTGGCTGAAAAGTCAATCGCGAGAGCTCCTGGTTCGGCTGGGAAGCCAGGACTGAAAAAGGCGAAGCTAGGCACTGTATACAAAGGGGATGCCATTTCATCTGCAATTGATCCATTGCAGCCACGGAATGACAATACACCAGGTAAAGAGCAAGGTGTTGCTGGCTCCACAAGGAACGCGGAGAAAGACGATCTACAGGTGAATGTAGGTGACTGCGGTCCAGAAATCAAAGGTGAGGCAGTGTCGAAACTGATGTCCTGAGTCCTGGTCATCAATGGGGTGGAGAAGGAGTCTCCAACACAGTCCAACTGCCCACCTTGGGATATTTGGTGTTCACATGATTCTTCAGCAATAGGCGAGTCCTCTACCATCCATAAATGATCTATCGAAGAAAAGAAATGAAGATTGTCATATCATCACGTGAAAACGCCAAATTAGCTTCTAAAACAAAGATTAGCCCCAACTAAAAAGAAGGCTCCCTCTACTCTAGAAAGTGTGGTATATAAGAATCCTGAATGGACGGGCAAACTAGTGTAGTATTAGAAGGTTACACCACTTTTTAATCCTCATACTAATCAAAGACAGTTCACCTATTGGGTGGTTCCTTTTGTTTCTCTTATACTTACATTTCGATCACGGCTTTTTGATGATAAATTTATAATATAACACATGGTCCAGGAACCTTGTTTGAATAATGAGCTTCACCAATGAACGCATTCGCTAGTTTCACCAAATAAGGAATTACACAGAAGCAAATTAAGCATTTTTTTAATGTACACAGGCTATGCATAGCTTCACAGATATCTCAATTGCACAAGAAAGGGCATACCAGCGTACCTAGAACCTGTTGAGCAGTTAGTCGTTTTAAGGGATCTTTGCAGAGCATTTTTCTGATCAGCTCCTTTGCAGATGATGATACATGATCCCAAGGTCCTGAGGGGAAACGGAGGTCAGCTGCACGAACAGTTTCAAATATTCTGGACTTCGTTTTCCCCCAAAAAGGAGGCATCCCGCTCAAAAGAATATAAAGTATCACCCCAGCACTCCATACATCAGCAGCCTGCGTATAACCACCAGCCAAAACCTCTGGAGCTATGTAAAATGGACTGCCTACAGTCCCATACAGACTCTGTCCTGTTTGATCAAAATCCTTGTTATTAGAGTGCGAACTAATCAGCAGGCGAAAATCAAACTAGTACAGAAGTGATACGACCATACCTGGCTTAATGTAAGTTGCAAGACCAAAATCTGCCAGCTTGATTGGAGACGATGCCGCTCTGGTGGCTAAAAGGATATTCTCTGGCTTGAGATCTCTATGAACAACTCCATTATCATGACAATACGTAACTACTTGCATCAGATACTTGAAGATAACCTTGGCCTGAGCCTCAGAGTACCGACCCTGCTTTTCCAACTGGTGAAATAACTCCCCACCAGCACAAAGTTCCATAACGAGATGGACAAAATCTTCTTCCTCATATACTGCTTTGAGATCCACGACGTTTGGATGCCCAGACAACCGACTCATAATCTCAATCTCGAGCTTGATGCTCCTAACATCATCTTGCGTCACCAGCTTCTCTTTGGCAATTGATTTGCAAGCCAATACCTCTCCGCTGAACTTATCAGTGCATGCCCTAATGACGCCAAATTGTCCCCAACCCAATTGCTCCCCGAGAATATACTGATCTTTCAAGTTGGCGATCTCATTAGCATCCAAGACTGCATCCTCCAAGTTCACAACTTTGTAGCTACTACACGATTGTGTTGACGATGCACAGTAGCTGCTGCTTTCAGCAACAGCCATACCAAGCACCGAGGTCCCCCAATCAACCCGCAACTAACTGCTAACTTTGAAAGCGCACCGTTATGAGAGTTGAAATTCCAACTAAGCTTCTACGATACGATAGGTCCTCACAGAGGAATGGATGCACTGGATCACAAACCGCCAGCTTTGTCTATTGTTTCCATGAAGTGCCTGGAAAAGTTGTGATCAATTAATGTAAATGTAAGATAAGTGGCTTCGAAGGCTCAAACCTTCAACCCCAAGGGATGGCGTAATCGCGACAGCTCAGGTTTCTAGGTCAAACCCAACGGCACCAGCTGGATCTGGATTAGCAAACAGCGTTTGAGAACTTACGCTAACATAAAAGATAATAAACAAATAAACCCAATTTAGAGGAGGGCGTACTTTTATTCAGGATAGGCATCAGAACAGCAGATTTTCAAAAACAAACAGAAATCTCATCTCAAAAATGACTTTTGGGTGTTTGAAAAATTGGATCTTTGCAACGCCAAGTTAAAATTCTGACCTAAGATTCGGCAACCTTCCCTTCGCATCAGCATTTAAGAGACGAAAAACACTCAGACGCTTCAATTGACACTTTAGAGATTCATTAACTGAACTTCAAAAGGGGGAAAACCCTAAACTAGCCAAAGGAGGAAAAAAAGAAAGTAAACTGCCAAAATCAGAATAGCTACGCAAAAACCAGGATTAAAACAAAGCTGAAAAGGAAAATCAAGGAAAAGGGCAACTAAGTTCAGATAAAATACAGTGTGCTCAGATCTAAATTCAAGCATTCGAGGTCACAACGCCTACCATAAGCTCAAGGAAACAAACAAAGACAAGAATGTAAAGACAGATAGAAAGAGAGAGAAAGGGAGAGAGACCTGGGAAGTAAGTGGGAGATAGAGAGATAAGAGAGAGGGGTTTGAGGGCGAAAGTTATCGTCTTCCCCAGGCCCTCTCTTTCTCGAAGGAGTGGGAGTTGCGAAGAACACCCCACCACTTGGGTTGGTTGTGTGGATGCAAAATGCAAGTGAAGACCTGGCAACTGGCAACTATGAGGAGTAAATTGGCTCAGCCTGTCGTCTCGACTCTGCTTTTTTGAATATTTCTCAATTCCGTAAAAGAAAATGACTTTTGGGAGAAAATTGATTCTTTTTCTATGCTAATTTAGCCTCTATATGATATGATGATGGGGCATCGCAGTCTCAGGAGGAACAGTCCCCCCAAATTTAAACATCTCGTGGTATAAGCTGTATACCTTGGAAGTTAAATAAATTCGGCTTTAAAATTGGTATTGTTATTTGCACCGCTAATTTTTATTATTCCACCGCTAATTATTGTAGTTGGCGACGGTGGCTTTAATGACGATTGTCGAAAACCACCGTTGTATGTATCGGTGGGGTGGACCGTATATGGTCAACCACCAACGTATATGACAGTGACTAACTCCATCTGGAGGAAGACGGCGTTAAAGGTAGGTAACCCACCATAGCTTTATACAGTGGCACCCACCCCAGCCACCTACGGTGGAGTAGGCTTGAGGGGATATGGTATGGGGTTTAATTTATGGGGGAGAGGAAGGTGACGGCCCGGACCGGCCCGAACCGGCTCGAGTAGTGAAGGTAGCCTGATCCGTACTGACCCAAAGAATATCAAAAATTCAAAAAAATGTCTGAAATGAATTGTTTTCCGGACCAGATATCCTCAATTTTTGTAGCTCTTGTACTCCCCTAATAGAACGGCCCGGACCGGCACAGACCGGCCCAAGTAGTGATGGTAGCCCGACCCGTGCTAACACAACCTCATTTTTTGTAGCTCTTGTACTCCCCTAATAGAACTTGAAATTTGCAACCAACATCCACAATTTCAATAATAGCGTACATTGGTGGGTCGAGACGGTCTGGACAAACGGGCATATTTAAGTATATCAAAAGGGAGACGGATAAAACCATGTTTCGAAAATGTCATAAGAAACAAACGTAGTTAAAACAATAAGATACATTGAATAACATATGTCATGAAATGAAAGACAAATAGACGGAGGTTGCAAGTCCAGGAAACATGAAAATGCTAATATCGCAGCCGACGACCACCGTCTCACCGGCGATAGGCTCTGTATCGTGCAATCCTGGCTGCGAACTGCTCGTCCCACCCATTGACTGAGGGATGGTGGTGCTGTGTCCACGTAGAGTACACGGGAGGTAAAGGGGATCCAGGAAATAACCAAATCTGCATAAAACGTATTGAAAAAAAAGAAATGAGAAGGGAAAAAACTCAATGTGAAGAAGGAAATGCATATGACATTCGAAACATACCGGTACGAAGTGGTTGCTGTTTCCGACTAAAGATATCCCATCTAACTCGTCGTACGACGATATGGACGGGCCTCCAGTGGCGTAAAGAAGGAGGCACAACATCGGCATCATCTGTGACAATATCACCAATGGACGTTGGTGCAGCGTGGCAAACACTTCGCCCATTATCGGAATCTCCATCCAATACATAGCATCATGACACGCACCAAAGTAATTGACCCTCATGAGAAGCTCATCCAAGGCAGGGTAGTAATGGTAGCGATTTGCATGCAACTGTAACTCAATGGCCAAATCCCGTCAAACCTGTGGCCATGCATCTTCACCCAAGTTCAGAAGACAAGCGAACGATCTATAACCACAATGACCATCACCTGCAATGTTCGTTACGGCTCGAATGAAAGTAATCATGAAGTCGTCGATGTTGCCTGTTCTCCAATCGAAACGTAGGTGAGGGAGATTATGAGGCAGAAGTGTATGAGGTGGTGTTGCTGGGATGTCTCCTCTAGACTTTGTCGTTGATCTCCCTCTGCACCGTCCACAGGAAGGACTGTGACCACGACCCCTTCCTCGTCCTCTTCCACGGCCAGTAGGAGTGTTGTCGCCGTGAAGTGGATTGGACCCAGTGCCCTCTTCATTTTGTGCAATTGTTTCACCGTCCGTAGATGAAGATCGTCCCCGTCCTTGACTTTGTCCCATCACAGATCCGCTGCTGCCATCTCTAGCGGCTCTACGCTCAGCCCGAGTACGCTCTCGTTCCCATGGCAGAGGGTTCGTTCGACAAGGGTTGGGAGTCCACGACCTCCCCGTCGGTCTACGGTCCTCGGGGTCAGGTGAAGTCAATGGTGTGTGGGAAGGACGATCGACATCGTTGAATGCTGAGGCGATCCTCCAACGAGTATCGTCGTCCATGGCTCCACTATGGAGCAACGTGATTAAGCGAGAGATCTCTACATCAGCTGTCGTGAGCGGCGTGTTATCATCTACATGGGCAACATAGGGACGATCATAATCCAATTGCTTCTAAAATATGTGAATATGGGACGGCCTTATCGGTATCTGCGCGTCCCGAGCAGCTTGCATTTCATGTGTGCAAGGGAGACTGAAGACGGTCCTCCAGTAACTATCTCGGCATGGCTGCAATGGCGGATCTGTTTCCATCTTCGTGTATATTTTGAACAACAGGTTAAAACATTCATTCGAAACAATATGTCAAACCCGATCGAACAACCAGAGGCCGTGCGAGTCTGTCGGCCAGGTGTTGTAAGCTCGCCCCATCGTGTTCTTCACTTCATCGATTTGGTCCTCCATTATTAGATCGATTGCTTTGATGACGTGAGTGAAGTCACCGATTGCAGAGTGGAGGGTGCTCTTTAGCACTGCATGTACGGACTCCGCCCTATAAAGAAAGACATCGGTCGTGCGTGCTGACATTTGAATAATTGATGGCGCAAATGGAATGAGGATAGAGAAGAATGACATACCTGTTCGTTGTTTTCGTACCAAAATGCTCTATAGTATCTGTCCATGCGCGAACAATGTTATGCGAGTAATCGCGCAACCACGTCGCCTCCAAATACGGCATCAACCCCTCAATGTGCCCCCACTCTGAATGCATACCCCTCCTTCGGGCGTCGAACGTATCATGCGGATCTGGATTCAAAGAGGCCATAACACGCGCTCTTAAAACGACCCGCGACGTCAAGATTCTTTGACTTTTTGAAAGCAGCTTCTTCGCATTTGCGGAGGATGTGTACTTTGCACAACATGTGTCTCATATTGGGAAACACCGATCGTAGTGCTGCGATGAGTCCCAGCTCCCGGTCGATGAAAAATACATTAGGCTGAGTGCCCCGCAAAAGGTACTGCAGCTCTTGTAATGCCCAAATGTACGTATCCGTGTTCTCATGCGACATGAAGCAGATGGCAATGACGAAGTTCTTCCCTGTGCAAGTGAAGCCAATGAACACACACAATGGGATCCCGTACCTGCACGATCACATATGTTAGTTGTTGCCCCTCCCTTTTTTTGAGAAGAGGATTTGTTACAAATAGAAACGTACGCATTTATCCTGTATGTGCTGTCGACGACGACAACGTATGGGAAGATGTGCAGCAGGTGGCGAGATTGTGAATGAGCGAAGAAAAGATCTTGAAGCTTGTTCGCATCATCAGGGGCTCTCCTTGTAGCGTAGAAGTACTTTCTCTCTCGCAATATGTGGAGAGCTTCTTGAGTGACTGTTCGGTCTCCTCTAGCTTCAGCTTTGAATTTTGCCCTAGCATTGTACACTTGTCGCCGTTATGTTACGAACAACGGCTTCTGTTTTGTAGTTGTCTTCTGTAATGTTGCTAAGATAGGCTTTGGTGGTGTACCAGCTACGGTGAGGGCTAATGTAGTCTCCAACTGTTCTTTATCCATTCGACCGAGGTATAGCCCAGTCTCCAACTGTGCCTTCCGTGAACTACATCTAATCCCCACTCGCCCCGCCTGAACTCTACCCCCGACAAGGCAAAAGGACACTTCTCTAGCTTTGAAATGCCCCTACGAGTGGTACGACTGGGCACATCACTAGCAACTCTTGGCCTCTTGCGTGGAATGTACTCACCGTACTTCTCACACGCGAGCAACACATTGCCACGTCTTGTACGAGTGCTTGCCCATGACCGCTTTATAGTGAGAACCATATTTCGCGGTAGGGCAACGCGACGACAATGATGTATCAAGTCATCACGATTTGACCACGTTTGCGTTGTGGTGAATTCCGCTGTGTAGTCGTGGAATACCCGACGACTCGTATCCATTTCGTTACACGAATCTGACATCGGGTCCGCTTGCTCTTCTAATGGATGATGTGTGGCGGTAAATACACTATATTTAGATCAAAATCCTATATGGAAATAGATTATGACCGTAATTAAAAGTAAAATCCTATATGGAAATAGACTACGATTGTAATTAAAAGTACGTACCGGTTCAGGTGTATGCGGACTTCCTTCTGACATTGTAGCAACTGTTGGTGGCGATGCGACGACAATTGTAGCTACTTTTGGTTATGTATTACCCGTGCGATGTTCGTTCTTATAGAGATTGGTTTCCACCGTCACACATCACGGTGAAATAATATGACCGTTGGGTCCTAGTCATACGCTCCTCCGGCCGCTTTCTAATGCGGGGGTCTACACCGTCACTTAAGACGATGAACACCGTGTCTCCCTACGGTACTCACCGTGGCCCTCTACGGTGGCCACCGTTGACGGCTACGGTCAGTACCGTCACTCTCTACGGTGCCTACTGTTGAGGAACACGGTGAGTACCGTTGAGTTCGACGGTAGTAAACCCTATATAATGAGCCCAATGCCATCGGCTGAAGTCGCCAAGTACGTGTCCACTTTAACGACGATAACACAAGCAACTTGTCGAGACCTCACGGTTGGGGCAACTGGCTCAATACTACCGTGAGGTCTTTGACAAGTTGCTTGAGTAATAGCTGTTATTCCCATAAAGAAAAAATATTGATTCTCTCACCAACATCCCTCTTCGAATAATTTTAACGGTAATAACATAAGCAACTTGTCGTGGCCACACGATTGGGGAAGCTGGTTCCATACTGTCGTGTGGCCGTAGACAAGTTGCTTGAGTAATATCTGTTATGCCCACAAAGAAAAAATACTGATCCTCTCACCAACAGCCCTCTCGGAATAATTTTAACGGCGATAACACGAGCAACATGTCGTGGCTACACGATTGGGGCAGCTGGTTCCATACTGTCGTGTGGCCGTAGACATGTTGCTTGAGTTATAGCTGTTACGTCAACAACAAAAAAATCGGTTCCGTTCAAACATTATTTTTTTTCCAGCTGGTTGATGTCTTTTGCACCTTGTCAACGCCCGTAGGATTTTCAACAAATAACTCAATCCTCTGGGTGTTGGCAAGTTGCACGAGACATCCATCATCTATTTGAGTAACTGTAACAAAATTCGAAAAGGGAGGGGCAACCCTATGGGGCTGCCCCTTTCTTTTGGGCGGAGGAAAAGCCACCGTGGAGTTTTGCGGTGTGCACCGCAGGAACATACGGTGTGCACCGCAGGACCTTAAGGTGTTCACCGTGTGGCCCTGCGGTGCACACCACAGTATCACACGGTGAACACCGTAAGTCCACACGGTGGCCACCGTTAGACTATACGGTTGGGTTTAGGCCCCTTATTTAAGACCGTCTAACCATGCTGCGGACGTGTGGAATAATAAAAAAATATAGATAACTAAAGTCTTCCATCGATCTGCAGGTGATTTCGATTACACGGTCACTTGGCGTTACCGTGACGAGCCATATTTTGTGAGGAATGTTATGCAAGCTTCGGAGGCTCCGACTCATATAACTTGGAAATCGAGACGACTGTCATTCTGCGCGTGTTGACGTACGTGGAGGAAGATCTGATAAATACATGCGCAATTGACATTAGTAACTTTGTATGCAAACTGCTACGAATGTTCAATCGACATACGAGAAGATTTTCGTTCAACGAGATCAAGGTTTGCTTATCGCGGAAGGAGACGTCGGCGTCAGTTGGTAGTTGTTAGATTTTTATTTTGAAGTATGTAATCCAAAAAATTTCGTAATTAATGACACTTTTGTAATCCGGGTAACTTTTATGATGAGTTTGCGTTCGGACAATTTTCAGGAAACCTTTTACCCCACGGTACCATGCCATTTCATTTATATTATAGAACTGCAAATAATACTACAACAAAATACTTACATCCCACAAAACAAAACGACAACTACCCATTTCAAAACAACGAAATCAACTCCCGACATCATGCAAGTCTACAAAATACCCACAACTACCAACAAACTCAGCTCCAACGCTTTGAAAGATCCTGATCTCCATTCTGTTGAATGCATACTTGGTCATAGTCTCATTCGTCGATTGCACTGCATTGTCTACGGTGTACTTCACTGCATCATGCAACTCAGACAAACGTTGGAGAAGAAACCGCCTATCAGACCAGTGAGTTCCCGAGCGGTCTTCTCGTAGTAGAACTCAGGGTTGGCCGTGATCACAGTCTCGTCTTGGACGCAGTACAGGTCAACGTACTCCAACCTTGTCCTTGCATCCTTGTCGTAACATGACACCTGAAAGAAACAACAGGGATACGCTTTCCAGCGTTTATGTTGACAGTTACACAAATGGTGTTCCCTAGGTCGAGTGAACTTTTCGACCACCATTTTGAACCGTTTTCCCCTTTTAGTTTCCCCGTCAAATATTTCTGTTGTCGGCATGTTTATCATTTTGCACCGTCGTCGGAGGGGGGAGGGTGCTCTTATAGCCATCCCACCGTCAGTGACGACGGTGGGCTTCTCCCTTTTCCACCCCATCCACCGTCAATGGAGACGGTGGTATACGGTGCACCGTAACCCTAAAGGGTGGCCTCCCTAACACTAAAGGGTGGCCACCGTTAGGGGTTACGGTGCACCGTAACCCCTTAACCGTAAATGGTTGCCACCATTTAGGGTTACGGTGCAACGTAACCCTACAGCGTGGCCACCGTAACCCTAAAGGGTGGCCCCTTCTAGGGTTGCTCGAACCCTAAGGTTTTAGGATTTTAGGGTTTTTACAGTACAAGACAAGACCACATATTTAGGGTTTGAAGTGGGTCTAATGTGGCGGAAATTGCTCATTACGCAGCTAAATAAAGTTCATCAATACATTCGTCCATTAATAACGATAAAACATTACAACATTTTCGACAATACACATCACATCCACAACTATTCGAAAGTACTGTCATCTAGTCTAGTCCAGGTCCTACAGAACAACTACCAACAGACTCCTCCACAATATCCTTCAATATCTAAATCTCTAAATAATTCCACGCGTACTTCTTCAATCTTCTATTCGCAGGACCCAGTACTTCATTCATTGTGACTTTCGCTATCCATAATGCGCAAGCTAACCGGACACCGTCAAAAGCATCACTGATAAGGTCCTTGATTTTCTCAACAACATCTCGATAGTACCCCTCCGGATCAGCAGTGTACGTCGACTCTCCCTCCAAGCAATCCAGATCAACTGGCTCTGAAAACGAGAAACTCTCCCCATCAAAACAGACGACACGAAAAAGACAGCATGGAAATTCCATCCACTTGCGATGCTTATAGTTACAGAAACAATCCTCGACCGGGCGAGTATATTTGTCGACTTTTATTTCGAATCGTTTACCCTTCCTCGTCTCCCTCGTAAGTCGTACTGTTTTAACCGACATTTCGTTGTGAATAAGTGGAACAGAACGGGATTTCAACTTTATAGGGATAGCTACCGTCTGAAGTAACGATGCTACCAACCGTATATCAATACGACGATCACCGTAGGAACATACGGTGGCTACCGT
This sequence comes from Persicaria maculosa, assembly GCA_963922045.1. NCBI lineage: Eukaryota > Viridiplantae > Streptophyta > Magnoliopsida > Caryophyllales > Polygonaceae > Persicaria > Persicaria maculosa. Next base: position 60,429,012 of record OY998267.1, read on the forward strand.
ACCCACAGACGGTGGTCACCGTATGCCCATACGGTACTTTCACCGTATGGTTTTTGCGGTGACCACCGTATACACCTGCGGTGAATATCAACATCGCTACAAAAAAGGGGAAGAAGGGAAGAGAAGCCGCATACCACACTTGGAGATGTCAGATGATAGTAGTGAAAACTCCAACAATGATGAAATACACCATGGGACACTTGAAGAATTTGAGGCAGTGTTGTACACTGGGAGCCCACGTTCGAAGACGGTGGAGTCGATGATAAAGACGCTATTCGAGGAGAATCGTTCGTTGCTCGTTGAAAACCAGCAACAACGGTGGCGTATCGATATATTTGAGAGGCGTGTCATGGCGCTGGAAGAGGAGAATAAGAAATTAAACGTTCAGTTGCCAAAGTCAAGCTAATTGTTATGACTTTCGTTCTTGTTTAAGTGTTATTCATATCAAGTACGTTTAGACAATGTTGTCTGCAAGTTAATTTTCATATATGTGGTTCATGTATTTCTAAATTCAATTTACCTATATTTATGAAAAATATATATATCTATATAAACGGACAACGAAAAGCAGTCATCAAACAACGAAAAGGCCGAATTGGGAAGCTACAATTTCCATACAACCAACATAACCAATATAAAACGAAGTAAAAAGGTCCAACAATGTATCACTGGGGATGATCTAACCAATAACGCTCGTACATGCGTCGAATGTGATGCTCGTGAGAGATACGCCTTGTGCCAGCAGTTGGTTGATCTCCTCGTCGGTCGCGCGGTAGGAAATCTTCTCTAGTGTCGGCGTCGCGGCTTTAGATGGCAGTGGGGGCACTCCGACAGTGGGGGGCAGTGGTGGAGGCGGGATGATGGGCTCGGATCGTTTAGTGTCAGGGAGAAGGTAAGGGTGATAGATCTTGTGAAACCAATGCAGATAACCATCGACAACACCATAGGGGTACTCATTGGTAGTCTGCGGGATGTCTGACATGTCGTATAAGTGATGAAATCTGTTTGCCCAGTGGTTGTCTTGCTGCGAGAAGGTGGCCTCCTTCTTGCCCTTCAGTGACTTTTGTTTGTGTACACTCGTGGGTCTAATCGGGCTAGAGGGAATGTGTTGAATACGACTGAACTGACACGTCACTCGGTCAGGCATGTACGGCTCTTCCTCGAACAACCAACGGATGCTGCCCCTGTATTGTGACAGACGGAGATGGTTGTCGAAGTCTATATTCCTGCCAAAGGGCATGAAATCGATCTGCAAATATAAGACATTGTTTATTAGTTTGTACATGTAAATTTAAAAGTATACAAAGAAAATGTAGACGGCGTATGTATATGTTGGACATACCTCGTCGACAGTCATCTCGTCTAACCTCAGACGCAGCTCCGGCAACCGCAACACTTGGGGCCCTCCATCTCTATTGGAGGTCCACGACGTTGCCAACTCCAAATATCGCACGTCGTGACGTGGATCCCGCGCAAGTCTCCAACTCAGTGTCATGTGGCCTCTAAACACTGGAAAATACAGCCATATCCATACCTACAACGACATTGACCATCAGACGATTACTTAATATAACAGGAAATGTCTACATGTACTATTGATCACAGTGTTGATAAAGTACCTGCATGAGCAACATACAACCATCCATGTCCTTGGCTAGCTGTCTCGTTGCCTCTCCCAATCCCCGGTATAAGCTGGAGAGAATACCTGTCGCCAAAGATAACTGCGGAATCCGATGGGCCTCTGTGAACCAAAGAAGAACTTCCGGTCGCACTCTACTGTTCAATTTCTCTATGGACAACGTCACCGATGTAAGAATCCCCATAACTGCGGCAGCAATCCACTCCTCATCATGCTGGCGGGGGACACCCTACCGATCCCTCTAGTGCATAGGTGCTATTGCCTCCAAGAGTGCATTAACACTCGAACCTCCGTGGCCGTCGAAAGTCTTCTGCTGCAGCGGTGTAAACCCATACATCTGTCCGACTAGAGCCTTCCAGACCTCGTCCGCCTCAAAAGATGAGCACTCATCCCCATCCATCGCGAAACCCATAATGAACATCACATCGTGCAATGTGATCGTAATCTCTCCCCAAGCAAAGTGGAAAGTGTTAGTCTTAGGGTGCTAGTGCTCAATAAATGCACTGATGAGAGTATGGTCCACGCACTCCCACGAGAAGTCCCACAACTACCATAACCCACTGTCCCAAACAGCAGTGAACCACGTATCCTCCCCATCCTCCTCCACTAAGTCAACAGAAGATTTGTTACAAATAGAAACATACGCATTGGTCCTGTATGTGTTGTCGACGACGACGACGTATGGGAAGATATGCAGCAGGTGGCGAGATTGTGAATGAGCGAAGAAAAGATCTTGAACCTTTTTCGCATCATCAGGGGCTCTCCTTGTAGCGTAGAAGTACTCTCTCTCTCGCAATATGTGGAGAGCTTCTTGAGTGACTGTTCGGTGTCCTCTAGCTTCAGCTTTGAATTTTTCCCTAGCATTGTACACTTGTTGCCGTGATGTTACGAACAACTGCATTCGTTTTGTAGCTGTCTTTTGTAATGTTGCTAAAATCGGATTTGGTAGTGTACCAGCTACGGCGAGGGCCAATGTAGTCTCCAACTGCTCTTTATCCATTCGACCGAGGTATGGGTATCTGTCCAACCTAGTTGGAAGGTCATGGTTGGGCCTTCTGTGAACTACGTCTAACCCCCATTCGCCCCGCTTGAACTCTACACCCGACAAGGTGAAAGGACACTATTCTAGCTTTGAAATGGCCCTGCGAGTGGTACGACTGGGCACGTGATATACATATTTGTACCTCTTTTTATTGCATCTTTTGACTTCATATTTCATTCGATTTCCAAAGAAAAGGTTCAAAATAATATACACTTGTGTAAGAATGAGCTAACGTGCAAGAAATAGAGTCTGCACAAGTTTTGATCAAATTATGTAGGAATTCAAGCAAAATCGGAGTCAAAACGGAGAAGCCAAGGAAAGCTGAATAGAGGTCGAAATCAACCCACATGGTCGATATCGACTACAGAACATCGACACAAAACTTAGTGTCGAGACAAACCATCACACAACAGAAGAAAAGCACTCGATATCGATCTCCATACATCGATATCGACCTGAACCCAGGAATCGAGAGAAGCTGAGCTTGTCGAGCAGAAATAGAGAGGTCGAAATCGACCTTCCTGGTTGATATCGACCATACTTCGACTTGGATTGGACACGCTTTTTGAGACACGGATTGGCCATTCTATCTTCAAAGGCACGGATTATCTTGTAACTTTTGATAGATTGTAGCTGAGAGTTTTTACCTTTTTTACCTTAGAGATTTATCAAGTTGTTCAGAGTTTTATCAAAATAAAAGATCTCTCCTACTTATTTGGATAGAGTTTATAGTTTAGATAGAAGATAAAATCATTGACTAACAAGAGTTAGTAGCCTATAAATAAAGCCTTAGGAGGCTGACATTCAATCATCCAATTTTGAATCCATTCACACATCGACAGACACAGACATACATTCAATAGAGTTAGAGTTAGGAAGAAGCTTTAGGGTTTGGCGTTTGCGAGAGCCGACGTTGAGTTGTAAAGTTTCGAAGTTTTTAATGCAAGTTTCTTTTATATCAATGATGTTTCCGACCATGAGGTGCGAGTAGTCTCCCGAAGCTTCTAGGGTCGGGGTGAGCCCGACATTAGCCATGCGTGCCAGAGGTAAGTGTTAGATGTTGATATCGTTGTGTCTATATCATCTCCTACGATTCTATGTTTAGTCCTAATCAAAAGAAAAGGGATTCATGCTAACAACTTGAGTTATAAACATAAAATTGGTAGAGACAATTAGGTTTATTTCAAAGAGTAATCCTAAGAGTTGGTGTACAGCGAAAGCTCGTCCCTCGGGTGAAATAGCACAATTGTCCGTCTTATTTGCCTTATCGCATTCATTGGTTAACGTTGTGGTAAACCCTAATCCTAGCAGTTGCTTTTTATATAGTTTATACAACAAAACACCTGTCTTTATTCTATTCATCGCTTCTTATTCATCCTTGAATCTTCGGCCTTTCTTTGCCGACAAAAACCTAACAACTTTGCAGGAAACGACATCAATATTGACCCCCAGACGTCGATGTCGACCACTTGCTTCGTCGACAGTGTTCTGAGTCGACCACGATCATCCTGCATGAGTTACTGAGATCGATATCGACCCCCAACGTCGAAATCGCCCACCCCTGTGTCGACTGGCATTCTTCTGAGCCAGTCGTTCTCGTTAACTTACATCGATATCGACCTACTCTAGTCGATATCGACTGCCGTTTTTTCTCTGCATGTCTTCTGTTGCAGAAAGGATCAACAGCCACGATCGACATCGAGCACCAAGGTCAAAATCGAGGCTTCTGATCGACCAAAGATGTGAGCTTTCCGACGCTACTAGGATCCCGCAGACACGCCTCCTCGTGGATCGATCCTGACTACCCTTCCACTACAACGGGAGGAAGTCTTGTAATTATTTGCATAGGCTAGGAGTCGGTTTGCATTTATATATCTTTATATTTGTGTTTGAAGAACTCGATTTCCTCCTATTAACAAATTGGTGTCGTTACCGGGGAGGCAATCAATCGCGCCCTAGTAGTCTATCTCACGTTTCTATCTGGTTTGGCCCTGCAGGTGTATGCGACGCGCTGATCGCCCACCTGAATTCGAAGGAGTAGACGACCCTGAACGCTATCTCCATCTAAGAGCCCAAGCTCAAAGAATCATGGTAGACAACGCGAACCAGACTTAGCTAATTGAGAAACTAAGAAAGCAAGTGGAGGACTTAACAAATAGAGAGGCGACACTTAAAGAGCGTGCATATAGGGAGGAGGAAGGCCGGTGGCAAATAGAATCCTAAATCAATGCCCTCCCATGGAACGCAAAGCAATACATACACCACGCGCTCACAGTGCCTGAATCGGCGATTCTTATCCCTGCTTCTAACTTTGAAATTAAGCCAAATTTTCTTACTGAAATTAGAAGACATCAATATGAAGGAAAACCTAATGAATGTCCTATGGCATAGATATCAACCTTCTTAGACCTCTGTGATACTATTGCCGATGGACAGAGTCATGAATATGTCCAACTAAAAGCTTTTCGATGGTCCCTTACAGGTAAAGCATTGCAGTGGTTGGAGAGCTTAGCCTCAAGATCGCTCTGCACCTGGAATGAAGTCAAGGACGTGTTCCTCAACAAGTTCTTCCCTCCATCAAAGATGGCGTTGATCCAAAAGAAAATCACGACTTTCAAACAAAATCCTGGTGAGGCTCTGGCGACTGTTTGGGAAAGGTTTAAGGACCTACTACGATCATGCCCAACGCATAGCCAACCACCGTACGTGATTCAAGAGATTATTTACAATGCTCTTGATGCTGCAACCAAAGAGAGGATCAACACCTACACCTCCTATGGCTACCTTGAACTCGCTCCACAAGAGGCTTGGGACACCATAGAGAGGTTGGTGGAGTTCGACAACACATATGGGACTCCAAAGGCTTCCAACACATCATCATCGTCTAGGCCTGCTCCATCTATGCCATTATATGAACCCTCTGAGGTGATCCATCCAGATGTGAATGAGCAATTCCATAGAGATCAACTTCGAAAGCTCCAAAAGCAAGTGAGGTTCCTTTCAGCGAACCAAGATTGCATCGAATGCGGATCGCAGCGGCACACCACCGTCGAGTGTCCCCATGCTAAACAAGTACAACTAGCGGAGACTCACCAAAAGGCGCGCTACATGAGGAATCCCAATCGTCAAGGGTACCAAAACTGGGGAAATCAACCACCCCAATACAACCCTAGGGATCCTCCATCCTATAGAGCTCCTGGGCACCCGGAGAAAGACCAACGGAAGGATGATCTTCATCTTATCCTGGACGAAATGAGGCAGAATCATGCGGAGAATAAGGGAGCACTACATCATCTTACCGCAAGATTCTGGGAGATGGATGTATGGAAGAAAAACATAGAAACCCAACTGGGTCAATTGGCGGTACAAATCCCTAATCCGTCCGGAACGTTCCCTGGGCAACCAACTACAAATCCTAAGGGGCAATCCGGGATGGGCCATGTCGCAGCCATGCAACTAAGGAGTGGCAACAAATTACAAAAGCCACGAACGGAATCGGAGGAGAAAGCAGTAGATCAAGCCGATATCGACAAACAAGTCGATGTCGAGCCAAACATCAAAATCGACCACCAGGTCGACACCCAAGTCGACGTCGAGGCCACTGCAAAGCCTTCAGCCACAACAGAGGTTGACATCGACCATCCCGGTCGATATCGACCAAGTCCCAATCGACATCGATGTCCAACAGGCCCCTCCGACCACCGTTTTGGCTCCTCCACCAAAGAAGAGGTTGCCCTTCTGATAATGCATATCGTAGATAAGCATTATAGGCATTTTTAGGCTAGTTAGGTTGCATTTAGTTAATGAATTGGAGTTAAAGTGCATCTGACGATTATTTGTGAGTATTTTTACACGCGTGCAGCGGCCGCGACACCTATGCCGCGGCCGCCGCATTGGTCAATTGAATGCCGCGTTTTGATTAGCGAAACCCTAGTTATTTGTTATTTCATTTTGGTTCGGCTTAGACTTTTGAAAGGCCGATTGTTATTAGTTTTCAAGGACTTCATTTTTCATTCTACGTTCTATCAGACAAATTAGAGATTGAGCGATGTTTACCATGAGGAACTAAACTCATCGGTTCTGCCTGCAATTTGAAGCTTTATTTGGATTGATTGTGAGTTTCTAATTCTCGTTCCTTAATTCTGCTATTGAATGCTTCAACTTCTTTGTGATTATTGAATTATTGTGTTGTTCTATCTAGCCCGCGCAACTAGTTAGAGTCAATTCAATTGCTAGGATTTTGTAGATTCCTGATTGCGAACCTTAACCCAAGTAGCAAACTTATCCCTTTAGGGCTGATTGAACTAATTGGATAGGTAGAAAGTTGAATGTGTTGTTAAATCCCTCTTTAGGGACTGCAAATACCTTGGCTAATCTCTGAACTTAAAGCTATCAATTGGGTTAAATCCTTCTTTAGGGACTGTTCGATTGATAAGGGTTGCTAGGACTGATTGGACTAGTAACTATATTAGGTCCATAAAGTTACAAGGATCGCTTCAACCAAATAAAGTGGAAAATTATAGGTAGAACTACTTCTCTCATTTGTTTGAATCACAACCGTTTACTCTTGCCTTTCATAAATTGCTTTGCTCTCACAAACCCCCCCATCTGGTTACTTAATCGGCACTTGAATCATACTTGAGCAACAAATCTCCCTGTGGATCGACCTCTTACTTATTGCTATACTAGCTATAGGTTTGAGTTTACTTTGACGGATCAACGACAGGTTTCCCCTCCGTCAAATTTGGCGCCGTTGCCGGGGATTTTTATTGATTCTTGTGTGTTTTTGTGCTGATTTTTGGTGTGGACCGTCTTATATGGTCCATACCCGTGCTACTAATTCTTCTTTGTTTCCATTTGATTCAGAGATTGAAAGAACCGTTTCTTCCTTAAGGCGAGAAACTCGTGATCGTTCTCACGGATTACCTTTTGATCAAGGAAACACTACAGAGATGGCTAACGAAGCGAACCGCACTCTTAGGGAGCTTTCTGCTCCTGACTTGACACAGCAGCCCCTAGCAATCTAATTCCCTGCGCTATGGGAAGGAGTCAACTTTGAGCTGAAATCTGGGGTGATTCATCTTCTACCCAAGTTCCATGGGTTGAGTGGGGAGGACACCCACAAGCATCTATCTGAGTTCCATACGGTGGTAGTTGGGATGAAACCTGAGAACGTTACTGAGGATCAAATCAAGCTGAGAGCCTTCCCCTTCTCTTTGAAAGATGAGGCGAATGAATGGTTCTTCTACCTACCTCATGGGACTATCTCTACTTGGGCTGAGATGAAGAGAGTCTTTCTGGAGAAGTACTTGTTGTTGCAGGAGGATTGATATGTCAAGTAATTACAAATATAAAGATGTAAATAAATGTAAACCAACTCCTGGCCTAAGCAAATAATTACAAGACTTCCTCCCGTCGTAGTGGAAGGGCAGTCAGGATCGATCCACGAGGAGGCGTGTCAGCGGGATCCTAGTAGCTTTGGAAATCTCAAGTCTGCGTCGACCAGTAGCCTCGATTTCGACCTTGGGCCTCGATGTCGACCTCGGCTGTCGATGTTCTCTGCAACAGAAGACCTGCAAAGACAAAAACAAGTGGTCGATATCGACTGGTGGGGGTCGATATCGATGTCAGTTCACGAAATCGACTGGCTCAGAAGACTGCCAGTCGATACAGAAGGGTCGATATCGATGTATGGTGTCGATATCGATGCCTACAGAAGTTTCCCAGGAGTCTCGAGATCGACTCAGAAAACCGTCGATCTATCAGTTTGGTCGATATCGACCTCTGCTGTCGATATCGATGTCTTTCCTGCAGTGGGTTAGTTCTTTTGTCGGCAAAGAAAGGCCGAAGACTTTAGGATGAAAAGAGAAGCAATGAATAGAAATAACAGTGGGTTTTTATGTGTATAAACTATGTAAAAAGCAACTCCTAGGATTAGGGTTTACCACAACGTTAACCAATGCATGCGATGAGATAAATAAGACGGACAATTGCGCTATTTCACCCGAGGGACAAGCTTTCGCCGTACACCAACTCTTAGGATTACTCTTTCAAATAAACCTAATTGTCTCTACCAATTTTATGTTTATAACTCAAGTTGTTAGCATGAATCCCTTTTCTTTCGATAAGGACTAAACATAGAATCGTAGGAGGAGAGATAGACACAACGATATCAACATCAAATACTTACCTCAAGCGCGCATGGCTAACGTCGGGCTCACCCCGACCCTAAGAGCTTTGGGGAACTACTCGCTTCTCATCATGGGATTCATCATCAATTGAATGGAAGAAACTTGTATTAAAATAAACTCCGAAGCTTTACAACTCAACGTCAACTTTCGCAAACGTCAAACCCTAAAACTTCTCTCTAACTCTAACTCTATTGTCTATGTCTTGTTAATTGATTGTATGAAAGATTATTGGATGCCCTAACAAATCAGCCCTAGGGCTTTATTTATAAGCTACTAATCCTCGCTATCCAAGGATTGTATCTCCTATCTAAACTAATAACTCTATCCGAACAATTAGGATAGGTCTTTTATTTTGATAAAACTTAAAGGAACTTAAAAGTAAAAGATAAATAAACTTCAGCTGCCATCTATCTTGAAAGTATGAGATAATTCCGTGCCTCCTTGAAGATATAGTTCCAATCCGCATTCGAAATCGAGTCTATCTTCTGTCGAGATAAGGGGTCGATATCGACACCAGAGGTCGATATCGAGGTCTCTGTTCCTGCTCGACTTGTTCAGCTCTGGTCGATTTCTATGTTGAGGTCGATATGGGGGTCGATATCGACACTGGGGGTCGATATCTGAGTCTAGGGTCGATATCTACCTCTTCTCAGCTTCACTTGATGTCTATGTTGAGGTCGATATCTATGTTGAAGGTCGATATCTACCTCAGAGGTCGATATCTGGGTCTAGGGTCGATATCTACCTCTTCTCAGCTTCACTTGGCTTCTCCGTTTTGACTCCGTTTTCGCTCGAATTCCTGCATGGTTAGCTTAAAACATGTGCAAACTCTATTTCTTGCATTTTAGCCCATTCTTACACAAGTTTATATTCTTTTGAACCCTTTTCTTTGGAAATCGAATGAAATACGAAGTCAAAAGATGCAATAAAAGAAGGTGCAAATGTGTACATCAAAACACCCCATACTTAGACTTGCTTGTCCTCAAGCAATAACCAAGCAATAACCAATACCTACAACACATCCTTCAAGTCTTCGCCTTTGTCAAAAGCAACATCATACGTGGTAGCAAAGCAAAGCAAGTGAATTTAACGTCATAGCACATATTTTGGCGATCCGTAGGCATATGCAAATTTAATCCAACCTCACAGGGATAATGTGTTTGCACTCAACTCTCATGTGTTTAGGCTATGAAGATCACTCTCAACTCAATTCCATATACAATCTCATAAACATTGCAATTTATAATGATCCACTTCGCAACCAATTATGAAAATGCAATAAGAATCATCAGGAGGACTTTCGCTCAATGGAAGACTTCATAGAAGACTCCATTCGGCGGGGTTGTAATGGGGCTTGGTATGAAATAAAGGGTATGGAATTATTTGGCTATGTGGTGCTTTTCAAATTCGGGAATCAAGACTTCTAAATCTCAACACTTGCATTACCCAAACCATAACTCTTCAATATAATGCTCTTAAAGATGCATTCCATCAACCCTTCTTCCAAGTTCTAATACACCTCTCAAAAATATAACATTCGTATGAATAAAAACTTAAGGATTTTGGCTCATGCACTTTATATATATACATATATTTTTTTCGGATTTTTTTTTCCGAACATAATAATAAACTATGTGCATTTATATGGTGAGCCAAAACATCCTTTTACAAGATATGACAAAATGTAAATATGTACCATCCTATAATTTCCTTGCTTACAACTAGACATTATGCTCTTTTCTTTCCACAAGGCATTAGTCTAACCAATCTAAGTCTCAATTCCCAAATTGGGGTCAGGCTCAATTCGGCTAGGGATAATTTTGTGGAGTTTGCAATTCAGGCTCAGGCTAATGTTCTGGCTTCAAGCAGGGATAATGCAGGGTAGGTAAAGAGAGGATAAAATTGGCTTAAAAGATGCCTCCATCATTTAATTCTCGTAAACACAAACACATATATGCATTGGTTTTGAATAACTATCACAACATTTAGAGATGCATAGGACGAGTAAATTCACTCAAGAAAGCGGAGGGATTTTTGATGTTCTCCCTATAGGTCAAAATTCTCACAAGGACAATTTTTGTTGGATTTGCTTTTTAGCCTAGGATCATATGTGCTCAATTTCATCACAAGTTCACAATCTACATAAAAATTTAAAGACTTAGGCTAAACCATCCAAATATGCCATAGAGTTTACATGATCAAGTCAGCTATTGAGTTTTCATCATAGGACATCTAAGTAGGGTAAAGAAAAATAAACTTAAAAATAAACATGCATTTTTTTGTATTTTTGACATTTTTCTATATTTTTGGATTTTTGACATTTTATAAAAGTAAAACTAAGAACAAAAATTTAAACATGAATGCAATGCGAAGAAGAAACCAAGTTATGACCATAAGACATATCTTTCCCCCACCCCATACTTAAAATATACAGTGTCCTCACTGTATTAAAAAGAAGAACAAGGGTAGAGAGAGACTTACAGTGCAACCTGCGGATTCAGGTTGATTTCAAGTGAGGTCGATGCCAGAAGTCGATATCTAGGTCAGTGGTCGATGTCGACTGCATCTGTCGAAGTCGAGGAAGAAGATGAAGACAAGGGCTGCCTGATTGGGGTCGATATCGAGTATTAGGGTCGATATCGACCTTTGCTTTTCGCTCCTGAGTCCTCGATGTCGACTCCAGGAGATGGCTTGACCCTGGGGGGGTCGATTTCGACTGGCCTGGTCGATTTCGACTGCCTCTGCAGAAACTTCTTTTCTTCTTCGTCGTTCCTTTTGCTTGATAACCTGAAATCTTTGTTAGGAATATAGATAAAGCACGAATTATCTCAGTCTTAAAAGTTTCAAACAGCCAAAACTTAAGTCCTAAAAACCATCTATGCGAAATTTAAATGTTTTATGTACATGCTCTAGATTTTTGAGTCGCTAGGCCGACTTCTCCGTCAATTCTTCATGACCCTTTTATGTAGGGACCCTTCGAGCGTGAGCCTTCTCCTGGATCATCTAGGTCCTTTGGGTAGCATCTAAGTTCGGCGACCAAGGCTTCTTCATCATTAGGTTCTTCTTTGGGTGCTTTTCTTCTCTTTCTTGACCTAACTTTAGCAATATAGGCAAACCATGGAGCTTTGACCCTCTCTTTAGTAGATTTATCAATAATTGGTTTAATTGATTCATCAATAATGGACGGAGGAGGGTTAAGATTCATACCTGGGCTTACCTGTTTGGGTCCGAAACACAAATCTTCGGGCTGAGGGGTGGTCGATTTCGACCAAGGAGGGTCGATTTCGAGTGCTATGGTCGATACCGACATGTGGGGGTCGATATCGACCTCCGTGACCCCATACTTAAGTTCATGGCAGCGATCTGGCATTCTCGATTTCGACCAAGGGGGGTCGATTTCGATGCTTTTAGTCGATATCGACTGGTTCCAGTCGATGTCGACCCTGCTTGCTGTTTCCGTCCTCGCCAACAAGAATTTTCTAAGCTTTTCTTTGGCCGGCGAGAGGACTACTTGCTCCAGGTGCTTTGTTTCGCTCATGGTTGGGTTGAGAGAGAATTCTATCACTTCGTTCCCTATAGTAAAGGTTAGTAACCCTCGACGTACATTGATAGTGGCATCAGCAGTAGCTAAGAAAGGCCTACCAAGTATAATAGGCACTACAGGATCTTCAGGCATCTCCAATACAATGAAATCAGTAGGCACAAAGAACTTACCTACCTTTACCGGAACGTCATCAACTATACCTGTGGGTCTGACGAATGAGTTGTCAGCCATATAGAGTTTCATGTCCACAGGTTCAAGCGCACCAATGTTTACCTTTCGCCAAATAGAAAGAGGCATGAGACTTACACTTGCCCCTAGGTCACATAGGGCTTTATAGCGATGTTGGCCAAGTCCCACGGTGATTGCAAACTTCCCTGGATCACTCTTCTTCTCAGGGAAGTCCATCTTTGAGCACTCCTCTGCGATCTCTGCCATGGACCTCTTCTTGCTTAGGATGTCTTTGAGGAATCTCACATAGGCGGGCATCTCGCTTAGGGCTTCTGTAAGAGGGATAGTAACGTTGAGCCCTTGAAGTATCTTTATGAAGCGCCTAAACTTGCCTTTGGTGGGATCCTCCAATGCTTTGGAAGGGAATGGCAACGTCTTCTTTGGTGGAGGGGCCAAAACGGTGGTCGGAGGGGCCTGTTGGACATCGACTGGAATGTGGTCGATATCGACTGGAATGGTCGATTTCGACCTCTGTTGAGGCACTGATGGCTCTGCAGTGTCATCGACATCGACCAGGGTGTCGAAGTGGTGGTCGATATCGACCTCTGGATCGACATCGACTGGTCTGTCGACGTCGACTGGGTCTGCTGCTCTCTCCTCCGTCTCCGTCCGTGGCTTTTGTATTTTGGTGCCACTCCTTAATTGTATGGCTGCGACATGGCCCGTCCCGGATTGTCCCTTAGGATTTGTGGTGGGTTGCCCAGGGAGTGTTCCGGACGGCCTAGGGATTTGTGCCGCCAATTGACCCAGTTGGGTCTCTACGTTCTTCTTCCAAATATCCATCTCCCCAATCCTTGTGGTAAGGTGATTGAGTTGAGAGTGGATTGCATTGTTGGATTGATCATTCTTAGCTTGGTTCCGCCTGATTTCGTCCAACACAAGTTGAAGATCATCCTTCTTTTGGTCTCTCTCCGGGTGCCCAGGAGCTCTATAAGGCGGAGGGTCCCTAGGGTTGACCTGGTTCCTTTGTGGTTGATGGAACCTTTGGTCTCCCCAATATTGGTGATTGGGACCCCTCATGTAGCGCGCCTCTTGGTGAGTCTCCGCTAGGTGTACTTGTTCGGCATGTGGGCACTCGATGGTGGTGTGCCGCTGCGATCCGCATTCGATGCAATCTTGGTTCGCTGAAAGGAACCTCACTTACTTTTGGAGCTTTCTAAGTTGATCTCTGTGGAATTGCTCCTTCACATCTGGATTGATTACATTGGAGGGTTCATATAAGGGCATAGATGGGGCAGGCCTTGATGATGATGATGTGTCGGAAGCCTCAGGAGTCCCATATGTGTTGTCAAACTCCACTAACCTCTCTATGGTCTCCCAAGCCTCTTGTGGGGCGAGTTCAAGGTAGCCATAAGCGGTGTAGGTGTTGATTCTCTCCTTTGTTGCAGCGTCAAGAGCATTGTAAATGATCTCCTGAATTACATATGGTGGTTGGCCATGCGTCGGGCATGATCGTAGAAGATCCTTGAACCTTTCCCAAACAGTCGCCAGAGCCTCACCAGGCTTTTGTTTGAAAGCCGTGATTTTCTGTCGGATCAACGCCGTCTTAGAAGGAGGGAAGAACTTGTTGAGAAACGCGTCCTTGACTTCATTCCAGGTGCGGAGCGATCTTGGGGCTAAGCTTTCCAACCACTGCAATGCTTTACCTGTAAGAGACCAGCGAAAGGCTTTTAGTTGGACATACTCAAGACTTCGTCCATCAGCAATAGTATCACAAAGGTCTAAGAAGGTAGAAATATGTGCCATAGGGCACTCATTAGGTTTTCCTTCATATTGATGCCTTCTAATCTCAGTTAAGAAGTTAGGTTTTATTTCAAAATTAGAGGCAGGGATAAGAATTGCCGATTCAGGCACTGTGAGAGCGGGGTGCATATATTGCTTGGCATTCCTAGGGAGGGCATTGATTTGGGCTTCTATTTGCCTCCGGCCTTCCTCCTCCCTATCTGCACGCTCCTTAAGTGCCGCCTCTCTAGTCGTTAAGTCCTCAACCTGCTTCCTTAGTTGTTCAATAAGTTCTGCTTGGTTCGCGTTTTCCGCCATGATTATTTGTGCTTGGGCCCTTAGATGGAAATAACGCTCAGGGTCTTCTACTCCTTCAAATTCAGGTGGGCGATCAGCGCGTCGCATACACCTGCAAGACCAAACTAAGTAGAGACGTGAGATAGACTACTAGGGCGCGATTGATTGCCTCCCCGGCAACGGCGCCAATTTGTTGTTGCAGGAGGATTGATATGTCAAGTAATTACAAATATAAAGATGTAAATAAATGTAAACCAACTCCTGGCCTAAGCAAATAATTACAAGACTTCCTCCCGTCGTAGTGGAAGGGCAGTCAGGATCGATCCACGAGGAGGCGTGTCAGCGGGATCCTAGTAGCTTTGGAAATCTCAAGTCTGCGTCGACCAGTAGCCTCGATTTCGACCTTGGGCCTCGATGTCGACCTCGGCTGTCGATGTTCTCTGCAACAGAAGACCTGCAAAGACAAAAACAAGTGGTCGATATCGACTGGTGGGGGTCGATATCGATGTCAGTTCACGAAATCGACTGGCTCAGAAGACTGCCAGTCGATACAGAAGGGTCGATATCGATGTATGGTGTCGATATCGATGCCTGCAGAAGTTTCCCAGGAGTCTCGAGATCGACTCAGAAAACCGTCGATCTATCAGTTTGGTCGATATCGACCTCTGCTGTCGATATCGATGTCTTTCCTGCAGTGGGTTAGTTCTTTTGTCGGCAAAGAAAGGCCGAAGACTTTAGGATGAAAAGAGAAGCAATGAATAGAAATAACAGTGGGTTTTTATGTGTATAAACTATGTAAAAAGCAACTCCTAGGATTAGGGTTTACCACAACGTTAACCAATGCATGCGATGAGATAAATAAGACGGACAATTGCGCTATTTCACCCGAGGGACAAGCTTTCGCCGTACACCAACTCTTAGGATTACTCTTTCAAATAAACCTAATTGTCTCTACCAATTTTATGTTTATAACTCAAGTTGTTAGCATGAATCCCTTTTCTTTCGATAAGGACTAAACATAGAATCGTAGGAGGAGAGATAGACACAACGATATCAACATCAAATACTTACCTCAAGCGCGCATGGCTAACGTCGGGCTCACCCCGACCCTAAGAGCTTTGGGGAACTACTCGCTTCTCATCATGGGATTCATCATCAATTGAATGGAAGAAACTTGTATTAAAATAAACTCCGAAGCTTTACAACTCAACGTCAACTTTCGCAAACGTCAAACCCTAAAACTTCTCTCTAACTCTAACTCTATTGTCTATGTCTTGTTAATTGATTGTATGAAAGATTATTGGATGCCCTAACAAATCAGCCCTAGGGCTTTATTTATAAGCTACTAATCCTCGCTATCCAAGGATTGTATCTCCTATCTAAACTAATAACTCTATCCGAACAATTAGGATATGTCTTTTATTTTGATAAAACTTAAAGGAACTTAAAAGTAAAAGATAAATAAACTTCAGCTGCCATCTATCTTGAAAGTATGAGATAATTCCGTGCCTCCTTGAAGATATAGTTCCAATCCGCATTCGAAATCGAGTCTATCTTCTGTCGAGATAAGGGGTCGATATCGACACCAGAGGTCGATATCGAGGTCTCTGTTCCTGCTCGACTTGTTCAGCTCTGGTCGATTTCTATGTTGAGGTCGATATGGGGGTCGATATCGACACTGGGGGTCGATATCTGGGTCTAGGGTCGATATCTACCTCTTCTCAGCTTCACTTGATGTCTATGTTGAGGTCGATATCTATGTTGAAGGTCGATATCTACCTCAGAGGTCGATATCTGGGTCTAGGGTCGATATCTACCTCTTCTCAACTTCACTTGGCTTCTCCGTTTTGACTCCGTTTTCGCTCGAATTCCTGCATGGTTAGCTTAAAACATGTGCAAACTCTATTTCTTGCATTTTAGCCCATTCTTACACAAGTTTATATTCTTTTGAACCCTTTTCTTTGGAAATCGAATGAAATACGAAGTCAAAAGATGCAATAAAAGAAGGTGCAAATGTGTACATCAGTACTTCCCTGCAACAAAACTTAATGCCTTGA
This sequence comes from Persicaria maculosa, assembly GCA_963922045.1. Taxonomy (NCBI): domain Eukaryota; kingdom Viridiplantae; phylum Streptophyta; class Magnoliopsida; order Caryophyllales; family Polygonaceae; genus Persicaria; species Persicaria maculosa. Next base: position 60,445,732 of record OY998267.1, read on the forward strand.
AAAGGGCAATTAGCAGTATTGAGCAGTACGCTACAGAGTCGATTCATGAGTACTTTGAGCGCTTCAAGAAACTCTGCGCTAGCTGCCCATGCCATGGCTTTCCGCAGAAGGATTTGGTCTTATTTCGATTCAATGGGCTTACTGATAATGATCGCAAAACGGTGAATTCCTGTTGTGGGGGAAACATGTTAAATAAGACACCTGCTGCAGCTTGGGATGTGTTTAAGGAGCTCTCTAAGGGTTCTAGGCAGTTCAACAAGAACACTCGTGCTAGGGGTGTACTTTCTGTTGATGCTCATGTGGCTGCGCTTCAGACTGATATGGCAGAGGTGAAGGAGATGATCAAAAAGTTGGTAATCGATAGAACACCTTAACAGTTGAAGGTGTGTGGACTCTGCAATGAATTCACTCATCCCATGGATATGTGCCCACTTCTACAAGAGCCTAGCATGGATGTGAATGCCATGGGGAATTTCGCTCCACAAAGGCCTAGACAAGGCAATTTTGGCAATCATGGATACTTGAACAACAACTATAACAGAGGCTATCAGCAAGGCTATGGGAACTACCAAGCCTCTTTCAATCAGCAAGGGGGGCAACAGGGAAGGCCCCAACAAAAATTTGAACCTCGACAAGAAGGCCAACCGCAAGTGAATGAGGCCAATGAGGATCCTCTGCAGACTTTTTCACGATTAGTCTTGAAGGTTGAGAAACAACAATCGGATCGGATAACCAATCTGGAGAATCAAATGAGTCAACTTATTCAAGCCTCAAGTGCAAAGGAGGCAAACAATGCTGGGAAGCTTCCATCGCAAACGGTTGCAAATCCTAAGGAGAACGTCAGCGCTGTAATGCTTAGGAGTGGCAAGGAACTGATTGCCACACCTCAAAAGGATGTCGGGGAAATCATGGACGAGGAAATAGAGATTGTAGAAGAGGATGCTGGCGACTGCACAGTGCGGCGGCCGCCGAACACATGCAACGGCCGCAGCATACCAGAGGAGCAGCGACCGCAACACCCTGCTGCGCCCGCCGCCCCTGTCTCAGACGACAACCAGGCAAAAGGTATGCCCTCATGTCCCCTTTCTTCACCTTCTTCTTTCTCTCCTTCTTCTTCTTCTCCTCCTCCTTCTGCCTTGCCTCTGGAGACTCCAAAGCCGGTTCCACCCTTTCCGGAAGCCCTGAAGGATACACGAAGGTATGAGAACGATAAGGAGATCTTTGAGACGTTCAGTAAGTGCGAGGTAAACATTCCTTTGCTTAATTTGATTAAAAGCATTCCTAGATATGTTAAATTTTTTAAGGAACTTTGCACTATCAAGCGGAATCAGAAGTTGAAAGGTAAGCAAAAGGGGGACGAACATATCACTGCTGTGTTTCAGAAGCGTTTGCCTGAGAAGTGTAGTGACCCTGGTATGTTTACAATTCCATGTGTGATAGGTGATACTAAATTTGACAAAGCCATGTTAGATCTAAAAGCATCTATTAATGTATTGCCTTCTCATGTTTATCATGCTTTGGGATTGGGACCTCTGAATGATAATCGGGTAGTAATTCAACTTGCTGATCATTCTACTATCTACCCGAAAGGGATTGTTGAGGATGTCTTGGTTATGGTCGACAACTTGATATTCCCTGCTGATTTCTTTGTGATTGATATGGGTCCTGGTAACAATGAAGGCCCTATTCTGTTGGGCAGACCTTTTCTGAAAACTGCTAGGACCAAGATAGATGTTTATTCAAGGTCTCTTACTATGGAATTTGATGGTAAAAAAGTTGAGTATAATATCTATGATTCCATGAAATTTCCATCCGATGATCCTTCTTTGTGCTTTATGGATGTCATTGATGGTAAAAAAGTTGAGTATTGGCTTTGGACCATCGATCACCCACCTATGTGCCACCAAGGGGAGAACGCATCGAGCTGATCATGCCAAGTGAAAAGCTTCTCCCATCCATTGTCCGGGCGCCTGATATCGAATTGAAACAACTCCCTAGTCATCTTAAATATGCTTTTCTTGGTGAGAATGATACTTTGCCTGTCATTTTTTCTAACAAACTCACTTATGAGCAGGAGGAGCGTTTGGTGACTGTTCTAAAGGAGAATAAGGAGGCGTTAGGATGGACGATTGCAAATATTAAGGGCATCAGTCCCACTCTCTGCATACACAGAATACTTCTGGAGGATGATGCAAAGCCATCTAGGCAACCTCAGCGGAGACTCAACCCGCCGATGATGGAAGTGGTGAAGAAGGAGGTGCTGAAGCTGCTTCATGTAGGTATGATCTTTCCCATAACTGATAGCAAGTGGGTGATTCCTACTCAGGTTGTTCCTAAGAAGGGGGGTATCACTGTCGTTGAGAATCAGGATGGTGAGTTGGTCCCTAGCAGGGTCCAAACTGGATGGAGGGTCTGTATTGATTATCGTAAGCTAAATGCGGTAACTCGCAAAGACCACTTTTCTTTACCCTTTATTGATCAAATGCTTGAGCGCCTTACCGATTGCTCTTTTTATTGCTTCTTAGATGGCTACTCAGGCTATTTTCAGGTACCCATAGCACCGGAGTATCAAGAGAAAACGACATTTACATGCCCCTTTGGCACCTTTGCATATCGCAGAATGCCTTTTGGGCTATGTAACGCACCTGGGACCTTCCAACGGTGTATGGTAAGCATATTTTCTGAGTATGTAGAGCATTTTATAGAGGTATTCATGGATGACTTTACTGTGCATGGAGATGACTTTGATACTTGCTTGCACCATTTATCACTTGTTCTTAGGCGGTGTGTAGACACCAACTTAGTTCTTAATTCTAAAAAGTGTCATTTTATGGTTGAGCAAGGCATTGTTTTGGGTCATATTGTGTCTAGCAGGGGTCTTGAGGTGGACAAGGCTAAGATTGATGTCATTCATTCTCTGCCTTACCCCACCAATGTGCGCGAGATTCGTTCCATTTTAGGCCATGCAGGGTTCTATTGCAGGTTTATTAAGGATTTTCTAAGATTTCTGCACCTCTTTGTGATTTACTCAAGAAGGAAGTAGTTTTTGACTTTGATGACAGGTGTAGGGTGGCCTTTGATGAGCTAAAAGGTCGCCTGATAAGCGCCCCTATAATTCAGGCACCCATATGGTTTCAACCTTTTGAGATTATGTGCTACGCTAGCGATTATGCAATAGGTGCTGTTTTGGGACAAAAAGAAGGAATGAGCTCTCATGTCATCTACTATGCCTCCAAGACTTTGAATGGAGCGCAAAGGAACTACTCGACCATAGAGAAAGAGCTTCTGGCCGTGGTCTTTGCATTAGAGAAGTTTCGCTCCTATCTCCTAGGAGCTAAGGTAATTGTCTTCACTGATCACGCTGCTCTTCGTTATTTATTAACTAAAAAAGAAGCGAAACCCAGATTGATTCGATGGATATTGCTCTTGAGCGAGTTTGATATCGAAATCAAAGATAAGAAAGGTGCAGAGAACTTAGTAGCGGACCACCTCAGCAGACTTGTCCAAGGAGAGGACAAGCCGGACGATCAAATCCCTATTCACGGTGAGTTTCCTGATGACACGCTATTTTTCTTGAATCATCTTTCGTCTATGTAGTTGCAGGAAGTCACGGAGAATGCAGCGGCCGTAGCACCTATGCCGCGGCCGCCGCAGGGCACTGAAGCAGCGGCCGCATCACCTAAGCCGCGGCCGCCGCATGTGGCCAGTTCGACACTTTTGCTTTGTTTTGACGAGGTAAGCCCCGATGCCTTTGAATTGCTGATGGGTGTCCATACTCCTCGACCTTGGTTCGCCACTATGGTGAATTTCTTGGTCACGGGAGAATTTCCACCTAAGTTCATGAAAGCTCAGAAGGACAAAATTCGACACGATGCTCGCTTCTATGTTTGGGATGACCCTTACCTTTGGAAACATTGTGCTGATCAGGTAATTAGGAGGTGTCTGCCAGACAATGAGGTACAATCTGTCCTTACTTTTTGTCATGCTCATGAATGTGGAGGCCACTTTGGTCCTCAAAAGACTGTTAGGAAGGTTTTAGAAGCAAGTTTATTTTGGCCTCACTTGTTTAGGGATGCTAATGCTTTATGTAGATCTTGCGATAGATGTCAAAGGGTTGGGATCATATCTGCCACAAATGAAATACCACAAAATAAGATCATATTCTGTGAAATTTTTGATGTTTGGGGCATTGATTTTATGGGTCCTTTCCCTAGTTCTTTTGGAAATATCTATATTTTGCTTGCGGTGGACTATGTCTCCAAGTGGGTGGAGGCAAAGGCCACCAAAACTGATGATTCCAAAGTTGTTGCAGATTTCCTAAAGGACACCATTTTCGCAAGATTTGGGGTGCCTAAGGCTCTAATTAGTGACAGAGGGACACATTTCTGCAATAGGACTATCACTGCCCTGTTAAAGAAGTACCATGTCACGCAGAGAGTGTCCACTGCTTATCATCCTCAGACCAATGTCAAGCTGAGATATCAAATCGGGAGATTAAGACCATTCTGGAGAAAACAGTGGCACCTAACAGAAAGGATTGGAGTCTAAGGCTGAATGATGCTCTGTGGGCCTATCGGACGACTTATAAGACTCCCATTGGTATGTCCCCTTATCGAATTGTGTTCGGTAAGGCTTGTCATCTTCCTGTTAAACTTCAGCATAAGGCATACTGGGCTATAAATAATTGCAATATGAGGATGAATGAAGTGGGTGAGTTCAGGAAGCTTCAATTGCAAGAGCTAGAGGAACTTCGCTTGGATGCCTATGACAATGCACTAATCTATAAGGAGAAGACAAGAGCTTGGCATGACAAACATATCCTGCAGAAGAAATTAAAGGTAGGAGACAAGGTTCTCTTATATCAATCACGCATGAAACTCTTCCCTGTAAAGCTTCGATCAAAGTGGGAAGGACCCTACACGATCTCTAGGATATTCCCTCATGGAGCAATAGAACTCTTTGACCCTAAGTCTCATGAGCTCTTTAAGGTCAATGGTCATAGAGTTAAGCCATACTTTGAGAACATCCCCCGGAATGACGAGGATGAGTTGGTGCTTGCTGAACCAACCAATTAGGCCACTCAAGGGCCTTTACGTCGAGCCAACGACTTGAAACAAAGGCGCTTCTCGGGAGGCAACCCGAGGTAAGTTTTTCTTTCCTTTTCATTTAATCATCCTTAGGTAGTTTTTCTTGTTGTTTTGCTTTTGTTTTGTTTGGAAATGGGACTAACAACTCATGAAAGAGCGGAATTGGATTCGTGCAAATCGAAGAAGGAGAGGAGCTACATCACAAATGCAGCGGCCGCAGCTTAATGCCACAGCCGCCACATGCAACCCGTAGCAATTTGCTTAATACAGCAGCCGCCGCATACATGCAGCGGCCGCCGCATAACGGGCCCGTGACCTCTGTCCCTTTTTCTCAGTTCTGAAAAAAAAATCCAAAAACATATTTATCCTACCCTACCTAGTTCTTGCCGTTACTTTCACATTACCCTTCTCCTCTTCAAAGTCCCAAACCCTCTTCAAAATCCCAACCTTCATCCTCTCCATTGTCATCTTCATCATCTCCATTGTCATCTTCAACCTTCCTCCACCAACCTTCATCCCCTCCATCAACCTTAATCCTCCCCAACCAACCCATCACCTTCTTCCAATCAACCCATCACCTTCATCCTCCCCAACAAACCCATCCTCACCGGCCACCTTCACCCCACATTGAATCGGGTTTAGATCCGGATTCCTTGGGCTGCCATTGTTGATCAACCGAAGGAGCAACCCCGAACGTGCTGCGGCTGCTGCCAAAAGTCGCGCCCGCCGTTGCCTGCTGCACTTGCCGCGGCTGCCGCATCCTCCGCCGCCGCTAGGTTTGTTGTAGCCTTGTGTTCCGGTTGCTCCACTTTGCTTATTGGTTGCTTGGTGCTCGGTTTTTGGGTGATTTGTGATAGTGATACTTGTGGTTAGTTTGGAGGATTGAGTTGGTTTGACTGGTTCTTTTGGATTTGAGCCATGTCTTGGTTTGTTTCTCTGAGTTGTTGATTGGTGCTTATTCCGGGTTTGAAATCTATTGAATATGGTACGTCAATTGAGAAACTTATCTAGAGGACAGAGGAAGATTTGGGAGAGTTTTGATTCGAAGAGATTCGTGCAAACGAAGTTCTTTGATATTCCGACATTATAGAGGTTGGGGATGCTACAGGTTACCCAACTGATTCTTACTCGTGGGGGCCTAGGTGCTTTTCTGAATTATAGTGCCCCCACCTATCTTGAGTTGGCCAAGGAGTTTCTCGCTACGATTGAGGTGTCTGATGATCGGGTTCAGTTCCATCTGTTGGACCAGGTTTATTATTGCACTTTTGCTCAGTTGAGGGCGGCTGTTGGTATTACTCAAGAGCCCACTGAGGATTGGGCTACTCACATGCCAGATCAGCAGGTACACGATTTTTGGTATGCAACGACGGGCTCCGCTTTTGATGGACATCTTGGAGAGTATAACTATAAGTTCGTCCATCCCTATTTGCGGCGGCTAGTTCAAAAGGTCCTGGCAATGGCTTTCAGTGGCCAGGGTGATGTGAACAAGGTGCCGACTGGAGACTTACCCTAGTTATGGAGTTTTTCTCCCCAGTCCAATATCATTCCAGATTGCGGCGGCTAGTTCGCCCGTTGTTTCATTGATCACACTCAGAGCGGGGTCCTTATGTTTGGTGGGTTCACTTACACGGAGGACTAGTTGCGGAGGGCCTATTTGCTTGAGGGCTCAAAGGCGAGTGGTTTTGTATGGAAGGCAGGACCAGGAGGAGTCCACAGACTGAGGCTACCTAGGGTCCTTCCTTATGGCCCTACTGATGATGCTTTTTACTTGTTGGCTGATGCGGATGATGATGATGATGCTGATGAGGAGGAGGAGCAGGCGGATGCACATGATCACCCTATGCCTGACTCTCGTGGGGGTGGAGCGCAGTTTGCTACAGGCCCTTCTGCTGGGCCTAGTTCTTCTTATGATGAGTCCACTTGGCGTGAGGACATGTTTGCACAGATGCACCAGCTTTCGATCCGCAAGGACTCCTTTCAGTTCGAGCTCAGCGACTTGGGTCGCAATGTTCGTGATATGGCCTCTTCTATAGAGGACATGAGGAGGCAGCAGGAGTACTACTATAGCTTGAGGTGGCCCCAGTTTCCACCCTACCAGCCGCCGCCGCCTCAGTGAGCAGTTAGTTTTCTTTACCCTCACCTCGCGTTTATTTAATTTAGTTTTGTTGTCTTTGATATTTCATTGAGGACAATGAAAGATTTAAGTGTGGGGGAAGGAAATTTAGTGTATATAGGTGAGTTTAGTTTATATAGTGCATTTAGTTAGATCATGTTTAAATTTCTGCACACATTTTTAGTTTTGAATCATTTCATATTTACATTTTCTGTTTACTTATGCATTGAAAAAAAAATAAAAAAAAAACATCATGCATTGCATCTATATGTGTTATTCAAATACCCATCTGGCTTAGTTTGTCCTCTAATTTAAATTTCAGCATGATCATATAAATCCCATGGAGTTCTGGATGTTTTGGCCTTGTCTATATTCTTTTTTTTATATGAAGCATGACCTTGCAAATATAATTGAGCATGTATGATTGAGCTAAAGTATGATTGAAATCCTATGAACATGACCCTTGTGAGAATGTTAGCCTTATTTGGAATCGTTTATAGTTCTTTTGCTCAATTGTGTGATTTACTCTCCTTGTGTTGCTACCTCTTGGCATTGACTTCAGTATCACATAGTTGTTGCTTGCGGTGTATGTTTATATCTTGAGCCTTTTTGTTCTAGTTTGTGCATATTTAGGAAAATAAAGTGGCAATGGTTGATACACTTAGTAACCGGGTCTATGCATGACACCCATGTGTATGATTCTCGCAAAACAGTGTTGAAAACTACCCACTAAGAAAGGAAGCTTGATCATTGAGTAACCGGGTTCATTCATGACACCCATGTTTGCAACTCGCGTCAAAAGATGTTCAAGTGGACTTCATTTTAGGAAGTTGAGGTGTTGATAGACCGGGGCCATTCATGACACCCATGTTTGCGACTCGCGTAAGGAAAGCACCAAAACAAATAAAAAAAGGGAAAGAAAAAAAAGGGGAAAAAAAGAGAGTCACATTTTGCTTTTTCTTTTTCTTTATTGAGTCAAGCAAGTAATGACAATTCGGTGAAGATTTGGTGATATTGAGGTCAATGTCTATGAGCTTAGTGCATTTTGGATTGAGTTGAGAGTTGTATTTTAAAGCCTAAACACATTAGAGCATGAGTGAAACACATATTTCTAGTGAGGTTGGATGATTTCTACTTATAAGCTTTGATCACTTGTATACATGCTATGACGTTTGTTTGCTTGGTTTGTGGTTACACTTGCTATAATGTTGCTTTTTGATGAGGTTGATACTTGAAGGGATTTCCTGTGGGATGCATTGATTTATGTTCACTCTATCATTGCTTGAGGACAAGCAAAGGCTAACTGTGGGGGAATTTGATAATGCATATCGTAGATAGGCATTATAGGCATTTTTAGGCTAGTTAGGTTGCATTTAGTTAATGAATTGGAGTTAAAGTGCATCTGATGATTATTTTGGAAGAGTTCGGATTTTGCGCGAATTTGTGAGTATTTTTACAGAGTTAGATTCGAACACTATTGGGATGCATGATCTTGGAGACTTGAAGAAAAAAGAGCAAGGAATTGGAGCTGCCTTAAGCATCTGGCAGCGAGATGATGCAGCAGGACATATGCTGCGGCCGCAACATAGATGCAGCGGCCGCAGCATAGATGCAGCGGCCGCCGCAAGGAGCTGGAGCGGCGCCTGAATGGAACACGCGTGTAGCGGCCGCGACACCTATGCCGCGGCCGCCGCATTGGTCATCTGAATGCCGCGTTTCGATTAATGAAACCCTAGTTATTTGTTATTTCATTTTGGTTCGGCTTAGACTTTTAAAAGGCCGATTGTTATTAGTTTTCAAGGACTTCATTTTGCATTCTACGTTCTATCAGACAAATTAGAGATTGAGCGATGTTTACCATGAGGAACTAAACTCATCGGTTCTGCCTGCAATTTGAAGCTTTATTTGGATTGATTGTGAGTTTCTAATTCTCGTTCCTTAATTTCGCTATTGAATTCTTCAACTTCTTTGCGATTATTGAATTATTGTGTTGTTCTATCTAGCCTGCGCAACTAGTTAGAGTTAATTCAATTGCTAGGGTTTTGTAGATTCCTGATTGCGAACCTTAACCCAAGTAGCAAACTTATCCCTTTAGGGCTGATTGAACTAATTGGATAGGTAGAAAGTTGAATGTGTTGTTAAATCCCTCTTTAGGGAATGCAAATACCTTGGCTAATCTCTGAACTTAAAGCTATCAATTGGGTTAAATCCTTCTTTAGGGACTGTTCGATTAATAAGGGTTGCTAGGACTGATTGGACTAGTAACTATATTAGGTCGGGACAAGGGCATTCATAGGAAACTTAATAGGATGAGATGAAGTTACAAGGATCGCTTAAACCAAATAAAGTGGAAAATTGTAGGTAGAACTACTTCTCTCATTTGTTTGAATCACACCCGTTTACTCCTGCCTTTCATAAATTGCTTTGCTCTCACAAACCCCCCCATCTGGTTACTTAATCGGCACTTGAATCATACTTGAGTAACAAATCTCCCTGTGGATCGACCTCTTACTTATTGCTATACTAGCGATAGGTTTGAGTTTACTTTGACGGATCAACGACAGGTTTCCCCTCCGTCACCTTCCCATCCAAAGCATTGGAGGACCCAACCCAAGGTAAGTTTAGGCGCTTTGTAAAGACTCTTCAAGGTCTTAACATTACAATTCCTCTTACAGAAGCCCTAAGTGAGATGCCCGCCTATGTCCGATTCCTCACCCAAAATCGTCCTCTCCTCAGCCCGAAGATTTCTGTTTCGGGCCCGAACGGGTAAGCCCAGGTATAATTCCTAACCCTCCTCTGTCCATTATTGATAATTCAACCAATGGGAGGGTCAAAGCTCCATGGTTTGCCTATATTGCAAAATTTAGGTCAAGAAAGAGAAGGAAAGCGCCCAGTGAAGAAGAACCTAACAAAGAAGAAGCCTTAGGTTCCGAACTTCGCTATTACCACAAAGACCTAGATGATCAAGGAGAAGGCTCAAGCTTGAAGGATCCCTACATTAAAGGCTCATGACGCATTGATGGAGAAGTCGGCCTAGCGACTCAAAATTCTAGAGCGTGTACATAGACCTTTGTTTTTTTTGGATGGTTTTTAGGGTTTTGACTTTTGGATCTTTAGACTTTTAAAACTGAGATGATCCGTGGTTTTTTCTAACAAAGATTTCAGGTTACCAAGCAAAAGGAACGACGAAGAAGAAATGAACCTTCTGCAGAGGCAGTCGAAATAGACCAGGCCAGTCGTAATCGGCCCCCCAGGGTCATGCCATCTCCTGGACTCGACATCGAGGACTCAGGAGCAAAAAGCAGAGGTCGATATCGACCAAAATCGTCGATATCGACCACCACCTAGCGACCCTCGACTTCACTTTCTTCCTCGACTTCGACAAATGCAGTCGACATCGACCTAGACCTAGATATCGACTACTGGCATCGACCTAATCTGAAATCAACCTGAATCCGCAGGTTGCGCTGTGAGTTTCTTTCTACCCTTGTTCTTCTTTTAATACAGTGAGGATACTGTATATTTTAAGTATGGGGTGGGGGAAAAACATGTCCTATGGTCATAACTTGGCTTTCTTCTTCGCATAGCATTCATGTTAAATTTTTTTTTTTAGTTTTTAATTTCTAAAAAATGTCAAAAAATCCAAAAAAATAGAAAAATGTCAACAAGACAAAAAATGCATGTTTACTTTTTAAGTTTAGTTTTTAAACCCTACTTAGATGTCCTATGATGAAAACTCAATAGCCGACTTGATCATGTAAATCCTATGGCATATTTGGATGGTTTAACCTAAGTCCTTAAAATTTTTATGTAGATTGTGAACTTGTGATGAAATTGAGCACATATGATCCTAGGCTAAAAAGCAAATCCAACAAAAATTGTCCTTGTGAGAATTTTGGCCTATAGGGAGAATATCAAAAATCCCTTTGCTTTCTTAAGTGAATTTACTCTTCCTATGCATCTCTAAATGTTTTGATAGTTATTCAAAGCCAATGCATATATATGTTTATGTTTACGAGAATTAAATGATGGAGGCATCTTTCAAGCCATGTTTATCCTCTCTTTACCTACCCTACATTATCTCTGCTTGAAGCCAGAACATTAGCTTGAGCCTGATATTGCAAACTCAACAAAATTATCCCTAGCCGAATTGAGCCTGACCCCCATTTGGGAATTGAGACTTGGAATGGTTAGACTAATGCATTATGGAAAGAAAAGTGCATATATTTAGTTTTGAGCAAAGGAAATTATGGGATGGTACATATTTGCATCTTGTCATATTTCGTAAAAGGTTTTTTGGCTCACCATCTAAATGCACATTTCTTAGTGTTTATTTATTATTTTTGTTCAAAAAAAAATCCGAAAAAAAAAGAAAAAAAGTATATATATATATATATATATATATATATATATATATATATGTATGTATTGTGCATGAGCCAAATTCCTTAGTTCTTTATCTATTTTCATACAAGTGTAATATTTTTGAGAGCATATTAGAGTTTGAAAGAAGGGTTGATATTTTGGTTGAAATCTTTAGAGCATATTATGGAAAGATGAGTTTGAAAAGAGCATTTTGAGAGATTAAGCTTGGAAAGTACAACATTGAAGAGTTATGGTTTGGATATTGTAAGTGTTGTTTAGGAGTCTTGATTCCCGAATTTTATAAGCACCACATAGCCAAATAATTGCATACCTCTATTTCATACCAAGCCCCATTACAACCCCGCCGAATGGAGTCTTCTTTGAAGGCTTCCATTGAGCGAAAGTCCTCCTGATAGTTCTTATTGCATTTTCATAATTGGTTGCAAAGTGGATTCTTATAAATTACAATGTTTATGAGATTGTGTAGGGAATTGAGTTGAGAGTTGATCATCATATCCCAAACACATGAGAGTTGAGTGCAAACACATTATCCCTATGAGGTTGGATCAAAATTGCATATGCCTATGGATCGCTTAAATATGTGTTATGACGTTAAATTCACTTGCTTTGCTTTGCTACCGCTTATGATGTTGCTTTTGACAAGCGCGAAGACTTGAAGGGTGTGTTTTAGGTGTTGGTTATTGCTTGGTTATTGCTTGAGGACAAGCAAGTCTAAGTATGGGCTGTTTTGATGTACATATTTGAACCTCTTTTTATTGCATCTTTTGACTTCATATTTCATTCGATTTCCAAAGAAAAGGTTCAAAATGATATAAACTTGTGTAAGAATGAGCTAACGTGCAAGAAATAGAGTCTGCACAAGTTTTGATCTAATTATGTAGGAATTCAAGCGAAATCGAAGTCAAAACGGAGAAGCCAAGGAAAGCTGAATAGAGGTCGAAATCGACCCACATGGTCAATATCGACTACAGAGCATCGACACAGAACTGAGTATTGAGACAGACCATCACACAACATAAGAAAAGCACTCGATATCAATCTTCATACATCGATATCGACCTGAACCCAGAAATCGAGAGAAGCTGAGCTTGTCGAGCAAAAACAAAGAGGTCGAAATCGACCTTCCTGGTCGATATCGACCATACTTCGACGCTGGTTGGACACGCTTTTCGAGATGCGGATTGACCATTCTATCTTCAAGGCACAGATTATCTTGTAACTTTAGATAGATTGCAGCTGAGACTTTTTACCTTTGTTACCTTAGAGATTTATTAAGTTGTTTAGAGTTTTATCAAAATAAAAGATCTATCCTACTTGTTTGGATAGAGTTTATAGTTTAGATAGAAGATACAATCCTTGGCTAGCAAGGGTTAGTAGCCTATAAATAAAGCTCTAGGGGGTTGGCATTCAATCATCCAATTTTAGAATCCATTCACACATCGATAGACACAGACATATATTCAATAGAGTTAGAGTTAGGAAGAAGCTTTAGGGTTTGGCGTTTGCGAGAGGCGACGTTGAGTTGTAATGTTTCGAGGTTTTTAATGCAAGTTTCATTTATATCAATGATGTTTCTGACCATGAGGTGCGAGTAGTCTCCCAAAGCTTCTAGGTTCGGGGTGAGCCCGACGTTAGCCATGCGTGCCTTAGGTAAGTATTAGATGTTGATATCGTTGTTTGTATATCATCTCCTACGATTCTATGTTTAGTCCTAATCGAAAGAAAAGGGATTCATGCTAACAACTTGAGTTATAAACATAAAATTGGTAGAGACAATTAGGTTTATTTGCAAGAGTAATCCTAAAAGTTGGTGTACAACGAAAGCTCGTCCATCAAAACCACAGGGGTGGTCGATTTCGACGTTAGGGGTCGATATCGATCTCAGTAACTCGTGCAGGATGATCATGGTCGACTTAGAAAACTGTCGACGAAGCAAGTGGTCGATATCGATGTCTGGGGGTCGATATCGATGTCGTTTCCTGCAAAGTTGTTAGCTTTTTATCTCCAATGAAAGGCCGAAGATTCAAGGATGAATAAGAAGAGATGAACAGAATAAAGACATGTGTTTTGATCAATAAACTATATAAAAAGCAACTCCTAGGATTAGGGTTTACCACAACGTTAACCAATGCATGCGATAAGAAAAATAAGACGAACAAAATAAAGACATTGGTTTTGATGAATAAACTATATAAAAAGAAACTCCTAGGATTAGGGTTTACCACAACGTTAACCAATGCATCGATAAGGCAAATAAGACAAACAATTGTGCTATTTCACCCGAGGGACAAGCGTTCGCTGTATACCAACTGTTAGGATTACTCTCACAAATAAACCTAATTGTCTCTACCAATTTTATGTTTATAACTCAAGTTGTTAGCATGGATCCCTTTTCTTTCGATTAGGTCTAAACATAGAATCGTAGGAGATGATATAGACACAATGATATCAACATCTAACACTTACCTCCGGCACGCATGGCTAACGTCGGGCTCACCCCGACCCTAGAAGCTTTGGAAGACTACTCGCACCTCATGGTATGGAACATCATTGATATAAAAGAAACTTGCATTAAAACCTTCGAAACATTACAACTCAACGTCGGCTCTCGCAAACGGCAAACCCTAAAGCTTCTTCCTAACTCTAACTCTATTGTAAACTGAATGTGTGTTCTTGGATGATTGGATGCCAGCCCCCTAGGGCTTTATTTACAGGCTACTAATCCTTGCTATCCAAGGATAGTATCTTCTATCTAAACTATAAAGTCTATCCAAACAAGTAGGATAGATCTTTTATTTTGATAAAACTCTAAAACACTTGATAAATCTCTAAGGTAAGAAAGGTAAATAGTCTCAGCTGTACTCTATCTAAATTTACAAGATATTCCGTGGCTTTGAAGATAGAATGACCAATCCGCATCTCGAAAAGAGTGTCTAACCCGCGTCGAAGTATGGTCGATATCGACTAGGAAGGTCAATTTCGACCTCTCTGTTTCTTCTCGACGAGCTCAGCTTCTCTCAATTCTTGGGTTGTTGTCGATATCGATGATAGGAGATCGATATCGAGTGCTTTTCTTCTGTTGTGTGATGTTCTGTCTCAACACTCAGTTCTGTATCGATGTTCTGTAGTCGATATCGACCATGTGGGTCAATTTCGACCTCTATTCAGCTTTCCTCGCCTTCTCCGTTTTGACTCCGATTTTGCTCGAATTCCTACATAGTTAGATCAAAACTTGTGCATACTCTATTTTTTGCACGTTAGCTCATTCTTACACAAGTTTATATCATTTTGAACCTTTTCTTTGGAAATCGAATGAAATATGAAGTAAAAAGATGCAATAAAAAGAGGTACAAATATGTACATTAAAACACCCCATACTTATACTTGCTTGTCCTCAAGCAATAAGCAATAACCAACACCTACAACATACCCTTCAAGTCTTCGCCCTTGTCAAAAGTAACATCATAAACGGTAGCAAAGCAAAGCAAGTGAATTTAATGTCATAACACATATTTAGGCGATCCATAGGCCTATGCTATTTTGATCCAACCTCACAAGGATAATGTGTTTGCACTCAACTCTCATGTGTTTAGGCTATGAAGATCAACTCTCAACTCAATTCCATGCACAATCTCATAAACATTGCAATTTATAATAATCCACTTCGCTACCAATTATGAAATTGCAATAAGAATCATCAGGAGGACTTTCGCTCAATGGAAGACTTCAAAAAAGACTCCATTCGGCGGGGTTGTAATGGAGCTTGGTATGAAATAAAGGGTATGGAATTATTTGGCTATGTGGTGCTTATAAAATTGGGGAATCGAGACTCCTAAACCTCAACACTTACAATATCCAAACCATAACTCTTCAATGTTGCACTTTCAAAGCTCAATCTTCCATAATACTCTTTCCAAACTCATCTTTTCATAATATGCTCTAAAGATATCAACCATAATATCAATCCTTCTTTCAAACACTCATATGCTCTGAAAATAAAGACCTTGTATGAAATAAATAAAGAACCAAGGAATTGGGCTCATGCACTATGTATATACATTTTTTTTCTTTTTCTCTTTTCGGATTTTTTTTTGAACGAAAATAACAAATAAATAAAAGAAAGGTGCATTTATATGGTGAGCTAAAAATCCTTTTACAAAATATGACAAGATGCAAATATATACCAACCCATAATTTCCTTTGCTCAAAACTAGACAATATGCACTTTTCTTTGCACAATGCATTAATCTAACCATTCTACGTCTCAATTCCCAAATGGGGGTCAGACTCAATTCGACTAGGGATAATTTTGTGGAGTTTGCAATATCAGGCTCAGGATAATATTCTGGCTTCAAGCAGAGATAATGCAGGGTAGGTAAAGAGAGGATAAAAATGGCTTCAAAGATGCCTCCGTCATTTAATTCTCGTAAACATAAACATATATATGGATTGACTTTGAATAACTATCACAACATTTAGAGATGTATAGGAAGAGTGAATTCACTCAAGAAAGCAGAGGGATTTTTGATGTTCTCTCTATAGGCCAAAATTCTCACAAGGACAATTTTTGTTGGATTTGCTTTTTAGCCTAGGATCATATGTGCTCAATTTCATCACAAGTTCACAATCTACACAAAAATTTTAAAGACTTAGGCTAAACCATCCAAATATGCCATAGGATTTACATGATCAAGTCAACTATTGAGTTCTCATCATTGGACGTCTAAGTAGGGTTTAAAAACAAACTAAATAAGTAAACATGCATTTTTTTGACATTTTTCTATATTTTTTTGAATCTTTGACATTTTAAAAAAAATTAAAACTAAGAACAAAAACTTAAATATGAATGCAATGCGAAGAAGAAAACCAAGTTATGACCATAAGACGTGTTTTTTCCCCACCCCATACTTAAAATATACAGTGTCCTCACTGTATTAAAAGAAGAACAAGGGTAGAGAGAAACTCACAGTGCAACTTGCGGATTCAGGTTGATTTCAGATTTGGTCGATGCCAGTAGTCGATGTCGAATGCATCCGTCGAAGTCGAGGAAGAAGGTGAAGTCGAGGGTCGCCAGGTGGTGGTCGATATCGATGATTATGGTCGATATCGACCTCTGCTTTTTCCTCTTGAGTCCTCGATGTCGACTCTAGGAGATGGCTTGACCCTAGGGGGTCAATTTCGACTGCCTCTGCAGAAGCTTCTTTTCTTCCTCGTCATTCCTTTTGCTTGGCAACCTGAAATCTTTATTAGAATTATAGATAAAACCACGAATTATCACAGCTTCAAAAGTTCAAAATCCAAAATTCAAAACCCTAAAAAAACATATATGAAAGAAAATCTTAGTTTTAGTTACAAGCTCTAGATTTTTGAGTCGCTAGGCCGACTTCTCCGTATATTCTTCATGAGCCTTTAAGGTAGGGACCCTTCAAGCTTGAGCCTACTCCTGGATCATCTAAGTCCTTTTGATAATAGCTAAGCTCGACAACCAAGGCTTCTTCTTTGTTAGGTTCTCCTTCATTGGGCGCTTTTCTTCTGTTTCTTGACCTAACTTTTGCAATATGCACAAACCATGGAGCTTTGACCCTCCCATTAGTTGAATTATCAATAATGGACAGAGGAGGGTTAGGAGTTATACCTAGGCTTACCTGTTTGGGCCCGAAACAGAAATCTTCGGGCTGAGGGGAGATCGATTTCGACCAAGAAGGGTCGATTTTGAGTGCTGTGGTCGATGTCGACCTGTGGGGGTCGATGTCGACGTCAGGGACCCCATACTTAAGCTCTTGGAAATCATCTGGCTTACTCGATATCGATGTGATGTGCTCAATATCGAGGTCTGCGTGGAACCCTGCTGTGATCGAAGAAGATTACAGTGACGCGACCGGAATTCAGATCATGAATATTCCAAGTCGGTGTCTGCCTGGGTCCATTAGGTGGAAGAGCGGGGTCGATATCGACTGTTTCCAGTCGATGTCGACCCTACTTGCTGTTCCCGTCCTTGCCAACAAAATTTTGTGAAGCTTCTCCATAGCCAGTGAGAGGACAACTTGCTCTAGCTGCTTTGTTTCGCTTATTGTAGGGTTAAAAGAGAACTCTATCACTTTGTTCCCTATAGTAAAGGTTAGTAATCCTCGCCGTACATTGATATTGGCATCAGCAGTAGCTAAGAAAGGCCTGCCAAGGATGATAGGTACAATAGGATCTTCAGGCATTTCAAATACAATGAAATCAGTAGGCACAAAGAACTGTCCTACCTTTACCGGAATGTCATCAACTATACCTATGGGCCTAACGAATGAGTTATCAGCCATATAGAGCTTCATATCCACGGGTTCAAGTGCGCCAATCTTCACCTTTTGCCAAATAGAAAGAGGCATAAGACTTACGCTTGCCCCTAGGTCACATAGGGCCTTAGAGCGATGTTGGCCAAGCCCTATGGTGATTGCAAACTTCCCTGGATTGCTCTCTTCTCTGGGAAGTCCATTTTTTAGCACTCCTCTATGATCTCCGCCGTGGACCGCTTCTTGCTAAGGATGTCTTGGGTGAATCGGACATAGGCGGGCATCTCGTTTAGGGCTTCTGTAAGGGGAATAGTAATGTTAAGACCTTGGATGGGAAGGGCAATGTCTTCTTTGGTGGAGGATCCAAAACGGTGGTCGGAGGGGCCGTCGAGGTGTCGATGTTGACTGGAGCTTGGTCGATATCGACTGGGATGTTCGATTTCGACCTCTGTTGTGACTCTGAGTGCTCTGCAGTGGCCTCAACGTTGACTTGAGGATCGACCTGGTGGTCGATATCGACTTGTCTGTTGATGTCGACTGGATCTGCAACTTTCTCCTCCGCTTCCATTCGTGGCTTTTGTAGTTTGTTGCCACGCCCTAGTTGTATGGCTGCGATGTGGCCCGACCCGGATTGCCCCTTAGGATTTGTAGTTGGTTGCCCAGGGAAAGTTCCGGACGGTCTTGGGATTTTTGCACCCAATTGACCCAGTTGGGTCTCTACATTCTTTTTCCAAATATCCATCTCCCCAATCCTTGTGGTAAGGTGATGAAGTTGAGAATGGATTGCATTATTGGATTGATCATTCTTAGCTTGGTTCCGCCTTATCTCATCCAGCACAAGTTGTAGATAATCCTTCCGTTGGTCTCTCTCCGGATGGCCTTGAGCTTTATGAGGCGGAGGATCCCTGGGGTTGTATTAGGGTGGTTGATTTCCCTAGTTTTGGTACCCCTGGCAATTGGAATTCCTCATGTAGCGTGCCTCCTAGTGAGTCTCCGCTAGTTGTACTTGCTCCGTATGGGGGCATTCAGTGGTGATATGCGTGACAGAGCCATATTCAGCGCAGGGTTGGTTGGCGGAGAGGAATTTGACTTATTTCTGCAGCCTCCTGAGTTGATCGTGCATGAATTGATCTTTGACGTCGGGATCAATCTCCTTGGAGGGCTCATAGAGTGGTATAGATGGGGAAGGCCTTGAGTTGGAGGCCACATGAGTCCCATAAGTGTTGTCAAATTCGACCAACCTCTCTATAGTATCCCAAGCTTGTTGCGGTAAGTCTCAAGATACCCATAGGTGGTATAGGTGCTGATCCTTTCCTTGGTAGCTACGTCCAGGGCATTATAGATGATTTCCTGGATGACGTAGGGTGGTTGCCTATGAGTAGGGCAGGACCTCAGTAGCTTCTTGAAGCGCTCCCATGCTTGCGCCAATGACTCGCATGGCTTTTGTTTAAAAGTTGTGATCTTCTAGCGCATCAACACGGTCTTTGATGGTCGGAATAATTTGTTGAGGAAGGCATCCTTGACCTCGTCCCACGAGCGGAGCGATCTGGGGGCTAGACTCTCTAACCATGCTAGAGCTTTCCCTGCCAGAGACCAACGAAAAGCCTTTAGTTTTACATATTCAATGCTTTGGCCATCAGCTGTAGTGTCACACAAATCAAGGAATAAAGATATATGCTCAAGAGGAAAATCGCTAGGTTTCCCCTCAAATTGACGGCGCCTAATCTCAATTAAAAATGTAGGCTTAATCTCAAAATTAGAGTGGGGGATAAGGATAGTCGATTCAGGCACTAAGAGCACATGGTGCATGTATTGCTTGGCATTCTGAGGGAGGGCATTGATTTGGGCTTCTATTTGCCTCCGACCTTCCTCCTCTCTACCCGCACGCTCTTTAAGTGCCGCCTCTCTAGTTGTTAAGTCCTCGACTTACTTCATTAGTTGCTCAATTAGCTCAGCCTGGGTCGCGTTGTCTGCCATAATTCTCTGAGCTTGGGCTCTTAGATGGAGATAGCATTTAGGGTCGTCGAATCCTTCGAATTCAGGTGGGCAATTAGCGTGTCGCATACACCTCCAAGGCCATACTAGATAGAAACATGAGATAGACTTCTAGGGCGTGATTGATTGCCTCCCCAGCAACGGCGCCAATTTGTTACGTAGGAGGAATGTCGAGTTCTTAAATACAAATATATGAAATATAAATGCAAACCGACTCCTAGCCTATGCAAATCATTACAAGACTTCCTCCCGTTATAGTGGAAGGGTAGTCAGGATCGATCAACGAGAGGCAGGTAAGCGGGATCCTAGTAGCGTCGGAAAGCTCACGTCTTCGGTCGACCAGAAGCCTCGATCTCGACCTTTGTTGTCGATGTCGACCTTTGTTGTCGATCCTTTCTGCAACAAAAGACCTGTAGAGACAAAAACAGTAGTCGATATTGACTAGGGTAGGTCGATATCGATGTTAGTACATGGAATCGACTGGCTCAGAAGACTGCCAGTCGACATAGGGGTGGTCGATATCGAGGATGGGTTCGATATCGATCTCAGTAACTCTTGCAGGATGATCGTGGTCGACTCAGAAAACTGTCGACGAAGCAAGTGGTCGATATCGACATTTAAGGATCGATATCGATGTCTGTTCCTACAAAGTTGTTAGCTTTTTTTCGGCAAAGAAAGGCCGAAGACTAAAGGATGAATAAGGAGCAATGAACAAAATAAAGACAGTGGTTTTGATGAATAAACTATATAAAAAGAAACTCCTAGGATTAGGGTTTACCACAACGTTAACCAATGCATGCGATAAGGCAAATAAGACTGACAATTGTGCTATTTCACACGAGGGAAAAGCTTTCGCTGTACACCAACTCTTAGGATTACTCTCGCAAATAAACCTAATTGTCTCTACCAATTTTATCTTTATAACTCAAGTTGTTAGCATAAATCCCTTTTCTTTCGATTAGGACTAAACATAGAATCGTAGGAGATGATATAGACACAATATTATCAACATCTAACACTTACCTCAGGGATGCATGGCTAACGTCGGGCTCACCCCGACCCTAGAAGCTTTGGAAGACTACTCGCACCTCATGGTATGGAACATCATTGATATAAAAGAAACTTGCATTAAAACCTTCAAAACTTTACAAATCAACGTTGGCTCTCGCAAACGCCAAACCCTAAAGCTTCTTCCTAACTCTAACTCTATTGTAAACTGAATGTGTGTTCTTGGATGATTGAATGCCAGCCCCCTAGGGCTTTATTTATAGGCTACTAATCCTTGCTATCTGACGTGGGGAGAATTGAATAGAAATATAAAATAAAATATAAACCAATACAACTCTTAGCCTCTTCAAATAAATTCAAGACTCCCCGCTATAGTAGTAGGGAATCAGGTTCAATCCTCGAGGAAGCGAGTCAGCGGGATCCTAGTAGCGTAGAAGACACGTCCTGAATGTTCGACCAGAAGCCTCGATCTCGAGCACAGACCTCGATGTCGACCTTGGCTATCGATGCTTTCTACAACAGAAGACCTGTAGAGATAAAAACGGCAGTCGATATCGACTAGTAAGGTCGATATCGATGTTAGTCAGCGAAATCGACTGGCTCAGCAGACTTCCAGTCGATACAGGGTGGTCGATTTCGATGTTTGGGGTCGATATCGACTTCAGTAGCACGAACTCAGGAGACTCGAGATCGACACAGAAGACCGTCGATCTGGCACATTTGTTGATATCGATGTTGAGGTCGATATAGATGTTGTCCTGCAGAGGTTAGTTCTTTTTCCGACAAAGGAAGGCCGAAGACACAAGGATGGCAAAGGAGAAATGCACAAAAGTAAACAAGGGTATTGGGCTTTTCGATGACTCAACTAACGACAGGCAAATATAGATGTAAACTTAAGAAAGAAAAGATCTTCCAAAGCCAAGGATTACCGCGACGACAACCATGATAGAATAAGTAAGGAAACACTAAAGATACATGCTTTTATCATAAAGGAGAAAGCTTTCCCCTAAACCGGCAAATAGGAAAAGAGATCTTGCAATTACTTAAACTAATTTGCATCTACCTTTGTCATAATTGAGTTTATAATCTTTCGAATAGAAACCCTAATTACTACCCAAGTTTCACAACATGAGTTCCTTAAATTCGCATTTAAAGATGAAGCACAAGGTAGAGCGAGATAAAAGGTACCTTCTTTAGCGACATACAAACCTTACCACCATGGCTATCGTCGGCTCACCCCGACCCTAGAAGAAAGGGAGACTACTCACTCATGTTGAATGTAGACATGCTTGAAATTGAATAAACTTGCATTAATGGAAAACTTTGAATCTTTACAATCTCAACGCCAACTATCGCAAGTGCCGAAACCTTAAAACTCAAAACCAAAACTCTAACTTTATTGCTTAATGCTATTGTCTTTCTTGCTTGGATGATGTAAAAACCAGCCCCTAGGGCTTTATTTATAGGCCACCAATCCTTGCTATCCAACGATGGCATCTTCTATCTAAACTCTAAAGTCTATCACAACAAGTAGGATAGATCCTTTATTTTGATAAAACTCTAAAACAACTAAGTTAAAAGTAAATAACTCTGATGTAGACTATCTAGTAGTATAAGATAATTCGTGGCTTTGAAGATAGAAATCCCAATCCGAGTCTTGAAAACCGTGTCTATCCAGTGACGAAGTAAGGTCGATATCGACCAGAGTGGTCGATATCGACGTCTCTGTTTCTGCTCGACTTGTCCTTTTCCACTCGATTTCTGTGTTATGGTTGATATCGATGTCAGGTGATCGATATCGAGTGCTTTCTTGGTTGGTCTGTGTGGTCTATCTCGACACTCAGAAGTTGTGTCGATGACTATAGTCGATATCGATGTTGATGGTTGATATCATCGATATCGACCTCTGCTCAACTTCACTTGGCTCCTTCGTTTTGACTCCGATTTCAATTCAATTCCTGCATATTCAAACCAAAACCTGTGCAGACTCTATTTCTTACATGTTAGCTCATTCTACACAAATTCCTCTTATTTTCAACCTTTATTTTAGGAATCGAATGAAATATGAAATCAAAACTTGCGAATAACATAAGTACAAATATGTACATCAAAATACCCCATACATAGACTTGCTTGTCCTCAAGCAATAACCAATACCTACAACACACCCTTCAAGTCTTCTCCTTTGTCAAAAGCAACATCATAAGCGATAGCAAAGCAAAGCAAAGCAAGTGAATTTCACGTCATAGCACATATTTAGGCAATCCATAGGCGTATGCAATTTTGATCTAACCTCACAGGGATAATGTGTTTGCACTCAACTCTCATGTCTTTAGGCTTCTGAAGATCAACGCTCAACTCAATTCCATACACAATCTCATAAACATTGCAATTTATAATAATCCACTTCGCAACCAATTATGAAAATGCAATAAGAACCATGAGGAGGACTTTCACTCAATGGAAGACATTAAAGAAGACTCCATTCGGCGGGGTTGTAATGGGGCTTGGTAAGGAATAAAGGGTATGGAATTATTTGGCTATGTGGTGCTTATATAATTCGGGAATCAAGACTCCTAAATCTCAACACTTGCAATATCCAAACCATAACTCTTCAATGTTGCACTTTCCAAGCTCAATCTCCCATACTGCTCTTTCCAAACTCATCTTTCCATAATATGCTCTAATAAGCTCTAATATGCTCTAAAGATGTAGCCCATAATATCAACCCTTCTTTCAAACTCTAATATGCCTCTAAAAAATATAACACTTGTATGAAATAAATAAAGAACTTAAGGACTTTGGCTCATGCACTACGTATATATATCTCTTTTTTTTCGGATTTTTTTTGAACGAAAATAATAAATAAATACTGAAAAATATGTGCATTTATATGGTGAGCCAAAAATCCTTTTACAAAATATGACTAGATGCAAATATGTACCATCCCATAATTTCCTTGCTCAAAACTGGACAATATGCACTTTTCTTTCCACAAGGAATTAGTCCAGCCAATCTAAGTCTCAATTCCCAAATGGGGGTTAGGCTCAATTTGGCTAGGGATAATTTTGTGGAGTTTGCAATTTCAGGCTCATGCTAATTTTCCGGCTTCAAGCAGAGATAATGCAGGGTAGGTAAAGAGAGGATAAAAATGGCTTAAAAGATGCCTCCATCATTTAATTCTCGTAAACATAGACATATTTATGCATTGGCTTTGAATAACTATCACAACATTTAGAGATGCATAGGGAGAGTAAATTCACTCAAGAAAGCAAAGGGATTTTTATGTTCTCCCTATAGGCCAAAATTCTCAGAAGGACAATTTTTAATGGATTTGCTTTTTAGCCTAGGATCATATGTGCTCAATTTCATCACAAGTTTACAATCTACATAAAAATTTTAAGGAATTAGGCTAACCCATCCAAATATGCCATAGGATTTACATGATCAAGTCAGCTATTGATTTTTCATCATAGGACATCTAAGTAGGGTTTCAAAATAAACTTAAAAAGTAAACATGCATTTTTTTGGTATCTTTAGTCATTTTTCTATTTTTTTTTATTTTGACATTTTTATAAAAGTAAAACTAAGAGACTAAAGACTTAAACTTTAAAGTGCATAAATTTGAAACATGATGCAATGCATAAAATAAAACAAAAGGTAAATAAAAGGTAAATACAAGCCAAGTTGCCAAGTTTTAACCATAACCACAACTAGATAGAGAAGTTATAATGTCCAATTTTAATCCCACCCCATACTTCAACATTACAGTGTCCTCACTGTTGAGAAGCAAAGTAAAGGAAAGGAAACACTCACTCTCACTTACTCAATAAAAATCACTGCTTAGGAGGCGGCAAAAGCAAGGGTCAATCCTGTGTAGGGGCCGACCCTGGATAGTAGGTGGGGCCGCCCTGCTGAAATGTAGAGGTACTGGGATCCTGCTGATCGAAGGTGTATCCTAGGAAGGAGCCCAATCCCTCAAGCATCCTCCCGAAGCGGCGCTGATCATCGCGTATCTTTGCTACAGACACCTCCAGCCTAGAGAGGCGGGCAGTCACGTCGTCCTGCCAGTCAATGGAGTAAGTGGGCTGGAAGGGCGGAGGAGGTGGAGGCATATAGCTGTGGCGGGACCCTTGCGGGCCCTCTTCACCACCAGCTGCATCGTCTGCGGCGTCATCATCATCATCGCCATCATCATTGCCCCCCTGGTAGGCTGGGGGCTGTTGTGCTCCCTCGGAGTGGGGATCTGCCTCCCAGGACATGGCAGTAGAATCTATGTCCGTGTGATATGGTTGTACAACGGGGGCCTCCTCCTAAGTATGAGATCAGCAGTAGAATCTATGTCCGTGTGATATGGTCGCCCAGTCCAGGACTAGTACCAATCAGAGACATACAGGAGATCCATGTAGTCCTGGCGGAGTGTCATCCCCGTTTGGGGTTGCCTCCATCCAAGTGGGCCAGCTTCAATCACTCCGCCCTGGCGTAAAACAGTAGAGTCAAGTTAAGTAAGCTCATAAGCGGTGTACCTTTCAACGCGGACGCCCAAGGCCTGGGCTAAGATTGCCACTATGCAGCCATCTAGGATCTCTGTGCTGATCGTGCGTCTGCGGTCTAGTATGTGCTCGAGCCAAGCGTACATGAATGGAAAGGGCTCATCCTCGAAGAGCATCTGCCTCAAAGTCTCCGTCTCGCGATGTGTGGGGCGACGGAGCTCAGGTCTAGCCCATATAGTGCTCGCCAGGACGCGCAGGATGACACGGAATAACGGGCTGGCAACCCTATAAGTGAAAGAGTCTGTGGGGGCGGGGTATGGGATCCGTGAGATGTAACTCCATATGACGTTGGGGTTATGGACCCTGAAGGGTGCGGAAGTATGAACGAACCCAAAAAGGTTGCTCATCTCCTCAAGTAAGAGCCAAAAACGCATGTTGCCGAGCTGGAATATGACTCGGCGGCCGGAGGATGTGCGATCAGGAATCTCCAATGTAGCCATAAATTCCCCTGTCAACACGGGGTAATGGGCCTCCAAAGGTTCGATCAGCCTCTGCAGGGAGACATTCTCAAATGCCTCATGGACTCTAGTGTGGAACCCTAGCTGGACCATATCAGGGTAATGGTACCAGCGGACCCTGCCTCTTCGGCGAATCAGGTCGGTGGCTAAAGCACTCTGCTGGTCATCCTCAATGTAAAGTGAGTCCTGGGGGGTGTTCTTTGCTCACACTATTGTCTGCAAAAGAAAACAATGCCAAAGATAATTCCTCTTTGTAAAAATAGAAAGAACCCCATACTTAGGTTCCAAAACCAGCCTAAAAAATTTTGCAATGGTAAATCGGCTAAGTTAAGTGTTAAAGCTTGCAAACCTAATTTTAATGATCAAATAAAGATAAATAACCAATTTTTAAGCATCAAAATAAGGATTATCTAAAAATAATTCAAGAAATTTCATAAATTTGTCAACTTTCATAAACTCAATTCCTTGAACCTTTAAAACTAACAAACCTAATAAAAAATTCAGATTTTGCCCCACATATATATAAAAAATCAGATTTAATATAAGCCCTAGATTATGCAATTTCTCTTTCTAGCGCAAATAACGTTCAAACACTAAACACTCAATATGCAATTTCTACCCAAAATCAACGAAATAACCATGTAAATATGTAAATAAAGATCAAGGGTAAGAAATCATACCAGAAGAGTGTCGAAAATTAGGGGGACAGATGCAAGAAACCGCAACATAAATGA
The DNA here is from genome assembly GCA_963922045.1 of Persicaria maculosa. Lineage (NCBI taxonomy): Eukaryota > Viridiplantae > Streptophyta > Magnoliopsida > Caryophyllales > Polygonaceae > Persicaria > Persicaria maculosa. The sequence goes on from OY998267.1 coordinate 60,472,344, forward strand.
AACAAAGGCTGTCGAACTAGAACTATGGTCGAAATCGACCTCAACGTCGAAATCGACCCCTTCTGGGCTGCAGTTGGGTTTGTTGTCACATCTGCGGGCTCGCCGGAGGGCAAAGGTCGGCCGAATCTGGTAGTTCTTGGCCGAATTTAGGTGGATCTGGGCGAAGAGAGCTAAAGACGAAGAAAAAGATAAAGAACGAGAGGGCTGTAGCGTTTCTGGGCAAGGAGGCGTCGGATCCGTCGAATTTTGGGCAAGGAGGCACCGGAAACAATGACTAGAGGCTGGATTTGGTAGATGAAGGTGGTGACAGTGGGAGGGCGGCGGAGGTGGATTGCGCAGAGAGAAAGAGAGGAGAGAGAATAGAGATGAAGGAGAATAGCAGCTGGGGAAGAGGGTTAGGGTATCGAAATGTTGGGTAAAGGGGGAAAGATGTCAAAGTCGGCCTATTTAAAGGAAATAAAAATTAAATAAAAAAGGAAAAAGAAAATCTAACCTGGCACTTACCTCCAGCTGTAGTCGATATCGACCATAAAGGTCGATATCGACCTCCCCCTATGAGTCGAGTGTATCTGCTCGAACTGGTCTCTGTCGACCAGTCGATATCGACATCACAGGTCAATTTCGACCTCCCTTTCTGAGTCGACGGAGTATGGTCGACCTGCAATATTGGTGTCAGCCGTCGATATCGACTCAGCATGTCGATATCGACCTCTCCTCTAGGGCACTCGATCTCTTGGTTCACTTTTGATAAAAATAGCCACGAAATATCTAAAGAAATATAAAATAATCTAAAAAGAAAAAGAAAAAGAAAAGAACGGGTTGCCTCCCGGAAGCGCATGAGTTTAAGTCGCTAGCTCGACATACTTCCCTTTTTGCACTAGTTCAACGCCAAGTTGGCGCGAATCTCTTCTTCCGGGTCTTCTTTGTCATAATATTTCTTTACCTGGTGACCATTTACCTTAAAGGTGGAACCATCGTCGCAAAGTAACTCCACCGCTCCATGAGGGAAAATTTGATGAGCCTTAAAAGGTCCGCTCACTCTTGTCCTTACTTTCCCTGGAAATAAGCGAATTCTAGAATTAAAAACAAGGACTTTGTCACCCACCTCATATGTTTTTGGCACCAATTTCCTATCATGCCACTTCTTTGTGCGCTCCTTGTAGATTTTGGCATTCTCATATGCCTTTAGGCGCAACTCTTCCAAGGCTTGCAAGTCAATGAACCTTCTTTTCCCGGCTTCGTCGAAATCCATGTTAAGCTCCTTGAGAGCCCACATTGCCTTATGCTCAAGTTCGACGAGCAAATGACATGACTTACCATATACCAAGTTATAAGGAGTTTTGCGAAGTGGTGTTTTATAGGCCCTTCGGTAGGCCCAGAGCCAATCATCCAGTTTGGATGACCAATCCTTCCTTGAGCGGGAGACCGTCTTCTCCAAGATGGCTTTGATTTGGCGATTGGAGACTTCTACTTGACCGCTGGTTTGAGGATGATAGGGCGTTGCCACCCTATGGTTCACCCCATACTTGGCTAAAAGTGCTTCAAAGCCTCTCTCAATGAAATGCGAGCCACCATCTGAAATAAGAACTCTAGGAACACCAAAGTGCGGAAAGATGTTAGTTTTCATAAACTTAGAGACTACCTTCGCATCGGTGGTCCTAGTTGCCACGGCCTCAACCCTTTTAGAGACATAGTCCACCGCTACTAGAATGTATTTGTAGGGGCCTGAGGCAGGGAATGGTCCCATGAAGTCAATACCCTATACATCAAAGAGCTCTACCGCCAGAATGCCTGTGAGCGGTGTCTTATTCCTCCATGTGATATTACCTGTACGTTGAGACTCATCACAAGAGGTTACATAGTTTTGCACATCCTTGAAAAGGTTAGGCCAATAAAAACCACATTGAAGAATTTTTGCCGCGGTCTTGAATCCTTTAGCATGGCCTCCTGTAGGGAGAGAATGACAATGATGAATCACGCTCGCTACCTCTTCCTCCAGGATACAACGTCGAAAGATATGGTCTTTCCCTGACATGAACAAGTAGGGTTCATCCCAATAGTATTGCTTGACGTCGTGCAAAAACTTCTTTTGTTGCGAATTTAAGCCTCAAGGGATCTCGCCTCCTGCAATATAGTTAGCAAAATCCGCATACCAAGGTACCTTCGCCCCTCTTATAGCAGATAACTTATGAATAGGACTGGAGGGGGGGGGGGTAAAGAAGAAATCCTCACCGGAGCTTACCTCTTTGTCACCTTCGGAGTCTCTTAAAGTTGGTCGATTTCGACCTGTAGAGGTCGATTTCGACTGGACGACATCGACATATTCAGTCGATATAGGCTGCTCGATTTCGATGTCTGGAGGTCGACTTCGACCTCTGCATTTGGAAACATGTCGTCAAAGTTAGTCGAAATCGGTAGACAACTCACCTTCGGGGCAGTTGATATCGACCTGGTATGGTCGATATCGAGTGGACTTTCTGCCCGTTTTGCTTCCTGCTTCATCAAGTACTCGTCAAGGCGGGAGTCATTGATTGGTATGTTGTCATGTGACTCATCCAGAAGCCCTTTGGGTAGCCTTGAGAGATGATCGGCTACGGGGTTCTCCGTTCCTTTCTTATATTTAAGCTCAACGTCGAACTCTTGTAGTAGGAGCACCCATCGTAGGAGCCTAGGTTTAGCATCCTTCTTCGCCATCAAGTACTTAAGAGCTGCATGGTCAGTATGAACAATTACCTTAGAGCCCACTAGGTATGAGCGAAACTTCTCAAAAGCGAAGACCACTGCCAAGAACTCTTTTTCCGTCGTGGTGTACTTAGTTTCAATGGCATCAAGAGTCTTGCTTACATAGTAGATGGCATGAAGCTTCTTGTCTCTCCTTTGTCCTAGGACAGCACCTACGGCATAATCGCTTGCGTTGCACATGATCTCAAAGGGTTGCGACCAATCTAGCGATTGAATGATAGGAGCAGATATAAGGGCTTCCTTCAACCTATTGAAAGCTTCAAGATAATCGCAAGAGAACACAAACATAACATCCTTCATTAGTAGGTTAGTTAAAGGTTTGGCAATCTTAGAAAAATCTTGAATAAACCTCCTATAGAAACCTACGTGACCAAGGAAGCTTCTTATGTCCTTAATAAATGAAGGTGGTGGCAACTTCTCAATAAGCTCTATCTTTGCCATGTCCACCTCAATTCCCCTTTTTGAGACTTTGTGGCCTAGCACAATCCCTTCCCTTACCATAAAGTGGCACCTTTCCCAATTGAGAACCAAGTTTGTCTCTTCACATCATGCAAGTACCCTGTGAAGGTTAGCAAGACAAACATCGAAAGTAGTGCCATAGATAGAGAAATTATCCATAAATACCTCCATGATGTCCTCTACCATGTCGGAGAAGATGGCCATCATACACCTTTGAAAGGTAGCGGGGGCATTGTAGAGCCCAAATGGCATTCTCCTATATGCAAAAGTCCCATAGGGACATGTGAAGGTGGTCTTCCCTTGATCGTCAGGGTGAATAGGGACCCGCCAAAAGCCAGAATATCCATCCAGGTAACAAAACTAATCATGTTTGTCAAGTCTTTCCAATACCTGGTCAATGAATGGAAGGGGAAAGTGATCCTTTCTAGTGGCGGTGTTGAGCTTCCGATAGTCAATGCACATTCGCCAACTAGTTGTGATTCGCTTTGGCACAAGCTCACCCTTCTCATTCTCCTCAACGGTCATTCCACCCTTCTTAGGCACCACATGGACTGGGCTCACCCATTCGCTGTTGGAGATGGCATAGATAATTCCTGCATCCAGCATACGCATGATCTCCTTCTTCACCACCTCTCTCATATTGGGGTTGAGCTTCCGCTGGTGTTCTATAGGTGCCTTATGATCATCCTCAAGGAGGATTTGATGCATACATGTAGCGGGTGAAATACCTTTGATGTCCTCAAAAGAGTACCCAATTGCCTTACGATGAGCGCGTAGCACTTCCATAAGCTTATCCACTTCCTGCGTGGTAAGTGAAGCATTGATAATTACAGGAAAAGTAGAATTGGGACCAAGAAACTCATACATAAGCGTGTCGGATAAAGGCTTCAGCACCAGAGAGGGGCCTTGTGGGATAAGGATTGGCTCTACCTCCTCCGTCTTCATAATCTCACCTAGGTAATCTATCTCTATTCTCTTGATTGAAGCTCCCAAATAAGTTATAGGGGTTGGCGTGGACCAAGAATAGAGTGATGCCAACTTTGATTGGGACTCTTCAAAGTATTACTGCAGAAAAGAAGTCGAGGGCGAATAGGAATAGTTAATATCGACTGAAAGTTCAGCACATACATCGGCTTTTGAGCTGTCCGATGACGAGGAGACATGGTCGATTTCGACCTTGGGTATCAATGTCGGCTGGTCGATTTTGAACTCTGCAGTCGACGCGGGTACCTCGATATCGCCTGTAACAGAAGAAGGACAAACCTGACTTACTGAGTGCATCGATGTCGACAGAGGGCACTCGATATCGAGTAAGATGGTCGATTTCGACCTCTCCTCGTCGATGTCGATCTCTTCTTCGAACTCCATGGATAAAGCATCGTCGAAGATTTCCTCATCACTCGTGCATGTAGCCAGGAACTCCTAAATGTCCTCGTCGGTAAGCTCCTCTGCCGCTAGGGTTAAGGCCTCCTCATGGGTTAGGGCCCTTTCCGTCGGTTCTTTGCAATACATGATGCTAGTGTAGACCGACTTGATTCCCATTCCATTAACCTCCTTCATTGTGGGGTTGAAGGAGAATTCTATCACTTCGTTCCCTATAGTGAAGGTTAGTAATCCTCGACGTACATTGATATTGGCATCAGCAGTAGCTAAAAAAGGTCTACCAAGGATGATAGGTACAATAGGATCCTCAGGCATTTCCAATACAATGAAATCAGTAGGCACAAAGAACTTACCTACCTTTACTGGAACGTTATCAACTATACCTGTGGGCCAAACGAATGAGTTATCAGCCATATAGAGTTTCATATCCACGGGTTCAAGTGCTCCAATGTTCACCCTTTGCCAAATTGAAAGAGGCATAAGACTTACGCTTGCCCCTAGGTCACATAGGGCCTTGTAGCGATGTTGGCCAAGCCCCACGGTGATTGCAAACTTCCCTGGATCACTCCTCTTCTCAGGGAAGTCCATCTTTGAGCACTCCTCTGCCATATCTGCCATGGACCGATTCTTGCTAAGGAGTTCTTTGAGGAATCGGACATAGGCGGGCATCTCGCATAGGGCTTCTGTGAGGGGAATAGTAATGTTATGTCCTTGAAGAATCTTTACAAACCGCCTAAACTTACCTTGAGTGGGGTCCTTCAATGCTTTGGAAGGGAAGGGCAACGTCTTCTTTGGTGGAAAAGCCAAAACGGTGGTCGGAGGGGCCTGCTTAACATCGATGTCGACTGGGATCTGGTCGATATCGACCGGGATGGTAGATGTCGACCTCTGTTGTGGATCCACAGGCTCTGCAGTAGCATCGACGTCGACCAGTGGGTCGACCTGGTGGTCGATATCGACGTCTGGCTCGACATCGACTGGTCTGTAGATGTCGGCTTGATCTGCTGCTTTCTCCTCCGCTTCCGTTCGTGGCTTTTATACTTTGTTGCCACTCTTTAGTTGCATGGCTGTGATATGGCCCGACCCGGATTGCACCTTAGGATTGGTAGTTGGTTACCCAGGGAACGTTCCGGACGGTCTAGGGATTTGTGCCGCCAATTGACCCAGTTGGGTCTCTACATTCTTTTTCCAAATATCCATCTCCCCAATCCTTGTGGTAAGGTGATTGAGTTGAGAAGGGATTGCATTGTTGGATTGATCATTCTTAACCTGATTTCGCCTTATCTCATCCAGCACAAGTTGTAGATCATCCTTCCGTTGGTCTCTCTCCGGGTGCCCAGGAGCTCTATAGAGTAGGGGTCCCTAGGGTTAACCTGGTTCCTTTGTGGTTGTTGGAACCTTTGGTCTCCCCAATATTGGCGATTGGGACCCCTCATGTAGTTGGCTTTCTCATGAGTCTCCACTAGTTGCACTTGCTGAGCATGGGGGCACTCAACGGTGGTGTGTCACTGCGATCCACATTCGATGCAATCCTAGTTCGCTGAAAGGAACCTCACTTGCTTTTGGAGCTTTCAAAGTTGATCTCTATGGAATTACTCCTTCACGTCTGGATCGATCACCTTAGAGGTTTCATATAATGACATAGATGGGGCAGGCCTCGACGATGATGATATGTCGGAAGCCTCAGGAGTCCCATATGTGTGGTCGAACTCCACCAACCTCTCTATGGTCTCCCAAGCCTCTTGTGGAGTGAGTTCAAGGTAGCCATAGGAGGTGTAGGTGTTGATCCTCTCCTTGGTTGCAGCATGTAGAGCATTGTAAATAATTTCCTGAATCACGTATGGTGGTTGGCCATGCGTCGGGCATGATCGTAGTAGGTCTTTAAACCTTTCCCAAACAGTCGTCAGGGCCTCCCCAGGCTTTTGTTTGAAAGCCGTGATTTTCTGTCGGATCAACGTCGTCTTAGAAGGAGGGAAGAACTTATTGAGGAACGCGTCCTTGACTTCATTCCAGGTAGGGAGCGATCTTGGGGCTAAGCTCTCCAACCACTGCAATGCTTTTCCTGTAAGGAACCAATGGAAAGCTTTTAATTGGACATATTCAAGACTCTTTCCATCAGCAATAGTATTACAGAGGTCTAAGAAGGTTGATATATGTGCCATAGGGCATTCAATAGGTTTTCCTTCATATTGATGTCTTCAAATCTCAATAAGAAAATTTGGCTTAATTTCAAAATTAGAAGTAGGGATTAGAATCGCCGATTCAGGCACTGTGAGCGATGGATGCATGTATTGCTTTGCATTCCGTGGGAGGGCATTCATTTGAGCTTCATATCGTCTCCTAGCTTCCTCCTCCCTTTCAGCACGATCTCTTAGTGCCGCTTCTCTGGTGGTGAAATCCTCTACATGCTTCCTTAAGCATTCAATTTGTTGTGCCTGCATCTCGTTGTCCACCATGATTCTTTGAACTCGAGCCCTTAGATGGAGAAAGCGTTCTGGATCGTCTAATCCTTCAAAATCAGGTGGGCGATCAGCACGTCGCATACACCTATAAAACAACACTAAAAAGGAACGTGAAAATAAACTACTAGGGCGCGATTGATAGCTTCCCCGGCAACGGCGCCAAAATTTGACATGGGGAGAATTGAATCGAAATATATAATAAAATATAAACCAATACAACTCTTAGCTTCTTCAAATAAATTCAAGACTCCCCGCTATAGTAGTAAGGAATCAGGTTCGATCCTCGAGGAAGCGAGTCAGCGCGATCCTAGTAGCGTAGAAGACACGTCCTGAATGTTCGACCAGAAGCCTCGATCTCAAGCACAGACCTCGATGTCGACCTTGGCTGTCGATGCTTTCTGCAACAGAAGACCTGCAGAGACAAAAACGGCAGTCGATATCGACAAGTAAGGTCGATATCGATGTTAGTCAGCTAAATCGACTGGCTCAGAAGACTGCTAGTCGATACAGGGTGGTCGATTTCAACGTTTGGGGTCGATATCGACTTCACCAGCAGGAACTCAAGAGACTCGAGATCGACACAGAAGACCGTCGATCTGGCACAGTGGTTGATATCGATGTTGAGGTCGATATCGATGTTGTCCTGCAGAGGTTAGTTCTTTTGTCGGCAAAGGAAGGCCGAACACAAAAGGATGGCAAAGGAGTAATGAGCAGAAGTAAACAAGGGTGTTGGGTTTTTCGATGACTCAACGAACGGCAGGCAAATATTGATGTAAACTTAAGAAAGAAAAGATCTTCCAAAGACAAGGATTACCGCGACGACAACCATGATAGAACAAGTAAGGAAACACTAAAGATACATGCTTTTATCATAAAGGAGAAGGCTTTCCCCTAAACCGGCAAATAGGAAAAGAGATCTTGCAATTACTTAACCTAATTTGCGTCTACCTTTGTCATAATTGCGTTTATAATCTTTCGAATAGAAACCCTAATTACTACCCAAGTTTCACAACATGAGTTCCTTAAATTCTCATTTAAAGATGAAGCACAAGGTAGAGCGAGATAAAAGGTACCTTCTTTAGCGACATAAAAACCTTACCACCATGGCTATCATCGGGCTCAACCCGACCCTAGAAGAAAGGGTTACTACTCACTCATGTTGAATGTAGACATGCTTGAAATTGAATAAAGTTGCATTAATGGAAAACTTTGAATCTTTATAATCTCAACGCCAACTATCGCAAGCGCCGAAACCTTAAAGCTCAAAACTAAAACTCTTTATTGCTTAATGCTATTATCTTTCTTGCTTGGATGATGTAAAAACCAGCCCCTAGGGTATTATTCATAGGCCACCAATCCTTGGTATCCAAGGATGGCATCTTCTATCTAACCTCTAAAGTCTATCACAACAAGTAGGATAGATCCTTTATTTTGATAAAACTCTAAAACAACTAAGGTCAAAGTAAATAATTCTGCTGTAGTCTATCTAGTAGTATAAGATAATTCATGGCTTTGAAGATAGAAATCCCAATCCGAGTCTTGAAAACTGTGTCTATCCAGTGTCGAAGTAAGGTTGATATCGACCAGAGTGGTCGATATCGAGGTCTCTGTTTCTGCTCGACTTGTCCTTTTCCACTCGATTTCTGTGTTATGGTCGATATCGATGTCAGGCGATCAATATCAAGTGCTTTCTTGGTTAGTCTGTGTGGTCTATCTCGATACTCAGAAGTTATGTCAATGACTGTAGTCGATATCGATGTTGATGGTCGATATGGACCTCTTCTCAGCTTCACTTGTCTCTTTCGTTTTGATTCCGATTTCAATCCAATTCCTGCATATTCAAACCAAAACTTGTGCAGACTCTATTTTTTTCATGTCAGCTAATTGTACACATATTTCTCTTATTTTCATCCTTTATTTTAGGAATCGAATGAAATATGAAGTCAAAACTTGCGAATAACATAGGTACAAATATATACATCACTATCCAAGGATAGTATCTTCTATCTAAACTATGAAGTCTATCCAAACAAGTAGGATAGATCTTTTATTTTGATGAAACTCTAAAACACTTAATAAATCTCTAAGGTAAAAAAGGTAAATAGTCTCAGATGTACTCTATCTAAATCTTCAAGATATTACGTGGCTTTGAAGATAGAATGACCAATCCATGTCTCGAAAAGCGTGTCCAACCTGCATTGAAGTATGGTCGATATCGACCAGGAAGGTCGATTTCGACCTCTCTGTTTCTGCTCGACGAGCTCAGCTTCTCTCGATTCCTGGGTTGTGGTCGATATCGATGATAGGAGATCGATATCGAGTGCTTTTCTTCTGTTGTATGATGGTCTGTCTCGACCCTCGGTTCTGTGTCGATGTTCTGTAGTCGATATCGACCATAAGGGTCGATTTTGACCTCTATTCAACTTTCATCGGCTTCTCCGTTTTGATTCCGATTTCGCTCAAATTCCTACATAATTAGATCAAAACTTGTGCAGACTCTATTTCTTGTACGTTAGCTCATTCTTACATAAGTTTATATCATTTTGAACCTTTTCTTTTGGATAGGGATTGACCCATGCGATGATCGTTCTTATAGAGTTTGGTTTCCATCGTTATTAATGACGGTGTAATAATATGACTGTTGGGTCCACGTTGGGATGGGAAACACCACCATACGCTCCTCCATACCGCATCTCGAAACGTTGATTTGCACCGTTACGTAGAACGATGATCACTGTTTGTGGAACGGTGATCACTGTTTGGTGGAACGGTGGCCACCATGACGAGGAACGGTGACCACCGTCATAGAGTACGGTGTTACAGGATCACCGTGATGGTGTACGGTGGGTTTACATACATATATATATATATATATATATATATATATATATATATATATATATATATATATATATATATATATATATATACGGTGGCCGGCGTGGGTATCCTATCTGCAAACTATAACAACTATTACACGAGTGACATATCGAGACCACACGGTTGTGATAGCCGATTCAATACTACTGTGTGGTCTTTGACATGTTGCTTGAGTTATAGCTATTATGCCCAGAATGACAAAAATCGTTTCCTGTCAAATATTATTTTTGTTCATGATTGATGTCTTCTGCACCTTCTCAATGCCCATAGGATTTCCAACAAATAGTTATAAATCCTCTGGGCGATGACAAGTTGTACGAGGCATCCATCATCAATTCTAACGAATCGTAGCTATAAAAAAATTCCGAAAGGGAGGGGCAGACCCATATGGCTGCCCATTCCTTTTCGGCTCTGGAAATGCCACCGTAGCTTCTGGCGGTGGGTCACCTCAGACATTTATGGTGTACACCGCCAAAAGCAACGGTAGAGTCACCGCAGTACCATTCCGTGGATGACCCTATATAGGGTCCCTAACACTCGCAACCATGGGCCCTCTTTGCAAACGATAATAGCTATAACATGAGCAACATGCCGAGGCTACACAGTTGTTGCAATTATGGTAGAACTATCGTGTGGCCTTAGACATGTTGCTTGAGTTATAGTTGCTACGAACAGAACGACAAAACGAGTTCCTATTAGATATGAATTTGTTCATGAGTGATGTCTTGATCAACTTGTCAATGTCATTATCATTTCCGGGTAACACTTCTAAATTATGAGGACGTTGACAGGTTGCTCGAGGCATTCCTCATCCAATCAGACAAACCATAAGTCACACGAAATTCCCAAAAGGAAGGGGAAGCCACAATGTGGCTGGCCATTCCTTTTGCGTTATTCCCAAGCCACCGTCACCTGTGACGGTGGCTTTTGGACACCGTGTATACATGCAGTAGCCACCGCATGAACATGCGGTAGCCACCGCAGGAACATACAGTAGCCACCGCAGGAACATACGGTGGCGTCACCGTATTCGAATGCGGTTTGTTCACAACCATTATTTAAACACAATCTAACCATGTTGTGGAAGTGTGGAGTAATCAGAAAATATGGATAACTAAAGTCTTCCATCGGTCTGCTGGTGATTTTGATTACACGGTCACTTGGCGTTACAATGACGAGCCATATTTTGTCTTCGATTGTAATTGCCAGCATCGATGTTTCCATGAGGACAGTGTCTGCATCATTTTTCATTTTGACTGTGAAGACGACACTCACCCGTCTTATCCGGGGGATATTGGTTGTGAGAAAGTGTTATACTGGCACGGGAGACCCCGATTCATATTTCTTGGAAATCAAGACGGCTGTCATTCTGCGCGTTTTGACGTATGTGGAGGAAGATCTGATACATACATGCGCAATCAACATTAGTAAGTTTGTATGCAAGCTGCTACGGATGTTCAATCGACATACGAGAAGATTTTCCTTCAACGAGATCAAGATTTTCTTATCTCCAAAGGAGACGTCGGCGTTAGTTGGTAGTTGTTAGATTTTTATTTTCAATTATGTAATCTGGAAAATTTGGTAATTTGCCGAATGAAACTTTTGTAATCTGGGTAACTGTTATAAAGGAGTTTACGTTCGAACAATTTTCAGGAAACCAAAACCGACCGTGTAGTACCATGCATTTTCATTCATATTATAGAACTCCAACTAATACAACAACATACTTACAACTCCCACAAAACGACAACTAACCATTTGAAAGCAACAGAATCAACTACCAACATCATGCGAATCTACAAAATATACACAACTACCAACAGACTCAGCTCCAACGCTCCGAAAGATCCTGATCTTCATTTTGTTGAATGTATACTTGTTCACGGTCTCGTTCGCTGGCCGCACTGCTTTGTTAACAACATACTTCGCTATGTGCATCATGCAACTCAGATGAACGTTAGGGAAGAACCCGCCTATCAGACCAATGAGCTCCCGAGTCGTCTTCTCGTAGTATAACTCAGGGTCGCTCGTGTACACAGTCTCGTCCTGCACGCAGTGCAAGTCAACGTACTCCGACCTCGTTCTTGCGTCCTCGTTGTAACATGGCACCTGAAAAGGACAACATGGGTATTCTTTCCATTGTTTATGTTGAAAATTACACAAATGGTATTTCCTAGGCCGAGTGAACTTTTCGACCACCATTTTGAAACATTTTCCCCTTTTTGTCTCACCATCAAATATTTCTGTTGTAGGCATGTTTGTCGTTTTGCACCGTTGCCGGGGGGAGGGGGGCAGGGTCCACTTATAGGCATTCCATCGGTACAGAAAACGGTAAGTGTGCGACTCCATTATTACCACCGTATCAAGCAATGGTGAGTTGGAAGTCCTCCGCATGGACACCCACCGTTACCTTAAACGGTGTATGCGTCAACCACCGTGTAGGGTTAGGGGGTACCCTTAGGGTTTTGCCACCTGATGTGCGCGCAACACCATAGGGGCACCCTTACCTGTCTGGGAGCAGGTAAGGGTGACTCATCTCATGAAGCCACTACAGATAACCATCGTCAACACCATAGGGGTACTTATTGCTAGTCTGCGGGACGTCGGACATGTCGACTAAGTGATGGAATCTGTCCACCCAATGGTTGTCATCCAGCGTGAAGGTGGCCTCCTTCTTGCCCTTTAGTGACTTCTGCTTGTATACTCGCGTGGTTGTAATCGGGGTAGGGGGAATATGCTGAATCCGACCAAACTGATGCATCACACGGTCAGGCATGTACAGCTCGTCCTCGAACAACCAACGGATGGTGCCCCTGTACCGTGACAGACGGAGATGGTTATCAAAGTCTAAATTCCGACCAAAGGGCATGAACTCGATCTGCAAATATAAGATAGTTTTTTTTACGTTTATACATGTAATGTAACAGTATCGAAAGAAAATGTAGAAGGCGTATGTATATGTACATACCTCCTCGATATTAATCTCATCTAATCTCCGTCGCAGCTCCTACAACCGCAACACATGGGGTCCTCCATCTCTGCTCGAGGTCCCCGGCATCGCCAGCACCAAGTATCACATGCCGTGACGTGGATCCCGCACAAGTCTCTGATCCAGCGTCATGTGGCCCCTAAACACCGAAAAATACAGCCATATCCATACCTATAAGAACATTGACCATCAGACGATTACTTAATATAACTGCATATCTGTACATGTGCTATTGATCAAGGTGTCGATGATAGTACCTGCATGAGCAACATACAACCATCCATGTCTTTGGCGAACTATCTCATTACCTCACCCAAGCCCCGGTATAAGCAGGAGAGGATACCTGTCGCTAGAGATAACTGAGGAATCTGGTGGGGTTGTGTGAACCGAAGAAGCACCTCCGGCCGGACTCTGTTGTTCGACTTCTCAATGAACAACATCTCCGACCTAAGAATCCCCACAACTGTGGCCATAATCCACTCTTTATCATGCTCGCGGGGGACACCATCCCGAACCCTCTACCACATAGGTGTTATGGCCTCCAGGAGTGCGTTTACGCTCGGACCTCCGTGGTTGTCAAAGTTCTTCTTCTGCTGCGGCGTAAACCAATATATCTGTCCAACTAGAGCCTTTCCCACATCGTTTGTCTGAACGAATGAGCACTCTTCCATTGTGCAATGTGGTCGTAATCTTTCCCCAAGCAAAGTGAAAATTGTTAGTCTCAAGGTGCCAGTGCTCAATAAATGCACTAATGAGACTATGATCCACGCACTCCCATGAGAAGTCCCGTAACTGTCATAGCCGAGCCTGAACATTTCTTCCATCTTCGCAACAAAGCAATTCGAATCATGACTGACAACGAGATGCAGGCTGAGACCATAGAGCGGTTGAGGAAGGAGATTGAGGATTACAATGCTACAATCGCTGCTGAGAGGGCCGCCGCTGCTGTAGAGTGAGCCCGTGATGATAGGGAAGAGGATGCGCGTAGACAAGCACAAGAGCGGCTCAATCAGTATCCACAGACGGCGATGCAATACATGCACCCGCCGCTTCACGTTCCTGAATCCGCTATACTTATTCCCCCTTCCAATTATGAGATTAAAATAAACATCCTTTCTGATATTAAAAGAAACACTTTTGAAGGAAGACCTAATGAATGCCCACTGTAACACATCTCTACATTTATGGATTTATGTGAAACAATTGCTGATGGAGTAAATTTAGAGTATGTGAGACTAAAATCTTTTAGATGGTCTTTGGCAGGGAAGGCATTACAATGGCTTGAGAGTTTGGCTCCACGCTCGCTGAGGACATGGGTGGAGGTGAAGGATGCATTCCTGAATAAGTTCTTTCCACCTTCTAAAATGGCGATGCTGCGATAAAGGATCACGGCTTTCAAATAGAAGCCAGGTGAAACACTAGCACATGCGTGGGAGCGATTTAAGGACTTGTTGAGATCATGCCAGACGCATGGGCAACTTCCATATGTCATCCAGGAGATATTTTACAATTCCCTTGATGCGCCAAATAAGGAGAGGATCAATTCATATACCTCCTATCGGTACATTGAGCTTACACCAACGGAGGCATGGAAGACTATTGAGAGGCTCATGAACTTTGACAACACCTATGGCACTGTTGCGGCCTATGATTCAAGGTCTTCCCCATCAATGCCACTATATGAGCCTCCAAAGGAGATAGACCCTGATGTGCGGCAACAATTCCACCAGACGTCGATGCCAACATTAGCGTGAAGAAAGGATTGCTCTCATTCACAATTAGTGACGAGGTGATAGAGTATGCCTTCAACAAGACGGTGAAAAATCAAGGGCCAATGGAGATAAAAGCCATCAATGGTGTCTACATTGCATGTGGAGAAGCCAAAGTAAGGAGTATGACACCAGAAGAGCTAGAAAAGAGGGCCATAGAAGCCCAAGTGGAGGAGTTTGTGGCAATCTTGAACGAAGGAGCCAAACAGAACATCGAAATCGACCTGGGTAAGTCGATATCGACTAATAATGTTCAAGATTCTGTGTCAAGTCATAAGTATGGGGTCGAAAGAGGAGGAGAAGGAACATCAAAATCGGGTATGAAGGTCGATATCGACCATGCCCTAAATCCGAATTCGACCACGATTGAAGTTGAGAAAGGATGAAAGGAGAGCTCGATATCGATCTCTGATGGTCGAAATCGACCTGATCATATCGAGCAGAAACACTCCAAATCGACTGATCCTCCAGGAGTACAACAGAGCTCAATATTGAGTACTATTGATCGATGTCGACCTGAGCCACGGACAGATAAGAAGGTAAGTCAAGGTACGGATTCCTCCTGTTCCAGATTTATCATTATTTGGAAGAGGTGTGCCTTGGCATGTGCGCTTATGTAGGGTATCCGATGATGATTCGAGCCAATATGAGATAGGACACAAAGTTTACGTCGCCAAATCCAAAGATCATTGGTTCCCTAGGAGATTCAAAGATAAGAATTTGGGACCATTCACAGTGAATCAGAACCATCCCGGCGGAATGCAGCTGCGTGACAAGAAAGGAGTAATATTTGAGGCTCAAGCCACATAGGCTCTGTAGATGCCGCCTTGAGAGCGCACAAGGAAGAAGTCGGCCGAGCAACTTAAAAATCTAGAGCTTGTAACAAGGACTTAGTTTTGGTTTTAGACAGTTTTTTTTATTTTGAGATACTTTATGTTATATTGCATTGTTTTGGTTTTTATTTTTAACAAGTTACAGGAAAGAGAAAATAACATAGAAGAGACATCGAAATCGATGTTACAGATCGACATTGACCTTATGGTCGATTTAGATAAGCTTGTGGTCGAGGCCGGATCACCCTGAAGCTTGAGCCAGATATCGATGACAGAGATCGATTTCGACGTTGCAAGGTCGATATTGACCATGCCTGCTGACTTCTTCGACTCCTGATATTTGTGACGGTTTAGTAAGTTTTTCTTAACCCTAGTTCTAATACAGTGAGGACACTGTTGACTTTAAGTATGGGGTGGGGGAAGGGCTTACTTACATATTTTAGCATATTTTATATTTTATTACATATTTTAGTTATAATGTTCATGCATATTGCATAGTTATTTAGTCATATTATTCTTTAAGTTTTATATAATTCAAAAAAAATGACCCCCATCAAAAATTGAAAATAAAGAAAAGAGTCATAGAAGTATAAAAAAGAGCTTTATGATGAAAAATTAGATTCATTAGAGATATAACAGGAAATTGCCTAGTTAAGGGAAGTCCCAATGAAGTGCAAAAAGAAAAAAACGAGATGAAAATTTGAAGTTGCTTTTGACATGTGCATGATAAGATGATAGAGGACTTTTTATGAAATTTCCATACAAGTGCTTACATATACAAGTTCATATTCTAGCCTTACCTATGCATATTTGCAAAAGTCACAAGCCATATATGAGCCTTATCATGATCATTATTGCTCCACATATACATATTGCCCGTTTTTTGTACCTTATACCCTATCCGGAGACAAGTTTAAGAATGGATGTCATCTTTGGAATTGTTATATGGAGTTGTTCATATATCATTTATGAAGTTGTTGGCAGGAATGAAAGAATTTATGAATTATGGAAAATTTAATGAGCGAGAAAAAATCCGATCACCTCAAGAGATAAAGGTAGGTCGACCCTGCTCGTTGAGATGTTAGTTCAGCGAGATAGGACACAAGGTGAGGAGTCCGAAGTACTAAGTATCCGGGGCCATTCATGACACCCATGTTTGCGACTCGTGAGAGGGCAGTGCTAAGGTTAGAGAGGTAAAAGCATTATAAGTGAAAAAAGCATTGAGCGATGAGTGAAAGGTGAGACATTATGAAGAAGGAATGTGGAATGTTTTGGAAAGAAAGTTTTATTTCCCCGGATTTAACACCACATGGCCAAATATTAACACACATTTAGCCTTTTACCAATCTACGTCTCACAAGCTTGGAAAAGTCCTCTTGATTACTATGTCGCTAAAATTGTTTTTTTTTCATATAAACCTCCTTTTATGAGTATGAAATTGCTTTTATGCACAGGCATGGATTTGGTTGATATTAGTACCTTATCGAGGATGGCAATTGATTGTAGGGACATATAAAAAAATGAATCTATGATGTTGAGAGTTTACTTTCTTCCCCTGAATGACCAATAAAGGTATTCCTTGGTGATGTGCGCGCAAATTGCCATATTTTCTATGCACATATAAGTCCATTTTATCATCATTTGCATGCATATTAATGGGAAAACATGGGATTAGTGTAGTTTATTCATTATTTTCAAATATATGGGTCTGCACGAGTTTCTATATGATTTCGCAGAAAACAGGATAAAAATGGACAGATTTGGAAGAGTGGAAAAAGAACTCGAAGTCTTCTGAAGAGGTCGAAATCGAATGGAGACCTCGACATCGAGTACAGCAGCAAAGGCAAAAATCGAGCAAGAATGAAGCAGAGCATGTCGACACACAAAGGTCGATATCGAGGATTAATGGTCGATATCGAGTGCCCATATCGAGATAAATGATAGAAGTCGAGTGCCAATCTGAGTAGAAGAAGGAGAGCTCGAGATAGAGTTAGAGGTCGATATCGATGTCTGAAGGTCCATATCGATGTTGCCCAACAGAGGAATCCGACACACGCAGAGAATTTCAGTTTTCAATAGAGAGAATTTGTAGAGAATAAAGATAAAGTTTCGAGTCTTTGGATAGCAAAGTTCGATATCTATATCTAGAGGCCGTTAGGGCTGAGTTTAGGCATCCAATAACATTCAATTACATCCACACACGCAGAGAATTTCAGTTTTCAATAGAGAGAATTTGTAGAGAGAGAGGGGAGGCCGAGTTAGGTTGAAGAGAAGCGAGAGCGGAGATTTGGCTTATTCGGTTGTAATTTCTTTCTTTTGCAAATACAAAGTAGTTTTCTTTCAATGATGATGATGAGTTGCATGATGAGAAGCGAGTAGTCAACCCACTTCTAGGGTCAGGGTGACCCCGACTATAGCGATGTAGGGTAAGTGCATCAAAGGTATGACTTTTATGCGATTTCGTCTTCTATCCTATGCATGATTCCTTTACGAAAGTTAGGGAGATTCATTATTTTCATTATTGAAGCGAAAGCCACTCATATTCTGAACTTGAATCACCCATGAATTTGATAGTAACTCTTAGGAACTATGCGAAAGCCTCTAATCACCTAAGTGTTGGTAACGAAAGTTATTTGATGGAAAGGCATTAAATTTCATAACCTTAGCATCAAACTTGCATTATTATCGTTATGGCATGAAACCCCGACTTTGGAAGCTTTTAATTAATTGAACTCATATAAAAGTTAAGTTTTGATTTCTGATCATCCTTCTTTACCATTCTACGTTCTTCGAGCACTTTTCCGACAATAGGTTACGCAAAACAGTTTGTGTGACAAACATCGAAATCAACTGTGAAGGTCGATATCGAGGTCTACCATCGATATCGAGGTCAAACTCGACGTCGACTTTGCTGTTTTTGTGTTCTGCAGGAACTCTACTGGAAATCGACCAGAACTGAGGTCGATATCGACCAGAACCATCGATATCGAGTGTCGTCTGAGGTCAAAAGCTTGATGGTGATTGCAACAAGGGAAGCGTTGACATACCTCCTCGTGGACTCGATCCTGAATTACCCTACCACTACATCGGGAGGGATTCTTGTATTATTTGGTTGATATGGGAGTTAGCATAGTTGTGAATTATATTTGAATATTTGAATTGCACAATCCCCTCTCTTTACGAACAAATTGGCGCCATTGCCGGGGAGGAAATCAATCGCCACCTAAGTTTTCTCACGATCTTTTAGAGCTGATTTTGCAGGTTTATGCGACGTGCTGATCGCGGACCTATCCTGGAACCCTTCAACGAGCCTGAATGTTTCTTCCATCTTCGCAACAAAGCAATTCGCATCATGGCTGACAACGAGACGCAAGCTGAGACCATAGAGCGGTTGAGGAAGGAGATTGAAGATCATAATGCTACAATCGCTGCTGAAAGGGCCGCCGCTGCTGCAGAGCGAGCCCGTGCTGATAGGGAGGAGGATGCGCGTAGACAAGCCCAAGAGCGGCTCAATCAGTATCCACAAACGTCAATGCAATACATGTATCCGCCGCTTCACGTTCCTGAATCCGCTATCTTAATTCCTCATTCCAATTATGAAATTAAAATTAACTTCCTTTCTGAAATAAAAAGAAACACTTTTGAAGGAAGACCTAATGAATGCCCACTGCAACACATCTCTACTTTTATGGATTTATGTGAAACATTTGCTGATGGAGTAAATTTAGATGGTCTTTGGTAGGGAAGGCATTACAATGGCTTGAGAGTTTGGCTCCACGCTCGCTGAGGATATGGGCAAAGGTGAAGGATGCATTCCTGAATAAGTTCTTTCCACCTTCTAAAACGATGATGCTGCGGCAAAGGATCACGGCTTTCAAACAAAAGCCAGGTGAAACACTAGCACATGCGTGGGAGCGATTTAAGGACTTGCTGAGATCATGCCCAACGTATGGGCAACTTCCATGTGTCATCCAAGAGATATTCTACAACGCCCTTGATGCGCCGAATAAAGAGAGGATCAATTCATATACCTCCTATCGGTACATTGAGCTTACACCAACTGATACGTTGCTATTCCCGATCCTTCACCTGTGGACTCGGAATCAAGATCAACAACGTAGATTTGTCCCGATCTTGCAATTATCCTTGTTATATTCTCGATGTTTACAATCAATTACAATAAAGGCTTTGAACTATTGTGGAAGAAACGAAAACAAACAAAAAAAACTAAGGAAAAGGACAACAAAGGACTGTTATAGCAACGGAGCCAAGGATGCAGCGGCCGCTGCATTAAGGGGGCGGCCGCCGCCTGTTGCCAATCACAGGTTCAGCGACGGAGGCGCCTGTTCTCTTGCGACGGTGGTGCCTAGGGTTTCAGCGACGGTTTTTCAGGATCCTCTTTGTGTTTTGGCTTTGTGTTTGAAGTTAGGGTTTCGAAGGTGGTTTGTTTGGATGATTCAAATTAAGAACATCGATTTGAATGGATAAAGTAAGGTATTGGATTGAAGATTGAAGAACCCTTTAGCCAAAGGGTTTCCTCAATTCTATATTTCAATTTCTCCTTTCATTGAATAACAAAGAACATTTAAATAGAAATCCTAATCTCTAGAACCCTAAAACCTTCTAGGGTTGGCAAGCCCATCCTTTACAAAAGGATAGACTTGGCTGACTTAATCCTAATATAATAATATAAAAAATCCTAATTAAAAAAATCATAAAAGATGATAATTAAGAAAGCCTAAGGATAGACTCTCCCAACCATCTTATTTGACCTAACTAAGTAATACCATAAACAAGACATTCCATAAATAGCTCCAACTAACATAGGACTTACTAAATATGGAAAGAACCTAAAAACTAATAATAATAATAATAATAAAATAAATAAAATATCTTTTCTTCAAGCCATGGTGGCGCCTTCTTCTTCCTCTTGAGGACGACATTCCACTACAAAAAAAAATTAATTTAGCAACGGCTGTTTCCCGTGGCTAAAAGACCATTTGTTGTGGCTACAAGGTAGTAGCAACGGTTGTAGCCACGGTAAACCAGTTGTGGCGAAACCTTTGGTGGCAAAAGAGTCTAGTAATAAGATCTGCCGTCGCTAGAATAATAGCCACGGCTGTAGCGACGACTTTTAGCAAAGGCTGCAAAACCAACCTGAAATCGTTGTGACGGGTAGTTGCCGTGGCTACTAAATTCTTACCGCCAAAAGTTTGGCGCTTTATTTATAATCTTGCGACGGGAACATGTCGTGGCAAGTATTTTAGCTTTTTTTTTCCTGTTGCGACGGCAAGATGCCGTTGCTAAGCTTATTAGGTATTTTCCCCTGTTTCGCTGTTTGTGACTGCAAGATGTCGTGGCCAATGATAAGTCCTTGCCCCTGTTTTTCCTATTTCACCTATTTTCATTCTAAGTATCTAATGTAATCAATGATAACCATTTCACAAATAGTTACAACTATAATACAATCTTTCAAAACGTTAGATTAAACATTGAAAGTATATAACAAAAATATATTGCCAAGTCGGATTTTTAGCAATCTGATAAAAGATGTGGTGCTCAACAAAAGCAAATATACAAGTTAAAACACGTCAATCAAATTGGAAAAGCAAGAAGTCAAGTAACCCTAAAAACATATATAGCATGAACCTTTATTTGTCCATCTATTCCTGTACCATCAACGAAAATCCTTGTGCCACCCTTTGGCAGATTGGCAAACAATTTTGTAGCATATGCCTTAAGCCGCTACCATGATTAAATCTTAGAAATAGAGAAGTTCTAACATGTTAAAACATTTGAGAATAACTTATATTAACAATTTAAACTACTTTTCAACTTTAAAAAGCGTGTTATTGTATGTTTTCTGTAAAGACCGGAATTTAATTAATATTTATAAAATATTCGTAGGATAATCCGAATATTATCCTCCCTTGTGATTATGAAAACCCGAAAAATTTAAAATTTTATGGATGACTTTACATTGGTTTAATTCGGGATTTTATGAAGAAATATGTACCCAAGCCACTTTTCTCGTATCTTATTAACGTAACGGATTTTAACGCGTCACGAGCTCGGGTTTTACGTTATGTTAAAGAGGTCAGCCGCCCTATCCAAACCAATGCCCAACAAGGAGCTACTAACCCCATTTGATTTGGATGGAAACTAACTAGGCTCCTATTCTAGTTCAACCACCCCCATCACTTCCTTCCCATCACACCCATGCTTTGACTAAATGAGCCCCTTGCCTCCTCCTCTTTATAAACTGACCCCAGCAGCTCAAGGAATCCATTCACACAAGCCCTAGTCAGCACTCTCCTTGAAAACCCAAAGAAAAACCCCCCTCCTCCATTGTAGGTCCTTTTTGGACACCTTGCACCAAAACTTGCATATCTCCCTCCATACTCATCCAAATTGAGCAAACTCGGTGGCCATGGATCCGTCTTGAACCCGGCTTTCCATAAGTATCTCAAACACAAAAATCCAAGGTCGTTTGCCCAGCCAAAAACGTGCATCTTTAAGGCTGCAGAAAGTGTTCCTTGAGAGATCTTGAGTTCTTGACTTGTTTTCCTGGTAAGCTCCATCCTTTTCTTTCAAAACTGAGTTCTAACTTCTTTTATGGCCCCTCTCCTTCATTTTCAAGCAAAGTCCTAACCCATTTCTATGGGGTTTTTTTTGACAAATATGTACAAGGTGTTTGGAAGGTCCCAAAGGTCTCGGAAGTTGTCTCAAGTCCGTTCTTAGCATCCTCGCTAGGTAATCCCTCATCCGCCTTCCCCCTCTCTCAGAATAGATCTTGTATGCTTGGAAAGGGCTTAGGAAGTGGAGCCTCTGTGTGTTTTTGGTTGCGTTTTGTAGCAAACGTCAAAAAACAAAATGGATATATATATGCCTCTGTAATTTGGACTTTATTTCCAATCCAACGGTCTGATTCGGCTGAATAAATAATATGATGTTTATGGAAATGTTATCTAACTGCCCTTAATAAATGAGGTCGATCCAACGGTTGGATCAAGAGTTATTATAATTTTAGTAACCAGTGTTTATAATGACTCGATTAAAAAACTTGGTTAAGGGAATGCTAAGAATATGGTTAAATATATGATGGCATAACCGAAACATAGAGCATATAAAATATATAAATGAAGTATACCCATAACTTGGTTTATGATCCGATAAGAAGAAAATCGATTATGTGATAATATGATATAGATTATAACTGGTTAAAACCGGATCACTTAACCGAAGTGCATAATCTATAGAATCGTGAACCTCGTGTGGATGTATGTTGATTATTAGGTTGGGTTCCACGCATTAGAATACCACCTAATGAAAGCTTAATGAAATTTCTAGGCTCTTGTTGATTGGATCCTTGGTTGCACATTTTATTGCTTGCTTATTCTCCGGACCCCAGGTAAGTCCCCTGGACTTACTCATGATGGATTTATGTGATACTCTTTGTATTATCGAGAGTCTTCATGCATCACGCGACCTAGTAACATGTTTAGGAATATAAACCGGTAATATGACGTAGGATGAACTTAGTAAATCCAACAATTCATATGTATGCTATATGTCTATGGTAGCATGGCCGTCAAAATCTGAATAGACGACTTATACTAGTTGGAACAAGAATGAAATGATGAAATACTTATGATGAGGAAGAATGAGTGTGTTTGAGAAGGATGAGTACGTTTGAGAAGATATTATGATATGATGGTGATGATGATGATGATTACGATGATGATATGGGCCCTTGTGTGTTTATTTCGCATTTATATATATCTATATACTTGCTTATGTGTTACATTTTAACATTCATGTAGTTTAAGTATGCCTCTTTATATGGCATTGAGTGTGCAAATTTCCGATGATTGACCCCGATTTATTTCTTGTTTTTAGATTCAGGTACCCCTTACCCGATATGACTTACTTATGTGGATGGTTGTCGGGACAGACCTTTTGGGACGATTAGAGCGAGTGAGGTATGACTTACGCACTCTTTACTTTCTCGCTTACTTTGATTTGGTTTTGACCCGGCTATGCCGCGGCGACGTTGATGTACGTTATTTCTGCACTTTATATTTCTGACTTGAAAATCATTGCACGATAGTACCTAGGACAGGTGAACGCCTCCAACGAGCGCCCGCATTTCTAGGGGTTCGAAATCCCCACTTTCGAAAACCATCGCTTCCGCTTAAAACAAATAACTTAACTAAATAACTCGTACTCGGTCGTAAGATCTAAAGCTCACGGAAGAATTCAAAACTCTTCTACAACGTTCCCCGAATAACCGGATCATCCGAACCTTATAAATCCTCTAAGTGGATTTATGGAGGCATATTCGGATATCCATACTTTTGGGTCGTTACAAAGTTGGTATCAGAGCCAAGTTTGCTCGACCTGAGTACGCACGAGTTATAAAACATTTTCAAAACCCGCCCACCATTTTGGAAGTTTTAAAGGATTTTAAAAGGTTTTAAAGGGCAAAGTTGAAAACCCTTTGGAAATGAAAATGAACTAGGAACCTTCTAGATGAGAGATAGGATCGATGGGTAGTATAAAGGCGATAAACATCTTGTAGAGATGTAAAACGGGATTCGGGTAGGCAAAATACTAGTTTTTCTTTACAGCTGGTCGAAGAAGACTCCAAGGGAGCAACCATGGTGGTTGGAGTAGGATAGGATTTAGAGGCGGGCTCGCCAAGCTATCCCTCGAAGGATAGCTATCTAGTTAGCTTCCGTGCGATATAAAATTGTGCATGCGGACCATCCCCTTGAAGGGATGTAATTATGTGAAATGAATGTGCCTGAGGGCCGTCTTCCATGAAGAAGACGTTTTATTGAGGTGTATATTGAGTACACTTAAATGTCCAGTTGTCATCATGGTCGACACCGAAATTAGTAGAGGACGCGGGAGACCACGTGGCCGAGGTCGTGGCCGCATTCCCGAGACAGAGACTAAGACTGAGACCGACATTGTGGTCGAGACCCCCGGACAGCACGAGGGAGAGGCTGATAGGCAGCAGCAGGGATCAACGATAGAGTGGGCATTACTCGCTTTGCTAGAGCGAGAGAGATCAGCTGGCGTCACCGATTGGGTGAAGAGACTATCATAGAGTAGCCCGCCTATCTTCCAGGCCGGACCCGGAGAGGATATCGAGCAGTTCTTTAGAGGACTCGAGGGAGTTTTCAGCTTGATTGGAGCACCCGATGCGGAGAGACAGAGGCTTGCGGCTGGGCAGCTTCGAGGAGATGCTTTTGACAGATGGCTTGTCTGCCGTGATGATCGTACTGCATGGACCTACGAGGAGTTCAGGAAGTTGATGATGAGTGAGTACTGTCCATCTGGGACACAGGCAACACGAGAGGTTACGTTCTTCAGCACCCGCTACGATCCACGCCTATCTATCTCCGAGATCGTCTGCCAGTTCAAGAAGGAGCTCGTTTATTATGGAGGGGTCTGTAAGACCGACGAGATGCACATCCGCATGCTTTCTACGAGGCTTCCACCAGACGCTCTTCTGATCTCTACCAGCATGGAGGGAATGACATATGACAGATTCCTAGAGATGATCCTCTGCTATGACCAGTAGCTACGTCTGATAGCTGTCACGTCTACAGCTTTCCGCACTCCATCTGGCGGAAAGAGGCCACGACCCGCGGAGCACAGATTTGATGGGGGCCCATGGAAGGGGCCAGCGAGAGGAGGATCGACCAGCGGGACCATTTGGGCCATTCCAGCTGTACCTGTATCATCATACCGCAAGGCTAGAGTGAGAGCTACTATCTGCCACAGCTGCCGCGAGGAGGGCCACTACCAGACAGACTGCCCTAGGAAGTTCATTTCATGCTACACGTGTGGAGGGGTAGGACATCGTGCTATCATGTCCTCGCAGGGCGAGAGATCTTCTGTCACTCCTGCAGCTTCAGCTTTACGCCTTCCAGAGGCACCGAGACCAGCTCAGATTTCTTATGCACAGGGTCAGGGGAGGGGGAGATAGTAGCTACGGAGGTGGTCGAGGAGATAGTAGCTACTATCTCCTCGGGAGCTGGCCGAGGAGATAGTAGCTACGAAGGTGGTCGAGGAGACAACGGCTTTAAAGGAGGACGAGGTCGAGGTGGAGGCCGAGGTAGAGGTAGAGGAGGAGGTCGAGGCGGCCGAGGATCTTACCAACATCAGCAGGCACAGTCGTCTGCAATGTCGGCAGGACCAGGCCAGGGCAGAGGTTCTACACAGTTGGCAGCGATAGCTGTAGACACTGATTTCTTACCACCCCCGCCGCCCCGCGCGTTCCCGATGCGGAACGGCAATTCGACAGCTCCGACTTCCATAGGTACGATATCGTTCTGTGGCTCTACTCTTCCCATTCTGTTCGATACCAGGGCAACACACTGCTTTATAGCATATTCATGCGTAGCTAGATTTAAACTTGTATGTTCGATATGTCCCGCGTTAGTAGTGCGTATGGCAGATGGGGCTAGGGTTAGGACGGGGCGTGAGATCCTAGGATGCCCCATTCGGATAGGAGAGCGAGAGTGGCCCGCTGACTTGATAGTCATGCCACTGCGGACAGACGAGATGATCCTGGGGATGGATTTTATGAACTTCTACGGGGCGATCCTCAACCTGAGGACCCGTACAGTTTCCATCCTCGCGGATGATGGGACTGAGCACGAGGTGTGGGGGAACGACCCCAAATGGAACGGAGCCCAGATCAGCGCCGTTCGAGCAGTGAGACATCTAGACCAGGGATGCATGAGCTACTGGTGTTACGCTTTAGAGGTGGATCGCGAGCGACCCAGCCTGACAGATGTCCCCGTTATTAGTGAGTTTGCCGACGTTTTCCCAGACGAGCTACCAGGACTTCCGCCACAACGAGATGTTGATTTCGCTATACAGTTGGACCCGGGCACCAGGCCGATTTCGAGGGTCCCGTACAGGATGGCACCGACAGAGATGGCCGAGCTGAAGGCAGAGTTGGAGGAGCTAGCCGGGAACGGCTACATAAGGCCGAGTGCTTCGCCGTGGGGAGCACCAGTGTTGTTCGTGAAGAAGAAGGATGGGTCGTTGAGGCTATGCATAGATTACAGAGAGCTGAACCGGGCTACGGTGAAGAACCGTTACCCGTTGCCGAGAATAGACGACTTGATGGATCAGCTGCAGGGAGATGTCGTCTTCTCGAAGATAGATTTGCGTTTGGGTTATCACAAGCTGAGGGTGAAGGCAGAGGACATCCTGAAGATGGCCTTCAGGACCAGATACGGACACTACGAATTTGTGGTTATGTCGTTCGGGCTAACCAACGCGCCAGCTGCCTTCATGGAGTTGATGAACAGGGTGTTCATCGATTTTCTTGACAAATTCGTGGTGGTGTTTAACGACGACATCTTGATCTACTCGAGGAGCATAGAGGAGCATGCTGAGCACCTGAGGATTGTGCTGAGGATTCTGCAGAAGCATAAACTGTTCGGGATGTTTAGCAAGTGTGAGTTCTGGCTCTCCGAGGTGATGTTTCTTGGTCATGTTATATCCGCAGCAGGGATATCAGTAGATGCATCGAAGGTTGATGCTATCGTTGCTTGGGAGGTCCCCAAGAACATCAGAGACATCAGGTCCTTTCTAGGTTTGGCTAGCAATTACCGACGGTTCGTCGAGGGCTTCTCCAGCATAGCTAGGCCGCTGACGCAGCTGACGAAGAAGGGAGTACCCTTCGAGTGGAGTCCAACGTGCCCGGCCAGTTTTGATCTGCTGAAGCAGAAGTTGACATCCGCTCCAGTTTTAGCACTACCAAAGGGGACGGAGGACTTCGTGGTCTACACAGATGCTTCAAGTTCAGGTTTAGGTTGTGTGCTACTGCAGAGGGATCGGGTCATCGCTTACGCTTCACGCCAGCTGAAGCCAGGGGAGGAGTCATATCCCACGCATGATCTTGAGCTAGCCGCAGTGGTACATGCGCTCAAGATCTGGAGGCACTATCTGTACGGCAGGTTAGTGAGGATCATGACCGATCACAAAAATCTGAAGTACATTTTCACGCAGAAGGAGCTGAACATGCGTCAGAGGAGGTGGCTCGAGTTGATCAAGGACTACGAGCTCGACATCGTTTATCATCCCGGGAAGGCCAATGTAGTGGCTGATGCGCTGAGTAGGAAAACTCGTCAGGAGGTTACCTTATCTAGGTTGACAGCCCAGCCAGAGTTGCAGAGAGATCTGATGAGTTGCGGCATCGAGGTCTGGTCACGGAGAGAGAGTGGCCAGCTGAGTTTTCTCGAGATACAATTTGAGTTGATGGATGAGATTCGCCGAGCCCAGGCAGAGTGTCCACGGATAGCAGACATCCGACAGCGTATGACCCAGGGTCACTGTAGAGCATTTTCTGTCAGAGAGGATGGGATGTTGACGCTACAGGGTCGAGTTGCAGTGCCAGAGGTGCACGATCTGAGGCAGAGGATTATGCGAGAGGTGCATTCTACTCCTTATTCGATCCACCCGGGATCGAATAAGATGTATCAGAACCTGAGGAGGACCCTTTTGGTGGCATAGGATGAAGGCCGACATTGCAGGATTTGTAGCGAGATGTCAGGTCTGTCAGCAGGTGCGGATTGAGCACCAGAGACCCGGAGGGATGACCAGGTCACTTTCCGACCCCGCGCGGAAGTGGACCGATATTACCATGGACTTTGTCACTGGACTCATGAAGGACGTTCGAGGCTTTGATGCCATATGGGTGGTGGTCGATAGGTTGACCAAGACCGCCCATTTTATCCCGATTCAGGAGACGTGGTCGGTGTCCACACTAGTGCAGTCATTCGTGCAGCATATCGTGAGGTTACATGGAGTCCCGGAGAGGATTTTTTCAAATCGAGATGGTCGGTTTACCTCGAGATTCTGGAGGCAGGTGCACGAGTCTCTGGGGAGCAAGCTGCATTTCAGTACCGCATATCATCCGCAGACAGACGGACAGAGTGAGCGGACGATCTAGATATTAGAGGATATGCTGAGAGCATGCGTGTTAGAGTGGGGGAACCTATGGGTGAGACACCTTCCGCTAGTGGAGTTCTCGTACAACAACAGCTATCATTCTTCGATTAGGATGGCTCCTTTTGAGGCATTGTACGGGAGGCGATGCAAGTCGTCGATATGTTAGGATGAGCCGGGGGATGTGCTTGGGACGTTGCCCCAGTATGTGCAGGAGACTACAGATCAGGTCAGACGTATTCGTGAGCATCTAAGGATCGCACATGAACGCCAAAAGAAGTACGCAGATCACCATAAGACTGAGCTGGCTTTTGATGTAGGAGATCATGTATGGCTGAGAGTGTCGTCGACGAGAAGGATCCGGCGCTTTGTCATGAAGGGCAAGCTGAGCCCTAGATATGTAGGACCTTTCGAGATCCTGGAGCGAGTAGGAGAGGTAGCCTACAGAGTGGCTCTACCGACTACCTTAGCTGGCATCCACGATGTTTTCCACATTTCGCAGATAAGGCGGTACGAGCCTGATCCGAGTCATGTCCTAGATTATTCTGGTCTTCAGATAGAGCCTGACCACACCTATGTGGAGCGACCGATAGCCGTTCTTGACCGTCGGGTCAAGAAGCTGAGACGATGAGAGGTGCCATTGGTCTTGATCCAGTGGGCTAGGAGGAGTCCCGAGGAGGCCACCTGGGATACCGAGGATAGCATACGGGCCAGTTATGGGGGAGTGTTAGACGAGTTATTAGCCTCGTATGTAGAGCCACGTGAGGATATAGTCCTTACCTCGTGAGTTGGCTGGTGAGTACCCCTAGGATGTCTATCCTTTAGTTGTACTCTCTATTGATTCGATGTTTACCTTGGTGCTGAGTGTGCACTTTTGATGATTTGTATGCGTGGTGGGCCCATGAGTGGTCTAATATGATGTGTTATCACTGTTTAGTGATATTTTATGATAGATGATTATGTGATGACATGGATGTGATTACGATTCGATAGATGAGTACATGATGGAGTATTAGCACGCACTAGTAATTACATCGTTGAGTACAACTTGCCCGATAGGCAGTTGAGTGCGTGCTACTCCCTATTTACGATGATGAGATGATGATGAGATGACGAACATAGGACAGACGGAATAAGGCTTAGCCTTAGAGGTGGATGAAGTCCACCCTCTTGATTGAGGAATAGATCATAGTGAGATCGTGTGTTTGATCCTTAGAGGTAGATAACCACCTCCCGAGAGGGAGATGAGTCGAGACTAGAAGTGTCTAGGTCTAATGTCGAGTCGGGACGCCAAACACCTTGATTTTGATATTTAGTTCGGAAATGAGCAATTTAAGATTCCAATGTCCGGGTAAACCTATTATACTTCGCGAAGTGGATACGAGCTTTCCACGGGGGCACTCGTGGAATTTTCGCTAAGACCGAGCGGTAGTGTGATTATCCTCTCGAGTTGTGATACTTTCAAGGTTGAGGCGAGATGTGATGGGGGCGCCCATCACATGCTTGATGAAACCTTCGAGATTATTACGGTCGTGACAAAGGTGGCGTGAGATTCTTGGACGACGCATCCAGGATGATCGTGTGCCTTTTGTTCTGATTCAAGGACTCAAATTTTAAAACCTTCTCCACCGGTTCAAACCTTTTATCTCGGGGACGAGACTTGTTTTAGAGGTGGATGATTGTAAAGACCGGAATTTAATTAATATTTATAAAATATCCGTAGGATAATCCGAATATTATCCTCCCTTATGAATATGAAAACCCAGAAAATTTAAAATTTTATGGATGACTTTACATTGGTTTAATTCGGGATTTTATGAAGAAATATGTACCCAAGCCACTTTTCTCGTATCTTATTAACGTAACGGATTTTAACACGTCGCGAGCTCGGGTTTTACATTATATTAAAGAGGTCAGCCGCCCTATCCAAACCAATGTCCAACAAGGAGCTACCAACCCCATTTGATTTGGATGGAAACTAACTAGGCTCCTATTCTAGTTCAACCACCCCCATCACTTCCATCTCATCACACCCATGATTTGACTAAATGAGCCCCTTGCCTCCTTCTTCTCTTTATAAACTGACCCCAGCAGCTCAAGGAATCCATTCACACAAGCCCTAGCCGGCACTTCCCTTGAAAACCCAAAGAAAAACCCCCCTCCTCCATTGTAGGTCCTTTTTGGACACCTTGCACCAAAACTTACTTATCTCCCTGCATACTCATCAAAATTGAGAAAACTCGGTGGCCATGGATCCGTCTTGAACCCAGCTTTCCAAACATATCTCAAACACAAAAATCCAAGGTCGTTTGCCTAGCCAAAAATGTGCATCTTTAAGGCTGCAGAAAGTGTTCCTTGAGAGATCTTGAGTTCTTGACTTGTTTTCTTGGTAAGCTCCATCCTTTTCTTTCAAAACTGAGTTCTAACTTCTTTTATGGCCCCTCTCCTTCATTTTCAAGCAAAGTCCTAACCCATTTCTATGGGGTTTTTTTTGACAAATATGTACAAGGTGTTTGGAAGGTCCCAAAGGTCTCGGAAGTTGTCTCAAGTCCGTTCTTGGCATCCTCGCTAGGTAATCCCTCATCCACCTTCCCCCTCTCTAGGAATAGATCTTATGTGCTTGGAAAGGGCTTAGGAAGTGGAGCCTCTATGTGTTTTTGGTTGCGTTTTGTAGCAAACGTCAAAAAACAAAATGGATATATGTTCCTCTGTAATTTGGATTTTATTTCCAATCCAACGGTCAAATTTGGCTGAAATCTTAATATGATGTTTATGAAAATGTTATCTAATTGCCCTTAATAAATGAGGTCGATCCAACGGTTGGATCAAGTGTTATTATAATTTTAGTAATCAGTATTTATAATGACTCGATTAAAAAACTTGGTTAAGGGAATGCTAAGAATATGGTTAAATATATGATGGCATAAACGAAACATAGAGCATATAAAATAAAGAAATGAAGTATACCCATAACTTGGTTTATGATCCGATAAGAAGAAAATCGATTATGTGATAATACGATATAGATTATAACTAATTAAGTCCGGATCACTTAACCGAAGTGCATAATCTATAGAATCGTGAACCTCGTGTGGATGTATGTTGATTATTAGGTTGGGTACCATGCATTAGAATACCACCTAATGAAAGCTTAATGAAATTTCTAGGCTCTTGTTGATTGGATCCTTGGTTTGTTGATTGGCTCTTGGTTGCACAAAAATCCAGGTAAGTCCCCTGGACTTACTCATGATGGATTTATGTGATACTCTTTGTCTTATCGAGAGTCTTCATGCATCACGCGACCTAGTAACATGTTTAGGAATATAAACCGGTAATATGACGTAGGATGAACTTAGTAAATCCAACAATTCATATGTATGCTATATGTCTATGGTAGGACGGCCGTCAAAATCTGAATAGACGACTTATACTAGTTGGAACAAGAATGAAATGATGAAATACTTATGATGAGGAAGAATGAGTATGTTTGAGAAGGATGAGTACGTTTGAGAAGATATTATGACATGATGGCGATGATGATGATGATGATTACGATGATGATATGGGCCCTTGTGTGTTTATTTCGCATTTATATATATCTATACACTTGCTTATGTGTTACATTTTAACATTCGTGTAGTTTAAGTATGCCTCTTTATATGGCATTGAGTGTGTATATTTCCGATGATTGACCCCGATTTATTTCTTGTTTTTAGAATCAGGTATCCCTTACCCGATATGACTTACTTATATGGATGGTTGTCGGGACAGACCTTTTGGGACGATTAAAGCGAGTGAGGCATGACTTACGCACTCTTTACTTTCTCGCTTACTTTGATTTGGTTTTGACCCGGCTATGCCGCGGCGACTTTGATGTACGTTATTTTCGAACTTTATATTTCTGACTTGAAAATCATTACACGATAGTACCTAGGACAGGTGAACGCCTCCAACGAGCGCGCGCATTTCTAGGGGTTCGAAATCCCCACTTTCGAAAACCATCGCTTCCGCTTAAAACAAATAACTTAACTAAATAACTCCTACTCGGTCGTAAGATCTAAGCTCACGGAAGAATTCAAAACTCTTCTATAACGTTCCCCCGATAACCGGATCATCCGAACCTTATAAATCCTCTAAGTGGATTTATGGAGGCATATTCGGATATCCATACTTTTGGGTCGTTACATTTTCCATTTGCAAGCAGAATATAACTAGTCTTTCTAAAGAAGAGGAAATGAAGAAGATATGTCCATGGTTATGGTGGTTAAAAAAAATGCGAGATACACCTGGAATATGTAAAGACTGAATGTATTTTATATTATTATATTATTATTTTGAGTAAATAAATTATTATTTTATTCAATCGGTAAAAATGTGAGAAAACCCGCCCTCGAGCGTAAGTTTTGATTTTAAAGTCAGTCCGGCATCGTTTTGAGGATTTAGATTCTATCGGGTTTTAATTCCGCATCCAAGCTCCGAGTATCGAAAAATTAATTTAATTCCGTGTATCTTGAAATTGAATTGAAAGTTGATTAAAATTGATTTAGTCGGGATTCGATCGGGCGAGTGGGTTTTGAGTCTATTCCGCTAATTTGAATTGGTATTGTGGGGACCTCTTTTAATTCCTATTTTATTTTCCTTTTCTTTATTCTCTCTCTCTATCCCTCTCGGATTCTGCAAATAACAGCTGGTCCCTCCCTTTTTGTTTTCTTCCATATGCAGCTCACACATCCCCTGTATACACCTTGCCCTCATCCTCACAACCCTCACACCCATTACCCCTTTTTGTTGTTTCAGAACCCTGTAGCCTCATCCTCACAAATCCCTCCCCTCTCTTCTCTTACATTCACCACAAAACCCACAGAAGGACCCCCCTTTTAACCCCATTTTCATTTCCCCCGGTTGAGCCACCTCTCCAGCACCGAGCCACCATCTCTTTGCTCAGCCACCTCTCCACCACCCTCTCTTTTCCTTTCGTGTTCACTAAGCAGCAGCAGCATCAACACCGCCACCTCCCCTCCATTTTCAGCAGCGCCTCCATCCTCCTTCTCCGAGGAGCAACACAAGCTCCCCCATCCTCTCCTCCGATGAGCGCAGCGAGGCCGAGCCGAGTAGGTGCCCAGAAGCAGCCTCGGAACCACCGACGCCACCCTCCTCTCGTCTTCTTCTCCCCTATTTTCCGTCAAGGGGTGGTAAGCTCGTTTTCCCCTCATTTCGTCCTCAAATGCCGTAAGGGCCCTCTTTTATAACTCCTACATTCACCCCAGGCCCAGATTCACTTGATTCTGACTCCAACGAAGACGAAGCAAGCCAATCGGACCCTCGTTCCGGCGAACGCATCGACCTCGGTAATCTCTCTTTCCTCCCTCTCCTTCACTCACGCTTTGCTTCCTTGGGGTTGGGTGTGGTCGGAATTCCATGATGGTTGGGTTGGGGAACTCTAGTTCAGAAAGGAGGGCCGCCAGAGGGCCTGCAACTCTCCTTCCTTCCTTCGTTTTTCGTCCGACAGAGGAGAGGATGGTGTTGGGGAAGATGGGTTCAAGTGAACCCGGTTTTCTCCTTTTCTTTTCTTATTTCCCTTGGGCCGGTCCACCTCTTTTTCCCCAGTTCATTAAAAATCTGAGAGTTGAGTTGGGCATGCGGGTATGGGCTCGGGTTTGGGCTTGGATCTGGGTCATCGGGTAAGGGTTGGGCTGATTTTGTTTTGGGCTTGATGGGTTGTTGATTAATGGGTTGTGTTCTGAATTTTATTATAAGTAATATACTTATATGTCATGAGTTATGTTATTATACGTATATATATGTTATATTATAAGTCATTTCTGATTTTAGATATATATATATATATATATATATATATATATTCTGAAAATATTAAAATATATTTTAAATGGTTTTAAAAGTAAGATTAATTGATATTGGGTTATATACATATGTGTTATACCTTATGTGATGTTGGTATTTTATTTTGTTAGTAGATATTATAAAAGTGATTTGTTGGTTTTGATTTATAAAATGATTCGTGAACATAGGATTATTTTGATGATTAAATATTGGGATTTAATTATATAATGATTTTGAAATAAGAAAGATTGCGGAATTATTTTCGTAATGTAAATTGCAAGTTGATTAAAGATTTAACGTTTTGTAAATGGGGTTTATAAAGATGGATTTATTTTGGAAATGTGATCAATGTCTTAAATAACTTGAAATATTAAAGTCAAGTTTTTGGATTAAATGCCAGAATTATTTCTATAATGTTATTTTGAGAGATTGGTTTTAAGGTAAATGTTTAATGTCGGAATTTGGTCAAGTATGATTTGAGGAATTATTTTGAGTAGGAGTTGACTTAATTTTGGATTGAAGAATTTGGAAAATATGGTTGGTATGATTTTATCAATGAGTTTGATTGGAAGAATGATTTTGATCGATTTGATCATATCGGAAAGGCTTTGGAAAACGGTTTTACTATCGGTTGGTTTTGAGGATGTTGAGAACTTGGGTTTCATATGTATGAATGTTGGTCCGGTAGCTTATGGAAATGGCTTGATGATAGGTATGTATTGCTTTTGGATTGCTTTGGACTTGCTTTTGGGCCCTTGCTTGTGTTATCTTGCTGTTCTGCATCTTCAAGTAAGTATCCTACGGGACTTACTCAGTAACCTGGACCTCCTGCCTGATGTGTCATGTGATGTGTAGTTTTGTTGCATATTAAAGCATGTCATGTAGTATCATGCTAGGATTGCATTGAACTGAGCATGTGATTACTATGTGTGTTTGAATACAGAACGGCCGCTCTGTGATAGTCCTAGAGTCTTTGCTAGGGTCATAGGGTAGCCCAGCCCCATCGGGTGCTCTGAGTCTATCGAGTCGATATGATCATGAAATTATAGCCCAGCACCATCGGGTAAGAGATGAGATGATATGCTATGATATGATGATGCCGTGGTTAGTGCACCACCACGAGGAAATTGATATGCTATAGCACCGAACTGGCCAGT
Source organism: Persicaria maculosa (assembly GCA_963922045.1). Classification (NCBI taxonomy): domain Eukaryota; kingdom Viridiplantae; phylum Streptophyta; class Magnoliopsida; order Caryophyllales; family Polygonaceae; genus Persicaria; species Persicaria maculosa. The sequence continues at coordinate 60,507,840 of OY998267.1, forward strand.
CTCTGCACTAACGGGAAGGGGTGCAGAGGTAGGAGAGGGATATGTCACTTGGCATTGTCTTGGGCCCTTTACAGTTCTTTTCTGCACATTATATATATTAGGGGCATGATAGTGTGATTTAAATCTTTTACTGCATTAGTCATCTTTTATTTAGGTATAGGCATGTTATGTGGCCTCAGCGCGGTCAGAGGACCCGCAGGCGATCACCGGGCCTGACTTCGTGGATAGTGTTAGGTACCGCTCTTGTCTGCTCCTTGCTTCTGTGACGGGGAATCTCTTGGCAAACTGAAGAATCCGGCTAATAGTCTAACTTGATATAATGGCAATCACCCACTATGTTTGGTTTTGACCCGGCTCTGCCGTGGCACTTGTATCTAAACTTTGCTTCCGCTTTACTTTCATTTGAATTGAATTTCCGCGACTTGATTGCTTGGGGTTCGAAATCCCCGCTTTGAATATCGATCTTTAGAGGTTTAAAATCTCGGCCCGTACCTGAACTGCAACATTCGAACGAAGGTATCCAACCTTTGATACGTAACCCGGGTATTTACATTAGGGTCGTTACAGAATAAATATCAACTTTGATGGGAATAAACATTTAATCTACCTGAACATGGAATAAATATCAGCCTTGATGGGAATAAACATTTACTCTACCTGAACAAGTTTCTCAAGATTCTCCATCATTTTTTTTTCTTCAAGTTCCACATATACGACCAAGTTGAGCTCGAAACATGGGATACCACGGAAATCAAACTGCAAAATGATTGGAAATAAAAGGTATTAGGCTTGAGAACATCCTGGCCAAATTGGAAATCATGACTGAACCCCCCACCCCAAAAAGATAGGAAAAGATATGCCCAATGCAAAATGTTCATATTAATGAAGCTGCAAAAAAGATGGACGGGGCCAGGAAATGAATTAGATAGATTAACAAACTAATCAATGAATTTGTGGCTTCAATTTATCTGTGTTTTGGAATAAATGACTTACTCTTGACTCGATAAAGTTATTACTAACCGTTTTCAATTTCCCTATTCCACTATCAGTTAAGAACATCCATATTAACTTTTTTCATTTAAGAGAATAAAAGCAGCAGCTAAAACACAATGACCTAGGTTAGACTAGCAAAGATAAGTAGTTTATTTATAAAATTACGGATCAAGATGTACTTGCAGATTAATCTTACATTTTAAATTTCACAGGAAAAGGAGAAAAATGGAAAACTGAAGCAGATATGCAAGCTACAACTATAGGATAGTATTATGCACAACTACTTGACAACCATGTCCAATGCTATTGGGATTTGCATAGAAGGATAAGTGTCATGATATGGGCCAAAGGAATGGGCCGGAGGCCAACTGAAAGCAAGAAAGGTGGCCAATAAGATGTCAACTAGAACATCGAGCGATAACACAATTAAGCACTTGAAGCCATATTATAAGTTTATCTAGTTTTATTCTCACCTTGCCTGCGAGTGATGTAGGGAGAATTGAATTGAATAATATAATAATATGTAAACAATGCAACCCTTATCCTGTTCAAATAAATTCAAGACTCCCCGCTGTAATAGTAGGGAATCAGGATCGATCCACGAGGAAGCGTATCAGCGGATCGTACGTAATTTGCGCAAACGTTCTGCAGAAGTCGACCAGGAGCTGTCGATATCGACTAGGGGAGTCGATCTCGAGTAATGCAGTCGATCTCGAGTGTTGTTGTACCTGTAAACAGAAATAGAGGGCAGTCGACACAGCAAAGACGTCAACCAATGTAGTTGATATCGACCTGTCAAGTCGATCTCAACCTCTCGAACAGTAGGTAACCGTCGGCAAAGAACGTCCGAAGAAAGTAGGATGAAAAGGAAGATGTGGACAGAAAAGATAGGGGTTGTTGAATTTTTAGATGACTCAACAAACGACAAAAGCAATAACTAAAAATAAATAAAAGATATAAGGAACAAAATGCCCTCCTAGGACCAGGGATCACCATAACGTTAACCACCCATGCAAATGATAGAGCAAGACGGACAATTATGCTTTCACACCCGAGGGACAAGCTTTCGTTGTACACCAGCCCCTAGGAATATTGGCTCGCGCTGTCAAACCTAGTTGCCTCTATCTTTTAGTTGTTTCGACCAAAGGTAGGAGATGATCAAGACATAACGATATCAACATCAAGTACTCATATCCCAAGCATGCATGACTAACGCCGGGCTGGAGTTGGCCTATATAAGATAGGAGTTGACCTTATTAACCATACAAATTAAAATAATACTACAATAAACTAATTAAAATAGATTTGGACGAAATCGTATTCCTAAAATCTGCGAAACTGGTGGGCGCCGGTAGAAAAGCGGCGGGCGCTGCCCCTCTGGCTCCGCGATTCTTCTTTAGCTTTGACTTTTTTCTTCCTTAACTCTCTTGATGCTCTTCCTCTGCCTTTTTCATGCTCCAAATTTAGCTCTTTCAGCCATCTTAATACTCCAACCAAACTCATATTGTAAAACTACAGAATAAACACAAAAGAATATAGATTCCGGACTCTAATGATCGAATAGAAAATAATGCGAATTAACTAAAAAAAACATGCAAAAATCCTATCTAAATGAATCTAAAACTACTTATAATGACTATCTAAAATATGCATTATCAAACTCCTCTACACTTAAACTTTTGCTTATCCTCAAGCAATTGAAGAATATCAATAAAACCATGCATCCCACAGGAGATTCCTTCATAATCCAAACTCATCAGAAGTAACATCATCACAAATGAAAACATGAATAAGGCACACAAACATCCTAGCATGTACAAGAATGATCAAGTAGCCCGCAAGCTTATCAATCCAACCTCACAAAGGACAATATGTGTATCTCTCATCGCATGTGTTTAGGCTTTAAGCATAACTCTCAACTCAATTCAATATGCAAACATCAATCTTAAATATTGACATTTATATAACAAAATCTCCACCGGATACATCAAAGCATAATAAGAACCATCAAGAGGACTTTCACTCAATGGAAACCATCAAAGAAGACTCCATTCGGCGGGGTTGTAATGAGGCTTGGTATAAACATAAAGGCTAGGAATTATATTTGGTCATGTGGTGCTTTCAATTCCGAGAACTAAGATTTCTAAAACTTTCAACATAACTCAAATCAACTCCAAAGTAGCATCAAGCTCACACAAGAGCATAAACATAAACTCTCAAAAATAAGTATCATCTCTCAATGTAACATAAAACTCTCAAAACACTCAAAAGATGATAACTCTCAATACTCAAACTTTTATCCAACTCTCATCTACAAAAATAAATAATAAGGCTCTTATTCCTTTTTTTCCTTTTTTTTTCTTTTTTCTTTTTTTTTCTCGGCATTTTTTTAGTTGAGACATATGCATGAAATACAAATATGAGGAAAAATAAGCACATAACATTATATCTTTCTCAAAACCTCTCAACAATAAGCACTCGCTTTAGCTTTTCTTTCTCAACTCAAAATAATCATCCATAACCAACTCTAAATCCTAATTCCCGGATGGGTAAGGCTTATTATAGGCTAGGAAAGATGAATTTTATGGAGCTTCAAAAGAAAAGGCTAAAGGCTCAAATTGGCTTTAAAACAAAGATATAACATAGGGTAGTTATGGATAAATATACGCTGCTAAACAATTGCCTCTATCATATGCAACTCATAAGCAATGAACATTGTATATAATCAGTCTCGATAAAGAATAACCATGTCAATACTCAGAGACAAATGCATAAGAAGAGGAAATCACACAACAAAATAAGAGGGAATATAGATGTAATCCCTATAAGGCCAAAAATTCTCACTAGGACAAGTTTTTGTTGGATTTCAGTCATGTCTAGGAACTCAAATCATACATGCTCAATTACATATACCAAATCATGTCCCATATAAACACAAATAGATAACATAAATCTAAATCATCCATAATTCCATGGGATTTATATGCTCAAAATAAAATAGAAGTCAAACTAAGCTACATGGGTATTTGAATAACACATATGTATGCAATGCATGATTTTTTTTTTGATTTTTTAACATTTTTTACATTTTTTCCGTTTTTGAAAATTAAATAAAATAAAAAAAATTCATAGCAATTCTAACTTGAAAATTAAACCAAAATAAACTAGAATATCTCAAACAAACTAAAACATAATAAACATGAAAATAAGCATGAAACATAAATTTAAACATGAATTAAATCTACTCTAAACCACCTCCCTCACACTTAAATGTTGCATTGTCCTCAATGCAAAAACAAAAAGAACAATGAAATAAAATCAAATGAAGGAAGGGATAACTAACATCTCACTGAGCTTGAATTGTGGAGGGTGGAATGGAAATCACTGAGCCATATACTGACTCGTCAAGGTGAATAAGAAGCTCTGAAGTTGGTCAATCTTGTTCGCGAGGACACTCTGCAGCTGAGCCATCTCCTAAAATTGGGTCGCCTAAAATTGGGTCGCCTACAGCCTTTCAGATCAGTCAATCAGCGATCGAGGTCTGCAATGCGGGCAGTGTTAGTGCTAGCAACATCCGAAGGTAAATCTGTCTACATGACCTCTGAGTCACTCTCAGAATCATCCAGCAAACTGGCAGCTCTCATCACCTCCTCATCGCCCACTACATGGCGTATGTGAAAATCAACGAGAGTAGGACCAACTAGCAATACAGTAGGGAGGTATTGGTGATGTGTCCCTCGAGGACCAGACAATTAACAAAATCCCTTAGCAACCTGTGGGAGCTGCACCTTCTCTATAGTATGCTCAGCCATAAAAGTGTCTAAATTGAAGGTGTGGGAAGATCTCTCGGGGTGCAAAGAACTAGCATCAATACCAAAATAGTGAGCTAGAAGTGTGACCATGCTTCTAAATGCAATAGCCCTAGGGCGAGTCTAACTGCGAAAACTAAATGCTTTCTTGCATACTTCAAGAAACAAATGTACCCAGTCTAGAATAACTGTAGACTCTAGAGTGAGACAATAAAACCAATCTACCATCCATAAGTGAACATCTCTAGAATCCTCATATCCAAAGAAAGCATAACCCAACACTCTGTAATAGAGGCGAAGAGCCGGGTGAGTAATCATATTATCAAACTCCCCACCCTCAAATCCATCTAGCATGCATGTTAGTTGCTTCCAGATTTTTGATGATTTGAGTGAGAGCATAGAAGATTTCCAACCTGCAATACACTTCCTTTCCAAACCAAAAGCACAAGCGAAAGAACTCTTCATTGCAATCCACTCTTTTCCCATCAATTTGAAATGAATATCCTCAGGGGAACGTATATCTAAAGTCATCAAAAACTCCCTAACTAAACATGGATAAGTAGGCGCATTCTTTCCCACAAACCCCCTCAACCCACCATGCTAAAACAATTCCATAATTAGATCAAACAAACTAAGACATTTCAAGGCATCTATATCGAAGAACTTAGTTTGTAAGTAAACTCTACCCTCCAATCTATTCCAGTAGGTTTTCTCCATGTCATCAAAGTGCTTAGGTATAATCATAGTTGGACGCACTTCCGTAATGCATAAAACAAAGAGAAGAAGCGAAAGAACTCACAAAAACCGTGGAAAATCCCTTTTCTGCGACAACGACGAGCGCCGGTTTTGTAGCGACGGGCGTCGGTTTCAGCGGAACCGTGAACCACGAATTTTAATGTCACTGTTCGGACGTCAAAACTACTTCCAAAATGCTTCTTTAACACACGAAACATGATTTTCAAGCCTTCTTGAGTGAAGAGGATGGGTATGACGGTGAAAAAGATTGGTTTTGGTAGGGATTTAGGAATTGGATTTTTGAATTTGGTGGATGATGGTAAATGATGGTTAGAAAAGAATGAAATTGATAATTTGAGGATGAAGATGGGATGAATAGATGATGGAAAACAAGAAAAAAAATAGGCTTTTTGATTGAAATTCAAGGGTTTAAGATTTTTGGAATTTGGATTGAGTAGAAAGTTTTAGGGTTTTTGGTTGCCTGAGGCAAAAGCTTAAGAAAAGGGTAAGAGTTAGAAGATGGAAAATATTTATATGGAAAGAGACAAAGGGATAAAAAAATTATATGACAACAATAATAAATCTCGTGGCCTTTCCATAAATTCAAATCGGTTACTGGGCACAACGAAGCGGTGGGCGCCGGTTCTCTGGGTTTCCAATCTTCGTTCTTACTCTCTTCAAACTTTCTTACAAGTTACTTCTAACACCAAATATCACAAAACTACAGAAAAATGACCTATCCTACTTTATTGAATTGAAAAACTAATGCAAAACTTATAGAAAAACATATCTAATTACCTTGGGTTGCCTCCCAAGAAGTGCCTTTGTTTCATGTCATTGGCTCGATGTGTTGCTTTGATTTGCTCAATTTCCTCCACCAGGGTCCTCTACACTTGTCCTTTTCTTGTCAAGCGCAAGCACTCGTGGAAGGTGGAGTGTTCTATCCAAGCATTCATCCATTTCCTCCATTAACTTCTTTTCTTGAACTTGAATTCCTATAGATTGTCCTAAAAATTGCATAAACATCCAGGCTATTTGAAATAAATTTTCATATGACAAGAGTATAGGCTTGTGTGGATCAATGAAATTCTCAACATCCTTCTTGACTTCTTCTTTCTCTAAACAAGATTGTAATTTGTTAAAAGATTCAATATTGAATAAATCATTCTCATTAGGCTTCTATAACAAATTCTAAAGTTTATAACTACAATCAACATTATTAGGATTAGGCATTTCCAAAGAATTTTCAGGAGAAAGTTTAATAGGATTAAAAAGTGAGTATTCTACTTTCCTTCCATTAAACTCCATGGTCAGTGAACCTTCAAAGCAATCAATCTTTGTCTTTGCAGTCCTTAGGAATGGTCTTCCTAGGATAATTGGGGACTCAAGGGTTCCCTGTTCCATATCTAGCACAAAGAAATCAACAGGAAAAATTAAATCGTCAACCATAACTAAGACATCTTCAATAATACCCCCTAAGTTTGATTTGAGATCTATCGGCAAGTTGTATTGTAACCCCTGTCTCTTTCAAAGTATTTAAACCCAAAAGCATATACAAGTTATATGACATAACATTGATTGAAACTCCTAAATCCAATATAGCCTGTTTGAATTTAGTATTTCCAATTGCATATGGAATCATGAACATACCTGCGTCTCCACACTTCTCAGGCAATCTCTTTTGTAAGATAGCAGAGATATTTTCATTCAGACTTACCTTTTCCTTCTTCTTCATTCTGTGCTTTCTCTTGATGGTACATAAATCCTTAAAAAATTTAGCATAGAGAGGTACGAACTTTATTAAATTTAAAAGTGGAATATTTACCTCCTAATGTGCAAACGTATCATATAGAATCTTCTCATATTCCCACTACCTATATGCTTTTAGAGCCTATGGAAAGGGTGGTTCAGGCTTGTAAATATCAAATGACCACTCCTTTGGCAATTGATTCGTGTTAGAATCAGGAAAAACGAACGGTTCAGCTTCTGCAGGGTGTGGTAGGCACCGGTTGAGGATGTTGCCAAATCCGATTTCGTAGCTCCTTGTTCCTCCACGTCTATGACTTCTTTTGGCTCTTCTTCCTCACTTATTGTGGGATTTTGGATTTCTTTTCCTCTTCTAAGGATCATGGCACTTACATACTCTTTCGGATTGACTACCACTTGGGGTGGTAGCTTGTCTGAATCCTTAGCTTTGAGTTCTCCAATTTCTTGAGCCATTTGAATCAATAGCTTCTCTTGAGCACTCATGTTGTCCAACAACAATATCAAAGTTTCTTCCTTGTTACCTTGTTGAAAGTTTCTTTGACGATTCTCAAATTGGCCCCTTCTTTGATAAGGTGCTTGTTGTTGCTACTGATTCATCCTACCATTGAAACCACTTTGATAATTAAAATTATAATTTGAATTGTAGAAGTTGTTACCAAAGTTTTGGCGAGGTCCATAATCCATAGCATTAACAATAGCAACTTCTTCCTAAATAAGTGGGCATCTGTCATTATGATGATTTGGATCTCTACAGACTCCGCAAGCTTTAGGTTGTTGTGTTTGATTCATTTGTAGAGCCATTCTCTTTTCTATTTCAGTGAGCTTATCAAAATCATCTCTGCGAGCATCTCTAGAATTATCTAGCCTGTGAAATCCTCTCACACCTGGTGTCTCCCATATTGTTGTGAAGCATTGGCTAAGTCCTCAAACATTTGCATTGCTTCCCAGGCGTCTTATCTAAGACATCACCTCTGCTTGTAGCATTAATGACACTGCGCTTACGATCAAGCAAGCCTTCATAGAGATAGAGGACTAGGTCATCCTCTGGTATATCTTGCTATGGGCAACTTCCTTTGAGCTTCTTGAATCTCTCAACATACTCATAAAGGCTCTTTGTAGGTGATTGCTCTATACTAGGCAAGTCCTTCTTGAGTTTGTTGAGGCGAGTGATAGGAAAGTACTTTTGAAAGAAAACATTCTTCAAGCCTACCCAAGTTGTAATACTCTCTACAGGGAGGTAATAAAGCTAGTCACTTGTTGCATCTTTTAGAGTAAAAGGGAACACTCTAAGCATCAATTGGTCATATGTTAGGCCTTGAGGTCTCAGTCTGTCACATACACTAGCGAACTATGCGTGATGTTTATTAGGCTATTCTCCATCCTTTCCATGAAAACTTGGCAAAATATTTAACCAATTAGACTTGTACTCAAATCTTGACCCCTCAGGGAGAGCATGTAGCCTGATTGCAAGTGGTTGTGAATTTAGATTAGGCTTCTTTAATCTTCTCAGGGTCCTTCTTGGTGGTGCCTCAAGTCTATCATCTCCTTCATTGTTGTTATTCTAATCATCCATCTCTACTTCTTGATTAAAATCAAGTCTTCTTCTCAACCTAAATAAAGATCCTTCAATCTCTGGATCAAAAGGCAATGGAGATGAATTACTAGAATGGGTCTGGACCATTCAGAGTAAGCCAAACCTTAAAAAAAGCAAATCAAAAAAGGCACACAAATACTAAAACTTCCCCGGGAATGGCGCCAAGATTTAGCAAACTGTTTCAGGATGATGTGTCATTGGTCCTGGTCCCTAATTCAATAAATATCCCTAACTCAAGCTAAACAAAAGATTAGTATAGCGGACAAGTAGGGGTAAAACCCACAGAGAAGTTCGATTCGTATTTCTTATGGTGATTCAGAGCAAAATAATAGTAAACTGAGATGAATAGAAGAATTAAATAAACAAAAGTAGTCATGGTTGGAAAAGTATATCAATATAATGTAACGCGCTTCACCTGTACCTCTTGACAATGATTGAGATTCATGATCCTTGGATTGATTTCATAGTTATTCTCTATGGTTATTTTGTATTTGGTTTAGATGGATTGATATCCGATACAGGCTTACCAATCCCTTACACTATATGCGACCCTAACCAGATTCTTAATACACATAGCAGCATAAAGTCCTAAAGAACATGGTAGTTTGGCAGTACCAACCCTCCTAAGCAACTAGATTGTCGAAGGCTCTAACCCCTTCAACCCTAATCTCAAAGGAACTGATATTTAACCAAGTGTTACTATCCTGGATAGATAATTGATGCTTTCACGGGAACAATTACCTATTTCTTACTACTATGGATCAACTGTTCTTACGAAATCATCAATCGCTAGAAAAGATGCAAATCTCGTCAAGGTGATCAATCAAGAGGGAACATGTGCAAATCATAAAAATAAGAACAAGGGTAGTAAAATAACTCGTGAATAACAATATGAAATAAAATCCTCACAATTCAATCAACCATGTCTTCGAATCACAAGCGAAACTATGAGTTTAGCAACTCATAGCCTAAATGAAATCGAAAAGAAAAGTATATATTTTCGGTTGTGTTCTCCTCTCTAAACCCTAATAGAGTTGGCCTATATAAGATAGGAGTCGACCTTATTAACCCTAGAAAGTAAAATAATAATAAACTAATAAAAATAGATTCAGAAAAAATCGTATTCCTGAAATCTGCGAAACCGACAGGCGCCGGTAGAAAAGTGGTGGGCGCCGCCCCTTGGCTCCGCGATTCTACTTTAGCTTTATTGTTATTATTTCTTAGCTCCCTTGATGCTTTTCCTTTGCCTCTTTCATGCTCCAAATTTAACTCTTTCAGCCATCTTAGTACTCCAACCAAGCTCAGATTGTAAAACTGCAGAATAAACACAAAAGAGTGTAGATTCCGAACTCTAATGATAGAATGGAAAACAATGCGAATTAACTATAAAACATGCAAGAATCCTATCTAAATGAATCTAAAACGACCTATAATGTCTTTCTAAAATATGCATTATCAAGAGGCAAAGGAAGATCATCAAGGGAGCTAAGGAAAAGAAGTTCGAAGCCCAGAGGAGAAATCGCGGAGCAAGAGTAGCGGCGCCCGCCGCTATTTAAATGGCGCCCGCCGGTTTCCCAGATGTAGAAAATATTCGATTCGTCCAAAGTTTATCTTTTTAGTTTATTATTATTATACTTTTTAGGATTAATAAGGTCGACTCCTATCATATATAGGCCGACTATTATCAATAGAGAGAGACATCTACATACGTACATTGATAGAGAAGAACTATCAATTGAGATATAGAGTTTTGTTAGACTATGAGTTGCTAAACTCATAGTTTCACCTATGATTTGAAGACATGATTGGATGAATTGTGAAGTTTTGATTTCATAAGTTATTCCTTAGTTATTTTATTATCTTTTTTCTCATCATTCTTATTTGCACATGTTCTCTCTTGATTGATCATCTAGACAGAATTTGCATCTATACTAGTGATTAATAATTTCTTGTGAATAGTTAATCCATGGTAGCAAGAAATGGGTAATTGATTCCGTGAAAGCATCAATTGGCTATGCAGGATAATGACTATTGGTTAAATGTTGATTTATATGAGATTAGGGTTAGAGGATTTGCTTCTTTTGACAATCTAATTGCATAGTTATATAATGTTACCAATTGGCCAAGTACTTTGGGATTTGCTGTTGTGTGTTTAAGAATCTAGTTAGGATTGCATATAGTGTACGGGATTGATAAGCATGTAAAGTTTATCGATCTATTTAAATCAAAGTAGGAATAACTATTGATATCAATTGCATTGCATTGATTGGAATAACTATGAAATCATTCCAAGGATCATGAACCCCAACCACTATCAAGAATTACAGGTGAAGCGTTTTCACCATATTGGTACTATCTTCGCGATCATTACTAGTTTTTACTCGTTTGCTTTATCTATTCATCTCAATATTATTTTGTTATTCTAAATCAGCATTGGATACACGAATTAGGTTTCCCTGTGGGTTTGACTCCTACTTCACTACTATACTAATTTATTAGTTAAGCTAGAGTTAGGATTATTATGTACAATTGGGACTAGGACCAATAACACATCTACTCCTAAGCTGTCACCATACCTATTGCTCACTACCATGGATTAACTACTCTCACGGACACATTAATCACTAGCGTGAATGCAAATCTTGTCTAGATGATCAGTTAAGAGAGAATATATGCAATCAAGAATTATGCGCACAAAGGTAATGAAATAACTTAATGATTAACAATAAAAATCAAAACCTCATAATTCAACCAACCATTTCTTCGAATGACAAGCAATACAATGAGTTTAGCAGCTCATACTCTAACGAACAATGAATTGTGTTTATTGATTGGATTGAATAGATCTAGATATCTCTCTAAGATAAGAAAAAGGTGGCCTAAATAGCATAAGAGTTGGCCCCTTCTAAACCCTAGAACAAAATAATAATAATAATAAACTAATAGGATAAATTCGAATCAGATCGTTAATCGCTGAATTCTGCGAAAGCAGTGGGCGCCGCTACTCTGGCTTCTCGATTTCTTCCTTTGCCATCGATCTTCTTCTCCTTAGCTCCCTTGATGATCTTTATTTGCATCTTTTAAGCTCCAAATCAGTCTCTTCTAACCATCTGTAGCCCCTCATCAAGCTCGGATTATAAAACTGCAGAATAAATACAAAATAGCGTAGATTCCGAACTCGATTTCCTAAATGGATAACAATGCAAATTAACTACAAAACATACAAGAAACATATCCTAAATGCATCTAAATTTATCTATAATGTCTATCCAAAATATATGCATAATCAGTCTCAGTCTATCGCAGACAATGTTTTACTCTTCGAGATGCTAGTTTGACTCTTGTCCGACCATTCAATGGAAAACTAACAACAAAGTAGACTAGTTAGACTTGTACTTAAATTTTGACCCCTCAAGGAGTGTTGAGAGCCTAATTGCCAGTGGTTGTGGTGTTAGATTTGACTCATTCAGATCTCTTAATGTTCTCTTGGGAGGGACTATGATTGCTCCCCCCACCATCATTGTTGTTGTTATTTCCTTGGGAGTTCTACTGCTAGTTTCCCCCTCCAGGGAGATCATTGTTAACATTAATCTCTCCTATGCTTTTTGGGTTGGATGAAGACTTCCTTCTCAACCTACAAAGTGACCTTTTAATCTTTGAATCAAGAGGCAAGAGAGATAAATTAGTAGCGCGAGTGCGGACCATGCAAGGTGGTCCACACATAGCTTAACAATAAAAACACACAAGAAAACTAAAGTGAAACTCATCGACAACGGCGCAAAAATTTGACGGAATGAAAGTCATCGGTTCCCCGTCAAAAATAATCCAAACCTACTAGCTAGTATAGTCGTTGTGCACTGTCGTTGTTAAATAAAAGTAACAGATTCATGAGATTATAAAATAAAAAGTAAACAAGACTAATAAAGAGAGCAATGATGATGAATTGAAAACAATAGAGATGAACTGTTCCACATATGAATTCTTAACATATGTTGGCATACTCGTTCATTGACTTTCTTTTTAGTTATTCTAACCTTACTATGTATTCTGATATTGGTTTAAATAAATTGTCAATCCTTGCGAATATGAAAATTCCTTACACTTATATGCAACCCTGTCCCAGCAAGATTTAACATACAAATATCACAAATTCCCAATATACTTGGCAAAAAGGAAAAACCAACCTCCCTAAGAAAATAATATGTGTCGATAATGGTCATCTCATCAACTCTAGTATCTCAAGAACTGGTATTTAACCAATGAGTTATTATCCTACACAATCAAGTTCCTCCTTGCAGAATCACCTAACTATGGTTATTTACTACAAAAGGTTTAACCATTTATGTGAATCAATTAAAACCCTAGCAATATGCAATTCTATCAAGGTGATCAATCAAGAGAGATTTAACAACATAGAATCAGCACAAGGATAATGAAATAGACGTCGGAATAACATAGAAATCAAACCTCACAATTCAACCAACTATGTCTATGAATGGTAGGCAAAACTTGAAGAGAGTTAGTTACTCAAATTGGTGCAAAAACTCTAATCTTCAATCCTAAATCGTCTAATGATGAAAACCTAATAAAACAGTGTCTAATATAGTGATGCAATGCAAATGGTGATGACTCCTTGTGACATTGAGGACAACATTAAGGTGTCATTTGATGGTCCGATCACTCGTGCAAAGGTCAAGAAGATGCAAAATGCTAACAAGGAGCTTATCATTTGTTGCCAAGAAGCTATGGAGCAAGGATTCAAGCCACCTTGGGTCGCTTTGCCCAAAACTAGACCACGAGTCCAAGAGTTGAGCTTAAGACCTCAGTCCAAGCTCATGAAGGTGAGGCCCGACCCACCATGAGGCCCATTTCGTGCCTACTCTTAGGGCTGGTGGAAATTTTCAAAATTTTACCTATTTTTATTTTATTTATGTCATAAGATAAATAAATAAGGTCAAAAGGAAAGTCTATCTACTTGGATTTTTCCTTAACCACTAAGGATTGACTTTTCAAACTAAATATAGGGTTTTAATTCATTATTATTATTTTTTTTTTAGTCAGCCATGCTGATCCTTTGCAAGGTGAGGATGACTTATCGATTTCTATTTAACATACGTTCAAGTCTTTAGGAAAAGGCAGATTGAAATATAGAATTGAGGAAACCCTTTGGCTAAAGGGTTCTTCAATCTTCAATCCCAATTCTTTGATTCATCAATTAAGAATGTTCTTCATTCTTTTTAATCATCCATACGATTGTGTTTCAAATCCCTAACCCAAACACAATCCAAACACACAAACACAAAAATTTGCAAGAAACCGTCACAAAACCCTAGGCACTTCTGTCGCTGAAGAGGAGGAAAACTCTGTCGCAGAACCAGCGCCAGCAACAGGCGGCGGCCGCCTCTCCCTTGCAGCGGCTGCTGCCACCTTAGTCGCCCCGTCGCTGCCCCGCGGCCTCGGTCACTGCAGCTTCTCTCCCTTTGCTGTGTTCTTGGCTTGTGTTGTTCGTTATTGCCTCGATTTCTCTTGTCGTCAATACCTTCACTCCTAATTGAATTATTGTTACAAATTAGGAGAAATCAAAGAATATTGCAAGATCGGGACAAACTCAAGTCGTTGTTCTTGATTCGGAGCCCACATGCGAAGGATCGGGAATAGCAACGCATCAAGTGGTATTGGATTCTCAGGTGTATGCAAGTTCTTTACTCTCTTGATTCTTTATTTTGAGTGATTATTTTCATGCCGATTTTTCTCACCATCCGCTGCTGAAATTTCATTGCTTTATTCAACCCTAAACTAAATTGGCACTTCTTATTTGGGTGATCATCTTGTTTGGATCTATAATTTGGAAGATATTGAGTTTTTGGTTTGCAAGTTGTGATCTTTACTATGAATTGCTACATATCATGCCTATGAATGTGATTCTCAGATTGGTTTATGTCATGAACTTGCACCAATAAAGAACCCTAATTTCTCCATCGTTGAAGCCAATTTCCCTTTTTCCTTTATTTTTGCTTACTTTTAGATCATCGTAGCTTAGTTTCATATTTTTTTATTTTCTCTTTTTTCTATCACCACTCTCTGCATACAGCGACAGCAACTTCAAAAAAAATAGAAAAAAAATCGTACAAGTAAAAGAAGAAAAACAAGGATCTTTAGATTTATTGAGTTAGTAACTCGTTGCTTTATTCCTTTGCATCTTTTGCATTCTTCACTACATATTTGATGATCTATTTGGTTTAAAGCATCTCAAAGAACCCTTTGTTGTGTGATTTTGTGCAATGCCGACACAGGAGCCTGGGTCACACCCATCTCTCTCCAAACCGTGTTGCAACCGTCAGATAATAGTTGACGGAGTGTGTGCACTTGATTGCCCTTGTCATTGCATGCCTCCTATTACACCATTGCTGAATTTTGCATCACATTGTAGTCCTTTGCTTTTGATCACTTAGCCGCTTGTTCTATACTTGATATCCTTGTTATCCGAGCTGTGGCTGATTTTATTTGCAATTTGATCATCTCTTGCTACTATCAATATTGCATAATTCTGGATCCAGGGAAAGTTGCTTGAATACGGTGCCTTGTTTTCTCGCCTACTTGATTTCTAAAACCTAATCACTCTTAGAATCAAAAGGGCTTGCATTGCTTGGTTTCCGTTCCTTTGTCCCTTTTACTTGTTATCTCCTAATTTGTAGGAACATGTCGAAGAGAGACGATAACACCCCTACTCCCCCTCCCCCTGGCACCATCACGGATGGTCAAATGGCTTTTATCATTGAGGCCGCTGAGGAAAAGCTTACGCCTAAGTTAGAGGCGCTCTTGGCATCTAACAATGCTTAATTCACGGTCCAAATGTTGTCGATGATAGATAAGAAGTTCGTCGAGCTTCAAGCATCTATCCCTACACCCCAATAAAGTGGTAAGGTTCCTCCTGACAATATGTTACATTTTAAGCCTAGACAGCGTAGCCCTAACACTTTTGTAAGAGAAACCAGTGATGACCCTTTAGCATCGTTCGCTGGACATCAGCGTTAGCAGGAGGTTCCACAACCTCCTCACTATCAGCAGGCGCACCAAAGATGGGTCCATACTAACCCTTTGTTTGTAGGAGGCAATTGGGAAGACAATCGCGATGATGACGATCTACGCGATATGCCCCACCTGGAGGATGCTTACCAAGAGGTAGATTATGATATTGATGATCTTTCTAACCCTAATTTTGGTCATCCTATTACTAATAATGCGCAGGCCATCCAACGGAGAGATGTTAAGATCAAGTTCGAGACCTTTGATAGAACTAATGATCTTGAAGCTTACCTTGCTTGGGAATCTCATACTAACTATGTTCTTGACCATCTTCGTTATGATGAAACAGAGAAGTTGGAGGTTGTTACTTTACACTTAACAGGTTTAGCTCGCTCATGGTGGTTTCGCACTAGAGACCTCCATCGTCGTTAAGGTAAGCAACCAGTTGAGACTTGGCCACAACTGCACTACTTGCTGAAGAATAGACATGTGCCTGAGGAGTACACAGAGACGATGAGGCTACGTCTGGCTCAACTACATCAAGGATCTCTCTCCCCTTTGGAGTACAAGGATGAGCTTGAGCGCTTAGCTCATCAGGCCAATATTTATCTTACTGAACGCGCTTTATGTACTCAATTTCTTGTTGGTCTCAATACGTCTATTCACAATCCCTTATCTATTCACAATATTAGGGATATTAATACTTTGACTCATAAAGCACAACTATTGTATAAGCAGCAGCAAAGGGCCAGGATTGAGCAATCTACACAGGGTCGCAGGTTTGTTCCTTTCCCTTCTTCTGGTCAACATAGAGTTTCTTCTAACTCGTCTCTGCAGCAAAAGGGAGTTTCTAACTCACCTACACAGGGTTTTAAGGTCCAAACTAGAAGAGTTGCAACACCACCTCCTAAAGAACGCATAAAGGAGCTTCGCAGCTTCACTTGCGGGGGTTCTGGCCATGTGTCTCGTGACTGTCCTCGGAAAAAGAAGGTCCTCCTCAATGAATTGGGAGACCACTACTATGAGGATGAGATTCAGGTAGACCCCATAACTTCAGGTGAAGTGGAGGAGGACCCGACTAATGTGGAGATTGATCCTACAAACTCTGAGGAGGCTCTTTGCCTTGTCAACCGCCGAGTCCTACACATTCAGAAGGCTCCCATGGCTCATCAAAGGGAGAACATCTTCCACACAAAGTGTGTGGTTCGCGAGGCTACCTTGGATGTCATCATCGATGGAGGAAGTTGTTGCAACCTCATCAATGAAAAGGTAGTGGATTATCTTCATTTGACTACTACTCCTAGGGCTACTCATTATGGTCTTACTAGTATTACTAATGATGGCTCTGATATTATGGTTACTAAACAACGCTTAGTTTCTTTGTCTATTGGTTCCTCTCATGATCAAATTTTATGTGATGCCGCTAGGATGGATTGTAGTCATATCTTACTTGGTCGTCCTTGGCTTTATGATCGTTCTGTGTTGCATGATGGTCGTGCGAATACCTATTCTTTCACTTTTGATGGGAGGAGAGTTACTCTCCTACCCTTGTCTCCTCAAGCTGTCTTGAAGGAACAGATACGCAAGCAACAACACCAGGACACTTAGAAGGAGGCCCAGAAACAAGCTGCTGCCCGCGACGAGGAACTCGCTGCATCCAATGCAGCGGCCGCTGCACCATAGGCGGTGGTCGCCGCACTTGATCCCGCAGCCGCATCATCTGCATCATCGTCTTCACCTTCTTCCACTTTAGCGAAGGCCCCATCTACTTCTCTTAAGGGCTCCGTCGAACAGAGGACACTTCTTTATCATCCCCAGCAGGAGATGGTTCCTGGGAATGACTCTGTCGACGATTTGAGGACAAATCGTGTTTAAGTGGAGGAGAATGATGCGATGCAAATGGTGATGACTCCTGGTGACATTGAGGACAATGTTAAGGTGCCATTTGATGGTCTGATCACTCGTGCAAAGGCCAAGAAGATGCAAAATGCTAATAAGTCTCTTATCATTCGTTGCCAATGTGCTACGGAGCAAGGATTCAAGCCACCTTGGGTCGCTTTGCCCAAAACCAGACCACCATTCCAAGAGTTGAGCTTAAGACCTCAGTCCAAGCTCATGAAGGCAAGGCCCGACCCACCATGAGGCCCATTTTCATGCCTACTCTTAGGGCTGGTGGAAATTTTCAGAATTTTACCTATTTTTATTTTATTTATGTCACATTAGATAAATAAGGTATAAAGGAAAGTCTATCTACTTGGATTTTTCCTTAACCACTAAGGATTGACTTTTCAAACTAAATCTAGGATTTTAATTAATTATTATTATTTTTAGTCAGCCATGTTGATCCTTTACAAGGTGAGGATGGCTTATCGATTTCTATTTAACGTACGTTCTAGTCTTTAGGAAAAGGCAGATTGAAATATAGAATTGAGGAAACCCTTTGGCTAAAGGGTTCTTCAATCTTCAATCCCAACGCTTTGATTCATCAATTAAGATTGTTCTTCATCCCATCGCAGAACCAGCGCCAACAACAAGTGGCGGCCGCCTCTCCCTTGCAGCGACCGCTGCCACCTTGGCCGCCCCTTCGCTGCATCACGGCCTCCGTCGCTGCAGCTTCTCTCCCTTTGCTTTGTTCTTAGCTTGTGTTGTTCGTTATTGCCTCGTTTTCTCTTGTCGTTAATACCTTCACCCCTAATTGAATTATAATTGTTACAAATTAGGAGAAATCAAAGAATATTGCAAGATCGGGACAAACTCAAGTCGTTGTTCTTGATTCGGATCCCACAGGCGAAGGATCGGGAATAGCAACGCATCATATAGTGTGAAAGACGTCCTAAATAAACCCTAAACTTGTCTCATAAAACCGGATAAACATCTCATAAAATAAGGACTCGGGAGATCTTTGCAGATTCTATGATCAGCACCCACGGCGGGCGCCGCGACTCTCATGGCAAGCGTCGTGTATCTGGCGGCGGGTGTCGCGACTGCAGAAATCCATCTTTCTTCCATAGCTTCCATTCCTCATTTGCTCAGCTCTCTTCTAGCATCCTTTTCCTCTTCTCTAGCTCCATCCTAGTGTCCATAGCTCTAGCAAGCCATAATTCGCTCCAGATCCAAGCTCGAAACATAAATCTGTAAGTTAAGCACAAAAACGCGTGGATTCCGAACTCAAATACTAAATGAACAAAAATGCATTTTAACAACTAAACATGCAATATGTTTACCCAAATTCTCTTAAAACTATCCATAATGCCTATCTAAAATATGCATTATCACTTGTAGTATAGAATAAGTAAGGGGTTGATCCCACATAGAGTGCACACAACTTCTTAAATGTGTTTGCACGTAAAGTAACCAAGTAGCAAAGCAATATAAAAAAAAGCAACAAATAAACTAGACTAGCAATGATTGATTGGTTAATAACAATAGTGATGATGATAAAAGTTTCACTTACACTCGCAAAAATGGTAATTCCATGATCACTGGGATATTATGCATATATGGTTATACAATTAAACTAAGGTTGGATTAAGTACAGAAATAGATAGGCCGACATCTCCGATGCACCATCTAAATTCCTAAACTATAGCATGGGGGCATGTAGCATTAAGTCCCTAATACCTAGCAAATAAACATCATATCTCTCATATCGTCAACTTCGCACCTAGGGCGTCACGTCCAAGCAACGCTTCCACTAAAAGAGATAATCTTTACCTATTAATTCTCCTACAATATCACGATTCCATACCCGTCGTTACATGATATGCTGGCTACTCATGGATTAAGGCCCGCAATAGTGGAATGAAGCTATAGTCCTAGCATGATGTAAATATATCCTAGTGGCCAAGTAAGATAAATCAACAATATCAAAACAAAGAGAATTTAAATAATTATAATGCATAACTTATGAAAACATAAACCGACAGTCCTCACATATCCTTAACAATGTTTTGAAATGTAAGCAAAACTATAAAGGACGTTAGTTGAGCATGGCTTACCTTAGAAAACAAAAGATGAAAACTATGCTATTGAATTGTCTCTTCTCGAATGTGTCTTTTTCTCTTGATCGAATGGGGGTATTTATAGGCTTCAAATGTGGCTGAAACCCTAGAGTGTCATGCTCAAACTCCAAGCAAAGAATATTCAAAAGATTGAAACAACTCTCCATCGAAAAACTTCCAAATCAATGTAGTTATCTACATCGGCGAGCGCCGCTCCAGTACCGGTTGGCACCGCTCACAACGGGCACTAGGACTCTGCACACGAGTGCTTTCGGCGCCCGCCTCTACGTCCTTCATATTTTCTTCGTCTATTCCTTGGATTCTTCTTAGCTTCTTCTTGGGTCTTCTTCTCTTCTTCTTTAAGACATCATATGTGTCTCTCGAAGCTCTAGTGCTCCAGCATCACCCTCTTGCACCATCTTCCAAGTCCGAATTCATGAATCTACATTTTTGAGATAGAAAAGCGTAGATTCTGAACTTCCAATAGAAAATTATAAAGATGCGACTTAGCTATAAAAAAAAACTATTTAATTCAACTTAAAACTACCCTAAAACTACCTAGAATGCTTGTATGAAATATGCATTATCAGTGGTAACATAAAACTCTACATAATATAATTAATATCGCTTTGTTCCTAGGTTCCAATTAATCAATATCATCCTGCCTTATTGTGATAGCGTATTAGCTTTCCATTTTCTTAATTGTAGCTTTTTTTAGTAATTATTTCTTCGAATATGTTTTTGTTCACCTTTCCATTTATCAAACATAGTTTGGTTTGTGATATTTAGAATACTTTGGATATGTTGCTTTTACTGCAATGGGATCCCTGAAGTCATTAAAACGCCGATTTATGAAAATTTACTTTTTGACCCGATATACGACAAAATTCATCAATTCTTTGTTTGAGTTGGCTACATGATTATTGGGAAACTTTGGCAAATATCATCATATCATCGACAAATGATAAGAATGGAATTCTGGTTCCATATTTCGTTATCTCAAAGCCAATTGATTTGTTTGTTTTGTTACAGATGCTTTGCAAACAATGAAGAGTTGAGGCGAAATAGGATCATCCTGCCTTAGTCCCCTAGCCGGACAAAATGGTTTAGAAGTTCCATCATTGATAAGCATTGAAAAGGATACATTAATCATACAATCTTCTATCCATTTAACAAATGTTGTACAAAATCTAAATTTTCTTAGGACCTTGAAGAGGAATTCCCACTCAATTATGTCATATTCTTTTTTCATATCTAATTTAATTGTCATCCATCATTCCTTACCTTTCCTGGTCTTGAAAGAGTAGAAAGTTTCATGGGCTATGAGTACATTAACGTGGAGCGATCGATTGGAGATGAAAAGCCCCTTGTAAGGGGTGAATGATTTTTTTTAGTGTTTTTTTTTTCATTTTGCCAGCTATGATTTTTGCAATTATTTTATAAATTATTGTGCATAGACTAATCGGTCCATAATCGTTAGTAGATTGTAGGTTTTCATATTTTGGGATTAATGAGAAAATTTTGTGGTTAATTTGCTTTAGCATTTTCCCCTAACTGAACAACACTTCAATGGCCCGCGTCACATCTGGTCCTACTATATTCCAATACTTTTAGTAGAACGTTACAGTCATTACGTTAGGGCCCGAAGATTTATATTTCCCTATAGAGAATATTGCTTTCTTAATTTCATGGTTCGCTACTTGCTTGGTTAGTTCAGTATTATCTAAGGTTGATACCTCCGCATCAACTAGTTGAAGATAGCTTTCTAACACTTAATACATTTATGTCTTCCTTTATCAAATCTCTTGTTGAAATCATTTTGTATTTTTTTGGTTACATTGTCATTTCCAGTTATTAACCTTCCTTCTTTTGTTCTAAGTTCTCTTTTTATCTTCCTACTGCATCTTTTAGTCGCCATCCTATGAAAGTATCCGCTATTTGTGTAAGTTAATTCAAGGTTTTTAACTTTAGCCCTTTGATTCCAATATACTTTGTGGTATTCCATTAGCTTCTTCTTTTTATTTATTAGTCACGCTTCTTTCTTACTTATTTGGTCATTTTGAACTCTAAGATTATTTGTTTGCATTTGTAATAGGGTCTCATCAATCTATTTAATTTGTCTTAAAATATTCCCGAATGTTTTTTTAGAGTCTTTTTATTATATGTGTTTTTTTACTAGTTTGAACATATGAGACCCCGAAGGAGAGGTCCTCCATGTTTGTAAGACAATATTCTGGTAGTTCTTTCTTGATGTCCACATGTATTTAAAGTTAAAAGGCTTTCCTTTGGAGGTATCGTTTACATTGCAAACAATTTTTATTGGGTAGTGAAACAATTGTTTAATTGGATTTATTAACCTATGACTTCGAGAAACATCGCTTAACATAACGACCCTTAAAATATACTAATAGAAAGTTTGAGAGGTAAATAGTAAGTGGTTAGAAAATAAATATATCTATTGTATAATGTGGAAGGTAACACTAATTATATAAAATATTTTTTATAAAGGAAAATATTTAAAAGATCAGACAATAAATGATGTGATAATTCAAGGGGTTGATGGATCGATAAATGAACTCACTGACATGATATAATAAAACCAAAATAAAAAATCATTGTCACATATGCCTATCAAAACATGACTCGATCTGAAAACTCAACCCAAACGCTTGGAAATATTTTGAGTTTGGACTGGGTACTTTAGACTCGAGGCTCGAAAATGACCAGATGACATGTTCGGTCAAAGTTGATCTGGTAAGTCAACATCATGTAGACACCACACAAACACCATATAAATCCCACATAGATTCGTTATGTAGTTGTGTTCATTAATACCACTCATAAGTTAAATAACGTATATATTTTACAATTATATTATGTTTGTAGCTCTTATTTGTATAAATATGATATTTTTATGATTAAAATATTTATATAATATTTTTATTACAATAATATTTAAAAATTCAATTATAATGTTATTATTTTTTTTAATTTGATATATTGATATTATGATTTATTTTTAATAATATTTTCATATTCTTAAAATATCTTTATGAAATTCATGTTTTTGACTCGGTGTGTCGACCTAAAATAGGACAAATCCAGTTTGGATCAATCTAAAACAACCCATGACCCGATTGATCCATAATTCGATATACCCAAATTCGAATAGCTCGGACCTAATCCTGATCTGAATGGCCCGATTGACAAGTCTACCATCACACCCATTTTGACTTTATTAAAACTTTACTACCAAAAATACAAACGTTGAATACTCCATACGTACTTAATTACCAGCTACTATCGGAACAGTTTGATATCGCCAAATGCAAGGGACTTTCTCCAACTGTCGGTGTCGACAAAGTTCTAGTCGACACTAGCTTTCAGAGTCGCGGTAAAATTGTTATGTTGGGGTGGGTGTAAGTAATCGTCAATTGTATGAAGGTTGGAATTTCCAACACTTTTGACTGTTGAAAATAAATTTCCAACACTTTCACCATTGGAAATAAATTCTCGGAGGTGACTTTTTTTTTTATCTTAATCCAGTTCAATCTACTCAATCGCTCTATATATGGATCGAGTAAGGTATGACCCATTTAAGAGATTGACCCTCCTACTCACAAACGACTCCATGTTTCCAAGGGGATTCGAACTTCGAACCTCTTGGCATGGGATGTAGCTCCAGAACCACTACACCAACTTGTGATTGGTTAATGACAGTTCCTATAACTCCTCCTTAATTAAAGTTACTTTAAATATTTTATCTTAAGCTTTTACCAAAGAATAAAACAAGAAATAAACACATGAAGGTTTTGTGTAAATAGCTAAATAAGTAGGGGTGGGCAAAAATAATTGAAATTGAAAAAATATTTTCAAAAATTGAAAAACTGATGCATTTTACAATTAATTGTTTTGAAATAAAGATATATTTCAAAATAGTTAACTGATTTGTTTTTATTTTACAATTCAAAACAATACCAATTAATTGGTACAATTAATTGTTTAATTGATAAAAATACAGATCTCGATCTCGACCCCCAAAGACGTCATCTAATATAGATCTCTCATCCCTTCCAATACTCCTGCCCCTCCGATCCCAAGCCCATCAAACGCCTCCTCCCATCCCTTAAACCCTCAAACGCCACCACATCCTCGCTCTTATCACCACCAACCCTCTAACACTCCTGCCCCTCTCCCTCTTCAATTTCTTGACCGGGATCTCCTCCCTGCCCACCTTCCGCCTTATCCTCCCCTGCTACTCCTCCATGGCCCATCTCCTCGCCTCCCACTACCTCTTCCCCCAATCCCACTCTCTCCTCGCTTTCTTCGTCTCCCGGAAAGGTAAGGACTTCACCCCTTCAATCTTCAATTTCATCTTCGAATCATCCAATGGTGCGCACTCATCGAATTTTTGGATAAAAAATTGAGAGGGAATCAGATCTTCAACTCACTTCCATTATGACATAAACAACGCTCCGTCTCCACGAATTACGTTAACAGTTATTAGTTATTTTGGCTATATGTTGGTTAAACAACGATGGTAGGGATTAAACAACGATCCTATGTGCTGAAATTGAGAGGCATGTGTGTAACTGATGAATTGGATTGATGAATTGGCCTCTCCTACTAAATTATGAATTGGATTTGGCCTGCTTGGGAAGATTAACAGTTATCAGTTAATTGATGATTTGAATTGAAATTAGCAATTAATTGCTGCGAATTAATTGTTAGATTCAATTCAAAAACGTTATTGAAATTTTTATAACTAGTCATTTTCCCAAACCTTGTTCGGGTTTTTTCTTTCATAATATTTCCAGTTGAACTTGACGCGTAAAAAATACCCAACACATACTCCTCATCATGTCGTTCTTAAAAATCTTCGGTTGTCGTGATAAAGTCTTTCCTCGAAATAATTGATACTTCAGTTGCCTCATTATCTTGAGAAAAGATCTGGATGGAGTAATGGAAGATAGAATTTTTAAAAAAAAAATAGATGACATTATAGCTTAGTATCATGACAGGAAGAAAGATGGCATCTGAATGACAAATAAACTAAAGCTTCATAAATCTGCAACTTTGAATAGCCTGACTCATACAATACACCTTTTTCAGAGTTGAATCATGATTGGTAAACTTCTTCTTAAGACATGAAAATTTCTAACACTTTCATCCTAATCTGTAGCTTCAATCAAGTGCTTGATTGTATCTCAAACCTGCTCAAGCAAATTGAAACTATACTTTTAGAAAAAAAAATACCTTAAAAAAGAAGAATTAAGCAACAAAAGGGGAAACCAATCAGTAATAACAATAAAAATTGATAACATTCTTAGGGCTCGTAGTAATCGGAATGGGAATGGAAATCAGAATCGGAATAAAAAATGGGAATAAGTCATTACCAAGGCATGTCGTTTGGTATGACCTCGGAATGAAAAATTATCAAATTCAACCTAATCTCTCAAATTCAATCTATCCAATTTCAATCTACCCAAATTTAATCTATCCAATTAAAAAACACACAAATCTAATCTTTTAAATTAAGCACAAATATACACAAATTAAAGCGGGGGAGAGTAAAAAATTCCAGCAGTGGCAAGACAAAAGGTTGAGGAAGAGAGGTAGCGGTGGCCGGAGCTTGCATTGGGAAGGGAGGCTGGCAGTGGTGGCGGACTGGCGGGAGCAGAGGTTGAGGAAGGGAGGTAAGTGGTGGCCGGAGGGGATAAAGGGTTAGGAAGGGGCTTTGTAGATCTGGAAATGGGGGCACGAGGAGAGAGAAAGAGATGGTGCTTGGTGGGATAACGACAGCGCCGGAGGAAGGTTGTCGTTGGTGCTGCTGCATACAAGGGCGGTTGAGGCAAAAGGGCTAGAGAGGTGGTGGGAGGTCGTAGATCTGGTGGGTGATGACGGTGATGGCTGGAGGTGTGCGGTGGGTGGACGATGGCGGAAGAAGGAGGTGCTTGGTGGTGGAACGGTGGATGGTGGCCGGCGATGGAGGAATGATGTTGGTGGATGGTGACCGGCGACGGAGGAAGAATGTTGGTGGCGGCAGGACAGTGGAGACGAGAGAGCAAGAAGAGATGAGGTTTTTAATTTGATTTCGGAGTGAGAAGATCCCCAAGTATATTTGTGGGAATGAAATTGGACCAAATTTGGGAATGATCCATTCCCTGGGAATCATTTTAATTCCCTCTTTTAATCAACCAAACAACTAAACTAGTAATCAGTCCTTCCGATTCCGGGTTTTTTATTATCGGGAATGGATACCAGTTGCCCTTATTCCACCTTGAAATAGGGCTAGGATATTATTTTTTTTAATTAGTTTCTTTCATGATTGAGTAATAGATTGATTCCATATATATTTGTCACATACTCTTTTTTTCCTCCATGCTTCTTTCTTTTATCTACTTCTGCAATTTTCCTGCTCCCTTAACATTCCAGTAATTCCATAGAGAGATTCTTGAATTAAAACATTAAAGGCCCCGTGTAAGTAGATGATTTTATTATTATTATTAGGGTAAATTGTGAAAATTAGCATGAACTTTAGGGGTAGTTACGTTTAATGGCATAAACTTTTAAAATTTTAAAAATAATCACCAACTTTGGTTCTGGTTGCAATAATTAGCACATCTATTTTTTTAAATCACATCTTATTAACATTCTTTGTAGAAAAAAAGTCATCCAATTTTCAATTTTTAAAAAAATGCCCATATTTCATTTTTAAAAATAATCCATTTTCATCTTTAATTTTATAAAATATAATTTATTTTATAAAACACTACTTTTTCCCTTTTTCTTAAAATAATACACTCATTATTTACACCCGGTTGAAAAAAGGACTTATTTTAATTTCTTCATAAACTCGGTTTTTTTCAAAAAAATTAAATAATAAGTAATGTCTTTAAAAAAAAATGAGTGTCTTAAAAAGATATCAATTAATATCACAATCATATTTTAAAAAAATGATTTTTTTGAAAAATTGAAATTGAGTTTATAAACATGAAAATTGTTTTTTTAAAGAAGAAAATTGTGAGTGGGTTTAAAAAAACAATGGAAAAATGTGATTTTTTTTGTAAATAAAATGTTAATAAGGGGTGCACTTTTAAAATAAAACGGATGTGCTACCAACCATAACAACCCTTTAAAGTTGGTGATTATTATAGAACTTTTGAAAGTTGGTGTCACCGAATGCAACCACCCCTAAAGTACGTGGTATTTTATGTCATTTGCCCTTATTATTATGTTTTTTTTGAAACGGAAAGAATTCAACTACCGGACATGCCCAGTGAGTCGAGAGGCCGAAAAGATCGGCAACGGACAAACCATTATGAAAAGAAACGAAAAATACAATATCAAACAACAGAGACCTAAACACCACAAACAAACTAGAGAAAGTAGCCCAGAACTAACGAAGGCGAACGGAGTTGGAACCGGGACAATGTGCGTCATCACTCCTGGCGGTTGGTAGAGGCAACACAGGGAAGCCCTGAGGAACAAAAGCGGAGACCTCAGATTTGGACTCAGTCGATAACGAGCCATCAGATCTCGATCACATCCACGACCTCTCGCTCAATTGAAGAAGAAAGACCACAAAGCTCAATGAGATACCACCGCTAGAAACAAGAAAACATAAACTCTAGAAAAGGTCGGGGCACATCTCTAAGAAGAGTTAATAGAGAGTTAGAAAACGCCACCAACAGTGGTGTCCGTAGAACTCAAGAGATATTTAGTTTGGGGTTTTTTTTTCCTCCTCAGATTTAGTTAAGGTTTCACAACGAAACCCACCTTTGGGCCCCAAGGAGCCCGAACCAGGGCCCCAAGGACAACAAACGGGTCCGAGGAAGACCGATCAGGTGGATAAATAATAATAATAATAATAAACAATAAAATTATTATTATCATTTATTGTTATTATTATTATATATGTATTTTATTTATTTTTATTTTCTTTGGATTGGGGGTTGGTAGAGATTTAGTTGTGGTTTAGTATTAATTTTGGGCTCAGTCACGAATAGAACAAAAGAGAGTGTAGATGGGTTGGGCCCATACTTGTAAAACAGTGACCCACGAGAGATGACTTCTAAGGGTATTGATTTACTACTCCTTTTGCTCTATTATTTTTTATTTGGACCTTTTCAGGGGACATGGTGATCGGCACCAGTCGCTCCAACAAGCCACAGTCAAGGCCCGGGTAGAGACTGACCCAGATGAGACCGGTGATGAAGGAACGCCCACTAGGGGAATAGTAGGACAGATCTAAGGTAGGGTAAGTCGAAGAAGATGCAGCGCCAGCGCCAGAAGAACTGGGAAGACGAAACAACATCAATTCCGACAACGATCGGAGATGGTGCTCGGTGCAACCGCACCTAGAGCGAGGATCTGGTGGAGGATACGGATTCGGATCACGCTCGAGGGGGGGGGGTGGCGGGGGCCGAACCAAGTTTATTTCGTGTGTTCGTATTTTGGGGGTTTTTTAATTAGGGTTTGGCCTTTGTGAAAGCGGTATATATTTAGCTTCCCATTTGAGATTCTGTAATCAAAATCAAGGCAAGATGAACTTCAATCCCACCTTTCTCAATTTGATTTATAGTTAATCTTAGTTTATTGAGTATAGTTGGAGAGTTGTGCAGGTTCATTTCTGGAGGCATATTTTGATTGAATTTTGGATTTAGGGTTTTTGAGTCTGTCGAGGTGACAGAGGAGAGATGATTGGTGGGGTCGAATAGCCAGGAGACCAAACGACAGCCGTGGAGGCGCCATCACCAACAAACCCAGAGGTCATGGAAGAAGACCAGGAAGAGGCGACGAGGGAGAAAACGACGCCGGTGAGTGGGAAGTTGAAGGATAGGTTCCGGAGTGGGGGATGCCGGTGGTCTAGGGTGGTGGTGCCGGTGGAGGACAACACTGACATGGATGGGGATGAAGGTGATTGATTCGGCCTGCAGCGGCCAGACGGTGGTCGTCGGGAGGTAGCCATACGAGGGCGAGGGTTTGGGATCCCCAATATGGGGGTTTTCAGTAGAGATACCTTCTCAAAAGAGAGAAGACCCTTTCATGGTTGTAATTCGAAAACGAATCGATGGTTGTTGTGGTGATCGGTGGGTCAGTGGTGGTAGTAGCATTGGTGGTAACGTTGGTGGTAGCGGTGAAGCTACTGGTGTTGAGGTGGTGGAGGAAAAAACCACTGCTTGGGGGTTTCCCCTTTCTTGTTGTTGTCATTTGTTGAATTCAACAGAATCAGAGAGGTTATCTCTATTAAAGGTTTAGATTGTTGTTGTTGTATACAAATTAGAGAGGTTATCTCTATTAAAGGTTGGGATTTTTGTTATTGTATACAAGGGAGGGGTTGAGATTCAATCTCGGTTGGTCCCCATCTTGTATTTGTTGTCGTTAACTGTAGGTGTTGTGCTGGTGGTCGGATGGTAGTCGGTGGTGGTGTTTGTTGTTAACGGTTTGGGGTTTTGGTTTTCTAGAGTCTCTCTAGAAGTATACTCTTATAGGAACATCCATTGATTGAATTGCATGAATTGTATTCTATTATTATTATGTTTGCCCTTGTGGTATAGCTTGCATGGCATTTCATTATTTACTTTTAAAAAGTTGAGAATGTGAATTGTACTAATCAATGCATCTCTTCCGGCCCAAAGAAATCATTCAGCAACATGAGTAGAGAATGGGAGCAAAACAATATTACTTGAGCTCTAGAGCCACTGTTCAGTAAGTTGGAAAAGTGATTTTTGTTTTTCCTTAACCTTCAACAAACCAAAAGGCATTATACAAGTCAAGACATTAAAGCATAAACTATGGAAGTTTCCATTGAAAGACCATCCCACTGTTGATAAATTAATTATTGACCATATATATTTAGGCAAATAAAATACTCTTAAGAAGCAAGTTCTTGAGAGTTTTTATATCTAACTACAAATTAATAAATAGGAAAGGCATGGAAAATAAAACAGAATCATTATATACAGTTAGTTCAAATATATTTTGAGTTAAGGTAAACTTGTATTAGAGTTAGGAAGGAGCTGAACACGTACCTGGAGTGTATCTAGTGATTCTTCGTCCTCTTTGGTCCATGGATGATTTGCAATCACATAATTCTTAATTAACAAAAGTTATATGCCATAAGTTGTATTCAAATACCTATTTAGTGACGATCACATCCTTAAAAAAATCTCAAATTGAGTAAACTTAGATCTTTATTAGTTGTGAATCTCTTCTTTAGATAAGTGTTTAGCATCTTCCTCACAAGGTTCTTTGATTGAAGTGAAATTGAAGGCAATGAATCAATTGTGAAATCAATATGGCCTTGTAAGATTGAATCAAATTTTCCATGCTCAGTGTCTGTCAATGAAATAGAAACTACCCGACACATTTCCATCCATGAATACCCAAAGGTGAATTTAGTTGCTTGTGGATGATCTTGGTTAGTATTAGCAAAATAGAGTACATCCACAATAGTATTATACGCAATTACACATTTCCTTTTTGTTCAATTTTTTTTACCAAAACAATGGAGCTTTGGTGTAAATATGATTCGCTAATGTGGTGGATTTCTTTAAAGCTCGAACATTCTGAATACATCTAAGGAGGGTTCATTTCAAACATATTGCTCCAAACTGTTGATAGGAGGAATGTCGAGTTCTTAAATACAAATACATGAAATATAAATGCAAACCGACTCCTAGCCTACGCAAATAATTACAAGACTTCCTCCCGTTGTAGTAGAAGGGTAGTCAGGATCGATCCACGAGGAGGCAGGTCAGTGGGATCCTAGTAGCGTTGGAAAGCTCACGTCTTTGGTCGACCAGAAGCCTCGATCTCGACCTTCATGCTCGATGTTGACCTTGGATGTCGATCCTTTCTACAACAGAAGACTTGCAGAGACAAAAACAAGCAGTCGATATCGACTAGGAGAGGTCGATATCGATGTTAGTGCACAAAATCGACTGGCTCAGAAGACTGCCAGTCGACACAAGGGTGGTCGATATCGAGGTTGGGGTCGATATCGATGTTCAGTAACTTATGCATGATGATCGTAGTCGACTCAGAAAACCATCGACTAAGCAAGTGGTCGATATCGACGTCTGGGGGGTCAATATCGATGTCTGTTCCTGCAAAGTTGTTAGCTTTTTGTCGGCAAAGAAAGGTCGAAGACTAAAGGATGAATAAGGAGCGATAAACAGAATAAAGACAGTGGTTTTGTGTGTATAAACTATATAAAAAGCAACTCCTGTGATTAGGGTTTACCACAATGTTAACCAATGCATGCGATAAGATAAATAAGACGGACAATTGCGCCATTTTACCCGAGGTACAAGCTTTCGCTGTACACCAACTCTTAGGATTACTCTTGCAAATAAACCTAATTGTCTCTACCAATTTTATGTTTATAACTCAAGTTGTTAGCATGAATCCCTTTTCTTTCGATTAGGACTAAACATAGAATCGTAGGAGATGATATAGACACAATGATATCAACATCTAACACTTACCTCAGGTACGTATGGCTAACGTTGGGCTCACCCCGACCCTAGAAGCTTTGGGGGGAGACTACTCGCACCTCATCGTAGAAAACATCATGGATATAAAAGAAACTTGCATTAAAACCTTCGAAACTTTACAACTTAACGTCGGCTCTCGCAAACGTCAAACCCTAAAGCTTCTTCCTAACTCTAACTCTATTGAATGTAATTGAATGTGTGTAATTGGATAATTGAATGCCAGCCCCCTAGGGCTTTATTTATAGGCTACTAATCCTTGCTATCCAAGGATAGTATCTTCTATCTAAACTATAAAGTCTATCCAAACAAGTAGGATAGATCTTTTATTTTGGTAACTATCTAAATAGCTTAATGAATCTCTAAAGTAAAAACAATTAAATCCCAGTTGTATTCTATCTAAATTTACAAGATAATTCCGTGGTTTTAAAGATAGAATGGCCAATCTGCGTCTCAAAAAGTGTGTCCAACCCGTGTCGAAGTATGGTCGATATCGACCAGGAAGGTCGATTTTGACGTCTCCGTTTCTGCTCAACGAGCTCAGCTTCTCTCGATTCCTGGGTTGTGATCGATATCGATGATAGGAGATCGATATCGAGTGCCTTTCTTCTACTGGTGTTGTTGTCTGTCGCGACACTCAGTTCTGTGTCGATGTTCTGTAGTCAATATCGACCATGTGGGTTGATTTCGACCGCTATTCAGCTTTCCTTGGCTTCTCCATTTTGACTCCGGTTTCGCTCGAATTCCTACATAATTAGATCAAAACTTGTGCAGAATCTATTTCTTGCACGTTAGCTCATTCTTACACAAGTTTATATTATTTTGAACCTTTTATTTGGAAATCGAATGATATATGAAGTCAAAAGATGCAATAAAAAGATTTACAAATATGTACATCAAAACACCCCATACTTAGACTTGGTTGTCCTCAAGCAATAACCAAGCAATAACCAACACCTGCAACACACCCTTCAAGTCTTCGCCCTTGTCAAAAGCAACATCATAAGCGGTAGCAAAGCAAAGCAAGTGAATTTAACGTCATAGCACATATATGAGCGATCCATAAGCATATGCAATTTTGATCCAACCTCACAGGGATAATGTGTTTGCACCCAACTCTCATGTGTTTAGGCTATGAAGATCAACTCTCAACTCCATACACAATCTCATAAACATTGCAATTTATAAAAATCCACTTCGCAACCAATTATGAAAATGCAATAAGAACCATCAGGAGGACTTTCACTCAATGGAAAACTTCAAAAAAGACTCCATTCGGTGGGGTTGTAATGGGGCTTGGTATGAAATAAAAGGTATGGAATTATTTGGCTATGTGGTGCTTATTTAAAATTCGGGAATCAAGACTCCTAAACTTCATCACTACCATATCCAAACCATAACTCTTACAATGTTGCACTTTCCAAGCTCAATCTTCCATAATGTTTTTTCCAAACTCATCTTTCCATAATGCTCATCAACCCTTCTTTCAAACCCTTAATATGCTCTCAAAAATATAACACTTGTATGAAAATAAGTAAAGAACTAAGGAATTTGGCTCATGCACATGATATATATATAAATATATATATATATATATATATCTTCTTTTTTTTAATGAAAATAATAAATAAATACTAAAAAAATGTGCATTTATATGGTGAGCCAAAAATCCTTTTACAAAATATGACAAGATGCAAATATATACCATCCCATAATTTCCTTTGCTTAAAACTAAATATATGCACTTTTCTTTCAACAATGCATTATTCTAACCAATCTAAGTCTCAATTCCCAAATGGGGGTCATGCTCAATTCAGCTAGGGATAATTTTGTGGAGCTTACAATATTAGGCTCAGGCTAATATTCTGGCTTCAAGCAGAGATAATGCAGGGTAGGTAAAGAGAGGATAAAAATGGCTTAAAAGATATCTCCATCATTTAATTCTCGTAAACATAAACATATATATGCATTGGCTTTGAATAACTATCACAACATTTAGAGATGCATAGGAAGAGTAAATACACTCAAGAAAGCAGAGGGATTTTTTATGTTCTCCCTATAGACCAAAATTCTCACAAGGACAATTTTTGTTGGATTTGCTTTTTAGCCTAGGATCATATGTGCTCAATTTCATCACGAGTTCACAATCTACATAAAAACATTTTAAGAACTTAGGCTAAACCATCCAAATATGCCATAGGATTTACATGATCAAGTAAGCTATTGAGTTTTCATCATATGACATCTAAGTAGGGTTTAAAAACAAACTTAAAAAATAAACATGCATTTTTTTGTATTTTTGACATTTTTCTTTTTTTTTTTGAATTTTTGACATTTTTTAGAAAAGTAAAACTAAGAACAAAACTTAAACATGAATGCAATGCGACGAAGAAAACCAAGTTATGACCATAAGACGTGTTTTTCCCCCACCCCATACTTAAAATATACAGTGTCCTCACTGTATTAAAAAAACAAGGGTAGAGAGAAACTCACGGCGCAACCTGCGGATTCAGGTCGATTTCAGATTTGGTCAATGCCAGTAGTCGATGTCGAGGTCAGAGGTCGATGTCGACTGCATCTGTCGAAGTCGATGAAGAAGGTGAAGTCGAGGGTCGCCAGGTGGTGGTCGATATCGATGATTATGGTCGACATCAACATCTGCTTTTTGCTCCTGAGTCCTTGATGTCGACTCCAGGAGGTGGCTTGACCCTGGGGTGGTCAATTTCGACTGGCCTGGTCCATTTCGACTTCCGCTGCAGAAGCTTCTTTTCTTCTTCGTCGTTCTTTTTGCTTGGCAACCTGAAATCTTTGTTAGAATAATAGATAAAACCACGAATTATCACAGTTTCAAAAGTTTTAAGAATTTAAAAATCAAAAACCCTAAA
The DNA here is from genome assembly GCA_963922045.1 of Persicaria maculosa. Classification (NCBI taxonomy): domain Eukaryota; kingdom Viridiplantae; phylum Streptophyta; class Magnoliopsida; order Caryophyllales; family Polygonaceae; genus Persicaria; species Persicaria maculosa. The sequence goes on from OY998267.1 coordinate 60,542,148, forward strand.
AACCATCTATGAAAATTTTATAGTTTTATGTACACGCTCTAGATTTTTTAGTCGCTAGGCCGACTTCTCCGTCAATTCTTCATGAGCCTTTAAAGTAGGGACCATTCAAGCGTGAGCCTTCTCCTGGATCATCTAGGTCCTTTTGATAATAGCTATGTTCAGCAACCAAGGCTTCTTCTTTGTTAGGTTCTCCTTCATTAGGCGCTTTCCTTCTCTTTCTTGACCTAACTTTTGTAATATGGGCAAACCATGGAGCTTTGACCCTCCCATTAGTTGAATTATCAATAATGGGCAGAGGAGGGTTAGAAATCATACCTGGGCTTACCTGTTCGGGCCCGAAACAGAAATCTTCGGACTGAAGGGAGATCGATTTCGACCAAGAAGGGTCGATTTCGAGTGTTGTGGTCGATGTCGACCTGCGGGGGTCGATGTCGACGTCAGGGACCCCATACTTAAGCTTCTGGCAATCATCTGGCTCACTCGATATCGATATGGTGTGCTCGATATCAAGGTCTGTAGTCGATATCGACTGGTTCCAGTCGATGTCGACCCTGATTGCTTTTTCCGTCCTCGCCAACAAGAATTTGCGAAGTTTCTCCTTAGCCGGTGAGAGGACAACTTGCTCCAGCTACTTTGTTTCGCTCATTGTAGGGTTGAAGCGAAACTCCACGACCTCGTTGCCGATTGTGAATATAAGGGTACCATTCCTCACATTGATGTTGGCATCCGTTGTTGCTAAGAATGGCCTACCAAGGATGATAGACACAATAGGATCCTCTGGCATGTCCAACACAATGAAGTCCGTAGGTATGAAGAACTTTCCCACCTTGACAAGGACATCATCCATAACCCCAGTTGGTCTCACAAAGGAGTTGTCCGCCATGTAAAGCTTCATGTCGACGGGCTCCAATGCTCCTATGCCACTTGCTGCCATATTGATAGGGGCATCAAACTAACACTAGCCCCAAGATCACATAGGGCTTCGAATTGATGCTTACCAACCCCTACCGTCACCGCAAACTTTCTTGGATCGCCGCGTTTCTCAGGGAACTCAATTGAATTGCATTCGCCGACGATCTCTAGAATGGACCTCTTTTTGGATAGGATGTCCTTCAGGAACCTCATATATGCAGGCATCTCGTTGAGCGCTTCCGTGAGTGGTATGGTGAGATTTAGATCTTGTAGGATCTTCACGAAGCGTCTGAACTTGGTGTCTCCTGGATCCCGCAGTGCCTTGGAAGGAAAGGATAGAGCTTTGGATGGCTTCGGAGGCGAAGTGGTTGATTTCTGCTTTCTAGACAGGTCGACATCGATATAAGGGGGGTCAATATCGACGTTGGTGGTTGACCTCGAGGGTGTCTGAAGCTGTGGTCGATTTCCAGAGGGGTCGACATCGATAGGGAGGTCGATATCGACTAGGTCACTCGATGTCGAGTGCCTCTCTAGCTCCGTTCTGTGCTTCGCAGTGGGCTCGACATCGACTGTAGGATCGACGTTGATAGGGCCCTCGATATCGACCTGGGGGTCGACATCGACTGCGTCTCTAGTGACTTCTCCTTCGCTCCTTGGCTCGGGCAACGTGCGTGCACTCCTTAGATTGATGGCGGCAATATGCTCGGCTTGCCCCCTTGGATTTTTTTGTGGTTGTCCAAGGAGTTTGCCGGGTGGCTTTGGGATTTGGGCTGCCAGTTGACCCAATTAGGTCTCAATCGTCCTCTTCCAAGCACCCATCTCCCCTATTCGGGCGTTGAGACCCTGAAGTTGGTTCTGGATAGCGCTGTTGGATTGTTGATTTGCAGCCTGGTTCCTCCTCATCTCATCAAGAATGAGTTGGATATCATCTCGTCGTGGCTCTCTCTCCGAATGGCCTGGAGCTCTATAAGGCGGAGGATCCCTAGGGTTGTATTGGGGTGGTTGATTTCCCCAGTTTTGGTACCCTTGGCGATTGGGATTCCTCATGTAGTGCGCCTCCTGGTATGTCTCCGCTAGTTGTACTTGCTCCGTATGTGGGCATTCAGTGGGGATGTGCCTGATGGAGCCACATTCGGCAGAGGGTTGGTTGGCGGAGAGGAATTTGACTTGTTTCTGCAACCTCCTGAGTTGATCGTGCATGAATTGATCTCTGACGTCGGAATCAATCTCCATGGAGGGCTCATAGAGTGGCATAGATGGGGCAGGCCTTGAGTCGGAGGCCACAGGAGTCCCATAAATGTTGTCAAATTCGACCAACCTCTCTATAGTATCCGAAGCTTGTTGCGGTAGGAGCTCAAGATACCCATAGGCAATGTTATAAATATCGGATATATCGGCCGATATATCGCCGATATATCGGAGATATTTAGAATCCGCTACGATATCGGAATATCGGGTGAAAAATATCAGTAAACGTCATATATCGGGTCAACGCCGATATATCGGGCCAATATCGGTGATATATCGGGGATATTTATAGCTGCCAACTTTGATAAGGTAACTTTAGCCTTTATGAATGAAGTTGTTTTTATTTTATCAAGTTTATTTGGTAATTTTGCCATTTAAATATTATTTTTTCATGTATATTTTTAGATTTTGAAGTATAAATATAGTAATTATAGTTAAAAATTAGCGAAATCGATAAATCCGATATATCTCGATATATCCCCGATATATCTCCGATATATCATTTTTACTCCTAACCGATACGACCCCGATATGCGATATTTAAAAACTTGCTCATAGGAGGTTTAGGTGTTGATCCTCTCCTTGGTAGCTACGTCCAGGGCGTTATAGATGATCTCCTGGATGACATAGGGTGGTTTCCCGTGCGTAGGGCAAGACCTCAGCAGCTCCTTAAAGTGCTCCCATGCTTACGCCAATGACTCGCCTGGCTTTCGTTTAAAAGTCGTGATCTTCTGGCGCATCGTTTCGGTCTTTGATGGTGGGAAGAATTTGTTGAGGAAGGCATCCTTGACCTCGTCCCATGTGCGGAGCGATCTGGGGGCTAGACTCTCCAACCATGCTAGAGCTTTCCCTGCGAGAGACCAAAGAAAAGCCTTTAGTTTTACAAATTCAAGGCTTTGGCCATCTGCTATAGTGTCACACAAATCAAGGAATAAAGATATATGCTCAAGAGGACAATCGCTGGGTTTTCCCTCAAATTGTCGTCGCCTAATCTCAGTTAAAAAATTAGGCTTAATCTCAAAATTAGAGTGGGGGTAAGGATAGCCGATTGAGGCACTGAGAGCACAGGGTGCATTTATTGCTTGGCATTCTGAGGGAGGGCATTGATTTGGGCTTCTATTCGTCTTCGACCTTCCTCCTTCCTATCTGCACGCTCTTTAGTTTTCGCCTCTTTAGTTGTTCGATCCTCGATTTGCTTCCTTAGGTGCTCAATTAGCTCAGTCTGGGTCTCATTGTCTGCCATGATTCTCTGAGCTTGGGCCCTTAGATGGAGATAGCGTTCAGGGTCATTGATGTCATTGTATTTTATATCATTTAGGTCTTGTATTTAGAATAGGTTTCACATCATTTATGATTTGTTAGGTGTGTTTTTGATTGTTTTCCGTATAGTTTTTAGATTAGAGGTCTACTCCCGTTGTGATGGTGTTTTCAGGTGTTTTTGGAGCCAATCGGACCGCCTTGGACTCTCGTGGGGAAGCGTGCCTAGTGAGGATGATGTAAGCGGAACCAAGCGCCGAGGAACAAGAGGACGGATGTGCGTGCTGAGGCGCACTCACAGAGAGAAATGCACGGACGTGCAGATAATGGTGCATGGGTGTGCATGTCTCAACAAGCCCACCAGCAACCAAGTGTTAGTGCACGGGCGTGCGTGCTGAGGCGCACTCACAGAGAGATCTGCACGGGCGTGCGGGATGAAGCGCACGGCCGTGCACAACGCTGTTGGCTTCTGTCGACTTCAGTTCGTTTTATTATTTTAGGAATTAAATATTATTTTTTAATTATGTTTTTTCCTAGAATATTTAAGGGCTGAGAGGGACATCTTTGAGGTCTCTCTCCTCTTCCACGTTCAATTTTACTCTTTGAAGAATCTTGTGAGAACCCTAAGCGGAGATTCGAATCGTTTCAATTCAGAATTGGTACTTTCTCTCTTATCTTTTGTTTGTCTCTGATTTCTATGCTTAGTCTAATTGAATTGAATATGAAAATCTCCATGCTAGGCTAGTTCTCCTTGTTCTATAGTTAGGGATAATCCCGACGATGCGGAAATAGACTTGCTCTTCATATCGCCCGAATGATTTCTCATTTGAATTGTGATTCAATCTTATTGTACTCTATGTAATCGATGTGAATTGGTTAGACCTGATTTAGGATTTGAGATAGAAAGAAGATAACCCTAAATTGGAACTTAGATGGTGAATTAAGACCGAAAGGTGATACGATCCATCGGAATTATAGGATTAAACCTAAAGTTTAATTGTGCGAAAGTGAATTAAGCTTTTTCAGGATCTATAGGTTGTCGTAGAAATCTTAGGTTATATTGATATTGATTTGAGTATCACTTAGATTCTAAGAGCTTAAAGAGATTGAATTGGTTGCATTGAGACCAAAAGGAGATTTGCAATTACATTAGACAACATTCCTTCACATTGAAATAGAAATGATTCGGGTGAGATTACATTTTTGTCTATTTAGGAAGCATCGTTCATAGAATCCCTAGCCTTAGAATGCCTCTCATTTATATATTTCTCATCATTTCTATCGTTACTTGTCACTTTCAATTATAGATTCTTTCAAATTGTTTGTTACTTTTGGGCTTGGTCAAATTGGTTCAACGCTAGAAATTGATACTCCACTAGTCCTTGTGATGCGACACTTGAATACTACAATTGACACCATATTCTTGCGGGGTTGGTTTTAGCAACATCATGTTTTTGGCGCCGTTGTCGGGGACTACTGCTAGTATCAATCGTTTCCTGACAACTGGTCTGCTAAGTCCTTATTGCTGCTTGATTTGTTTCCTTTTATCATTGGTTTCAGGTTGTGCTTTACTCTGAATGCGAAAAGCTAAAAGTTCTAGTGATCTAATCCCTTTTGATCCTGAACCTGAACGCACCTTTCGTAGAAGGAGTGCTGAATAACGCATTGCTAGAAATCAAACAATGGGTGACAATGTCAACGCTAACCGTTTAGCCGAACTCGAGAGACTGATGGCTCAGAGAGATCTAGAGAATGCTACCCTGTGACAGGAGCTTGCTAATCGACCAATTGTGGCGAATCCTCTACCACAGCCCCAGGGGCCGCAAACTATAGGAGAGCGTATGGATCCGGCTCAGTACTTACCACAACCGGGTATAGTTCTTCCTGCACTAACACCCGCCAATTTTGAGTTGAAAGCTTCTTTACTGAACATGATCCAATAGAATCTCTTCAATGGTCTTCCCGCTGAGAACCCCCATCAACACATCGCTACCTTTAAGGAGTTGCTGGACACAGTGAAGATTCAAGGTGTTAGTCCAGAAGAACTTCTAATGCGATCCTTCTCTTTTGCTTTGAGTGGGAAAGCTAAGCACTGGTATAACTCTATCCCTGTGGGTACCATCACTACATGGGATGCGCTATCGTTTGAGTTTCTGAATCAGTTTTTCCCGCCTACGAAAACTGCTGAGATGAGAAGGAAGATTAATGCTTTTCTGGTAGCCGATGGGGAGAACATTCATGAGGCATGGGAGCGATTCAAGGATCTCTTATTTGAGTGTCCCCATCATGGGATGCCGAAACTGAACTTGCTAGAGATTTTCTATAAAGCCCTTGACGACTCCACGAGGTTGCTAGTAGACTCCTCATCTGGAGGAGAGTTCTTGGAGATGGAAGCTGATGATGCATGGGCCTTTATTGAGAAGACTGTTAAGCGATGTGGGAAGTACTCACAACCCAGGGCTCTTTCTAATGCTAAAAGATGTTCAGGGATTTATGAAGTGGGTGCTACAACCTTCAAGGATGCTAGATATGATGCATTGGCATCTGAAATCAAACGTCTGAGCTCAGCATTAGAGAAATCTTTCTTTATCAAAGAAGTGAGTGCTACAAACTCCAAACCGGTGCCTTGTCAGTTTTGTGGAGCTCAGGATCATACCATATCGGGCTGTCAGATTTATGCTTCTCAAAATATAGGGACTCAAGAGGAGGAAGCAAATTACATGGGAAATTTCAATAGGGGTCAGGGTTACAACATGATCTTCAATAATTACAACCCTCGAGCGAGGAATCACCCCGGATTCTCATATGCTAATAAGCAAGCTGCAGAAACGCCACCTCCTGGATTTCCGCCAAAGGCTTCAGCTCAGAAAGATAAGATGGAGTTGATGATAGAACAACTTATGGGCACTGTTCGGAATCTAGATGGTGAAGTACAAAACCTTAGTAAGAGCCAGAAGATGCTTGAGACACAGGTAGCTCAACAGGCCAACAATGCCCCTAGACCGAATGGTCAATTTTCAAGGCGTACTGAAGATAATCCTAAGGGACAGATTTCTGCTATGTCCCTAAGGAATGGAAAACAACTAGAAGATTTGAAGCCTGCAAAGCCAAGAGAAGCTCAGAAGAATGCTGAAATTGAGAAGGAAAAGGATCCTAAGCCAGAGAAGCAGTCTGTATATGTGCCTCTTCCCGCTTACAAGCCACCCCTTCCCTTTCCACAGAGAAGGGCTCAGGCTCAAATCGAAAAGCAATATGGGAAATTTTTGGAGGTGCTGAAGAAGCTCTACATTAACATCCCCTTCACCGATGCTCTATCACAAATGTCGTCGTATGTAAAGTTCCTGAAGGAGATCTTGTCAAACAAGAGGAAACTTGAAGAGTGTCAGACTATCTCGTTAAATCGGGAGTGTAGCACTCTCATTCAGAACAAGCTCCCTCCTAAGCTTGAAGATCCTAGGAGTTTTTGTGTCCCTATCACCATGGGAAACTTCACATACTATGCCCTATGCGATTTCGGGGCCAGCGTTAGCATCATTCCCCTTTCCATCTGCAAGAAGCTAGGGTTGGGAGACCCTAGACCAGTCCGAATGACGCTCTGCATGGCAGATAGGTCGGTTAGACATCCATCAGGTATACTAGAAGACATACCTATTCAGGTTGGTAAGTTTTTCATCCCCGTAGATTTTATAGTTCTTGATATTGAAGCAAATTGATGTACCTATTATACTAGGAAGACCCTTCTTAGCTACTGCAGGTACTAATATAGATGTCAAGAATGCTGTTCTTACCTTCACTGTGGGAGATGAAAAACTTGAGTTCAATTTCTCTAATGCTATTAAACAACCTGCTTTTGAGGATGAATGTTACAGGATTGATGTGTTAGATGAAGGAACTCGGGTTGATATAAAGGTAATGGTTGATCAAGACCCTCTAGAGCTTTGTCTGATGGAAAGTGTGACCAAGGACGATAAAGATGAACTACTTGCTTCTGTAGTTCAGGATTTAGAAGCTGCTGAGGATGACCCCGAAGCGGTTTTTGAGGTCTTGAAGGAAGATGACGGTGACTCTAAAGGTGAAGCTAAAGGAGCACCAAATGTGGAGTTGAAACAACTTCCATCCACATTGAGGTATGAGTTCTTAGGCCCTAATGCTACTTATCCTGTGATTGTGAGTGCTAGTCTGAGTCCTGATGAAACTGAGAAGTTGTTGCATGAGCTTAGATTGCATAGAAAGGCCATAGGATACTCAATTGATGATTTGAAAGGGATTATGCCCTCAATTTGTAAGCACAGAATCTTAAAGGAAGATGATCATAAACCCTCCATAGAGCATCAAAGAAGACTTAGCCCAAACTTGAAAGAGGTTGTTAGAAAGGAAGTGCTAAAATTGTTAGATGCATGCATTATTTTTCCTATTTCTGACAGTAATTGGGTGAGTCCTGTCCATGTGGTCCCTAAAAAAGGTGGTATGATTTTTTTAAAGAATGATAGGAATGAATTAATCCCCACTAGGACTGTCATAGGGTTGAGGATGTGCATAGATTATCGAAAGTTGAATGCTGCAACCCGAAAGGATCACTTCCCCCTCCCCTTCATCGATCAGATGCTTGAAAGATTAGCTAGGCATTCTTATTACTGTTATTTGGATGGATACAGTGGGTTCTTTCAGATTTCCATCCATCCGGATGACCAGGAAAAGACCACCTTCACGTGCCCTTATGGCACCTTCGCTTATAGAAGGATGCCTTTTGGTTTGTGTAATGCCTCAGCCACTTTTCAGCGCTGTATGATGGCCATCTTTTCTGATTTCATAGAGGACATAATGGAAGTTTTCATGGATGACTTTTCTGTGTATGGATCTTCTTTTGATAAATGCTTGTCTAACTTGTCTCGAGTTTTGCAGCGTTGTGAAGAGGTCAAGTTGGTTTTAAATTGGGAGAAATGTCATTTCATGGTGAAGGAGGGGATTGTCCTGGGCCATCTAGTGTCTAATCGAGGTATCGAGGTGGATAGAGCTAAGATAGACTTGATTGAGAAATTGCCACCTTCTACATCGGTTAAGGGAGTTAGGAGTTTTTTGGGTCATGCTGGGTTTTATAGGAGGTTTATTAAAGATTTTTCAAAGATTGCAAAACCTTTTACCAATTTACTTCTAAAGGATATTGCATTTAACTTTTCTCCAGAATGCCTTGAGTCTTTTTGCAGGTTAAAGCAGGCATTGGTTTCAACTCCCATAATGTAGTCGCCTGATTGGGATCTCCCTTTTGAGATCATGTGTGATGCTAGCGGTCATGCAGTTGGGGTTGTTCTGGGCCAAAAGAAGGACAACAAACTCCATGCAATCTATTACGCTAGTAGGACTTTGGATGAAGCCCAAAGGAATTATGCTACTACCGAAAAAGAGTTGCTTGCTGTCATATTTTCTTTCGAAAAGTTTCGGTCATATCTGGTGGGTGCCAAAGTAATTGTGTATACTGATCATGCTACGATCAGGTACCTGCTACATAAGAAGGATGCTAAACCTCGTCTCATTCGGTGGATCCTCCTCCTCCAAGAGTTCGACTTGGAGATCAAGGATAAGAAAGGGGCTGAGAATCTATATGCTGATCATTTATCCAGGCTACCATCAGAGCAATCAAAGTACACCACAACTGAGCCTCCCATCAATGATTCTTTCCCCGATGAGCATCTACTTAGGATCACTGCTGAGATCTTGAATATCGCCACTTCTGAGGTACTATGGTATGTTGATTTTGTGAACTATATTGTTTGTAATGAGTTGCCTAGTGGTTTATCATTTCAGCAGAAGAAGAAGTTCATGTCAGATGTGAGACACTATTTCTGGAATGAACCTTTTCTCTTCAAAAGGTGTGGTGATGGAGTTTATCGGCGTTGCATTCCAGAAGAGGAGGTGGAGAGTGTCATACGCCACCGCCATTCTCTCCCTTGCGGTGGTCATATGAGCTCTTCAAAAACCACCACCAAGATACTACAATCTGGATTTTTCTGGCCTTCTTTGTTCAAGGATGTTCACCGTTTCATTGTTTCTTGTGATGCTTGTCAGAGAACAGGAAACATTTCTAGAAGGAACGAGATGCCATTGAACACAATCCAAGAGGTGGAGATTTTTTATGTGTGGGGAATCGACTTCATGGGTCATTTCCCTCCATCGTGCAATAACAAGTACATCTTGGTAGCGGTGGATTACGTTTCAAAGTGGGTTGAAGCCATTGCATCTCCAACGAATGACTCGAGAGTGGTCTCTAGATTCTTCAACAAGGTAATTTTTCCTAGATTTGGTACCCCACGAGTTGTCATTAGTGACGGAGGTTCGCATTTTATTGAGAAGAATTTTAAAGCACTCTTGAGCAAGTATGGGGTGACCCACAAGGTAGCGACACCATACCAACCGCAGACTAGTGGTCAGGTTGAAGTGTCTAATAGGCAGATTAAGAGCATCTTGGAAAAAATTGTGTCCCGATCTCGCAAGGATTGGGCAATGAAGCTAGATGATGCACTTTGGGCCTATAGAACGACATACAAGACTCCCATAGGTACTACACCCTATAGACTATTTTATGGGAAGTCTTGTCATCTTCCTGTGGAGCTTGAACACAAGGCCTATTGGGCGATCAAGTTGTTCAATTATGATATGAAGGAGGTCGGTGAGAAGTTGAATTTGCAACTTCAGGAGCTTGAGGAATTGAGATTAGATGCATATGAGAATGCCAAGATTTACAAGGAAAGAACCAAGAAATGGCATGATAGGCATATTATCCCCAAGACATTTAAGATCGGTGATCTTGTATTGCTTTACAACTCTAGATTGAAGCTTTTTCCTGGGAAGCTAAAATCTAAATGGGGAGGTCCGTTTGAGGTGAAAAAGGTGTACCCTCATGGGGCGGTCGATGTATGGAGTGAAGAGACTGGCGAGTTTAAAGTTAATGGACAAAGATTGAAGAAATACTCTGTCGGTCATCCGATTGAGAAGGTTGTTTCCATTGACCTTCTTGATCCGATTGCTTGAAGGGAATGGAAGGTCGGCTTCAGACCAAAAACAAGCGCTCCTGGGGAGGCAACCCAAGGTACGTTTTTGTTCATTTTTATTTATACATATTTATTTTTATTTTATTTTATTTTATTTTGATTTTTCTAGGTAGATTTAATTTTTACAAATGTCAATATTTTCTGTTATTGCTTTCTCTTTTCATTCAAAAAAAAAAATTTTGGGTCAAAGCTGGAAGCCACACGGGAGCGCAGATCGATCCGCACTCACAGAGAGGATCGCACGGATGTGCGTCCCTTGCGCGCGGGCGTGCGTCTAACCAGAAAACTGTTTTGTTCTTTCTCTCTAAAAAAAGTGCATCAGCATTCTTTCTTTCTCTCTTTCCCCTCCTATTCTGTCCTGTACAGTGCTCTCTCCTGCGCTCAGCACCGGCGACCTGCGGCGCTCAGCCTTCGCTCCCCTGTCTCTCTCTCTTACACTCAGCACCGGCGACCTGTGGCGCTCAGCCCTCGCTCCCCTGCTCTCTCGCACTCGACACCAGCCAGCAGAGGGCTCTCGCTCCCGCACCCTAGCCCGCCTCCTCTCTTTTTCTCCTTGTTTGGGTGCCCGACCCCATATTTTCTTCTTATGCTCCATAATTCCGGTATGTACCCCTCACTCTACGCCCTTGTGGTTTGATTTTCCTATAACTTAGTATGATTGATGTTAAATTGGAATTTTGAATTTCTAGGGTTTAGGTTGATGAATGAAATTGGGGGAAATTTGGGGATTTATTATGTAGATGAATTCATGAGATTATTTACGCTTTATGCTATCTATTGCATCTCATGATTCATATTTCTTGTGATTCATATGGTTTAGTTTGTTGAATTTGGCTTCATTGTGGCTTATCCTTCTCTTTGATGATTTTGCTCTTGAGTTTTTGCAAGTATTTGAATTCTTGACGATTTCTGTGACTTGCCTAAATTTTTTATGTATGGTCATTTCTAAAACTCAAGTGAACATCTATGATAAATTCATCAATTTGGCTCTTTGGTTGTTTGTGTGATTTCTTGGGCTTATTGAGCTTTTGAACAAATTGTTGAGAATTGTAGAAAATTATGCTTAGAAACTTGCAAGTTCGTGTTATATTGATTTGTCTTCTAAACTTGCTAAATTTCTAAGTATGGGGTTGCTTGTGTTGAGAGTATGACATGGTTTGAGGGGAGACTAACCTTGAGTCTACCATTATGCACTTGTGTGTTTCTAGCTTGGAAATTAACTTGGTTATTTCCACGGTCGTTGCTTTGGTTTCCCTTGTGTATTGTGCTTCAATTGTGCAGATTTGAGTTGTCATGGCTAAGGGATCTACTTCTCGAAAGCGAAGGACCCTTCAAGCTATCGATCATGTCATATGTGAAGGGGATCAGCAGGAACGATTTACGAAATTCATGAAGCGGAAGCATCGTAGCACTCGTTGGATTGATCTCCACTTTATGCATTCCTTGCGTTTGGCTGATGAGATCACTCGCCTTTGTACGATTATCGGTGCCCATCCTTTGCTTGAGTTTGCTTGGTGTTCATATCCGGCTCTCACTTCTGAGTTCTTGAGCTCATTTAACCTAGATGTCAACCCTGTTGATGCATCTGGGACTCTCACTTTCCGCTTGGGGAACGAAGACCAGACCTTGACTATTGCAGAATTAAACGCAGCTCTTGGGTTCCCTCCTAATTATGGGAAGTTGGTACTTAGCGAGGAGGATTGGAATGCATTCTGGTATGATCTCACTGGTTTCACACCCTATAGATCACAACTTGCTGGGGCTACTTCTATTGTTCACCCGTGTTTCCGTCTTATTCATCGCATCTTGGGTAACTCTATTTTTGCTCGGAATGAACCAGCAAAGGTGAACACGGGTGAGTTAGAGATGCTCTATGTTATGGCTTACAACCACACACTTGACATTGGGTATAAGCTAGCATGCAAATTTGAGTCGTTGGCTGGAAGTACATCAGGGGGCATTTGTATTGGAGGGTTGATCTCTACCTTGGCAGTTCACTTTGGCGTTGACCTGGATATGTACACAGCAGTTTCGCTAATACGTTCGATAGATCATAGCCATCTCACACAGGGCCATACACTAAAAAAGGATTACCGAACCTACTTCCTATGCTTTTCTCAGAGCTCCACCACACACCGTCTCCCCGACTGGAACCATACGAGCACAGAGGATAAGAACAACTGGTATGAACCATGGATTGGGGCTCCTCGACCCCCTCTGAGCAATGATCGTGATACTGAGTCTGAGGACGAGGATGAGACCTTTCCTGACGTTGAGCTTCCTCGTGCTTTTGATCATGGAGGTACCTCAAGCAGCTCTAGGAACTTTTCTGCTGATGACATGTCCTATTTCTAGGGTCAGTTTGACAATCTGACATCCCAGATGTCCGCATTAACCACTCGCCAGACTGCCCTTAAAGAGCAGATGACTACCTTGCAGGCTCAGACAGCAGAACACTTCTCCAGTGTCTATCAACGGCTGTCTTCGTGGGAGACTCAGCAACAGCAGGATCGAATGCAGCTGCATTAGATTCTGGTGATGTCCCAGCGCAACTATTATCATCTTCATGGGCATCATTTCGATCCATATGCCCAGTACCCTCCCCCTCCACCACCGTCACAAGAGTAGAATGTCATTGTGAGTGTTTTCTCATCTTTTATTTTTTTTTCTACATTGGGGACAATGCAGAAGCTAAGTATGGGGTGGGATGATATTCATATAAGTCTACTTATTTGCTAGTTTGAGTCTTTTTATTTGGAGTCCTATGTTATATCTTGTTTCTATGTTTCTTAGGTCATAGTGTCGTATAATTGAGTCTTTAGGGTCTTGTCATTTTGATGTATTTTGATAGCTTGGTCTAGTGTCATTGGTAGATGTACCCTTAGTATACTATGCAAGATCTTAACGATGGGGTTGATGTCTATGATGCTAGTATTCGCCCTTAACCTCTATGTGTCATGACTTGAGATGAATTGCCTAGCACAGAGTTATTGAACGAGCATGCATGTTTAAGTTCCTAACCAAAAGCATTGTGAGGTTCTGAGTATGATTGTTGAATCATTTTGAATCATTTCATTCATTTGGTGCAAGAAACTCATTTTGTGCTTAATCTCCAGAACTTGCTTTAGACTCTTTACTGAAGCTACGCTATTTGATTGAGGCATTGCTTCTTGTTAACCATGTTCTTCCCGACCTAGTCCTATATGTGATCCTCTGCTTGAAGCCATTATTGAGCCTTATGAGCCTAACGCATAAACTCCACAAAGACCTCCCAGAGCCAACTGTTGACCTTTGACCCATCCGGGGATTAGGGAGAAATAGAGCTTATTTGTTTGTGTGGATGTGCTTGAAGTATATGGTACTGTTTGAATGGTTGGTTTTGATGTATCGATCCTCTCGATAGTGAGATTCCTTGGGACCTGAGGAGGATAAAATTCACTCAGGGGTAAAAGTCAAGAAGAGCAAAATACGGTTAGTAACCGATCTTCCTTGTGGAGGATAAAATTCACACAAGGAGGAAGATGCAAGGAGGCTGAGACACTTAGTAACCGGGTGCATTCATCACAAATGTTTGTATTCGCGTAAAACGGTGTTAAAGCTAGAGAGGTAAAAAAAGAAAAAAAAAAGAAAAAAAAATGTGGTATACAAAAGTTGAGAACGGAAATGCTAATGTGATGGAGTTGTAAAGGTGGTTTGGAGTGAGTTTATTTGAAGTTGATGCTTTTCTGTTTGCTCTTGTTCTCGGATTTCAGCACCACATGCCCTTGAAATTGTCCATACCTCATCCTTTCCACCTTGGCCCCATGATAACTACAAAAATTCCTCATGATTTTTGTTGTGTGCATGATCTTTAGTGGTGGATGCTTAGAACGCTATTGCAAGCCTATGATAGATGAGTATAATTGTTGAGACAGAGCAGAACTTCTAAGATTTAGGAACTTTTGATTGCCTTGTCCTAATGATAATGAGGAAGTGTGATGATGGCAATTGTCTTGAGTTTTTTATTGCAAAATCAATTTTTTTTAAAAGGGGCTTGAATAAGTTGAGACATTTATCTTATCTTGCACTTGATGTGTCTTGCTTGGGGACAAGCAAGATTTAAGTATGGGGTATTTTGATGTCATTGTATTTTATATCATTTAGGTCGTGTATTTAGAATAGGTTTCACATCATTTATGATTTGTTAGGTGTGTTTTTTATTGTTTTTTGTATAGTTTTTAGATTAGAGGCCTACTCCCATTGTGATGGTGTTTTCAGGTGTTTTTGGAGCCAATCGGACCGCCTTGGACTCTCGTGGGGAAGCGTGCCTAGTGAGGATGATGTGAGCGGAACCAAGCACCGAGGAACAAGGGGACGGACGTGCGTGCTGAGGCGCACTCAAAGAGAGAAATGCACGGACGTGTAGATAATGGCGCACGGGTGTGCATGTCTCAACAAGCCCACCAGCAACCAAGTGTTGGTGCACGGGCGTGAGTGCTGAGGCGCACTCACAGAGAGATCTGCACGGGCGTGCGGGATGAAGCGCACGGTCGTGCACAACGCTGTTGGCTTCTGTCGACTTCAGTTCATTTTATTATTTTAGGAATTAAATATTATTTTTTAATTGTGTTTTTTCCTAGACTATTTAAGGGCTGAGAGGGACATCTTTGAGGTCTCTCTCCTCTTCCACGTTCAATTTTACTCTTTGAAGAATCTTGTGAGAACCCTAAGCGGAGATTCGAATCGTTTCAATTCAGAATTGGTACTTTCTCTCTTATCTTTTGTTTGTCTCTGATTTCTATGCTTAGTCTAATTGAATTGAATATGAAAATCTCCATGCTAGGCTAGTTCTCCTTGTTCTAAGGTTAGGGATAATCCCGACGATGCGGAAATAGACTTGCTCTTCATATCGCCCGAATGATTTCTCATTTGAATTGTGATTCAATCTTATTGTACTCTATGTAATCGATGTGAATTGGTTAGACCTGATTTAGGATTTAAGATCGAAAGAAGATAACCCTAAATTGGAACTTAGATGGTGAATTGAGACCAAAAGGTGATACGATCCATCAGAATTATAGGATTACACCTAAAGTTTAATTGTGCGAAAGTGAATTAAGCTTTTTGAGGATCTATAGGTTGTCGTAGAAATCTTAGGTTATATTGATATTGATTGAGACTAAAAGGAGATATTGATTTGAGTATCACCTAGATTCTAAGAGCTTAAAGAGACTGAATTGGTTGCATTGAGACCGAAAGGAGATTTGCAATTACATTAGACAACCTACCTTCACATTGAAGTAGAAATGATTCGGGTGAGATTACATTTTGGTCTATTTAGGAAGCATCGTTCATAGAATCCCTAGCCCTAGAATGCCTCTTATTTATATATTTCTCATCATTTCTATCGTTATTTGTCACTTTCAATTATAGATTCTTTCAAATTGTTTGTTACTTTTGGGCTTGGTCAAATTGGTTCAACGCTAGCAATTGATACTCCACTAGTCCTTATGATACGACACTTGAATACTACAATTGACACCGTATTCTTACGGAGTTGGTTTTAGCAACATCAGTCGTCTACTCCTTCGAATTCAGGTGGGCGATCAGCGCGTCGCATACACCTGCAAGGCCAAACTAGATAGAAACGTGAGATAGACTACTATGGTGCGATTGATTGCCTCCCCGGCAACAGCGCCAATTTTGTTGATAGGAGGAATGTCGAGTTCTTAAATACAAATATATGAAATATATATGCAAATCGACTCCTAGCCTATGCAAATAACTACAAGACTTCCTCCCGTTGTAGTGGAAGGGTAGTTAGGATCGATACACGAGGAGGCAGGTTAGCGGGATCCTATTAGCGTTGGAAAGCTCACGTCTTTGGTCGACCAGAAGCCTCGATCTCGACCTTGGTGCTCGATGTCGACCTTGGCTGTCGATCCTTTCTGCAACAGAAGACCTGCAGAGACAAAAACAAGCAGTCGATATCGACTAGGAGAGGTCGATATCGATGTTAGTGCACGAAATCGACTGGCTCATAAGACTGCCAGTCGACACAGGGGTGGTCGATATCGAGGTTGGGGTCGATATCGATGTTCAGTAACTCGTGCAGGATGATCGTAGTCGACTCAGAAAATCGTCGACAAAGCAAGTGGTCGATATCGACGTCTGGGGGGTCGATATCGATGTCTGTTCCTGCAAAGTTGTTAGCTTTTTGTCGCCAAAGAAAGGCCGAAGACTAAAGGATGAATAAGGAGCGATGAACAGAATAAAGACAGTGGTTTTGTGTGTATAAACTATATAAAAAGCAACTCCTAGGATTAGGGTTTACCACAACGTTAACCAATGTATACGATAAGGCAAATAAGACGGACAATTGTGCTATTTCACCCGAGGGACAAGCTTTCGCTATACACCAACTCTTGGGATTACTCTTGCAAATAAACCTAATTGTCTCTACCAATTTTATGTTTATAACTCAAGTTGTTAGCATGAATCCCTTTTCTTTTGATTAGGACTAAACATAGAATCGTAGGAGATGATATAGACACAACGATATCAACATCTAACACTTAACCTTAGTCAGGTACGCATGGCTAACGTTGGGCTCACCCCGACCCTAGAAGCTTTGGGAGACTACTCGCACCTCATCGTAGAAAACAACATGGATATAAAAGAAACTTGCATTAAAACCTTCGAAACATTACAACTTAACGTCGGCTCTCGCAAACGCCAAATCCTAAAGTTTCTTCCTAACTCTAACTCTATTGAATGTAATTGAATGTGTGTAATTGGATAATTGAACGCCAGCCCCCTAGAGCTTTATTTATAGGCTACTAATCCTTGCTATTCAAGGATAGTATCTTCTATCTAAACTATAAAGTCTATCGAAACAAGTAGGATAGATCTTTTATTTTGGTAACTATCTAAATAGCTTAATGAATCTCTAAGGTCAAAACAATTAAATCCCAGCTGTATTCTATCTAAATTTACAAGATAATTCCGTGGCTTTGAAGATAGAATGGACAATCCGCATCTCAAAAAGCGTGTCCAACCCTCGTCGAAGTATGTTCGATATCGACCAGGAAGGTCGATTTCGACGTCTCTATTTCTGCTCGACGAGCTCAGCTTCTCTCGATTCCTGGGTTGTGGTCGATATCGCTGATAGGAGATAGATATCGAGTGCCTTTCTTCTGCTGGGTGTTGTTGTCTGTCTCGACACTCAGTTCTGTGTCGATGTTCTTTAGTCGATATCGACCATGTGGGTCGATTTCGACCGCTATTCAGCTTTTCTTGGCTTCTCCGTTTTGACTCCGGTTTTGCTCGAATTCTTACATAACTGGATCAAAACTTGTGCAGACTCTATTTCTTGCACGTTAGCTCATTCTTACACAAGTTTATATTATTTTGAACCTTTTCTTTGGAAATCGAATAAAATATGAAGTCAAAAGATACAATAAAAAGAGATACAAATATGTACATCACAAACTAATGCAATGGAAAAACTAATTGTCAAATTTCAAATGTCCTCACACCAGCAGTGCAATGAGAACCTAACTAAGTGTTATGCAGAATACCAAGAACTACATTTTTTCACGTGACTTGATTATATGGAGGAGATTACAACAAAATTTAATTGTGTACATCGATTCCAAAGTGGTATGCTCAAGAATATGAAACTATATGGTCTTTTGCAAGGAATAAACTGCTCCAGAAGCAACCTGACTACAAATAGTTGAAATAATGATCAAATGGAGAAAAAAATGTCATTAATGGAGCACAATGAAATCAGTTAGTAGCCAACCACATTACCTCAAACGCAACTGAAAGAAAATACATGTCTACCCCTTTCCTTCGGGTGCCAAATGGAGGATTCATGACAACTGTATCAATAGTTTTACCTAAGTAGATCATCATCAAACATAACCAATAAAAATATGAAGATAGTACTATATAACTTGAAACATTGTGGATAGATAGCCAGGGTCCCAGAACAAAAGAACCCGGAAAAAATCCCTTGGCAAATTAGCGAGATCGATCAATTGCAAAGAAATAAACAGTTATAAATGGGTCACGTGGGGGGTTCATTTAAAGCATGACAAATCTAAACGCTAGATGGATCAATACTCTACCGGAAAGAAGTAAGATATATTTACCTCGCAATCTCAAATTCTGGATGTCACACTGAACAAAAGTTACATCCAACTGCAAAGGCAAAGCAATCTATTAAGTCAAAGAAAGCAATCAAAACAAAAATATTAACATGTATTAGTTGACCATCCCCTCAAAATCACAATGAATACCTCCAAATCCTCTGCATTGACATATGCAATTGTTAGGACATGCGTATGAGAGAAACAATGAAAGTACATAAAGTTGAAATAAAATCAACATTTTAAAAAGGGTGAATTACATTAAACAACTTCACTTATTTGTCATTTCGGCTACAAAATAATTTCGTCTCCTGGAATCAAGGGTGGTTGATGCAAAGCGTAACATTCATAGTATGAATCAATTTCATCTTCCCTAAAAACTTAGATGAATCAACACAAAATAAATTTTGAAGGTAATCAAATAAAATTTGAAGGTAATCAAATAAATTTTGAACGTAATCAAATATTTCTCTATAAACTTAGATGCTTCAACACAAAATAAACCTATAAGCATTTCATCGAACACCTTGTATACAATACATTAATCAAAATCCTCTAAATTAATCAACCTAGTATACCGATCCAGTTGGTAAGCAAAGGGCGAACACAGAGCGTTTTACCTCGATTTGACACATCCCACCTGCGATTGCAATCGAGTGCCACCTCCGGACACCAATTCAGCCGTCCCGACTGATCACCATATAAACACAAACCAACAAACAAATCAGATCAAATGCAATTTGTAAAGCTAATCAAGAAAAAATGCAACAATTGAAGAAGGGCAGGGGAGATGATTGTTTTTCGGGTCGGGCGTAAAATTACCGTCGGTGTCTGGGCTTGGCTTGCCTCCTCCAAAGCCGGGGAGCGAGATGCAGGTAACTATGGAAGCATTTAACAACTGCACAATCAAACAATTTTGTAAAGCTAATTAAGAAAAAATGCAGCAACTGAAGAAGGGCAGAGGAGATGATTGTTTTTCGGGTCGAGCGTAAAATTACCGTCGGTGTCTAGGCTTGGCTTGCCTCCTCCAAAGTCGTCGTCGGGAGCGAGATGCGGGTAACTATGGAAGCAATTGGCAACTGTACAATCAAACAAATGAGAATGAACGAACGGGGATCTGTAGACTTTAGAGGAGGAGGAAGAGAGCGGGGGTAGAAAATCCATGTTACTTCAATTTGAGAAAGGTATTTGAGCAGTTTAAGAGAAGAACGTGGGGTAGAAAAAATAACTTCTTAGACCATCTACAATGGTTTTGGGTAAAATGTACACATTTGCACAAGATGTGTAAAAATACACATCACTTTTTAACAATTTGCTCCAATGGTGAAATGTGCATTTTTTACACACCATTCAAATACAATTCATTTAAAATAAAAAAAGAAAGTAAAATCATAAAAAATCAACCAATGAAATTATCTTGCTTTTTGTAAAAGTTTTTGCACATAGGGGAGGTTGTGTGCTCAAATTTGCACATTACATGCTCAAATGTGTACATTTGCACACACCCAAAACAACCAATGGAGTTAAAAAGTGTCTAAAAAATACACATTTGCACATTTGCACACCACCATTGTGGATGGTCTTACATTGCTCAAAGTAGACACGTGGCTCAATTTTTTTAGAAGACATTGCTTCTGAATTTATATGTATTAGGGGTGGATTAGGGGTGGATTGAAATATCAATTAATTGATTTGGAATTAATTGAAATACCAATTAATTTGAAACGCCCACCTCTAATTAATTTGAAATACCAATTCATTTGATTAAGGTAAGAATTCGAGGGCCAGTCAGACCCGACTCCTTTAGTGACCGACAAAGTCGTCAGACGGCGATCCGGCAAACATACGATCTAAAGAAAAAAAAGGTGCAATACAAAAAGTGGTAAACAAACAAATCTAAGCGGACAAACGAACCTAACTCAAAGACATTGGAGACAACATAGACTACAATCCGATGTCAAGTGTCACAAAATAATAATACCACTGACCGACGATACATCAGGAGTTCCTACATGCAGTGAAGACGATCCTCCAAGGAAACACCTACCCTATAAGGATGGTTTTGTACAATTTACTGCAGAACCCAAAACTAAAAAAAATAAAAACACGAATTTAAAGGACTCGTGAATTCCAACACTTGCGCCACCTTCCCCCCTCATTTATATGTTTCAGCTTGTAATACAAGAAAACCAATCTTTCCTTTTCTTTCATCTTCCCGTGTTTACAGTTCCGTTTCCTCCTCTCTCTCTCTGGGCAAGGTTTTCAACCCTACAATGGCGGATAAACAGTCTTCAGGTCTGTGTTCTTTTCCTGTCTCCGTGGCATGCAAGATCTTCCCTTGTTTTCGTACTTTGTGGCTATAGAGGATTCCGGTCTTCTGATTTCTTTCTTCCGATTTCCGAATCATGAATTATTGGATCAGTCTGAGATCTTTGTGTTTTCTGTAGGATTATTTTTTTCATTTCGGATTCTTGCCGGCGGCTGTTCTGTGTTAATTACGCCCCTTCATCTAGGGTTCAATCATCCAATATATTTGGTTAATTGATCTTGGGCCACTGTTGCCGGCGAATCGATGCGAAATTTATTGTCCGTTTGAAATTTAATCCCTAAATGGTCTACTTCATTTCTTTATATATATATAATTTTTTTTTATAGTTCGTGCAATCGAACGTCAGCGGTGCATCTAAGTGCTAATCTGGGAATTTAAGTTGTATTTGGGCCTGCTCATCTTTTCCGTCGATCAAAGAAGGCAAAGATGCTTGTAGATCTGTTAACCTTAAAACTAACTTTTGTAGATCGCCATTCCACTTACCGTACCTGTATTGGGATGGAAATGACAACTGAAATTGTCATCTTTTTTTTAGTACCTGATGAAATCTGTATCCAGGTATTAGGATAAATAGGTTATGTTCACCCCTGTGCAATTCCATAACCATGTTGATGAACCCATCTTTTTTTTATCAATATGGTATTAACTTGGCTGGGTGCTGTTTTATGTTTGTTCATCCCTTCATCTTTCAATTCCCACCCTTTATTGTTTATATAATGTGGAGATGTTTGCATTAATTCAGGCATAGCTGTTACCAATGGAAGGGCCAAGGATAGTAATTCACTAGTAGTTTGTTTCGGAGAGATGCTAATCGACTTTGTGCCCACTGTTTCTGGAGTTTCACTTGCTGAGGCTCCTGCTTTTGAGAAAGCTCCTGGAGGAGCACCAGCTAATGTGGCTGTGGGAATTTCAAGACTAGGAGGTTCATCTGCCTTTATTGGAAAGGTTCAGTTTAACAGTTTTCATTTTCCTTTTTATTTGTTATAGAAAAAAAAGGTTTGGCTGATATTATATTTTCATGCCTCTTTTTTCCCTTTTCTGAAGATTTTGTGGCTTGAAACATTTTCCATGTGACCCCGTCAACTGAGATGATGCCCTTGGCTTGCATCATATTGCACATTGCGTTTACTGACTTGACAGTTTGTTATTGTTTGTTGCATGAATAAAAAACTTGGTTCCCTCTAACATTTCTATTTTAATGTATCAATTCACAGGTAGGAGCTGATGAATTTGGATATATGCTAGCCAACATTCTGAAGGAAAATCATGTAGACAACTCTGGTGTGAGATACGATCCCATAGCAAGGACAGCTCTGGCCTTTGTTACCCTGAGATCAGATGGTGAGCGAGAATTTTTGTTCTTTCGCCACCCTAGTGCTGATATGCGCCTTGAACAATCAGAGCTTGATGTGGACCTAATTAAAAAGGTATTTATCATTTTCCTAGATCTGCAGATGAAGCTTTCCTGATTAGTTGCTGATAGTTTGACACTTTACTTTTTTCTGAAACTGGAACTATGCAGGCAAAGATTTTCCACTGTGGTTCTATCAGTTTGATAGATGATCCTTGTAGAACAGCTCATCTTGCTGCTGTCAACATTGTTAAAAAAGCTAAAGCCTTTGTGTCTTATGATCCCAATTTGAGGTTGGCACTGTGGCCATCTGAGGATGCAGCTTGGGATGGCATTATGAGCATATGGAATGAGGCTGATTTGATTAAGGTATTCTGAAGATAGTTAACTTATTTTACACGTTCGGAGATTTTTGTTGCATATGTAATCATGATAAAGTAAAGTGACTAACGTATCAATCTGGTGCTAGAAATTTTTTTCTTCATGCTTCAGTGATGGTAACTATTGCTTAGTGCTGTATTCCTAGAGTGTTTAGTCATGTATAAGACCACATAGAGTTTGAAGAGCCTATTATGATAAGAACTTCTCTTATTGATCGGCAGATAAATGAGGAGGAAATTATGTTCTTGACAAAAGGGGATGATCCTAATGATGACGATGTTGTGTTGAAAAAGTTGTTTCATCCTAATCTTAAGCTACTGATTGTTACTGAGGGTTCAGGAGGCTGCAGATACTATACTAAGGTATGCTTTTGAAATCTTTGATAAACCCTTATCTTAAAATTTTATCTCCCCCATTTGGTGGCATTTTTACACAGATGATTGAGATCATGGAGGCACAATTTTGTTACCTTTTGTATGTTTGGAGGATATGTCATATGCCATCAGTGTCAACTATTTCTCTTTATTTAATATTACCATAAAATTTTATCTTTATTTAATTAACCTGCAAGGCTGCTGCAATATGGTCTTAAATTTCAGAGCACTAATGTTAATCAATTTGTGCAGGATTTCAAGGGCAGGGTTTCTGCTATGACAGTCAAACCAGTTGATACTACAGGTGCAGGTGATGCGTTCGTGGGAGGACTTCTTAGTCAACTAGCTTCTGACTTAAGTATCATTCAGGTAACTCTACTAGAATAGTCATAGGCCTTCTTTTTTCTTATTCAATGGTTTCTTTGGGAATGGAAATTGCAAAGTTTTAAAGATTGACATACTATAAGGGAAGGCTAGTCTATGCATGGAGGACTTTCAGATGATATGGAAGCAAGTATAGGAAGGTTACTATGATGCATAAGTACATAACTATTATGGATTAGTTACTGAATTTTGGGTGTCATTGGGAAGTCCTTAGGATAGGACAACTTGAGTATGATATCATCCCAAGAACAAAGTCCAAACCCTCAGCGCTAGCATCGTCCTATCCTCCATAGGATTGAATAATGTCTATACTCTGTGCAAGTGAGAGAACATCAGGAACTGTGATATAATCCAGGAATGTTTGAAAATGAATCAGACATAGGATTGTAGTACAAAGGTTAGTCTATGGCTTGAATGAGCATGTTGACAACTGTGTTTGTGCATCTGGCAGGACGAGAAGCGGCTGAGAGAGGCTCTGTGTTTTGCAAACGGATGTGGAGCAGTTACTGTGACCAAGAGAGGAGCCATACCAGCACTCCCGACCAAAGAGGCTGTTCTGGAGCTCTTGAAACAACTGGCTGATTGACCCATCAATCACCTCCTTTCGCTATTTTGTGCCAAATTAAAGTACTACTCTGTTGGTAGTAACCTTTGTTTTTACATAGTTTTTTTTTTGGGGGGTGTGGGGGAAGTATTTGTATGTTGTCGCATTCTTTTTTCTTTTAGCAAAATAATTGAAGTTAGAAGGTGTTATATTCGGAGGGCCGGCTTTGGCCAAATCTTGCCCGGGCGAGTCATGTAATTTCTCGCACTTGCTTCACCATAGTTGTAGAAATTGAATAGATGCTCGATAGATATCGACGCAACTTACATCCTGCATCAAGTGGAGTGGTCCAGCTTCATATTTGAAGAACATGAAATATGATCGGATAAAATCGTTTGATATGAATAGCAAATACGATTGAAAAAGACTTCATACAAATGCAATGATTTTTTGAACACAAATTTCATGAATTAAACATTAAATTGCAAACATTTAGATTTCTAATTTAAGATTATAAATCACCATGATTGATTCGCTCCAATTTCAAGAGTTCAGACGAAATCTTGATTCCCAAATCCCAATCATCAGATCATGAAATTGTTGGTGGGCTATAGCCGTACAAAAGGAAGTGATATTTCCACCACCAAAATTTACTATTTCCACCACAAAATCACTTTTGTTTCCTTTTTATTTACATGAGTGCGCTTTCGAAGGCGCTCAGTTTTTTTAATTTTAATATAATTTAAACTGGAATGGGTTTGATTCTACCAGTGCGCCTCCGGAGACATACTTCTACGGCTTTAAAGGCGCACCGTTTTGGCTTGTAAAACGTACACATTTTTCATTTTTTCCAACTGCAGTGTGGTGGGCCTAGTGGCTTAATTTGCTGCGCCTTGTGAGCCGAAGGGCTACGACTTAGGTCATCTCCCATAGTGAGCCAAAAAAATAGGTTTTGGTCTAATTTTGCTCACATCCTAGGCCAAAACTCATTTTAACCTTTTTATTTTTTACCTATTTTTAAAAGAAAGGCCAAATTTGACTTCCTCTTTTAGAAGGCTAAATGTTATTTATTTCTTTATTCATTTATTTTTAATTGTTTAATATTTATGTAAATCTATAAATAATACAATTATAAATCTATATATTATATAGTTATGATTTTTAATTAAAAATAAAAGTTGTAGTATTGTAAAGATATTCATGAGTTCTTCGATATGACTATAATATTTGACATATTTGAATTATTATTGCATAAATAATATTTTTAGAAAATGACATTAATCTTTTTTATGATAGATTAATCAAAATTATAATAAAAAATAAATATTGTGTTGCTTAAAGTACTAAAGAAGAAAAAAACAAGCACAAAAATGAAACTACCAACTATTGAATCACGGTCACATCTAATATTCTGGTAGATCTGCATTACCATCTTCATAACCATTTCTTGTTATTGGCGTACAAACGAAATAAAACATTTTGATCATGTTTAAATGAATCAAAGATAGAATTAGAAATCTCAATAGTTTCGTTTGAAGAGTGAGATGATGATGATATTTGTGATAAATTCATTGTTGATTCAAATTAAAAAGATAAAGATAGGATCGAGTGACGACGGAAATGAGATGTGAAAGTTCAGGATTATATTAGTATTTATAGGAAGTTTTAGACTGCCAAAATCGGCCTACGAAGGGAAAAGCAAAACCGTATAATAGGTCAAAAGAGAATATTCTATGGAATATTCCCTTTTGGTAGGCTATTTTCCCTAGCCATTATGGCCTACAGGGGAAGATGCCCTTATGAGTCATAGCCTTGAAACTTTCCTTGTATATATTCAATGTATTTGATGAAATTCATATTTTATAAATAATGTTGTAATATTGTATATTTCTAGGGGGAATTTGTGAAATGTCCATAAAATATGTCTTAATTTGAGAAATATCCACTTTTTGGGACAAATTTGTAAAATGTCCACAATATAAACCTCCCACGCACTTTCTCTCTCCTACGCTATCTCCCTCTCCGCACGCTCTCTCTCACGCCCTGCTCGACGGTGATTTTACAGATTTTGTGCCGATCATCTCTCCGATCTCATCAAAACAACCGATTTGAGCATCTCTTCTACAGAATCAAGTAAGTACAACATTCGATTACAAACTACATCAAAAAGCGGCCTTCAATTCATTGAAATTTTGCGCCAAAGGCGCAAATTTTCATAGATTTTTCACGTTTCTAAGTTGATTCTGGATTGTGCTGACGAATTTACTACTCTGTCCATTAGAACCACACAAAATTTGCGCCTTCGGCGCAAATTTTGAAGTAATTTTTCAATTTTTGACTGATCGAAGAGGTTTTTCAAAACAACCGAATCTGAGCTTGTTTAAGTTCGTTTCTGCTATATCTATATGAAATACAGTCGAATCGAGTGATTACTGTTATGGAATGCCTCAAAATTTGCGCCTTTGGCGCAAATTTTGATTGATTTTTACTGTTGTTGTTGATTGCTCCATGTCAGCACTGCATTTTTGATGTATTGGATGAGATTTTGAAGTCTCCTTTTAAATACATGCTTCTTTATGCTCATTTGAATTATGTGCTTGCACTTTAAAATGTAGCATTGCTGTATCTAGTTCAAATGTGCTTATACTTTGATTCACCTCTTGTCATCACTGCACTTAAAATCTTAGAAAATTTGCACCGGAGGTGCAAATTTTGTAGGACTCTGTTAATAACTGGTGTATTCTATTCATATAGTTAATTTAATAAGATCCATTCTTCACTGTTGCATCCATATATTGCATTTGACAATATAATGAACTCTACATTTATTATTACACTTTGATTGCTCCATGTCAGCACTGAATTTGAATCATAGAATTCTGTTCATAACTGCTGTATTCTATTCAAATGTTGCTTGATTTTTGAAGCATCAATTACTGATAATGATTGTTTTTTGCTATATGTGTCTTATTTTCAAGTCTACAATCAAATCTTTGCTTGTTTATGCTTATTTATGTTCATTAATATGTTACATTGGTAAATCTTTATCATATACATTCCAATTCAAATGATAAATGCAATGAAATTACAGAAAATTTCATTTTTGATGTATTGGATGAGATTTTGAAGTCTCCTTTTGAATACATGCTTCTTTATGCTCATTTGAATTATGTGCTTGCACTTTAAAATGTAGCATTCCTATATCTAGTTAAAATGTGCTTATACTTTGATTCACCACTTGTCATCACTGCACTTAAAATCTTCACTGTTGATTCTGGTGTATTCTATTCATATAGTTAATTTAATGAGATCAATTCTTCACCGTTGCATCCAATATTGCATTTGACAATATAATGAACTCTACATTCATTATTACACTTTGATTGCTCCATGTCAGCACTGCACTTAAATCTTAGAAAATTTGCACCTCCGGTGCAAATTTTGTAGGATTGTGTTCATAACTGGTATATCTTATTCATATAGTTGATTTAATGATATCCATTCCTCACTGCTGCATCCAATATTGCATTTGACAATATAATGAACTCCACATTCATTATTACACTTTGATTGCTCCATGTCAGCACTGTATTTGAATCATATAAAATTTTGGTTCCTTGTGTCAACACTTCAATCAAATTGTGTTTCTTACTACTGCAATCTATTTATCCTCTTAAATTCATATTCTACAGATTACAATGGCAGCCCACGTTATTACAGTTATATATGGTGGAAAATGGTTATTTGATGAATCAGGTCCAACCTTTGCCGGGCACACTACTTCAAAAGTGTTCATACTTGATGACTCAATAACACTACAGGGTTTAAGTGAAAAAGTGCACAACAGATTCAACGTAGACAACGCATTTGAATTAGAATTCAATCATTTGCACCCTTTCAAAGTCTTGAGAGGTCCTCTTACCGTTGAATGTGATGCTGATTTGAAAGAGTTTTTAGAGTTGTCCAAACTAGATGATGTTAAATTTGCTGTTGAGTTGTGTGTCAGCATTAAAACAGATAATGACAAAGAAGATCAACAGACATTCCCAGCTGATAGTTTGGAGTTGGTGACATGCAATCCAAATATAACTAACATTGTCACTGAAGAAAATAGCATGACATTGATCGGTGACAACAGGATGAAGGGTGTGTTGTTAGAGGATATTGGAGATGACATGTACTCTGGAAACAGTGATACTCCCAGTGATGAAGATTCTGCAGCTGAAATATGGAGCACCCTATATTCTTCAGCACACAGAAGAGAGACTACACTAGAAGATTGGGATGCTGACAGCCCTACCATGCCTATTATGAATCAGAATTCAGAAAAATTGATATACATAGGCAAAACCTTTGAATCCAGGAATGCAGTTAAGAATGCTTTGAGAATATTGTCAATAACAGAGATATTTGGTTTTCGTGTGGCAAAATCAGAACCCATGTATTATAGGGTGCATTGTGTAGATCCTAACTGCAAATGGAAAGTGCATGTCAAAACTTTTGGTCAAACTTGGCATGAGGTTACAGTGTACGATGACATGCACACATGCACGTGGGATATCAGATCAAAACACTGCAAAAAACCTTCATCATCAGTAGTTGCAAGCATCATCAAATCAAGGTGAGTAAATTTTGTAAGAAATAGTATTTAGATTTAATATTGCTTTTTAATATATTATTTATTCTAATTTTAATATAATTCAACAGCGTTGACACTGGATACAAACCAGCACAGATAATGGATAAGCTGAGAACAGAACAAAAAATGACAATTACCTACTGGATAGCATGGAAATCATCAAAAATTGCAAAAGAAATTGTCAAGGGGACACCAGAATCCAATTATGCAGATTTTCCATCATTTTGCCACATGCTTATGGAGAAAAACAATGGGACTATAGCATTGATTTCAACAGACAAAGAAGACAGGTTTAAGTACTTGTTCCTATGCTTTGGCCAATGCATCAGAGCATTCCCCTTCTTAAAGAAGGTATGTCTTACTCAGTGTCAGCATAAATTCTGTTCTCATTGAATTTCATAAATTCAATATAACTAGTAATTTCATTTATTTATCTACCAGGTTGTTGTTATTGATGGGACATTCTTAACTGGACAATATAGAGGCACATTGCTTGGAGCAATTGCTCAAGATGCAAACAGACATATTTATCCCCTTGCTTTTAGAATTGTTGACTCTGAAAACAACAGCTCTTGGGAATGGTTTTTGTACCGGCTGCTGAAGGTTGTGCCTCCCTCAAATGACTTAGTGTTTGTCTCTGATAGACATGCTAGCATTGCAAGGGCTATATCTTTAGTTTACCCAACAGCTACACACTGCATATGTATGTGGCACTTGAAACAAAACATCAAAGCGACATTCAAGAAAAAGCACCTGGGAAAAATGTTCAAGAAAGCAGCAGAGAGTTACACTATCCAAGAGTTCAACAGATGGCTTGCACAAATAGAAGCAACATGTCCAAAACTGTCAGAATATTTGGTGTCAGCACGTTTTGAAAAATGGGCCAGAGCACATGCAAAGTGCAATAGATACAATATGATGACATCCAACAATGCAGAGAGCTTGAACTCCATTTTCAAAGGGAAAAAGGATTATCCTATTGTGGCACTTATGGAGTTTGCTAGGGAAAAGCTCACATCATGGTTCCAGGACAGAAGAGAGAAACCACTAGAAAACCAAGACAGAATAACTCCTGAAATCCTTAAGGTGATAAGGAAATCACAAGAGCAAATTGGATTATACAGAGTAGAAAGGATGAATGCATCACAATTTGAGATCAAAGGCGAAGGAGCTGTAGCTATAGTTGATCTATCAGCGAAGACATGTACGTGCAGGGTATTTGATGTCGAGAAAATACCTTGTGTACATGCTCTATCAGCCATTACACACGTAAAGGCAAATATATCTGATTTTGTTGCAAATTTTTACAGCAATGATGCTTGGCGTATGGCATATGCAGAAACAATATATCCAGTGTTGGAAGAAGATGAAGGAAACGTCCCTGATGCGATAAAATCTATCAAATGTTACCCCCCCTGTAGTAAGAAAGAGAGCAGGAAGACCTCCTTCAAATAGAAAGCTATCAGTGGGAGAGTTCAAGAGGAGGATAAAGCATTCCAAATAAGGCTGTCAGCACAATTTCTGTCATTGGTATTATGTAAAATTACTACTAGGAAAGAATACAGCTTAGACATTATGAATGACATGTATGTTCCAAAATAAACATTCATTCAACATTATAGAATAAAATTGTAGATTTTATCATGTAATAATACAAGTTTGTACATTCTTTTCTCTATGTCAGCGCAATTTTGTCATCGGTACTCATCAAATTTCAGATTTATATCATTGTTGTTTACTTAAAAAACAATACAATGTTGAGAAATAATCTAAAATATTATTCTATAATATTTTAGATTAACAACCTCGTTCCACCACCCCACCACAATAGCTTCAATAACAAAGAACACCACGGTGGTGTCCCCACAATAACTATTGTTGAGCAAAAATAAGAGCATGTTGTGCAATTATAGGCTATTGGTGAGCAAAATTAAGACTGTGTTGAGCAAAAATAATAGCATGTTGAGCAAATTTTAAACGAACGTCGACGTTGTGCAGTGCAATTATACTCTATTGTTGAGCAAAAATAAGACCATGTTGTGCAATTATCTATAGACAAACTATGAGAACACATTGAGAAAATATATAAGATCAAATTGATCACAATTTCACAAAGTCTTGATAATTGTGCAAATATAAACTATTGTCGAGCAAAAATAACAGCATTTAGAGCAAAAATAAGAGCATGTTGAGAAATTTTCCACAAAATGCCCCGTGTTGTGCAATTATAGGCTATTGATGAGCAAAAATAAGACTGTGTTGAGCAAAAATAAGAGCATGTTGACCAAATTTCCAACAAACGCCCATGTTGTGCAATTTTGCCACTTTGATTTAAAAAATATGCATTCTTCCAAAAAAAAATCTGCGTCAGCACTACTTTGGACTGGTGTCACCACTACTTGAAACTAATATCAGTGTCAGCACTACTTCAGACCTCAAACACCTAGTGTCACCACATAAACTTCAATATCAGAAAATAGCAGACTGATGTCACCACTATTTGTAACTAATAACAGTGTCAGCACTACTTTGGGCCACAAACACCAAGTGTCACCACATAAATTTCACTATCAGAAAACACATACTTGTAACTAATATCACATGCAGTTATAATTGTAACTAATATCATTGTCACCCTTGCTTTGGGCCTTAACCACCTAGTGTTACAACATACACTTCAGTGATTACTCCAATAAAATTACAGAAAATTTCATTTTTGATGTATTGGATGAGATTTTGAAATCTCCTTTTAAATACATGCTTCTTTATGCTCATTTGAATTATGTGCTTGCACTTTAAAATGTAGCATTGCTATATCTAGTTAAAATGTGCTTATACTTTGATTCACCTCTTGTCATCACTGTACTTAAAATCTTAGAAAATTTGCACCGGAGGTGCAAATTTTGTAGGATTCTGTTCATAACTGGTGTATTCTATTCATATAGTTAATTTAATGAGATCCATTCTTCACTGTTGCATCCAATATTGCATTTCACATATATAATGAACTCTACATTCATTATTACACTTTGATTGCTCCATGTCAGCACTGCACTTAAATCATAGAAAATTTGCACCTCCGGTGCAAATTTTGTAGGATTGTGTTCATAACTGGTATATCTTATTCATATAGTTGATTTAATGATATCCATTCCACACTGCTGCATCCAATATTGCATTTGACAATATAATGAACTCCACATTCATTATTACACTTTGATTGCTCCATGTCAGCACTGTATTTGAATCATATAAAATTTTGGTTCCTTGTGTCAACACTTCAATCAAATTGTGTTTCTTACTACTGCAATCTATTTGCACCCTTTCAAAGTCTTGAGAGGTCCTCTTACCGTTGAATGTGATGCTGATTTGAAAGAGTTTTTAGAGTTGTCCAAACTAGATGATGTTAAATTTGCTGTTGAGTTGTGTGTCAGCATTAAAACAGATAATGACAAAGAAGATCAACAGACATTCCCAGCTGATAGTTTGGAGTTGGTGAAAATTGTAAACAAATACAATCAAAACAAAATTATATTCATATTATACATTTGCTTGAAACAAGTTCACAGAACAGGTAATACAAGTTTGCTTACATCCAAGTCCCTCAAAAAGTTAAACTACATTTTCTTTTACTAACATCACAATACTACAGAAAAAGTAACTTTACAATGCAAACCTACAAAGTGGACAAGACCCTTCAACCCTAAGCCATTCTCGGATACAATTTGGGTGGAAGAAATGTGAGCATGGCATGCCAAGGACAGGCATTGAATCCAACATCGGGTCAAGACATATTGAACATGCCTGCCCATCAAGCTCAAGATGATATACCTCTTGTAGACCATCAATAGCTGCTTCAGTGGCTGGATGATGTGGGTAGTCCACCTCCATGTCCACCTCCATGTCCGAGTCAGAAGAGTCAGAGCTTGAATCAGAAGAAGAGTTGGAAATGTAGTACAAATTGATGGTGATGTTAGGGCAGAGACCATATTCAATAAAGTCATCATCTTGAGCAAACCAAGTACTTGTAAAATCTCTTAAGATATGATTTGCTACTTGATTTCGAACAACAGCTGGGATTCCCGCGTCCCGTAATATTCCATTGCAGCGCCTTAAGCTCATTGGCAACCCATTCCAAACGTATAAATGATGAAGTATTACAGGAACATCCACGGAGTGGATTGACACTAACATTTCACTCGAACCATATACAGAGGACTCGCTTGCTAAAAGTTCAACAACAAACTCACCAACTGTGTGATGATACCATTGTTGAATAATCGGTTGAAAAGCCATTGAAGAAGAGACGAACTGAAAGGACACCGGCGATTGAAGGGTACTCGGCGATTGAAGTGATCGTCGACTGTAAACACAAAACGGGGGAAACGGAGAAGATGTTGGAGGGAGCTGAAAGGACACCGGGGATTGCACAACTACGGACTGCTTTTGGGTTGAAATCGTGCTTAAAAAGAGATAACATTGGGCCAAACCCTTCCATTCATCAATTTTAAAATAAGCCCATTAACATCTTCTCTTATTTTTGCTCTTATTTTTGCTCAACAATTTCACAAAGTGCCCCATGTTGTGCAATTATAGGGTATTGATGAGCACAAATAAGACTGTGTTGAGCAAAAATAAGAGCATGTTGACCAAATTTCGAACAAACGCCCATGTTGTGCAATAATAGAGTATTGATGAGCAAAAATAAGACTCTGTTGAGCAAAAATAAGAGCATGTTGAGCAAATTTCCAACAAACACCCATGTTGTGCAATTATAATCTATTGTTGAGCAAAAATAAGACCGTGTTGTGAAATTAATAATAGAGAAACTATAAAAACATATTAATAAAAATAAGATCATGTTGAGCACTATTTCACAAAGTCTTATATAGTTGTGTAAATATAAACTATTGTTGAGCAAAAATAAGAGCATGTTGAGCAAATTTCCAACAAACGCCCATGTTGTGCAATTATTGATGAGCAAAAATAGCACTGTGTTGAGCAAAAATAAAAGCATGTTGAGCAAATTTCCAACAAACGCCCATGTTGTGCAATTATAGTATATTGTTGAGCAAAAATAAGACCGTGTTGTGAAATTATTTATAGAGAAACTATGAAAACATATTGAGAAAAAATAAGATCATGTTGAGCACTATTTCACAAAGTCTTATATAGTTGTGTAAATATAAACTATTGTTGAGCAAAAATAACAGCAAGTTGAGCAAAAATCCACCAAATGCCCCTGTTGTCCAATTATAGGCTATTGATGAGCAAAAATATGACCATCTTGAGCAAAAATAAGAGCCTGTTGAGCAAAATTCCAACAAACGCTCATGTTGTGCAATTATAGTCTATTTTTGAGCAAAAATAAGACCGTGTTGTGCAATTATCTATAGAGAAACTAAGAGAACTTATTGAGAAAAATAAGATCATATGAATCACAATTTCACAAAAGTCTTGATAGTTGTGCAAAAATAAACTAGTGTTGAGCAAAAATAAGAGCATGTTGAGCAAAAATGAGGAATAAATAAAGTATTAACCACTTGCCGTAATTTTTAAAAAAAACAAGAAAAGAAAAAAAAAACAAAAATTAGAAAAAGCAATAAATAAGGTATTTGCTCAACTTGCTGTTATTTTTGCACAACAATAGTTTATATTTACACAGTCGGTCATCGTCATTTCTTTCATCCTCCCCCCCGAAATCTCATCTCTCTTGCTCTGCAAAGTTTGCTTCACGTTTGATTATACGCTCACTGAGACCAGATCGAAAATCCCCCTCTCTATTGCTCTACCATATACATCACCATGTCTCCAGACCGGAAATGTTTGATTTCCTATTCTCCGTTTATTACAGTTTAAATAAGAATGATTACGGTTTAGGGTTTAGCTCCAACGAAAAGCAGGAAATGGGAGTTATTCAAGTTATTCGACCTTCCACAAGCTGCCTTTGCTAATTTAAGGACTTCGGCATTATAATGTGTAGTTAATGTGATGGACTTATCGTTCAATTTTCAAATTTATATGGAATAAACTCCCTTCTTTTACAATGCCATTGCATGCATTATTTGTAGAAGTTGATTTTCAGTGTTCATTAAATAGGTAAACGCCCGCAGAGATTGAGTGACTCACCTACTATAGACAGTCAAAACCGAATTTCGAAGAGATCAAAAAGATCTGGCGTTAAACCTCCAGTAATTAATTTATCTAGGGATTCACCAGCTTTCATTGATGAACTGTTTGAAGATACTCAGCCTGATAGAGCATGTGAACCAGGGGTCGGTTCCCTGTCACTTGAATCTAAAGATTCACAACCGCTTGTTCGGAAAAACAATAAGAAAGAGGTCCCCCATGAGACTATTGTTCCTACTAGCACTGTTGGTTTAGAAGCCCTTGAAATTACAGTTTTGCAAGACAATTCACCTAATGTAACGCTTGGTCAACCAACGAACCCAACTGTGCATAACATCACATCTGATGAGCAAACAGAAGGCACTGAAATCCAACCTATCTCAGAAAACAGACAAATGATTGCAAAGACCGAGAGGGACAGCAGACAGAAATAATTCAACTCTTTGAAAACACGTTCAAGCCCCCGCCTACTTGTGTCATCATTGCAGAAAATGAATGACAAGCAAAAGAAATTCATTAAAGATATTGGGTTTGGATGTTTGTTCGACTTGAACATTGTTTCCCTTCCACAATATCTTTCATATTGGTTAGTGGATCAGTTTGACCCTAACAAGTGTTGTTTGGTTATGGCTAATGGAGGAGAACTTGAAATTACTGAGATGGATGTTCATATCACATTGGGATTGCCTATGGGAAAGGTTTTAGTAGCAAGAAAAACAGCAAAGGAAAATTTCAACCTTGTGAAAGATTGGAGAAACACATTTGAGGTTAAGGATAATATAACATCAGCTATGGTTATGGATAAATTGATAGCTGACACTAATTGTGGTGACCAATTCCTCGTGAACTTTATTGTTGTATTAGACTCTTACTTGATTGATACTTTAGGAAATGGACATGCAAACCATAGTTTAGTAAGAGTTGTTCCGGAATTAGGTGACATGAGAGAGCTAAATTGGTGTGGTCTTGTGTTAGAAAGTTTGGTTGATGCGAAAAAAAGTTGGGAAAAGAACAAGGATGGACACTTCAGAGGGCCTATATTGTTCTTGGTTGTAAGTAGTTTTTCAAACCTTTCCTCTGTTGTTAAATTAATTTCTTTACCATGACTGTACTACCCATGTCACCAGTGCCTATTTTAAGTTTCCTAACTACAATATTATTCATGTCAGCACTGCCCACTCCATCATCTTCCTGTGATGTTAAATTAATTTCTTTACAATGTCTGTAGTACCCATGTCACCAGTGCCTATTTTAACTTTAGTATCTACAATATTATTCATGTCAGCACTCCTCCCCCCGCTTAATTTCTTTACCATGTCTGTAGTGCCCATGTCACCAGTGCCAATTTTTAATTTCATAAATACAATATTATTCATGTCAGCACTCCCGTCCTGCATCATTATACTGATATATGTTTATCCCATTCATGTGTCAGTTGCTGTATATGGATAGGGTGAAACTGTTCACAAGCACAGCGCTTAGACGAATACCTCGTTCTTTGCCAGTGTTTTTTGGCATCAATTCCAAACTTCTACGCCAAAGAGAGACTGATGACATTAATAGTGGAGGCTTTGGCCGTGGCTCAATCTAACCTCGCCAAATCGTTCCTCCCACTCAAGAAATACCTCCTACGGCTTGTCCCCAATCTACTACACACAATGAAGAATGCACTGAACACCCCGCTGGTCCAGAAAAACAACCACCTCCACTTCAGGTCTATATGATTTTTTTTAACCAATTCAATCTAAAATTGTGCAGTTTATCATGTTTTCTTATTTACTGATGTTTTTTTTAATCTTATTTTCTCATGTGCTCTTGTCTTCTAGAATTGGATACAGACTTTTGCTCAAAAGACTTCTGTGCTTGCATCTGCTATTTCTGAATTTGTGGAGTGGTCTACAAATATACCGCCTGAACTACAAAATGATGACAAGGTGAATTCACTTCTGCGTGGAGCCAACCAGCTCCTAGGGATGGGAGATGTGACCCTTGCGCCTGCTACAGATGCTGCTGACAGGTCATATATGGACGACTCTCCAAACACAATTTTTAACAACTCCCAACACCCATTCTGGTCAGACCCTACTTTTATAGATTGCCTTACTCAGATTGAGCTTGCGTATCAGAATAAGCAAAAATTGAAATCAAATATCAAAGGAGATGGGCAATTTTCCTTTGATATATTTGTAAATGATCCTGTTTTGGGGGAAGATACGGGGATACCACAGAACGTTGCAGATGCAACCAAGGATGGTAATGACGCACAACAAGCTCCTGGACCCAGCCATGGTCATCCTCCAATACAACAGGATGTCTAAGCTAAAACTGCAGACACATTATGCACCCCTCCCAATCCCCTCCCCACTCAATTCCAAACTGATATTCCACCAGAGAAGCCATTGGAGGATAAAAGAAAATCCAAGTCCCCTGCTCCATTGGCCCCCCGGAGGTCACCACGTGTCAACGCAGCTCCTGAGAATGCACCACACCAACTTCATGACACAAAGAGAGAAGAAGCTGCAAAGAGAGCATATAAACCGTCTGCATCTTTGAGAAGCCCCTATTACTCCCGTGTTGTAGATATTAACGATCCTATCTCTGAAATTGAGCGGACTGTTTTAGCCTATTTAGCAATGACAACAACTCATAGCACGTAAAGTTCATTTTAATCTTAATTTACTTAATGTATGTTCAGTTACAAGTAAAAGATATTTTTTATTTAATACATCTTCATAATGTCTTGCATTTGCAGTGAAGTCTTATTTAAACACAAGTCTATTGAGGTGGTTAGAAGAGACATGGGTACACTTGAAGATGAAACCCAACTGTCTAGTGTCATTATTGATGCATGGACAGCAGTCCTCAACAACAAGGAACAATATAAAAGTGCTCAGTCACCAGCAAGACTATTTGTCAATATCAACAAATCTGTAATATTTTTACTTATTCATCTTTCAATTACACTCCATTCTTTTGCCATTATTACAATGGGTCTGTTTTTTTACTAATTTTTATTTTTGATCCAGTTTAATGTGGACAGTGTGTCATCAGGAGCTTGTGATGAACAGTTTCAGAGGTTTAACCTCCACCTTGATACTGCTTTGTCATTGTCACCACACATTTCTTTGAAAGATATAGACATGGTACTCCCTTCACAACCACAAGAATGAAATGTTCTCTAAATACTGATTTTGAGATCAAAGTTAACAAACTCAATCCTTAATTTCTATCTGTTTAATATTATGTTCATTAGTTTGTTTTTGGAGTTCAACAAGAAGAGGTCTACATCATGGTTGTCTTCAACTTGAAAAACAAAGTCACCCAAATCATTGATATCAACCCAACTTGCCCTGCTGAAACTTGCACCTTTGCATCCCCCTTTGAATGTTTGGTAAGTTTTATTAATGATACATAATATCTTCTTGAGTTGTATTAACTTCAATCTAATATCACCTCAATTCCCAATTAACATTAAATGCTTTATAATTCAATAAATGCAGGGAGATATGCTGATTGCGTTTCTAACAGAGAAGGGGCTTGAAGCAAAGGCAGAAATAGTGTCAACTGCACCAACATCAATTGTCCCCATCGCGTGGGCTGGAGAAGAGAAAGTTCAGCATTCTGGGGTATGCCTCATGCGTCACATGGAGACTTTCTTTGGGTCAGAGCGAGGCTACAAGTGTGGATTTGAAAAGGGCAATTTCAAGAATATCTCAAAACTACGGGTGAAGTACCTAACAGATATTGTGTGCTCAGAGCTGAATGAAGTGAACAAAGAAGTTATGAAGGCAGCAAAATCCCATTCAAGAATGATTTCAAAGGGGATTCAAGGCCAAAAAATAAACCTTGGTTGAACAGCTACAACACAATATAATGTTTTTGTTGCAAACTATCAAATGTATTGGGGTGTAGACAGTTGTGTACTCTGCTTCTGAAAAGTTGTTTCGTGAGCATTAAGACAGTTGTTTTCCCTATGATTTTAACCTGGATTGTATTTGTCAATTTCATACAACTATAACTGCATCTGACCAATTCTGTATTCTTTTCTCTATGTCAACACAATTCTGTCACCGGTAGTAAAATATTTGATTTCTGTTTATAACTGGTGTATTTTATAAATATAGTTTATTTAATGATATCCATTCCTAAGTATTGACAATACTTTGCAAGAGAAAGATTTCAATAGGAGAGTTCAAGAAGAGGGTAAAAGCACACAAAATAAGCCTGTTAGCGCAATTCTGTCATCAATACTATAAAAAACACTAATACGAAAAGAAGATACTATAAAAAAAATAATACCATGTTGTGAAATTATCTATTGAGAAAGTATAAAATTATATTAAAGAAAATAGGATTATTTTGGGCAAAATTTCACAAATCTCGTTTGTTGTGCAAATATAAACTATTGTTGAGCAAAACTAAGATGATTTTGAGCAAATTCACAATAACATAAAACCTTAGTTAAACAGTGTCAGCACTACTTTTGCCAAAACAATTCCCAAATTACTCTATGTGTCCGCAGTATCAACCAATGAAGACTTAAAACTCCAATAACACTTTATAATATCAAATACGAGGTGCGAAATTACAAAATATCCATATAATTAATATGATATTAATAACTTACATCATATCTTCATTATGAACACACATATAAACTAAAATATATAAATAAGTTCCAATATTATCACTTATTAATATACAAGACCTACAGGCCTAAAAATTCATCAATCTTCCTCCTCCTTTCCATTTCTGCATCTAAAACTTCTTTAACGCACTGCATAAGGTTGTCCTTTGCCTCTTCCAACATCTGCCTTTGTTCCCCAAGTTCTCGTTCCCCCTAGATAAAACATAAAATATAAGAGTTAACACTAGAGAGGGAAAAAAAAGTAAGGATAAAAATTCATATATCACCTTTGATAGTGCTTCAGCATCTTCATCTTTGGTTGCTCTGCGAATATGATATTCATTTGCTATTATTGATCTTTGTAATTCCTCATATAATTTATAATGAAACACAACGGCTTCCACCAACTCAACCCTGTGAGCCTCTTTGTTAGTCTCACATGCCTCATCAACGAGACTCATGTGATACCCACGGTAAACAACACCATCCAGATCGTCCATCATTTGGTGGAATCTTGTGCAGAACTCAACAGTGTTGCCATAATTCATCTTTTTGGTGGGGGGTGGTTAAGCAGTAAGAATACAAGTTCTGGTATTCTGATTTCTGTTACAATTAGTTTGTAGACACCAATGGACACCAAAGAGTTATTTCTGGATATATATAGCCAATAATTATATAGTTTTCTTCCTTATGACAGTTATTTGGGGCACTTCATTTCAGAGTACCTGTAAAAAACTATAAAAACTGTAAAAATATAAACTGTAAACGGATTACAGTTATATGAGTTACAGTTATAATTGCTGGACAACAACCCCCCTCGTGTCATCGCTGCTTTGGGCTTACAGTTATCACTGTTGGACATTAACCACCTCGTGTCAGCACTACTTTGGGCCTTAACCACCTACTGTCACCATATAAACTTAAATAACAAAGAACACACAAAGCTAGTGTCACCAATACTTCCAACTACTCTAACCAACAGTGTCACACAAGACTTTGGGCCTTACCACCTCGTGCAACCACATAAAAAAAATAAAAAAAAAATACAACCCTACTGTCACCAATACTTGTAACTAATATCAGTGTCAGCACTGCTTTGGGCCTTACACATCTACTGTCACCACATAAACTTCAATAACAGAAAATATAACCCCATACACTTCAATATCAGAAAAAACAAGGGTAGTGTCACCACTACTTGTAACTAATATCATTGGCAGCCTTGCTTTGGGCCTCAACCACCTAGTGTTACCACATACAATTCAAAATAAAAAAATGCAAGACTGGTGTCACCACTACTTGTAACTAATATCAGTGTCAGCACTACTTTGGACATCAAAGACCTAGTGTCCCCACATAAACTTCAATATCAGAAAAAAACCAGACTGGTGTCACCACTATTTATAACTACTAACAGTGTCAGCACTACTTTGGGCCTCAAAAACCTAGTGTCACCACATAAACTTCAATATCAGAAAACACAAGACTGGTGTCACCACTTTTGTTATAGCATGGTAAATATGTACCCATGCCCCCCACATTATTAATACAAATTCAAATAAAACATTGTCATTGCAAAAATAGATACCTTAATAAACATTAATAAAAGTTAAAATGTACAATCATAACAGATTCAAAGTCACATCCAAAATACAGGGCATCCAAAAAATATCCCATAAAATCCATTACCTACAAATATACATACATGTCCACCAAATTAACAATTTGAGCACATAGATTGTCATATTGCATCAAAAAATACCCCATGTATGCACCAACTACATATCTAAACAATTGTTTTAAAACCTAAAACTCCAGGTCTCCTTGATCAGATCTGAGCACATGAGTTCTCTGTATCGAAAGAGCTTATCATTGTTGAATCGTTTCACATCTCCCCCAAAGACAGATGCTTCAATTGCTTTTAATGTAAAGACGCCGCATGAAGCCCTACAAACACAAAAAGACCCCATGTCATGTGAGCATATAAATAACAAGTATCTTAGGCTAAACGACAAACAATACAACATATAAAATACATACCCTGTAGAATCATGCATTAAATCATCAACCATATTTAGCTGGAAAGGAGAGGAAGCAAAGTTTTGATAGAGCCCAGCCTTTGCCAAATGAATTGGGAACCAAATAGCAAACGGTTGCAATTGTTCTTCAAGTACACCAGCCTTAACAACAGTCACATTGCAATCGTACACGTTGATTACCCTCTCCTCAAGCATAATCTCCAACGCCACCCAATGTTTGTTTATAACATTGAATATTGTGTAGACTTTCTTTACAGAGTCCCATGGCTTCCCATACTCAGCAGGGCACATACCAACAAAATACTCCTCGGTGTTGACTTCAAGAGGCAAATCTTCCCCATAATTTGAAGCATAATCAGGCAGGTACTTTAAGTAAAATAGCCAATTAAGAACAAGAACCTCTCGATATTTCACAGGGTCTTCAGAAATGCGCCTCCTAAAGTGAATCAAACCTGCTTCTAGATGCTACACAACATAGTAATAAAAAAAAAAGATGTCAACAATCAACAAACACAATAGAATCCAATCCACACACACACACACATATATATATATATATATATATATATATATATATATATATATATATATTTCAAAAACAAGCAAATATTACCTGACAATCAAGCCACATATTCTTTGATATGATGTGCAGGAAAAACTTTTTGTCCCACCTTGATATTGGACCAGCAACAGAAAAATTCCTAACCAAATTACACAAGATGAATATAAATATATAAAGAATGAGGTGCTGTACTAATACAAAGACAACATTCCATAAAAAAAGATTGAACAAAAAAATAAAGCATACCTTTTCTTCTTTACAAGTCCATACATAAACTCATGATCTTCAAAGCTGATCAATGACTTGTTAGGGACGTGCTTTAAGATTCTCACCTTCTTTTCAATCTCAGCTGGGCCATACAAGAATGTACTGGTTGACGGGATAAGATTCGAAGCCTTTAATTTTTCAACTTCATTTATAATTTCAGTATCCTTGGCTACCGAATCCCAATCAACACCTGCACCCGTGTCATATTCATCATCAGACAGAGATATGAACTTTTCCAACGATGAGTGCCCACCAACTACACCGACTACAGCATCACCACCTTCAACCTCACACTTGGCAGATCGAGCAACTTCAGCAGAACATGATGGAATTCCAAACTCATCTGCACTCCTTTTGGCATCATCAACTTCATTCTTAGTTAATGAAATATCACCTTTCAAATCCTTAAAAACTTTCACATCTGCACCAACATCCTCACCCTCAGTGTCAGCGACAACAGTTGGGAACATAGGAGGGATTTCAGTATATAGAATATCCTTATCCAAAGTTGGGCCCTCTGATCTTATTGAGGGCAAGGACACGTCCTCAACATTGACAGAATGGGGTGATGATTTCACCATTTCCTCATTAGCAGAGAAACACTTCTAAAGATCAGCTACAACATCATTGACAATTTTTGCGCTGACATCTTCATCAACAACCTTCACATGACTGCCCTAGGGCTTACCACCTATATGCTTATCATCAGCATTCCCAGGATTTACCTGTGACCTGGCAAACATAGCTTCAAAATTAGAAACCCTAACCTCAAGCTCATCATACCTCATCGCCATCTCACCAACAACTCCAAGCATCCCAGCCATCTCTGCAATCTTTGATTCAATAGCATCAACCCTCGCATCCAACACATCCATATGCTGAGATACATCTTCAAGCTTCTCAATCCTCTTAAAAATCTCCTTCACTCAATCAGGATAAGATGGGGTAGAAGAAGCAAAACCATCACCATGTGTTTTTGGAGGCAACTCCCCCGTTGAATCATTTTTGGCCTCCATTTGGGGAGATACACCTTCAGTGCCAGCATTAGATGTTTGAACCTCTCCCCGCCTGTCACCAGAAGATGTCTCACCTCCTTCAACCTTGTCAGCACAACCAACCACATCTGCAACCTCCGCCAAAACAGAAAGCCCAGCAGTAGGAGGAGCAGCCAACTCATCAGATCTACAAGAATGGGTGTCAGCAGTAAAATCATCAACCTTGTCATCGCCATCACTGCCTTCACCACCAGATGTAAAGCCTGCAGCATGAATTTCTTCGTTCTCCACTCCATGAGTACTCTGATTATCACCAAGAGAAACTGAAGGAAGAACAGAAGACATGTCAACAGTACTATCATACAATGGCCTCCCACTACCTAACCCAGCTTTCTTCATCTTATACCTCCGCTGAAAGACAAATTTCAGTGGGGTATCATCATCTAATAAATCAGATAAATTAGTAACCAACCGACCTCTCTTAGAAGGTGAAGCAACCACATCACCCTCCTCATGCATATCTGTGTCAGCATTAATTATCTTCACATTCTCAGAAGGAACAACTCTACCACATTGCCTAGCTGCAGAACGACCCCTCCTCACATACACCAATCCCTCAGCAGTATCGCTGGACGCCACCTTCTTTTTCTTTTTACCAGCCATCCCTCCACTCTCAGATTTCCTCTTCTTTGAGGACTTTACAACATCTTTGTTTTCTACCTCAGGAAAAACTTGAAAAGCAGTTTCAAAGGACTTCCCATCCTGTTTCTTTCCAGCAGCTTTGCCTCTCTTCACAGGTGTCTTCCTCTTTGAGGTCTCTGCTTCATCACCTTTCTCCGAGATATTAGCTTCTTCACCACCAGCTTGTACAACTCTGTTTGAAAACCTAGCTGCATATGCCCTTTGACGAAAACGACGGCTGTCATATAATGCATCATCAACAGCTCCCCCACATACTTCTTCAACTGATGCATCAACGACTGGATCATCTTTTTCATCAGCAA
Organism: Persicaria maculosa; assembly: GCA_963922045.1. Classification (NCBI taxonomy): domain Eukaryota; kingdom Viridiplantae; phylum Streptophyta; class Magnoliopsida; order Caryophyllales; family Polygonaceae; genus Persicaria; species Persicaria maculosa. The sequence goes on from OY998267.1 coordinate 60,586,371, forward strand.
ATCCCATCCCTGCTGTGCGTGCAAACTCCCCATAAGTAGGGAACAACGGAGTCTGCCCAAAATGCAAGTATAAAAATATGTTTAAAAAAAAAATAAACAAAGATGCATCAACTAAAAATGGTCTTAAAGATAAATAACATAAAAATATTACCAAATCACCATGAAACAAATGCTCAGCTTCAACATACGAATGGCTAAACTCGCATACCCAGTGCAATGAGTATGGATCTCTATCAGGCATCATAAAATTACAGTCAATTTTAGCAGAGAGGGCTGGGAAAGCTTCTAATATCCAAGACTGTTACAAAATAAAACGCAAAAAGAGATTACAAAACAATATTAGACAAAAATCTTAACATACACAATAAAAGTTGTGATGACACAGACAAATATTGATGACAAAAGTGATTCAAGCACTAAAACAGAATACCTGGAATGCAAGGCAATACCCATACATTTGATAAGAGCCCCTAACACCAGCACGGTCTGCAACAGAAGAACTCTTCAAAGACTTCAACAAACGGGTGTACGACTCTCTACCCCAAGGATATAATTCAAATTCCTTCTCATTACATGCAAGAGAAAGGAATTGTGCACTGACAACCTCTGACCTCCTATATACAATTAACCTCTCAATCAACAACAACTTTGCCATGATCAACTTCTTCTTAGACTTCTTGCTCTCAGATATGAAACGAGCAACTAAATCATCATGAGTCATCTTCTTCTGCCCAAAAAATTCAGATATTGACACTTTTTTTGAGATATTACAAACACGTTCTTCACAAGGAAGGCCAGTGATGACATGAAACTCAAAAATTGAAAAACGTGCAAGATATCCACCAACTCTAAACCACAACTCATTCTCCTTCTGAGTTTGGACTTGACGAAGCACCATTTGATGCATAAGCTGAAAATTGGTAGCCATTTTGGTGCCCTGCGTCAGCACCCATCCCACACAACTTTCCCGCAGAATATTGTAATCAGAATGAGACAAATGCTTCTCAATCAAATCGCAAACAGATGGATATGAATATATATTGGACCTAGAATGGAATCGTTCAGAAACAGGAATGCAATATTCCAAACCCTGATCAATCACATACAAAGTACCCAAAAACACAACATCAGATTAGGAAAAAATCAAAACTTGCTCATCAACAAAAAAAATTTAAAATGGAAAAACAAAATAACTTACATCAGAACCCCTATAAGATGTGGATGCATCACCAGATTGAGCCGCTAATAAAAACAAAATAAAGAATAATATAAAAATACAATAACAGAATCCATGATAAACCAAATAACCATAAAAAAAACAATAAAATGACACCACCACATAAGAAAAGAACATAAACATCACAAAAACAACACAGAAACCCCAATCAAAGTACACACATTGTTGAAACTACCAAAACTAAAACAACCATGTATAAAAACAGACAGTGTCAGCGCGCTTACACATGAGCATACCTACAGATATCTACACTATGAACAACACAAACAATACAAAGCATCAAGTACACACATTGTTGAAAAATACACGAATAACGTTAAAAAAGCACATACAAATTGCCGCATCACAAAAATTGAAGCACACAAACAGTTAAAATAAACGAATTTAACACACGCAAATTACTTAACCTACCTACAACACTCAAAATCCCAAACATTTATGCATATCAAGCATCGATTTACCTATAGATGATCAAAACTGAAAGCAGAAATCAATAAAATCAACATAAATCAACTTCTTCCAAAACCCTAGCACGAAACATTTAGCAAAAACAAGCGATATCGATACCTGAAGAGTTGCTAGATGACGACATTGAACCAGATAGCACAACAACAAACAGAAATCGGCCGAAATCTCACTACTTACGCACAGATTGAAGGAACGAGAATGAAGAAAACCGATGAAAACTGACGAGCGCGAGAAGAGAGTTTGGAAGAGAGTATACACGATAATATGTCCGTACAAGTGAGAATAAGTATTTATAGTGGACATTTTGCTAATTTGTCCAAAAAGATGGACAATTCCCCAATTTGTCCAAATAAAGTGCCTGTTTTGCAAATTTTTTCATATTTCTATCTAGTATTATACTCCGTAATAAATTGTTCTCTAGTAAACTACGTTAAAAAATATTCCCATTATTAGCCATAACAATTAACAACTTATATAAATCATATTAAAAAACATATTGTTATTATAAAATGGAAAAATGATAAAAAAAATAATAATACAAACTATCAGTTATGAACCAATATTAATACAAATTTTAAAAACTACCAAAAATAATACGAACTATCAGTCTTGAACCAATATTAATACAAACTTTCGTATTATAATACATAAATATAGATATTTTAAATCACTCAGTAATCATAATATTAGTATCATTGTAACTTTGTTTAAATTTGATGTGTCACAACTAGACCTGTCAATAGGGTCATTCGGGTCGGGTTCGGGTCGGGTCATTTCGGGTTCCGGGTAAAACGGGTTCTGGGTAAAACGGATCCCGGGTATATCCGGGTTGATTCGAACTCGGGGTTGACCGGGTTTCGGGTCATTTCGGGTCGATTTCGGGTTCGTCAATTTTAACTTTTTTAATAAAATTTAAAAATATAAAAAATTTTAAAATTTCAAATAATTTTTTAAAAACAATTTCATGCGATTGGTAATAAGCATAGAATTGTTTTAATATTTTTTAGAATTTTTATCTCCTTAAAAAATGTGATAAAAAATCAAAAATCAAATACTATTGATCGGATGGAGTATTACACAATACAAATAAATATAAAAGTTGATTTGAAAATTAAAGATCATGTGATTGTAATTATAAAATGTAATAAATTGGAATCTCCATAAAAAAATTTAAGCATGTATAATTATAAATCAATCGAGTCAATCGGGTCACCGGGTCACCGAGTCAATCGGGTCAATCGGGTCAAAATTACTGGGTCAACCGGGTCACCGGGTCTAAAACCAGATGACCCGGAAAATTACCGGGTACTTCGGGTTCGGGTCGAAAAAAATTTCCGGGTCGAAAAAACCGGGTCTTGACCCAGAATTTACCGGGCGTACGGGTCGGGTTTTCCGGGTCGGGTTGTACTTTGACAGGTCTAGTCACAACCAATAGTTATATTCAAGGTTTTGAATTAAGCTCAATAATTAGTACATAAATTTGAGTTAAGTCAAACAGTTATGTTAGATTGAATTCAATGTTATGTAAAAAAGGGAAAAAAACATGATTGGTGGAAAGGAGGGGGAGGAGAGTAGGATAAAGCGGGATTGGTTGAAGTTGCTAAAGTGAAGAAGAATTCGACACCTAAGCAAAGTCTTCTAAATTAAAGTAGTATATAGATATATAGATTACATTGCAAGAATTAAATCAATAACGATCAATTTAATATATCTATCCAACGGATTTAGATTGAAATTATTAAAACTATTAAAAATTAATCGTTTGTGGGGGTTTATTTTTTAAATAACTTTTTTGGTTGTTTGGGATGACCAAAATAAACAAAAACATGTTAAAAATAAGCTACAAAATGGAGGTTATTTGAGTGTTTATTCTCCCTTTTATCTTATTTGGTTTGAAAATACCACAATACCCCTAAGAGCAAGCCCAACAACTTCTCTAAAATAGAGAAAATGAGAGATTTTAGAGGAAAAAACCATTTTTTCTTCCCAACAGCTTCTCTAAACTCATCTCTAAAATAGAGAAATGGATGGAGAGAGTGAAAAAATCTCTAAATTTGTAGGAAGAGAAGTTGATCTCTATAATTTAATGTTCACTTGTCCCTAGATAGAATTTAATGACATAACCCCACATTTTCACCCATAATATAGAAAAAAAATATAATTTCATACTTACTAGTAATAAAAATATAATTATTTTTAAACGTTAATAAAAAAAATTGATATGATTTGATATAATATATAAATTAATTATGTTAAATCAATATAGATAGATAAACCAAACATCATAATTCTATGTGAACTTTTATAAATAAAATAGGATAATTAATTTCATCCAATTTTATGCTATAAAGTTCACATTAAAAAATTAGTCTATAAAATTTTCACTTCAAAAAATATTCACTTGAACTCATAACTGATATTGGAATGATTTTATTTTTATAAATTATAAATTAAGCCTTATTATTTAATTAATTTTATTAATTAATCATATATGATTAATCGCCAATCTAATTTATAATAAAAAATATATTAACCAATTGAAAATAATAAGATTAAATTTGAATAATATTTTATCCAATTTCATGATAACTTTTATAGTAACAATCTAAATTTAATATTAATACCATTTAAAAATAAATATCAAATTTATCCTTAGAGTTTGTTTAAAAAAATATCATGTGAGAATATAATAATAATTAATATATTGTGCAAGAGGATGGGTAACATATACAAGTTCACCAACAAATATGAGGCTAAATATTAGAATTAAGTTTAAATGAAGTTTTTAGAAATGTAGAATTAAACATCTTTAATAAATGCATTTATTTATCATAGTTTGTAATAAATGTAAAAATCTGTAAAATAGAGAAACTGTTGGAGTTGGAGTGCATTTTTTTTAGAGATTTTGATATTTTAATCTCTATTTTAGAGATTTTTTACAAAATCTGTTGGGCTTGCTCTAATAACAACCAAATAAACTCCACTTTTTACAAATAAATTATTTTTCTCCTCATACGGAGATTATCTTTAAATTTTTAACTACTTTTACTGACAGTTTATAAATTTTACCCTATTTATAATTTTAGTCAGTTTATTAACCTCGTCCCATACGAACCCCGGTTTTACTAGATTTTATCCGATTTTACTTACTTAAGAGGCGTTATTGGGATTTGGGAGGAGGGGAGGTTGCAAAATCCGATTTTATTCGATTTTATCCGATTTTAATTACTTAACAGGTCAGATATACCTAATAAAGTATACTGGCTAACTAAATAAGCAAAAAATGTGACTAAAACATGTTTCGTACATCGCACGTGCATGCTCACTAGTAACTTCTATAATACGAAGTACTAGTTAACTTCTATAATACGGAGTACTAGTTAAGATTCGCACTTCTATCAAATATGTAATATTTGATAAGTGCTATTTTATTTATATCTAGATTATTTTTTTATGGAAAAAATTATTTACATGGAAAATCCATATTTGAATACTCGCAATATCGGGTGTGTATGAGGTTCAAATAAACACTTTTAAACTGTTAAATTGGAAGACTTAAAAAAAATGTATGGGGAAGGGTTATATGTAATTTGTAGTTAAAATTTGTGGTTAAAAAAAGCTAATATTTGTAGCTTTTCGCATGTTTTTTTGAGTTTATTTTGTTTATTTGGTTTGAAATTACCATAATACCTCTAATAACAATCAAATAAACTCAATTTTTTTTACAAATAAACTCTTTTTTGCATTCATACAGAATCTATATAAAATACTAAAACAGAGGTCTGAAACGGGCTCTGGTGCGATCTCGCGTCCACGAAATTTTCTGGATTAAAACGGGATTATTTTTGCTTACGTGGCATTTTCTGGATTAAAGTGGTATTATATTTCTGGCCCACATCAATTAATAAATGAATATAGTTAGCTAAAAACTTATCTTTTTAGATCAATAATCTATCCAATATAACTTGAATTAGTTGTTATACATATTTATTATTTTCATGCTTTGGTTAATAAAATATATTATTTATTATTTTAAAAGATGAAGAAGGAATATTTGGTGCGTTATTCTACCTTTTAGATCAAATTGAATATAATTTATTTATATATAATTTTATTTTTGTGAGCCACGTCAATTTGATTTTATTTTTTTAAGCCACGTCAATTAATTATCTAATATAATATTTTAATATAATAAAATATAATTTATTAACAAAACGCGCAACCGCACGGGTAACGAATACTAGTTTATATTATTTCATTTTTTTTGATCAGAAGTTTATATTATTTCATAATCTTTCAACAATTATTTTACACAATTTTTTAATTTCTAACTGTTTTAAATTTTCAATCACTTTTTCAATTCCGTACCCATGAGTGCGGAGACACATGCCGTGTTAAATCCTTCGTTTTCAACTCTCTTTCAATCAAAACAAAAGGCGGAATTGTATGTGCCCGATCTTGTGAATTCCCCAGTTCCTGATTCTTCAATCCACAGATCCGCTCTCGGATTTCGCTAGCATTTCACGGTAGAGATAGAACAGACAGATATAACAATGGCGAACAACGTGAATCCGGCGCTAATGTCGGAGATCGGCCCCGACGGCCTTGCTAGAGAAGCTCCTGTTATAGCGTACACGGAAAAGGTCTCTCTCTCTCTCTCTCTCTCTCTCTCTCTCTCTCTCTCTCTCTCTCTCCATTCGCTGTTTATCCATGACCACTCTGTATATTTCCTTTCCTCCTAATTAGTTTGTTTGCTCGTTTTGTTTGTCAATTTAGATAATCGTGGCGGAGCAGCTTCAGTTACATAAGTAAGTTGTTCTCAGATTTTGAGTTATTTTGGATCTTATTTGACTGCTGATAAGTTTAGCGTTTCTATTTGTTTCTATGATTCTGGGGGACCTGCGTACTGTTGTTTTTCTGTGGATCTTGGTTTTTTATTGGTGAAATGCAGTTGAGTAGACTAGATCGGTTGATCTGCATAAGTGGAATTTATGCACTGTTTGTACTTAGGCAATGTGAATGGATGGGATTTCACTCATAGTGTACTAATGGAATACTGGACTGGAGTAATTGGTGCTTGGATGCTCATCACTAGGTTTCTTGATCACTTTTTCGTCCTATTGAGAATTTGTTTAGTTAATCAATTATTGCTTTTAACGGGTTCTAGCTTGGAGGTTTGAGACTACTACTATCCAGATGATGGAAATTTATGCTTGAATGTTTTTACTGAAAACTATATGTTCAATGTGAAATTCAAAAGATTGAACAGAGGAGCTGTGATGATAGCATAGTGACCCATGCTGTGCTTTTGCCATTGAGTTAACAACAAATGTCTTTTCGATGGTTTGGGACTTGGAATTAGAAAATCTTAGTGTTTTGTTCTATAGGGTTTGGGTGACTAGTGAAAATCAAGCTGCCATTTTTTTTTTTGTTTTTGACTGAAAAAAATAAGCACTGAAGTGGATAAACATGGGATCCTTGTTGCATCAAGTGCAATTCTATGTCATGAGGTAACTCACCTTGAGCTTTGGACTCTTATGTGTATATTTACTTGGCTGTTATGACAAAAGTTATGAGTTTGAGGGTTATACACTCATTTCAGTTGCTCATATTACTACTGTATAAAATTTTAGCATGTTCTATCAAGCTGATTCATGCTAAAATTTGTGTGGTCATTCCATATTACTGATCTAAAAATTTTAGCCCTTTTTATCCGATCTGAAAGAAAATTGTGTAGTCATTCCATTAATTTATGCAAAGTGATCACAGAGTTTCATGCCAACGGTTTCCAACAAATTCGAGCTTTGTAGATCATGATACATAAGAAAAACATGCAAATATGCAATGTTTCTCATTTGTTAATTGTTGGTATTTAGGGTCTCTGAATGGTGCATGTCCTAACATTTATAAATCAACCGTGTAATTGAATTTTCATTACCTGTCAGTTTTTGATATCTTGTTTCCTTTTGTTCGCATGTTCAGATACATTCAAGAAAATTATTCAAAAATTCGTGATGTTGAAAAGGAGCTAGCTAATCTTTCATTGGAGTTGAAACTCACTGCTGGATCAAAAAATGCAGGTTGCTTTTTCCTATTTTAGAAATTTGTTTTGTCTATCATGTCCATCATATGTTCACCCTTCCCCTCTTCTTTGGTATACTTATTGGGTCCCCATTGTGCCTCATTTTCATATACTATCAGCATTTGAGCATATGAGAAAGAAAATTGAAGTGCAAACTGAGAAGATTCGTGTGGCTAAGCTTAAGGAAGATCAAGTAAAGAAGGTATGCGTTCTTCTATTAGCTTTAGATTGTGTATTAAAACCTGCCTTATTCGATATTCATATATTCTAAAAAACATGCATATTGTTGGTAACAAAGTCTGTTTTCTTGCTTTTTTTTTTCCGTATTTCTATGTTTTACCATTGTTTCAATAATGTTGTATTTATGAATTCTCATATCCATCATTCTGATAACTATTGTCAGTAAACCGGTTGGAGCATTCTGTTCAGGATTTAGCTACTGAACATATGCCACTATTGTATGGATTACCTACATAGTATCCCTTCTATATATATAGTTACTTACTACTCCTATGTTATGACTATTTTGCTGTTTAATAATATAAATGATTTCATTTATAAATAAAAGCAATGCGTATATATAATATTGTAGTTCATTACATTTGAATTGCTTGAACTTTGATGAATTGCTTAAGATAAATATCTCTTGAACTTGAAGATACTCAACTTGATTCTCTTTCCATTGTGATATTAAAAGTGAATGATACTGTTGAGAAGGGATATGTTATGTTAGTTTCTAGAAAGAATTGGTAGCTTGCTCCACAGTTGCTTGTGAAAAAGTATTCCTGATTTGCTGTTGGTATTCAACTTTTCATTTCTCTTGGTACGTGTTTGAGAGGTATTATGGTTACTTGATTTGTTAATCTGTCTACCGAACTTGCAGACTTGTCAGATTAAAAACTCACTTAACTTTCTTCTGGATAAGATGCTGCCTCTCAAAGAAACTCGGTTCTTACTGCAGTACTGCATTTCCTATACTACAGCAATATGGGACTCCTGTGTTTCCTGTCTATAAGACAATCAATCCTCATCCTTTTCCTTGAATGGGGTTGCTTAAGCCTCACATGTTGGATGATGAATTTATTCTATGCCATGATTTCTTTCTTCTAATAACATACAGGACTTGGAGACTTTCTCCGTTTATCAACATATGATTATATATTCTGGTTCAGAGTCAAAAATAGGCCAGGTCCTTTGAGAGTTTATGTATAAGAGTTCTATTTTCTACTATTTGAATTTTTTCTGTTCTTTTGTCATTAAGTAGGTGTGGGAGGCAGCTTCAAAAGTTGTGCAGGATGAAGAAGCAATCAAGCAGAAGTTATGTGATGACTTGAATCATCTGGTATATTCATATTCTTGTGGTTTGATTTTATTAGCTGTCTTTTAAGAATATATTATGATGTATTGGTTTTTACATCTGCAAAAGGTACAAGAAAGTAACAACTCTCAGTATGCACGACTGGAGGAGCTAAAACGGCGACTTGAAGCATTGAATCCATCCAGGGCATCTGTTTCCGCATCTCCTGTATGCCAGTTTTTCTATTTTATACATCCACTTTATTCGGTTTTTTACTAGCATGCTGAAATCTGATGTCTTCTTCCAGCTCCTCGCATGGAAGCTGAGTTACGTTATCTTGTTACCCTTCTCTAGAATGCATCATGTCTTGGAACTAAAAACCCCACCATTTCAGCTGGTAATGTGAAATTAAGGTGTTGATGTCCATCTCTGTAGCAACTATCATCCTGAGGTCAAACTGAAATGAGAGAGATTAGTTTGGAGTTTCAAGATACTGAAAGTTTGCATCTCTGCTACCAAATTTTACAGTAGAATTTACAAACGCGTATGTTTTGCAGAACTATAACTGAGTCTACTAATCCAATCTCTCTCATTTGACACAGGATACGAAAGAACCTGCAATTACTAGTACAGTCAGTAATGAATCTTCTGTTCCGAGCACACCTGAAGTACCACCAGCCAACGAGGGGGCAAATGTTCCGGTTGTCAATGGCACCAATCAGCAACCAGCGACTGAGGAGAAAGCAAAGAAGAAAATCATGCATGGGAGGGGAAAGGGAGTCGGGGCTTTACCCAAAGGTAGGAATCCATTGACACCTGGTGGCTGGACTGGTTCTGGGTTCAATGTAGACAACTGAAGCTGAAAGCAAAGTTGCTCTTCCTCTCGCCCTTGTGAAGTAACAGCACAAGTACTTCTCTAGCTACTTGAACAATTTAATGCTGTAAAATTTTACCTCATCTACATAGCTGATTGTCTCTATCTGCATCTAATTTTTCAACGTGAAATCCGGCTCATTCAGTTCTCTCGCATCAACAATACCCATGTGGTCGTATCTTCAATTTTTCGTGCGAAAAATTAAAGGTTGTGCTTACATTGTTAGCAAACTCTCGTGACTCCTGAAGGCATCTACATAATACAAGCTCGACTTGATCTTTCTATGGATGGCATGATTTTGCCTATACCGAATTCATTTTTGGGCTATTTTTGCTTGATATAGCAAGTTGTTTTTGACGACATAGTTTTGCTACTTTGAAGAGCCAAGCCACATCGTTTTGGTGGTGGTTTGAAATTGTAAATCAATTCAATATTTTGTCAGTTTATTTGATCTCTCTCTTAAATCAATATATAGCGACATTGTGGTGCACTCTGCAGGGTGATTCGTGAGTCATTTGTTGCTCACTCTCTTTTTCCGATAGTTCTATATCTTCACATTTTTTTAATAAGGAAAAGATTTGGGTGGCGTTAGATCCCACTAACTCACCGCCCAATAGCGTTCGTGAGTACAAAACTCTAGGTAACCAACGAGAGTAGACATGGTTACGGGTCAATCCAGAACCCGCCAAGTCATCATAGGTCAGTGACCCGAATAGAACCACATAACAATGAATCGTAGAGACGAACATTTCCTTCGTGACCGCGTATGACAAAACTTGTTGCGGCTGCATCTATAGGCAAAACTGAATCATCAAAATTAATCTTGACAACCCCTTGAGGAAGTTTTTCCCAACAGATGTGTTTTCTTCTTTTAGGGTTCAACATAGTTCCTAATTCTTTGGTTTCATTCTTCCTCATAATATATTTTTTTCGATTGTTTCCGATTTTTTAATTGTTGTCTCAAAAGTTCAATATCTTCACTAACAATGTAAAGGAAACCATGCTTTATTTATTTATTAATAATCTAAAGACAAATATACATTTTGAGATCCTATGATGATCTTTGGGGATATAGAACTAATAAATTTTCGATCTTCACTAACAACATAAAGGAAACCATGCTTTATTTATTTATTAATAATCTAAAGATAAATATACATTTTGAGACCCTATGATGATTGGTGACGGTTTAGGAGTAGATGTGTTTGGTCCTAGTCCCAAATGCAAATAATAATCCTAACTCTAACTTAACTAATAAATTAGTATAGCAGTGAAGGAGTCGAACCCACAAGGAAACCTGATCCATGTATCCAACACTGATTTAGAATAACAAGAACAATATTTAGATAATAAAGCGACTACGTAAAAAGTAGCAATGATCGCAAAGATAGTAACAATATGATGAAAGCGCTTCACCTGTAATTCTTGACAATGGTTGGGGTTCATGATCCTTGGAATGATTTCATAGTTATTCTAATCAATACAATGCAATTGATATCGATAGTTATTCCTACTTTGGTTTAAATAGATTGATAACCTTTATAGGCTTACCAATCTCTTACACCATATGCAATCCTAACTGGATTCTTAAACACATAGCAGCACAAAATCCCAAAGTACTTGGCCAATTAGTAACATCATATAATTATGCAATTAGATTGTCAAAAGAAGTAAATCCTCTAACCCTAATTTCATAGAAATCAACATTTAACCAATAGACATTACCCTGCATAGCCAATTAATGCTTTCACATAATCAATTACCTATTGCTTGCTACCATGGATTAACTATTCGCAAGAAATCATTAATCACTAGCATGGATGCAAATTCTGTCTAGATGATCAATCAAGAGAGAACATTAGGGCTGAGCAAAATATGGATCAGATCGGGACCAGACCGGAATTTATGGTCATTGGATCGGACCAGAATATTATGATCTGGTCTATAGTCCAAGATATTCTGATTTTCGGGTTCCGGTCCAAACCCGGGACCAGACCAGAAATTCTGGTCTGGACTGGAATCGGACCAGAACCCATATCATTTAAAAAAAAGAGGCCAGAGGGGTGTTATCAGTTATCACGGTGGACAGATGGAGTGTATTCGAAGTTTATACATCGTCTCCAAGTCCAAGACTAAGTACTAGCGGTAGCATTCCCGGTAATACTAAAGTGAATTTGCTACCCAAGTTAAAACCCACATTTTTTTTGTAAAATACAGATGTTGTTTTTTTTTTTAATACGAGGACTACAAGAATAACCAGTCCAACCGGTCTTTCCGTTCCGCGGGTCGGAAAACCCGGGATCATTTTTCTTGGTCCCGGTCCGATCCGCGGTCCATGTTTCTAAAATTTCGGTCCACCGGTCTTAGACCGGACCAGAAATTTCGGTTCGATCCAGTCCAAACCGAAAGCCCGGCCCTAGAGAACATGTGCAAATAAGAATGATGAGAAGAAAGATAATGAAATAACTAAGGAATAACTTTATGAAATCAAATCTTCACAATTCAACCAACCATGTCTTCAAATCACATGCGAAACTATGAGTTTTTAGCAACTCATAGTCTAACAAAACTATAAATCTAAATTGATCATTCTTCTCTCCGTTCCTCTCTAGATGTCTCTCTCTACTGATAATTGTCGGCCTATATATGATATGAGTCGATCTTATTAACTCTAGAAAGTAAAATAATAATAAATTAATAAGATAAACTTCGAACGAATCGAATATTTGTTGAATCTGTGAAACAGGCGAGCGCTGGTTAAATAGTGGCGAGCGCCGCTACTCTGGCTCCGCGATTTCTCCTCTTGGCTTCGAACTTCTTTTCCTTAGCTCCCTTGATGATCTTCCTTTGCCTTTATTATGCTCACAATCAGCCTCTTCTCCTCATCTTTACCCTCTCATAAATCTCGGATTATAAAATTGCAGAATAAACACAAAATAGCATAGATTCCGAACTCTAATGCCCAAATGTATAAAAATGCGAATTAACTATAAAACATGCAAGAAACCTATCTAAATGCATCTAAAATTACCAATAATGCCTATACAAAATATGCATTATCAAACTTCGCCACACTTAAGCTCTTGCTTGCCCTCAAGAAAATGAAGAATAAACATAAATCAATGCATCCCATAGGAGATTCCTTCATAACCTAACATCATCAAAAACAATATCAATGTAATGGCCCAAATATAAATATTTGGGTTACGTGTCGAAGGTTGGATACCTTCGTTCGGATCTTGCAATCCAGATACGGGTCTAGGTTTCAAAACCTCAAACGAGAGCGTTTTAAAGTGGGGATTTCGAACCCCAAATCAATCGTAGGGCCGTTGGGTACCCTTAACCTGTCCTATGAGTCTACATCACTAAAATTTGTTTGAGTAGAAAGGCGAAAAAAGCAAGTAGAGTACAACTTGCCACGCGCGAGGCTGGGTCAAAACCAAAACTTAAAATCCCAAATATGCGAAATACTTTAAGCCGAGTGGTAGGGTGAGTTCAATTCGATCGCTCGAGCAAATCCCCGTCATAGAAGAATGGAGCACTCATAATCTGCAACCAAACCTAAAAAAATATGTGTAGGGCATGGGATTAGACCGAGGCCCTATTTTCATTCTATTCCCACAAGAAGGCATACACATAAGCTATACCTAATAAAGATAATTCTAATGCAGTGCGGAATATTTAAACACTCAAGCATGCTGACAGTATATATATATATATATATATATATATATATATATATATATATATATATATATATATATATATATATATATATATATATATATATATATATATATATATATATATATATATATATGCCGAAATACGATAAATGACCCAAAGAATGCCAAATGGCATATCCCTCTCCTACCTCCACCCCCTTCCCGTTAGGGTGAACACTGGCATCACCATCCGCAGATGATATATGTGCGCATCAATAGTCTCGTAATCATGCTCATAGGGCGAGTCGAGTCCGCAAACTCAACTCTAATAAAACTCGATGGAGGACAAGCCCGATGGGATTGGGTCGTCCTGTGACCCTAGCAACGACCAATGTTCTAAAAGGCGCTAGGTGGTCACTAGGCGGTGGGTGACCGCCTAGCGCATAGACGGCTAGGCGGGTGCCTAGGCGGTGCCCAGACGGACTTAGAACAAACTTGATTATTTCTCAATATTTTAAGGCATAACACATGTCAATAATTCATATAATGTAATAATAATCAATAATATCACTCATAAATCCAAATTTGTGGTGCTTAACTAACATTAAAGTAAATAAATGCAAAAGTATGCATTCAACTAGCGACTCAAAACTTTCTAAAATCCAAAACCATAGGTTCGACTCAATAGCAAATATATCTCGACTAGAGGAATACAAAAAACCTAAGTTGACTAATCATATGCCTAAATGCTAAAATTGAATAATCGTCGGGCTAGGCGGGACAAGGCGGCGCCTGGATGGGTCTAGGCGAAGTCTAGGCGGGTCTAGGCGGCACCTAGGTGGTGTCTAGGCAGATTTCTGCCTAGGCTTAAAAATTTCAAGGTCCCCTCCCGCCTAGAGCCTAGGCGCGATTTTCAAAAAACTGGCAACGACTCTAGGACACACAAATCAGGACTGTTCTCTTCTCATACGCATAAAGTAAACAGATGCTCAATCAAGTGTGCAACCTAAGCATGATACTACATGACATGCTTCAATGCTTATGCAACACCTAGTATGTCATACACCTACATGTAGGAAGGTGTGTCTGATTAGTCTGATTAAGTCCATAAAGGAACTTACCTGGAAAGCCGAACAACAAAGCATAGCACAAACAGAATCCACTCAATCCATTCAATCAACAAGTACCTATGATATTAATATGAAAGCGATAAGGTACAAGACTACTAGTCACACGCACACAAGGACCAAGTCCCAAAACCATTTCCAAAACCAATCCGAAGTTCAACCCTTTCAAATCATTCTCAAAACGTCAAAAGCCAAATCATCCGAATAAGCCAATTTCATAATACTCAAGTCCATTTCCATTTCCAATTGTCCATCATTTAATCTAGTTTAAGAATCTCGACACTTGAAAAAAAGGCTTTCAAAACATTTTCCAAGCATTCAATCTGACATTTCAAATTCTGTCAAAATCCCCTTTTTAATTATTAAAATAACATTCCAAAATCCCATTTTTTGAATTAAACCTCAACTCAAACCCGACTAAAATGGATCGAAACCAAAAACTAACACATCAATCCAAAGGATCAAGGAGCAGCTCGGTCAAAGCTTCTGGGGTGGTTTTCGCGCGGCGAGAGGGCCCCAGTGCTCCCGCGAGAAGGGAGCTCTCATTGGTCGTGAAAGTCGGATTTCGCCGCGGCAAAACCCATGGTCGCGGCCGCGAGAGGTGCCTTCTTCCTGCTTCTGGTTTGTTTTAACTCGCCGCGGCTACCATGGTTTCACCGCGGCAAGATTCGAACTTGTTTGCTTGTTTTTGCTTCAAATCACATTCGTTTTACCTCAATTCAAATTCATTTTAACCCAAACATGACTCCAACGAGGACTAGAGGGGAGAGCGAAGAGGGATTACCCCAGGTTTCATCGAAGCTTTCCTTCAAGCCTTTAATGGTGGTCCTTGGAGCTCTGATCCAATGAGATTTTGCTACGACAAGGCCTAGGAGGGACATATATTTGTTGAAAGAGGACCTTTAAGAAGTTCTAGATCCAAAACGAGAGGATGGAAGGAGGAGAGTTTACCTTGCTCAAAAACAGGGAAAGAGGAAGAAATGAGCTCGAATCCACTTCACATGTAGTTAGATCTGACGTTCTTTACACTGGAAGGTAGAGGAGAGAGTGAGGAACAAGCGAGAACAAACATAGAAGGGAAATGAGTTAAAATGAGGGAGAATAAGTCGATTTACTGAGCCAACACCGAAACTGGGCTTCAAGTTGCGGTAGCAAAAAGGGCGGTGGTGAGGATGAACTCGCGGCGGCGAAGATGAACTCGTGGCGGTAACAGGGGCAGAAACTTAGTTTTTCAATGGAATTTGCTTTTTGACTCCGATTTTTGGGTTAGATTTTTTAGAGGAGGTCTTCTAGAGGGTGTTTTAGGGTTCTTTGGTGGAGGAGAAATAAGAAATGAAGGGTGGAGAGTGAGGAAGATGGATTGAAGAGATGGAAAGTTGAAAACTTTGGATTCTAGGGTTTGATTTTTGAATGAATGATGAAGAGAGAGAATGGAGGCTAAGATAAGGCTTAGCTTTTTAGGATGATTTTATTGGAATTTTGGGGATTGATGCTTCCCTTATATAGTGACACCAATTGACACATTAGGGTTTTAATGAAGAAAAGAACAAAACAATTAAGGTGCTAGTGGGAAAGAAGAGAGAGAGAGTGAGTGGGAGATGTGGGGCCGACTGAGAGAGAGGGAGATTCCGCTCATCCGACCTTAAGTCCCGATTACCTACCCCGAAATCCGACTCGAGTTTAAATCCATTTTAAACGACTCACAACACTCCATGTTTTAAATTCGAATATAATAGCGGACTTTAGCTCAATAATCTATTTTTTTAAAACATGCCTGAATGATTTCCAAAGACTTTCAAGTTTTAGAAATGTGCTTGAGGACGGGCTTTTCGAAACTTTCCAATTTTAGCAATTAAATGCTTATTTAAAATTTCGGTCTTTACATTCATCCACCTCTAAAAACAAGTCTCGTCCCCGAGACTAAAAACCTTTCCAAAAGCAACCTTTTTCCAAAAATGGCTCAAAACTCTTTAAATTCCCAAATCATTCATCAACTCTACCAATCTCGGGGGTGGAGGCATCCACCTTTAAGGGCTATTCCCATATTCTCTTCCTAGGTTCCGGAGTCAAATCAATCTACCAATCTCAACTCAATAGAAATCATAAACCATAATGCATCAACTTATATATATATATATATATATATATATATATATATATATATATATATATATATATATATATAGGGATTGACTCCGGTGAAAACCTCAAATTGTGTTAAAAACCGTGAGAACTACTTTATAGCTTGGTTTATTTGAAACCCGTGCTAAAAACCTCAATTACACAGTGACTTTACAACTCGGTTCAACCTAAAAACCGTGCTAAAAACTCCAGTTTTAAAATAACACATGACTTTATATCTCGGTTAAACCTAAAAATCGTGCTGAAAACTCGTGTTTTAAAATTACATTAGTGACTTTATACCTCGGTTTTATTCAGAACCGGGTTAAAATATATTACTTTATAGATCGGTTCTATTCAAAACCGGGCTATATATATAGGTTTTTTACCGTAATTTTGGTTTTCACCGGAGCGCAACCCTATATATATATAGGGTTGCGCTCCGGTGAAAACCAAAATTGCGGTAAAAACCTGTGAGGACCGGATTCTTAGCTCGGTTCACTAGCTTTATAGCCCGGTTTTGAATAGAACCGATCTATAAAGTCACATATTTTAACCCGGTTCTGAATAAAACCGAGCTATAAAGTCACTAATGTAATTTTAAAACATGAGTTTTCAGCACGGTTTTTAGGTTTAACCGAGATATAAAGTCATGTGTTATTTTAAAACTGGAGTTTTTAGCACGATTTTTAGGTTGAACTGAGTTATAAAGTCACTGTGTAATTGAGGTTTTTAGCACGGTTTTCAAATAAACCAAGCTATAAAGTAGTCCTCACGGTTTTTACCATAATTTGAGGTTTTCACCGGAGTCAATCCTATATATATATATATATATATATATATATATATATATATATATATATATATAAAAGTAATCAAATCTCTAACCACATCGCATGTGGCGAGCCTCCCAAGACAACCACCATAGCCTCAAAATATCAAAGTGTCACAATCGCATAACGTCAAAACATGAGTCATATGATGCATTTTGAAAACATGACAATGCACGAGCAAAGTCTCAACACCATA
Organism: Persicaria maculosa; assembly: GCA_963922045.1. Lineage (NCBI taxonomy): Eukaryota > Viridiplantae > Streptophyta > Magnoliopsida > Caryophyllales > Polygonaceae > Persicaria > Persicaria maculosa. The sequence goes on from OY998267.1 coordinate 60,604,271, forward strand.
ATACGAGTTATAAAGTATCTCTACATCATAGAGGAAGCATCACAATCATAGACGAACCATCATAGTAACCATACTAGCACGCATGCCAAGAGAATCCATCTCCAGCTATATCACATCAGTATCGAATCTGCACAGAGTAATCACACATAAACACGAAGTCACAGAGATAACCACCAACCCAAAATAAAAGACTACCAAGACTCACCACTAGCTCACGAGATCAAGGATAGGTCAACACTCGGCTCGACATAAGAAGCTAAAAGCTCATCTATGACACTCACGTAACTCGCCTAAAGGCTATCCTCAGTCTCCCACGTCGCCCCCCCGGGACTCCTCCTAGCCCACTATACCAGAAGAAGAGGAACCTCCTTGGTCCTCAACTTCTTGACTCGACAGTCAAGCACCCTAACTGGACTCTCTATGAAGGTGTGGTCGGGCTCTATCCAGAGGTCGGAATGGTCAAGGATATGACTCGGGTCGGGGACATACTGCCGAAGCTAGGATACATGGAACACATCATGCATGCCAACCAACGATGGGGGTAAGGCTAGACGGTAAACTACCTCGCCAACCCTCTCAAGAATCTCGAAAGGGACCCACAAATCTAGGGCTCAGCGTGCCCTTGTTACCAAAGCAATTAACCCCTCTAGTCGGCAATACTATAAGCCATACATGCGATCCAACCTCAAACTCAATCTATGTCCATCTTTGATCAATATACTTCCTTTGTCGATCCTGGGTAATCCTCATATGCTCTCGAATGCGTTCGACCTGGTCGACTGTCTCTCTGACCATCTCAGGTAGCGAAGCTATTCTGTCATCGGGCTTATCCCAATAGACTAGAGACTTTGGAGCCTCCCATAAAGTGCCTCATATGGAGCCATCTCAATTGACGAATGGTAGCTGTTGTTATAAGAGAACTCCACCATTGGTAGGTATCTGACCCAACGGTCGCCCCACTCTAACACACAGGATCTCAGAATGTCCTCCAAGGTCTGAATCATCCACTAACTCTGACCGTCGGTCTGGGGTGATAAGTTGTGCTGAACTGTAGTCGGGTCCCTAGAGCCTTATGAACCCGCTGCTAGAATCTCGACGTGAAACGTCCATCTCTATCGGAAACTATCATCTCAGAAACTCCGCGAAGCCTCACGATTTGTTTGAAGAACTTATCTGCTAGCCTCGAGACTAGCCGTGTCTCCTGAATGGCAATAAAGTGGGCCAACTTGGTCAACTTGTCAATCATGACCCATATAGCATCAAATCCTCCGACATCTCTCCTCAGCCCAGTGATGAAGTCCATGAAGATGTATGTCCACTTCCACTCAGGAACTGGAAGTGATCTAACAAGCCTACCTGGTCTCTGATGCTCAATTCGGATCTACTGACAAACCTGACATCTGACGATGAAATCTGTAATGTTGGCTCGCATCCTCTGCCACCAATAGGATCTCCTCAAATCCTGATACATCTTATTCGTCTCTGAATGGATAGAATATGGGGTAGTGTGAGCCTCCTGCATGATCCTCTGTCTCACATATGAAGTGGAAGGCACCACAATCCTACTCTGGAAGGTCAGCATCCCATCTGATCTCTCTACGAGCTCACTTGCTTATCCCTTAGCCATCCGCTCTCTCAAAGCCTCTATCTCTAGACACTCTGCTTGCTCTCTACAGATCTTCTCTGTCAGCTCCGAATGAATCTCTAGAAATGACAACTGGTCGCTCCCTCTGAAGCCATACCTCAATGCCAAAAGAGATCAACTCTGCCTACAATCTGCTCTACAGTGTCAGTCTGGCTAAGGCCATCTCCTGATGGGTCTTCTTGCTGAGAGCATCTACCACCACATTGGCCTTCCCAGGATGATAAACGATGTCTAGGTCATAATCCTTCAGAAGCTCCAACCAACGCCTCTGTCTCATGTTGAGCTCCTTTTGTGTGAAGATGTACTTCAAGCTCTTGTGATCCGTCATCACCTTGCATGAAGTACCATACAGATAGTGTCTCTAGATCTTCAAAGGATGGACCATAGCTTCCAGCTCAAGATCGTATGTGGGGTAAGTCTCCTCTCCAAGCTTCAATTGACGTGAAGCATAAGCAATAACCCGATCCCTCTGATGTAGAACACAACCCAAACTAGCTCACAAAGCTTCGGTGTAGATCATAAAGTCCTCTGTCCCGTCAGGTAGAGCCAACACTGGTGCGGTCGTCAGCTTATCCTTTAGAAGCTCAAAACTGGCCTATCACTCCTCCCTCCAAATGAAAAGAACTTCCTTCTGAGTTAGCCGTGTCATCGGTCGGGCGATCCTCGAGAAATCCTGAATGAAACATTGGTAGTAGCTAGCCAATCCCAGAAAAAAACGGATGTCTCGCACGTTCTTGGGCACCTCTCAAGCAACGATGGCGTCAATCTTTGCTGGATCCACGACGACCCCTGCTACTGAGATCACATGACATAAGAAGGTCACCTCGAGAATCCAAAACTCGCCCTTGTTGTACTTGTCAAACAGCTGATGCCTCCTCAAACTCTCTAGAACAATCCTCAGGTGTTGCTCATGCTCGTCGTGGCTCCTCGAGTAAACCAGGATGTCATCGATGAACACCACAATGAATCTGTCCAAATAGTCTATGAACACCCTGTTCATAAGCTCCATGAAGGCTACTGGCGCATTGATCAGCCCGAAAGGCATGACCACAAACTCGTAGTGCCCATATCGCATCCTAAAAGCGGTCTTCTGAATGTCATTTGATCTCACCCTGAGCATATGATATCCCGATCTCAAGTCAATCTTCGAAAAGACCACGGTATCCTGAAGCTGGTCCATCAAGTCGTTGATCCTCGGAAGTGGATAACGGTTCTTCACCATCGCCCGGTTCAGCTCGCGGCAATCGATGCACAACCTCAACGAACCATCTTTCTTCTTAACGAACAACACTAGAGCTCCCCATGGCGATGCACTCGGACGAATATATCCCTTTTCGGCTAATTCCTCTAAGGGCTATTCCCATATTCTCTTCCTAGGTTCCGTAGTCAAATCAATCTACCAATCTCAACTCAATAGGAATCATAAACCATAATGCATCAACTTATATATATATATATATATATATATATATATATATATATATATATATATGGTTGTGTTCGGGTGAGAAGCACACTACCGGTGAGAAGGAAAGAAGTGATTTGATTGGTCCACGTGTCCAAAAATAAATTAAAAATAGGAGACACGCGGATTTCCCCGATTAATTAGTAACACCCACCCAAATTAATTAGTAACACCCCACTCTCACAGGTAACGCTAATTAATTACACGCGCCAACACACAAAACTTACTAATTAATTGAAAAAGCTACGTAGACATATAAAAACCTTTACATCCACTTTTAAAATTTATTTTTTGACATTTTCACTTGTTAAAAAAATATAAAAAATATATTTTTGAGTGTAATTTAATTTTATCTACACATAGACACCCACTTTGTATATGTTTTGTTGAAAAAAAAATTAACAAGAAGTCGTTCAGCCATTTTATTTGTATTGGTTCAACAATTTTATTCATAGTGGTTCAGTCATTTTACTCTTAGTGGTTCAGGCTTTTTCTTTGTATTGGTTTAGCTATTTTACTCGTATTGGTTCAACCATTTTATTTCTAATGATTCATGAAGTTATCAAGAAGTGGTTCATGAAGCTATAAAGAGTCTATTTATTTGATGAACCACTTGGTATAAAAACCCATGAACCACTTAGTATAAAAACTCTGAACCACTTAGTATAAAACTCTGAACCACTTGGTATTAAAACCCTGAATCACTTGGTATTAAACCCTGAACCACTTGGTATTAAAAAAAAATTAAATTTTTTAGTCACTGAACCACTCTCTATTTAGTCACTGAACCAATCTCTATTTAGTCACTGAACCACTCTCTATTTAGTCACGGAACCACTCTCTATTTAGTCACTGAACCACTCTTTATTTAGTACTGAACCAATCTCTATTTAGTCACTGAACCAATCTTTTTTTAGTCACTGAACCAATCTCTATTTAGTCACTGAACCACTCTCTATTTAGTCACTGAACCACTCTTTATTTAGTACTGAACCAATCTCTATTTAGTCACTGAACCAATCTCTATTTAGTCACTAAACCAATCTCTATTTAGTACTGAACCAATCTCTATTAAGTCACTGAACCACTTGGTATAAACCTCTGAACCACTTGGTATTAAAACACTGAACCACTTGGTATAAACCTCTGAACCACTTGGTATAAACGTCTAAACCAATTAATATAAAACCCCTTAACCACACGACAAAGTTCAGTACAAGGGAAAATAAAAGATGATTCAAATGGCAAAAAGCAACAATCAAAGTAACAGCTTCTCAAATGACATTTCCTTCAATCCTCGAAAGGTCAAATTAGATATCCACGTTGGTATAAATTATCGAGTTCGAACGCATTAAAATTGAGAAACCAGTACAGATGCACAAAAAAAAGGTCAATTCCGAGAAGGAGGAGAAATGGACAAAGTGAATTTAGAACCGAATTCCATCACTTACAAATGCGATCTCGCCGAAGGCAAGGAAGGAGGGGAAACTTTGACTTGTGGACCGGAGGATCGCCGGTTTCGCTGGCGGTAGTTTTGGCCATACGGATTTGGAGTTCCGGTGAACAATGGGAGAATTAACTGAGAAAGAAGCCAAAACCAAACTTGTTTTTTCCATTGCTTTGTTTTTTAATGGGAGAATTAACTGAGAAAGAATTAACTGGCCTCGAGGGCGGAGGAAGAAGAAAAGGAGGCGGAGCGGACGGAGGAAGAAGATGGCGGAGTTAACTAGGCGCGTGAGGGTTCTTTTATATATAAAAAAATTAATTTGTTTCCACCAATCAGAGTACTTCTTTCCTTCTCACCGGATCGGTTACTTCTCACTTGAACCCTCCCCTATATATATATATATATATATATATATATATATATATATATATATATATATATATATATATATATATAACAATAATCAAATCTCTAACCACATCGCATGTGGCGAGCCTATCAAGACAACCAACATAGCCTCAAAATATCAAAGTGTCACGATCGCATAACGTCAAAACATGAGTCATATGATGCATTTTGAAAACATGAAAATGCACGATCAAAGTCTCAACACCATAATACGAGTCATAAAGTATCTCTAAATCATAGAGGAAGCATCACAATCATAGACGAACCATCACAGTAACCATACTAGCACGCATGCCAAGAGAATCCATCTCCAGCTATATCACATCAACATCGAATCTACACAGAGTAATCACACATAAGCACGAAGTCATAGACATAACCACCAACCCAAAATAAAAGACTACCAAGACTCACCACTAGCTCACGAGATCAAGGATAGGTTAACACTCGGCTCGACATAAGAAGCTAAAAGCTCATCTATGACACTCACGTAACTCGCCCACTAGCTATCGTCAGTCTCCTACGTCGCCTCCTCGGGACTCCTCCTAGCCCATTATACCAGAAGAAGAGGAACCTCCTTGGTCCTCAACTTCTTGACTCGACAGACAAGCACCCTAACTGGACTCTCTATGAAGGTGTGGTCGGGCTCTATCCAGAGGTCGGAATGGTCAAGGATATGACTCGGGTCGGGGACATACTGCCGAAGCTAGGATACATGGAACACATCATGCATACCGACCAACGATGGGGGTAAGGCTAGACGGTAAACTACCTCGCCAACCCTCTCAAGAATCTCGAAGGGACCCACAAATCTAGGGCTCAGCTTGCCCTTGGTACCAAAGCGATGAACCCCTCTAGTCAGCGATACTCTAAGCCATACATGCGATCTAACCTCAAACCCAATCTCTGTCCGTCTCCGATCAACATACTTCCTTTGTCGATCCTGGGCAATCCTCATATACTCTCGAATGCGTTCGACCTAGTCGAATGTCTCTCTGACCATCACAGGTAGCGAAGCTGTTGTGTCCCATACAGTGCCTCATCTGGAGCCTCCCATACAGTGCCTCATATGGAGCCATCTCAATTGATGAATGGTAGCTGTTGTTATAGGAGAACTTCACCATTGGTAGGAATCTGACCCAACGGTCGCCGCACTCTAACACACAGGATCTCAGAATGTCCTCCAAGGTCTGAATCATTCGCTGACTCTGACCGTCGGTCTGGGGGTGATAAGTTGTGCTAAACTGTAGTCAGATCCCTAGAGCCTTATGAACCTGCTGCTAGAAATCGACCATCCTATGTCGACTAGCAGTCTTCTGAGCCGGTCGATTTCTGCTACTGACATCGATATCGACAACCCTAGTCGATATCGACTGCTTGTTTTTGTCTCTGCCGGTTTTCTGTTGCCGAAGGAATCGACAGCCAAGGTCGACGTCCAGTGCTGTGCTCGAGATCGAGGCTTCTGGTCGATATTCAGGACGTGCTTTCAGACTCTACTAGGATCCCGCTGATTCGCTTCCTCGTGGACCGAACCTTATTCCACACTACTATAGCGGGGAGTCTTGAATTTATTTGAAGAGGCTAAGGGTTGCATTGTTTTATATTTTATTATATATTTTGATTCAATTCTTCCCACGTCAAATTTTGGCGCCGTTGCCGGGGAAGCTATCAATCGCGCCCTAGTAGTTTATTTTCTTGTTCCTTTTTAGTTTTGTTTTATAGGTGTATGCGACGCGCTGATCACCCACCTAAATTCAAAGGAGTAGACAACCCTGAACGCTATCTACATCTAAGGTCCCGAGCTATCAGAATCATGGCGGACAACGAGACCCATGCTTAACAGATTGAGCACCTAAAGAAGCAAGTAGAGGATATCACCGCTCGAGAGGCGACACTACGGGAGCATGCTGAAAGGGAGGAGCAAGCTAGGAGATAATATGAAGATCAAATCAACGCCCTCCCATGGAACGCAAAGCAATACATGCATCTATCGCTCACAGTGCCTAAATCGGCGATTCTTATCCCTACTTCTAACTTTAAAATTAAGGCTAGTTTCCTTATCGAGATTAGGAGACACCAATATGAAGAAAAACCTAATGAATGCTCTATGGCACATATATCAACCTTCTTAGATCTTTGCGATACTGTTGCTGATGGACAGAGCCTTGAATATGTCAAACTAAAGGCTTTTCGTTGGTCTCTTATAGGTAAAGCATTGCAGTGGTTGGAAAACTTAACCCCAAGATCGCTCCACACCTGGAATGAAGTCAAATACGCGTTCCTCAATAAATTCTTCCCTCCATCCAAGACGGTGTTGATCCGACAGAAAATAAGGGCTTTCAAACAAAAGCCTGATGAGGCTCTGGCGACTGTTTGGGAAAGGTTCAAGGACCTACTACGATCATGCACGACACATGGCCAACCACCGTACGTGATTCAGGAGATTATCTATAATGCTCTTGATGCTGCAACCAAGAAGAGGATCAACACCTACACCTCCTATGACAACTTTGAACTTGTTCTACAAGAGGCTTGGGACACCATAGAGAGGTTGGTGGAGTTCGACAACACAAATGGGACTCTTGAGGCTTCCGACACATCATCATCGTCGAGGTCTACCCCATCTATGACACTATATGAACCCTCTAAGGTAATCGATCTGGACGTGAAGGAGCAATTCCACAGAGATCAACTTCAAAAGCTCCAAAAGCAAGTGAGGTTCCTTTCAGCGAACCAAGATTGCATCGAATGCGGATCGCAGCGACACACCACCATCGAGTGCCCTCATGCTGAACAAGTACAACTAAAGGAGACTTATGAGGAAGCTAACTACATGAGGGGTCCCAATTGCCAATATTGGGGAGACGAAAGGTTCCAACAACCATAAAGGAACCCGGTCAACACTAGGGACCCCCACTCTATAGAGCTCCTGGACACCCGGAGAGAGACCAACGGAAGGATGATCTTCATCTTATCCTTGACGAAATGAGGCGGAATCATGCGGAGAATAAGGGAGCACTACATCATCTTACCGCAAGGTTTGGGGAGATGGATGTATGGAAGAAAAACATAGAGACCCAACTGGGTCAATTGGCAGCACAAATCCCTAGACCGTCCGAAACGTTCCCTAGGCAACCAACTACAAATCCTAAAGGGCAATCCGGGTCGGGCTACATCGTAGCCATTCAACTAAGAAGTGGCAAAAAAACTACAAAAGCCACAAACGGAAGCGGAGGAGAAAGTTGCAGATCCAAACGACATCGACAGACCAGTCAATGTCGAGTCAGAGGTCGATATCGACCCCATGGTCCACGTTGAGACCAATGCAGAGCACTCAGAGCCACAACCTCAGTCGAAATCGACCATTCCAGTCAATATTGAACAAACTTCAGTCGACATCAACACCCCGAAGGCCCCTTTGACCACCGTTGTGGCTTCTCCTCCAAAGAAGGTGTTGCCTTTCCCTTCCAAAGCATTGAAGGATCCCACTCAAGGTAAGTTTAGGTGTTTCCTAAAGATTCTCCAAGGTCTTAACATTACTATCACCCTTATAGAGGCCCTTAGCGAGATGCCCTCCTATGTTCGATTCCTCAAAGACATCCTTAGCAAGAAGCGGTCCATGGCAGAGATTGCAAAGGAGTGCTCAAAGATGGACTTCCAAGAGAATAAGAGCGATCCAGGGAAGTTTGCAATCACCGTGGGGATTGGCCAACATCGCTACAAGGCCCTATGTGACCTAGGGGCAAGCGTAAGTCTTATGCCTCTTTCTATTTGTCAAAGGGCGAACATCGGAGCACTTGAACCTGTGGATATGAAGCTCTATATGGCTGGTAACTCATTTGTTAGGCCCACATGTATAGTTGATGACATTCTGGTAAAGGTAGGTAAGTTCTTTGTGCCTACTAATTTCAATGTATTGGATATGCCTGAAGATCCAATTGTACCTATCATCCTTGGTAGGCCTTTCTTAGCTAATGCTGATGCCAATATCAATGTACGTCGAGGATTACTAACCTTTACTATAGGGAACGAAGTGATAGAGTTATCCTTCAACCCCATAATGAAGGAGGTCAATGGAATGGAGATCAAGTCAGTCTACACCAGCGTCATGGATTGCAAAGAACCGACGGAAAGGACCCTAACTCATCAGGAGGCCCTAGCCCTAGTTGCAGAAGATCTCACCGACGAGGACATTAAGGAGTTCCTGGCTACATGCACGAGTGATGAGGAGATCTTCGACGATGCTTTATCCATGGAGTTCGAAGAAGAAATCGAAATTGACCAGGAGAGGTAAACATCGACCATTCCAATCGATATCGAGTGCCCTCTGTCGACATCGACTCACTCAGTAAGTAAGGTTTGTTCTCCCTCTTTTACAGGCAATATCGAGGTACCCTTGTCGACTGCAGAGGTCAAAATCGACTAGTCTATATCGACTGCAGAGGTAGAAATCGACCAGTCCACATCGATAGAAGGGGTCGAAATCGACCAGGTCCCCTTGACATCGGACAACTCAGAAGCCGAAGTATGTGCTGAACTTTCACTCGATATCGACTATTCCTACTCGACCTTGACTTCTTTTCTGCAGGAATACTATGAAGAGTCCCAATCATGGTTGGCATCGCTCTATGCTTGGTCCATTCCAACTCCTATAGCTGATTTGGGAGCTTCAATCAAGATAATGAAGACAGATTACATAGGTGAGATCATGAAGGCGGAGGAGGTAGAGCCAATCCTTATTCCACAAGGACCTTCTCCGGTGCTGAAGCCTTTACCAGACACACTTAGGTATGAGTTTCTTGGTCCCAATTCTACTTTTCCTATGATTATCAATGCTATACTAACCACGCAGGAAGTAGACAAGCTTATGGAGGTGGTTCGCACTAATCAAAAGGAAATTGGGTACTTTCTTGAGGACATCAAAGGTATTTCACCCGCTACATGTATGCATAGAATACTCTTGAGGATATCAAAGGTATTTCACCCGACAGCGAATGGGTGAGCCCAGTCCATGTGGTGCCTAAGAAGGGTGGAATGACCGTTGAGGAGAATGAGAAGGGCGAGCTTGTACCAAAGCGAATCATAACTAGTTGGCGAATGTGCATTGACTATCGAAAGCTCAACAACGCCACTAGAAAGGATAACTTTCCCCTTCCATTCATTGAGCAGGTATTGGAAAGACTTGCTGAACATGATTACTTTTGTTACCTGGATGGATATTCTAGCTTTTGGTAGGTCCCTATTCATCCTGAGGTAGGTGACGAAGTCCTTGTTTTTAATTCTAGACTCCACTTATTTCCAGGGAAACTAAGGACAAGATGGAGCGGACCTTTCAAGGTTCATCAAATTTTCCCTCATGGAGCGGTGGAGTTACTTTGTGACGATGGTTCCACCTTTAAGGTAAATGGTCACCGGGTAAAGAAGTATTGTGACAAAGAAGACCCGGAAGAAGAGATTCGCGCCACCTTGGAGTTGAACTAGCTCAAAAAGGGAAGTATGTCGAGCTAGCGACTTAAACTCAAGCACTTCTGGGAGGCAACCCGTTCTTTTCTTTTTCTAAGATTTTTTTAGATTATTTTATTTTCTTTCTAGACTTTTCGTGGCTATTCTATCTAAAGTGAACCAGGAGATCGAGTTCCTCAGAAGAGAGGTCGATATCGACATTCTGAGTCGATATCGATGGCTGTCACCAAAGCTACAGGTTGACTACACACAGTCGACCCAGAAGGAGGGGTCAAAATCGACTTAACAGGTCGATATCTACTGGCCAACAGGAGAACAGGTCGAGCGGACCACATTGACTCGGAGAGTGAGGTCGATATCAACCACAGTGGTCGATATCGACTACAGTCGGAGGTAAGTTCCAGGCCAGTTATTCTTTTCTTTTTCCTTTTTTATTTTAGTTTTATTTCTCTTTAAATAAATCGATTTCGACAATCCCTCCCCTTTTACCCAGAAATCGACACCCTAGCCCTCCTTTCTCATCTCTCAGCCGCTTTACTCTCTCTCTCCTCTCTTTCTCTCTGTCCTGCCACCGCCGCCCCACTGTCACCCTCCTCGTTCTCTTCGCCGATCAGATCCGGCCTCCACAGACCAGATCCGGTGCCCTCATAGCCCAATGTCGACAGTCGCCATATCTTCTCTCTCTTCTCACTCTCTCGCCTCCTCTTTCTTTTTCTTGACAGTACCCCGCCTAGATCCCCCCAGAGCCGGCCTCCACCCATCGATTCTGGCCATATCCCACCAGATTCGGCCACTTTCGAAGCCCGGTGAGCCTCCAACAGCGCCAGCGACTCCATTACCGCACAGATCTACTTGATTTCGACACCATCGTCGATTTCGACTGCTATAGCAGCCTGACAATTTCTTGTTTTGATTTTTCCTTCAATCTCCCCTCTTTCCACCCGATTTTAGACACACTTCTGGTATGATTTCTTACTCTTTATCTTTATTTACAGTTGTATATTAATATTTGATGATTTTGGGTTGAAATTGCATATTGAGTGTTTTAGGGTTTGAATATTATTTGCGTGGGAAATTTAAATTGAATGTTTTAGGGCTCACATTAGATCTGATTTTTTTTATATGATGGGAAATATCTGAATTTCTATTAGGTTTGATAGTGTTAAATGTTCTAGAAATTGGGTTTATGAAATTTGATAAGTTTATCGAATTTCTTGAATTTTTTAGATAATCTTTATTTTTGATGGTTAAAAATTGGTTATTTATCTTTATGTTGATCATTAAAATTAGGATTGCAAGATATAACACTAAGATTAGCCAATGTTAATATTGCAAATTTTTAGGCGAGTTTCTAAACCTAAGTATGGGGTTCTTTATATTGTTTAAATACAGGGAATTATCTTTGGCATTGTTTTCTTCGCAGAAAATGGTGCGAGCCAAGACTGTTCCACAGGATTCTCTTCACACCGCGGATGAGCAACAGATGGCTCTAGCCACTGACCTGACTAGCCGAGCGCGCAGAGCCCGCTGGTACCACTACGCAGATATGGTCCAGTTGGGCTTCCACACAGGCGTCCAGGAGGCATTTGAGTATGTCTCCCTGGAGAGGTTGGTCGACGACTTGGAGGCCCATTACCCAGTTTTGATAGGGGAGTTTATGGCCACACTAGAGATCCCTGATCACGTCTCCTCCACCCGCCGAGTCACCTTCCAGCTCGACAACAGGCAGTTCAGGCTCACACTTGAGGAGATGAGCAACCTATTTGGGTTCGCTTATACTCCGGCACACTTCAGGGTCCAGGACCCTAACATCATCTGGAGCTATCTCTTGGGGATCCCATACCCTGCCCCCACCTACTCATTCACTACCAAGATCGCCAGCCCGCTATTCCGAGTCATCCTTCGCATCCTAGCGAGCACCATCTGGGCGCGACCTGAGCTCCACCGCCCCACGCACCGCGATACAGAGACGTTGCAGTGGATGCTGTTCGAGGATGAGCCCTTGCCTTTCATATACGCCTGGCTCCAGCATATACTGGAGCACCGTCGCACGACGAACACCAAGATCCTGGACGGCTGAATGGTGGCTGTCTTAGCCCAGGCCCTAGGCGTGCACGTTGAGAGGTATACTGCTTATGAGCTCACTTATCTTGATTCTACTGTATTGCAACAGGGAGGAGTGATAGCAGCAAGTCCGGTTGGATGGAGGCACCCCCAAACAGGGATGCCCCTCCGATATGACTACATGGATCTACTGTATGTCCTCGATTGGTACCAATCCTGGACTGGGCAGCCATATCACACAGACATAGATCCCACTGCTGACCTGATGTTTAAGAGGAGGCCTCTGCTCTAAAACCATGAGCCAGACCTGGAGGCCATGTCCTGGGAGGCTGATCCACACTCTGATGGATCCCAGCAGCCCCCAGCCTACCAGGGGGTGATGAAAACGGCGATAATGATGATGACGCCGCTGATGGTGCAGTTGGTGGTGGAGATGGCCCACAAGGGTCCCACGATATCTATGGTTTTTATGTAGATTGTGAACTTGTGATGAAATTGAGCACATATGATCCTAGGCTAAAAAGCAAATCCAACAAAAAATTGTCCTTGTGAGAATTTTGGCTTATAGGGAGAATATAAAAAATCCCTCTGCTTTCTTGAGTGAATTTACTCTTCCTATGCATCTCTAAATGTTGTGATAGTTATTCAAAGCCAATACATATATATGTTTATGTTTACGAGAATTAAATGACGGAGGTATCTTTTAAGCCATTTTTATCCTCTCTTTACCTACCCTGCATTATCTCTGCTTGAAGCCATAACATTAGCCTGAGCCTGAAATTGCAAACTCCACAAAATTATCCCTAGCCGAATTGAGCCTGACCCCCATTTGGGAATTGAGACATAGATTGGTTAGAATAATGCATTGTGGAAAGAAAGTGCATATTGTCTAGTTTTGAGCAAAGAAAATTATGGGATGGTACATATTTGCATGTTGTCATATTTTGTAAAAGGGTTTTTGGCTCACCATATAAATGCACATTTTCATATTTATTTATTAATTTCCGTGCAAAAAAAAATCCGAAAAAAATGTGGTTACATAGTGCATGAGCCAAATTATTCCTTAGTTATTAATTTTATACAAGTTCTATATTTTTGAGAGCATATTAGGGTTTGAAAGAAAGGTTGATGAGCATTATGGAAAGTAAGTTTGGTTGAGCATCATTGTAAGAGTTATGGTTTGGATGTAGTAGTGATAAAGTTTAGGAGTCTTGATTCCCGAATTTTATGAGCACCACATAGCCAAATAATTCCATACCTTCTATTTCATACCAAGCCCCATTACAACCCCGTCGAATGGAGTCTTCTTTGAACTCTTCCATTGAGCGAAAGTCCTCCTGATGGTTCTTATTGCATTTTCATAATTGGTTGCAAAGTGGATTCTTATAAATTGAAATATTTATGAGATTGTATATCGAATTGAGTTGAATGTTGATCTTCATAGCCTAAACACATGAGAGTTGAGTGCAAACACATTATCCTTGTGAGGTTGGATCAAAATTGCATATGCCTATGGATCGCTCAAATATGTGCTATAACGTTAAATTCACTTGCTTTGCTTTGCTACCGCTTATGATGTTGCTTTTGACAAGGGCGAAGACTTGAAGGGTGTGTTGTAGGTAGTGGTTATTGCTTGGTTATTGCTTGAGGACAAGCAAGTCTAAGTATGGGGTATTTTGATGTACATTTTGTACCCTTTTTATTCACAAGTTTTGACTTCATATTCCATTCGATTCCCAAAAATAAATGTTGAAAATAATGCAAATTTGTGTAGAATGAGCTAACGTGCAAGAAATAGAGTCTGCATAAGTTTTGGTCTAAATATGTAGGAATTGGAGTGGAATCGGAGTCAAAACGAAGAAGCCAAGTGAAGCTGAGAAGAGGTCGATATCGACAGGACTGGTCGATATCGACTACAGACATCGACACAGACTCTGAGTGTCGAGATAGACCACATAGACCAATCAAGAAGGACACTCGATATCGACTACCTGAGGTCGATATCGACTTGACACCAGAAATCAAGTGGAGAAGAACCCGTCGAGCAGAAACAGAGAGGTCGATATCGACTACTCTGATCGATATCGAATAGACTTCCACACGGGTTAAACGCGCTTTTCGAGACGCGGATAGGGAATCTTGTCAACTAAAGCCCGAATTATCTTGTAATATTAGATAAATTACTGTTGTAAGAGGGAGGTGTGGGATTCAAATCATTCAAATATAATTCACAACTATGCTATTCCCTGTCCCAAACAAATAATACAAGAATCCCTCCCAATGTAGTAGTAGGGTAATTCAGGATCGAATCCACGAGGAGGTATGTTAGCGCTTTCCTTGTTGCAATCACGATCAAGCTTTCAACCTCAGAAGACACTCGATATCGATGTGTCTGTTCGATATCGACCTCGGTTCTGGTCGATTTCCGGTAGAGTTCCTGCAGAAGACAAAAGCAGCAAAGTCGACATCGAGATAGATTGTAAAGGTCGATATCGAGGTCTAACGTCGATATCGATGTGTCTGGTCGATATCGACCTCAATTCTGGTCGATTTCCGGTAGAGTTCCTACAGAAGACAAAAGCAGCAAAGTCGACATCGAGACAGACCTCGATATCGACGTTAGACCTCGATATCGACCTTTACAGTCGATTCCGATATTTGTCACAAAAACTGTAATTCGTAACCAATTGTCGGAAAAGAGTCCGAAGAATGTAGAATGGTAAAGAAGGATGATCAGAAAGCAAAACTAAACTTTTTATATGAATTCAATTAATTAAAAAGCTTCCAAAGTCAAGGTTTCATGCCACAATGATAACAATGCAAGTATGATGCTAAAGTTATGAAATTTAATGCCTTTCCGTCAAATAACTTTCATTACCAACACTTAGGTGATTAGAGGCTCTCGCATAGTTTCTAAGAGTTACTATCCAATTCATGAGAAATTCAAGTTCACAATATGAGTGGCTTTTGCTTCAATAATGCAAATAATGAATCTCCCTAACTTTCGCAAGGAATCATGCATAGGATAGAAGACGGAATCGCATAAAAGTCATACCTTTGATGCACTTACCCTACATCGCTATCGTCGGGCTCACCCCGACCCTAGAAGTGGGTTGACTACTCGCTTCTCATCATGCACATCATCATCATCATTGAAAGAAAACTACTTTCAATTAAACTATGAAAGAAATTACAATCGAACAAGCCAAATCTCCGCTGTCGCTTCCACCAACTCACTCGGCCTCCTCTCTCTCTCTCTCTACAAATTCTCTCTATTGAAAACTGAATTATCTGCGTGTGAGGATCTCATTGAATGACTAAACTCAGCCCTAATGGCCTCTAGATATAGATATCGAACTTTTATATCCAAAGACTCGAAACTTTATCTTTATTCTCTAAGATAAAACTTAAATAAAGTAAAAACTAAAAATTCAATGGTAAATCAGCTCATATGATAGCTCTGGTGTTGAAGATAGGAAATCTCGACTTTTGGATAGACGTGCAAGCTTCGGATAGAATTCTATCAAAATCTGAGTCGGATTCATCAGCAGGCATGGTCGATGTCGACCTTCAGACATCGATATCGACCTCTGTGAAACTCTATCTCGAGCTCTCCTTCTCCTACTCGGATTGGCACTCGACTTCTATCTTTTAGCTCGATCTGGGCACTCGATATCGACCTTCCATCCTCGATATCGACCTCTTTGGTGTCGACATGCTCTGTTTCATTTCTTGCTCGATTCCTATGTCTCTGCTGCACTCGATGTCGAGGTCCCCAGTCGATTTTGACCTCTTCAGAAGACTTCAAGTTCTTTTTCTGCTCTTCCAAATCTGTCCATTTTTATCCTGTTTTCTGCGAAATCACATAGAAACTCGTGCAGACCCATATATTTGATATTTAAGCGTAAACTACACTAATCCCATGTTTTTCCAGTATTATGCATGCAAAATAATGATAAAATGGACTTATATGTGCATAGAAAATATGGCAATTTGCGCGCACATCAATTACAACTTAAGGTTATTTGTTTTTTATCCTAAAGGTTTATTCAGTTGTTTTAAATTTTTACCAAAATAAAAGATCTATCCTACTTGTTGGGATAGAGTTTAGATAGAAGATAGGAGATACTATCCTTGGATAGCAAGGATTAGTAGCCTATAAATAAAGCCCTAGGGGGATGGTTTTTATTCATTCAAGCAAGAAAGACACAATAGCATTAAGCAATAAAGTTAGAGTTTTAGGTTTTGAGCTTTAGAGTTTCGGCGCTTGCGATAGTTGGCGTTGAGATTGTAAAGATTCAAGTTTCTTCATCAATGCAAGTTTATTTCCATTAAATTTCAAGCATGTCTTCTTTTAACATGAGCGAGTAGTCGTCCTTTCTTCTAGGGTCGGGGTGAGCCCGACGATAGCCATGGTGGTAAGGTTTGTATGTCGCTAAAGAAGTTATCTTTTATCCCGCTCTACCTTGTGCTTCATCTTTAAATGCGAATTTAAGGAACTCATTTTGTGAAACTTGGGTAGTAATTATGGTTTCTATTCGAAAGACTATAAACTCATTTATGACAAAGATAGACGCAAATTAGGTTAATTTATTGCAAGATATCTTTTCCTATTTGCCGGTTTAGGTGAAAGCCTTCTCCTTTATGATAAAAGCATGCATCTTTAGAGAATTCCTACTTCTACTATCATGGTTGTCATCGCGGTAATCCCTGCATTTGGAAGATCTTTTCTTTATTAGTTTACATCCTTATTGCCTGTCGTTCGTTGAGTTATCGAAAAACCCCACACCCTTGTTTTATTGGTGTTCATTGCTCCTTTTCCATCCTTCTTTCTTCGGCCTTTCTTCGCCGACAAAAACTAACTTTTCTGCAGGAACAAGTAGATATCGACCAACACAGTCGACATCGACCACAATGCCCAGATCGAAGATCTTTTGTGTCAATCTAGATCTCCCTGCATGAATCAGCTGAGGTCGATTTCAAGTCACCTACTCGATATCGACCACCTTGTGTCGACTGTCAGTCTTCTGAGACAGTCGATTTGTGCTACTGACATCGATATCGACCACCCTAGTTGATATCGACTGCTCGTTTTTGTCTCTGCAGGTTTTCTGTTGCAGAAGGAATAGACAGCCAAGGTCGACGTCGAGTGCTGTGCTCGAGATCAAGGCTTCTGGTTGATATTAAGAACGTGCTTTTAGACTCTACTAGGATCCCGCTGACTCGGTTCCTCGTGGATCAAACCTGATTCCCTACTACTATAGTGGGTAGTCTTGAATTTATTTAAAGAGGGCAAGAGTTGCATTATTTTATATTTTCTTATATGTTTCGATTCAATTCTCCCCACGTCACTAGCCATATCCGACATACCCACAAGAAGGGACGGACCTCTCGTGCAGCTCAGGCTCAGCCTAGCGACACACGACTCTGCTATCAAGCAGTGTGTGGCACCCGTGTAAAAACGAATACTCAAGCACTCATCACGGAGAAATATAGTACATGAGGTACTCGGAGCGGATCGATCCTCTACTCTCATTTGAAAGATGCAGAGCGGTGGGGGCAATGCAGAACCAGATCCTCCAAAAGTCTGTGCTCGATCAATAGTGGACCCAAATGGTTCGGCTGATGACGATCCTCTAACTACCCTGGACCCAGATGGTCCACGACCTACTCTACCTGAGCGTCGGCCTCGACCTTCGGATCTGCCTCTAGTCGATGAGTCGCATCTCCCTTGTTCGAGAGAATAAGTTAGAAGTGAGAGACGGGGAGTGGCGGGAAGTCTTGGTGCAACTGTAGCTAGTGGGGTCCTACCACCCTGAGGACAAAGAGTAGCTCTGTGTCCTGTAACTTCACAAGTATAGCATCTGATGGCTATATCTAGACACGTGATGCTCAAAACACTAATCTGTCGTCTATCGGCTTATGGTATTGGTGGTGGTGGAGCTCTTGGTGGTCCTCCTCTAAATCCTCCATGAAAAACTCCTCGGTGTCGTACGTACACTCTATTGTCCGGTGGCCTCGACCTCTTCGCCTCAGGGCGAGTTGGAGCGTAATCAGTCTCGAAGAGAATCCTCTGCTGGTTGTATAGAATTATAACCTCCAGAAATTAGTCAAATGATATAGCTCCTAAGCTTGAAGCGTGAAGAAGAACTATAAGTGGTAGTCTCATGGATAGCATCCTAATGCGACTCTCGTTTGTGACACAGAGGTGAGCATAGTAGATCATCTCCCTCTTGAACTGACATATGATCTCGAATATAGAACGCAAAGGGTCATAAGTCCTGTGCATGAAGGTGACCTCTCGGGCAGTCTGGGTCGCAGGTGGACAATACTCTCAAAGCAGCAAAGCATGGAAGTCCTCAAAGCTCCACTCAGCTCGGTCCGCCTTATAGACGGACCATCGGTCAAAGGCGTCCTTCCGCAGAAGTCCTGCGGACATCCTTTGACACTCGAAAGTAGGAGCGCCAATGAAGTAAAAAATGATGTCTATCTGTTTAAGCCAAGCTTCGATGTCCTCTCCTGTCGTTACAAGGAAGTGGGGCGGGTCGCAATGTCCTAGTGCTCGTACCCAGTCGATACGCTTCTCTGGGTGCGCACCCACGATGACGGGCTCAATTGGCTGTCTGATGGAGATCTAAACCTCCGGTCTAGTTGGCTGCTCAACGGGAATCTGATCCTCTGGTGGAGGGTCTCTGATATGTCCTCTCAGTATCTCGATCAGTGTCGCTCGGTCCATCTATCCAAGTATGGCCTCTGGCTGATGAGCCAGAATCTCTGCTCCCTTGAGGGCGTGAACCCCATCGTCCCTCTCATCCGCCATAGCTCAATGAGGTCGTCCTCGACCCCTACGACCTAGGCCCCCACCCCCAACTAGCCCACGATGCTTGTCGACCATAACTGCTACATATTCGCGGATTAGTTTAATACCCAACATAAAAGCACTCAACGAGAATTATAATGATCCCCTTCGAGGGGGATCGCCCTCGGGCCCAGTTTATATATACACACAAGCTATTTAGAAGCCACTCTTCGAGGAGCGACTGATTAGAAGGTGCAACTACCTCCCAATCTCCATGTCCTACCCCTCTACTCCAACCACCACGATGCAAACTCTTTGGAGTCTTCTAGGCCCATTTGTAAAGTTCAAGCTAAGTTTCGCCAACCCATCTCTAAAGTTTAAGCTAAGTTTTGCCAAGCTGAGTCCTTTTATACTAGCCATATTAAATTCATTTTGCCCTTTTAAAACTTTGTTAAAATCATTTGAAATTCATGGGCAGCCTTTAAAACATACGTTCGACCCTTTGGTACCCCAATTGCACAAACTTGCTCTGATACCAACTTTCTAACGACCCAAATATAAATATTCGGGTTACGTTTCGAAGGTTGGATACCTTCGTTTGGATCTTACAATCTAGTTACGGGTCGAGATTTCAAAACCTCCGATGAGAGCGTTTTAATGTGAGGATTTCGAACCCTAAATCAATCGTAGGGTTGTTGGGTACCCTTAACCTGTACTATGAGTCTACATCGCTAAAATTTGTTTGAGTAGAAAAGCGAAAACAGCAAGTAGAGTACAACTTGCCACGGCGAGGCCGGGTCAAAACCATAACATGAAATCTCACATATGTGAAATACTTTAAGCCGAGTGATAGGGTGAGCTCGATTCGATCACTGGAGCAAATCCCCGCCATAGAAGCATGAAGCACTTATAATATGCAAACAAACCTAAAAAAATATGTGTAGGGCATGGGATCAGACCAAGGCCCTATTTGCAGTCTATTCCCACAAGTAGGCATACGCTATACTTAATAAAGATGCTTCTAATGAAGTACGAAATATTTAAACACTTAAGCATGCTAACAGTGTATATATATGCAGAAATACGATAATTGGCCGAAAGAATGCCAAATGGCATATCCCTCTCCTACCTCCACCCCCTTCCAGTTAGGTTGGACACTGGCCAGCTTGTGCTATAACAAAGCAATCGCCATCTGCAGATGGTACATGTGCGCATCAATAGTCTCGTAATCATGCTCATATGGTGAATCGATCCCGTAAGCTCAACTCTAATTAGACTCGATGAAGGACAAGCTCGATGGGATTAGGCCATCTTATGACCCTAGCAACGACTCTAGGACACACAAATCATGACCGTTCTTTTTTCATACGCATAAAGTAAACAAATGCTCAATCAAGTTGAAACCTAAGCTTGATACTACATGGCATGCTTCAATACTTATGCAACACCTAGTATGTCATACAACTACATGTAGGAGGGTGTGTTTGATCAGTCTGAGTAAGTTCATAAAGGAACTTACCTGAAAAGCTGAACAACAAAGTGTAGCATAAGCAGAATCCACTCAATCCACACAATCAACAAGCATCTGTGATATTAATATGGAAGCGATAAGGTACAAGACTTCTAGTCACACACATACAAGGACAAAGTCCCAAAACCATTTCCAAAACCAATATGAAATTCAACCATTTCAAATCATTCTAAAAAACGTCAGAAGTCAAATCATCAGAATAAGCCAATTCCATAATACTCAAGTCCGTTTCCATTTCCAATTATCCATCATTTAATCTAGTTTAAGAATCCCGACACTTGAATCAAATGCTTTCAAAACATTTTCCAAGCATTCAATCCGACATTTCAAATTCCGTCAAAATACCCTTTTTAATTGTTAAAATAATATTCCAAAATCCAATTTTCTAAAATCAACCTCAACTCAGACCCGACTAAAAAGGATCGAAACCAAAAACCAACAAATCAATCCAAAGGATCAAGGAGCAGCTACGCCTAAGCTTCAGGGCCCGTCACGGCCGCAAAAGCAATCCAAGTGCTCTCGCGAGAAGGGAGCTCTCACTGGCCGCGAAAATCAGATTTCGCCGTGGTGAAACCCGCAGTCGTGGCCGTGAGAGGTGCCTTCTTCCTTCCTCTGATTTGTTCTAACTCGCCGTGGCGACCATGGTTTCGCCGCGGCGAGATTCAAACTTGTTTGCTCATTTTTGCTTCAAATCACATTCGTTTTGCCTCGATTTAAATCCATTTTAACCCCAACTTGTTTCAAAACATTTCTAATACAAAATTGACACCAAACTACCATATATGACTCCAATGAGGACTAGAAGGAAGAGTGGAAGAGGGATTACCCAAGGTTTCTTTGAAGCTTTCCTTCAAGCCTTCAATGGTGGTCTTTGGAGCTCCGATCCAATGAGATTTTGCTATGAAAAGGCTTAGGAGGGATAGATCTTGGTTAAAAGAGGAAGATATAAGCTCGAATCCACTTTACAATGAGTTAGAACTGACATTTCTTGACCTTGGAAGGTAGAGGTGAGAGTGAGAAACAAGTGAGAACAAATGGGGAAGGGAAACTCATGACAGTGAGGATGAACTCGTGGCGGCGAAGATGAACTCACGGTGGCGAAAAGGGCAGAAACTTGGGTTTTCCATGGAACTTGCTTTCTGACTCAAATTTTTGGGTTAGATTTTTTAGAGGAGGTCTTCTAAAGGGTGTTTTAGGGTTCTTTGGTGAGGAGAAATAAGAAATGAAGGGTGGAGGGTGAGGGAGACTAATTGAAGAGATGGAATGTTAAAAACTTTGGATTTTAGAGTTTGATTTTTGAATGGATGATGAAGAGAGAGAGAATGGAGGCTGAGATACATATTTTATGATGATTTTATTGGAATTTTGGGGATGGATTGATGTGCGCGCAAATTTCCATAATTTTCTATGCACATTTATATCCATTTTATCGTTATTTGCATTCATATTAGTGGGGAAAACATAAGATTAGTGTAGTTTATGCTTAATTGTCAAATATAGAGGTCTACACGAGTTTTTATGTTATTTCACAAAAATCGAGACGGAAATAGACGGAATATGGACAGGAGAAGAAGAGCAGAAACAGAACTCGAAGTCTACTGAGAGTTCGAAATCGATGATGAACCTCGACATCGAGTGAAATAGAGCACCTGGAATCGAGTAGAGGAGAAACAGTGCATGTCGACACAAAAGAGGTCGATATCGATGTCTGAGGGTCGATATCGAGTGGCTTGCATCGAGGTTATTAATAGAATTTGAATGCCAATCCGAGGTCGAGAAGGACTTCTCGAGATAAGATAATGAGAGGTCGATATCGAGGTCTGATGTTCGATATCGATGTTGCTATAGAAAAGTTTCGACTCAATTGTTGAAAAAATTCTATCCGAAGTGTTCAAGATAATCCTAAAGTCGAGGTCTTCTATCTTCTACTACCAGACTTATGAAGTTATGAGTTTTACCTAAGTAATTTAGTTGTTTTACTTTATTAAGTTTTATCTTAGGGAATAAAGATAGGTTTTCGAATCCTTGGATAGTGGGGTTTGAGATCTATAATTAGAGGCCATTAAGGCTGAGTTAGGATCATTCAAGGACATTCAATAATAGCAAGAGTTTTAGTAGTCACGTAGAGATTTAGTAGAGAGTGAGAGAGAGGCCGAGTGGGGTGGTGAAGCGAGAGTGGAGTGGCTTTTTTCGGTTGTACTTTCTCTTTTGCAATTTCAATACAAAGTAGTTTCTTTTACATGATGATGATGAGTTCAATGATGAAGCGCGAGTAGTCAACCCACTTCTAGGGTTGGGGTGAGCCCGACGATAGCAATGTAGGGTAAGTGCATCAAATGTATGATTTTTATGCGATTCTGTTATCTATCCTATGCATGATCCTTTGCGAAAGTTGAGGAGATTCATTCTTTGCATTATTGAAGTGAAAGCCACTCATACTGTGAACTTGGATTACTCATAATAACTCTTAGGTTTTATGTGAGAGCCTCTAATCAGCTAAAAGTTGGTAACGAAAGTTATTTGACGGAAAGACATTAAATTTCATAAATTTAGCATAAAACCTGCATGATTATCGTTGTGACATGAATCCCCGACTTTGGAAGCTTTTACTTTATTGAATTAATATAAAAAGTTTGTGTTTTTATTTCTGTCCATCTTTCCTACACCATTCTACGTTATTCGGACTTCTTTTCCGACAAATTGGTTACGTACACAGTTACTGTTGTTGACATCGAAATCGACTGGCAAGGTCGATATTGAGCACTTACATCGATATCGAGGTCCATCTCGACGTCGACTGCTTTGCTGTTGTCTTCTGTAGGAAACTCATTGGAAATCGACCAGAACTGAGGTCGATATCGACCAAAAAGCTCGATATCGAGTGTCTCCTGGAGTCAAAAGCTTGATCGTGATTGCAACTTAGGAAGCGCTGACATACCTCCTCGTGCATTCGATCCTGAATTAACCTACCAATACATCGGGAGGGATTCTTGTATTTTATTTACTTGGATAAGGGAGTTAGCTTAGTTTGAATTTGAATATTTTATATTTGAGTGAATCACCTCCCCCTAACGATCAAATTGGGTCCGTTGCCGGGGAGGCAATCAATCGCCACCTAAGTTTTCTCACGATCTTTCTTTTAGTGCTTATTTTGCAGGTTTATGCGATGCTCTGATTGCGAACCTATTCTAGAGAGTCTTGATGAGCCTGAACGTTTCTTCCATCTTCGCAAAAGAGCTATTCAAATCATGGTGGACAATGAGACGCAGGCTAAGACCATTGAGCGGTTGAGAAAAGAAATTGAGGATCATAACGCTACAATCGTTGCTGAAAGGGCTGCCGCTGCTGCATAGCGAGCCTGTGCTGATAGAGAGGAGGATGGGCGCAAACAAGCCCAAGAGCGGCTCAATTAGTATCCACAGACAGCGATGCAATACATGCATCCCCCGCTACATGTTCTTGAATCTGCTATTTTAATTCCTTCATCTAATTATGAAATAAAAATAAACTTCCTATCTAAAATAAAAAGAAACACTTTTGAAGGAAGACCTAATGAATGCCCCTCGCAACATATCTCTACTTTCATGGATTTGTGTGAAACTATTGCTGATGGTGTAAATTTAGAGTATGTGAGACTGGAGTCTTTTCGATGGTCTTTGGCAGGGAAGGTGTTACAATGGCTAGAGAGTTTGGCTCCACGCTCGCTGAGGACATGGGCAGAGGTGAAGGATGCAGTCCTAAACAAGTTCTTTCCTCCATCTAAAACGGCGATGCTGCGACAAAGGATCAGAACTTTCAAACAAAAGCCAGGTGAGACATTGGCACAGGCGTGGGAGCGCTTTAAGGACTTGCTGAGATCATGCCCTACGCATGGGCAACTACCATATGTCATCCAAGAGATCTTCTACAACTCCCTTGATGTGCCAAATAAGGAGAGAATCAACTCATACACCTCCTATCGGTACATTGAGCTCACACCAATGGAGGTCTGGGATATAATTGAGAGGCTGGTGAATTTCGATAACACCTATGGGACTGTTGCGGCCTATGACCCAAGGCCTGCACATTTATGCCACTTTATGAGCCTCCAAAGGAGATAGATCCTGATGTGCGACAACAATTCCACAACGATCAAACAAGCCGCCTTCAAAAGCAAGTAAGGTTCCTGAGCAACAATCAACCTTGTCAGGAATGTGACTCAACAAGGCATAACACTAGTGCCTGTCCACATCTTGAGCAATTATCTATGGCGAAACAACATGATGAAGCCAAGTGGATGAGAGGCCCCTATGGAGGGGGCAATCAGCAATATTGGGGAGATCAACAATTCTATCAACAGAGGGACCCCCCACCATATAGAGCACCAGGGCACCCTGAGCGGAAAACAAGGAAGGATGAGCTACAGATCATTCTTGATGAGATGCGGAGTAACCACGCTGAGTTCAAAGAAGCCAATAACTCCGTTCATACTCAGCTGCAGGGCATCAACTCTAGACTTGGGGAGATAGACGTTTGGAAGCGCAATATTGAGAACCAAATGGGTCAATTGGCTGAATCAATACACAAACCGTTAGGATCGCTGCTTGGATCAACTATTCCCAACCAAAAGGGCAAGACTACTGGACAGTTAGTGACCATGAACTTAAGGAGTGGGTGTCAAGTACAAACGCTAGAGCAAAAAGCGGAGGAGAAGGCCCCAGAACAGACGTCGATATCGACCCCCCTGTCGATATCGACCAAGGTGATGTCGATGTCGACGATACTCAAGTCGATGTCGACACTGCTGCTGAATCACCATAGAAATCGACTCCTCCAAGTGATACCGACCCCCATCCAGTCGATGTCGACCTAACTCAAGCCGTAGGGAAGAAAAAGGTGTTGCCATTCCCATCAAAGAAAGTGATTAAGGACCCGGCGGAAAAAAAGTTTCAGCGATTCGTAAAGATGCTTCAAATTCACCGAAGCACTTAATGAGATGCCATCATATGTGAGGTTCCTTAAGGACATATTAGGTAAGAAGTGATCAATTGCTGAGTTGTAGAGGAGTGCAATAGATTGGAACTACCATAGAAGCGGGCGGACCCAGGTAAGTTTTCTATCGCTATAGGCTTAGGTCGATATCGCTTTAATGCTTTAGTTGATTTGGGCGCTAGCGTTAGCATGATACCACTAACCATATGGCATAAGATAAAGATAGGTCCCCTGGTGCCCGTGGATGCAAAGTTATACATGGCGAACAATGCGGTAGTGATTCCAACAGGGATGGTAGAGGATGTGCCAGTGCAAGTAGGTAAGTTCTTTGTCCCGACTGATTTCTTAGTTGTTGATATGGTAGAGGACCCTGCTTATCCCATTATTTGAGGTTGGTCATTCTTAGCAACCGTCGATGCCAACATAAGCATGAAGAAAGGATTGCTCTCATTCACCATTAGTGACGAAGTGATAGAGTACGCCTTCAACAAGACGGTGAGGAATAATGAAGGGCCAATGGAGATAAAGGCCATCAATGGTGTCTACATCACATGCGGGGAAGAAAAGGTAAGGAGTATGACACCGGAAGAGCTTGAAAAGAGGTCCATAGAAGCCCATGTGGAGGAGGTCGTGGCAATCTTGAGTGAAGGAGCCAGAAAGAACATCGAAATCGACCCAGGTAAGTCGATATGAACTAAAAAAGTTCAAGATTCTGTGCCAGGTTATAAGTATGGGGTCGACGGAGGAGAAGGAACATCGAAATCGAGCATAGGGGTCCATATCGATCATAACCTGAAGCCAAAATCGACTGCCCTAGAAGGTAAAAAAGAAGAGAAGACATCGATATCGAGCATAGAAGGTCGAAATCAACCTGGTCATATCGAGCAGAACAACTCCAAATCGACTAAACCTTCAGGAGCACAACAGAGCTCGATATTGAGTACTGATGATCGATATCGACCTGACCCACTGACAGAAGAGAAGGTAAGCCAAGGTACGGATTCCTTTTTTTCCATCTCAAATAAAGATTTATCATTATTTGGAAGAGGTTTGCCTTGGTATGTGCGCTTGTGTAGGGTATCCAATGATGATTCGAGCCATTATGAAGTAGGAGATAAGGTGTATTTCTCCAAATCAAAAGAGCATTGGTTCCCTAGTAGATTCAAAGACAAGAGGATGGGACCATTCACGGTGAATCAAATCCATCCAGGCGGGATGCAACTGAGAGATAAGAAAGGAGTGTTGTTTGAGACCCAAGCCACATGGGCTCTTCAGATGCCACCTTGAGAGCGTGAAAGGAAAAAGTCGGCCTAGCGACTTTAAAGTCTAAGCTTGTAACGAAGACAATTAGTTTTCAGTTTTGGACATCTTTTGGTTTTGTTTTGAGACATTAGACATTATGCATGTTTGGTTTTGGTTTTATTTTTTTAACAAATTGCAGGAAAGGAGACAGAAACAGACATCGAAATCGAGTGGTAAGCTCGATATCGACCTTAAGGTCGATTCAGAGGAGCTTGTGGTCGAGGCCGGATCACCCTGAAGCTTGAACCAGAAATCGATGAAACTAGTCGATATTGACTGGTATGCTCGATATCGACCACCACTGCAGACAACTTCGTTTCCTGAAATTTTTGACGTTTTAGTAAGTTTCTTTCTTAACCCTAGTTCAAATACAGTGAGGACACTGTAATCTTTAAGTATGGGGTGGGGGAAAGGCTTACTTATATATTTTAGCATATTTTAAAATTTTTCATAAGTTATTGCATAGTTTTTACATGTTCATGCATGTTCATACACAGTTAGTCAAATTTATCTTTAGGCATTGCATATTTATCTTTTAACATATTTATATTTTCGAAAAAATAAAGAAAAGGGAGAAAAATGACCCCCATCAAAAAAATGTGAAAAAATAAAGAAAAGAGTCATGGAAGCATATAAGGAACTCGACGATGCAAAAGTAGATTCATTAGAGATATAACATGAAATTGCCTAGTTAAGGGAAGTCACAATGAAGTGCAATTTTTAGAGAAAACCATGAAAGAGGTAAAATTTGAAGTTGCTTTTGACATGTGCATGATAAGTTGATGGATGACTTTTTATATTTTCCATACATGTGCTCAAAGTCATATCCTAGCCTTACCTATGCATGTTTGCAAAAGTCACAAGCCATATATGATCCTCATATCAGTATTGCTCCACATATAGTACATATTGCCCATTTTTTATACCTTATACCCTATCTGGGGACAAGTTTGAGAATGGATGTTATTTTTGGAGTTGTTATATGGATTTTGTGCATATTATTATTGAAGTGGTTGGCAAAAATGAAAGAAAATTTTGAATTATGGAAAATTTAATGAGTGAGAAAAAATCCGATCACCTCAAGAGATAAAGGTAGGTCGACCCTGCTCGTTGAGATGTTAGTTCGGCAAGATGGGACACAAGGTGAGGAGTCCGAAGTACCAAGTATCCGGGGCCTTTCATGACACCCATCGCGAGAAGGCAGTACTAAGGTTAGAGAGGTAAAAGCATTATAGTGAAAAAAGCATTTTCATGGCAAAAAATTAGCCCACCTTTAGCCTTTTACCAATCTACTTCTCATAAGCTTGCAAAAGTCCTCTTGATTATTAATGCTATGTTGCGAAATTGTTTTTATGCACATAAACCTCCTTTTGTGAGTATGATGTTGCTTTTATTCACAAGCATGGATTTGGTTGACATTAGTACCTTTTCGAGGATGGCAATTGAGTGTAGGGACATATGAGAATGAATCTATGATGTTGAGGGTTTACTTTCTTCCCCTGAATGACCATTAAAAGTATTGGTTGAGGACAAGCAAGCTTAAGTCCGGGGTGTTTGATGTGCGCGCAAATTGCCATATTTTCTATGCACATTTATGTCCATTTTATCGTTATTTGCATTCATATTAGTGGGGAAAACATAAGATTAGTGTAGTTTATGTTTAATTGTCAAATATAGAGGTCTACACGAGTTTTTATGCTGTTTTGCAGAAATCGAGACAGAAATGGAAGGAATATGGACAAGAGAAGAAGAGCGGAAACAGAATTAATCTCCGGATCTATGCTTATTTTCAACTCCCCGATTCGAAGTCTACTGAGAGGTCGAAATCGATGATGAATCTCGACATCGAGTGAAACAGAGCACCAGGAATCGAGGAGAGGAGAAACAGAGCATCTCGACACAGAAGAGGTCGATATCGTTGTCTAAGGGTCGATATTGAGTGGCCTGAATCGAGGTTATTGATAGAAGTTGAGTGCCAATCCGAGGTCGAGAAGGATGAAGTTAGGGGGATGTTGATTCTGCTCAGATATAAAATATTCATATAAAACTAAGCTAACTCCCTTATCCAAGAAAATAAAATACAAGAATCCCTCCCGATGTAGTGGTAGGGTAATTCAGGATCGAATCCACGAGGAGGTATGTCAGCGTTTCCTATGTTGCAATCACGATCAATCTTTCGACTCCAGGAGACACTCGATATCGAAGTGTCTGGTCGATATCGACCTCAGTTCTAGTCGATTTCCAGTGAGTTTCCTGCAGAAGACAAAAGCAAAGTAGTCGACGTCGAGATGGACCTCGATATCGATGTTAGTGCTCGATATCGACCCTGCTAATCGATTTCGATGTCAGCAACAGAAACTGTAATACGAACCTAATGTGTTGGAAAAGAAATCTGAAGAGCGTAGAGTGGTTATGGAAAGATGGACAGAAATAAAAACTCAAACTTTTTATGAAAATCAATAAACTAAAAGCTTCCAAGGTCTGGGATTCATGCCACAACGATATTCATGCAAGTATGATGCTAAAGTTATGAAATTTAATTTCTTTCCGTCAAATAACTTTCGTTGCCAACTTTTCGGTGATTAGAGGCTCTCGCATAAAACCTAAGAGTTACTATCCAATTCATGAGTAATCCAAGTTCACAATATGATTGTCTTTCGCTTCAATAATGCAAACAATGAATCTCCCTAACTTTTGGAAAGGACCATGCATAGGATAGAAGACAGAATCGCATAAAAATCATACCTTTGATGCACTTACCCTACATTGCTATCGTCGGGCTCACCCCGACCCTAGAAGTGGGTTGACTACTCGTGCTTCATCCTTGAACTCATCATCATTGTCGAAAAGAAACTAGTTTGTATTGAAATTGCAAAAGAGAAAGTACACCGAACAAAACCACTCCGCTCTCGCTTCCACACAACTCCACTTGACCCCTCTCTCTCTCTAACTATTCTATGCGTTGTATGACTAAAACTTGCTGTAATTGAATTTGTGTGTATGATTAAACTCAGCCCTAATGGCCTCTAATTATAGATCTCAAACCTCGCTATCCAAGGATTCGAAAACCTATCTTTATTCTCTAAGATAAAACTTAATAAAGGTAAAACCTAAAAATTCCAGGGTAAATACATAAAGTGATAAGTCTGGTGCTTAATGATAGAAGATCTCGACTTTAGGATTATCTCGAACGCTTCGGATAGAATTCTATCAAAAACTGAGTCGAATCTTTCCTGCAGCAACATTGATATCGACCTTGGGACCTCGATATCGACCTTCTCTATATCTATCTCTAGCAATCCTTCTCTATCTCGGATTGGCTCTCGACTTATATCAATATCATCAATTCAGGCCACTCGATATCGACCTTCAGACATCGATATCGACCCCTTCTGTGTCGACATCCTCTGTTTCTCCTTTGCTCGATTCCTGGTTGCTCTGTTTCACTCGATGTCGAGGTTCATCATCAATTTCGACCCCTCAGTAGACTTCGAGTTATTTTTTCGCTCTTCTTCTCTTGTCCAAATTTCGTCCATTTTTGCCTCGATTTCTGCAAAATCACATAAAAACTCGTGTAGACCTCTATATTTGACAATTATGCATAAACTACACTAATCTTATGTTTTCCTCGCTAATATGCATGCAAATAACGTCAAAAATGGAGATAAATGTGCATAAAAAAATGGCAATTTGCACACACATCAAACACCCCAGACTTAAGCTTGCTTGTCCTCAACCAATACTTTTAATGGTCATTCAGGGGAAGAAAGTAAACCATCAACATCATAGATTCATTCTCATATGTCCCTACACTCAATTGCCATCCTCAAAAAGGTACTAATGTCAACCAAATCCATGCCTGTGAATAAAAGCAACATCATACTCACAAAAGGAGGTTTATGTGCATAAACCAATTTCGCAACATAGCATTGATAATCAAGAGGTCTTATGCAAGCTTATGAGAAGTAGATTGGTAAAAGGCTAAAGGTGGGCTAATTTTTGGCCATGTGGTGCTAAATCCGGGGAAATCAACTTTCTTTCCAAAACATTCCACATTCCTTCTTCATAATGTTTCTCACCTTTCACTCATCGCTCGATGCTTTTTTCACTATAATGCTTTTACCTCTCTAACCTTAGTACTGCCTTCTCGCGAGTCGCAAACATGGGTGTCATGAATGGCCCTGGATACTTAGTACTTCGGACTCCTCACCTTTTGTCCCATCTCGCTGAACTAACATCTCAACGAGTAGGGTCGACCTACCTTTATCTCCTGAGGTGATCGGATTTTTTCTCACTCATTAAATTTTCCATAATTCAAATTTGTTTCATTCTTGCCAACAAATTCAATAATAATATGCACAAACTCCATATAACAACTCCGGACATCCATTCACAAACTTGTCCCCGGATAGGGTACAAGGTATATAAGATGGGCAATATATAATATATGTGGAGCAATAATGATAATGATATAGTAAGGCTCATATATGGCTTGTGACTTTTGCAAATATGCATAGGTAAGGCTAGGATATGAACTTTGTAGGCACATGTATGGAAATATATAAAGTCCTCCATCATCTTATCATGCACATGTCAAAAGCAACTTCAAATTTTACCTCTCGTTCATGGTTTTCTCTAAAAAAAACCGCACTTCATTGTGACTTCCCTTAACTAGGTAATTTCATGTTATATCTCTAATGAATCTACTTTTGCATCATCGAGTTCCTTATTAGCTTCCATGACTCTTTTCTTAATTTTCTCTATTTTTGATGGGGGGTCATTTTTTTTTGGAAATTTAAAATATGCATAAAGATAAGTATGCTTGAAGATAAAAGTAACTAAATTATCTAAGTATGAATATGCATAAACATGTAAAAACTATGCAATAACTATGAAAAATATCAAAACTTACGAAAATCTGCCTTTCCCCCACCCCATACATAAAGATTACAGTGTCCTCACTGTATTAGAACTAGGGTTAAGAAAGAAACTTACGAAAAATTCACAAATTTCAAGAGTCAAAGTTGTTTGCACTGGTGGTCGATATCGACCTCCAGACCTCAATATAGACCTTCAGACCTCGATATCTAGTTCAAGCTTCATGGTGATCCGGCCTCGACCACAAGCTATGTCTGGATCGACCTTTAGGTCGATATCGAGCTTCTAGCTCGATTTCGATGTCTGTTGTTCTCCTTTCCTTCTTTCCTATAACTTTGTTAGACAATAAAAACTAAAACCAAACAAATAAAGATGTTTGATGTCTCAAAACAAAACTAAAAGATGTCCAAAACCAAAACTAATTGTCTTTGTTACAAGCTCTAGACTTTGTAGCCGCTAGGCCGACTTTTTCCTTCCAAGCTCTCAAGGCGGCATCTGTGGAGCCCATGTGGCTTGGGCCTCAAATAAAATTCGTTTCTTGTCACGCAGCTGCATTTCGCCTGGATGGATTTGATTTACCGTCAATGGTCCCATCCTCTTGTCTTTGAATCTACTAGGGAACCAATGATCTTTTGATTTGGAGACAAACACCTTATCTCCTACTTCATAATTGCTCGAATCGTCATCAGATACCTACACAAGCGCACATGCCAAGTAAAACCTCTTCCAAATAATGATAAATCTTTTATTGAGATGGAAAAGGAGGAATCCGTACCTTGACTTACCTTCTTTTCTGTCAGTGGCTCAGGTCGATTTCGATCATCAGTAGTCGATATCGAGCTCTGCTGTGCTCCTGGATGTTCTGTCGATTTGGAGTGGTTCTGCTCGACGTGATCAGGTCAATTTCAACATTCAGAGATCGATATCGAGGTCTTTTCTCTTTTCTCTTCTTCTTTGGCAGTCGATTTTGGCTCAGGTTTATGGTTGATATCGACCTTGATGCTCGATTTCGATGTTCATTCTCCTCCGTCGACCCCATACTTATAACCTGGCACAAAATCTTGAACTTTGTTAGTCGATATCGACTTACTTGGGTCAATTTCGAGTGGCTTTTTGGCTCCTTGGTTCAAGATTGCCATGACCTCCTCCACTTGGGCTTCTATGGACCTCTTTTCAAGCTCTACGGGTGTCATACTCCTTAACTTTGCTTCGCCGCATGTGATATAGACACCATTGATGGCCTTTATCTCCATTGGCCCTTCATTATTCCTTACCGTCTTGTTGAAGGCGTACTCTATCACTTCGTCACTGATGTTGAATGAGAGCAATCATTTCTTCACGCTTTTGTTGGCATCAACGGTTGCTAAGAATGGCCTACGTAAAATAATGGGACAAGCAGGGTCCTCTACCATATAAACAACTAAGAAATCAGCAGGGACAAAGAACTTACCTACTTGAACGGGAACATCATCTACCATCCCTGTTGGAATAACTACCGTATTGTTCGCCATGTATAACTTTGCATTCACGGGCTCCAGGGGACCTATCTTTATCTTGTTCCATATGGTTAGTGGCATCATGCTAACACTAGTGCCCAAATTAAATAAAGCATTAAAGCAATAACGATCTAAGCCTATAGTGATAGAAAACTTACCTGGGTCCACCCGCTTCTGTGGTAGCTCCAATCTGTTGCACTCCTCTGAGATCTCAGCAATTGATCGCTTTTTACCTAATATGTCCTGAAGGAACCTTACATAATATGGCATCTCATGAAGTGCTTCGGTGAATGGAATTGAGACAATAAGACCTTGAAGTATCTTCACGAACCGCTGGAACTTCTTTTCCGTCGGGTCCTTAATCACCTTCTTCGATGGGAATGGCAACACCTTTTTCTTTCCTGTGGCTGGACTTAGATCGACATCGACTGGATGGGGGTTGACATTGACTAGAGGAGTCAATTTCTGTTGTGATTCAGCAGCAGTGTCAACATCGACTACATGAGGGTCAACATCGACGTCACCTTGGTCGATATCGACAGGGGGGTCGATATCGATGTCTGTTCTGGGGCCTTCTCCTCTACTTTTTGCTCGGGCGTTTGTAATTGACGCCCACTCCTTAATTTCATGGCCGCTATGTGTCCAGTATTTTTGCCCTTTTGATTGGGCACAGTTGATCCAGGCAGCGATCCTGACGGTATGGGAATTGATTCAGCCAATTGACCCATTTGGGTCTCCATGTTGTGCTTCCACACGTCTATTTCCCCAAGTCTAGAATTGATTCCCTGCAACTGAGTATGAACGGAGTTATTGGCTTGTTTGAACTCAGTGTGGTTCCTCCGAATCTCATCAAGAATGATCTACAGGTCATCCTTCCTTATTTCCCACTCAGGGTGCCCTGGTGCTCTATATGGTGGGGGATCCCTTTGTTGATAGAATCGTTGATCTCCCCAATACTGCTGATTGTCACCTCCATAGGGGCCTCTCGTCCACTTGGCTTCCTCATGTTGTTCCGCCATGGATACTTGCTCAAGATGTGGGAAGGGACTAGTGTTATGCCTTGTTGAGCCACATTCCTGACAAGGTTAATTGTTGCTCAGGAACCTTACTTGCTTTTGAAGGCGGCGTGTTTGATCGTTATGGAATTGTTGCCACACATCAGGATCAATTACCTTTGGAGGCTCATAAAGTGGTATAGATGGGGCAGGCCTTGAGTCATAGGCCACAACAGTCCCATAAGTTTTGTCGAAGTTGACCAGCCTCTCAATCGTCTCCTAGGCCTCCGTTGGTGTAAGCTCAATGTACCGATAGGAGGTGTATAAATTGATCCTCTCCTTATTCGGTCCATCGAGGGATTTGTAGAAGATCTCTTGGATGACATAAGGTAGTTGCCCATGCATCGGGCATGATCTCAGCAAGTCCTTAAATCGCTCCCACGTCTGTGCCAACGTTTCACCTTGCTTTTGTTTGAAAGCCGTGATCCTTTGCTGCAGCATCGCTGTTTTTGGTGGAGGAAAGAACTTGTTTAGGAACGCATCCTTCACCTCTGCCTATGTCCGCAACGAGCGTGGAGCCAAACTCTCTAGCCATTGTAATGCCTTCCCTGCCAAAGACCATCGAAAATACTTTAGTATAACATACTCTAGATTCACTCCATCAGGAATAGTTTCACATAAATCCATGAAAGTAGAGATATGTTGCAGAGGGCATTCATTAGGTCTTCCTTCAAAAGTGTTTGTTTTTATCTCGAATAGGAAGTTTATTTTAATTTCATAATTAGAAGGAGGAATTAAAATAGCGGATTCAGGAACATGTAGCGGAGGATGCATGTATTAAATCGCCGTCTGTGGATACTGATTGAGCCGCTCTTGGGCTTGTCTACTCGCATCATCCTCTCTATCAGCACGGTCTCGCTCTACAGCAGCAACGACCCTTTTAACACTTTCTAAGATAGGTTCGCGATCAGAGCGTCGCATAAACCTGCAAAATAAGCACTAAAAGTATATCGTGAGAAAACTTAGGTGGCGATTGATTGCCTCCCCAGCAACGGCGCCAATTTGTTCGTAGGGGGAGGTTGATTCCGCTCAAATATAAAATATTCAAATAAAACTAAGCTAACTCCCTTATCCAAGCAAATAAAATACAAGAATCCCTCCCGATGTAGTGGTAGGGTAATTCAGGATCGAATCCATGAGGAGGTATGTCAGCGCTTCCTATGTTGCAATCACGATCAAGCTTTCAACTCCAGGAGACACTCGATATCGAGGTTTCTGGTTGATATCGACCTCAGTTCTGGTCGATTTCCAGTGAGTTTCCTGCAGAAGACAAAAGCAAAGCAGTCGACGTTGAGATTGACCTCGATATCGATGTTAGTGCTCGATATCGACCCTACCTGTCGATTTCGATGTCAGTAACAGAAACTGTAATACGAACCTAATGTGTCGGAAAAGAAGTCCGAAGAGCATAGAATGGTTATGGAAAGATGGACAGAAATAAAAACTCAATTTTTTTATGAAAATCAATAACCTAAAAGCTTCCAAGGTCGGGGATTCATGCCACAACGTTATTCATGCAAGTATGATGCTAAAGTTAAGGAATTTAATGTCTTTCCGTCAAATAACTTTCGTTACCAACTTTTAGGTGATTAGAGGCTCTCGCATATAACCTAAGTGTTACTATCCAATTCATGAGTAATCTAAGTTCACAATATGATTGGCTTTCATTTCAATAATGCAAAAAATGAATCTCCCTAATTTTCGCAAAGGATCATGCATAGGATAGAAGACGGAATCGCATAAAAATCATACCTTTGATGCACTTACCCTACATTGCTATCGTCGGGCTCACCCCAACCCTAGAAGTGGTTTGACTACTCACGCTTCATCATTGAACTCATAATCATTCTGGAAAAGAAACTACTTTGTATTGAAATTGCAAAAGAGAAAGTACACCGAACAAATACACTCCGCCTTCGCTTCCACACAACTCCACTCGGCCTCTCTCTCTCTCTAACTATTCTCTGCGTTGTATGACTAAAACTTGCTGTAATTGAATGCGTGTGTATGATTAAACTCGGCCCTAATGGCCTCTAATTACAGATCTCAAACCTCGCTATCCAAGGATTCGAAAACCTATCTTTATTCTCTAAGATAAAACTTAATAAAGGTAAAACCTAAAAATGGACATACATGTGCATAGAAAATATGGCAACATCTATATCGACCTTGGGACCTCGATATCAACCTTCTATATCTCTATCTCTAGCAGTCCTTCTCTATCTTGGATTGGCACTCGACTTCTATCAATATCATCGATTCAGGCCACTCGATATCGACCTTCAGACATCGATATCGACCCCTTCTGTATCGACATGCTCTGTTTCTCCTCTGCTCGATTCCTGGTTGCTCTATTTCACTCGATGTCGAGGTTCATCATCGATTTCGACCTCTTAGTAGACTTCGAGTTCTTTTTTTGCTCTTCTTCTCTTGTCCAAATTCCATCTATTTTTTACTCGATTTCTGCGAAATCACATAAAAACTCGTGTAGACCTCTATATTTGAAAATTATGCATAAAATACACTAATCT
This sequence comes from Persicaria maculosa, assembly GCA_963922045.1. NCBI lineage: Eukaryota > Viridiplantae > Streptophyta > Magnoliopsida > Caryophyllales > Polygonaceae > Persicaria > Persicaria maculosa. The sequence continues at coordinate 60,641,326 of OY998267.1, forward strand.
TATGTTTTCCCCAGTAATATGCACGCCAATAACGTCAAAAATGGACATACATGTGCATAGAAAATATGGAAATTTGCGCGCACATCAAAGGACTGCTCGAGATAAGATAAAGAGAGGTCGATATCGAGGTCTGATGGTCGATATCGATGTTGCTGCAGAAAAGATTCGATTCAATTCTTGATAGAATTCTATCCGATAGGTTTTCGAATCCTTGGATAGCGGGGTTTGAGATCTATAATTAGAGGCCATTAGGGTTGATTTAGGATCATTCAAGGACATTCAAGAACATCAAGAGTTTTAGTCGTCACGCTGAGATTTAGTAGAGAGAGGCCGAGTGGGGTGGTGAAGTGAGAGCGGAGTGGCTTTGTTCGGTTGTACATTCTCATTTGCAATTTCAATACAAAGTAGTTTCTTTTACATGATGATGATGAGTTCAATGATGAAGCGCGAGTAGTCAACCCACTTCTAGGGTCGAGGTGAGCCCGACGATAACAATGTAGGGTAAGTGCATTAAAGGTATGATTTTTATGCGATTCCGTCTTCTATCCTATGCATGATCCTTTGCGAAAGTTGAGGAGATTCATTCTTTGCATTATTGAAGCGAAAGCCACTCATATTGTGAACTTGGATTACTCATGAATTGGATAGTAACTCTTAGGTTTATGCGAGAGCCTCTATTCACCTAAAAGTTGGTAACGAAAGTTATTTGACGGAAAGACATTAAATTTCATAACTTTTGCATAAAACCTGCATGATTATCATTGTGACATGAATCACCAACCTTGGAAGCTTTTAGTTTATTGAATTAATATAAAAAGTTTGTGTTTTTATTTTTGTCCATCTTTCCTTCGCCATTCTACGCTCTTTGGACTTCTTTTCCGACAAATAGGTTATGTACATGGTTACTGTTATTGACATCGAAATCGACTGGCAAGGTCGATATCGAGCACTAACATCGATATCGAGGTCCATCTCGATGTCGACTGCTTTGCTTTCGTCTTCTGCAGGAAACTCACTTGAAATCGACCAGAACTGAGGTCGAAATCGACCAGACAGCTCGATATCGAGTGTCTCCTAGAGTCGAAAGCTTGATCATGATTGCAACTTAGGAAGCGCTGACATACCTACTCGTGGATTCGATCCTGAATTACCCTACCACTACATCGGGAGGGATTCTTGTATTTTATTTGCTTGGATAAGGGAGTTAGCTTAGTTTGAATTTGAATATTTATATCTGAGCGAATCACCTCTCCCTAACGAACATTGATGCTTCCCTTACATAGTGACACTAATTGGCACATTAGTGTTTTAATGGAGAAAATGACAAAACAATTAAGGTGCTAGGGGGAAGGAAGAGAGTGTTTGAGTGAGAGAGATGGGGCCGACTGAAAGAGAGAGAGATTCCGCTCATCCGACCTTAAGTCCCGACTACCTATCCTGAAATCCGACTCGACTTTAAATCTGTTTCAAATGACTCACAATGCCATGTTTTAAATTCGAATATAATAGCAGACTTTATCTCAATAATCTATGTTTTAAAACATGTCGTGATGATTTCCAAAGACTTTCCAGTTTTAGAAATGTGCTCGAGGATGGGTTTTCCGAAACTTTCCAATTTTAACAATTAAATACTTATTTAAGATTCTGGTCTTTACAATCAAAGCAAGTGCAAACATGGATAAGGCAAAAAAACATCCTCACATATATATGAATGATCATGTAGCCCACAATCCTATCAATCCAACCTCACAAGGAAGAATATGTGTTTCTCTTATCTCATTTGTTTAGGCTTTAAGCATAACTCTTAGCTCAATTTTAGATGCAAACATCAATCTTAAATATTGACATTAATATAACAAAATCTCCATCGGTTACATCAAAGCAATATAAGAAACATCAAGAGGACTTGCGCTCAATGGAAATATTCAAAGAAGATTCCATTCGGTAGGGTTGTAATGGGGCTTGGTATAAACATAAGGGAAAGGAATTGTATTTGGTCATGTGGTACTTTCATTTCTGGGAACTAAGATTCCTACAACTTCCATCACAACTCAAATCAACTCAAAAGACATCAAGCTCTCATAAAAACATAAACTCAACTCTAAAAATATAAACCAATCTCTCAAAACATAGTGATATTCTCAACATACACATTTTGTGGAGCTACAAAATGTGTTAAACTTTATCCAAATAATATCCTTAACCAACTCTAAATCCTAATTCTCGGATGGGTTAGGCTTATCAAAGGCTAGGAAACAAGAATTTTGTGGAGCTACAAAAGAAATGGCTAAAGGCTTGATGTGCGACTATTTTACCATGTTTCGTCCTTACATTTATTCCGTTTCTTATGCATATTTTATATAGAGGTCTACACAAGTTTTGGTTCAATTTCGTAGGATTTGGAACAATTTCATGCAGAAACAAGACAAGCAGGAAAGACACTCGATCTCGAGACCAAGCATTCGACTTCGCCCAAGGTGCTCGACATCGACTGAAAAAATGAAGCAATTCAGAGACTAAGGCATGAAGAGAATATGTCGACTACAAACAACCGACATCGACCAAATCAGAGCACTCGATGTCGACCAATCCACTCAACATCGACTGGTACACAGACGCACTGCAGACGCAGATTGGGCCGGATCTTTGGGAGATTACTTTAGCCACGTCAATTGTTGAGCAGGAGGAACGTCGAGTTCTTAAATATAAATAATAAAGATGTATAAATGTTAACCGACTCCTAGACTATGCAAATAATTACAAGACTTCCTCCCGTTGTAATGGAAGGGTAGTCAGGATCGATCCACGAGGAGGCGTGTCAGCGGGATCCTAGTAGCATTGGGAATCTCACATCTTACGTCGACCAGAAGCCTCGATTTTAACCTTGGAGCTCGATGTCGACCTCGGCTGTCACTCCGCTCTGCAACAGAAGACCTACAGAGACAAAAACAAGCAGTCGATATCGACTGGGGAGGTCGATATCAATGTTAGCAGACGGAATCGACTGGCTCAGAAGACTGCCAGTCGACACAGGTGGTCGATATCGACGTTGGAGGGTCGATATCGATGTTCAGTAGCAGTAACCCAGGAGTCTCGGGATCGACTCAGAAGACTGTCGATCTATCACCGTGGTCGATATCAACGTTGACCTCGATATCGATGTTCTCCTGCAGTGGGTTAGTTCTTCGTCGGCAAATAAAGGCCGAAGCCTTTAGGATGGATGAGGATGCGATGATCAGAAATAAAGACAGTGGTTTTATGTGTATAAACTATGTAAAAAGCAACCCCTAGGATTAGGGTTTACCACAACGTTAACCAATGTATGCGATAAGATAAATAAGACGGACAATTGCGCTATTTCACCCAAGGGACAAGCTTTCACTGTACATCAACACTTAGGATTACTCTTGCAAATAAACCTAATTGTCTCTATCAATTTTATGTTTATAACTCAAGTTGTTAGCATGAATCCCTTTTCTTTCGATTAGGACTAAACATAGAATCGTAGGAGATGATATACACACAATGATATCAACATCTAACACTTACCTCAAGCACGCATGGCTAATGTCGGGCTCACCCCGACCCTAAGAGCTTTGGGGGACTACTCACACATGTTGAATGTAGACATGCTTTGAATTGAAATGACTTGCATAAATGGAAAACTTTTACAATCTCAACGCCAACTATCGTAAGCGCTTGAAACTTTAAAGCTCAAAACTAAAACTCCAACTTTCTATTGCCTATTGCTATTGTCTTTCTTGCTTGGATCCTTCTAACAAACCAGCCCCTAGGGCTTTATTTATAGGCTACAAATCCTTGTTATCCAAGGATTATAACTTCTATCTAAACTATGAACTCTATCCAAACAATTAGGATAAGTCTTTTATTTTGATAAAACTTTAAACAACTTGATAAAACTTAAAGGTAAAGATAAATCTTAGATGCAAACTCTCTAAAAGTACAAGATAATCCGTGGCCTTGAGGATAGAATTCATAATCCGAGTCTCAAAATCGGATCTATCTTCTGTCGAGATAAGGTCGATATCGACCACAGAGGTCGATATCGAGGTCTGTATTTCGGCTTGACTTGTCCATATCCACTTGATGTCTATGTTGAGGTCGATATCGATGTCAAGTGATCGATATCGAGTGCCTTCTTAGTTGGTCTGTGTGGTCTATCTCGACTCTCAGAAGGTACGTCGACAACTATGGTCGATATCGATGTTTAAGGTCGATATCGACCTCTGCTCCGCTTCACTTGGCTTCTTCGTTTTGACTCCGATTTCAATCCAATTCCTGCATACTCAATCCAAAACTTGTGCAGACTCTACCTTATGCACGTTAGCTCATTCTACACAAATTCCTCTTGTTTTCAACCTTTGTTTGAGGAATCGAATGAAATATGAAGTCAAAAATTATGAATAAAATAGGTACAAATATGTACATCAAAATACCCCATACTTAGACTTGCTTGTCCTCAAGCAATAACCAACACCTACAACATACCCTTCAAGTCTTCACCCTTGTCAAAAGCAACATCATAAGCGGTAGCAAAGCAAATCAAGTGAATTTAACGTCATAGCACATATTTAGGCGATCCATAGGCATATGCAATTTTTTATCCAACCTCACAGGGATAATGTGTTTGCACTCAACTCTCATGTGTTTAGGCTATGAAGATCAACTCTCAACTCAATTCCATACACAATATCATAAACATTGCAATTTATAAAAATCCACTTCGCAACCAATTATGAAAATGCAATAAAGGAGGACTTTTGCTCAATGGAAGACTTCAAAGAAGACTCCATTCGGCGGGGTTGTAATGGGGCTTGGTAAGAAATTAAGGGTATGGAATTATTTGGCTATGTGGTGCTTTTATAATTCGGGAATCAAGACTCCTAAATCTCAACACTTGCAATATCCAAACCATAACTCTTCAATGTTGCTCTTTCCAAGCTCTATTCTCCATAATGCTCTTTCTCAACTCATCTTTCCATAATATGCTCTAAAGATGCACTAAAAGATGTAAACCATACTATCAACCCTTCTTTCAAACTCTAATATGCCTCTCAAAAATATAACACTTGTATGAAATAAATAAAGGACTTAAGGATTTTGGGTCATGCACTATATACATATATCTCTCTTTTTTTCCTTTTTTCGGATTTTTTTTTGACGAAAATAATAAATAAATACTAAAAAATATGTGCATTTATATGGTGAGCCAAAAATCCTTTTACAAAATATGACAAAATGTAAATATGCACCAACCCATAATTTCCTCGTTCAAAACTGGACAATATGCACTTTTCTTTCCACAAGGCATTAGTCCAGCCACTCTAAGTCTCAATTCCCAAATGGGGGTCAGGCTCAATTTGGCTAGGGATAATTTTGTGGAGTTTGCAATTTCAGGCTCAGGATAATTTTCTGGGTTCAAGCAGAGATAATGCAGGGTAGGTAAAGAGAGGATAAAAATGGCTTAAAAAATGCCGACATCATTTAATTCTCGTAAACATAGACATATTTATGTATTGGTTTTGAATAACTATCACAAAATTTAGAGATGCATAGGAAGAGTAAATACACTCAAGAAATCGGAGGGTTTTTTTATGTTCTCCCTATAGGCCAAAATTCTCACAAGGACAATTTTTGTTGGATTTGCTTTTTAGCCTAGGATCATATGTGGTCAATTTCATCACAAGTTCACAATCTACATAAAAATTTTAAGGACTTAGGTTAAACCATCCAAATATGCCATAGGATTTACATGATCAAGTCAGCTATTGAGTTTTCATCATAGGACATCTAAGTAGGGTTTAAAAATAAACTTAAAAATAAACATGCATTTTTTTGTTAAACCATCCAAATATGTCATAGGATTTACATGATCAAGTCAGCTATTGAGATTTCATCATAGGACATCTAAGTAAGGTTTAAAAAATAAACTTAAAAATAAACATGCATTTTTTTTTTCTATTTTTTTGGATTTTTTGACATTTTATAAAAAGTAAAACGAAGAACAAAAATTTAAACATGAATGCAATGCGAAGAAGAAAACCAAGTTATGACCATAAGACATGTTTTTCCCCCACCCCATACTTAAAATATACAGTGTCCCACTGTATTAAAAAGAAGAACAAGGGTAGAGAGAAACTCACAGCACAACCTGCGGATTCAGGTCGATTTCAGGTTAGGTCGATTGATATCATCATATTCTACACGTTAAAAGAAATAGTCTATAGTCATTTTGAAATCATTTTTATATGTTTTGCATGTCTTTTATATAGATTTTGGTTTAGTGTCTAGAATAGATGTCTACACTTGTGTTTTTATTTCTTTTCAGGTGATTTGGAGCTTGTTCAATGTCAATTTGGAGGCACGATGGAGTAAGATTCATTGAAGGCATGTTTGACATGTTCATGGATGCCGAAAGACCATAGCATAGTGGTCTCAAGTGCTAAAAATCAGGCTAAGAAGAGCTTATAGCTAAATGGACGTTTTCCGGACAACTCCTGCTTGGCGACGTCTCAGTAAAATGAGTCGTTTGTGCTCCACAAAATTCGGATTGAGACGTTCTATAGCTTGTTGGAAAGATGATTCAAAGATCTACAACTTTCATGTTGAGCACTTTTGCAAATTCGGCCTACAATATGTAGAAATCGAGCCAAGAAGCTGATGCTGACTCAAAGTATCGACCCGGAACCCAAGGTATCGAGTCGATACCAATACCTTCCGAGTCGATACCTCCATCTTCCGAGTGGAAGAAAGCTTTACAGTTGCTAAGTATCGAGTCGATACCATCAAGTATCGTGTCGATACTTTTCTTCAGCGTTATTTCGTCGGGATTTTTTGTTCGAATTTATTTTTTACCGGACGACTTTTTTTTTAGGATTTTTTATTATTATTTTATTTTTCTTCTTCAAAAGAGGGAGAAGGGAAAAAAGAAAGGACGTCTAAGTTTGATAGGAGAAAACCCTAGTTGGAGACATTGAGTTTGAGACTTTTTCAGAGATTTCTACTTGAAGGTTTGTTTTGCTGGATTCAAGATACGTTTTGTTAATCTAGTCTTATATTCTCTCATCATGAATTCTTTGATTATGTCTGAATCTATGTCTGGCTAAGTTTCTTGTTCTGGGGTTGGGGTGATCCCAACGATGTTGAGATAGACATGTGCGTGATGATTGCCTGAATGAACTCTATTATTTGTTTGATTTGATCCATGAGTGCTTAACCCGATTAATTCTATGATTGATCGGAATCCTTTTGATGTTCAACATGCGCCAGCTGCGAATTGAGATTGGATATATAGATAGAGTTGTTAATTCTATTGGAAAACATGGATTGAACTTAAGAATTGTTTATGAGCAATCTATTCGATTCTCTTGGGGATAATAAACTATCGTAGATCACCTAGGTTTGAGTTGGTTATGCAGATCGCGCCTACGATTGCTTGATCGATTTTCTTGCTAGGGTTCTAAGTGCTTAAAGAGTCCAAATTGATTGATTAATCAGCAACATGCGCAAGCTGAGTGGTAATTAGTTGAAATGGACATAGTTATTGCAACATGCGCAAGCTGAGTGATAATGAATTTAGATAGTTTACCTTCAAATATCTCTTTTCAATTTGTTCAGGCATGAAAATTATATAGTCTATCGAGGATGCATTGTTGTGATGAACCCTGACTCTGGAATGTTTCTCATCGTATATTCATAAAACCTTACCATTTGTTGTTTTCCTTCTACTTATTTTCTTATTCATTCGAAAATCAATTATTCTATTTGGCTTAGTAAACTAGTTGTGGTTCTGCAATTGGTATTCACACAGTCCTTGAGATTCGACACTCGATTACTACAATCGACACCGTACACTTGCGGGGTGTTGGTTTTAGACCGATCAAGTTTTTGGCGCCGTTGCCGGGGACTGTCGACAATATCAGTTGTGTAACATCAATTAGTTTTTCTAAGTCTTTTTGTTATTTTTGATGTTTTGTCTTTTTGTTTATTTTCCAGGTGCTCTCTAAAACATGAACCAGTTCCCATTTTGTGAATATTGTCAAAGATGGGGTCATCAGACTTGCGTTCCCTATTGCTATGATTGTGGCTTGTGGGGTCACTCAACCTGCCAATCTAAAATGAATGAGCTGACGTTAAGGCAAGTTCTGGCCAACAAAATTACTTATCACCCAACATATGAGTCTATTTGTGAGTTTTGCGAGCTCTATGGGCATTCTGAAAATGATTGTCAGTCAAAGAAGAATGTGTACGAGCAATTCCACACGCTCCAAAGTGCAGCAGAAGCCAGACATCGTGAAGCAGAAGCTAGGGATGAAGCGCGACTCAAGATGCTTGAGGTTCAAATAGCTCAACTATCTTCGGATTTCCAGGCATTACCAGAGGCTCCCAGTAGTCAGGAAGAGGCCAATGATTCTTACGATTACATTAACACATCAGTTGAGATGGAAAACCATGTAGATGAGCCGCAAGATCCTGAGTCTGAAAGGCCAGAGGAGGATGAGGAACTCGTAGACGATAAAGTATGGAATTCAATAATAGAGCGCTATCTTTCAAGGGCTAATGCGCTTGAAACAAAGGAGTCTACAAAAGAAAAGCCCGATGAAGAGCGTGAATTGGTTGTTCATGAAGATTACTCATCAGCGGAACATCAAAACTACCCATACGCGGATCACAGAGATTACCCATCACCCTTACCCATCTCTTTAGTGGTGATGCAAGAACAACAATTTGGGGCATTTACAGGGATGCTTGCAAAGTGGCACATAGATGACCCACAAACAGAAATCTTCACTGATGCACCACATTATTCCAAATTGCAAGAAGAAGTACATGTGATTGTGCGTCCACCTGATATACCATCGCGCACCAAATCCCAGGAGGAAATACAATTACGTGAAGATGTTGGTACCGATGGAAGCAAACAGGGACCTAGAGTCAAGAAAAGGAAGAGGAGCACATACATTAAGAGCAAGTGCATCAAACGATCTATGTTTTGTTGCTCGAAAAGGACTCTACTTAATGGATGGAGAGAGCCATCGACCATCCACTCTGGGAGGTTCAAACGTTTTGGCAAGCCGCGGACGGTCAGGCCGACAACTAAATGACGAATAAAGAAGCGTTGCTTGGGATGCAACCCAAGGTTAGTTTTCTATTTTTTTTCTTTTTCTTTTTATTTTCTTTTTATTTTTTTATTCATTTGTATATAGTTAGGGTATTACCTCTTGGTTGAGTTCTACATTGGGGACAATGTAGGATTTAAGTATGGGGTATAGTCATATTCATTCCTTTTATTTTTATGTTTTGCATATGAAAAATTTAAAAAAAATAGAAAATGTCATAAAATCACAAAAAAATGCATGTCTGTCTCATGTTTGTTTTGGTTTGAGTTTTTTATTTAGAGTCTATAGAAATGTTTTATTGATTGATTATATCCCAAAATGTTCAAAAATACCACAATGATGGGATATTTGCATACGATGCTAACATTCGCCTTATATTTATATGTGTCATTATTTTTTTGATAAATTGCCTAGCATGGAGTTATTTGTTAAGATAAGCATGATTTAGTCCCTAAACAAAATCCTTGTGAGATTTGAGCCTAAAGGACTAACGTTTATACGGGTCCCCTTATTCTTTTTCATGTGTGACACTCACTTTTGTTGCTTTATCTTCAGAACTTGCTTTAGAATCTTATTTGAGGCTGCATTATATGATTTGTGTACATGACATTAAAATGATTGAGGCATTGATTTCATTAGCCATTTTTTCCTCTCTTTACCTACCTTTTACATGATCCCTCTGCTTGAAACCCCTTTGAGCCTATAGCCTATTCTTTGGAAGCTCCACAAAATCATCCAAGCCATATTATTTAAGCCTTTTTACCTATTCGGGAAATTGGTCTGATTTTATTGAATGGTTGCGATGATGAAGTGGCAAAAAGCCAAGTATGGGGTGGAGATTCTTGGTGTCATGTGTTTGATATTCTATGTCTTGAATGATATATGCAATGTTGTAGAAAATTCCTTGGGACAGGAGGAGGATAAAATTCACTCATGGGCAAAAGTCAGGAAGAAAAAAATACGGTTACTAACCGATCCTGCCTATGGAGGATAAAATTCACATAGGAGGAAAATATGCAGGTGAGATGGCTGAGACACTTAGTAACCGGGTGCACTCATCACAAATGTTTGTATTCGCGCAAAACGGTGTTGAAGTTAGAGAGGTAAGAAACGAGTGGAAAAAAAAAAGAAAAAGAAAGAAAATGGTTTATTGAACTTTGAAGTGCTCAATTGAGAATGCATGGTTTATGATAGAGTTGGGTGTGATTTGGTTTGGTTTGTGAAGTTGTTGGCATTGGTGTTTTACTGGTTGCTATTTTGCGCCTTTTTCCCGGATTTTTGCACCACATAGCCTAAATATTTCCACACCTTATTTTCATTTACCTTAATCCCATTACAACCATTATATAAGTCCTCATGATTTTTGTTGTGTGCATGATCTCAAGCGGTGGAGATGTAGAACACTGAGCAAGCCTATGGTCTAGATAAGCGCAATTGTTGAGACCGAGTGTAAATTTCCTTCCTTATACACATTTGAGCGAGAGTGATTCACATAAAATCTCCGTGTGAGTTTTGGGACTTTTAATTGTTTTCTCTTCGATAATGAGGAAACATGCTATGATGACACTAGTCTTGAGATTTTGATTAGGTTGAATAAGTTGAGGCAAATATTCTAACTTGCACTTGTGGTTTGATCTAAATTAGTCTTGCTTGGGGACAAGCAAGGTCTAAGTATGGGGTATTTTGATATCATCATATTCTACACGTTAAAAGAAATAGTCTATAGTCATTTTGAAATCATTTTTATATGTTTTGCATGTCTTTTATATAGATTTTGGTTTAGTGTCTAGAATAGATGTCTACACTTGTGTTTTTATTTCTTTTCAGGTGATTTGGAGCTTGTTCAATGTCAATTTGGAGGCACGATGGAGTAAGATTCATTGAAGGCATGTTTGACATGTTCATGGATGCCGAAAGAGCATAGCATAGTGGTCTCAAGTGCTAAAAATCAGGCTAAGAAGAGCTTATAGCTAAATGGACGTTTTCCGGACAACTCCTGCTTGGCGACGTCTCAGTAAAATGAGTCGTTTGTGCTCCACAAAATTCGGATTGAGACGTTCTATAGCTTGTTGGAAAGATGATTCAAAGATCTACAACTTTCATGTTGAGCACTTTTGCAAATTCGGCCTACAATATGTAGAAATCGAGCCAAGAAGCTGATGCTGACTCAAAGTATCGACCCGGAACCCAAGGTATCGAGTCGATACCAATACCTTCCGAGTCGATACCTCCATCTTCCGAGTGGAAGAAAGCTTTACAGTAGCTAAGTATCGAGTCGATACCATCAAGTATCGTGTCGATACTTTTCTTCAGCGTTATTTCGTCGGGATTTTTTGTTCGAATTTATTTTTTACCGGACGACATTTTTTTTAGGATTTTTTATTATTATTTTATTTTTCTTCTTCAAAAGAGGGAGAAGGGAAAAAAGAAAGGACGTCTAAGTTTGATAGGAGAAAACCCTAGTTGGAGACATTGAGCGTTTGAGACTTTTTCAGAGATTTCTACTTGAAGGTTTGTTTTGCTGGATTCAAGATACGTTTTGTTAATCTAGTCTTATATTCTCTCATCATGAATTCTTTGATTATGTCTGAATCTATGTCTGGCTAAGTTTCTTGTTCTGGGGTTGGGGTGATCCCAACGATGTTGAGATAGACATGTGCGTGATGATTGCCTGAATGAACTCTATTATTTGTTTGATTTGATCCATGAGTGCTTAACCCGATTAATTCTATGATTGATCGGAATCCTTTTAATGTTCAACATGCGCCAGCTGCGAATTGAGATTGGATATATAGATAGAGTTGTTAATTCTATTGGAAAACATGGATTGAACTTAAGAATTGTTTATGAGCAATCTATTCGATTCTCTTGGGGATAATAAACTATCGTAGATCACCTAGGTTTGAGTTGGTTATGCAGATCGCGCCTACGATTGCTTGATCGATTTTCTTGCTAGGGTTCTAAGTGCTTAAAGAGTCCAAATTGATTGATTAATCAGCAACATGCGCAAGCTGAGTGGTAATTAGTTGAAATGGACATAGTTATTGCAACATGCGCAAGCTGAGTGATAATGAATTTAGATAGTTTACCTTCAAATATCTCTTTTCAATTTGTTCAGGCATGAAAATTATATAGTCTATCGAGGATGCATTGTTGTGATGAACCCTGACTCTGGAATGTTTCTCATCGTATATTCATAAAACCTTGCCATTTGTTGTTTTCCTTCTACTTATTTTCTTATTCATTCGAAAATCAATTATTCTATTTGGCTTAGTAAACTAGTTGTGGTTCTGCAATTGGTATTCACACAGTCCTTGAGATTCGACACTCGATTACTACAATCGACACCGTACACTTGCGGGGTGTTGGTTTTAGACCGATCAAGTTTTTGGCGCCGTTGCCGGGGACTGTCGACAATATCAGTTGTGTAACATCAATTAGTTTTTCTAAGTCTTTTTGTTATTTTTGATGTTTTGTCTTTTTGTTTATTTTCCAGGTGCTCTCTAAAACATGAACCAGTACCCATTTTGTGAATATTGTCAAAGATGGGGTCATCAGACTTGCGTTCCCTATTGCTATGATTGTGGCTTGTGGGGTCACTCAACCTGCCAATCTAAAATGAATGAGCTGACGTTAAGGCAAGTTCTGGCCAACAAAATTACTTATCACCCAACATATGAGTCTTTTTGTGAGTTTTGCGAGCTCTATGGGCATTCTGAAAATGATTGTCAGTCAAAGAAGAATGTGTACGAGCAATTCCACACGCTCCAAAGTGCAGCAGAAGCCAGACATCGTGAAGCAGAAGCTAGGGATGAAGCGCGACTCAAGATGCTTGAGGTTCAAATAGCTCAACTATCTTCGGATTTCCAGGCATTACCAGAGGCTCCCAGTAGTCAGGAAGAGGCCAATGATTCTTACGATTACATTAACACATCAGTTGAGATGGAAAACCATGTAGATGAGCCGCAAGATCCTGAGTCTGAAAGGCCAGAGGAGGATGAGGAACTCGTAGACGATAAAGTATGGAATTCAATAATAGAGCGCTATCTTTCAAGGGCTAATGCGCTTGAAACAAAGGAGTCTACAAAAGAAAAGCCCGATGAAGAGCGTGAATTGGTTGTTCATGAAGATTACTCATCAGCGGAACATCAAAACTACCCATACGCGGATCACAGAGATTACCCATCACCCTTACCCATCTCTTTAGTGGTGATGCAAGAACAACAATTTGGGGCATTTACAGGGATGCTTGCAAAGTGGCACATAGATGACCCACAAACAGAAATCTTCACTGATGCACCACATTATTCCAAATTGCAAGAAGAAGTACATGTGATTGTGCGTCCACCTGATATACCATCGCGCACCAAATCCCAGGAGGAAATACAATTACGTGAAGATGTTGGTACCGATGGAAGCAAACAGGGACCTAGAGTCAAGAAAAGGAAGAGGAGCACATACATTAAGGGCAAGTGCATCAAACGATCTATGTTTTGTTGCTCGAAAAGGACTCTACTTAATGGATGGAGAGAGCCATGGACCATCCACTCTGGGAGGTTCAAACGTTTTGGCAAGCCGCGGACGGTCAGGCCGACAACTAAATGACGAATAAAGAAGCGCTGCTTGGGATGCAACCCAAGGTTAGTTTTCTATTTTTTTTCTTTTACTTTTTATTTTCTTTTTATTTTTTTATTCATTTGTATATAGTTAGGGTATTACCTCTTGGTTGAGTTCTACATTGGGGACAATGTAGGATTTAAGTATGGGGTATAGTCATATTCATTCCTTTTATTTTTATGTTTTGCATATGAAAAATTTAAAAAAAAAATAGAAAATGTCATAAAATCACAAAAAAATGCATGTCTGTCTCATGTTTGTTTTGGTTTGAGTTTTTTATTTAGAGTCTATAGAAATGTTTTATTGATTGATTATATCCCAAAATGTTCAAAAATACCACAATGATGGGATATTTGCATACGATGCTAACATTCGCCTTATATTTATATGTGTCATTATTTTTTTGATAAATTGCCTAGCATGGAGTTATTTGTTAAGATAAGCATGATTTAGTCCCTAAACAAAATCCTTGTGAGATTTAAGCCTAAAGGACTAACGTTTATACGGGTCCCCTTATTCTTTTTCATGTGTGACACTCACTTTTGTTGCTTTATCTTCAGAACCTGCTTTAGAATCTTATTTGAGGCTGCATTATATGATTTGTGTACATGACATTAAAATGATTGAGGCATTGATTTCATTAGCCATTTTTTCCTCTCTTTACCTACCTTTTACATGATCCCTCTGCTTGAAACCCCTTTGAGCCTATAGCCTATTCTTTGGAAGCTCCACAAAATCATCCAAGCCATATTATTTAAGCCTTTTTACCTATTCGGGAAATTGGTCTGATTTTATTGAATGGTTGCGATGATGAAGTGGCAAAAAGCCAAGTATGGGGTGGAGATTCTTGGTGTCATGTGTTTGATATTCTATGCCTTGAATGATATATGCAATGTTGTAGAAAGATCCTTGGGACAGGAGGAGGATAAAATTCACTCATGGGCAAAAGTCAGGAAGAAAAAAATACGGTTACTAACCGATCCTGCCTATGGAGGATAAAATTCACATAGGAGGAAAATATGCAGGTGCGATGGCTGAGACACTTAGTAACCGGGTGCACTCATCACAAATGTTTGTATTCGCGCAAAACGGTGTTGAAGCTAGAGAGGTAAGAAACGAGTGGAAAAAAAAGAAAAAGAAAGAAAATGGTTTATTGAACTTTGAAGTGCTCAATTGAGAATGCATGGTTTGTGATAGAGTTGGGTGTGATTTGGTTTGGTTTGTGAAGTTGTTGGCATTGGTGTTTTACTGGTTGCTATTTGGCGCCTTTTTCTCGGATTTTTGCACCACATAGCCTAAATATTTCCACACCTTATTTTCATTTACCTTAATCCCATTACAACCATTATATAAGTCCTCATGATTTTTGTTGTGTGCATGATCTCAAGCGGTGGAGATGTAGAACACTGAGCAAGCCTATGGTCTAGATAAGCGCAATTGTTGAGACCGAGCGTAAATTTCCTTCCTTATACACATTTGAGCGAGAGTGATTCACATAAAATCTCTGTGTGAGTTTTGGGACTTTTAATTGTTTTCTCTTCGATAATGAGTAAACATGCTATGATGACACTAGTCTTGAGATTTTGATTAGGTTGAATAAGTTGAGGCAAATATTCTAACTTGCACTTGTGGTTTGATCTAAATTAGTCTTGCTTGGGGACAAGCAAGGTCTAAGTATGGGGTATTTTGATATCATCATATTCTACACGTTAAAAGAAATAGTCTATAGTCATTTTGAAATCATTTTTATATGTTTTGCATGTCTTTTATATAGATTTTGGTTTAGTGTCTAGAATAGATGTCTACACTTGTGTTTTTATTTCTTTTCAGGTGATTTGGAGCTTGTTCAATGTCAATTTGGAGGCACGATGGAGTAAGATTCATTGAAGTCATGTTTGACATGTTCATGGATGTCGAAAGAGCATAGCATAGTGGTCTCAAGTGCTAAAAATCAGGCTAAGAAGAGCTTATAGCTAAATGGACGTTTTCCGGACAACTCCTGCTTGGCGACGTCTCAGTAAAATGAGTCGTTTGTGCTCCACAAAATTTGTTTGATTTGATCCATGAGTGCTTAACCCGATTAATTCTATGATTGATCGAAATCCTTTTGATGTTCAACATGCGCCAGCTGCGAATTGAGATTGGATATATAGATAGAGTTGTTAATTCTATTGGAAAACATGGATTGAACTTAAGAATTGTTTATGAGCAATCTATTCGATTCTCTTGAGGATAATAAACTATCGTAGATCACCTAGGTTTGAGTTGGTTATGCAGATCGCGCCTACGATTGCTTGATCGATTTTCTTGCTAGGGTTCTAAGTGCTTAAAGAGTCCAAATTGATCGATTAATCAGCAACATGCGCAAGCTGAGTTGTAATTAGTTGAAATGGACATAGTTATTGCAACATGCGCAAGCTGAGTGATAATGAATTTAGATAGTTTACCTTCAAATATCTCTTTTCAATTTGTTCAGGCATGAAAATTATATAGTCTATCGAGGATGCATTGTTGTGATGAACCCTGACTCTGGAATGTTTCTCACCGTATATTCATAAAACCTTGCCATTTGTTGTTTTCCTTCTACTTATTTTCTTATTCATTCGAAAATCAATTATTCTATTAGGCTTAGTAAACTAGTTGTGGTTCTGCAATTGGTATTCACACAGTCCCTGAGATTCGACACTCGATTACTACAATCGACACCGTACACTTGCGGGGTGTTGGTTTTAGACCGATCATCGATGCCAGAAGTCGATATCCATGTCAGTGGTCGATGTCGACTGCATCTGTCGAAGTCGAGGAAGAAGATGAAGACAAGGGATGCCTGATGAAGGTCGATATCGATGATTATAGTCGATATCGACCTCTGCTTTTTGCTCCTGAGTCCTCGATGTCGACTCCAGGAGATGGCTTGACCCTGGGGGGGGGTCGATTTCGACTGGCCTGGTCGATTTCGACTGCCTCTGCAGAAGCTTCTTTTCTTCTTCGTCATTCCTTTTGCTTGATAACCTGAAATCTTTGTTAGAGGTATAGATAAAGCCATGAATTATCTCAGTTTTTAAAAAAACCAAAAGTCAAAATCCTAAAAACCATCTATGAAAAAAAATCAAGTTTTATGTACAAGCTCTAGAGTTTTGAGTCGCTAGGCTGACTTCTCCGTCAATTCTTCACGAGCCTTTTATGTGGGACCCTTCGAGCTCGAGTCTTCTCCTGGATCATCTAAGTCCTTTTGGTAGTATTTATGTTCGGCGACCAAGGCCTCTTCATCGTTAAGTTCTTCTTTGGGCGCTTTCCTTCTCTTTCTTGACCTAACTTTAGCAATATAGGCAAACCATGGAGCTTTGACCCTCTCATTAGTAGAATTATCAATAATTGGCTTAATTGATTCATCAATAAGGGACAGAGGAGGGTTGGGAGTCATACCTTGTCTTACCTGTTTGGGCCCGAAACAGAAGTCTTCGGGCTGAGGGGTGGTCGATTTCGACCAAGGTGGGTCGATTTTGAGTTCTTTGGTCGATATCGACATTTATGGGTCAATATCAATCTCTGTGACCCCATACTTAAGCTCCTGGCAATAATCTGGCATACTCGATTTTGACCAAGGGGGTCGATTTCGATGTTTTTAGTCGATATCGACTGGTTCCAGTCGATGTCGACCCTGCTTGCTGTTTTCGTCCTCGCCAACAAAAATTTTCTAAGCTTCTCCTTGGCCGGCGAGAGGACTACTTGCTCGAGGTGCTTTGTTTCACTCATGGTTGGGTTGAAAGAGAATTGTATCACTTCGTTCCCTATAGTAAAGGTTATTAATCGTCGATGTACATTGATATTGGCATATCAACAGTAGCTAAGAAAGGCCTACCAAGGATAATAGGCACTACAGGATCTTTAGGCATCTCCAATACAATGAAATCAGTAGGCACAAAGAACTTACCTACCTTTACCGGAACATCATCAACTATACCTGTGGGCTTGACGAATGAGTTGTCAGCCATATAAAGTTTCATGTCCACAGGTTCAAGTGCTCGTATGTTAACCTTTTGCCAAATAGAGAGAGGCATGAGACTTACGCTTGCCCCTAGGTCACATAGGGCTTTGTAGCGATGTTGGCCAAGTCCCACGGTGATTGCAAACTTCCCTGGATCACTCCTCTTCTCAGGGAAGTCCATCTTTGAGCACTCCTCTGCGATCTCTGCCATGGATCTCTTCATGCTAAGGATGTCTTTCAGGAATCGTACATAGGCGGGCATCTCGCTTAGGGCTTATGTAAGAGGAATGGTAACGTTAAGACCTTGAAGAATTTTTACAAAGCGCCTAAACATACCTTTGGTGGGATCCTCCAATGCTTTGAATGAGAATGGCAACGTCTTTTTTGGCAGAGGGGCCAAAATGGTGGTCGGAGGGGCCTGCTGGACATCGACGTCGACAGGGATCTGGTCGATATCGACTGGCATGGTCGATGTTTACCTCTGTTGTGGCTTTAATGGCTCAGCAGTGTCCTCGACGTCGACCTGGGTGTCAATCAGTGGGTCGATATCGATGTTTTTCTCGACATCGACTGGGCTGTCGATGTCGACTGGATCTGTTGCTTTCTCCGATTCCATTCGTGGCTTTTGTATTTTGTTGCCACTCCTTAATTGCATGGCTGCGACATGGCCCGTCCTGGATTGCCCCTTAGGATTTGTAGTGGGTTGTCCAGGGAACGTTACGGATGGTCTAGGGATTTGTGCCGCCAATTGACCCAGTTGGGTCTCAACGTTCTTTTTCCAAATATCCATCTCCCCAATCCTTGTGGTAAGGTGATTGAGTTGAGAATGGATTGCATTGTTGGATTGATCATTCTTAGCCCGATTCCACCTGATTTCATCTAGCACAAGTTGAAGATCATCCTTCCATTGGTCCCTCTCCGGGTGCCCAAGAGCTCTATAAGGCGGGGGGTCCCTAGGGTTAACCGGGTTCCTTTGTGGTTGATGGAACCTTTGGTCTCCCCAATATTGGTGATTGGGACCCCTCATGTAGCGCGCCGCATGGTGAGTCTCCACTAGTTGTACTTGCTCAGCACGGGGGCACTCGATGGTGGTGTGCCACTGCGATCCGCATTCAATGCAATCTTGGTTCGCTGAAAGGAACCTCACTTGCTTTTGGAGCTTTCGAAGTTGATCTCTATGGAATTGCTCTTTCACGTCTAGATCGATTACCTTGGAGGGTTCATATAAGGGCATGGATGGGGCAGGCCTCGATAATGATGGTGTGTCAGAAGCCTCAGGAATCCCATATATGTTGTCGAACTCCACCAACCTCTCTATGGTCTCCCAAGCCTCTTATGGAGCGAGTTCAAGGTAGCCATACGAGGTGTAAGTGTTGATCCTCTCCTTGGTTGCAGCATCAAGAGCATTGTAAATGATTTCATGAATCACGTACGGTGGTTGGCCATGCCTCGGTCATGATCGTAGTAGGTTCTTAAACCTTTCCCAAACCGTCGCCAGAGCCTCAGCAGGCTTTTGTTTGAAAGCCGTGATTTTTTGTTGGATCAACGCCGTCTTAGAAGGAGGGAAGAACTTATTGAGGAACGCGTCCTTGACTTCATTCTAGGTGTGGAGCAATCTTGGGGCTAAGCTTTCCAACCACTGCAATGCTTTTCCTGTAAGAGACCAACGAAAGGATTTTAGTTGGACATATTCAAGACTCTGTCCATCGGCAATAGTATCACAGAGGTCTAAGAAGGTTGAAATATGTGCCATAGGGCATTCATTAGGTTTTCCTTCATATTGATGCCTTCTTATTTCAGTAAGGAAGTTAGGTTTAATTTCAAAATTAGAGACAGGGATGAGAATCGCCGATTCAGGCATTGTGAGCGCGGGGTGCATATATTGCTTGACATTCCGAGGGAGGGCATTGATTTGGGCTTCTATTTGCCTCCGGCCATCCTCCTCCCTATCCGCACGCTCCTTAAGTGCCGCCTCTCTAGTCGTTAAGTCCTCGACCTGCTTCCTTAGTTGCTCAATAAGTTCAGCCTGGTTCGTGTTGTCTACCATGATTCTCTGAGCTTGGGCTCTTAGTGGAAATAGCACTCAGGGTCGTCTACTCCTTCAAATTCAGGTGGGCGATCAGCGCGTCGCATACACCTGCAAGGCCAAACTAGATAGAAACGTGAGATAGACTACTAGGGCGCGATTGATTGCCTCCCCAGCAACAGCGACAATTTGTTGAGCAGGAGGAACGTCGAGTTCTTAAATACAATTTGTTGAGCGGGATCCTAGTAGCGTTGGGAATCTCACGTCTTACGTTGACCAGAAGCCTCGATTTCAACCTTGGAGCTCGATGTCGACCTCGGCCGTCACTCTGCTCTGCAACAGAAGACCTGCAGAGACAAAAACAAGCAGTAGATATCGAATGGGGAGGTCGATATCGATGTTAGCAGACGGAATCGACTGGCTCAGAAGACTGTCAATCGACACAGGTGGTCAATATCGAAGTTGAAGGGTCGATATCGATGTTCAGTAGCAGTAACCCAAGAGTCTCGGGATCGACTCAGAAGACCGTCGATCTATCACCGTGGTCGATATCGACGTTGACCTCGATATCGATGTTCTCCTGCAGTGGGTTAGTTCTTCGTCGGCAAAGAAAAGTCGAAGACTTTAGGATGGATGACGATGCGACGATCAGAAATAAAGACAGTGGTTTTATGTGCATAAACTATGTAAAAAGCAACTCCTAGGATTAGGGTTTACCACAACGTTAACCAATGTATGCGATAAGATAAATAAGACGGACAACTGCGCTATTTCACCCGAGGGACAAGCTTTCGTTGTACACCAACTCTTAGGATTACTCTTGCAAATAAACCTAATTGTCTCTACCAATTTTATGTTTATAACTCAAGTTGTTAGCATGAATACCTTTTCTTTCGATTAGGACTAAACATAGAATCGTAGGAGATGATATACACACAATGATATCAACATCTAACACTTACCTCATGCACGCATGGCTAACGTCGGGCTTACCCCGACCCTAAGAGCTTTGGGGGACTACTCGCACATGTTGAATGTAGACATGCTTTGAATTGAAATGACTTGCATAAATGGAAAACTTTGAATCTTTACAATCTCAACGCCAACTATCGTAAGCGCTTGAAACTTTAAAGCTCAAAACTAAAACTCTAACTTTATATTGCCTATTGCTATTGTCTTTCTTGCTTGGATCCTTCTAACAAACCAGCCCCTAGGGCTTTATTTATAGGCTACTAATCCTTGCTATCCAAGGATTGTAACTTCTATCTAAACTATGAACTCTATCCAAACAATTAGGATAGGTCTTTTATTTTGATAAAACTTTAAACAACTTGATAAAACTTAAAGGTAAAGATAAATCTCAGCTGCAAACTCTCTAAAAGTACAAGATAATCCGTGGCCTTGAGTATAGAATTCATAATCCGAGTCTCGAAATCGGATCTATCTTCTGTCGAGATAAGGTCGATATCGACCACAAAGGTCGATATCGAGGTCTGTATTTCGGCTTGAATTGTCCATCTCCACTTGATGTCTATGTTGAGGTCGATATCGATGTCAGGTGATCGATATCGAGTGCCTTCTTGGTTGGTCTGTGTGGTCTATCTTGACACTCAGAAGGTGTGTCGACAACTATGGTCGATATCGATGTTTAAGGTCGATATCGACCTCTGCTCAGCTTCACTAGGCTTCTTCGTTTTGACTCCGATTTCAATCCAATTCCTGCATATTCAATCCAAAACTTGTGCAGACTCTACCTTATGCACGTTAGCTCATTCTACACAAATTCCTCTTGTTTTCAACCTTTGTATGAGGAATCGAATTAAATATGAAGTCAAAACTTCTGAATAAAATAGGTACAAATATGTACATCATCAATTTTCTATCATCTTCCTTAGATACTTATATCCTTATGGGTATATTTCAATTTACCCTCGGGAATATTATTTAGATAGTTTCATATTTGATTAGAATTTATATTTTCCATTATAGATAGAGTTTTATTTCTTAATAGGCATGATAGGTTTACTCTAAATAAAGGCATTAGGCCTAGAGTTATAATCATATCTTAATCCAAGAACACAAACAATTGTGTGTCAGTAGTGTGAGAGAGAGAAAAAGCCGAGTGAAGTGAGAAGAAGGAGCTGTTTGGTTGTACTTTCTAAAGGTTTTAGTTTTATGAAATGTTTGATTTCCATGTTTATTATATGTTCTATCATGATGATGAGTGAGTAGTCATCCTACTTCTTGGGTCGGGGTGAGCCCGATGATAGCCATGTATGTACATTTAAATTCCCGATATTCTATGTGTTTTCATCTTCTATCTTGTCTTTAATCCTTTACAAGAGTTAAGGATCATTCCTTATTTGCAATCTATGAAGCGAGAGTGGATTATTTGTGAATTTGGATAGTAATTAGGATTTGTTTGCGCGAGTTGACTAAACCCTAATTATGAAAAGTATAGAAACAAATAGGAATTTATGCGAAAGCCTCTATATTCCTATTTGGTGATTATGAGAGTTGTCATATGATGATAAAGGCATAATCTTTCTTTGGTTTAAGTGTGATGCGTGCATGGTTATTGTTGTGGTGAATCCCTACCTTGGAAGCTTTAGTTTATTAAGTTTACAAACCCTAAAACATTGCTCTTATTTATGATCATATTTCCCTTGCCATCCTATATTCTTTCAACCATCTTTGTCGAACACTGTTTTATTACTATATGTTACTGCATTCGATATCGAGATCTACAATCGATATCAACCGACCCTGCAACTAGAAAATCCATGTCGACAGTCTTCTGAGATGACAAAGCATTTTGTTCCCACTCGGCATCGACATCTGCAGTCGACGTCGACCTATTTGTCTGTGTGTGCAGGTTCATAGAAGCACTAGAAATCGACAACCTCTGTCGATATAAACCTATCTAGTCGATATCGAGGCTATTGGTCGACATTTACAGGAACTTTCAAAGACTATTTAGGAACCACTGACTCGCCTCGTCGTGGATCGATCCCAATTCTCTACCAGTACAATGGGAGGGAGTCTTGTATTTTATTAGCCGGGAACGAGAATTTGTTTGATTTAATTAGATATTTATTTTATATCGATTCCCCCTCCTGACAAATTTTGGCGCCGTTGTCGAGGAGGCATCAATCGCGCCTTGTTTAGTCTTTCTAATCTTTTTCTCTAGTGTTGTTTTGATGGTGTATGCGACGCGCTGATCGCACACCGAACAAATCATGTCCTTTAAGAAGAAGCTAGGACAGACGCTAGCGCAGGTCTGGGAGCACTATAAAGACTTGCTAAGATCTTACCCTACTCATGGGTAGCCGCCATATGTGATCCAAGAGATAATCTACAATGCCCTAGATGGGCCTACAAGAGAGTGGATCAACACCTACACCACCCCCCGCTATCTCGAGCTTACACCACACCAGGATTGGGAAACAATTGAAAGGCTCGTGGAGTTTGATAATACATATGGGACTCCTGTGGCCCCTGATGCGAGGCAAGCCCCATCCATGCCATTGTATGAGATATCGAAGGAGGTGGATTCTGAGGTAAAGGATCAATTCATGAAAGACCAGGTAAAGCATCTTCAAAAGCAAGTTAAATTTTTAACTAACAACCAGGCTTGTTTGGAATGTGGGTCACTGTTAAGAGGAGGAAATCGAGTATCTTAAATACAAATGTAAAGATGTAAATATGTAAACCGACTCCTAGCCTATGCAAATAATTACAAGACTTCCTCCCGTTGTAGTGGAAGGGTAGTCAGGATCGATCCACAAGGAGGCGTGTCAGCGGGATCCTAGTAGCTTTGGAAATCTCAAGTCTGCGTCAACCAGAAGCCTCGATTTCGACCTTGGGCCTCGATGTCGACCTCGGCTGTCGATGTTCTCTGCAACATAAGACCCGCAGAAACAAAAACTATAGTCGATATCGACTGAAAGGGGTCGATATCGATGTTAGTCACGAAATCGACTGGCTCAGAAGACTGCCAGTCGACACAGTAGGGTCGATATCGATGTTCGGTGTCGATATCGATGTTCAGCAACCTCTGCAGTGATGATCGTCGTCGACTCGGAAAATTTTCGACGAACTCAGTGGTCGATATCGATGTCTGGGGTCGATATCGATGTCTTCCTGCAGTGGGTTAGTTCTTCGTCGGCAAAGAAAGGTCGAAGATATAAGAATGGATAAGAAGGGATGAACAGAAATAACAGTGGTTTATGTTAATTAAACTATGTAAAAGAAACAACTCCTAATCACAACGTTAACCAATGCATGCGATAAGATAAATAAGACGGACAATTGTGCTATTTCACCCGAGGGACAAGCTTTCGCCGTACACCAACTCTTAGGATTACTCTTGAAAATAAACCTAATTGTCTCTACCAAATTTATGTTTATAACTCAAGTTGTTAGCATGAATCCCTTTTCTTTCGATTAGGACTAAACATAGAATCGTAGGAGGAGAGATAGACACAACGATATCAACATTAAATACTTACCTCAAGTGCGCATGGCTAACGTCGGGCTCACCCCGACCCTAAGAGCTTCGGGGAACTATTTGCTTCTCATCATGGAACTCATTGTTGATTGAAAAAAAGAAACTTGTATTAAAATAAACTCCGAAGCTTTACAACTCAACGTCAACTTTCGCAAACGTCAAATCCTAAAACTTCTCTCTAACTCGGACTCTATTGATTGTCTTGATTGATGATTAATTGAATTGTTCGATGCCAGCCCCCTAGGGCTTTATTTATAGGCTACTAATCCTCGTTATCCAAGGGTTGTAACTCCTATCTAAACTATGAACTCTATCCGAACAATTAGGATAGGTCTTTTATTTTGATAAAACTTAAATAACTTAAAGGTAAAAAGATAAATAAGTCTTCAGCTACTATCTATCTTGAAAGTATAAGATAATTTCGTGCCTCCTTGAAGATATAGTTCCAATCCGCATCTCGAAACCGAGTCTATCTTCTGTCGAGACCAGGGGTCGATATCGAGGTCTCTGTTCCTGCTCGACTTGTCAAGCTCTGGTCGATGTCTATGTTGAGGTCGATATGAGGGTCGATATCGACACCCGAGGTCGATATCTATGTTGAAGGTTGATATCTACCTCTGCTCAGCTTCACTTGGCTTCTTCGTTTTGACTCCGATTTCGCTCGAATTCCTGCATGGTTAGCTCAAAACTTGTGCATACCCTATTTCTTTCACTTTAGCCCATTCTTACACAAGTTTATATTCTTTTGAACATTTTCTTTGGAGATCGAATGAAATAAGAAGTCAAAAGATGCAATAAAAGGAAGTACAAATATGTACATCAAAACACCCAATACTTAGACTTGCTTGTCCTCAAGCAATAACCAAGCAATAACCAATACCTACAACACATCCTTCAAGTCTTTGCCCTTGTCAAAAGCAACATCATAAGCGGTAGCAAAGCAAAGCGAGTGAATTTAACGTCATAGCACATATTTAGGCGATCCATAGGCATACGCAATTTGATCCAACCTCACAGGGATAATGTGTTTGCACTCAACTCTCATGTGTTTAGGCTATGAAGATCAACTCTCAACTCAATTCCATATACAATCTCATAAACACTGCAATTTATAAAAATCAACTTCGCAACCAATTATGAAAATGCAATAAGAACCATCAGGAGGACTTTCGCTCAATGGAAGACTTCAAAGAAGACTCCATTCGGCGGGGTTGTAATGGTGCTTGGTATGAAATAAAAGGGTATGGAATTATTTGGCTATGTGGTGCTTTTATAATTCGGGAATCAAGACTCCTAAATTTCAACACTTGCAATATCCAAACCATAACTCTTCAATGTTGCACTTTCCAAGCTCAATCTCCTATAATGCTCTTTTCCAATACATCTTTCTATAATTTGCTCTAAAGATGCACTAAAAGATGTAAACCATTCTATCAACCCTTCTTTTGAACTCTAATATACCTCTCAAAAATATAACACTTGTATGAATAAAAGACTTAAGGATTTTGGCTCATGCACTATATATATATATATATCTCTATTTTTTATCGACGAAAATAATAAATAAATATTAAAAATATGTGCATTTATATGGTGAGCCAAAAATCCTTTTACAAAATATGACAAAATGTAAATATGCACCAACCCATAATTTCCTTGCTCAAAACTGGACATTATGCTCTTTTCTTTCCACAAGGCATTAGTCCAGCCAATCTAAGTCTCAATTCCTAAATGGGGGTCAGGCTCAATTCGGCTAGGGATAATTTTGTGGAGTTTGCAATTTTAGGCTCAGGCTAATGTTCTGGCTTCAAGCAGGGATAATGCAGGATAGGTAAAGAGAGGATTAAAATGGCTTAAAAGATGTCTCCATCATTTAATTCTCGTAAACATAAACATATATATGCATTGGCTTTGAATAACTATCACAACATTTAAAGATGCATAGGAAGAGTAAATTCACTCAAGAAAGCGGAGGGATTTTTTATGTTCTCCCCATAGGCCAAAATTCTCACAAGGACAATTTTTGTTGGATTTGCTTTTTAGCCTAGGATCATATGTGCTCAATTTCATCACAAGTTCACAATCTACATAAAAAATTTTAAGACTTAGGCTAAACCATCCAAATATGCCATAGGATTTACATGATCAAGTCAGCTATTGAGTTTTCATCATAGGATATCTAAGTAGGGTTTAAAAACAAACTTAAAAATAAACATGCATTTTTTTGTATTTTTGACATTTTTCTATTTTTTTGGATTTTTTTGAAATTTTATAAAAGTAAAACTAAGAACAAAAATTTAAACATGAATGCAATGTGAAGAAGAAAACCAAGTTATGACCATAAGACATGTTTTCCCCCCACCCCATACTTAAAATATACAGTGTCCTCACTATATTAAAAAGAAGAACAAGGGTAGAGAGAAACTCACAACGCAACCTGCGAATTCAGGTCGATTTCAGGTTGGGTCGATGCCAGAAGTCGATATCTATGTCAGAGGTCGATGTCTACTGCATCTATCGAAGTCGAGGGAGAAAGTGAAGACAAGGGCTGCCAGGTTGGGGTCGATATCGAGTATAATGGTCGATATCGACCTCTCTTTTTCGCTCCTGAGTCCTCGATGTCGACTCCATGAGGTGGCTTGACCCTGGGGGGGTCAATTTCGACTGGCCCGGTCGATTTCGACTGCCTCTGCAAAAGCTTCTTTTCTTCTTCGTCATTCATTTTGCTTAGAAACCTGAAATCTTGGTTAGATTTATAGATAAAGCCACGAATTATCTCAGTTTTAAAAGTTTACCAAACCAAAAGTCCAATCCTAAAAATCATCTATGAAAAATAATTAAGTTTTATGTGCAAGCTCTAGAGTTTTGAGTCGCTAGACCGACTTCTCCGTCGATTCTTCATGAGCCTTTTATGTAGGGACCCTTCAAGCTTGAGCCTTCTCTTGGATCATCTAGGTCCTTTTGGTAGTAGCGAAGTTCGGCGACCAAAGCTTCTTTGATGTTAGGTTCTTCTTTGGGTGCTTTCCTTCTCTTTCTTGACCTAACTTTAGCAATGTAGGAAAACCATGGAGCTTTGACCCTCTCTTTAGTAGAATTATCAATAATTAGCTTGATTGATTTATCAATAATGGACGGAGGAGGGTTAGGATTCATACCTGGGCTTACCTGTTTGGGCCCGAAACAGAAATATTCAGGCTGAGGGGTGGTCGATTTCGACCAAGGTGGGTCGATATCGACCTTTGTGACCCCATACTTAAACTCCTGAAAATGATCTGGCATACTCGATTTCGACCGAGGGGGGTCTATTTCGATGTTTTTAGTCGATATCGACTGGTTTCAGTCGATGTCGACCCTGCTTGCTGTTTCCGTCCTCGCCAATAAAAATTTTCTAAGCTTCTCCTTAGCCGGCAAGAGGACTACTTGCTCTAGGTGCTTTGTTTCGCTCATGGTTGGGTTGAAAGAGAATTATATCACTTCGTTCCCTATAGTAAAGGTTAGTAAACCTCGACGTACATTGATATTGGCATCTGCAGTAGCTAAGAAAGGCCTACCAAGGATAATAGGCACTACAGGATCTTCAAGCATCTCCAATATAATGAAATCAGTAGGCACAAAGAACTTACCTACCTTTACAGGAACGTCATCAACTATGCATGTGGGCCTGACGAATGAGTTATCAGCCATATAAAGTTTCATGTCCACCGGTTTAAGGGCACCAATGTTCACCTTTTGCCAAATAGAGAGAGGCATGAGACTTACACTTGCCCCTAGGTCACATAGGGCTTTATAGCGATGTTGTCCAAGTCCCACGGTGATTGCAAACTTCCCTGGATCACTCTTCTTCTCAGGGAAGTCCATCTTTGAGCACTCCTCTGCGATCTCTGCCATGGATCTCTTCTTGCTCAGGATGTCTTTTAGGAATCGCACAAAGGGAGGCATCTCGCTTTGGGCTTCTGTAAGAGGGATAGTAACGTTAAGTCCTTGAAGAATCTTTATAAAGTGCCTGAACTTACCTTTGGTGGGATCCTCCAATGATTTGGATGGGAATGGCAACGTTTTCATTGGTGGAGGGGCCAAAACGGTGGTCGGAGGGGCCTGCTGGACATCGATGTCGACTGGGCACTGGTCGATATCGACTAGAATGGTCGATTTCGACCTCTGTTGTGACTTCTCAGGCTCTGCAGTTTCATTGATGTCGACCAGTGGGTTGACATGGTGGTCGATATCGACCTTTGGGCGACATCGTGGGTCTGTTGCTTTCTCCTCCGTTTCCGTTCTTGGCTTTTGTACTTTGTTGCCACTCCTTAATTGCATGGCTGCAACATGGCCCGTCCCGGATTGTCCCTTAGGATTTGTAGTGGGTTGCCCAGGGAGTGCTCCGGATAGTCTAGGGATTTGTGCCGCCAATTGACCCAGTTTGGTCTCTACGTTCCTTTTCCATATATCCATCTCCCCAATCCTTGTGGTAAGGTGATTGAGTTGAGAATGGATGGCATTGTTGGATTGATCATTCTTAGCTTGATTCCTCCTTATCTCATCTAGCACAAGTTGAAGATCATCCTTCTTTTGGTCTCTCTCCGGGTGCCCATGAGCTCTATAAGGCGGCGGGTGCCTAGGGTTAACCGGGTTCCTTTGTGGTTGATGGAACCTTTGGTCTCCCTAATATTGGTTTGTGGAACCCCTCAGGTAGCGCGCCTCCTAATGAGTCTCCGCTAGTTGTACTTGTTCAGCATGGGGGCACTCGATGGTGGTGTGCCGCTGCGATCCGAATTCAATGCAATCTTGGTTCGCTGAAAGGAACCTCACTTGCTTTTGGAGCTTTCGAAGTTGATCTCTATGGAATTGCTCCTTCATGTCCGGATCGATTATATTGGAGGGTTTATATAAGGTCATAGATGGGGCAGGCCTCGACGATGATGGTGTGTCGGAAGCCTCAGGATTCCCATATGTATTGTCGAATTCCACCAACCTCTCTATGGTTTCCCAAGCCTCTTGTGGAGCGAGTTCAAGGTAGCCATAGGAGGTGTAAGTGTTGATCCTCTCCTTAGTTGCAGGGTCAAGAGCATTGTATATGATCTCCTAAATTACGTACGGTGGTTGGCCATGCGTCGGGCATGATCGTAATAGGTCCTTAAACCTTTCCCAAACAGTCGCCAGAGCCTCACTAGGCTTTTGTTTGAAAGCCGTGATTTTCTGTCGGATCAACGCCATCTTAGAAGGAGGAAAGAACTTGTTGAGGAATGCGTCCTTGACTTCATTTCAGGTGCGGAGCGATCTTGGTGCTAAGCTTTCCAACCACTGCAATGCTTTTCCTGTAAGAGACCAGCGAAAGGCTTTTAGTTAGACATATTCAAGACTTCGTCTATCAGCAATAGTATCACAAAGGTCTAAGAAGGTTGAAATATGTGCCATAGGGCATTCATTAGGTTTCCCTTCATATTGATGCCTTCTAATCTTAGTTAGGAAGTTAGGTTTTATTTCAAAATTAGAGGCAGGGATAAGAATTGCTGATTCAGGCACTGTGAGAGCGGGGTGCATATATTGCTTGGCATTCCTAGGGAGGGCATTGATTTGGGCTTCTATTTGCCTCCGGCCTTCCTCCTCCCTATCCGCACGCTCCTTAAGTGCCGCCTCTCTAGTCGTTAAGTCCCCAACCTGCTTCCTTAGTTGCTCAATAAGTTCAGCCTGGTTCACGTTGTCCGCCATGATTCTTTGAGCTTAGGCCCTTAGATGGAAATAACTCTCAGGGTCGTCTACTCCTTCAAATTCAGGTGGGCGATTAGCGCGTCGCATATACCTGCAAGGC
Organism: Persicaria maculosa; assembly: GCA_963922045.1. NCBI lineage: Eukaryota > Viridiplantae > Streptophyta > Magnoliopsida > Caryophyllales > Polygonaceae > Persicaria > Persicaria maculosa. The sequence goes on from OY998267.1 coordinate 60,671,413, forward strand.
CAAACTAGAAAGAGATGTGAGATAGACTACTAGGGCGCGATTGATTGCCTCCCCGGCAACGGCGCCAATTTGTTAAGAGGAGGAAATCGAGTATCTTAAATACAAATGTAAAGATGTAAATATGTAATCTGACTCCTAGCGTATGCAAATAATTACAAGACTTCCTCCCATTGTAGTGGAAGGGTAGTCAGGATCGATCCACGAGGAGGCGTGTTGATGTACACATTTGCACCCTCTTTTATTGCATCTTTTGACTTCATATTTCATTCGATCTCCAAAGAAAAGGTTCAAAAGTATATAAACTTGTGTAAGAATGGGCTAAAATGCAAGAAATAGAGTCTGCACAAGTTTTGAGCTAACCATGCAGGAATTCGAGCGAAAACGGAGTCAAAACGGAGAAGCCAAGTGAAGCTGAGCAGAGGTAGATATCGACCCTAGACCCAGATATCGACCTCTGGTGTCGATATCGACCCCCAAATCGACCTCAACATAGAAATCGACCAGAGCTGAACAAGTCGAGCAGGAACAGAGACCTCGATATCGACCTCTGGTGTCGATATCGACCCCTGATCTCGACAGAAGATAGACTCGATTTCGAAAGCGGATTGGAACTATATCTTCAAGGAGGCACGGAATTATCTCATACTTTCAAGAGAGAGGACAGCTGAAGTTTTATTTAAGACCTATCCTAATTGTTCGGATAGAGTTCATAGTTTAGATAGGAGTTACAATCCTTGGATAGCGAGGATTAGTAGCCTATAAATAAAGCCCTAGGGGGCTGGTATTCAATCATCTTTTCATACAATCAAATAACTAGAAGCAAGACAATAGAGTTAGAGTTAGAGAGAAGTTTTAGGGTTTGACGTTTGCGAAAGTTGACGTTGAGTTGTAAAGCTTCGAGGTTTATTTTAATGCAAGTTTATTCCTTTCAATCAATGATGAGTTCCATGATGAGAAGCGAGTAGTTCCTCAAAGCTCTTAGGGTCGGGGTGAGCCCGACGTTAGCCATGCGCGCTTGAGGTAAGTATTTGATGTTGATATCGTTGTGTCTATCTCTCCTCCTACAATTCTATGTTTAGTCCTAATCGAAAGAAAAGGGATTCATGCTAACAACTTGAGTTATAAACATAAAATTGGTAGAGACAATTAGGTTTATTTGCAAGAGTAATCCTAAGAGTTGGTGTACGGCGAAAGCTTGTCCCTCGGGTGAAGCAGCGCAATTGTCCGTCTTATTTATCTTATCGCATGCATTGGTTAACGTTGTGGTAAACCCTAATCCTAGGAGTTGCCTTTTTTATATAGTTTATATACACCAAAACCCATTGTTATTTCTGCTCATCCCTTCTCATCCATTCTTAAATCTTCGGCCTTTCTTTGCCGACGAACAACTAACACACTACAGGCAGACATCGATATCGACACCAGACGTCGATATCGACCACTGAGTTCGTCGACAGTTTTCTGAGTCGACGACGGTCATCGCTGCGGAGTTTGCTGAGCATCGATATCGACCCCTAGGATCGATATCGACCCTTCTGTATCGACTGGCAGTCTTCTGAGCCAGTCGATTTCATGGAATAACATCGATATCAACCCTCTCCAGTTGATATCGACTACAGTTTTTGTTTCTGCAGGTCTTCTGTTGCATAGAACATCGACAACCGAGGTCGACATCGAGGCCCTAGGTCGAAATCGAGGCTTCTGGTCGACACAGACGTGAGATTTCCAAAGCTACTAGGATCCCGCTGACACGCCTCCTCGTGGATCGATCCTGACTACTCTTCCACTACAACGGGAGGAAGTCTTGTAATTATTTGCATAGGCTAGGAGTCTATTTACATATTTACATCTTATTATTTGTACTCGACTTACCTCCTTAACACGTGTTAGCGGGATCCTAGTAGCTTTGGAAATCTCAAGTCTGCGTCGACCAGAAGCCTCGATTTCGACCTTGGGCCTCGATGTCGACCTCGGCTGTCGATGTTCTCTACAACAGAAGACCTGCAGAAACAAAAAATGTAGTCGATATCGACTGGAATGGGTCGATATCGATGTCAGTCACGAAATCGACTGGCTCAGAAGACTGCCAGTTGACACAGTAGGGTCGATATCGATGTTCGGTGTCGATATCGATGTTCAGCAACCTCTGCAGTGATGATCGTCGTCGATTCAGAAAACTGTCGACGAACTCAGTGGTCGATATCGACGTCTGGGGTCGATATCGATGTCTTCCTGCAGTGGGTTAGTTCTTCGTCGGCAAAGAAAGGCCGAAGATTTAAGAATGGATGAGAAGGGATGAACAGAAATAACAGTGGTTTATGTGAATTAAACTATGTAAAAGAAACAACTCCTAGGATTAGGGTTTACCACAACGTTAACCAATGCATGCGATAAGATAATTAAGACGAACAATTGTGCTATTTCACCCGAGGGACAAGCTTTCGTCGTACACCAACTCTTAGGATTACTCTTGCAAATAAACCTAATTGTCTCTACCAATTTTATGTTTATAACTCAAGTTGTTAGCATGAATCCCTTTTCTTTCGATTAGGACTAAACATAGAATCGTAGGAGGAGAGATAGACACAACGATATCAACATTAAATACTTACCTCAAGTGCGCATGGCTATCGTCGGGCTCACCCCGACCCTAAGAGCTTCGGGGAACTATTCGCTTCTCATCATGGAACTCATTGTTGATTGAAAAGAAGAAACTTGTATTAAAATAAACTCCGAAGCTTTACAACTCAACGTCAATTTTCGCAAACGTCAAATCCTAAAACTTCTCTCTAACTCGGACTCTATTGATTGTCTTGATTGATGATTAATTGAATTGTTCGATGCCAGCCCCTTAGGGCTTTATTTATAGGCTACTAATCCTCGTTATCCAAGGGTTGTAACTCCTATCTAAACTATGAACTCTATCCGAACAATTAGGATAGGTCTTTTATTTTGATAAAACTTAAATAACTTAAAGGTAAAAAGATAAATAAGTCTTCAGCTGCTATCTATCTTGAATGTATAAGATAATTTCGTGCCTCCTTGAAGATATAGTTCCAATCCGCATCTCGAAACCGAGTCTATCTTCTGTCGAGATTAGGGGTCGATATCGACACCAGGGGTCGATATCAAGGTCTCTATTCCTGCTCGACTTGTCCATCTCTGGTCGATGTCTATGTTGAGGTCGATATGAGGGTCGATATCGACACCCGAGGTCGATATCTATGTTGAAGGTCGATATCTACCTCTGCTCAGCTTCACTTGGCTTCTTTGTGTTGACTCCGATTTCACTCGAATTCCTACATGGTTAGCTCAAAACTTGTGCAGACCCTATTTCTTTCACTTTAGCCCATTCTTACACAAGTTTATATTCTTTTGAACATTTTCTTTAGAGATCGAATGAAATAAGAAGTCAAAAGATGCAATAAAAGGAAGTACAAATATGTACATCAGTCACAAAAGCACAAAACAACCGCTTTCCCCTACATGGAGTAAGTGCAAACAGCGGAGACCCATGAAGAAGTGAAGTTCGTGAGGGGCCCTAACTATGGAGGCTAACAAGGCAACTGCGGATACCATCAACCTTAGCAATATGAAAGGGATCCGATGCCTTATAGAGCATCTGGCCACCCAAAGAGGGAAAGAAAGGATGGCTTACAACTCATCCTAGACGAAATGAGGAGGAACCAAGCCAAAAACAAGCAGTCCAACAATGCCATCTACACACAACTACATGGCATCAATTCCAGGCTTAGCGAGATAGACATATGGAGGAAAAGCATAGGGTCCCAACTGGGTCAATTGGCGGCCAATATTCTAAGGCAAGACAGATTGCTCCCAAGGCAACCTGAGGCTAATCCCAAGGGGCAATCGTTTGGCCATATCGCCTCCATACGCCTAAGAAGTGGCAAGGAGATCCCCAATCAAGAAACGGAGCCAGAAGATAAGCTGCTGGAGAAGTAGTTGACATCGACCCCACAGCAGTCGATGTTTACCGAAAACAAGTGCCTGGTATCGACCACCCAGTCGATGTCGACCCAGTCGAGCAACCTGCCCCAAAGTCGACCACGACACCCGATGTCAACCCCTCCCTTGTCAATGTCAACCACTCTTCTTTGACACCGAAGGCTATTCCCGCTCTAAAAATGAAGAAGCCGCTTCCCTATCCCTCCAAAGTTTTAAGGGACCCTGCGGACCAGAAGTTTCAACGGTTCATGAAGATGCTCCAAGGCCTCAATGTCACCATACCATTCACGGAGGATCTTCATGAAATCCCATCATATGTCCGGTTCCTTAAAGATATTATGAGCAAGAAGTGATCGATTGCTGAGATCGTAGAGGAGTGCAGCAAGATAGACTTTTCAGAGAAGAGGAGTGATCCGGGAAGGTTTTCCATTACAATCTGGCTAGGCCAATACCGATACAAGGCAATGTGTGATCTATGGGCTAGCGTGAGCCTCATGCCTTTGTCCATATAGTCAAATGTAAGTATTGGAGCCTTGGACCCTATAGATATGAAGCTATACAGGGTCGAAAACAACTTTGTCAAGCCCACATGAGACATCGATGATGTCTCGGTCAAGGTGGGCAAGTTCTATGTGCACACAAACTTCATTGTGCTTGATATGGCGGAAGATTCAACATGTCCTATCATCCTAGGTAGGCCGTTCCTAGCTATGTCCGAGGCCAATATCAGCGTGTGAAAGGGGCTATTATCTTATTACAATTGGCAATGAAGTAATTGAGTTCTCCTTCAATCCCACTATGAAGGAGGTCAATCGAATGGAAGTCAAGTCCTTACATGCAACGAGGAGAGTCATTCCTTGTGAAGAACCAACGGAGAAGACCATGACTTTAGAAGAGTAGGAATTAAGGGCCATGGAAGCCCAAATGGAGGAGCTCTTGGTGATTTGGCACCAAGCTGACGAGGAAGATATTGAGATAGCAGTCGATATTGATAGCAACAAGTCGATGTCGACTACAAAGAAGCCAGATCACTTGCCAGAAGCTAAGTATGTGGTCGACACTGACAATTCCATTGATGTCGACCAACTACAGTCGATGTCGACTAACCCCAATCAATGTCGGCACCCCCCAATTGACCTGCCTCCATCGACCGCAACTATAGAAGAGACACTACACTCGACGTCGACCCCTACTGGTCGATGTCTCCTCAGAAGCATAAAATATCAACGGTAAGCCCAGGTAAAGATCCATATCCTTCGGAACTAATAGACATTATCCATACTAGAAAAGTACCTTTTTTGTACGTCTTACTAATGCTATAGGTGGGAAAATAAGAGAATACAAGGTGGGCGACAAGGTATACATGGACCCATGCAATATCAAGGGATGCAAAAGGAAGAATGGAAGAAAAGGCAGAGTAGTGACCATCCATAAGGTATATACAAGAAGGTTGGAGCTTAAAGACAAAAAGGGCATAATTTTCAAGGTTGAGCTCGAAAGCCCAGAAGAGGAGGTCCGAGCCACATGGTCCCTATATTTCCCAACCTGGATTGAACCGCGGAAGAAGTCGGCCTAGCGACTCTAAAATCTAGAGCATGTACATAGACTTAATCTTTAGATATTTTTTAGGGTTTTAGTTTTTGGTTTTGGTTTTGAGACTCTATAATGTTAAGTTTTCATGAAAAACTAACCAGATTACAAGTGTAAAGAAGTTGTAAAGGCACTAGACATCGACCCCAGTGCTCGATGTCGACCAAGCCAAGTCGAGAAGAACAATTGTGATCGATCTCAGATCACCCTGAGCTGAGTATACAAGGAAAGTGATTGATGTCGACTAGTACAGTCGATGTTGACTGACCCCCTCGATCTCGACTACACCTACAAAAGCACCTGTTTTTAGCCATTTTGCTTATTTATAGTAAGTTTTCTTTTGATTCCACTTCTATATTTTCTTTTTATAGTGAGGACACTGTAGGATTTAAGTATGGGGTGGGGGAAAAGCATGCTTATATATTCTTGCTCACTTGATCGTTTGTTAATCTTTGTTAGTTTATTTAGTCTTGCATTGCATTATATGGTTATTTCTTATATATTTTAGGCATCATCTTTGGATACATGTTTTTCTTATGTGCTTAAAGTTTTAACAAGACTCAACGATGCAAAAATACACTACTAGAATACTGCAATTTGACATCATGTAATTTAAGTATGTCAAAAAAACAACCGATGTTAAATTAATCTATTACATCTAATAAAAAATTTGTGATGTTAAAAAAACTTAAGACAACCGTTAAATTTTTTGACAGATGTTAAATAGTTAATTTTAAAAAAGATTAAAACGGGCGCCCGATGAAATTTTGTATGTGTTTGAACGCCCGCCTATACTTAGAAATTTTTTTTAAACACCCGCCCATACTGCTTAGTCAAAAAATAGAGCTCCCTCACACTTGTGTGAACAGATTGAAGTCCACCAAATGTCTCCTTTCTCCCAGCTCTCTGTCTCACCCTAGCCTAGATGTCACCACCACCACCACCACCGCCACCACCGCCACTGCTATCTCTCCTCTTTCTCCCGGCTTTCATCCTCGGCTTCTCCTCCTCTCTTCACAGATTTGATATCTATCTCTCACACTCGAGACAAGATCTCTCTCGCCCCTCTTTCTCTCTCTTCCTCTCTCGATCTTTTCTCAAAATAAAGATCTCAATGCAGATGTAAAGAACAGAACCAAAATCAAGATCTGGATACCAAGTAGTTTTTATAAATCTTTCTTTTGCTTTTATAAATTTGGATACCAAGTAGTTTTTATAAATCTTTCTTTTGCTTTTATCCAGGTTATGTTCTTTAGAAGACCTCAATGCAGATGTAGCATCTAAAGAACATAACCTGGATTACAGAATGAACTGAATAAAGGTTAGCCTGAGTCTGAGATTGACCCTTTAGTTGTCCAGTCAGGGCATAGAGAGAATGATGTGGACTGATGTGAGAACAAAGTATTCTCTTTTCTTATTCTAAGAGGCAATATTTGTACTTGTTAGTGATTTGGAGACCAATATATGGATTCCAGAAGCCCCACTATAAATACGTGCTATTTTTATGATAATTTCACTTGTGTGTTTAGTCGTTCACCCTCTCTAAGCTTGAGTTATTCAAGAATTTTTCCCTTTTTCTATTGTTGTAGATATTAAATATGAATTGAACTCTACGTAAACTTGAAGGTTTACTTATGTTAGAGCAAGCCCAACAACTGTGGTATTTTAGAGAAATTTGAAAAATATGCAGAAAATGGGTGTTTTAGTGCCCCAACAGCTCCTTTATATTTGTATGTGAAATATAAAATTTTGGAGAGAGAGTATAAAATCCTCACAACATTATTGGGTAGACTTTGTCAGTTGTCACAACATTAGTGTGGCTAGTTGGGAGGGAGTTGCAAGGTTGTATTGCACTTTTTTTTGCCTATGTTTAGTTTGATTTCTCTTCATTGCAGAAGGTGAGTTACTCCACCTCATCATATCTCTTGGCTTCCCATAGAAATTAAATTTTACCTATTCTGATTTTATTGCATTATTGCCACAAGTTTACAATATCCTTAGCTATTGAGTGATCTTATGAGAATGGTCTTTAAAATGTTGGTTTTCCTGCTTGTGTATATTTTCTTTATTACGATCCCTAATGCTACATTTTGGAAGATGAATTAACTCTGAATTGAATATTTACACATCATGTTTTTGATACTTTTTTCTAGATTTAGCAAAATGAATAATCACTAGAAGACTAAAAATTCGTTCACCTTTTTTTATTTTTAATTTCCTTTGAGACTCAGGTCGCGAGAAGTAGGATAAAAAATCTAGCCCGTTATAGTTCTTAACTTCCAGTTCAACAGTTTCTCTTAAGCTAGATCAGAGAAGACCATCTAGATTTCTAATTTGCTTTTGATTTCATCTTTCATGCTAACCTATCGGGTTTTATTATACATAACCTGATGAAACATTTTTATACTTTCCTACAAACTGAACTAACTACTGCTGAGAGGGAGTTGGATCAGAACACGAATTTTGATTGGAACCGAATTCAAGGCAGTGGACAAGAAATGGAACCACTGTTTGGTCCTGGATATACTGGACTTGTCAATCTTGGGAACAAGTAACGTACTTCATATTTTCTATAGTTTAGCCTGAAGTGGCACTTTCATTATGTGCATTGTCACCATTCTCACCATTGTCTTCTGTAGTTGTTACTTAGCTTCCACGATGCAAGTTTCCTTTACTACAAGTGCCTTTAAGAACCGGTGAGTATGAAACTGTGCTTGGTGTTTTTGGACAGTGCATAAAGTTGGTGAATTGCTGACTCCTTGTTTTGATATTTTTAATCAGATATTATGCAGATCATGGATTGAGAAAGGCTTTTGAATATGCTCCTTCTGATCCAACTGTTGACCTAAATATGCAATTGTATGTTATTTCATCTTGTAGTGTATAAAATTGATTACTTGCTACTTGACACCTAATTAAGTGCTAACTTTCAGGATTTTGAACTTTATTTTTTGCCAGCACCCTCCAGTTGGATGTAGCAGATTACATCCCCATGTCTTTAAATCCTAATAAAGAAAATAGTTACCTTAATTCACTAAATTGTTCTTTTGAGCATCTTGTAGCCCTGATGTTTTCAAAAGCTAGAAGCAACATAACATGATAGGAGTGATAGAAATACCTAGAGCTTAAGCGGGCTTCAGAAAGAAAGGCAATGGCATTTTCATAAAACATCTAAAACACCTTTAAAATCAAGTTTAATGCTATAAAACCCGCATTTGATGAAATAAAACCAGACTAAAAACCTATTATTCGTACTAATAAGTTTATATAATATAGATCGTATCAGTATAGACTAAAGCTGGACGAGTGTTGGTTGCCATCAATCCTAAGTGCTAAACGGAGAAGGTGAACTGATTTTTTTTAGCATTGATTCCTCCTGCCATTTAGTTTTTTCCTCGAATGGCCAAATTCTATGAATAATTCATTTGAGCAATAATGATGTTTTTCTGGTTTTCGTGGTCTTATTTCATTCTCTAATGTGTGAGTGTTTTCTTCCTTTGTTTATGGAATTTTCTCCTTTAAAGGAAATGACCTTGCTGACAAAGAAAATGAGAAGAAGAAACACAAGCAAGCGCACAAGTATGTCTGATATATAGACATAGTCCAGTATGCGTTGGTGCGTCTCCATTTGCCATAGCTTCATCTTGAACTCTTATGGAATTTCTCAGTTATGACGAATTACACGAAACTGGTCATGTTTGATTGATCTTTTTTAGACTTGGCAGTAAACCACTACTTTGAAAAATGTTAGGGATGTTTTTCATAAGATTTATTTTTCCTTTACTTTGTGAAATTAAAACAGCTTCATTCAAGCATTCATTACAAATTACATTCTATTGTTTAAGTTTTGCCATTGGTTATCCTCGACCACTAGACTGTTTTGGGGCATGACATTCAAAAATAGGAAGAACCTTGTGATGTTTGACTGCAAATACCCTGGCCAGGTTGTTCCATTTTCTTTCACTTGAGCTAGATAATGTGGATAAAGCAATAATATTTCAGATTAGAATTATCAAAGAATTCATCCTTTTTTAAAAGTAAACATGTGTCATATTATTGATTCTATTGGTGTCTCTCCTATTTTAAGATTTAAAAGCTACAGATACTTGCTAGCCCACCTTTGGGCTATTTTTCATTCTGTTTCCTGGGAATCATGTCACTATTATAAGTAGTTCACTAATGAGATGCTTTGGTTTTTTCCTGCCATGTTTTGTTAGATCTTGCTCCAAAAAGTTATGAGGGCACTCGTAGGTCCTTGAAACTGAAACTTCTCCAGCAACTAGAGGAACAAAGTCAGAGATCTACTAAGATTATTGAAGGAGCTCTGTCAGGTACACATTAGCTCTTTATAGTTTATACTCTCTCAGAGGGTGTGTATATGTTGGATTCCTTCCCTTAGCACGAGCACAAAAAAGTCAGTTAACTCCATGATAAAATTATTCGTGTGAATAAAAACATACATTACACATTTTAGAAGGATTGAGATCCCAGATGACTAGAAAGATTTTAGAAAGGGGGCCAAAAGGATCCCTGAAAGTTGATAAAAAAAGATCTATCATCGCAGAAAATATAGACTCGTGAGGAGCATAGCCTTCTTCCTCTATATTATTTTGATACTTTTGTCTTGAGATTCAAGCATCTCTTCATAATTTGGCATTTGTCAACTTGAGTTCACAACTAGTTTTAATTTTTTTTACTTCTTTGTTGGTTATAATCGTAGGACATCTTTTTAAGAATGTCGATTTGAGTGAATCAATGAAGATCGGTAAAGTCTTCGCTTTCGTTTCCGACCCAAACCCCCGTAAAGGTGCTCCTTTATGACCATTCTCGTTCTCTCCAGGTACCGGAGGTCCCTCCTCATCATCGGAGAGCCTGAAAGAACTCCGACGAGGCTCTCCGGCGAATCCTCGAGCCCCGGTGAGCCCTCGCACCACCCCCTTTTCTCCTTCGTTTTCTGTTTTGTATTCTTTCATTTAAACGAGCTGAGAGTGCGTGGTAGAGTGGGTCGGAAAGGTGAGAGAAAGTGTTAGAAAGAGCCGGCGGTGAGCTGTGCTCTGTTCTCCGAACAACCATGAGGCCAAAGGAGGAAGAAGGGGCTCTGGTGGGTCCCACTGCGAAGAATAGAGTCCAGGCGGACGAGATTGCGAAGAATAGAGTCGTCAGGAGGCTCACTGGTATAGACAGCAAAATCCAGATGCGAAAGATGGTCCGCAACTCGGTTTGCTTCTCTGAGGACATGACGAATCTCAAGAGATTGAAAGAAGCCCAAAGAGACTAGACTGTCTGAGACAATCATTTCCAAGTCCCCGCCAGGCTTCCCTAGGCCTTTAAGGTTGTTGATGATAGTTAGGTTGTCTCCTTCTATTACCAGATTTGATATTTGAAGTTCTCTGGGAGTAGAAATCCCATTCTAGAGACCTAGACTCTCTGCCCCTGATACAGACGGAATGGGGCATTGCCCGCAACCAAAAAACGTTGGGGTACCATCGCTATCTTTGATCACGAATCCATAGGAGCCTTTGCCAGAAGAGTGGAAAGCTCTGTCGAAATTCAATTTATAGGCTCCAGCTGTCGGAGGTCTCCATCTCGTCTTTTTCCTTTTTTTACTTGAAGATGCAGTTTTAATGTTTTTATTTTGCTCTGTTGTAGTGTCTTGGTCATCTTTGAGGTGGGTTGTCTTCCATAATAGTATTTGTTCATTGGTGAAAGATATTATGCTTCTAGTTTTTGATGTAGCGTTATCAAATAGGGCTTTGTTTCGGAAGAACCAGAGGCTCCACCAGGTAAATGCAATTTTAATAAATCCCTTTGTTCCAATTTGTTCTTTAATATCCCATATTGTTGAATTTATATCTTTTCCTTGCTGGAAACAGTTATCAATTTTACCAAATATTGCCGCATCTGTCAAGGTTAAGGTTTCTTTTGTTATGGGGCAGTTCCATAGGAGGTGCGCAAGATCCTCGTAAGTCGAGTCGCAATGAGGGCAGTTTGTCGGGATACCCATACCTCGGGAGGCTAGTCTGGCACTAGTGGGGACCCCATTCTTTGAGATCTTCCAAAGAAAGGTTTTGATTTTTGGTGGTATGTCTAGATGCCATATCCAATGCATTTCTGATTTGTGGTGATGTCTCATTTTGTTCATCATGTCCATGGCTGCCTTAGTGGTAAACCATCCATTCCTACTCCATTTCCAGTGTAGTCTATTGATATGGATATTATTCGTTCTATTTCCACCGATGATAGGTTATTACTAGTTATATATATGAGCTCCTCCCGGTTCCACTTATTATCTGGCGTTATGAATCTACTTACAAGAATGCAAATATCTATATTTTCCATGTTCGTGGCCATGTTTATAAGTGGTCCATTCCCAGTCCAATGGTCAGTCCAAAATTTAATGCTCTCACCATTCCTAATTGACCATTGTAACCCCTCCTTATAAAGGGGTAGAAGTTTTGTTAGTTGTGCCCATTGCCACGATGTTCCCGTTTTCTTTTTGTACGTGAGTATATTCTGGTTTTTTAGGTACTTCTCAGTGATTATCGATACCCAGGGGTTTTGTGGTTCTGCTATTATTTTCCATATTAATTTCAATTGTAAGGCTATGTTCATGTCTTCGGATTTTTTGAGACCAAGCCCACCATTTTCTTTTGTTTTGCAGACTTCAAACCAGTTGATTAATGGTTTATGCTTAGGGCCTTTATTCCAGAGAAATTCCCGATTAACCCTATCTAAGGCTAAATGTATTGCTTTGGGTAGCATAAAGCATTGCATTAGATGTAATGGTTTAGCTGAGAGTGTTGTCTTGATTAGTGTGCACCTACCTTCTTGTGAGAGACAGTTAGCTTTCCATCTATGAAGTTGTGCCTTCATATTATCCAATAATTCTTTGAAACTTTCTATAGTAGTTCTGCCACATATTATAGGGCATCCTAAATAGCTACAAAGAGTGGGTGTATATGATATTTCCAGTACATTGCGGACGGTCTGTTTTGGGGTTGAACTTATGTTATTTGAGGTCTGAAATTGTGACTTATGTCTATTGACTATCTGTCCCGAGAGATAGCAAAATTCTTCCAGAATTTTGTTAATTTGATCGCACGCAGTTTTAGTTGCAGATGCAAAGATGACTATATCATCTGCAAAGGCCAAGAATGGGATTTTAGTTCCTCCTCGTGTGATTTTGATTCCTATATGGCTTTGCGGCCTAGTCGATTCCTTGTAGAGTCCTCTTGCCAAAATCTCAGTTACTAAGAGAAAGAGATAAGGTGATAATGGATCACCTTGTCTGAGACCTCTCTGCGGATTGAATAGTTCTGTTGGTTCATTGTTAACTAAAACAGAGTAGGAAACTGTGGTCACACATTCCTTGATCCAGCCCACAAATCGAGGATGAAAACCAAATTTTTCCATTATTGTTAAAAGGAACTTCCAGTCTACCATGTCAAAGCCTTTTTCCATATCTAGAGTAACCGCCATCCATCCCATTTTCCCTTTCTTTTTGGAGAAAGAGTGGAAAATCTCATTTGCTATTAGAATGTTGTCCTGAATGGATCTTCCTGTTGTGAAGACACTTTGAAGAGGGTTTGTTATGTTTGCAATAACTCTTTTAAGTTTTTTTCCAATATTTTGGAGATGATTTTATATGTGGTGGAGCATAGAATAATAGGCCTATAATGTGACATAGTCAACGGGTTCTCACATTTTGGGATTAGTGCGATAAACGTATGATTTACTTGTTTAAGAATTTTACCACTAAGGAAGAAACTCTTAACTGCCTTGATTACCGATGGCTCAACAATATGCCAATATTTTTTGAAAAAGTCTGCAGGAAAGCCATCGGGTCCAGGGGATTTTTCATTTGCAAGGCTAAATACTACAATTTTAACTTCAGCGTTCGTGACTTGTCTAGTTAGCCAGTTGTTCTCATCCTGTGTAACCTCGCTTCCAATGAGGCTTAGTAAGTTGGTCGGAGTTTCTTGTCTTTGGTTTGTGGAGTATCTCTTGATGAAGTCTTCTTTAATGACAGCTCGGATGTCTTTCTCACAAGTGTGAGTTACCCCTGCTCGTGTTCTAATTGATTTTATTAAATTTTTATTTCTTCTTCCAGTTGCAATTCTATGGAAATATTTAGTGTTAGCATCTACTGATTTTATGTGGTTACATTTGGCCTTTTGTCCCCAATATTTATGTTGAAATGTGAGCAGAGATGCATGTTTCACGGTTAGCCTTCTTATCTTTTTTTCAATGTTCTCATCATAGGAAATATACATTTGAACCTGTAGATTCTGTAGTTCAGTTTCAATCTGTGAAATTTGGCGAAAGATGTTCCCAAATGTGACTTTACTCCATGATTTACTCTTCTTTTTTACTTCCTGGATTCTTTGTTAGTTTATAAATTTGTGATCCTGGCACATCAAATCTCCAAGCATTTTGTACAAGAGTGATTTGAGCGTGGTCAGATCTTATGAAAGCATGGTTTTTCGTGTATAGATTAGGAAATTGTTGTAAGAGGATGTGACTTATCAAGGCTCTATCTAGTTTTTCAAAAATATTGTCAGCTCTGTAAGGTCGCTTTCTCCATGTAAATTGATTTCCTGTCGTTGGGGAGTCTATTAGATTGTGTGTTGTTATAAATTCTGAAATTCTAGTAAATCTTTTTACATTTGGTTGTAGTCCGCCAAGCTTGTTCGTTGGTTCATAAATTTCGTTTAAATCATCCATTATAATTACATGATCTTTAATTTTTGCTATGGTATCTGAGAGCAAGGACCAGAAGCAGTTCTTATCGGTTTCATGGGCTGGTGCATAGACAAACAAAATCGAGATCCTTATATTGTGTTCTGTGTTTTTGTTTTGTACTTGTATCATACGGTTGCTGGAGTTAACGATCTCCAATGATTCGTTATGAAACTAAGATTCTTTCTAAAGGAGACAAAGACCTCCCGAAAGACCAACTGATGGACAAAAATGTATGTTATCAAATCCCGGCTTCTTCCAAAATCTATCTAGAGGGGGTTTTGTGTTTTCGTTTCTGCTAGCATTAATATTTTGATATGAGCACTTTTACAAGTTGACTCAATCTGTGTCCAGACATTCCGTCTGTTTAATCCTCGGATATTCCAAAAACTAAACTTCATAATAATTGTTTTCAAAAGCAGGGTTAATCATTGGTTGTGTTATTATTATTCTCTTTGGACTTGTGTTATTTTGTAATTGTACTTGTGTTGGTTTTATGTTTGTAGTTCCATGCTTCTTAATCGGGCTGCAGTTTATTAATGTAGTATGTATTGGGTAGTGGTTAATAGTTCGGGTTCGAATTCTATCCATTCCGTAATCAAATATGCACACTTGCTTAGGGTTTAACATGTTAAAGCTTTTGAAGGCGACTTGATCAGCTGTCATTCCGAGGTTGCACAAGAGTATAGATTCAACCCCAAGAAATAGGGATAGGGAGAAAACCTCACAACAAAACATCATATTAAAGGTAATGGCAAAGTTGCAGAGGATAGGGTAAGAAATCTTATAAAGTCCTATTATTACAATGATAATTATAGCACATGATGCAGTTACATTGATAGTTACAGTATAAGGTGGAATTACATTGGGAAATGAAGTCCCAAACTGCCATTGTTGTATAAGAGTAGAAGAGAAGGGAGACTTCCTGATGCTCATCTTAGATTCTTCAGGTGGATACATGCTAAATGTGGAGGGATTATGTGGATGACAGCAGCCATATGCAGGGATCCAAGGACAGCCCAAAGGAAACCATGAAGTTGGATAACTAAAGGCTGAGCATGTGTGTGATGTTGCATTAGTTTTAGGCATGTCTTGGATGATTCATTGTTGTACCAACTGTACCTGCATTGAGTATAGATGCATATGTGGCTCGAGAGAATAGTTCCCTCGAGCCTAGTTAGTGATCAAGGAAGCAACACTTAGAGGACACTTACTTTCTTTCATCCATGTAAAGTATCTACTTCATACTATTTTTCCATTTAAGATGTATGTATTGAGATTGTGAGAGGAAATTTCTTGGGGATTCTGACTCTGAGTGCTTTTATAATACAGATTGCAATACAGATTCAAGCATAGGTCAAAGTAAATTATTAGTGCAAAGCAGACCATAGAATAGATGATATCATCACAACCAGGTACATATAATATAATCTGATAAAGTTTTACATGACATAAGTTCCTACCAGACTGGAGGCTTGGGTCTAACAGAAACCCAATTGAGTAGAGATATAACTTAAAGATTTTAATACAAGTTGCTAATACATAGATATGTAAGGTTTCAAGATTTGGCCAAGAAATAGATGAGGGTTTATTTTCAAAAGAGATAATATGATATTCAAAAGGTGATGTTTGGATTCTGCTGTCATCACAAACAGCCCATGGGCAAGGCTTGGATAACCCATTGCTTGGCCAAATCTTGTAAAACATGTTTCTTAATCAGTGTTTTTGCCCCTCTTTAGGTTGGAGCTGGCCGTATCCTCTTCCCCTCCTTTTCCTTTCCTTTTGAGTGAACCTGAAGTTGAAGTTTCCATTTTTTGAGTTTCCTTGGTGGAGAGCATCCTCATGAAAGTTGAGTTTAACTGCAGTGAGTGAAATGATTGCTCAGAAATTAAGTCCTCATGGGTATCCACGTGTCCACCATGGGTTCATCCAATAGGTAGCAATCCTCTTCATAGTCTCCACCAAGCATATCCTCCTTATCAGGTTCATAGAGGAGGCATGGGAGAATATCATAATCAACTTCGGATCCAATCTCAGAGAAGGCTTGAGGATCAGGGAGTGGGTAGGCAGTCACCATAGCTTCATCATTAAAGGGCAGTGGGGTGCTATTATTGATAACCTGTAGGGGCTCAGTGCTAGCAGGTACAGGGGGGAGATGGACCAAGACAGAGGAGGAGCAAGGCAGCTCACAACTCCCTGAGCCCCCATTGAAACCAGCTGCTAATGCAGGGTTACCAATAGGGGCTACAAGGGGAGAGACAGGAGTAGCAGCACCACATAAGTCAGCACTCACCAGGCCCACTGCAGACACAGGCACAGCAGCAGATTCAGCATGTACATAAGGCTCATTTGGGGACTTGGATCCTATGGAAGAGTTAGATGAGTTTGAGAGGGCCTCAAAGGCAATAGAGACCCCACCCTTACCAGTGAGGTAAGGTTTCTTGCCAAAGGCTTGAATGGGGTTGGGTAGTTTGAGAGGCTTCCCTTTCTTGCCAATCTTTGTCCATCCTTCAGCATCAGCAGGGATGTCAGAGTTTTGGGCTTTGTTTGAGGGTTTTTTATGGTTACTTGTATTTTCTTTTGTTTTGGTATGAAGTGAGAGCAATGGGAGAAGACATAATCCTGACCTCCACGGTTACCACAGCCCTCGGGAAACTCTTCAAACCATATAATGTGGGATGAGACTTGGTTTTTATTGACAGGAATGAGGATGGTGTTAGAGACTCCCCTAGTAACATCCATGTTGACACAGATTCTTGCATATCTAGCACTGGGATCCACTGTTGGATCATATTTTATGAAAGTATCAAACCCATTGTGGGATATGATAGTTTCCAGTGCACCTGGTTTTTTATAAACCTCAGGGATTGAAGTGATCCTGATCCACATGTCAAGAGCAGTTGTGTTCTCTTGAAGTGGATCAAATGTTGCAGACCATGGCCTAAGAATAATAAGTTGGTCATATACATGAAAAGACCTGGCTACCCATACACACAGCATATCAGTTGGTTTAGAAAATCTCACATCAAACCAGTGGTTGGGGAGTTCTAACAGCTGCAAGTCTCCTGAGATACCCTTCCATTCCAGTGTGAGTATGAGCTTGGATTCCAGTTTCTGGAAGTCGATAGGAGCACCGAAAGCTCTCCCATACAAGATGGCATCAGTTTGAAATCGATATTGAGGTTGGAATTGTTGTAGTTGGGTAAAGAAGGAATCAATGTCAAGTTTCCCTTTGCTCTTATCACTTTTCAGTAACTTGGAGGGAGTAGTGGGTTTTTGGTGAGTTTTTTTGGGTGTCGGTGAACCCTCCAAGAGGATCCCCTTCCCTTTGTTTTGGGTTTTTTTGGGTGTCGGTGAATCCTCAATGAGGATTCCCTTCCCTTTAGCAGATTGGTTGTTAGCCATAAAGGCAAGACAGTGATTCTTATAGTAAACAGAACCAAAGAAAGCAAGTAAGTTTTTTTAGAAACTGTGTGATAGAAAAAGACAGAAGGAAGATGTTGGATTAAATGAGTGCAGCAAATGTTTATATAGCAGTCAAAAGCATTCAACAGAGAGTTAGAGATATAAACTCCAGAAAGGTTCTGGATTTTGTAAAAGAAAGGAGGGATTGATAAGTCATACCTGCCAAAATGTGGATCGCTCAGATCCAGTCTCCAGCAGAAACAAAGAAGGACACCTAATCCTAGGAACCTAGGACTCTGAAGCCAATCTTCAGAAAACTGAAGTCCCCCACCATAATCAGATGATACGTCTAATCGACTCGTGCAACCACAGTTGAGAGAGGCCACCAAGACGGAGTTGCCATAGAGGGAGATATGAGAGAAAGGCTCTCTGACTGTTGTAATGATTGAGCCTATAGAAGTCCATTGCAGCGATTTGAGGTTACAATCGGGTCGAGGCTCGAGAAATTGATCAAGAACAAAAATCTCAATCAAAGGCCAGATCTTATGCCAGATCCAAAATAAAAGTCCTTTAGATGGAGATTTGGGGTACTGCTTTTGATTTTGAGAGAGATTTCTAGTAGGATTTGCATAGCTATGAGATGAGTTTTCCGATCCAGGGTTAGGTTTGGGTTTGGGAAAGTTAAAGTTTGGGGGAAAGAGACGCACGTTTATCAGCGCGTTCTCTTGGGTCGAAATTGGCATGGTTACGTGCGTGTGCAATAGTTCTCAACATGTTAGTTCTCAACATCCATAGAGTTAAATGAGAAAAATCCAAGGCAATTGGTTCAAAGTTTACATACAACTTTTTTTATCACCAAATATACCTCCTCAGATTTTTGCAATAGTTCTCAACATGTTAGTTTTTTTTTCTTTGTGTTACCTTCTATTTAATTTAGTTATAAAATGATTATTGACTATGGTAGTTGTACCTAAAAATGGGTTTGCTATGAATTGGGTTATCAACTAGAATATTATCAATTATTTGCACAAAATTCTTTAGATGTCCTTCCTCATAGTTATCCTTTTCAATTGTCATTCTATATTCTTAAATTAGCTTTTGATGCAAGAATGCATGACTTATTTGACCTTTCCTAGAATTAGCTACAAGATGGGATTTTTAAGATCAAAATGATTGTTTGCATTAAGAATATTAGAATTTATAAACTTCCTCTTTTTTTTGTTGCCTGCATATATGTTGTCGAATTTGGTTGTTGAATCATTTGTCCTCGGTTGAGATTGAGTATAATCTAATAGGATGGCACTTGCTCTTTTATTCGCCAAATCAATATTTTGTCAAATGCCTATTGGGTCATTCATGTGTACTTGCTTGAGTTTGTTTAGGGAATGTGCTAATTTTAGTTTGTCTAGGGATGAAATATGTTATTGATTTATCGAGCTTTATTTGGGATATTGGTTTGATTATGATCTTACTAGCCTTCACTTTTGAATTAAATTTAGAATTGGAACTGGACTGAGGCTATGTTCCCTGCCCTGCTTATTCAGTTCATGCAACATTCTCTTCCATCATCTTAGATAAATTTCATTCTAGATATATTCTGATTATTGATAGATATTTTTTATGTCTAGTAACGTATTTCTTAATCTCAACCTCTGTTTGCAACTTTATTGACATTTAAATCTGGACAATGCTCCTAGACATTCATGTTCATATGACAAACGCAAATGAGTGTTCTTTTGTCTATCTCTCTCAAGTATCAACCTTTTTTTTTGTGTCCATCCCCTTCTGCCTTTAGATTATTTGTGATAAATTTATATTTTGATGATTTATTCCCTCCTTTTAGGTCCTTATAGTCTCAAGAGAACAAACTTTCTTCTAAAGTTGATAAGCTGAAATCAGAAAAAGTGAAAGCACAGAAGAACCTTGATCAATGTACCCCTGGTGTGAGTGTTCTTTTTATTTTATTCTACCCTTCTTTCCTTGGTCTTTTGCTCTTAGTTAACTATGTCATTATTTTATTGACTCTATGTCTTTAATTTTTATAAGATACAATAGGTTTTGAGAGTAACTTGATCTTAGATGTCCTACTTGAAATATGCCTTTTTTATTATATTTCTACTCTTAAGCAATCTTTCTTCTAGTTGACTATTTTGTGATTCTCTCAAGTCTTCACTCTTTAGCATGTAATTTTCCTTTGGTTTGTGTTCATGGAAGGAGGCTTGCTTTAAGGGTGTAAGGGCAGTAGGAAGTAGCCATTGCCATCACTGTATCAGTGTATCTCGCTTTTGTCAAATCCTTTTTTTGTTTTGTTTTGTCCGGTTGCTTTTGTCAAACCTTTTTCTGTTTTGTTTTGTTTCTTTGCAACTACATTTAAACAATATAAGAGACACGACATATAATATCTCAAAGGCTAACCTACTTGGGCATGGTGGATTTGGTGCAGTTTACAAGGTAGTTAGGAAATATTAGAAATTCTTCAATTGAAAGTTCCGAAACATGCACAAGTTAAGTCAATAAACTGTTTTCGCTTTTGTTTCTACAGGGAGTCCTTTCTACTGGGCAACAAATAGTAGTGAAGAGCCTAGCAAGCAATTTAGGGCAAGGTGAATCCGAATTCAAGAATGATTTTATGCTAAGTGACGAGAGGGTTTCTCGACCAAATAAATTTATAGTCAAGACCCCCGCTATAGTATATGGGAGTCAGGTTCATTCTCAGGAGAGAAGTCAGCGGTTCTAGTTTAGCGTTTCGGAGTTTGGGAATAGCGGGAAGAGGTGTAAGGTTGCTGTCGACGTCGGCTAAGAGTTGGTTGATGTCGAGGGATGGAGAGGGGTGCGGTGGTTTGATGTCGAGTGGCTGCGCAAAAACTTTAAAATAACTAAAATAGAATAATAAAAGAGCAAACTCCCAAGGTTAGGGATCACCGCAACAATAAAAATATGTTTAGATTATAAATCACATAAAGATGCATGCTTTATATCAAATAACTTTTGTTATTAACAAATAGGAATATAGAGGCTTTCGCATAAACCCTAGTGTTACTACCTTTTCTTAATTAGGATTAGTCGGCTTTCGCAAATAAACCTTAATTACTATTCAAATTCATAATAAGATTACTTTCGCTTCAATATCATGAATAAGGAATTTCCTCAACTCTCGCAAATTAAGGATTAAACAAATGGTTAGATGATGATAAAGACATACAAATTCATAAATTCATAAGTCAAACACACATATCTATGTTGGGATCACCCAAACCCTAGAAGATGGAATTTAGAAACAAGACATGATAAAAGAAACTAAATATAATATTAAATAAAAACTCAAACTTACAACCATTCAATCGTCTCTTTCCTCATCCTCTCTCCACTCGGCCTCTCTCTCTCTCCCCCTTCTTCTTTGCGTCCTAAGACGACTTGGCTTGAATGATTGAAAAACCAGCCCCTATGGCTTTATTTATAGGGCTCAATCCTAGCTATTCTAAGAGAACAATCGATATCGACCAGTATGGGTCGATATCGACTTGTCTCTTCGTGATCTTCCCTCGACGTCGGCTCCTGGGGTGAATTTCGAGTGGGGGTTCACTCGATATGGAGTCCATCTTCGTCGATTCCTGGACATCTTGGTCGATTTCGAGTGCACTGTCAGCTTTCAGCATTCTGCTCCGTTTTGAAACGCACTTTCCCGAGTCCTCGTTCGTCGGATTGATGCATATGAATATGCATTGGAAAGCTCGTTTCGAGGGATACAACTCTCATGAAGACATCCGAACTTGATTCAAAATTATGAATGGTTAAAAGTGGCGTTTACGTCAGCTGCCCCATCTTGTGCTCTTCATTAGCTTCTCCAACGACTTCATGACTTTCCTTTAAGCTCCAAAGTCCGTCCAAACTTCTCCAAATCATCTCTAAACTCCTAAAAATCAAATCAAACTTTGTGTAGACTCCATATCTTGCAATATTAAGCTTAACTACACAAATTCCTAATAATCCCATCCTAAAATGCAAATATAACATAAAAATTGGCATAAAAGGTAGGCATAAAACATGGTGAAATGAGCGCACATCACTAAGTGGCCAATCTTCATCACATCAGTCTCATTAGAATTTTTAGTTTATGCTTAGAAGGTGAATAAAGACTTATGATTTTTGAGTTTCTCTAAGAGAAACTTGGATTGTAATCTCATTTGAGGTATTTATTCATTATTCATGTATGTATACATTGACCTAAATGGCAAAATTATCTATGATAATCTATTATTTCTAATATTGCACGAAAAGGAAATCCTATTTCGATGTGCGTGTGTGTGTATAGTACTAGAAGCTACATTTAGTTGTCAAAGAATTTCGTTAGTAAAGCTTTATGATGAAAAAACATAATTTTCTCACTAAAGGCTTGGGGCAATAGAAACATGTCTTTATCACTGAATGATAGGGCGATAAACCTAATTTTTTTCGCCAAAAGTCAGTTATGGCGATGAATCATTTTTTCGTCGCCATAACTTTGGACGATGCTGCTAGTGTGGAATTGTGATGAATTTTTTTCGTCATAAATATGTTTGGATGATGAAATACAGGCTTTGGGTGACAAAACTATTTGTCACTAAAAATTGTTTTTCTTTTATTCGCCTATGATACCCCGAAACTCCATTACATAGCGGTTTCGCATTTCTACATATGAAGAAACTCCGAAACTCCGCGGAAACACCTCAGAAACGTTTCTGAGAGGTCAGAAACTTTGACCGTTTCGTTGACCAAAAAGTCAGAAACTTTGACCGTTTCCGTTTGGTCGAAAACGTTTCTAACTTGTCAGATGGCGTTCCCACTAATTTCATAGTTAAAAAAAATAAAATAAAAAACCTAAATCACACTTCCCCTTCCTCCCTTCTGAAACTCTCGTTTTCCTCTATCCTTGCCGCTTACTTTTCCTCCATTTTCGGTCTTCCCTCCTCTCACTTGCTCAGTGCTCTCTCCCTCTAAACTCTCTTCTCGTAAACCCTCACTTATAGGACTTTCTCTTGATAAGCCAGAAGTTAAGGAAGAGTTAGCTAAGTAGAACATTGATGTTGGATTGATTACTTTGTGTTGGTATTGATTATGTTGTTATTTTAAAACTAATTTAATTTATTTTGTTGGTTTGCAAGACAATTAATATATTTGACATGTCTGTATTGATTTCTGTTAAGGAGTAAGGACGTTGTTTATCACGGTATTGAACATATCAATTTGTAGCCTTAATGATGCATTCTATGTGTATCACTTGGTGATATGTTTATTGCTCTTATTTAGACCTTTAAATGAACATATAATTCATATTAATTGTCGTTTCCTCAGCATTTCCATTTCCTATCAAATTTGGATTGTCGTTTCTCCGTTTCCGTTTCCGTTTCCCTTCCGGTTTCCGTTTCTGTTTCCGTGTATCATAGGTATTCGCAAGGAAACTACTATGTTAGCGATGATTTAAAATCATCGCTAAATACATTTAGGAACTATTATCGATTCCGTCAACATTTTTGCCGATGAAATTATTATTTTTTTGTGACAAAAATATATGTCGTGAAATAATATCGGGCCAACTTGATATCATCATTAACAAGGAAATATACAATTTTGCGAGGAATTAAAGTTTCTCGCCGTCTACATTCTACGACTACTATGGAATCCTTTGATTTTTTTTGTGACAAATATAATTACCTTTTACGTTGAATTTAATAGTCGCTATAGACTTACAACGACGATATTGGCTTCATCGTCAAATGTTTTTTGTGCGACGATTTCATTTATCCACGTTAGACTCTTTTGTGACGAGCTTTCAGTGACTATTTAAAAAGGAAGCATATTTCCTCGCTAAAAGTGATTTCTGTTGTAGTGAACCCCGCCGATTGGAGTCTTCTTTGAAGATTTCGTTTGAGCGAAAGTCCTCTTGATGTTGCTTGTTTGCTTTGATGTATCCGGTGGAGATTTTGTGATATAAGTGTCAATATTCAAGTTGATCACTACTACATTAACTAACTAATGGAGCAGTTGGATGTGGCGTTTAAGTTTAGTTGGCGGTTTATGTGGCGGTTTTCATGATTCATACTCATTGTAGATCCCTTTTCCGTTTTGAAAGCTAAGGTGGCGATTAACCTTTTTTTTCGAAGCTATCATCGGCAGGGACGCTATGGGCCAAACGAGCAATCCTATCAGCCACAGCGTTCGAATCCCTGTAAATATGACAAATAGCAACATTAGGAATGGAACGAAGAATCTCAGAAGTATCAGCCATCAACAACTCGATGTTCCAAGGGCAAGACCAATCCCCTTGAAGGGCTTTTATAACGACCAAACAATCGCCTTCGATTAGAAGGTTATTGATGTCCAAATACGCGGCCTTAACTACACCCATGTGTAAACCCAGCGCCTCGGCAAAGACAGCAGAAGTGTTGTTACAGTGGCCCGACCCAATGGACACCACCAAACCCTAAGAGTCTCGAATAACGAAACCATAGGTACCTACCTCAGATTGAGTGTAAGAACCGTCAAAGTTTAGTTTATAATGGCCCGGTGGTGGTGTCTTCCATGCTTCAGATCTGAGTTGGTTCGTAGCCTTTGAGTGTGTTCTAGTTTGCCGTATTTTGTGATTTAGGCCAACCAGCTTCCCAGTCTTAGATACTTGTGGGTCCAAATTTGTCAACCAAGTCTGATAAGTAGTTTTGTAGAATAAGGCAATAGCTTGAGTCGAGGTGTTACTGATATGTTGAAAAGCCAGTTGGTTACGGAAATACCAAATACCCCACCAAGCGAAGGCAAGATATTCGAAAGTCTTTTTTCCCACATTTGAGTAAATAGCAGCCAAAAGTACGTTTGTTTTAGGATCGAGACTACCAATATGTAGAGTAGGGCTCCGAATACCCAGAGCTGAAAGCAAGTCCACAGTCATCTGACAGTCAAGAAGCAAATGAGTGGTTGATTCTGTTGTACAGTCACAGAAGTGACAACCCGAAGGAACTGAGATGTGAGATCGCTGAAGTCTGTCAGAGGTAGGTAAACCATCCTTTGCAATTTTCCAAAGAAAATGTCGAATTTTATAAGGGATGTCTAAACTCCAAATCCAATGGCACCCGAAATTCGGATCTCCTACGTGGGTTGGGACGATAGTCACAGCGGAGCTGGTAGAGAACCACCCATCTCTACTAGGACCCCAGAAAAGCCGATCTTGGAAACTATTTGTTGGTAAATGAGTTGCTAGAATTTCGGCAATCATTTCTGGCTTTAAAAGGCCTCTTAATTCAGTGTTAGTTTTTGTAATATCCCATTTATTATCCGTTGTCAAAAAACGGGCAACAGGCCATTCCAAAGTATTCCTATCGATCTGAAGAAGAGCTTGCTTAGCCAATGGAGTTTTTTCGACCCAATTATCAGTCCAGAAGCAAACAGATTTACCGTTTCCGATAGACCAGTTCAGTCCCGATTTAAAATCAGTTCTGATTGTCATAAGTTTTGACCATTGCCAAGAGGAGTTTCCTTTTTTTACATATTTCAATAGCGGATCGCCTTTTAGGTATTTAGCCGTTACCACTTTAACCCAGATGTTATCTGGTTCAGCTATGATTTTCCACAGAAGCTTCATCTGAAGTGCGATGTTCATCGTCTCAGCTTTATGAATCCCATGGCCACTTGAGAGAGTGTCCGCACAGATTTTGTCCCAGCTAATCATCGGTGTGAATTTTTCCTGTTTGTTCCAAAAGAACTGTCTATAAATTTTGCCAAGTTCGTGTAGAATAGAGGTTGGGAGCATAAAGGCTTGCATTATAAATAATGGATGAGCTCTTAAGGTGCCTTTAATAAGAACTTTTCGACCCTCAGCCGATAGGGCGGATGCTTTCCACTTTGTAAGTTGTTGTTTTGTTTTGAGAACAACATCCGCAAAGGTGTCCCTATTGACTCTGCCATTGATGATTGGGCATCCCAGATATTTTTCTAAATTGTTTGACTGAGGAATTCCCAACATATTTGTCACCGTTTGAATAGCCGTAGATGACGTATTCGGGGAGACGTGAAAGCTAGATTTATGTAGGTTTACTTTTTGTCCAGATATGGTGCAGAAACGATGAATTATATTGGATAGATTAGTACAGGTAGATTGATTTGCCTTACCGAACAACATTATGTCGTCCGCAAAAGCCAGAAAGGGCACCTTTATCCCCCTCGGACCGATAGTAAAACCGACATCCTTGGATGCAATCGAATTGCGTTGCAGAGTCCTGGCTAAAACTTCAGCAGTAAGAATGAAGAGAAAAGGTGACAAGGGGTCACCTTGTCTTAGTCCCCTTGATGGGGAAAAGGGTATGGATGGCTCATCATTTATGATAACTGAGTACGAAACCGTTTGCACACACTCTTTAATCCAGCTAATGAATTGTTTGTCAAAACCGAATTTTGTAAGGACCGAGAAGAGGAAGGGCCACTCTACTCGGTCATAAGCCTTTTCCATGTCCAATTTAATTGCCATATAGCCGGTTTTTGCCTTAGATAGTCTGAAGGAGTGGAAAATTTTGTGGGCGATAAGAATATTATCCTGAATGGACCGTCCCTTAGTAAAAGCACTCTGCAGAGGATGAATGAGATTATCAAAAACTTTGGATATTCTAGCTATTAAGATCTTGGAGATAATTTTGTAAACCGTAGAACATAAGCTGATACGCCTATAGTGGTTAACGGTTTCAGGGTTATCCTGCTTTTGGATTAAGGTTATAAACGTGTGATTAATCTGTCTAAGCATTTTTCCACTTGAGAAAAAGGCCTTAACAGCTTTAGTAACAGAGGGTCCGACTATAGTCCAATATGTTTGATAGAAACCTGCAGGCATACCATCAGGTCCCGGAGATTTATCCGGATTGATTGAGAAGAGGGCACACTTAACCTCTACGTTTGTCACTGGTGCCGTTAGCAGCAAGTTTTGTTGTGGAGAGATTTCATTGTCAATGACACTCAGGTCAGCATCGAAGGATAGGTTATGATTATAAGACGACCTGAACCGAGCCCCAAAGCTAGTTGCAAACTCATTTCTGATCAAATCGTAGTCAGACAGGTTTGTACCTGAATCAGTAGTAAGAGATTTGATTAGCTTTCTTCCCCGTTTGGCTGAGGCAATACGGTGGAAATACCGTGAATTTGTATCGTTTAATTTGCTATGTTTAACTTTTGCCCTTTGGCTCCAGTATCGACGTTGGAAATCAAGCATTCTTTCTCGTTTGTTAATTAATTTCTTGTGTAGACTATTGTCAATTGAATTAGGATTCCTAATTAATGACTACTGTAGCTGCAGAATTTTCTCATCTGTTTCAAACATCTGTTTGTGGATGTTACAGAAAGTGCGCTTGTGCCATTTCTTTGCTAGATTTTGAAGGAGAGAAGTTTTCTTAACCAATTTGAACATGAACGAGCCCGAAGGATTCAATCTCCAGGCTTGGCGCACCCGAATACCATCAAATAACGTAATTACTTCATTTAAAGCTAACAGGCGGTCAAGTTTAGCAAAGCTATTGTTTGGCATCCCAGTTTTCTTTTTCTGCCAAGTAAACATCCCCCCATGAGTAGGCACCTCGAGAAGCAGAAGCGAGTTTTTTATCTCTTGCAGCCTTTTGAAACGGCCAGGACCCGGAGTAATACCTCCTAATTTATCATTTGGGATAGCGATTTCATTTAGGTCTCCCAAAATACAAAACGGAACGATGAGTTGCTTTGCGTATTGGATGGTAAATTCCCAAAAGGAATCTTTAGACTTCTGGTCCGGGGGAGCATAAACCAAAAGGAAGGCAGTAGTTTTGTCAATTCTATGATCATGATAATTGATGTAAATTAATCTGTGTTGTACAGAAATTAGAGATATTTCTCCTTCGGATAGCGGAAGATCTTTCCAGAGCAGGCAGATCCCCCTTGAGAATCCACGAGAAGGGTCGAACGCAATATTGGTGAATCCGCATTTCTTCCAAACGTTATCATGCGGGATTTTATTCGTTTTAGTCTCAAGAAGCGCTAATACGTTTATGTAGTTGTTTCTACAAAAAATCTGTCTCCGTCCAGAAATTTCTCCACTGAATCCCCCTACAGTTCCAAGAGCATATATTCATGGATAAGTTGTTTTGTAATGTAACCGTTGGTAGTTTATAATATTCGTTTTGTCGTAATTGTTTGGTCGTTTACTATTGGATTGTTTGATCATAAATTGATTGTATTTTGGCTCGTAAAGATATTCCTTTTGGTATAGGTGCATTTGCCAAGTGAAATAAAGGCAAGAAAAGCCATACAACTTGACTTGTTTTGATGTAATAATCAGAACAAAGCGGTACTTGAATATTGGCAGCTTGTTTGTGACACACGTAGCAATGATATACTTGATTCGGCCTTGAAAACCCAAATTTAACAAGACACCTTGAGTGGTACATTGATATAAATTAGTACTGTAATATTGTTTTAACAATTTGGCCTTGTAAGGCATATAACCAATTTGGTAGCAAATTGTCAAGGCTTGTGAGCCATAAATGTTATCAGTGTGTGATTTTTGACGAGTCCCCGCTCGGAGCTGCCCATGAACCACACGGACAACAACCACAGTAGGGAGCAAACCCTTGCCACAAAGGCCGACATCAAGAGGAGATAACCTGCAAGCAAAGGGACGGCACAAGAGCGATGGTAGGGCAAAAGAAAACCAACAGCAAGTGACAGCATAATAGATCAAGTAATAAGAATTTATAAAACCAACAAAATACATGGGGGGAGGACATCCCTAAACTGGTAAGAGATCAAGTGGCAGTCGCAAGAGGCCCCCGCGAAGGGTAAGACTGAATCAACACTCCTGTTGGAATTAATATTAAAAGTGGCTTGTGTCCCAAGAGCATGAAACACCAGCTTGTGAAGCTTAAAATATCTTCGAACAGAACGTTGATGAAGACAAATTAAGGTAGCTGGCAGCCCTTGAGAAACACCATGGAGGAAACACCGGCGAGGAAAACACAAAACACAACAACCAAGGAACGAGCAAAGAAAATAAATCCAGCACCAAAGGCAGCTAAGATAATCGAGATAGATAGTCATAACATTATAAACAAAAGCAGGGCGAGAAAAGGTCCCATTACAGGCAGCACAACATACGAACATCGGCAAGATTTTATACGAGGGTGTGGGATCAAGACGGAGCAAGAAGAGCGTGATGGTAGTAGAGATTGGGCGATGAACCCAAAAGCATATGTAAATATGATATGTATAGTGTAATTGCTGGTGAGCACTAGGGTCCCTCGTTTGATGGGAAGGGAGAAGACTTACAGAGTTGAGTTTGTAGTGCGCCACTGAAGACCTGCAAAGGAGACAAAAACAGCGGCAGTACCCAAAACCAAAGCAGAAGCTCAAGCTAAGACCAAGTAGAGCAAGGCAAACAACCGAAACCACTAGGTTTGCAAAGGTATTGTAAACAATTAGACAGCAAGGTTTCTGAACCCATAAACAGCAGGCATAACAGACAGGCATAACTTTATGCACCCAACAAGGTGAAGGAGTTCCATCAAACCGAGTGGCCGACGGGAAATTAGGAGATATAGAAGTTGGGTTGTAATCCCCAATTGAATCCTTTCGGATAGATTGTATAGGTACGAGGCTGGTAGGCCAAAACAAAGTGATTGAAGCAAAAAATCGTGACTGTAGAGCTAGAAAGGGTAGATAGTACCTGATTTGAGGAGTTCCTGAAGTAGAGTTAGGTGAGACGGCAAACGCCTAACCTCACAGAGCCGCCAGCGAGAAACTTCCCACCTTTGAGCTGCCGCTTGAACCGCCAAGCCCTATAACGACAACAAACCGAGGGCCAAACGCCGCCAAAGCCACCGACCAATAGCAGATATTCACTCTGTCTAATTTGATTTGTAGGAGGATTTTGATTTCTTTCATGCTTTTCGGATTTACGGGAGCGACTAACTCTTTTGTTTTTTGCGCTCTTGGTTGGAGAAGGAGGCTTGTGCTGATTGAAGGTGGTGGTCGGAGGTCCGACATATGGCGTTTGGGCCAAAGTGATGGTGGTGGCGGGAAGGGCTCTAGGGTTTTGTGTTAGAGAGTTTTCCATTGGTTTTATTAAAAAAATATATCCGGTGGCGATTAACCTAAGTCTAATGTAGCAGTTTTATAAAATCTGAAAAATAAAAATAATGTGGCGGTATTAATACACTATAGGTAGCGGTTATCCATGCGGGAGATTTCCACGCTTCATGAATTTTTGGGAAATTTTAATTATACTTTATTATTATTATTATCAAAAAGTAACATTCCCCCACTCCTCCGCTTCATCAAGCCCTATGCCAGTTTCGCTTCACCAAAACCCTCCCTTGACTATCTTCAGTTTCACCCTTTTCGATTCTACTCTTGATTTCCCCTGGAGAGCCCGATTTCATTTTCCACCTCCCAATTCAACCGTTGATTTCACTTAATTCGATGTAAAAAATCATTCATGGGACCTACTTGATTCCCTTCTGGTGCTTGTCATCGATGGAGAGTACGAAGCAGACCAAGCGCGGACCTATGACCACCCTTCGCTACAAGTGAGGAGATTGCAAACTAGTTCGACCTTCGAACCCAATTTGGTGCTAATTCGACCTTCAATTTCATTTCCTCTTGTGCTTCGACTTTTCTCTGGTTTGTGTCTTTCTCTCTATCTGTTGCTTTTTTTCAATTTATTTTACGGTTTGATCTCATAGTTGGTAAGTGAGGGGTTGAAAGGGTTTTTATGAGGTTTCAGTGAGTGTAATGGCCTTCATGGAAATAAGCCATGGAGCTTAGAATTAGGGAGTAGAAGAGAAGAATAAGATAGAGAGAAGAAGACAGCATCAAGGTTTATAAGGCTTTCATGAGGTTCATGTATTCCATTTATAATCTGTTCAATGGCTTAAGAGCCTAATTCATGAAATCATTACAATGATATATGAAGTTAGGGTGATGTTATGTTTAGGCTTGTTTACATTTACTTTTGGGAATAATATGAGTATTTTTAGTTTTGAAATTGAAGACAACAATGACCTCCAATAAAATAAACAGTGATTCGGAGCATGGAAAAAATATAATCTTTAAAAATCATGGGTACCAATGGCTTAGAGAGGTGGTCATTTATGGATCATGTTTTATACTAAAACTCATTATCTACAAAGTATGGCAAAATGGTCATTTATGGATAAACTTGAAGATATGAACCATGACATTATGCCCATTTATCTTATGCATATTAAGAGAAGAATTTCCAATTCTAACCTGGCTAGAATGTGTTGTTTAAACCTTCACATGTTGGATTATTGGTGTATAGCTTGCTGAATTTTTTAGGAATAACTATGATATTACTTATTTACTCAAGCGTGTGAGAGATTTAGTGCATATGTGTAATGTGTTATGTGTTATAAAAACTCAAATTTTCTAATGTTCAAGCTATTTTTTTTTCCAAGCTCTATGACAACATGGAATTCATAGCCAAGCTTTGATATTATCACATAGAAGTCGAGTGTCAATCCGAGTAGAAGAAGGAGAGCTCGAAATAAAGTTTCACAGAGGTCGATATCGATGTTTAAAGTCAATATCGATATTTAAAGTCGATATCGATGTTGTCCAGCAGAGGAATCCGACTCAGATTTTGATAGAATTCTATCCGAAGCTTGCACGTCTATCCAAAAGTCGAGATTTCTTATCTTCAACACCAGAGCTATCATATGAAACTGATTTACCATAGAATTTTTAGTTTTTACTTTATTTAAGTTTTATCTTAGAGAATAAAGATAAAGTTTCAAGGCTTTGGATAGCAAAGTTTGATATCTATATTTAGAGGCCATTAGGGCTGAGTTTAATCATCCAAGCACATACAATTCCAGTTTTACATTGAGTTTTAGAGAATTAGGAGAGAGAGAAGGCCGAATTTGTTTGGTGGAAGCGAGAGCGGAATTTAGCTTGTTCGGTTGTACTTTCTTTCATAGTTGAATTCAAAGTAGTTTTCTTTCAATGATGATGATGAGTTGCATGATGAGAAGCGAGTAGTCATCCCACTTCTAGGGTCAGGGTGAGCCCGACGATGGCAATGTAGGGTAAGTGCATCAAAGGTATGACTTTTATGCGATTCCGTCTTCTATCCTATGCATGATTCCTTACGAAAGTTAGGGAGATTTAATATTTGCATTATTGAAGCGAAAGCCACTCATATTGTGAACTTGTATTGTTCATGAATTGGATAGTAACTCTTAGGAACTATGCGACAGCCTCTAATCACCTAAGTGTTGATAACGAAAGTTATTTGACGGAAAGACATTAAATTTCATAACTATAGCATACAACTTGCATTGTTATCATTGTGGCATGAAACCCCGACTTTGGAAGCTTTTAATTAATTGAATCCATATAAAAAAATTTAGTTTGTTTCTGATCATCCTTCTTTACCATTCTACTTTCTTCGGACTCTTTTCCGACAATTGGTTACGAATTTCAGCTTCTATGACAAATATTGGAATCGACTGTAAAGGTCGATATCAAGGTCTAACGTCGATATCGAGGTCTGTCTCGACGTCGAATTTGCTGCTTTTGTCTTCTGCAGGAACTCTACTGGAAATCGACCAGAACTGAGGTCGATATCGACCAGACACATCGATATCGAGTGTCTTCTGAGGTCGAAAGCTTTGATTGTGATTGCAACAAGGGAAGCGCTGACATACCTCCTCGTGGATTCGATCCTGAATTATTCTACTACTACATTGGGAGGGGATTCTTGTATTATTTGTTTGAGACAGGGAGTAGTCTAGTTGAGAATTGTTTATTTGAATTATTTGAATCCTTACACTTTCCCTTTAACAACAAATTGGTGCCGTTGCCGGTGAGGCAATCAATTGCCACCTAAGTTTTCTCACGATCTGTTTGAAGCTTATTTTGCAGGTTTATGCGACGTTCTGATCGCGGACCTATCCTGGAACCAATCAATGAGCCTGAACGTTTCTACCATCTTCGCAACAAGGCAATTCGCATCATGGCTGACAATGAGATGCAGGCTGAGACCATAGAGCGGTTGAGGAAGGAGATCGATGACCACAATGCTACAATCGCTGCGGAGAGGGTCGCCGCTGCCGCAGAGCGAGCCTGTGTTGATAGGGAGGAGGATGCGCGCAGACAGGCCCAAGAACGGCTCAATCAGTATCCACAAACGGCAATGCAATACATGCATCAACCGCTCCATGTTCCTGAATCCGCTATTTTAATTCCTCACTCCAATTATGAAATTAAAATTAACTTCATATCTGAGATAAAAAGAAATACTTTTGAAGGAAGACCTAATGAATGCCCTCTGCAACACATCTCTACTTTTATGGATTTATGTGAAACAGTTGCTGATGGAGTAAATTTAGAGTATGTGAGGCTGAAATCTTTTCGATGGTCTTTGGCAGGGAAGGCATTACAATGGCTTGAGAGTTTGGCTTCACGCTCGCTGAGGACATGGGCGAAGGTGAAGGATGCATTCCTGAATAAGTTATTTCCACCTTCTAAAATGGCGATGTTGCGGCAAAGGATCACGACTTTCAAACAAAAGCCAGGTGAAACATTAGCACAGGTGTGGGAGCGATTTAAGGACTTGCTGAGATCATGTCCGACGCATGGGCAACTTCCATATGTCATCCAGGAGATCTTCTACAATGCCCTTGATGCGCCGAATAAGGAGAGCATCAATCCATACACCTCTTATCGGTACATTGAGCTTACACCAACGGAGGCATGGAAGACCATTGAGAGGCTTGTGAACTTTGACAACACCTATGGGGCTGCTGCGGCCTATGATGGAAGACCTGCCCCATCAATGCCACTATATGAGCCTCCAAGGGAGATATATCCTGATGTGCGGCAACAATTCCATAACGATCAGACGCGCCGCCTTCAAAAGCAAGTCAGGTTCCTGAGCAACAATCAAACTTGTCAGGAGTGTGGCTCAACAAGGCATAACACTAGTGCATGTCCACATACTGAGCAAGTATCCATGGTGGAACAACATGAGGAGGTCAAGTGGACGAGAGGCTCCTATGGAGGGGGCAATCAACAATATTGGGGCGATCAAAGGTTCTATCAACAAAGGGATCCCCCACCATATAGAGCACCAGGGCACCCTGAGCGGGAGACAAGGAAGGATGACCTACAAATCATTCTTGATGAGATGCGGAGGAACCATGCTGAGTTCAAACAAGCCAACAACTCCGTCCATACTCAGCTGCAAGGCATCAATTCTAGGCTTGGGGAGATCGACGTTTGGAAGCGCAACATGGAGACTCAAATGAGTCAATTGGCGGAAGCAATACCCAAAGCGTCAGGATCATTCCCTGGATCCACTATGCCCAACCAAAAGGGCAAAACCACTGGTCATATTGCGGCGGTGAACCTAAGGAGTGGGCGTCAATTACAAACGCCCGAGCAAAAAGCGGAGGAGAAGGAGCCAGAACAGATGTCGATATCGACCCCCCTATCGATATCGACCAAGGTGACGTCGATGTCGACCTTCCAGTTGATGTCAACCCTGATGCTGCGTCACCATAAAAATCGACTCCTCCAATCGATGTCAACCCTACTGATGTCGATTTCGACCTTACTACAGCCGCGGGAAAGAAGAAGGAGTTGTCGTTCCCAACTAGAAAGATGATTAAGGACCCAGCGGAAAAGAAGTTCCAGCGTTTCGTGAAGATTCTTCAAGGACTCAATGTCTCTATACCATTCACAGAAGCACTTCATGAGATGCCATCTTATCTAAGGTTCCTTAAGGACATCTTGGGTAAGAAGCGATCGCTTTCTGAGATCGCAGAGGAGTGCAACAGGTTGGAGCTACCACAAAAGCGGGCGGACCTAGGTAAGTTTTCTATCGTTATAGGTTTAGGTCAATTCAAATTTAATGCTTTAGTTGACTTGGGCGCTAGCGTTAGCATGATGCCACTAACCATTTGGCACAAGGTAAAGATAGGTCATCTGGAGCCCGTGGATGCAAGACTATACATGACAAACAATACGGCAGTGATCCCAACTGGGATAGTGACAGATGTGCAAGTACAAGTAGGTAAATTCTTTGTCCATGCTGATTTCTTAGTTGTTGATATAGCAGAGGACCCTGCTTGTCCCATTATTTTAGGTAGGCCATTACTAGCAACCGTCAATGCCAACATTAGCGTGAAGAAAGGATTGCTCTCATTCACAATTAGTGACGAGGTGATAAAGTATGCCTTCAACAAGACGGTGAACAATCAAGGGCCAATGGAGATAAAAGCCATCAATGGTGTCTACATTGCATGTGGAGAAGCCAAGGTAAGGAGTATGACACCGGAAGAGCTTGAAAAGAGGGCCATAGAAGCCCAGGTCGAGGAAGTTGTGGCAATCTTGAACGAAGGAGCCCAACGAAACATCGAAATCGACCCAAGTAAGTCGATATCGACTAATAATGTTCAAGACTGTGTGTCAGGTCATAAGTATGGGGTCGACGGAGGAGAAGAGGAAACATCGAAATCGGGTAGTAAGGTCGATATCGACCATACCCAGCCGAAATCGACCCCCATTAAAGCTGATGAGGGAGGAACAGAGACCTCGATATTGATCTCTGAGGGTCGACATCGACCTGGTCATATCGAGCAGAAACTCTCCAAATCGACTGATCCTCCAGGAGTACAACAAAGGTCGATATCGACCTCTAAACATCGACATCGACCCGAGTCACAGACAGATAAGAAGGTAAGTCAAGGTACGGATTCCTCCTCTTCCATTACAATTAAGGATTTATCATTATTTGGAAGAGGTGTGCCTTGGCATGTGCGCTTATGTAGGGTATCCGATGATGATTCGAGCAAATATGAGATAGGAGACAAAGTTTATGTTGCCAAATCCAAGGACCATTGGTTCCCTACGAGGTTCAAAGATAAGAATTTAGGACCATTCATGGTGAATCAGATCCATCACGGCGGAATGCACCTGCGTGACAAGAAAGGAGTCCTATTTGATGCCCAAGCCACATGGGCTCTGCAGATGCCGCCTTAAGAAGCGCAAGGGAAGAAGTCGGCCTAGCGACTTAAAAATCTAGAGCTTGTAACAAAGACTTAGTTTTGGTTTTATACAGCTTTTACTTTGGTTTGAGACACTTTATTGTTTTGCATATTTTGTTTTGGTTTTAACAAGTTGCAGGAGAGAGAAAAGCACACATAAAGGATATCGAAATCGATGTCCAAGATCGACATCGACCTTAAGGTCGACTCAGATGGGCTTGTGATCGAGGCCAGATCACCCTGAAGCTTGAGCCAAAAATCGATGAGAAACATCGATATCGATGTTAAAGGTCGATATCGACCATGCCTGCTGTCTTCTTCGACTTCTGAAATTTGTGACGGTTTAGTAAGTTTTCTTCTTAACCATAGTTCTAAAACAGTGAGGACACTGTAAACTTTAAGTATGGGGTGGGGGAAAAGCTTACTTACGTGTTTGATGCATATTCATACTTAGTTTAGATTCGCATATTTATCTTAATGCATACTTAGTTTATACATTTATTATTCGGAAAAAAAATGACCCCCATCAAAAATTTGAAAAAAGAAAGAGTCATGGAAGTATAAAAAAGAGCTCTATGATGCAAAATTAGATTCATTAGAGATATAACATGAAATTGCCTAGTTAAGGGAAGTCCCAATGAAGTGCAAAAAAGAAAAAATAAAGGAGGTGAAAAATTTGAAGTTGCTTTTGAGATGTGCATAATAAGATGAATGAGGACTTTTTATGAAAATTCCATACAAATGCTTACATATACAAGTTCATATCCTAGCCTTACCTATGCATAATTGCAAAAGTCACAAAGCCATATATGAGCCTTATCATGATCATTATTGCTCCACATATATACATATTGCCCATTTTATACCTTATACCATATCCGGGGACAAAGTTTGAGAATGGATGTCATCTTTAGAGTTATATGGAGTTGTGCATTATTTATGAAGTTGTTGGCAGGAATGAATGAATTTATGAATTATGGAAAATTTAATGAGCGAGAAAAAATTCAATCACCTCAGGAGATAAAGGTAGGTCGACCCTGCTCGTTGAGATGTTAGTTCAGCGAGATGGGACACAAGGTGAGGAGTCCGAAGTACTAAGTATCCGGGGTCATTCATGACACCCATGCTTGCGACTCGCGAGAAGGCAGTGCTAAGTTAGAGATGTAAAAGCATCATATTGAATAAAAGCATTGAGCGATGAGTGAAAGGTGAGACATTATGAAGAAGGAATGTGGA
The DNA here is from genome assembly GCA_963922045.1 of Persicaria maculosa. Taxonomy (NCBI): domain Eukaryota; kingdom Viridiplantae; phylum Streptophyta; class Magnoliopsida; order Caryophyllales; family Polygonaceae; genus Persicaria; species Persicaria maculosa. Next base: position 60,708,396 of record OY998267.1, read on the forward strand.
ATGTTTTGGAAAGAAAGTATGTTTCCCCGGATTTAACACCACATGGTCAAATATTAGCCCACCTTTAGCCTTTTACCAATCTACTTCTCACAAGCTTGCGAAAGTCCTCTTGATTATTAATGCTATGTCACTAAGATTGTTTTTGCATATTACCTCCTTTTATGAGTATCAAATTGCTTTATGCACAGGCATGGACTTGGTTGACATAAGTACCTTATCGAGGATGGCAATTGATTGTAAAGGCATATGAAAAATGAATCTATGATGTTGAGGGTTTACTTTCTTCCCCTGAATGACCATTAAAGGTATTGCTTGAGGACAAGCAAGCTTAAGTATTGAGTGTTTGATGTGCGTGCAAATTGCCATATTTTCTATGCACATATAAGTCAATTTTATCATTCATTTGCATGCATATTAGTGGGAAAACATGGGATTAGTGTAGTTTATGCTTAAATATCAAATATATGGGTCTGCACCAATTTCTATGTGATTTCGCAGAAAACAGGATAAAAATGGACAGATTTGGAAGAGTAGAAAAAGAACTCGAAGTGTTCTGAAGAGGTCAAAATCGAGTGGGGACCTCGACATCGAGTGCAGCAGAGACATAGGAATCGAGCAGAAAAGAGAACAGAGCATGTTGACACCAGAGAGATCGATATCGAGTATTGGAGGTCGATATCGAGTGGCCAGATCGAGGTAAAAGATAGAAGTCGAGTGCCAGTCCGAGTAGAAGAAGGAGAGCTCGAAATAAAGTTTCACAGAGGTCGATATCGATGTTTAAGGTCGATATCGATGTTGTCCAGCAGAGGAATCCGACTCAGATTTTGATTGAATTCTATCCGAAGCTTGCACGTCTATTCAATTGTCGAGATTTCTTATCTTCAACACCAGAGCTATCATATGAAACTGATTTACCATAGAATTTTTAGTTTTTACTTTATTTAAGTTTTATCTTAGAGAATAAAGATAAAGTTTTGAGGCTTTGGATAGCAAAGTTCGATATCTATATCTAGAGGCCATTAGGGCTGAGTTTAATCAACCAAGCACATACGATTCCAGTTTTACATTGAGTTTTAGAGAATTAGGAGAGAGAGAAGGCCGAATTTGTTTGGTGGAAGCGAGAGCGGAGATTTGGCTTGTTCGTTTGTACTTTCTTTCATAGTTGAATTCAAAGTAGTTTTCTATCAATGATGATGATGAGTTGCATGATGAGAAGCGAGTAGTCATCCCACTTCTAGGGTCGGGGTGAGCCCGACGATGGCAATGTAGGGTAAGTGCATCAAAGGTATGACATTTATGCGATTTCGTCTTCTATCCTATGCATGATTCCTTGCGAAAGTTAGGGAGATTCATTATTTGCATTATTGAAGCGAAAGCCACTCATATTGTGAATTTGTATTGCTCATGAATTGGATAGTAACTCTTAGGAACTATGCGAGATCCTCTAATCACCTAAGTGTTGATAACGAAAGTTATTTGACGGAAAGACATTAAATTTCATAACTATAGCATACAACTTGCATTGTTATCATTGTGGCATGAAACCCGAGTTTGGAAGCTTTTAATTAATTGAATCCATATAAAAAAATTTAGGTTTGTTTCTGATCATCCTTCTTTGTCATTCTACTTTCTTCGGACTCTTTTCCGACAATTGGTTACGAATTTCAGCTTCTATGACAAACATTGGAATCGACTGTAAAGGTCGATATCAAGGTCTAACGTCGATATCGAGGTCTGTCTCGACGTCGAATTTGCTGCTTTTGTCTTATGCAGGAACTCTACTGGAAATCGACCAGAACTGAGGTCGATATCGACCAGACACATCGATATCGAGTGTCTTCTGAGGTCGAAAGCTTTGATTGTGATTGCAACAAGGGAAGCGCTGACATACCTCCTCGTGGATTCGATTCTGAATTATTCTACTACTACATTGGGAGGGGATTCTTGTATTATTTGTTTGAGACAGGGAGTAGTCTAGTTGAGAATTGTTTATTTGAATTATTTGAATCCTTACACTTTCCCTTTAACAACACCTATGATTATCAAAACCGCCACCTAAGCCCTAAAAACCACCACCAAAGCCCTAAAAACCGTCACCTATAAAAATTTCACAAGATGGAGAAAACCGCTACATTACATCATTAGCTAGCGGTTTTTTATGTTTTATGTGGCGGTTAATCATAATACCTTAAAACTGCTACATTTGATTAAAAAAACCGCCACTTTTGATCTAAGGTAGCCCAAGCTGATGTAGCGATAAAAAAACCGCTACTTTAGACTTTAAGAAGCGGATTTGCTTTATATGGTGGTTTCTAGGCGCTACAATAGTTCGTTAATGTAGTAGTGGATGTTTGCATATGGAATTGAGTTGAGTGTATACTTAAAAGCCTAAACACATGAGAGTGAAATAAACACATATTTGCCCTTGTGAGGTTGAATTGATAAGCATGTAGGCTACTTGATCGTCTATATACATGTTATGATATTTATATGCTTTGTTCATATTTGCACTTTGATTTGATATTGCTTTTGATGAGGTTGATTTATGAAGGAATCTCCTGTGGGATACATTGATTTATGTCTATTTTTCATTTGCTTGAGGACAAGCAAGAGTTTAAGTGTGGGGGGATTTGGTAACGCATATTTTAGATAGGAATTATAGGTAGGTCTTATTGCATTTAGGTATTCATATTGCATATATTTTGTGTTATTTACATTATTTTACATTTGGAGCATTCGGGTTTGGAATCTACGCTATTTTGTGTTTATTCTGCAGTTTTACATTCTGAACTTGAATGGAGGTTTGGGAGATTCAGAAAGGATGATTTTGGAGTAATAGAGAGTCCAAGGGAAGAACATCAAGGGAGCTATGGAGCATTACGTTGAAGACGTAAGAAGAATCGAGCTACTGTAAAAGCGGTGTCCGCCACTATTTCACCGGCATCCGTCGGTCGTGCGCGATCAAAAGATTCGATTCGTCCGAAGATCTTGTTATTAGTTTATTATTATTTTATTTCCTAGGGTTTTCCACGATGGTACTTTAGGTTATTTTATAGATCTATTGAGAGAGGTTGAAGAAAATGACAATTAGAGAGAGAAAGACAATTAGGGTTACTTTGGCTATGAGTTGCTAAACTCATAGTTTCGCCTACAATTCGAAGACATGGTTGGATGAATTATGAGGATTTGATTTCTTATTAGATATTCTTTGTTTATTTATCATCCTTGTTCTTTATTGCTTGATATTTGCACATGTTCTCTATATGACTGATCATCTAGATAGAAACTGCATCTCTGCTAGCGATTCCTATCTTTAGATTGGTTTCTTTGTAGCAAGCGTAGGAATTGATTACGTAAGTCTATCGATTGCTCTGCAGGATGGTAACTAATATTGCTATTAGGTCAAGTACTTAGGTAATTAATGCTATTTGTGTAATGTTACTTGAATAAGTGATTGCTTATGCGGGTTTAATCTACCAAAGCCAAGTCAGGCATAACTCACTACAAAAAAAAAAATTTAGCATCGGCAAATTACCGTGGCAAAAAGCCAATCTGTGGTGGCAAAACCTATTTAGCCACGAATTTAGCCACGACAAACAAGGGGTGGCCAAGTCTGGGGTGGCAAAATGATATTAGGTATGGAAGTCTGTCGTGGCTACCAATCTAGCCACGGCATAGCCACAGCTAAGCGACCCCATATGAAAGACACCATTTGCGACGGTAAGTTGCCGTAGCTAAAGTCTGGGTGGAAAAAAAAATGCTTTTTAGCCCAGATTCGTTAGACCCAGGCTAAAAAGTCCAATATTTTTTATAAAAATAATACACATAATTTACCTATATAATAAAATTTCATTAATTATACAAAATTTACATTTATAATAAAATATCAAAAAACTACATAATTTATATAGAATAAATATACATATACAATAAAATGTCCAAAACTACATTTTAACCAAAAATAAAATGTCCAAAAGACAACAGTAATTCTAACTCCAAACTTACTGAACTAAAAGACAGCAGTATTGCTTCAATGAGCAAGATTAACATGGATAGACAGGAATTAGCAAAAAAAACACCAAGCTCCTGTAAAAAAAAGAAACAAAGAAAGAATAACATATGGTTGTTTCAACTCACGAGAGATGAAAACAAGGGATATTTTACCAGCATGAAATAAAGGCAAAAAGGCCTCAACAGGTCAACAAATACAGAGAAAGGAGATAAAGGCACCTAATAATTCACATAGCCATGCAAAGAAACAAAGTAGATAAAAAAAATATGATCTTGAAAAAAAATTAAATACCCGGAGTAGCCTATGCATAGGTATTGGTCGCATTAAGTCCCAACCCGTTTATCACACAAAACGTCTGGATCTGCTTCAACAATTAAACTAACCTGGGAAGGCCACCAACATGAGAGTAAATGAAACAGTAATTGTAGGAGGAGCAATTGAGTGTATATAAGAACTAAAAACACTTACAACACGCAATGCCTTAGCCCTCACTATAGGCGAGTTCTCCCTCAGACAGGCTTGAAAAAAATTGCAGAATTAACCAAAATCCCAAATCCATAAGTCTTCAAAATATCAAGAAAGTACCAACCAGCAAATTGCAAAGTATTCTATCAAATCCTCTGCAGAAAGAAGTGTTCTGTCCCAGAACTGCAGAAATTTTCTTGATGGAATTCCTGGTCAGCAATGCAGCTTCAGAATCACATACAATTTCCTTTAACATCAGTCTTGCAAGGTGGTAATCAAGCTTCTCGTGAGATTTTGGATCATCTCTGCACTATAGAGAAAGACAAAACCTATAAACAGTTACAGTAGTTAATACAGAGAGCAGGCATAGCAAAGTCTGAGATTGAGGATGCAGCCAAACAAACAAATGTGAGTACATGTAAAATTAATGTTGTGTGATTTTAATTTTTATGGTGGGCATTCTTATTGACTACTTCTCCACTAGAGTAATGTGCATAACAACAATGCTTATTTCGTGTTGGAATAACTTGAATCTATCTAATAGAGTTTATCTTTAGGGATATATTTATTATAGGTAGATTTATTTATAATAAGATATAGATAAAGATATATTTATGTAGATTTAGATTTATCCCTTTAGGCCTTATTGATATACTTATCCTAATAGGATTAGAATTAGGTAAGGCTATATAATCTCCTACAGGCCTACCCTAGAGGCATCCAACCTTGTAACCCTAATCTGTTTTGCTTCCTCTAATAAGAAAACTGGTTCTCTGCCCGTGGATGTAGGCAACACACCGTTGCTGAACCACGTAAATCTCTGTGTTGTTCTTCGCTAATTTCATTCTCGTTATAACATTTCGAAAAAATGGAACTTAGCTGACTGGTAGTCAATATGGAAGTGATTGTAAAAATTTGTTAGCTAGGCTCTGGACCACTTCTCAGTGAAGTAGATAGATTCTCTATTTCACCAATTTATTGTTCAAATCAAAGAAGAGACAGGTAAAAACCAATAATGAAAATGCAGCAGGTCAGGTAGTAGCAAAATGGAACTTTCCCAATACAAGTCAACCCATTACATGTGCCAATACTAAAAAGAAAAGAAAAGAAAACGAAAGCACATCCCAACAAAAGCCACAGAAGCACACATTGCATAACTCAATTCTCAAATTAGATAAATTAAGGAGCACGATGCAATTTGATACATTCCAGGCAAGAGAGAATGAAATACAAGTCATCATAGGCAGCAAATACTAATATCCAGTTTTTAGAGTATAAACCTATAAGACAAAGCACATACTTTATGCAAACAGACCAAAGCATGACAACGTTACCTATGACACAACATATAAATTTCTAATGTTACTATGGTCAAATCCTAAAGCACTTAACAGATGCACTTCATTTCTCTATTTGTATTTTCTTAGTAAAATATGATTGAAAACGTGTGCATTAGGGGCGGCCCCAATTATGTGAAGCTACTGATATGGAGTTGTACTTAACTAGCAAGTAGGAGGCAAAGGGAAAAAAAATATTCTAATGTTACTCTAGTTCTCTAGAGTCATTATATAAGCCTAATACAACTTTCTGGGATTGTTATGTATGAAGAACAACACAATGAAGATTGACCGCATTATAGTATTCATTCAGTAGGTAAGTTTCAAGGTTTCTCAGTTTTGAGTTGTATGTTTCACAATTGATTAAGAAAAAATGAAATGAAATGAAATTGACAATGCATTTGATGATTAAGGATGATTAAAGATGACAGTAAACCAACGAAAACATGGCTGAATTTTCTTATCTTATCATCAACTTGTATAAATGGAATACAATGGAATAAGGAAGTATATTAAAATAAATAAACATGGCTGAATTTTCTTATCTTATCATCAACTGACCGGCAAGGACGGATCGCCGGAGTTAACTACATCTGGAGAGAGGAGAAGATCAATTTGGGGTTTGGTTGCTCGGATTGAGTCGGGAGATTTAGGATTAGGTTTGAATGTGGGAAGACAGAAAGAAGATAGAATGTTAAAAAGGGGGTTTAGATTTTTTTTTTAAGTGTTTCCTTTAGACTATTTTTTCCAATTGTATTAATTCATAAAATAATTATTTTATTTAGCTACGGAGCTGAGCCGTGATAAGGTTGGCACCTTCACTCCATTTGTTGCCACGGCAGGACCTTGCCGTCGCACACATTATCGCCAATTGAAGTGAAGTTGGCCACGGGATAGCTGTTGCCGTGGCAAATTTAAGCTACGGCTCCTTATCCGTTGCTATGCCATAGCAAAATACTACCTGCTAGCTACGATGATCCTTGTCGTTGCTACCGTCCGTGGCAAAATCCCTTTTTTTTTGTAATGACTTTAGGAATACTAATGAAATCAATCTGAGGGTCATGAACTCCAAACCATTGTCAAGAATTGTAGGTGCAACGTTTTTTCCATATTATAATCAACTTACAATCATTATTCCTTTGCATCTTTATTTATTTCAATTGCTTACTACAATCTTGTTGCCATTAGTTTAGAGAATCTTATTAAGAATTACGAATCAGTCTTTTCTGTGGGATCGACTCCTTACTTGACTGTTATACTAATCTTTTGTTTATCATTGAGTTAGTATATTCTGTATTTGGGGGATCAAGACCAACAACATAATTACACCCGGTAAAAATAGCCCACTGGGCACCCTTGGAAAATGTAACTTTCTATCTAAGTATTCATCCATTTCCTCCATTAATTTCTCTTCTTGAACTATTCATGGAGGTTGTCCAGAAATTGCAAAAACTTCCACACTGTTTGAAAATAGTTTCTCATAAGGTAAAAATATGGGTTTATGTGGATCAACAAAACTTTCAACACCAATCTTGACTTCTTCTTTTCCTTAACAAGAATTTAAGCGATTAGAAGACTCAAATTTAAATAAACTCTTTTCCTTAGGAATCTCTAAAAAGTCCTGAAAATCATTGATGCGATCAATATTGTTAGAATTAGGCATATTCAAAGAATCTTCATGATAAAGCTTAACAGGATTAAAAAGAGAATACTCTATCTTTCTTCCATCAAACTCCATGGTCAATGAACCTTCACATCAATCAATCTTAGTCTTTGCAGTTCTTAGGAATGGTCTTCCTAAGATAATTGGTGTCTCTAGGGTTCTCTGTTCCATATACAGAACAAAGAAATCAGCAAGAATAATTAAATTATCAACCATTACCAAAACATCTTCAACAATGCCTCTTGGTTTGATTTGTGATCGATCACCAAGTTGCATTGTAACCCATGTATCTGTCAGAGCATTTAGACCCAAAAACATGTATAAGTTATAGGACATAACATTAATTGAAGCTCATAGATCTAACATAGCTTGCTTAAATCTAGTATTCCCAATTGCACATGGAATTGTAAACATACATGGGTCTCTTCACACTTTTCGGGCAGTCTCTTTTGCAAATCATCAGAGACATTTTCATTCAAACTTACCCTTTCCTTCTTTTTTAGTCTTTGCTTCCTCTTTATGGTGCATAACTCCTCCAAAAATTTATCATAGCGAGGTACTGACTTCATTCAATTTAAAAGTGGAATGTTTACCCCATAATTTGCTAATGTATATCGAACAAATCCTTATCATTCTCCCATCTGCTCTCAAAGACTCTGGGAAGGGTGTTTAAGGTTTATAATCATCGAAAGGCCAATCCTTTGGTAATTACTTTGCATTAGAATCGGGAAAAGCAAACGGTTTGGCTTCTGTAGGGGGCGGCGGGTGCCGGTTTTGAGGGCGGCGGGCACCATTATCGTCTGTTGGCGAAATCGATTGCTCTTTGCCTTGTTTTTTCTCTTCTATGATGTCTTTAGGCTCTTTCTCTTTGCTTCTTGTGGGATTTTGACTTCTTTTCCTCCTCTAAGGACCATGGTACTCACATTCTCTTTTGGATTGACTACCACTTTTGAGGGTAGCTTGCTTGAATCCTTAGCTTTAAGTTCTCCAATCTCTTGAGCCATTTGACTCAATAGCTTCTCTTGGACATTCATCTTGTCCAACAATAATCTCAAAGTCTTTTCTTTGTCATCCTGTGGAGATTTTCTTTGACGATTCTCAAATTGGCCCCTACCTTGATAAGGTACTTATTGTTGTTGTTGATTCATCCTGCCATTGAAACCCCTTTGATAATTTGAATTATAAAAATTGTTACCAAAGTTTTGGCGAGGTCCATAATCCATAATATTGTCATAAAAAACTTCTTCTTGAATGAGTGGCCATCTATCATTAAGATGGGTTGAGTCTCCGCATACTCCATAGGCTCTAGGTTGTTGTATCTGATTCATTTGCAGAGCCATATTCTTTACTATCTCAGCAAGCTTATCAAGATCATCTCTGCAACTATATCCAAAGTTGTGTAGCCTATGAACTCCTCTAACACCCTGGTTGGATTAAGGGATTTGGGGGTTTATTAGGGAAGGGAAGTGAAGGGAAAATAGATTGATTGTTTGGATGGGTAGTTTCTTTTAGAAGGGAAGAGATTAGGTGGAAAAGGAGGAGGAAAAAACGTGGGATTTGAAACTCCATCAAAATGGTGGAATCTCATGAGAAAGTGTGAGAGGAGATTTTTATAAAAAAAGAAAAAGGAAAAATATGTAATTAATTAACACTACTAATTCAATAAAAATCCCTTCAATTCCACCCAAACAAACAACATATATGTGTTTCCCTTCCTTTCCTTCCCCATGATAGCCAAATAGCAAATCTTAAAAAATACTCCCTCTGTTAATTAAAACTTGTCGTTTACTATTCATGCACGTTTTTTTAGAATGATAAATACTATATGAAATATTAATATTTTTTAAAATTTATTTTTATAAATTCATAATTAATAGTAACAAGTATGAAATTATTGAAAAAATATGTTAAAAAAGTCAATATTTTATATAGTTTTTAACACCTCAAAAAGCGTGCGTGAATAGTAAAACGTCAAGTTTTAATTAACGGAGGGAGTACTTCATTTCTCTTCTCTTCACCTCTCTATTTTCTCTTCACTTCCTTTCCATTAATATTCCATTTGCCAAACACAGTGTAACACCTTGGTGTCTTCCATATTATTGTGAATCATTGGCTAAGTCTTCAAAGATTTGCATTGCTTTCTCAGGTGTCTTGTCTAAAATATCTCCTCCACTTGTAGCATTGATGAAACTGCGCTCATGATCAAGTAAGCCTTCATAAAGATAGAGGGGTTTTTCGTGCTATACACTACGTTGAGAAAGATCATCCTCTAGTATGCCATCACTACAAAAACAAAAAAAAAAAATTTGCCACACTTGCTAGCAACGGCAGGGATTTACCGTGGCTATTGGGTGGAAAAAAAAACAAATTAGCCACAGGTGGTAGCAACGGCAGAGTTTGCCGTGACCATTTTTAAAAAAAAAGAGAAAAGAAGAAAATCTCTAACCCTAGTAATATAACCTACCACCCATTTGAACCCACTTTCAGATCTGAAAATAACCCTCACTCCTTCGTCCATCTCCTCTCTACTTTCAGATCCATTCATGTCCGCTCACTTTCATATCCATTCATCTCCTCGAGCTCACTCGGAGATATGATTCATTGCAAGCGTTCTCCGGCTCAAACCATCATCTTTCCCTCTTTCCTCGCTCACGAGGCCCGATTGGTATGCACTGTGCAGGCAGGGAGAGGGAGGGCGGTCGCCGGTTGGGAAGGAGAAGAGAGGGAGGGAGGTCGTCGGTGGTGTGCAGGTGCTGTTGGGCATGTGCGACTGCTTCGACACCAACCGCGATGGCCTAATCTGCTCCATCGAGCTCTCCGCAGTGCTCACCGCCCTCGGAATTGATGCCTCCACCGACGAGGTCATGCGTATGATGGAGGAGATGGACACTGACAAGGACGGGTTCGTCGCTCACCACCACCACCTTGTCACCTTCCTCTCTCCTTCTCCTCCTCTCGCCATCAATCTTCTGCGACCTTCCGTCGACGGTCGGCTCCTTCAGCGCCTCTCTACCTCCGCCTACAGGTTTGTATGAAATTCCTCATTTAACAATGTACAAGTCCTTAAGCAGCCACTATTTTATCTCTTTGAACAAATTAAGGGGTTGTTTGGATGGGTATATAGATATAGGCTATGGTATAGAAAAAATTAAGGGGTTGTTTGGATGGGTATATAGATATAGGCTATGGTATAGAAAGCACAATATCTATATACCCCGTTTGCTATAATTTTTCAAATTAGTATATGGATATGGATCCTATATCTCATATCTACTTATTCTAGGTATTTCTTCCTTTTGGATATCTGACTGATTTGGGGATATAGGAAAAACGACGTACAATGATTTGTCTGCTTCTACTCGCTCGCTTGCTTCCATTGCCAGATACTTCTTCTTCTCCTCCTTCTCCTTCTTGCATCTTGCTGATCGATTTCTAGGGTATTTCTCCTCCTTCTCCTTCTTGCATCTTGCTGATCGATTCTAGGGTATTTCTTCTCCTCCTTCAATCTGCTTGCTCGACCCTATTGCTGTCCCTAATTGCCCGATTTCTGTCCGACCATGTTCGACCCTATTGTTGTCCCTAATTGCTTCTGGCTTTTGCCCGATTTGTTGTCCGAATTCTGTGTGATTGCTCTCCAATCTGTTCAAAATTTCTGTGCTATTTCTCTTCATCTGTAATTACTGTCCAATTGCTTGCATCTGCTCAATATGTTCGAAATTACTGTTCAAATCCAGCAGATTATACATTACAAACACAAGGTCTATAATCTGCCCGATTTTGTGCCCGATTGCACAGATTTTTGTGAATTTGTGTATAATCAGCTCAACCCTCTACTCGATTATAAGTTGTTGGAATTTTTTTTCTGTTTGATTTGGGACCCTTTTTTTGCTGAAACACTTTGATATTTTTTTTATGTTGATAAGTTGACAAAAATTGGATATTTGCAACACACTCATATGATATTTGATGAAATATTGTGGTATTAGTAATATGTTTGCAAAGTTCTCGAATTTTGATCATTTCGAAAGTTATAAGGTTTTTAGTTCATTTTTATTACATTTTATCTTTTTATTTTTATTCTGATATCTATATACCCTTTCCAAACAGCAGATATAGGATATAGATATCAATCTCATACCCAATACCCATAGCCTGATATCTATATCTCATACCCATAACCTATATCCTATATCTCATACCCATAAAGTATAAAAACAAATCTCTAAAGAAGAAACAAGTGCATTTAGTTGAGGAGAAACATGACATTTTGAGGCAAAACCCAAAAATAAGGTGAATTGGTACTGAATTTCATACCACAAAAGGAGAAGTAAAGTAAGACTCGATTTGGGTATGATGATCCTTAGAAAATTTGTTTGTCTATCGAACATTAAGTGAAATAAAAGAAAGGAAACAAGTTTAAGAAAAATTCCAGGAACTCATATATATTAATGAAAAAGTTGTTTGTCTTGCCATCCTTGCTAGTAAAATAAAATTTGTCTTGTTTTTTTAGCATAGTTTTTTAATGTTCGAGTTGGATATCATGAAATCATATGTATTAACCCTTCCTCAGTCTTGGATTTTTGCATTGAGCCTACTAGGACTGTCACCCTTAGGCGAGAGAGTTAGCTTCCTCACTGAGTAACACTTCTTTTTTTTTCATCATTTTGTTAATGTCCATTTAGCATTCCTAAGAGAAAACAGCCTCCTAAATATCAATCCTATTAATCTTCTCTTGTTTCTGATTTCTCTTAATGCAATATTTGGCAAATAGCATGCTATATCGGCCCAACAAGTATTCATTTGTGATTGATCTAGCATCTTGATTTTGTCCCTCGAACTCTACAATCTCTTAATTGTAATCTTATAGCTTGATTGATTCAATTGCGGGCTCCATTATTTGATTGATTTCCTCTTCTTTAGTACTTTTGACTTTTAGGGTTTCTAATTTTGTGTTTGTCCTTGGGTTAGATTCAAACGAAAGATGGTTATCTGTTGGCTCTGCAGTGAGTAACTTCTCATTCTAAGGAATTATGTTTGTGAACTGGCCCCAGTTTTGCTTCAACACGGCCCGTTTATGGTGATTATTCTCTCCTTGTTTCTATTTTTTGTGTAATTTATGTTGTGTGTGCAATTAAGAAGGTTCAACACCTTATTCTCTTAAGATTGATAATGCCGATAGGGAATGGATCATAAATTGAGTTATAATAACTTGCTTATTTGGATCATAAATTGAGTTATAATAACTTGCTTATTCATGGAAATCTGAAACGGAGTTGTTCTATTTGAAAGGAATGATGATTGGATCAAATTGGTCTTAAACTTTTACTTCATTCTACAAGTGAAGGAGTAGAGAACTTTTGAGGATTAGAGCTTAGTGGAAGGTATTGTGACTGAACATGGATATGAGATTTCTGAAAAATGTGGAGAACAAACTATCCTATTCAAATATACTCGTGTGTTCTGTCATTTGTAGGTCTATTTTGAAGATAAGGTCATACTTAGGCAGATATTTGACGAATACGCCCACTAGAATTCATTCAATGCTCATATGAAATGCACATATACATATACAAATAAAATTTGTTCTTAACTTATTATATCATCAACTTTTTTATTCAAATTCCAGGGTGAACTTGTAAAGGTCTTTGCTAATGAGCATAGAAAGATTGCTTAGTGTGCTGCGTAATTGCTCCAACAAATTTCCTAGATGCAATTTTTCTCTATGCATGCTCATTATCTTCAGGCTCTAGCAGTCTACCTAGAGTATTATGGGATGCTTGTTATGGGATGCCTCATAAAATGCACGATGATGTTTGTTAATGACCTTTGTCTTTGTATGGTTTACAAGCTTAGATCTTAACTTTGCTGGCTCTTTGTGATTTGTCCTTGGTGTTTCTTTTTTTTTCTTTTTGCTGCTTTACTTGATATAGAGTTCCTTTATAAAACTGAGTTTCAGAGACATGAACTGGAGGTGAATTACAATTTTTGTGATGGGTGCTGCTATTTTCATCGTTTTAATTGGTTCTTATAAGCTGGACTCTGTTATATTGATATTTCTCTTTGATTTCCCCTTGGATCAGTTTGACTATCTCAAGAGTTTGGAAATAGAAGAGAAAATTAACAAGACAAATAATAATGCATTGTTTCTTCTCTCAACAAATGACAAAATAATTAAATCTTGGAAGGTAGGGATCTTTTGCATTTAAATTTCCTACTGCAATATCACTTTATTTTACAGATTTGCTATGTTCCTGTTGCATTGTAGCTTGATATATGGCTCTTCCTTTTGTATGATTTATTTATTCTCTTATATATATGTGTGTCTATATATATATATATAGAGAGAGAGGATAGATCCTGTGTAAGCAAGCTTTACTGTGTAATTTGTGAGCAAATCTGGAGCGTCGGATTAAGAAGATCAAACGGATGAGATTAAAAGTAACTTGTGAACAGTGACATTATTCGTAGGTACCAAGTGATTATTCGTATGTACATACATATGAATAATCCTTTGTTGCATACGAATAATTACATTTGTTCATACATACGAATAATTACATTATTATACACGAATAATCGCTTGGTACCTACGAATAATTTCTCTGCTCACAAATTACACCGTAAGGGTTGCTTACACGGGATCCAACCTCTATATATATATATATAGAGAGGTTGGATCCCGTGTAAGCAACCCTTACGGTGTAATTTGTGAGCAGAGAAATTATTCGTAGGTACCAAGCGATTATTCGTGTATAATAATGTAATTATTCGTATGTATGAACAAATGTAATTATTTGTAAGTAACAAAAGATTATAATCACTTCGTACCTACGAATAATGTTACTGTTCACAAGTTACTTTTAATCTCATCCGTTTGATCTTCTTAATCCGACGCTCTAGATTTGCTCACAAATTACACAGTAACACTTGCTTACACATGATCTATCCTCTATATATATATTTACACACATATATATGTACACATGCACACATATATATGGAAGTGTATGATCATTGTATTGCATTCTTATGATATGGAAGTCAATAATGGGTTTCCTGTCATTGTATTTGGGGTTCACAATCTTTTATGGTTCATTAAGATTATCTTATGAAACTAGCTTGTGTTCCCTTGCTATGTGGATGTGGAGTACTAAGTACATTTTTTTTTATATGGTAATCTAATATAGGGTCTGATTTCTTGCAGCAGTTTCATATAGCAGTGCTGCTCCCATTTTTATTTGATGAATTTGTTTGAATGTTTAAGTGATCTAAAGTGCAGCATGTTGTTTGTTTATCTTTTGTGCTTCTGATGGATTTGCTCCTTCCACTTGGTATATTTAACAGGTCCAAGAGAAGAAGTTAAAGAAGATTTCTGAAATGAATGTAGATCTGTCAAAAGCTAAAAGCAAATGGCTACATTACCGGCTCAAGCATCTCAAGTAGTCCCAACCCACATCTTGCAAACGGGGGAAATCCAGACATATCATACAGTTATTTGAGCAATGACATCTCATTTCCAGTTGCGGGGATACCATCATTGCATTTACCTATGGTAGTTGTACCTTAATTGCCTTAATTAACTTGCCATCTGATTTAGATACTTTAACTTGCCATCACGACATCAATGATGTATTTAGAATAGATTAGCTTAATGGGATCTCATTCTCTAGTAGATTAGCTTAATTGTATAGTATTACATTTACATTGTTACTGTTCAGCTCCTAGAGTAATGTGTTTAAAATAGAATTTATGGTGTATTATTTTTTTTTTAAATATGGGACTTTTTAGCCCGGGTCCGAAGAATCCGGGCTAAAAAGTAGTGTCTTTTTATTTTCCAGAAATCATTTAGCAACGGCAACTTGCCGTGGCTACTAGCTAGCCACAACTCTAGTCGTCGCTAGACTCTTTTGCCATCAAAGGTTTCGCCACGGCTAGTTTCCCGTGGCTATAGCCGCTACTACTCTTTTGCCACAGCAAATGGACTTTCCGCCACAGTAAACAGTCGTTGCTAAATTGTTTTTTTTTGTAGTGCATGTTGCGGGCAACTTCCTTTGAGCTTCTTGAATCTCTCAACATACTCATACAGGCTCTCTCTAGGCGATTGCTCTATGCTTGATAATTCCGCTTGATAATTCCTTCTTGAGTTTGCTGAGGTGAATGGCAAGAAAGTACTTCTGAAGGAAAGCTTTCTTCAATCCTACCCAAATAATAATGCTCTCTGCAAGTAGATAATAGAGTCAATCACTTGTTGCATCCTTTGGAGTAAAAGAAAACACTTTAAGGATCAATTAATCATCATTCAGGCCTTGAGGTCTCAGTTTGTCACAGACACTAGCAAACTCAACGAGATGTTTGTTAGGCTCCTCTCTAGCCTTTCCATGAAAACTTGACAAAATATTTGACCAGTTTGACTTGTACTCAAATCTTGACCCTTTAAGGAGAGCAGGTAGCCTGATTGCAAGTGGTTGCGAATTCAGATTAGGCTTCTTTAAGCTTCTCAGGGTCCTTCTTGGCGGTGCTACTATTTCTCTATTGTCTCCATTGTTGGGATTTTCCAAGTTTCTCCCTCCAAGGGGGTTGTTGACATTCATCTCTTCTTCTTGGTTGAACTCAAGTCTTCTTCTCAACCTGGATAAAGACCTTTCAATTTCTGGATCAAAAAGCACAAGAGAAGAATTAGTAGAAGGGGTTAGGATCATGCAGAGTGGTCCAAACCTAAGAAAATCAACAAAAGAACACAAATACTAAAGTTTACACGGCAAGAGCGCCAAGATTGGTGACGGTGTAGGAGTAGATGTGTCGTTGGTCCTAGTCTCAAATGCAAATAATAATCCTAACTCTATCTTAACTAATAAATTAGTATAGCAGTGAAGTAGGAGTCAAACCCACAGGGAAACCTTATCTGTGTATCCAATGCTGATTTAGAATAACAAGAACAATATTGAGATGAATGAATAAAGCGAATAAGTAAAAAGTAGCAATGATTGCAAAGATAGTAACAATATGATGAAAACGCTTCACCTTTAATTTTTGACAATGGTTGGGGTTTATGATCCTTTGAATGATTTCATAGTTATTCTAATCAATGCAATGCAATTGATATCAATAGTTATTCCTACTTTGGTTTAAATAGATTTATAACCTTTACAGGCTTACCAATCCCTTACACTATATGCAATCCTAACTGGATTCTTAAACATATAGCAGCACATGCAAAAGAAGCAAATCCTCTAACCCTAATTTCATAGAAATCAACATTTAACCAATAGTCATTATCCTGCATAGCCAATTGATGCTTTTGCGGAATCAATTACCTATTGCTTGCTACCATGGATTAACTATGCGCAAGAAATCATTAATCACTAGCATAGATGCATATTCTGTCTAGATAATCAATCAAGAGAGAACATGTGCAAATAAGAATGATGAGAACAAAGATAATGAAATAACTAAGGAATAACTTTATGAAATCAAAATCTCACAATTCAACCAACCATGTCTTCGAATCACAAGCGAAACTATGAGTTTAGGAACTCATAGTCTAACAAAACTATTAATCTAAATTGATCGTTCTTCTCTCCGTTCCTCTCTAGATGTCTCTCTCTACTGATTATAGTCGGCCTATATATGATAGAAGTCGACCTTATTAACCCTAGAAAGTAAAATAACAATAAACTAATAAGATAAACTTCGGACGAATCGAATATTTGCTGAATATGCGAAACCGTCGGGCGCTGGTCAAATAGCGGCACCCACCGCTACTCTGGCTCCACGATTTCTCCTCTTGGCTTCGAACTTCTATTCATTAGCTCCCTTGATGATCTTCCTTTGCCTCTATTATGCTCACAATTAGCCTCTTCCTCATCTTTAACCTCTCATCAAGCTCGGATTATAAAACTGCAGAATAAACACAAAATAGCATAGATTCCGAACTCTAATGCCCAAATGGATAAAAATGCGAATTAACTATAAAACATGCAAGAAACTTATCGAAATACATCTAAAACTACCTATAATGCATATACAAAATATGCATTATCAATGATCTTTGGGGATATAGAACTAATAATTTTTTTAATGTTTTCCATAACATATTCTTTCATGGATGAAGTCCCACAAATTAGATATTGATACTGAAACAAAGAAAAATATCGAAACACTTATTATGAAAAATAAATGAGTGAGGTATTGGTAAAATCTTGAACTTCTATTGACAAGATGAATATCAATAAATTGCTTACAACTCATTTTCTTCAATCTCGATTTACCCGTAACTCGATTAGACCTTTTCCTTTAACCGCCTACTTCCTTGAGAGTCATTGCTAGATCCGTTCCCCCCTCTCTCCCGTTCTCCTATTTTTCAATCTCGATTGATCTCCATGTTGGTTGTTCTATCCTCTCCCTTTTTCGATTTTGCACTTGACTATGAGGCCTTCATAAGCTCGTCATCCACTATTGTTAAGTGAGCTTGTCACTAGTGCAAAAGTGGCGAGCAAGTGTCTAGATATGAAATTAGATATTGTCATAAAATGAAAAACACAATGAAAGCAAATTACAAGAACATTAAAGGTCAACACATACTAGGTTGTGACTCATGATTCTATTCAATCAAACTAGAATGATTCATATCAATTTGTTATCAATCTACCAATTCAAGTGCGTGTGCGTCGATATTATATCAAACTTTAATGACTCATATCACATTGTTATCAGTCACAAGAGCAATTTATCAAATTCATCGGTATCAGATCTAAATCACAAATCTCTAATTTCATATTTGTGTCTCCATGAAAAAAAAACCTTAAATTCCTATTTTGGAAAGAAAAACGACCAACATATATTATAATGAGATGCAACAACTACCAATTACAATATCGCAAATACAAATAGCATTAAAGCATACAAATACAAATTTTAATATGTCCAAATCCATCCATAAAATTGTTCATCTAGTCAAACAACCCAGGCGAAATCAAATAAGTCTCCTTATATAGTGCATTAACTAGGTCAAACTTATTCATAATAAGTTACCTATTTATCTTTTATCTTTCTATCCATAATATCTTTCTATAAAGATATTACATTAACAATAATAACTTATTATTATCATTAATCAACTATCCAATTCCTAATACTCTTTTGTGTGTGGCCTTATAGGACTTGAATAAAATAGCAATAGATTAAATCCAATTTAATCCATAAATTATACTCCCTCTGTTAATTAAAACTTGTCGTTTACTATTCATGCACGCTTTTTTAGAATGATGAAAACTATATGAAATATTAACATTTTTTTAAATTTGTTTTTATAAATTCATAATTAATAGTAACAAGTATGAAATTATTTAAAAAATATGTTAAAAAAGTTAATATTTTATATAGTTTTTAAGACCTCAAAAAGCGTGCGTGAATAGTAAAACGTCAAGTTTTAATTAACGGAGGGAGTAGTTGGCTTCTATCAAAGCACTATAATTACCTAGATTATTCGGATTATAAATCTCCATTTTAATCCTATTATATCATTAGTATTTTACACATCAATTAAAGGACACATATTCCTTCAATCTCCTACTTGTCCTTAAGTGGATGTGCAATTTCAATTCCTTTGTCACTTAATGTTCAATTTGATGATATGATAGCATCTCATGTTATCCATATCAATTCAAATTATTTCTCGATCCCGAGCTTGAGCTGTCAAATTAACAAATGATTACTTATTAATCCATTTGAACATGACCATGTATTTTACAGCTCTTACTCTTTGAGTGGCTAGAACACTATTCCTACTCAGATATCCACGTATCCAGAATAGGAGGACTTCTCCAATCTTGCGTGAATATAGCTCCCACTTAAATTTTAGCAACACCAATCACTACCTTTATGACTGCCTTTTACGGATCAGTGGTTGACAGTGTCAAAGACTACCAATCATCAAGTGAGAGAGATATCACACTCATGTTTGAGGAACCTACTAATAACATTTTAACCTTAAATTCTTCAACTTATTTGAAAAATCTTAAGGCAGGTCTGCCCAACAAGTATCCACCATACTTGTCCATGCAATTGATAAGACATCTCCATGTCCCTATAGCCCGTGAAACTTGGCGCTATCACTCAACTTGCATAATAGCCTATATTAAATCATTTATGTCCCGTTTAATGATTCAGGCTACGACAAAACATAATTCATAATATCAGTTCATTTAATAGGGTTTCAACCACCACGACTTTCGCAGCGATCCTATTTGATAATTATAAATTATTATGACATTTTATTCAATTCTAAACCATAATCGAATAATAATGAAATTTTATTTCAAACAAATATGATGCAAATATGTTTCAACAATCTTGATCAAATATCTAAGATCTCAAAACATCAAAACTCAAAGTCATTCATCAATGGACTTGAGTCCCTTGGCCGTAGTTTGACTATCATACTTGGGCCTAGGGAGGGGTTTAGCCAACGGATTTGCAATGTTGCTATCCATGTGTATCTTGCATCACTTCATATCATCTTACTAGAACTAGTCTCATATGATATGATACTTTTGGGTACCTGTCTGGATTTGGGGATTAGAGCTAGGTTCTTTGGAATAAGCAATGACACCCAGCTCATCAATGATCGTCCTTATCCAGACAACTTCCTTAGCAACATCTAATGTTGCAATGTACTCAATATTTATTGTAGAATCAACTACTGTGTCATGCTTTGAGCTCATCTAGGTCACAACTCCTCCAACAAGAACAAAGACATATCCGGATTGAGATCGGAAGTCATCTATGTTTGTTTGGAAGCTCACATTAGTATATGCTTCAACGATCATGTCCTCCATTCACCAAAAACTCATCCTTAGTTCTTCTTAAGTACTTGAGGATGTTCTTAGCTGCACTCCAGTGTGCTTCACCTGGAATCGATTGGTATCTACTGCACAAACTTAAGGCGAATGCAACATCTGGGCGAATACATATCATGGCATACATAATGGATCCTATTGCCAGTGTTCTAAAAAGCGCTAGGCGGATCCTAGGCGGTGAGGGGCCGCCTAGCGCCTAGGCGGCGCCGAGGCGGTCAAGGCAGACGCCTAGGCATGCTTAGGCGGCCGTTTAGCTCTAGGCGGAGGGGGATCGCCTAGCGCTTAGGCGGCGCCCAGGCGGCGCCTAGGCGCAATTTTTAGAATAGTGCCTATTGCTGATGCATAATGGATCTGACTCATTTTATCCAGCTCAGCAAGTGTTACTGGACACTGCTTCTTGCTTAGATATAGGCCATGTTGCATGGGCAAAAATCCCCTTTTGGAATCTTTCATGTTGAACCTGTCCAGAACCTTATCTATATAAGTTCCCTGACTTAGTCCTATGAGTCTCTTGGATCTATCCCTATAAAACTTGATGCCTAAAATGTACTCGGCCTCTCCAAGGTCTTTCATTGAGAAATGCTTCTTGAGCCAGTCTTTTACAAACTCAAGCATTTGAATGTCATTCTCAATGAGTAGTATGTTATCCACATACAAAACCAAGAAACCAACTTTGCTCCCACTAAACTTTATGTAAACACAAAGGTCTTCTTCACATTTGATGAATTTAAACTCTTTGTTCACTTCATCAAATCGAATGTTCCAACTCCATGATGCTTGCTTAAGTCCATCAATGGACTTCTTAAGCTTGCATACCTTCCTAGGATTCTATGGATCTTCAAAACCCTTCAGGTTGTGTCATGTACACATCCTCTTCTAAGTATCCGTTTAGAATGTGGTGTTGACATCCATTTACTAGATCTCATCAACATAAATGAACTGCAATTGCTAGAAGTATCCTAATAGGTCTAGTCACAACGACTGGAGAGAACGTTTCATCATAGTCAATACCATGAATCTGTTTAAATCTCTTTACTACCAGTCTTGCTTTGAATAGATTTACCTTTTCATTCTTGTCTATTTTGAGTTTGCAAACCCATTTGCACCTAATGGGTACTATCCCTTCTGGTGGATCTATCAAGTCCAATACTTGAATTTCAGACATAGAATCCATTTCGGACACCATGGTACCATGCCATTTTTCGGAGTCTGGACCCATCATAGCTTGCTTATATGTAGTAGGCTTGTTGATTTTTAACATCATAATGTCCAGACATGTAGTCAAAATGAAATCAACAAATCTATTTGGCAACGATCTTTGCCTATCCAATCTACGTGTGGGCTGAGCAACTGGAGGTTCTACCACAACATTTTGTGTACTAGTAGGTGTGGGTTCTTGTAACTCCCATGCCTCCGATATATGATTTTGAGTTCTTTCTTCTTGTGAATTAAGTCCTCAAAATACATCGTTTCGGACATGGAGTGATCAATGTCCTCTTGTTGCTCGGTTTGTTGCTTCTCTCGAACTTCTTCGAGATCAATATTTCTCCCACTTGACTTTTTGGAAACAAACTCTTTTTCCATAAAGACACTATCCCTAGCAACAAACGCTTTGTGCTCAATGGGATTGTAGAAGTAGTACCCTTTAGTTTCCTTATGGATACCCTACAAAGAAGCATTTATCTGATTTGGTTGTGAGCTTATCTGCTAGTAAACGTTTTACATATGCTTCGCATACCCAAACCTTGAGAAAACACAAACTTGGAACTCTTCCACTCCATAACTCATATGGTGTCTTTTCTATAGCCTTAGATGGAGTCCTGTTTAGTGTGAACATTGCGGTTGTGGGAGTGTACCCCAGAAAGATATGGAGGATGAGCAAAACTCATCATTGATTAGACCATGTTCAACAAGGTCATATTTCTCCTTTGAGAGACACTGTTAATTTGTGGTGTTCTGGGTGGAGTTAGCCGTGAGACAATCCCACAACTCTTAAAATGATGATCAAACTCTTGACTCAAATATTTATCACCACGATCGGATTTTAGTGTCTTAATTTTCTTGCCAAGCTGGTTTTCAACTTCATTCTGAAACTCCTTGAACTTTTCAAAAGGATTCAGATTTATGCTAATTCATTCAGTAAATACAACTGTATCTACTTAAATCATCAGTAAAAGTTATGAAGTATTTGTACCCACCTCTAGCCTTTGTGCTCATAGGCCCAGTTACATCTATATGTATTAATGCCAAGAACTCAGTTGCCCTTTCACTTACCCTGGTAAAAGGTGACCTTGTCATTTTTCTTATTAGACATAACTCACATGTGTCAAATGATTCACAATTAGTTGATATCAAAATTCCATCTTTATGGAATTTTCCATGCAATTTAAGTCTAAGTGACACAACTGACAATGTCATAGATAGGTATTTTTACATGCATCTGATTTTCGCTTTTTGGTACTTATGTTGTAAACATCAGATGTTTGATAGAGTCATTACTCATCACAACACTAGCTTTTATACCAAAAGAACTCACAGTTCCATCCCTTTTATCTTTCAAATCCTTTGGCCAGTTTCTCTTCCAGTGACCCTTGGTATGACAGTAGAAATAATCATGGTCAGCAGCTACTTTAGCTTTCTCAGAAGAATTCTTGGGTTGGATAACTAGTTTACCCTTCCCTTTGCGTTCTTCTGTTGTCCAGATGCCCCTTTCTTGAACCCTTTTCCCTTTTGGACCATCAATATCTCCTTCTTGTTGCCTATAGTTAGATTTTGCTCAGCGGTCTTAAGCATCCCATGCAACTCTTCAAGCGTTTTTACAGCTCCGAGCTTAGTAACTGTCTAAATATATCAAATGTCTCCTCCCTGGAGAAATACCTAGGTTGCCCCATCATCAATGGTAAAGTAAGCAACGCCATATTCGAAGACATCATATGCAAATCCAAAGAACAACTAAGTAAATGGCGTGCTAATGCGCTATCACAACAAGGCCGTGCCATCCTAATAAACACAAATTTAGCATCCAAACCCCTATACACTATGCAAAATTTCCTGTTACCAGCCTCAATACATAAAGAATTAGATCAAGTGAACAGAACGTTCTTCTGGAATAAAGATCTTCAACACCGCCCACTTATCGGCTATGATAGGATCTGTAGACCAAAACGGGTTGGTGGGCTTGGAATCCGGAAATCAAAAGATATGAATGAAGCCCTCCAAATGAAACTTTTATGGAAAATTCTAGCTGAACCATTAAACGTACGGGTCTCCATTATTAGACACAAATATCTTCGGTCTTCTAATTTACTGGAATATAGGAAAAAAGGTGATTCATCTTGGCAATGGGCCAAGCTGACAACCCTCATTGATTCCTTAAATAATGGGCTGATCTGGTCGGTTGGAAATGGAAAATCGGTAAAGTTCTGGTCGGATAATTGGGTCTCGTGCATCTCGCTGATTGCTAGGGGTGATTGCCCTCTTGATGCTAATCTTGAAGGGACCGTTAGTGATTATATTATGGCCGAAAGATGGTGGTCCGAGAAGCTCTGCCAGATGCTACCTTTAAACATTGTCAATGAAATCCTGGATATTCCTTTGCCTTCTGTTCCCTTTGAGGATCGACTATACTGGTGGCAGGATAGGGAGGGATGGTTCACCACATCGAGTGCGTATAAACTGATTTCAGGTCAATCATCTCAGTGTCCTGATCCTAATTTCAGGATTTGGAACCTGAACATCCCACCGAAGGTCAATTTTTTTTTTATGGAAAATAAGCCAAGACGGTCTTCCCACAGTCGTTAGATTAGCTCAACGGAGCGTCCCGGTGCCCCCACTTGTTTTTTGTGCTGCTGTGCGACAGAAGATGATGCCCATCTTCTGTTGGAATGCCAATACACGACCTCTCTCCTCAGATTCCCAACTGACACCAATACAACTATAACAGCAATGCTTCAGCAATCGAGAGACATTAAACCAGTTATGGCCTACATTGGGAACAACATCAATAATAAATCTAAAGCTACGCTAGCCTTCTGTTGGTGGACCGTTTGGTATTCTCGAAATCAGCATATCTTCAGGTCAATTCCAATTCCCAATAGAGATACCACCCTCCACATTATTAAAACACACGAGTTAAACTAGAGCAAATCCTATAGTTTTGTGGGCGAATTCGGTGATGACCCCGACTTTCAGCCGCTTCCCAAAACTGACAGACGACAAAAACCGAAACACACAAACATCAGATGGCGTAAGCCACCTAGAGGAACCCTCAAATTAAACTTTGATGGTTCTTCCCTCTTAGACAATGCCAGCATAGCTGGGACTATTATCCGTGAGTGGGAAGGTCGGCCAATTAACATCGGTCATAAAAAACTCGGTAATCAAATTGAAGTCCACTAAAAGCTGAAGCTCTTGCCTCAAAACTCGGGGTGCAGAACGCCCTAAATTTACAAATTACCAAACTTCAAATTGAGGGGGACTTTAGAATAATTATTGACCATCTTAACGGAAAAACAAAATGTCCATGAGAAATCGAGCTCATTCTGTCAGATATTACAACTATGTTAGCAAATATGGAAAGGGTTTCTTTCCTCCATGTACCCCGTATAGGCAATAGAGTGGCCGATAAGGTTGCACACCTTAGCCACTATGCCTGTGGTACTAATATTCAGAATAATCCCGATATGCTAGACCTCATCCGAAAGGATACCTTCGGGTAGAGTTTTCTACCCCGAAATTTTTCCTAATAAAAAAAAAAAAAAGAACACCTTTACCACTCGGTAGCTCTCTCCCTCATCAGAGCCTTTGACTTTGAGCACCCAAAATGGGGGACTTTGATTCCTCCTCTACCATCATCTCCAAAGCCTAAACAATCCAAATTCCAAACCACGTCTCTCTGTACTGTTACAAATTACAACTACTATCTAATTGCATCTGGTCCGGTCATCCCCCTTCTCTTTCTCTCTCCTAGGGTTTCTTCGGTGCTCCCGTTAATTGACCCCCCCATCCCCCCCCTCGAGACAAATCTTCGATCATTTTTAGCCCCACGGCCTCCTTATCATATCTTGTAAGCTCCTTCTACGCACAATTTCTTCTCCAGTTGCCATTTTCCTTTGTTTTATTTTGCTCTCCTGGATTATTTTATTCTTTTTTTTAGTGGTTAATTGGTTGTTGGAGTTCGTGCTTGTCGGATTGTTTTTGCTGAAGCTCTGAATTTTGCGCTGGCTACTTTCTGATCCAAATTCTTTTTCGAGAGGGAGATGTATGGAGGCCGTGATGTTTTTTCGCTGTGTTTGCGAGCTCTTAACATTGGTAGTTGGTGGTGCCAGTCGGCCGTTGCGAGTTTCTGGTTGAGAATTTTGCTTTTGAGCTTATGTGTTAGTATCGAATTCATAATTTCATATCCAGGAGGGCGATCCTGAATTTTCTTCTCCGTTGAGTAAATTGTGGTTGATTTATTCAGTTATAAGCTGACATTTGGAAATAGAAAATTGTAAAGTGTTTTTATTTGGGCCAGGAAGGGGTTGCATATGTAGTCCATGGATGGATTTTGACATCCTTAGACAGTTGAATGAGGAGTATGACTATGGAGTGATTTGGATCAAAGTTGTTCAAATTGGATGTCAATATATCTTACACCTTTGATAGCATGGAAATAAATGGGGACAGGAAACAGTTCAGTTTAAAATAGGAAGATATAGATGTAAATAGTACGCATAAAGACCGAATAGGAATAAAATATTGGAAGCCTTGTTCATATCCATTAAAACATGAGGTTCTTTGGGGGAAAGGAAAATTAGCAGATCTTAATATTTGCCGGTTCTGCCACATAACTTTTATTTTCTTACATCTGTTTTTATCCAAAACTATATTGGTTCCAGCTTCATATGATCGAAATATGGGATTTTGTTTCTTTTGCTGCAAAAAAAGGTGATATATCTTCAATAAAAGAGGAAAATTCTAACTTAACTATATAAAGAAGAGAGCAGGGAAAGCCTTTCATGTCTTCTACAGGAGTATAGGCAAGGTGTCAAACTCTCATACTAGTGTAGATTACCACTTTGATGATCTGCAGTTAAAATAAACATCATACGACACTTCTGGCTAGTATGTAGCTTATTGCTGGTTGGTTTAGAGTTGATTGATATTAGGCCTGAGTAAAGCTTATGGTTGTTGTTACTCTTGCCTATTGTTGCTAACCCCTATATGTACTGTATTCCACCAGTAATTTAAATTTGCAAAGTAACCTAGCAAATCCTTATTGATGTATTTATTTGTGAGCCATTTTTTTTCAAATCTTGCTTTGCGTAGTGATGTTTAATTGTCTTAACTAGGAGCCAAGAATTGTGTTAACTAGTAAATCTTGCTTTGAAACTCAGCCTTTTTGTGCTTAATTTGGCTCACCCCATTCTGCAGTGTGTTGAAATCTGGAAAAAGGGTAGAATTTTGACACAAGGCTCTAGTTGCAGAAATATTCCATTTTATGAAGAACAAACATGTGGGAATTGAAAATCGCTATTTTTATTGTACGGTGTACTAAATTCTTGTTATTTAAGTTCTCTGATCTTCATCTACCAAAATAGCTATAATTTCCAAACTATCTTGTGGTTCACTGCATTGCTCACCACCAGCGATTGTGGGCTTAAATTGGAGCCAATATCCTTTAGATCGTTGTGTAATATCTAATATCTTTGTTCTTTATTTCCTCACCCCCCCCCCCAAAAAAAAAAAAAAAAAACTGGTCAGAAGGTTATTTACTCCTTTTTCTTTTTTATGTTAGATTTGTTTGTAGTTTGGTGCACAAGTTATTGTCTTGTTGATCTTCCTGGAGCTATTTATATAATTTGTAATATTCATTAAATTTGAAGTCAGGATCTTCAGAAGTGTTGCAAACTTGCCACCGAGGTTCACTAATCAATTATTAATTATTTTCTTGCATGACTGCAGCTTGAATCGACTGCTTCTGTTGTTTCATGTGTACATCATCAAATGGTTACCGTGGAGGAAGTTAGATTGGATGTGATGCCTCTACATCAAAGAGGAAACCCTGATTCTGCCAATCATGCTGCAGAGGCTAGTAAAGAGGGAAATATTAAGGGTGCTACGAATTCTACTAGAGAAGAAAATAATTCTGCAATTCCAGAAAAGCCATCTGATGATGGGTATAATTGGCAAACGTATACGCCGAAAAATATTAAGGGTGCTGCAAATGCTAGCAGAGAAGAAAATAATTCCATGGTCCCAGAAAAGCCATCTGATGATGGGTATAACTGGCGAAAGTATGGGCAGAAAAATATTAAGGGAAATAAACATACACGGAGCTACTATAAATGTTCATATCAGCAATGCTTAGTAAAGAAACAAATAGAGCGTGCACCTGATGGACGAATAACTGATACTTGTTATTTTGGGAAGCATGATCATCCCAAACCTCAGACTGGCCTTGGTGCTGCATTACCGTCTATTCTTTCAACGAAAGTGCAAACAGGGGATGATCGTTCTTCTGGTGTTGCTGAAGGTAAGATGGAATTTTGGTGTTGGTTTATAATTTTACTCAACTCATTCTCTCAACTTTTGATCATATTTCTCGATTCACAGGCAACTCATCCAGCGCACATAACTTACCAGCTGACGATGCAGAGCTAATGGAAACCAATGAGCTTACACCTGCTCCAACAAGTGCTGAAGGCATCCAAGATGTTGCTTCACCCTCAAGTCTAACAAAAGATTACGGAAACACTGATGAGAATGTAGCATCAAAGCGCAGGTATGTCTAGGTTGTCTTAGATGGATTACTATGCACTGCATGATCTGTATCTATTCTGGCTTTCCTTCCTATCCTGTCCTCTCTTCCAATTGCAATTTTTTCTGTGGGAAAACTACCAGGAAAACAGAAGATGATTATGATATGTCCATGGACAATAAGTCTAACAGTAAATCACGATGGGTGGTTGAGACTGTCAGTGCTGTTGACATTGTCAATGATGGTTTCCGGTGGCGCAAGTATGGGCAGAAGTTAGTCAAAGACAATCCAAATGCTAGGTATGTATGGATGAGATCCTCTTACTAATAGCTGCTGGATATATATGATACTATAAAAATACATATCAAAGATAAATATAGGTTTTATATATTTCTCCCGGTAAATATTACCTCTCATCTGGCTTACCCTGTTACTCTATCTAGGTTATATAAAAATGCTATACTTTTGGATTTTATTGGCTGGTTCTTGTTAGTCAGGCTTTCATGGAAGCAAACTCGTGGCTATGTACTGTACACTCTACATCTCTACCCTCCCTCAAAGACCTTCGTTTTGTAGGACTACAGTGGGTTCTTGGTGGTTGTATTTTGTTTGGTCAATTGATGACATTTTACGGGCTTGCTTGTTTAGTTCTTCTTTTACTAGATTTTATCTTCTAATTTTGAGGAAAAATGATGCCATCTGTTGGCATTACATGCTTGATGAAGCGGATTTTTAGCATTCAGATTTTGGGACATTTATTGGCCTTGCTATTCTCATATATGGGTTTATCATATTGCTCTTACCCTGGCCATTTGGAATGTTTGAGGAGCCACAAGAACCAGATTATCATTTCCTATATAAGTCATTGTGCTTTCTGCACACATGTTTTTTCAATAGCTTCAGGGTGCTCTGTGTGATATTCAATAAACTCGCTGTATGTACAGTCTGATTATGCTTAAAGCTTGTTTACTCCTGAAGGCATTGTAAATCATTTTTCCTTCTGCAGTTTCAGCCATTTCGTGTTTTTTTTTTTATCAATATGAAGCTGTTTTCAATACCATGTATGTCTTTTTCACATTGTAATTTCAAATTTGTTTTGTCTTTTTTAGGAGTTACTACAGGTGCACTAATCCTGGGTGTCCTGCTAAGAAGCGTGTTGAGAGGGCATCACATGATCCAAATGTTGTTATAACTACATATGAGGGTCAGCATGATCATGATGCGCCCCAGGGTAGGACTTTGCTCTATCATAGTTGTTCACCTGCAGCAAGTACAGCCTCTGGGCATAATTGTCTCAAGCCAGATGATGTCATTCGAGCTCAAAGCACTGCAGAGATTCGTAAAGAAGAAGGCAATTCCACTGAACACACAGATGAGAAGGGCAATGCCCCAGAAGAAGTCAATCCGGCTCAAATCACTGCAGCGATTCGTAATAAAGAACAAAGTTCCAATGATAACCTAGCTGAAAAGAACCACCAACTGGAAGAAGTTTATCGGGCCCAGAGCAGTACAGTAATTAAACAAGAAGGTATCTCCATTGATCACCCCACTGAAAAAGATGGTCTAGCTGATGAAGTCAAACAAGCTCAAAGCAGTGCAGTGACCTGTAAGCAAGAACAAGATAACCCTGTTGATCTACCAGCCAAAAAGGAGGACATGCCAGAAGAAGTCACACAAGATGAAAACAGAGTCGCGGTTTGTGAACAAGAAAAAGGTAACACCATTGATGACCCAGCTGAAAAGGATGATCTAGCAGAAAAAGTCAACCAAGGTCAAAGCAGTGCAACAATTTGTGAACAAGAACAAGGTAGCACAACTGATCATCCAGCTGAAAAGTCGAGACCCATCAAATGATCTAATGCGGAGGGTTAATAAGCCACGCAGACTCTGTCACTGAGTGATCTTCTAGTAAAGTACTAAAGTCTCAAATGCCAAACCCACTCGGAAATAAAGACAAAAGCAAGAAACAAGCAGGATGCTGAAGTTGTTAGCTGTTGAAAACTCAATTCTTTAAGGTTTATTATGTTTACTGTAAATATGGGCATTGGTTGACATAGGGTAGGAGATGCTCTTTTCATCTACCTCTTCCCCAACCGTTTCCGCAGACTGAATGAATGATCTGACCTGCTATGGCATGGCACAGATGGAAAAGGGTGAACTGGAGATGTGGTGCTTTGTATATACTGCACCTTTAGATTAACCCCCTTGGATGATCTTCATAATTATGTATGATTTGAGTAGAGATTGGTATGAATATTGAATAGTGTGTTTGAAACGGACCATTTGTCTAAAAAAGGGAACAACAGGCAAGTAATAATGTAGGGATCCTCAGTACTATTGTAACTTGCTTCCTAGAATCTCTTCATTTTTGCTCTTTTCTTCATTCAAGTCTGCGTGTAGACGTAACTACATACAGTATATGGTTGTTCATCCTCTTCTGGTTCGAGTGCTTTGAAGGTCTATGGCCTTAACAGTGAAATATGTAGACGTAACTACATACAGTATATAGTATGTATTTCAAAAGATACATTTAGCCATTTGGTTATACGACAATTGGGGGAGAACTGGGAGACAAAATACAAGAAACCAAAATTGGAAAGCTGACGCCCAACATGGACACAGGCACAAGTTCAAAAATTGTCCCCAAATAATGCCACAGCTAGATTTTTATTTTATAATTTCGAAACCCCAAAACCAACACACTTGAGAGAAATCATTATAACTTTGTAGACCGTCGCCCATCCCTCCTCTCTGGCTCTGCTAATCAATTCCATTTCACATATCTCTAGACCCATCGGATTCGGAAGCACCCTTTCCTCGACTATTTACAATTCAACCCTCGTACTCTACTTATAGCGAAATACAGTAGAACTGTTATTGTTGTATATCTCCGCACCCCAACTTTCCAAATCTTATCCATCTGATCAACTTAATGCATTCAAAATTAGTTTTTATACAGTACAAGTAACAAGACGAAATTCATTGAAATAAACACAATCCCCTCAGAAAGCAATGATCTTTTGGTTTCGACCAAAAAAAAAAAAAAGCAATGATCTTTTAGGTGCTCAGATTATCAAATTTTGATGGGCATTACGGTAACTTTTGGTTTTTACCATTTACGTTAGCCAGAGACGAAGAACTCGATTTTTACTCAAGTTGTTCACAGTGGCGTTACCGGTGGAAACAGAACTCAGAATAGCTTTTGCAATTAATTTGGGCGTCGTTTGCAGTTCTGCCACCATGCAGTAATTGAGGTTTTTTTTTTTTAAAAAAAACGGTAGTACTACACTTTGTTGCAGCGTCTGCAATTTCCTTCTTTTTTGCCGTATTTTCACCTCAACGCAAATCTATTACTGCGTATATATCTAATCTTAATCTAAATCTAAATCTATATCTATATATCTATCTATATCTATATATCTTCTATATCTATATAAAATACTAAAACAGAGGCCTGAAACGGGCTCTGGTGCGATCTCGCGTCCACGGAATTTTCTGGATTAAAGCGGGATTATTTTTGCTTACGTGACATTTTCTGGATTAAAGTGGTATTATATTTCTGGCCCACATCAATTAATAAATGAATATAGTTAGTTAAAAACTTATCTTTTTAGATCAATAATCTATCCAATATAACTTGAATTAGTTGTTATAAATATTTATTATTTTCATGCTTTTGTTAATAAACTATATTATTTATTATTTTAAAAGATGAAGAAGGAATATTTGGTGCGTTATTCTACCTTTTAGATCAAATTGAATATAATATATTTATATATAGTTTTATTTTTGTGAGCCACGTCAATTTGATTTTATTTTTTTAAGCCACGTCAATTAATTATCTAATATAATATTTTAATATAATTAATATAATAAAATATAATTTATTAACAAAACGCGCAACCGCGCGGGTAACGAATACTAGTAAAATACTAAAACAGAGGCTTGAAACGGGCTCTGCTACGATTTCGCATCCACTGAATTTTCTGAATTAAAACGAGATTATTTTTGCTTACGTGTCATATTCTGGATTAATCTGACGTTATCTTTTTATGCACTTATTTTATAAATATTCAACCTCATATCTTAATTAGTTAGAAAACTTATCGTTTTAGATCAAATAATTCATCCAAAATTTGAACAAAATTGAATATAATATAACTAAATACTCCATCCGTTCGGCAAAACTTGTCATTGTAGCTTCTTTAACAAGTTTTAAGGCAATTAACAAATGTACTAATTTACCCTCAATTATTACCCTCTTTTTTTTACTTTATCGAAAACTACAACTAACAAATCATCAATCATATCAAGAGCATTTTTGTAAAGTGAAGGGCAAAATACCTATAATGACAAGTTTTTTTGAACAAAAATAACACCCTAAAATGACAAGTTTTGTCGAACGGAGGGAGTATATAAAATGATATAATTTGAAAGAATCAAGCCAAAATAATTATTTTAACTTATATATTAAGTTAGAAAACCCTTATTTTTAAATCTACTCTTTTATGCCGTAGTTAATTAGTTGCCAACATTTTAACAATTGTTCGACAACTATTCAATTAACTTTTTTTGGTCATGTCTATTCAATTAACTTATATCCTTTACGGAATTCCCCTTATCCAAGGGTTATTCCAAAATAATTATTTTAACTTATATGATTCTCAATTAATGACCAAATAATATTTTGTAATATTATTAATGATCTCACTTATTTTATCTATGACATCCTATGAGTTAACCTTATTTGATTACTCTTTTTCAACCTTATATATATAAAAGTTAGAAAACTTATCTTTTTATACTCCTCATCTAAAAATAATCTTATATATAAGATTATTTTTATTAACAAACCGCATAACGGACGGGTAGTAAGACTAGTAAAATACTAAAGCAGAGGCCTAAAACGGGCTCTGGTGCGATTTCGCATCCATGAAATTTTCTAGATTAAAACGGGATTATTTTTGCTTACGTGTCAAAACATGATCAAAACATCCAAAACCAAACCGTCAAATAATTGATGAAGTCAGAGTCTCGATTCTCTCTTTTCGCCATGTTAGACCCCGCAGTCATGGAGCCAATCAGCAGCAATAATGATAAGCATAATGGATACCTAAAAACGTTAATAGTGGGCGGGATCAGATCGATGCCCACTTGGGTCTGTCCCTTCATCAAGGGTGCTGCTCCCACAATATGTACACACATACACTATACCTAATAATCATGCTTCTAGGTGCAAGACGGAATATTAACACACTAGCATGCCCCTAAGATCAAGTGCATAATAATAATAAGGCCTTATCACAGAATACCAAATCGTATATCCCTCTCCTACCTCCACCCCCTTCCGATAGGGCGGAGACTGGCCAGCTCATGAATGCATTCCTTTCCATCATAATTGAATCGACCCGCAGGCCCGACTCGTAATCATATATAAAGACCGCAGGCAAATCTCGTAATCATACTCATAATATAAGTAAAGGAAGTTCCATATGACTCGATTGACTCAGGACGGGACCTGATGGGAATGGGTCGTCCTATGACCCTAGTTACTTCACAGATAACGGTCGTTCTGTTTACATACGCATAAAGAAATAGAATGCTCAACGATCAATGCAACCTAGCAGGATACTACATGGCATGGTGATCATGAATGCAAGCACCTAGTATATCATGCACACAAGGCAGGGAATATCTATTCGATCTGAGTAAGCTCCGTAGAGACTTACCTGGAAGTGCAGAACAGCAAAAGGCAACAACTAGGTATACAGAAAGCCAACACGTCACAGATGATCACCTAACACATATATAAGTAATATAAATGAGTCTACTCCTAATGTTACTTAAAGCATATAATATCACTCACGAGTTCATACGATCCACATGCCTCATCGTCATCATTTCCTCATCATCATCCGTTCATCTCATATCTCGTCTCTCAATATAACTCATCATCTCAACGTTTCATCATCATATCACATAGCAATCACTTAGAAGTCATGTAACATCATCTCATATCTAAGTCACATTTATACTCTAAGGCACCATATAACATATCCATAATCATGCTTATCAACCATATAATATCATGCTTCCATATATATCAACAAATCATAATATCATTTTAAGGACATATATCAACATTTCATCTCATAATTCACATTTAAAAATTATATTGACATCATATTATAGCAATATCAGCATATCATATTTTACACTCACACAAGTTATCAAATTTGTCATCAAGTTAGGTAAACTAGGTCATTTTCCCCATTTTCCCCAAAACTCTTTTAAAATATCAACTTGGCTCAAATCATTATTCAAATAATTCTCTTAAATTATACTCGGCCCAAAAATCCATTTATAACTCCTTACCCTTTAAATTAACTTACTTTATTATTTTATCAAAATAATCCGACAAAGTTAGGGAAATTCCAAAATTCCTCTTTAAATTTATTTAAGTCCATTCCCATTCATCAAATCAATCCCAACACTTACAACCTATTTTCCAAGTTCTCTGAAAAATACCAAACATTTTATTAAATAAAATCAGCCCTATATATTTTATAAAAATTATAAACCGACCCCATTATATTTTAAATATTCTAAACCGACCTCACCTTTTCTAAAAACCCCAAACCGAAACCCCTTTCTTTAATAACTCAAAATCGGCCCTAATTCCTAACATTCCCCAAACCAGCTCTAATTTAAAATAGGCCCAATATTTTATTGGACACCAAGGAACCCGACCCAAGGAATAGGCGCAATGGCCATCACTCTCCCACTTAAATTTGTAAGGAAAGACAGATTTTAAGAAAGGGGGGGGGGGGGGGGGGCGCCGATGTGGTAGACAAGTGGCAATGGGCAGGCCCACCAGGTGAGGAAATGGGGAGGGGGTAAGGTTCATCTTCCCCGTTTCTACGCTCGGAGCAACCGAAAAGAGTGAGGGCCAGGGGAGGCTCGTCGGTGGCGGTTCCCAGACTCCGATCCCGACCACGGGCTGACGGAACCGGCACACACACAAGACATGAAGCAAAGGAAGAGGGATAGAGGAAAAGAGGAGCTCACCGGGGAGACTTGGGTTTGTCGGAGGGCCGTCGGGGGTCGTTCAAGTTCGTCGGAGAGATGAGAAGGTCCCTGGGATCTGGGATAGAGAGAGTCATTCATACATGTGAACCTTGATGGAGTGTCTGGTCGAAAAACGAGGAAGAGAGATCTTACCGACCTTTGGGGACGAAACAGGGGAAGAGAGATTGGAAGGGGCGGCGCTCGTTCTCCGGGAGGCCTTCCTGCTTCTTCTGCTCGTCAAGGGCTCCGGGGAGGTGGTGGATGCTGTTATCGTTGGCTCAAGGTGGAAGAAGGAAAGGTGAAATGGGGGGAGGTTGTGGGAGCTCTCGGCAAAACAGGGGAAAGGGGAGGTGGAGGCTGCGGTGGCGGTGTCGGGGAAGGCTGGTGGCGGCGGCGTGGTGGCTGGGGAGGTGAGGTGGTGGCGGAGCAATGAACAAAGAGAAGGTGGGGGGCTTGAGGCCTCGAAAAGGTAGTGAGAGAGGGTGGGTGTGTTTGTTTGAAATTGAAAAGGAAAGGTGAAGTGTGGAGAAAGGGGCTCTTTTGATTTTGTTGAAGAGGGGGGTTTAATTAGTTGTTCAATATTGTAGTGTGATTTGTTTGTTTCCCAAATATGTGGGAATCAAGGAAAGTAGGAAGAGGAATAGAGATAAGATTTTTCCACAAGGGGAGGACGTTGGTTGGAATAGGATAGGGATGGGTGAAATAGGACGAAATTGTGATCCCGAGTCGGAAATTCAAATTTTCGATGATTGGTTTTCCGAACCCCGCTATCTCGATCGATTAGGTTTTTAAAGCCGGAAGGATATCGTTATCCGAATAAAATTTTTCAAATCCCGAGATGAAAAGACTGAATCGATTGTCAAAAGTTCAAGATTGGGCCGGAATTCGTTTTAATAGTTCCGAGTTTGTTTTATTAAAATAAAGACGAGTTTTTCTTAAATATCCGATTAAATCCGTTTTAAATTTATTTTTAATTTCCTTTTCCAAAAATTAAGATTTTAAAAATTCGGGCCTTTACATCATCCACCTCTAAAAACAAGTCATGTTCCCGAGACTAAAATCATTATAAAATAGGGGATGAAATTCGAAGTTGGTGAGTCCAAGGATCACGTCATTGATCCCGTAAGTACCTCATAAGTGCCCCTATGAGATCTCACAGCACCGTCGCCATTATCATAATACTCCTAATCGGTCGTAGCAAGAATGTGGTATGGGCCCCTACCACATCTTCACTTCGACTTTTCGGTCATATCATAACTCAAAAGAACATCATGGCGTCTCCACTAGGTCTTAGCAAGCGATCCACGGGTGCCCCCATAAATGCTTGTATCCACTTCGTAGGACGTCATAATGAAAAACTCGAGTCGCAATAGTTTTCTTAAAATCTGAGTGAGTTCTTTTTTTTAAATCTCCGTTCAAAATCCTTCAAATTCGAAAGTAGTCAGAACATCCCCAACATCCCAATTATCCTACCATCCACCTCTAAGGGCTAATCCCATATTCTCTTCCTAGGTTCCAAGTCAGAATCACGGTCTATCAATCCAGTTTTTATCAATTTCACATTCACATTCTCAAGTCAATCGCATACCCTAACACCTAGCAACATATCGGAGGTCATCATATCATATAATTATTCATGTCAGGGATTCTCATTTTATCACAAGGACAACACATATCATGGTTGTCTCTATCCTATCATCACATAACAATGGGTCACATCATCAAGTAAACCTGCGTATAGCTACCAACCCTAACAGAACACCACCACCACTCATCCATCATCAACTCTCAAGTCAAGATCAACCTCATCTAGGTCCACCAACTCAAATCCGATCATAGTCCTAAGTACAATAGCATCTCGCTTATCATATATCCCACTCACAGACAACCTCTCTAGCCTCATAAACATATTCAAATCAAGCCTAATTCCCAAACCAATTACTAGGTATTTCAAAGCTTATGTCATCGAGTCATATAGGGATCAATTTTCCCCCATATTTCAAGCTCAGGTCCTAACTTTCCACTCAACCATCTAAAACCCACATCCCGAAATTCACAACCATCCAACACAACGATAACCATATAAGACTTATGCCAAATTCATGAAAGATGATGCCTTTCCGTCAAATAACTTTTGTTACCAACAATTAGGTGATTAGAGACTCTCGCATAAAACCTAAGAGTTACTATCCAATTTCATGATTAATCCAAATTCACAATATGATTGGCTTTCGCTTCAATAATGCAAATAAGGAATTTCCTCAACTCTCGCAAAGGATCATGCATATGGGATAGAAGACGGAATCACATAAAATTTGTAAAGACCGTAATTTAATTAATATTTATAAAATATCCGTTGGATAATCTGAATATTATCCTCCCTTATGATTATGAAAACCCGGAAAATTTAAAATTTATGGATGGCTTTACATTGGTTTAATTATGGATTTTATGAAAGAAATATATACCCGAGCCACTTTTCTCGTATGTTGTAAACGTAACGGATTTTAACGTGTCACGAACTTGGGATTTATGTCTTGATAATATAAGGGAAGCCGCCCCATCCATTCCTTGCACACATCTCACCCACTCCCTTTGATTTGATCATATGACAAGCTAGGATCTTATTCATCTCACCCACTCTCTTTCCCATCACCCCTCCCATGCTTTGACCAAAGGAGCCCTCTCCCATTCTTTAAATCTGATCCCCAAGGCTCAGCCTCACTCATTCACAAACAACAAGCCATCACTTGAGAGGAAAGGGAGAGAAAAGAAGCCTATCTCCATTGGTAGTCCTTTTTGGCTGCCTTCCATTCAAAAAGCCATAACTCCCTCAATATTGATCCAAATGGAGTGATTTTGGAGCCCGTAGCTCCGTCTTTGAATTAGATTTCAATAAATATATCAAACATTCAAATACAAGGTGATTTGCCCCTCCAAACTGACCGATCTTTGGGGCTGCAGTGGAGTGTTCTAGGAGGACCTTGGGTTTTTCAACTTGATCTTTGGTAAGTCCTCTTCATTCCTTTCAAAAATGAGTTCCAAAATGTTTTATAACTCCTTTTATTCAACTTTGAGTAAGAATCTAAATCATGTTTTGGGATTTTTGGTGACAAAATGCCAAGGTGTTCGGAAGGTGTTCCGAAGGACTCCCGAGGGTGTTCTTGAGTCATTTGTGTGGGATTCTTCGAAAGTAATCTCTCATCTGCCTTCCCCTCTCTAGTATAGATGTGTTTTGGTGTGGAAAAGGCTTAGAAAGTGGAGCATCTATGTGTTTTGGTTGCGTTTTGTAGAAAAAACGAAAAAAAACAACGGTTGGAATCAAGAGTTATTATGATTTTATTTCCAATCCAACGATCTGATCTGGCTGAAATATTAATATGATGTTTATGGCAATGTTATCTAACTACCCTCCAAAAATGAGGACGATCCAACGGTTGGATCAAGAGTTATTATAATTTTAGTAAACAATGTTTATAATGACTCGATCCAAACTTTTGGGTCGTTACACAATCGAAGAAATTATTTCCGTTCAACTTATTTTTCTCAAGAATTGAACGCAAATTGATGATTGTTGGGTTATCGTTTCTATTCATGATATCTACAACATAGAGCATGCAAAATATGAATCATGTTTGTCATGCAGAAGCTTAAAATTTATGCATGCTTTAAATGTAAAAGCTAATGCCATTTTATCCTTAAAATAAATTTCCCTTTGAATAAAATGATTACAAGATCCTATTACAGATAAGACATTAGCGTGCTTTGGCACTACCCTAACTCTTATGTGACAAGGTAAGTAACTTTTATTAGTTATAACATTTATAACTCTTGGTTGATAGATCACATCTTATGTAAATCTATCCCATTCCTCAAAATCCAAAACTTTGTCTTTTGGTCTTTTGTTGAGTAGAACCAATTCAAGACCTCGTGGAGGTCGTACCACTGAAGATAGACAGATTGAGACTCAGACTGAGCTGCCTACCGATAGAGCTGGGTTAGAGCAGTTGGTGTGCACGCTGATGGCGTCGATGCAGCAGCAGCAGGATCAGGAGAGTGCACCCGGAGGGGGTGACCGTAGAGAGCAGCAGTAGACCGAGACCCCACCTGGGGGAGACCAGCGACAGGGTCAGGAGGAGGAGCCTAGATTTGAGGGACGTCGTGTGGATTGGGTGAAGAGGTTCGCCCAGAGTAGCCCGCCACAGTTTCTAGGTAGTCCGGGAGAGGACGTAGAGCAGTGGTTTTATATGATCGAGGGGTTGTTCAAGCTGCTGGCCGTACCCGAGACCGAGCATCAGAGACTCGCAGTGGGACAGATGCGTTATGCTGCATTTAACACATGGAGAGTCTGCAGAGTCGAGAGAGAGACCTGGACATATGCTGAGTTCAGGGAGATGATGCTACGCGAGTATTGCACACCAGGGACGTAGGATGCCCGAGAGTCTGCCTTCTACGATCGTGGTTATGATCCCTCGCTTTCTATCACCCAGGCCGTTCAGCAGTTTAAAGTCGAGTTAGTATACTGTGGGGAGCTTTGTAGGACGGATACTACGAAGATTAGGATGTTATCGAGGAGGCTTCCTCAGGAGGTTCTGCTGCACGCCTCCCACCTAGGGTCTACTACCTTTGATAGGTTTCTAGATGTTGTGTTGAGATATGATCAGCAGTTGCAGCTGGGCAGTTCGAGTTCTCGCTCCACCCGCGCTCCTCCAGGCGAGAAGAGGCCGCGACCTGCACAGAGGAGGTCTGAGGGAGGCACCTGGATCAGGCCAGTGGCGAGAGGAGGAGGACATGGCTGTAGAGGCACCAGACCCATTCCAGCTATACCGGTGTCGTCTTACAGAGAGGCAAAGGTGAGGGCTGTCACCTGTCACGGATGTTACGAGGAGGGTCACTATCATTCAGCGTGCTTGAGGAAGGTGATGACCTGTTATACCTGCGTAGTACTTGGGCACCGTTCTATTGTCTGTCCACAGGGCAAGGTCCCATCTACATCATCAGCTGCACCTACCTTACGCCTTCCAGAGGCTCCGCAGTAGTCTCAGACACCGCACCAGCAGGGCCAAGGGAGAGGGACTTCCACGGGCCAGGGACAGGGAGATGGTGGATACCGTGGAGGACGAGGAGGCCGAGGCGGCCGAGGGGCTTACCAGCAGCAGTCGTCACAGTCTTCGGCAGGACCAGGACGAGGCAGAGGTTCTGCTCAGCTGGCAGTTATTGCAGCAGACACCAGTTTCATCCCACCCCCACCGCCCCGTGCGTTCCTGCTGTGGAACGGCGATATGTCAACTTCGACTTCCATAGGTACTATTACTTTCTGTGGTACTACTATCCGCATTTTGTTTGACACTGGGGCAACCCACTACTTTATAGCAGATGCATGCGTAGCTAGGTTGAAGCTAGTATATACAGTTTGTCCTGCATTAGTAGTGCGTCTAGCGAACGGGGCTAGGGTTAGGATGGGATGTGAGATCGTAGGATGCCCCATCCGGATAGGGGAACGAGAGTGGCCCACCGATTTTATAGTCATGCCGATGCAGAAGGATGAGATGATCCTTGATATGGATTTCATGGACTTCTATGGAGCGATTGTCAACCTGAGGACCCGCACAGTTTCAATCCTTGCAGAGGATGGGACAGAGCACCAGGTTTGGGGAAGTGACCCGAAGAGGAATGGAGCCCAGATCAGCGTAGTACGAGTGGCGAGACTCTTAGATCAGGGATGCACGAGCTATTGGTGCTACACTTTGGAGGTGGATCGCGAGCGACCCAGCCTAGCAGATGTGCCAGTTGTTAGTGAGTTCGCCGATGTCTTTCCCGACGAGCTACCAGGACTTCCGCCGCAGCGAGATGTTGATTTCGCCATTCATTTAGAGTTGGGCACGAGGCCGATATCGAGGGTTCCGTATAGGATGGCACCAACGGAGATGGATGAGCTGAAGGCTCAGCTAGAGGAGTTAGCCTCGAAGGGCTACATTCGACCGAGCGCTTCGCCATGGGGAGCACCAGTTCTGTTCGTCAAGAATAAGGATGGATCGTTGAGGTTGTGCATTGATTACCGGGAGCTGAATCGGGCCACAGTGAAGAACCGTTATCCGCTGCCAAGGATAGACGACCTGATGGACCAGCTGCAGGGAGCCGTTGTGTTTTCGAAGATAGATCTGAGATCGGGTTACCACCAGTGGACAGTAAAGGGCGAGGTCATCCTAAAGACCGCCTTCAGAACCAGATACAGTCATTACGAGTTTGTGGTTATGCCGTTCGGGCTAACCAACGTGCTTGCAACTTTTATGGATTTGATGAACAAGGTGTTCATCGACTATCTTGAAAGATTCATGGTTGTATTCATTGATGATATCCTGATCTACTCGAGGAGCAGAGAGGAGCATGCCGAGCACCTAAGGATTGTGCTGAGGATTCTGCAGAAGCACAAGTTGTTTGGGAAGTTCAGCAAGTGTGAGTTCTGGCTCTCAGAGGTGATGTTTCTGGGGCACATCCTATCTATAGCAGGAATAGCAGTGGACGCCTCGAAGGTTGAGGCTATCGTTGCTTGGGAGTTCCCCAAGACCGTCAGAGACATTTGGTCTTTCTTGGGTTTGGCTAGCTATTACCGATTGTTCGTCGAGGGTTTCTCCAGCATATCTAGGTCGATGACACAATTGACGAGGAAGGGAGTGCCCTTCGAGTGGAGTCGTTTTCCGTCAGAGAGGATGGGATGTTAGTGTTGCAGGGTTGAGTTGCGGTACCCGAGGTACACGATCTGAGGCAGAAGATCATGATAGAGGCACACTCTACTCCTTATTCGGTCCACCCGGGATCGAATAAGATGTATCAGAACCTGAGGAGGACCTTTTGGTGGCGCCGGATGAAGACTAACGTCACATTGTTTGTTGCGAGATGTCAGGTTTGCCAGCAGGTGAGGATTGAGCACCAGACGCCTGGAGGGATGATCAGGTCACTTCCCGACCCCGTGTGGAAGTGGACAGATATCACCATGGACTTTGTTACCGGACTTAGGAGAGATGTCCGAGGATTTGATGCGATATGGGTGGTGGTCGATATGTTGACCAAAACCGCTCATTTTATTCCGATTTAGGAGACGTGGCCGGTGTCCACATTAGTACAGTCGTTTGTGCAGCATATTGTGAGGCTACATGGAGTCCCTGACAGGATTGTGTCGGACAGAGATGGCAGGTTCACCTCGAGATTCTAGAGGCAGGTGCACGAGGCTCTGGGGAGAAAGTTGCACTTTAGTAGAGCTTATCATCCGCAGACGGACGATCAGAGTGAGCGGACAATACAGACCTTGGAGGATATGCTGAGAGCATGTGTACTTGAGCGGGGAAACCTATGGGTGAGGCATCTTTCGCTGGTGGAGTTCTCGTACAACAACAACTATCATTCTTCGATTTAGATGGCTCCTTTTGAAGCGTTGTACAGGAGGCGATGCAAGTCGCCGATATGCTGGGATGAGCCTGGGGATGTAGTTGGTACATTGCCCTAGTATGTGCAGGAGGCTACCGATCAGGTTAGGCGCATTCGCGAGTATCTCAAGGTCGCACATGATCGTCAGAAGAAGTATGCAGACCGTCGCAGGATAGAGTTGGCTTTTGATGTAGGCGACCATGTTTGGTTTCGAGTATCGCCGACGAGAGGGATCCGGCATTTTGGTATGAAGGGCAAGATGAGCCCTAGATATCTAGGACCATTTGAGATCCTGGCACGAGTAGGAGAGGTAGCCTATAGATTGGCTCTAACGACTACATTAGCTGGGATCCACGACATGTTCTACATCTCGCAGCTTCGGAAGTACGAGCCCAATCCGAGTCATGTTCTTGATCACTCTGGTCTCGAGTTAGAGCCCGACCACACCTTCGTGGAGCGCCCGATAACCGATCTTGACCGCCGGGTTAAGAAGCTGAGACGTAGAGAGGTGCCTTTGGTCTTGATTCAGTGGGTAGGAGGAGTCCCGAGGAGGCTACATGGGAGACAGAGGATAGTATACAGGCCAGTTATGGGGGAGTGTTAGATGAGCTGTTAGCCCCGTATGTAGAGCCACGTGAGGATATAGTCCTTACCTCGTGAGACGGCCAGTGAGTGTCTCTTAGCATGTTTATCCTTTAGTTGCATTCTTGATGATTCTATGTTTACTTTAGTGCTGAGTGTGCGCTTATGTGATTTATATGCGTGGTGGGCCCATGAGTGGCCGCTATGATATGCTATGTTATGTCTTGATATGATGTGTTATCATTGTTTAGTGATATTTTAAGACGGGATGATTAGATGGCGTATAGATGAGTTATGTGTTGAGGGTCGATAGTGTCTATTCAGCGATGATTATATGGCACGTTTGCATCAAGATTAGGGCCTTTGAGTTAAGTATTATATATATTTTTGGCCCTTTTTGTTTGGTTTTGAGGAATCGGTGTCCGCCGCTCGTTTGTTGTGATTTCAGGTGTTTTTGAGCGGTTTTGATGCCATTGAGAGAGCTAAAGGAGAATGACAAGGTTCGAGGTTTTTCGGTGCACTCTATAGGTGCCAAAGATGAACTGGGGGGGGGGACGGAATCAAAGATGTGGAGCACGGAAATCGAGGCAAGCTTGGCAGAAGACGAGGAAGCAAAGGAAGCCATACACTCGGCCGAGTGCCCTTGGCACTCGATTAGTGTAC
Organism: Persicaria maculosa; assembly: GCA_963922045.1. NCBI lineage: Eukaryota > Viridiplantae > Streptophyta > Magnoliopsida > Caryophyllales > Polygonaceae > Persicaria > Persicaria maculosa. The sequence continues at coordinate 60,752,209 of OY998267.1, forward strand.
TACCAGAGTGGATTCCAGTAGCTTAGAAAAGTTTACACTCGGCCGAGTGCCCTCAACACTCGACTAGTTATATGCCAGAGTGTCCACTCGGCCGAGTGCCCTTGTCACTCGATCAGTGTACTGCCCGAGTGTCGTCTCTGAACAGCTTTTTTTTCCGTTTTTAATTTATTTTTATTTAGGGGATATTTAAGGGACGTTTTTTAGAGGTTCAAGGGGGCCGAAAATCAGTTCTTGTGGAGTCCTATTGGGAAGTTTTGGGGGATTCTAACCGGGAACTTGTTGAATTCGTCGTTTTCGGTAAATCTCTTTCCTTCTTCTTTTAGATTCATGTTTGCTTTGTTGAATTTGATTGCATTGAACATGAAATTCTCCATGAGTGGCTAGATTTCTTGTTCTAGGGTTGGGATGATCCCGACGATGCGGAAATAGACTCACTCTTAGTATCGTTTGATTGATTTCTGATTTTGTTTAGTGATTTAATCATATTGCGCTAGCCCTAATCGATGAGAATTGGTTAGAACTGATTTTGGGTTTGAAATCGAAAGACTAAGACCCAAAATTGGAATTTAGATGGTGAACTGAGACCGAAAGGCGACTACAACCTATCGGAACTATAGGATTAAACCCGAAGTTTAGTTGATCGAAAGTGAAATTAACTTCTTGAGGATTTATGGATTGTCATAGATATTTTAGATGATTCTTATATTGACTGAGACCGAAAGGCGAAGTTGATGTGATTTTTAGTTAGAATTCTAAGGGCTTAAGGGTTCTAAATTGGTTGCTTGAAACCGAAAGGAGATCGTTAACCAATTTAGACACATTCGCTTCGATTCCGAAAGGAGCTTTGCGAATACCTTAGACAATCTACCTTCGCTTTTGAGTTAGAAATCATTCAAGCGAGAATATATTTTGGTCTATTGATGATGCATCGTTGGTAATCCCTTACCCTAGAATGCTTTCCATATTGATACCTCTCTACACTTGATCGGTTTTCATTGTTACTATATATATGCACTCTTAATCTGCTCGTTTATTCTGAACTTGGTTGAACTAGCTCGAATGTACAATCGATACTCCTCTGGTCCTTGTGGATACGACACTTGATTACTACAACTGAACCCCATACACTTGTGGGTTAGGTTTTTAGCCTATCAAGGGTGCTAGCACACACTTGTTATGTAACCTGGTATCACTAGCCCGAGGGGCAGTCGTGTGCAAGTTACGGTAACATGGTTGTGTGCTACTCCTTATTAGGTGAGAGCGGTATTAGGGAACGCCCTAATATGCTCCACAGTTAGTAGACGATGACCCTGCCTACACGGAGGAGTTGCCTTGTAGTAGAGTATCTTGATAGAGGAATCTGAACCTAGAAAGATGGAATATGGGAGTAACCCTTAGAGGTGGATGAAGTCCACCCTCTCGTTCGAGGAATAGGTTATAGTGAGACCTTATGGATGAACCTTAGAGGTGGATGATCCACCTCTACCGTATGAGAGATTGGGAAGGAGAAACGTGTAGATGAGATATCTTTGGTAAGATCATGGGTTTTGAGCTTAGAGGTGGATGCCCACCTCTCGAGGGTCGAGTTGAGTTGAGACTAGGAGTGTCTAGGTCTAAGATCGTGTCGGGACACCAAACACCTTGAATTCTGAGATTGATTAAAAAATAAGCGAGGTTAAGGTTCCATTATCCGGGTAAACCAGTTATGCTTCGCGAAGTGGATAGGAGCTTTTCACGGGGGCAGTCGTGGAATTTTCGCTAAGACCTAGCGGTAGTATGATGAACCCTCTTGAGTTGTGATATTTTCGGCAGTCGAAGCGAGATGTGATGGGGGCGCCCATCACATGCTTGGCAGAACCGTTCGGGGCTATTATGATCGTGGCAAAGGTGACATGAGATTGTTGGACAACGCATCCGAGATGATTGTGTGCCCTTCGACCCGATTCAAGGACTCAAATTTTAAAACCTTCTCCACTGGTTTAAATCTTTCTGGTCTCGGGGATGAGACTTGTTTTAGAGGTGTATGATTGTAAAGACCAGAATTTAATTAATATTTATAAAATATCCATAGGATAATCCGAATATTATCCTCCCTTATAATTACGAAAATCCGGAAAAATTAAAATTTATGGATGGATTTACATTGGTTTAATTATGGATTTTATGAAAGAAATATATACCCGAGCCACTTTTCTCGTATCTTGTAAACGTAACGGATTTTAACGCGTAATGAACTCGGGATTTACGTCTTGCTAATATAAGGGCAGCCGCTGATGTACATATTTGTACCTCTTTTTATTGCATATTTTGACTTCTTATTTCATTCGATTTCCCAAGAAAAAGTTCAAAAGAATATAAAACTTGTGTAAGAATGGACATAAAGAACATGAAATAGGGTCTGCACAAGTTTTGAGCTAACCATGCAGGAATTCAAGCGAAATCGGAGTCGAAACGGAGAAGCCGAGTGAAGCTGAGCAGAGGTCGATATCGACCTTAAACATCGATATCGACCATAGTTGTCGACACGCCTTCTGAGTGTCGAGATAGACCAGACAGACCAACCAAAAAGACGTCGATATCGACCTTCATATCGACCTTCATATCAACCTCAACATAGATATCAACTGGACCTGGACAAGTCGAGCAGGAACACAGACATCGATATCGACCTCTGTTGTTGATATTGACCTTATCTCGACAGAAGATAAATCCGATTTCAAGACTCGGATTATGAATTCTATCATAAAGGCCACGGATTATCTTGTACTTTTAGATAGTTAGCAGCTGAATTTATCTTTTCCTTTAAAGTTTTTATCAAAATAAAAGACCTATCCTAATTGTTTGGATAGAGTTCATAGTTTAGATAGAAATTACAATCCTTGGCTAGCGAGGATTAGTAGCCTATAAATAAAGCCCTAGGGGGATGGCATTCAAGGATCAATTAACAATCAATCAACACATCCAATTACATTCAATAGAGTTAGAGAGAAGTTTTAGGGTTTGGCGTTTGCGAAAGCCGACGTTGAGTTGTAAAGCTTCGAAGTTTATATTTTAATGCAAGTTTATCTCTTTCAATCAATGATGAGTTCCATGATGAGAAGAGAGTAGTCCCTCAAGCTCTTAGGGTCGGGGTCAGCCCGACGTTAGCCATGCGTGTTCGAGGTAAGTGTTAGATGTTGATATCGTTGTGTCTATATCATCTCCTACGATTCTATGTTTAGTCCTAATCGAAAGAAAAGGGATTCATGCTAACAACTTGAGTTATAAACATAAAATTTGTAGAGACAATTAGGTTTATTTGCAAGAGTAATCCTAAGAGTTGGTGTACGGTGAAAGCTCGTCCCTCGGGTGAAATAGCGCAATTGTCCGTCTTATTTATCTCGTCGCATGCATTGGTTAACGTTGTGGTAAACCTGTTGTTGCAGGAGGATTGATATGTCAAGTAATTACAAATAATAAAGATGTAATAAACGTGAACCGACTCCTGGCCTAAGCAAATAATTACAAGACTTCCTCCCGTTGTAGTGGAAGGGTAGTCAGGATCGATCCACGAGGAGGCGTGTCAGCGGGATCCTAGTAGCTTTGGAAATCTCAAGTCTGCGTCGACCAGAAGCCTCGATTTCGACCTTTGAGCTCGATGTCGACCTCGGCTGTCGATGTTCTCTACAACAGAAGACCTGCAGAAACAAAAACAAGCAGTCGATATCGACTGGTGGGGGTCGATATCGATGTTAGTCACGAAATCGACTGGCTTAGAAGTCTGGCAGTCGACACAGAAGGGTCGATTTCGACACAAGGGGGTCGATATCGATGCTCAGCAAAACTCCGCAGCGATGATCGTCGTCGACTCAGAAAACTGTCGACGAACTCAGTGGTCGATATCGACGTCTGGGGTCGATATCGATGTCTCCCTGCAGTGAGTTAGTTGTTTTGTCGGCAAAGAAAGGCCGAAGATTTAAGAACGGGAAGAGAAGCAATGAATAGAAATAAAGCAGGGGTTTTTATGTGTATAAAATATGTAAAAGGCAACTCCTAGGATTAGGGTTTACCACAACGTTAACCAATGCATGCGATAAGATAAATAAGACAGACAATTGTGCTATTTCACCCGAGGGACAAGCTTTCGCCGTACACCAACTCTTAGGATTACTCTTGCAAATAAACCTAATTGTCTCTACAAATTTTATGTTTATAACTCAAGTTGTTAGCATGAATCCCCTTTCTTTCGATTAGGACTAAACATAGAATCGTAGGAGGAGAGATAGACACAACGATATCAACATCAAATACTTACCTCAAGCGCGCATGGCTAACGTCGGGCTCACCCCGACCCTAAGAGCTTTGGGGAACTACTCGCTTCTCATCATGGAATTCATCATTGTTTGAAAGAAAGAAACTTGCATTAAAATAAACTCCGAAGCTTTACAACTCAACGTCAACTTTCGCAAACGTCTAACCCTAAAACTTCTCTCTAACTCTAACTCTATTGTTTTGATTGCTTCTTAGATTGGATCTTGAATTGAAAGATTGAATGCCAGCCCCCTAGGGCTTTATTTATAGGCTACTAATCCTTGCTATCCGAGGATTGTAACTCCTATCTAAACTATGAACTCTATCCGAACAATTAGGATAGGTCTTTTATTTTGGTAAAGCTTAAAGGTAAAAGATAAATAAAACTTCAGTTGCCCTCTATCTTGAAAGCATAAGATAAATCCGTGCCTCCTTGAAGATATAGTTCCAATCCGCATTCGAAATCGAGTCTATCTTCTGTCGAGATAAGGGGTCGATATCAACACCAGGGGGTCGATATCGAGGTCTTTGTTCCTGCTCGACTTGTTCAGCTCTGGTCGATTTCTATGTTGAGGTCGATATGGGGGTCGATATCGACACCAGAGGTCGATATCTATGTCAGGGGTCGATTTCTACCTCTTCTCAGCTTCACTTGATGTCTATGTTAAGGTCGATATGGAGGTCGATATTGACACCAGAGGTCGATATCTGGGTCTAGGGTCGATATCTACCTCTGCTCAGCTTCACTTGGCTTCTCCGTTTTGACTCCGTTTTCGCTCGAATTCCTGCATGGTTAACTCAAAACTTGTGCAGACTCTATTTCTTGCATTTTAGCCCATTCTTACACAAGTTTATATTCTTTTGAACCTTTTCTTTGGAGAGTGAATGAAATACGAAGTCAAATAATGCAATAAAAGGAGATATAAATATGTACATCAAAACCCTAATCCTAGGAGTTGCTTTTTAAATAGTTTATACACAAAACCTCTGTTTATTTCTGTTCATCGCATCCTTTCCCATTCTAAAATCTTCGACCACTGAGTTTCATCGATAGTTTTCTGAGTCGATGACGAGAATCTCTGCCAAGTTTGTGAACATCGATATTGACCCCCCAACATTGATATCGACCACCTGTATCGACTGGCAGTCTTCTGAGCTAGTCGATTTCGTCTGCTAACATCGATATCGACCTTCCCTTGTCGATATCGACTGCTTGTTTTTGTCTCTATAGGTCTTCTGTTGCAGAAAGGATCGACAGTCGAGATCGACATCGAGCTCCAAGGTCGAAATCGAGGCTTCTGATCGACGCAAGATGTGAGATTTTCAAAGCTACTAGGATCCCGCTGATACGCCTCCTCATGGATCAATCCTGACTACTGTTCCACTACAACGGGAGGAAGTCTTGTAATTATTTGCATAGGCTAGGAGTCAGTTTACAATTATACATCTTTATTATTTGTAACTTAAGAACTCGACATTCCTCCTGTTTAACAAATTGGCGCCGTTGCCAGGGAGGCAATCAATCGCGCCCTAGTAGTCTATCTCACGTCTCTACCTAGTTTGGTTTTGCAGGTGTATGCGACGCGCTGATTGCCCACCTGAATTCGAAGGAGTAGACGGCCCTGAACGCCACTTCCATCTAAGAGCCCAAGCTCAAAGAATCATGGCGGACAACGCGAACAAGGCTGAACTTATTGAGCAACTAAGGAAGCAGGTCGAGGACTTAACGACTAGAGAGGCGACACTTAAGGAGCGTGCGGATAGGGAGGAGAAGGCCGGAGGCAAATAGAAGCCCAAATCAATGCCCTCCCTAGGAATGCCAAGCAATATATGCACCCCGCTCTCACAGTACCTGAATCGGCAATTCTTATCCCTGCCTCTAATTTTGAAATAAAACCTAACTTCCTAACTGAGATTAGAAGGCACCAATTTGAAGGAAAACCTAACGAATGCCCTATGGCACATATTTCAACCTTCTTAGACCTTTGTGATACTATTGCTGATGGACGAAGTCTTGAATATGTCCAACTAAAAGCCTTTCGATGGTCTCTTACAGGGAAAGCATTGCAGTGGTTGGAAAGCTTAGCCCCAAGATCGCTCCGTACCTGGAATGAAGTCAAGGATGCGTTCCTCAACAAGTTCTTTCCTCCTTCTAAGACGGAGTTGATCCGACAGAAAATCACGGCTTTCAAACAAAAGCCTGGTGAGGCTCTGGCGACTGTTTGGGAAAGGTTTAAGGACCTACTACGTTCATGCCCGACACATGGCCAACCACCATATGTAATTCAGGAGATCATATACAATGCTCTTGACGCTGTAACTAAGGAGAGGATCAACACCTACAACTCCTATGGCTACCTTGAACTCGCTCCACAAGAGGCTTGGGAGACCATAAAGAGGTTGGTGGAGTTCGACAATACATATGGGACTCCTGAGGCTTCTGATACACCATCATCGTCGAGGCCTGCCCTATCTATGCCCTTATATGAACCCTCTACTGTAATCGATCCGGACGTAAAGGAGCAATTCCATAGAGATCAACTACGAAAGCTCCAAAAGCAAGTTAGGTTCCTTTCAGCGAACCAAGATTGCATTGAATGCAGATCGCAGCGGCACACCACCATCGAGTGCCCCCATGCTGAACAAGTACATCTAGCGAAGACTCACCAGGAGGTGCGCTATATGAGGGGTCCCAATCACCAATATTGGGGAGACCAAAGGTTCCATCAACCACAAAGGAATCCGGTTAACCCTAGGGACCCCCCGCCTTATAGAGCTCCTGGGCACCCGGAGAGGGACCAACGTAAGGATGATCTACAACTTGTGTTGGATGAAATAAGGTGGAACCAGGCTAAGAATGATCAATCCAACAATGCCATCCATTCTCAACTCAATCACCTTACCACAAGGATTGGGGAGATGGATATTTGGAAAAAGAACGTAGAGACCCAACTGGGTCAATTGGCGGCACAAATCCCTAGATCGTCCAGAACATTCCCTGGGCAACCAACCACCAATCCTAAGGGGTAATCCGGGACAGGCCATGTCCCAGCCATGCAATTAAGGAGTGGCAACAAAGTACAAAAGCCACGAACGGAATCAGAGAAAGCAGTAGATCCAGTCAACATCGACAGCCTAGTTGATGTCGAGGTAGGGGTCGATATCGACCACCATGTCGACCCAAGGGTCGACGTCGATGACACTGCAGAGCCTGAGGAGCCACAAAAGAGGTCGACATCGACAATTCCAGTCGATATCGACCAGAGCCCAGTCGACATCGATGTTCAGCAGGCCCCTCCGACTACCGTTTTGGCCCCTCCACCAAAGAAGCAATTGCCATTCCCTTCCAAAGCATTGGAAGATCCCACCAAAGGTAAGTTTAGGCACTTTGTAAAAATTCTTCAAGGACTTAACGTTACAATTCCTCTTACAGAAGCCCTAAGCGAGATGCCCGCCTATGTACGATTCCTCAAAGACATCCTTAGCAGGAAGAGATCCATGGCAGAGATCGCAGAGGAGTGCTCAAAGATGGACTTCCCTGAGAAGAGGAGTGATCCAGGGAAGTTTCCAATCACCATGGGACTTGGCCAACATCGCTACTAAGCCCTATGTGACCTAGGGGCAAGCGTAAGTCTTATGCCTCTTTCTATTTGGCAAAAGGTGAACATTGGCGCCCTTGAACCTGTGGACATGAAACTCTATATGGCTGATAACTCATTCGTCAAGCCCACATGTATAGTTGATGACGTTCCTGTAGAGGTAGGTAAGTTCTTTGTGCCTACTGATTTCATCGTATTGGAGATGCCTGAAGATCCTGTAGTGCCTATTATCCTTGGTAGGCCTTTCTTAGCTACTGCTGATGCCAATATCAATGTACGTCGAGAATTACTAACCTTTCCTATAGGGAACGAAGTGATAGAGTTCTCTTTCAACCCAACCATGAGCGAAACGAAGCACCTGGAGCAAGTAGTCCTCTCACCGGCTAAGGAAAAGCTTAGAAAATTTTTGTTGGAAAGGACGGAAACAACAAGCAGGGTCGACATCGACTGGAACCAGTCGATATCGACTAAAAACATCGAAATCGACCCCCCTTGGTCGAAATCGAGTATGCCAGATTGTTGTTAGGAGCTTAAGTATGGGGTCACAAAGGTTGATATCGACCCCCACATATCGACATCGACCAGAGCACTCGAAATCGACCCACCTTGGTCGAAATCGACCACCCCTCAGCCCGAAGATTTCTGTTTTGGGCCCAAACAGGTAAGCCCAGGTATGACTCCTAACCCTCCTATGTCCATTATTGATAAATCAATTAAGCCGATTATTAATAATTCTACTAATGAGAGGGTCAAAGCTCCATGGTTTGCCTATATTGCTAAAGTTAGGTCAAGAAAGAGAAGGAAAGCGCCCAATAAAGAAGAACCTAACGATGAAGAAGCCTTGGTCGCCAAACTTAGCTACTACCAAAAGGACCTAGATGACCCAGGAGAATGATCGAGCTCGAAGGGTCCCTACATAAAAGGCTCATGAAGAATTGATGGAGAAGTCGGCTTAGCGACTCAAAACTCTAGAGCATGTACATAAAACCTTTAAATTTTTCATAGCTGGTTTTTAGGATTTTCGTTTTTTTTAAAACTTTTGAATATGAGATAATTCGTGGCTTTATCTGTTAAACTAACCAAAATTTCAGGTTGTTAAGTAAAAGGAACGACGAAGAAGGAAATAAGCTTCTGCAGAGGCAGTCTAAATCAACCAGGCCAGTCGAAATCGACCCCTTCAGGGTCAAGCCATCTCCTGGAGTCGACATCAATGACTCAGGAGCGAAAAGCAGAGGTCGATATCGACCATAATCATCGATATCGACCCCAACCTGGCAGCCCTTGTCTTCATTTTCTTCCTCGACTTCGACAGATGCAGTCGACATCGACCACTGATATAGATATCGACTTCTGGCATCGACCTAACCTGAAATCGACCTGAATCCACAGGTTGCACTGTGAGTTTCTCTCTACCCTTGTTTTTTTTAATACAGTGAGAACACTGTATATTTTAAGTATGGGGTGGGGAAAAACATGTCTTATGGTCATAACTTGGTTTTCTTCTTCACATTGCATTCATGTTTAAATTTTTGTTCTTAGTTTTACTTTTATAAAATGTCAAAAAAAATCCAAAAAATAGAAAAATATCAAAAAATACAAAAAAAATGCATGTTTATTTTTAAGTTTTCTTTTAAACCCTACTTAGATGTCCTATGATGAAAACTCAATAGCTGACTTGATCATGTAAATCCTATGGCATATTCGGATGGTTTAGCCTAAGTCCTTAAAATTTTTATGTAGATTGTGAACTTGTGATGAAATTGAGCACATATGATCCTAGGCTAAAACGCAAATCCAACAAAAATTCTCCTTGTGAGAATTTTGGCCTATAGGGAGAACATAAAAAAATCCCTCCGCTTTCTTGAGTGAATTTACTCTTCCTATGCATCTCTAAATGTTGTGATAGTTATTCAAAACCAATACATAAATATGTCTATGTTTATAAGAATTAAATGATGGAGGCATCTTTTAAGCCATTTTTATCTTCTCTTTACCTACCCTGTATTATCCCTGCTTGAAGCCGGAAAATTAGCCTGAGCCTGAAATTCCAAACTCCACAAAATTATTCTTAGCCGAATTGAGCCTGACCCCCATTTGGGAATTGAGACTTAGATTGGCTGGACTAATGCCTTGTGGAAAGAAAAGTGCATATTGTCCAGTTTTGAGCAAGGAAATTATGGGTTGGTGCATATTTACATTTTGTCATATTTTGTAAAAGGATTTTGGGCTCACCATATAAATGCACATGTTTCTTTTTAGTATTATTTATCATTTTTGTCAAAAAAAAGAGAAAAAGATGTATATATATAGTGCATGAGCCAAAATCCTTAAGTCCTTCATTTATACAAGTGTTATATTTTTGGGAGGCATATTAGAGTTTGAAAGAAGGGTTGATAGAATGGTTTACATCTTTTAGTGCATCTTTAGAGTATATTATGGAAAGATGAGTTGAGAAAGAGCATTATGGAGATTGAGCTTGGAAACAGCAACATGAAAGAGTTATGGTTTGGATATTGTAAGTGTTGAAATTTAGGAGTCTTGATTCTCGAATTATAAAAGCACCACATAGCCAAATAATTCCATACCCTTAATTCCTTACCAAGCCCCATTACAACCCGCCGAATGGAGTCTTCTTTGAAGTCTTCCATTGAGCGAAAGTCCTCCTGATAGTTCTTATTGCATTTTCATAATTGGTTACGAAGTGGATTTTTATAAATTGCAATGTTTATGAGATTGTATATGGAATTGAGTTGAGAGTTGATCTTCATAGCCTAAACACATGAGAGTTGAGTGCAAACACATTATCCCTGTGAGGTTGGATCAAATATTGCATATGCCTATGGATCGCCTAAATATGTGCTATGACGTTAAATTCACTTGCTTTACTTTGCTACCGCTTATGATGTTGCTTTTGACAGAGGCGAAGACTTAAAGGGTGTGTTGTAGGTGTTGGTTATTGCTTGGTTATTGCTTGAGGACAAGCAAGTCTAAGTATGGGGTGTTTTGATGTACATATTTGTACCTTCTTTTATTGCATCTTTTGACTTCTTATTTCATTCGATTTCCCAAGAAAAGGTTCAAAAGAATATAAAATTTGTGTAAGAATGGGATAAAGTACAAGAAATAGGGTCTGCACAAGTTTTGAGCTAACCATGCAGGAATTCGAGCGAAATCGGAGTCGAAACGGAGAAGCCAAGTGAAGCTGAGCAGAGGTCGATATTGACCTTAAACATCGATATCGACCATAGTTGTCAAAACGCCTTCTGAGTGTCGAGATAGACCACACAGACCAACCAAGAAGACGTCGATATCGACCTTCATATCGACCTCAACATAGATATCAACTGGAGCTGGACAAGTCGAGCAGGAACACAGACATCGATATCGACCTTATCTCGACAGAAGATAAATCCGATTTCGAGACTCGGATTATGAATTCTATCATAAAGGCCATGGATTATCTTGTACTTTTAGATAGTTAGCAGCTGAATTTATCTTTTCCTTTAAAGTTTTATCAAAATAAAAGACCTATCCTAATCGTTTGGATAGAGTTCATAGTTTAGATAGAAGTTACAATCCTTGGCTAGCGAGGATTAGTAGCCTATAAATAAAGCCCTAGGGGGCTGGCATTCAAGGATCAATTAACAATCAATCAACACATCCAGTTACATTCAATAGAGTTAGAGAGAAGTTTTAGGGTTTGGCGTTTGCGAAAGGCGACGTTGAGTTGTAAAGCTTCGAAGTTTATATTTTAATGCAAGTTTATTTCTTTCAATCAATGATGAGTTCCATGATGAGAAGCGAGTAGTCCCCCAAGCTCTTAGGGTCGGGGTGAGCCCGACGTTAGCCACGCGTGTTCGAGGTAAGTGTTAGATGTTGATATCGTTGTATCTATATCATCTTCTACGATTTTATGTTTTGTCCTAATCAAAAGAAAAGGGATTCATGCTAACAACTTGAGTGTTAGCGTTTCCTGAGTGGACGGAGGACTTCGTGGTCTACACTGATGCTTCGAGTTCAGGGTTAGGCTGTGTGTTACAGCAAAGAGATCGGGTCATCGCTTATGCTTCATGCCCGCTGAAGACGGGCCCTACTCACGATCTTGAGCTAGCCGTGGTGGTTCATGCGCTCAAGATCTGGAGGCATTACCTGTATGGTACGTCAGTGAGTATTATGACCGATCACAAGAACTTGAAGTATATCTTCACACAGAAGGAGCTGAACATGCACCAGAGGAGGTGGCTTGAGTTGATAAAGGACTATGAGCTCGACATAGTTTATCATCCTGGGAAGGCGAATGTAGTGGCCGATGCGCTGAGTAGGAAGAATCGTCAGGAGGTCACCTTATCGAGGTTGACAACATGCCCAGAGTTGCAGAGAGATCTGATGAGTTGCGGTATCGAGGTCTGGTCACAGAGAGAGTGGTCACTTGAGCTTCCTCGAGATCCAGTCCAAGCTGATGGATGAGATTCGCCGAGCACAGGCAGAGTGTCAACGGATAGCGGACATCCGACGACGTATGGCTTAGGGGCACTGCAAGTCATTTTCCGTTAGAGAGGATGGGATGTTAGTGTTGCAGGGTCGGGTTGCGGTACCCGAGGTACACGATCTGAGGCAGAAGATCATGATAGAGGCGCACTCTACTCCTTATTCTGTCCACCCGGGATCGAGTAAGAGGTATCAGGCCCTGAGGAGGACCTTTTGGTGGCACCGGATGAAGACTGATGTTGCATTGTTTGTTGTGAGATGTCAGGTCTGTCAGCAGGTGAGGATTGAGCACCAGAAGCCTGGAGGGATGATGAGGTCACTTCCCGACCCCATGTGGAAGTGGACATATATCACAATGGACTTTGTTAACGGAATTAGGAGAGATGTCCGAGGATTTGATGCGATATGGGTGGTGGTCGATAGGTTGACAAAAATCACTCATTTTATTCCGATTCAGGAGACGTGGCCAGTGTCCACATTGGTACAATCATTTGTGCAGCATATTGTGAGGCTACATGGAGTCCCTGAGAGGATTGTGTTGGACAGAGATGGGAGGTTCACCTCGAGATTCTGGAAGCAGGTGCACGAGGCTCTGGGGAGCAAGTTGCACTTTAGTACAACTTATCATCCGTAGACAGACGGTCAGAGTGAGCGGACGATACAGGCCTTGGAGGATATGCTGAGAGCATGTGTACTTGAGTGGGGAAACCTATGGGTGAGACATCTTCCGCTGGTGGAGTTCTCGTACAACAACAGCTATCATTCTTCGATTCAGATGGCTCCTTTTGAAGCGTTGTATGGGAGGCGATGCAAGTTGCCGATATACTGGGATGAGCCTGGGGATGTAGTTGGTACATTGCCCCAGTATGTGCAGGAGGCTACCGATCAGGTTAGGCGCATTCGCGAGCATCTGAGGGTCGTACATGATCGTCAGAAGAAGTATGTAGACCGTCGCAGGACGAAGTAGGCTTTTGATGTAGGCTACCATGTTTGGTTGCGAGTATCGCCGACGAGAGGGATCCGGCGTTTTGGTATGAAGGGCAAGTTGAGCCCTAGATATGTAGGTCCATTCGAGATCCTGGAACGAGTAGGAGAGGTAGCCTACAGATTGGCTCTACCGACTACATTAGCTGGCATCCACGACGTGTTCCACGTCTCGCAGCTTCGGAAGTATGAGCCCGATCCGAGTTATGTTCTTGATCACTTCTGTCTCGAGTTAGAGCTCGACCACACCTTCGTGGAGTGCCCGATAGCCGTTCTTGACTATCGGGTCAAGAAGCTGAGACGTAGAGAGGTGCCTTTGGTCTTGATTCAGGGGGCTAGAAGGAGTCCCGAGGAGGCTACATGGGAGACAGAGGATAGTATATGGGCCAATTATGGGGGAATGTTAGACGAGCTGTTAGCCTCGTATGTAGAGCCACGTGAGGATATAGTCCTTACCTCGTGAGACGGCTGGTGAGTGTCTCTTAGGATGTTTATCCTTTAGTTGCATTCTTGATGATTCTGTGTGTACTTTAGTGCTAAATGTGCACTTATGTGATTTATATGCGTGGTGGGCCCATGAGTGGCCGCTATGATATGCTATGTTATGCCTTGATATGATGTGCTATCACTGTTTAGTGATATTTTGTGACGAGATGATTAGATGGCGTATATATGAGTTATGTGTTGAGGGTGCTAGCACACACTTATTACGTAACATGGTATCACTAGCCCGAGGGGCAGTCGTGTGCAAGTTACGGTAACATGGATGTGTGCTACTCCTTATTAGGTGAGAGCGGTATTAGGGAACGCCCTAATATGCTCCACATTTAGTAGACGATGACCTTGACTACACGGAGGAGTTGCCTTGTAGTAGAGTATCTTGATAGAGGAATCTGAACCTAGAAGGATGGAATATGGGAGTAACCCTTAGAGGTGGATGAAGTCCACCCTCTCGTTCTAGGAATAGGTTATAGTGAGACCTTATGGATGAACCTTAGAGGTGGATGAGCCACCTCTACCGTATGAGAAATTGGGAAGGAGAAACGTGTAGATGAGATATCTTTGGTAAGATCATGGGTTTTGACCTTAGAGGTGGATGCCCACCTCTCGAGGTTCGAGTTGAGTTGAGCATAGGAGTGTCTAGGTCTAAGATCGTGACGGGACACCAAACACCTTGAATTCTGAGATTGATTAAAAAATAAGCGAGTTTAAGGTTCCATTATCCGAGTAAACCAGTTATGCTTCGCGAAGTGGATACGAGCTTTTCACGGGGGCACTCGTGGAATTTTCGCTAAGACCTAGCGGTAGTATGATGAACCCTCTTGAGTTGTGATATTTTCGGCGGTCGAAGCGAGATGTGATGGGGGCGCCCATCACATGCTTGGCAGAACCGTTCGGGGCTATTACGATCGTGGCAAAGGTGACATGAGATTCTTGGACGACGCATCCGAGATGATTGTGTGCCCTTCGGCCTGATTTAAGTACTCAAATTGTAAAACCTTCTCCACTGGTTTAAATCTTTTTGGTCTCGGGGACGAGACTTGTTTTAGAGGTGGATGATCGTAAAGACCGGAATTTAATTAATATTTATAAAATATCTGTAGGATAATCCGAATTTTATCCTCCCTTAGGATTATGAAAACCCGGAAAATTTAAAATTTATGGATGACTTTACATTGGTTTAATTATGGATTTTATGAATGAAATATATACCCGAGCCACTTTTCTCGTATCTTGTAAACGTAACGGATTTTAAGGCGTCACGAACTTGGGATTTACATCTTGATAACATAAGGGCAGCCGCCCCATCCATTCCTTGCACACATCTCACCCACTCCCTTTGATTTGATCATATGACAAGCTAGGATCCTATTCATCTCACCCACTCTCTTTCCCATCACCCCTCCCATGTTTTGACCAAAGGAGCCCTCTCCCATTCTTTAAATCTGGTCCCCAAGGCTCTGCCTCACTCATTCACAAAGACCAAGCCGTCACTTGAGAGGAAAGGGAGAGAAAAGAAGCCTATCTCCATTGCTAGTCCTTTTTTGGCTTCCTTCCATTCAAAAAGCCATAACTCCCTCAATATTGATCCAAATAGAGTGATTCATGAGCCCTAAGCTCCGTCTTTGAATCAGATTTCAATACATATATAAAACATCCAAATCCAAGGTGATTTGCCCCTCCAAACTGATCGATCTTTGGGGCTGCAGTGGAGTGTTCTAGGAGGATCTTGGGTTATTCAACTTGATCTTTTGTAAGTCCTCTTGGTTCCTTTCAAACCTGAGTTCCAACATGTTTAATAACTCCTTTTCTCAAATTTGAGTAAGAATCTAAATCATGTTTTGGGATTTTTGGTGACAAAATGGCATGGTGTTTGGAAGGTGTTCCGAAGGACTCCCGAGGGTGTTCTTGAGTCGTTTGTGTGGGATTCTTCCAAGGTAATCTCTCATCCGCCTTCCCCTCTCTAGGATAGATGTGTTTTGGTATGGAAAAGGCTTAGGAAGTGGAGCCTCTATGTTTTTTGGTTGCCTTTTGTAGCAAAAACGTCAAAAAAACAAAATGGATATATGTGCCTCTGTAATTTGGATTTTATTTCCAATCCAACGATCTGATCTGGCTGAAATCTTAATATGATGTTCATAGAATTGTTATCTAATTTCCCTCCACAATTGAGGACGATCCAACGGTTGGATCAAGATAATTATAATTTTAGTAAACAATGTTTATAATGATTCGATTAAAAACTTGGTTAAGGGAATGCTAAGAATATGGTTAAATATATGATGGCATAACCGAAACTTAGAGCATATAAAATATGGAAATGAAGTATACCCATAACTTGGCCTATAATAAGGATGAAAAGGTTAGGATTACATGATGATATGACCCGGATTGTAACTTGTTAAGTGTGGATACTTAACCAAGCTTATAAGTCCTTAAGCCATTAACCTTATGTGAATGTGTGTGATTATCCTGCGGTATGGGTTTATGTGATGCATTAATAAGAAGAACCTAATGTGAAATAATTACAATTGTTAGGCGCTTGATTCGTGTTTACACTTGGTGCTTGTTGGTTTCCGTGCTTACCTTCGGATTTCAGGTAAGTCCCATGGACTTACTCATGAGGTTACTCGTGACACATGAGTGTCGTAATGAGATAGAAATTCATGTATATTTTACGACATAGAATTGTTGTAGGGTATAAACCGGAATTATAACATAGAACAGAACATAGGGAACGAAATGAACCCTTGTCTTCTCTTTGTCTTTGTTATAATAGGTGGCCATCCTATTCTATGTTGTTGTGTGGTAATTATCGGGATTCTCTAAAGGTTTCCGCGTAGCCGAACCTTCGAGCATTTGATAAAGGTTGGCACATTCTCCAAGAATTTGGGTGATAAAGGATGGTGTAACCTCCAAGCATTTGAAAAGGGATTTTATGTTTGATTGTTATCATTTGGGTACCCATTACCGCATTTATTTATATATTCAGATTATGCTTAGGAGCATGATAGTGTATTTACAGTTTTAACACATCACGTTTATATGCCTTTTTACGTACTCGTAGAGTATGCTAGTGCATACATGTATGAGTAATCAATGATTGACCCCGTTATCTTTCTTGTTTTTAGATTTAGGTACCCCCGATACCTGATATGCGTGATCATATGTGGATGTTGCTGGGCACAGCCTATGGGACGATAGAGTGAGAGAGACATGGACCACATTTTAGTATCTTCTTGCTACTTATTACTTTTGCGTTTTGACCCGGCTAGGCCGCGGCATGTGTTGTACTTTAATTCCGCCTTTATCTTCCGCTTAAAAAACCGTTTTGTGATAGTTAACTAGGACAGGTTCTAGCCGCCAATGGGCATGCGTTTGCTTTGGGGTTCGAAATCCCCGTTTTAACAACTTATCTACGGTTTCGCTAAATAAATAATCTAAGTAATAACTCGTACTCGGTCGTAAGATCTAAAGCTCACAGAAGAATTCAAAACTCTTCCTTAACGTACCCCGAATAACCGGATCATCCGAACCTTATTAATCCTCTAAGTGGATTAATGGAGGCATATTCGGATATCCAAACTTTTGGGTCGTTACAATTAGTTTTTAGGGTTTTAATTGTAAAGACTCAAAATGTTAAAATATTATTGTATAACTTAAGAATTAATTTCGATTTAATATTGACTTAACTGGGATTTGAATTATAAGATTTCGGAAAATTTTGAAAATTTCGTCCTCGAGCAGAATGATTTTATTTTAATTCTTTTGGAGAGGATTCCGACATAAATTTGAATTCGATCTAAAAATGGATTTTATTTCCGATTTCTTATACCGAGATTGAAGATATTGTTCGAATTTCATTATTATTGTTATTATTCGGATTTGAACTCTTGGGTGTAATTTAAATCGAGTCGGGATAAGATCGAGTGAGCGGATTTCGGGATTTATTTTCCGGGTATTAAATTATTTGGGACCACACCCTTCCCTTTTGTTTTCCTCTTCCTTCCACCTGATCAGGCTCACCCTTGTCCTCTTTCACGTTACTCCACTGGAGCTCCCTCCTTCTCCAGCATGTGCACTTCCCTTTTTTGGTTCAACACCCCACTTCTCATCTCCTTCCCTACAGCACTGGCCTCCTCCATTTCGGGCAACAACGCAGTGCCTACGCCAATGTTCTGCAGGAATCCATTCCCCCCTCTCTGATCCATAAACACACATACAAATAAAAATCTCTCCTGTACATCTCCTATACACACACAAACACCCTCCCACATCTACTTATCCTACTGCTTCTGTCTCTCCTCCTTTGAATTCAAGCTCTCTTCACCACCACCTTCACCCACGTCGTCGTCCTTTCCATTGAAGCCAATCTCTGTTTTCCGACACCAAGGTCGAGCCCCAAACAACTCCCGATCTCAGCTCCTCCTTCCCCCTTTGCTGATTTGAACCCTCACCAACACACAAAACCTCTCCTGTCTTCTTCCAGGACCGAGCAACCCTTCACCTTCGATTCGACACCCACCATTTGCCCTGGCTAGGCGAAGCAACTGCCGGATTTGAGCGAAGAGAACGAGAGCAGTCGAGCCTCCAAACGACCATCGACGAGCGTCGCGCCCTCCGGTGAGCTCTCTTCTCCTCCCAATCCCATTTCCTTTCTCTGTATCTTAGAAGCTAGGTCCTATGGCTTATTTGTGTCCTTCGAGACCGGGTGAGAGCGAGGCAGCTCCGGCTAGCCCGAGTGTGCGAGAGAGGGAGGGCTCGAGCGCGAGAGCGGGAAGGTTAGCAAGAGAGCGAGCGAGCGAGAGAGATGAAGAAGGCTGAGGGAGAGAGCTGAGTGAGGTTGGGCGGAGGAGGAGCGGCAGCAGCTGGGCAGGGGATCTGGAGGAGGAAGATGAGGGTGTAAGTGGGGCTTGGGTCGGGTTTTCTAAAACTCCAAACCAGGAAAAGGGGGTTGGTCCGGGCTTTTGGGCGTGGGCTTGGGAAGAGGGGTGCGATGGGCTTGTTGGTGTCGGTTTGGGCTAAGCTTTGTTTAGCTTTAGGGTTGTTTATTAATTGGATTTTATATATAAAATTATGACTTTTTTTTTTGGAATATAGTATATGATATAATATTAATGTTGATATTTAAAATGGGATTATATATATATATATATTATATGGCAATTTAAAATTTAATATTATAAGATTTGGATTTTAAAAGCAAAAGAATTTGGAAAAGGTCCTCAAATGTCGGAAATTGATTTGGGAAGTGGAATGGATTTCATAAAAGTTAAAAGATGATTTTTGGAAATATAATAACCTTGTCGGATCTGTTTTGATAAATAATAAACAAGAAATTTGGCCCAAAGGCCGAAGGCCTTTGGGCCAAATACAAAATGTCCCATGGATTGGGCTTTAGTAGTAAATGGCCAAAATATTTTCATAATACCGGTTTTGCCCTTGCTTTATACTCCCCCGTCTCTCTCCTCGCGCTTCTCTTCTTCTGTCCAAACTTTTACAGTTTTGCAGTTTCTCCATTGATCTTCCTCTCTCCTGGCGATTCTTCCCGACGGTTATCTGGTGATATTCGACTTGCTCTACGCCGTGCTCTCTTACTTGCTATTGGCATTGCTGTTCGACATTCTCTCCTCGTCGTTTCTGCATTTTCTGTTCTTCGTTTCGGTTTTCTGATCACCTTCTTCTAATGGCTTCATCAGGTACTTTCTTCGACTCTTCTGCTTCAGTGTTTCCACATCAACCTCGCTTTTTGTTTCCTTTTAGTTGTGGAGATGTAGTTTCCTTCATTTCATGCAATTTCTGCTGTTCGTTTCGTTAGTTTAGCCCTTTCCTGCCATTTAGGTTTTGTTTGTAGTTCAGTTGTTGTCTAATGGCTATCAGTTTGTGCTATGGTTAATGTCCCTATCAGTTGTTTGTAGTCTTGTGTTAGGGGTACAGTTTATGGCTTGTTTGTTGACAGGGTTGCATTTTATTACTTGTTTTAATGGTTGGTTACAGTCTTTGTGAGAGGGTTATAGTTTATCAATTGTTTGGTGACATGGATACAGTTCATTACTTGTTTTTATGTTTGGTTACAGTCTGGTTACAGGGTTACAATTGATTTATGGTTACAGTTTGTTACTTGTGTGTGGTGACATGGTTCCATCTGACATTCTGCGTGTTGTGTGTTTGGAGTGTTTGGTGTGGTGACAGTATTAGTTTATGTGGTTATTCAATTTGTTGTTTGCTGGTTTTTGGTGACAATATCTTATTTGTTGTGAAACCTAATGTTGACACTATTTCTATGCTATTTAGGTAAAGAAATTGTTGTCAAACATGAAATTCCTACTGTGGATCCACCATCAGTTATTCAACCTGCTTCCTTCAAGTTTGTTGTTCCCAAAGAACGACGTTTTCGCGGGCACATTAATGTGTATTCAAAGCCTGCATTGATCAAAGTTCTTAAGAATGGTCTGTCTCCTGATGACTGGGTTTCTCTTATAGATGGTTGTTTAGGTCCAATTGTACGGGCTGGTGATCATCTTTATTTTTATCATCAACTTGTACATCAGATGCTCCTACACGAAGTTGAAACTTCTAAAGTTAATGAGATGTGGTTCCAAGTTGGGCAACATTTGTTTAGGTTTTCTCTAGCTGAATTTTGTCGTGTAACCGGTTTGAGTTGGAAAGAACCTGGTGATGACATGTCTCCTTCTCCTCATGTGGATATGGAGGAGTTTTTGGGTGTACGAAACTGCACATTTATTGGTCTTCTCCAAATTTTCCTCAAGGAGCCAACTCAGTCTCCCAAGAAACTTTCCATGGCGTACTTGTTACTGATTGAGGGTGTGTTGCTCCCTCAGCGTTCTAAAGCTCTTGTACGTCAATCTTTTGTGGACCTTGTCTGTGATTTTGATCGTTTAAAACTGTATCCTTTTGGTCGGGTTGTGTTTCTGGAAACACTTGGATTTTTGAAGAAATCTATGAGGTCTGATCAATCCAAAAAGGGTCCAAGGTTTGGTTATAATTTGCTCGGATATCCTGTTGCATTTCAGCTATTTCCCTTGCCTTTCCTTTTATGTTCCAATGCTTTTTTCTTCTTATTATTATTCTTTACTTCTATTTCTGTTCTTAATGTTGCTTTGTTCTCAGGTTTGGATTTTAGAGGCAATCCCTAAGATTGCTGGCATCTCAAATTGTCACTTTGCATTCTGTGATGGATTACCAGCATCTCTTGTCTGGTATACTAGTCAACGTGATTACAACATTACTTATGATAAGTGTTCTGAAATTTTCTCTAAAGATTTGGTAAGCATTCTTTCTTGTCTCAGTTTTTATTTTGCTGATCTCAGTTTCCCTCTTCCATGTTATATAGTTGTTGTCCTTTAATTGTAATTTTTGTTCTCTTGCTAGGGGACTGTCTACTCTTTGTATGCCTCGTTTATGGATTGCCCTGGCCTCTTACATTCTGATGAAGTTGTTGATGACAGTGTAGATTCTTACGTTTCCTGTTTTGTTGGTATGGATGCTGATATTAGTGATGTAGTGTGTCCAAGGAATTTACGCATCCAAGCGTATCGGCTCAGGCAATCAGGTGGTTGTCTTCTTTCTGGTGGTGTGGAACCTCATATTCCTTCTACGAATATTCCTACTAGGATGAAGGAAATAGTTAGAACCCCAACTTTGGGAAAAAAGGGGGTGGTGCGACCACCAGTCATCACTGAGGGCAGTTCTGACTTTGAGAGTCCTGTCCAACCGAAGAAGAGGTTGGTTACACGGTCAATGAGTAGTGGTGACAGTCCTCTTCCTGTGAAGAAGGATAAAGTGTTGAGACGTAATGCTGCTGCTGATGATTCTGTCAAGAAGAAGAGAGTGTTGAGAAGTTCTGCTACTCTAGATGAGCCTATCAAGAAGAAGGCAAAGGTGGTGCCATCTCAGAAATTGTCAAAGAGTGAAGCTCCTGCTAAGAATGAAGAAGATGCACCGTGTGGTGACAGAGGTTTAAATCATGGTGACAAGCCCAGGAGGTCTAAGTTTAAGCTCCCTAGATCTATTCCTCCAAAAGGTGATGAGCTTCCTACAAGTGATGATGTTCCTGGGTTGGGAAAAGATTTTGTTAGGAAATCTGTTTTTGAAGAAATTATTAGTTCTTTTAAGGCATCATTTGAGTCTTTTGAAGCTCAACTGAAAGACTGTGTTTGTAGGATTCTTGTCCTTGAGGAGAAAGTGCATAAACTAGAATCACATATCTTACATCCCAGTGATGACAGTGAGGCTTTTCTGAAAAGGGAACGTCAGGCATTGGATGAGTCTTTGAAGGATGTGCTGCTTGGTATTAGGGATAACTGCTCTCAGTTGTCTGACCATGGACATCTTTTTGAGTGTTTGAATCAAGGTGATGACAATGAAGGTGATGACACCGATTCTTCCAGTGGTTCCCCAACTCCAGAGTATGTTGTTGTTAAGTCAACTAAGGAGTCAACTTCAATAGATGTTGATGTTGGTTGCACTGATGTTGACACTGGTCTAATGCGTTCAAAGATAAAAACACTTGATGACAGTGTTGTCCCTTCTTCTGGCTGTGCTTCTCCTTCTCCCAATGTTGATGACAATGCTGTTGCTCCTACTGAGGTCCTTGTATCACAGGATGTAACTGTTGATAGTGATATCCCTGGTACCGAAGTTCTTCCCTCATATGAAGTAATTGAAAATTCTAGTGCATCAACTTTAGAAAAAATTGTTGAGACTTGTTCTGCTGCTCCTACTGAAATCCTTCCTTCGGCTGATGAAACTTTTGATTTTAGTGTTGCTTCAACTGAAGTAATTGGGTCAGTTGAGACTGTTTTAGCTAGCTCAATTGCTCCTACTGAAGTTCTTGCTTCACATCCAACCAATGAGGACATGGTTGCTTCCAAAGAGGTTCCTGGTGACAGTCCTGTTCACACTCCTGATCTCCCTTGCCCTACTGATTCTGGTGATGACAGTGTTGCTGTTGCAACTCTTGTGCTTCCTTGCTCGACTGATGCACCTAATGACAGTGGTGCTGTTGGTCCCAAAGTTGTGGTTACAGATAATTTGAATGATGCTAGTAGTTGCCCTGCTCCTGAAGTTGTTGGTGGGAAAGTTGATCATGGTATTGGCATCATACTTGGATACAGTTCTGATGTCCCAGATGATGTGCCTGCTGACAGTGGTGATGCAACAGGTGATATTGTTGATAAATGCAGTCTATTTCATAACATCACTGATGTCGCCTCCCTTGTTCCTTCAGATGCTGAGGATGATGATGACGTTCCCCTAAGGCGTTCTCATAGGCCGTTAAAATCTGCTCCTGCAGCCCATACTCCTTACACCAATCCTTGTAAACCAAAGAAACCTCGCCTTCCTAGAGTACCTAAACATTCCTTTCTCAGCCCTGAGGAGCGTGTTGAATTTTATACCACTTTTCGAGATCTTGGGTAAATATCCACTTTTGATATGTGTTTTTTTCTTCGTACTACCACTTCTTATAATAAATTTTTTTAACTTGTTATCTTACTTTGTAGGCGTGATGGAAAAGTCAGTGGCTGTGAGGTTGATATGAACAAGTTGTTTTTCACTGAATTATCGGGGAGGACAAAATGGCTTCGTGATCTTGTAAGTTCATATTTAAATGTCTTTTTCTTGTTGCTTATATTTTGGTGCCATCAATTTGGTGACAGTTGGGGTTTATTCTTTTTTCTTTCACAGCATATAGACGAAGCACTTCATCATTTTAGAAAGCGTCTTCATGATTCTCCTTATCTAAATCCCAACAGTGTTGTATTAGACACCATTTTTTTCCCCAAGCTTGTGAACTGTGATGTTGATCTTTTTAAAAATGGTGATGCAATTCCGGAGGAATTCTTCCACTATTTCCTTGGTCTTTATCCTGGCAATTATGGGAAGACTTGGGAAGGTGCTAAGAAGGTTTACGCTCCGTTCAATCTTGACAATATGCACTGGGTAGCTGTTGAAATTGAGCTGGACTCCAAGATTATTCTTGTTTATGACTCCCAGTGCGATTTCACTAAAAATGAAGAGCTGGTTTCCAAGTTTGCTAAAACGTGTGAGTCACTTGCTATTCTGTTGAGCAAGTGTGGTCTTTTTCCTAACATGGATGACACTCCCTTTGAGGTGGACCGAGTAGATGACTTGCCTCAAAATGAAGACGGGTACCTTCTGTTTTCCATCTTGTTGTATTTTGTTTTGTGACATTTTATCTGTCCACCTTTTTTCTCTTGTGTTTATATTTTGCTTCTTATGTAGGGGTAGCTGTGGTGTTTACGCCATCAAGCACATTGAGTCTCTGGTTTTTGGTGGTGACATTACACTTGTGAATGATGAGTATGTTAATGCTTATCGTGAGAAGATTGCATATGACCTGATGAAGAAGCAGTGGACATTTGTTTAGTTATGAACTTTAAGTTTGTGTTATTTGAACTATGTGGTGACAGTTGATTTGGTGACAGTTTAATTTATATTTTCTTGATGTAGCAGTTGTGGTGACAGCCCTTGGTGACACTGAGTTTCTGTTAGTTAGACTATTTATCTGGTGACACTTGAATTGGTGACAGGGTATCGTATATTTTGTTGATGTAAAAGTCGTGGTGCCAGCCCATGGTGACACTTAGATTGTGTATTTGTAGGCTAATGCTAAAGAAATTTATATGTTCTTTTCAATCATTTACTGTTTTATCCCTATTATATCTTACAACACTCTATAATTCCACTTTAATGTCAAGGTTTTATTAAATCTGGTGAGATCTTCAAAGTTTTCAATTTGGTTACAGTGCCTATGGCCATGTTTTCATAGTGGTGACAGTATACGTGACCCCATTTTTTATGTTGGTTAACGTCTATAGGGTTTCCTTTGATTACAGTGTCTACGTCCTTCTTTTCATAGTGGTTACAGTGTATATGACCTTGTCTTAACGGTGGTTACAGCGTCTATGTCTATCTTCACCATTCATATGATGAAGGAGAACTGTCCATCACATGTCTTTTTGGCTTCTCATTAGCCCCTTTAAGGTTTTTGATTACCTTGTCCTAGGGTTTTCCATTTGATTACAGCAATCAACTATTAACGATGTACTGTACTTAACATTTTAGGGTTTAGGGTTTAGGATTTAGGGTTTAGGGCCTTGGCCCTAAACCCTAAAGACTTAACCCTAAACCCTAAACCATACTGTACATCACATGTTCTTTTGGCTTGTCGTTAGCCCATTTGGTAGGGTCTTCCTTTTGGTTACAGTGCCTATGGCCATGTTTTTATAGTGGTGACAGTATACGTGACCCCATTTTTTATGTTGGTTACAACGTCTATAGGGTTTCCTTTAATTACAGTGTCGACGTCCTTCTTTTCATAGTGGTTACAGTGTATATGACCTTGTATTAACGGTGGTTACAACAAGGTCATATATATACTGTTGGGCTTAGTGTAATAAAAGTGGACAAAATGGGTGTTGGGCTTGGTGTAAGATTCATTATCCAAGAGGCCCGGCCCATTTTCTTTAATTTATATATGTTTTGAACTTCGGCAATTTCCCACGGCAAGTTAATTCCCTCCCTTTCGTTTCACTGGTGTATCCACGTCTCTTCATCTTCCTTTCACTGCTGTAGCCCTCTTCCTTTCATTCCTCCACTCTCTTCCAGATTTCTCTTCAGAATTTGCAACTTCGCTTTTGGTATGTAACCTTCTCCCTTTCGTTCCTCTGAAAATAAAAGTGATCGGTTAGGGTTTTTACACTTTAACGTCAGTTTTTCATATTGGTTACAGTATCCTGATGTAATCAAATTTTTTATTGTTGATTTTTTCGATTTTAGATTACTTTTCCATTATCTTTCAGTCGATTAAGCGCATATGTTGGTGTTTATGTGTTGCTGAGTTGCTACTGCGTTATTTTCTTTTATTGCTGTTTGTTTTTGACTGAAAATAAACGTTGTCGTTTATTGTTGATGTACTCTTCCAGAAATTTTTTTTCTTGTTTCTGTTACTGTAATATTTCCATTACCTTTCCTGTAATGCTTCATTATTAAGTGATTGGATACTAAATGAGTGTATGTTTATTTTGTCTGTGTAGGTCTTATATCCTTCAATGGCATTTCCAACTGTAACTGAAGTAGGGTATGACTACACTGTTGGTTCATTTGAAGTTGTAATCTCAGCAAGCGAGTCGTTTTCCTATGGACCGAGCCAACTATTGGTGTCCATCCATTCTGACAGCCTCCCTCTGACCATTAATAATTGCTCGGCTTGGAATGGTGTGCCAATGACTTTAGCACAATGCAATGAAGTGTTAACTGAAGCAGGAATCACCAGTGTGGTTCGAAATCAGGTAGCCAACCAACTCTTAATGGAATATACTCACAGTTGGTTTCAGGGCGATGCTGAGTTTGTTGAATATGGTCTCTGCCCCGACATCACTGTGGATGTACACTTCATTGAAGACTCTGAATCTGACATGAGCTCTGACTCTGATATGGATGTCGACCAACCAGATCCTCCAGCAGCAATTACAGAACACAGTGACAGCTTACAAGAGATATATCATCTTGAACAGGATGGAGAGAAATGCATAATCTGTCTGGACCTGATGTTGGCATCAATGCCTGTTCTTGCCACACCATGTGGACATTTCTTCCACCCAGAGTGTCTCCGAAATTGGCGTACAGTTCAAGCCATTTGTCCACTTTGTCGATCAGCAATTTAGTCTTAGTTCTCTTGTATATCTGCTGCTAAAAGACAGTGTAGTGGCAACTTTTTTGGGGGACTTAATTTTAAGCAAATGTAGGATATGAATGGAATTTTGTGTTTGACAATGGCTGTATCTCATTTCCATTCAAATCATACCAGTGTATTTTGTAAATGTTGGTGGGTACTTGGTGTATGTATATGCATAATATGAATGAAATTTGTGTTTTATTATATTTGTTTGTGATTTCCATTCTATCATATTTGTCCTAATGGTTGAGTATGACATAGTGCTGACACTGATATCAGTTACAAGTAGTGGTGACACTAGACTTGTATTTTTTGGTTTTAAATTTGCTCATAAGGTCTTCCTTTTGGTTACAGTGTCTATGGCTATGTTTTCAAAGTGGTGACAGTGCATATGTTAGGGTCTATGTACCTGTTTTAACAGTTCTTAAAACATCTACAAGTTTTTCCTTTGATTACAGTGTCTATGCCCCTTTTTTCATAGTGGTTACAATATCTATGTTCCTGTTTTAACAGTGGTTACAGTGTCTGTGACACTCTTGCCCATTTATATATTGAAGTATAACTATCCACTGCATGTCTTTTGGCTTCTCATTAGCCCCTATAGGGTTTTTGCTTACCTTGTCGTATGTTTTTTCATTTGGTGACAGCAATCATCTCTTATCTACGTATTGTCCTTAAAATTTTAATTACAATGTTTTTTCATTTGGTGACATCAATCATCTCTTACCTTGTCCTATGTTTTTGCTTACCTTGTCCTATGTTTAGGGTTTAGGATTTAGGCCCTAAACCCTAATGGCTTAACCCTAAACCATAGTGTTCATTACCTTTTCTTTTAATTTATGGTTTAGGAATTTGGTTACAGTGTCTAGGAACCTTTTATTAATGTGATTACAGCATTGATTACCCTAAACCCTAAACCCTAGTCATTCATTTATAAATCTTTGCAAAACTTTAATGATAGAAGAAGAAGAAACTGAAATATGGTGACAGTTTACATTCTGTCTAGTGACCTGTTGACAGTGAACAATTTATTCAATATAAGAAAACGATGATTACAGTGTCTATGACTCTGTTAGTCATTGATTTATAAATCTTTGCAAAACTTTAATGATAGAAGAAGAAGAAACTGAAATATGGTGACAGTTTACATTCTGTCTAGTGACCTGTTGACAGTGAACAATTTATTCAATATAAGAAAACGATAAAGTAAAACTTCTTGTCTTCCTTGATGCTTTGCCTCTGATTTGCCTCTGATCTCTAGCTATTATGTATCCTCTTTGATGCTTTGCCTCTGATTTCTCCAGCTGAAGGCTTTCTTTTCTTTTGAGGGCGACCACATCTTTTACGTATCATTGGTGGGTGATATTTCTGTCTTTTGATGTCCTCTGGTACAACCCACTGTTCTTCATTTAGAGCAGGATATATTGTCTCATGATAAGCCAATTTCCAAGCTTCAATTTTGTAGTAGCTGCTAATATACCTCAGAACACTCAGTTTTTTGTCCCTGATGACAGCAAGAGCATGTACACAAGGTATCTTTTCATAATCAAATACCTTGCATGAACAAGAGTTCTCCTTTAAATCAACCATAACCCTTTTCATCCCACCGACAACCTCAAACTGGAATTTATTGAGGTGCTTCACAGTGTACATGCCTGCATCATTGCATCTTATGTACACTATATCACTTATCTTATTTGGAAGCTCAAAGCTGTTGTTTTCAGATTCATTTCTGCGCTCATTGAACCATTTTGTTATCTTCTCTCTGATTGCATTCAGTAAGCCTATAATTGGGAATGATCTATCCAAACCAAAGACATTATTTAATGATTCTGCATTGTTTGAAGTCATCATATTGTACCTGTCACCTTTTGAATAAGCTCTTGACCATTTCTCAAACTGTAATTCTTCAAGATATTTCTCCATCTTGCTGTTTGTATTACTGATGCAACCAAAGTAGCTGTTGAAATCATCTTCTGTGTAACTGTTTGCTGCGCTTTCAAACCACTGACAGAGTATATTCTTCTTGAATTTTGCCATTATATTTTGCTTCAAGTGCCATCTGCAGTAATAATGCTTAGCATTTGGATAAATCAACTCTAAAGCTCTCGCAATGCTTTGATGACGGTCAGAAACAAAAACCAGCTCTTCACTTGATGGGATGACTGTTGCCAGCTTGTTGAAGAACCACTCCCAAGAGGCGTTGTTTTCTGAGTCAACCACTGCAAAGGCAATAGGGTATATTTGATGATTTGCATCTTGTGCAGAAGCTGTGAGAAGAGTCCCTCCGTATTTTCCTTTTAGAAATGTACCATCTACCACAAGCACCTGTACAATTGAATTGTATTCAGTAATTATTTGGTGACAGTAATTTTTTCTTATGAAATGAATATGTACCTTTCGTAGGATTGGAAAGGCTCGGATACATGGTCCAAAGGCAATGAACACATACTTGAACTTTGAGTTGCTATCAACTTCAATGAAGGTGACAGTTCCAGGATTTGCTTGCTTCAGGACCCAACAATATGATGGCACTAATTTATAGTTTTCTTCTGCTGTCCCCATTGTCATCTCCATTGCAAAATCACGAGCCATCCAAGATTTCCAGTAGCTAACATTCTGTTTGAAATCATTCCTCATCGTGTTTCTAATTTGTCTTGGAGTTGGACCCTGTTTCTCATCTACAAAACTGTATATATTATGTAAAACAGTGAATAAAATATGAAATGAAGCATGATTACAGTGAATAAAAATATAAAATATGTAATGAAGAATTGATTGTAGTCTATGTCACCTGTGTTTGATTCTTTCAGCTATGATTCTGTAATTTATAGGGCGCTGCTTTCCTATTCGTACTTCCATGCTACATGTATGCTCCTTAAAGTATTTTTTAATTATAAATACAGTTGAACCACCCACTATGGCGCCATGAATTTTCCAGGTGCAGCTCCCATCGACACAAACTGTTCTGTAATAACATGGTGTTGACTTCTTCACTTTGTAAGCAAACATCTCTTGTGCAGCCAACAATTCAACAGTATTTTTGAGATCTTCCTTTGTTCGGAACAGTTGTCCCAAAAATATAAGAATTTCTCTTGATCTTTCACTTATAGGTGGTGCTGTATATTTTGTGGACATTGAACTGCCACTGATGTGACTTTCAATCCCTGTGTCATCTCCTTTACCATCCATATCACAACCATCGTTTATGCATTCTACATCTTCATATTGCACATCAAAGTCCTCTTCCATGACATTTGTAACCTTGGCAGAGCTGTAAGCCTGTAATGCCAATTGATTTTCATCATGTATAGATTCTGTAACCTGTTCTTCAGTGATTTCCTTTGCAGCTGTAACATATAAAGGCAATGTCCAATTCACTTCCTTCAATTCATTAATTTGCAAAAAACTCCTCAAATCAGTGTCATTCTCAATTGAAAACGGCTCAGTAGTTTTCTTGAGTGGATGCAAGTGACTGAATTGAAGAGTAGGAGACAAATTGTCACTGGTTGTGAATCTGTTCAGTATCTCACACTTCATCTCATCCAGGGTTACAGTCTGCCTGATGACAATTACCTTTGATGACACATCCCCAGCAAAAACTAAATCACCATCTTCCAACTTCCATTCTCCTCCAAATTTTACTGTTAACAGATTGGCCTCCATTGTACCTGATCATTGGTGACACGTATTAAATTTCATAAATATACTTTGATGACAGAAACTATTTTTTGTTATATCAGATACCTATTCTTATATATCTATAGTAGAGTATAGAAGTGCATTACTTTTGATTAAATCTAAGAAATACAGTGATTACAGGTACACAGATGCACTCAAACTCAGATATAAACATGTTGGTTACAGTGTAATTTTTGGGTGTAATCTATAGTCATGAAATCAGCAACTCCTTATATCACGAAACCAGCATCTTAGATCAGCAACTCAGCAACTACATCAACAATGTAATCTAGATTCCAGTTCTATAATGACAACATCAGGAACGTAGATCAAAATCCCCATCTGATGTCAAAATCGATGATAGTTGTTCAGTTTCTGCTAATGTAATCAATTTTTCTCCAAATTGTTCTCCAAATCCGCAACTCATACAACAATTGTGCTCCAAATTACAGATTACAGAGTATAAGAAAATTACCTGTTGAAACCAACAGCTGATTACAGATTATACGAACAGATTTCTCTTCAGATCTGATTGAAGAGCTCAAAATCGTCGATAATTGGGGTTGAAATCAACAGCTGCGCTCGAGATTGGAATCCAAATCGAACGAAATCGCCTCTAAGATCGGTGCTCTGCCTCTGCGTTTGTGTGTTGCGTGAAAATGAAGAAAGAAACGGGAATAGGGCAGAATGAAGGAGGCAGGGGCAAAATTGGAAATTATGGACACCTTCCTAATTTATTACACTTTTTGTCCTAGGGCTTAATTTTTGCCCAAAATATGGACAATTACCAAATTTTCCCAATAATAAAATAAGTTGATTTAAAGAGTAATGTTTTATGGATGGATTTTTTGGGCGAGTATAATTTGAGAACATTGTTTTGATTAATGATTTGACTTAGCATGAGAGTTAGAGAGAGTTTCGGAAACTCGGAGATTTCCTGCTTGGTTTGACTGGATGAATCTTATGTGATGAGTGCGAGCATGATAGTAGGATATCGATATAATTGTTAAGTATAAATTATGATATGTTGATAGTGTTATGATGTGTTATATGATGAAAATCATATTATGATGTGTTGATATAAATGGAAGCATGAGGTTATATTATATGATTGAGAAGTATGATAAGTTCTTAAATGTGGAAGTATGATATGTTGATTAGAGTATGAATATGACTTAGAGGATGAATATGACTTATATATGAGCTAATGATGCATGATTTCTAAATGGTCGATATATGGTATAATAATGAGTTGAAATGATATCTGATGAGTCATGTTGATGTTATGCGATGAGATATTGATATGAGATGTGAGATGGTATACGATGAATGACGAGATGAGTTGAGATGATAATGATGAATTAATGTCAAGATGAGATTTTCTACGATTTTATGAACTTGTGTATAATAGTTAGGGGCGCCTTGTGCGACTTAGATAGACGTATGCATAATTGTATGTTTATTAGGTGATTTGTGATCTCTTGGACATTGCTTATTACTGGTATTGATTGCTTGGATTCTGCGCGCCTCTAGGTAAGTTTCCTACGGGAGCTTACTCAGTAACTCGGACCTCCTGTCTGATGTGTCATATAGTATGTAGGTGTTGCATATGCATAAAAGCATGCCATGTAGTATCATGCTTAGGCCTTGCACTTTCGAATGAGCATTTGAACACTTTATGTGATTGCGAAACAGAACGGCCGTTATCTGTGAGTCTTAGAGTCTTTGCTAGGGTCATGGGGGCATTCGGGTTTGATACCATTTTGGTCCCCAATCGAGTCGATGAGTATGATCTATATATATCTCTGATATGGTTCGGCATAGACCGAGCGCCCTACCTCGGAGTGGGTACGGGAATATATCTGTTACGGTTCGGCATAGACCGAGCGCCCTACCTCGGAGTGGGTACGGGAATATATCTATTACGGTTCGGCTGAGGTCGAGCGCCCTACCTCGGAGTGGGTACGGGAAATACAGAGATATGGGGATATGCCACTTGGCATTCTTTGGGCGCCTTTTACAGTTTCTCTGCACATTATTTCAACTAGGAGCATGCTAGTGTGATTTAAATTATGTACCGCATTAGACCATCCTTTATTCTAGGAATAGGCATATTATATGGCCTCAGCGCGGTCTTTAGGGCCCGCAGGCGTCTTTGGGCCTAACTTCGTGGATAGTGTTAGGTAACCGCCCTTTTGCTGCTCTGTGCTTCTATGGCGAGGGATCCTCCTGGGCGAAAGCGAAGAACCGGACTAACCCGTACCTGAATTGCAAGATCCGATATCGACTAAGAAGAAGCGCAAAAGATGACTGAAAATTGAGTAAAGTACTCGATATCGACTAAGCAAGTCGATTTAAAGAGATTGTGATCGACAGAGGATCACCCTAAAGCTTAGAATCACCAGGAATCGAGTGAAACTAGTCGATATCGACTGAATCTCACCCGATATCGACTACCCCTATAGACGTCTTCAACACCTGATTTTTGCTAATTTTTAGTAAGTTTCTTTCTTAACCCTAGTTCTTATACAGTGAGGACACTGTAATCTTTAAGTATGGGGTGGGGAAAGGCTTACTTGCATATTTTACACATTTTTTTCGCAAATTGCATATTTCTTTTTCATGTTTATGCATACTTTTTTACATAGATACTTTAGATATGTTTATTTATCTTTAGGCATTAAAAAAAAATTTGCCCCCATCGAAAAATTTGAAATTATTGAATAAGTGTCATGGAAGCTTTTATTGAACTCGACGATGCAAAAGTAGATTCATTAGAGATATAACATGAAATTTCCTAGTCAAGGGAAGTCACAATGAAGTGCAATTGTTTAGAGAAAACCATAAAAGAGAGGTAAAATCTGAAGTTGCTTTTGACATATGCATGATAAGATGATGGATGGCTTTATAATTTCCACACATGTGCTCAATTTCATATCCTAGCCTTACCTATGCAAATATGCCTTACACAAGCCATATATGAGCCTTACATTATTATTGCTCCACAATACATTACATATTGCCCATTTTTTATACCTTATACCCTATCCGGGGATCATGTTGAGAATGGATGTCATATTTGGAGTTGTTATATGGAGTTTGTGCATATTATTGAAGTTGTTGGCAGGAATAAAAAGAAATTTGAAATTATGGAAAATTTAATGGGTGAGAAAAAATCCGATCACCTCAGGAGATAAAGGTAGATCGACCATGCTTGTTGAGATGTTAGTTCGGCGGGATGGGACAGAAGGTGAGGAGTCCAAAGTACTAAGTATCCAGGGTCATTCATGACACCCATGTTTGCGACTCGCGAGAAGGCAGTACTAAGGTTAGAGAAGTAAAAGCATTATAGTGAAAAAAAAAAGCACTAAGCGAAGAGCGAAAGGTGAGAAATCTTATGAAGAAGGAATGTGGAATGAAAGTTTGGAAATAAAGTTATTTCCACGGATTTAACACCACATGGCCAAAAATTTTCCCACATTTAGCCTTTTACCAATCTACTCTTCCATAAGCTTGTAAAAAGTCCTCTTGATTATTAATGCTTTGTTGCGTAAAATTGTTTTATGCATATAACCCTCCTTTTGTGAGTATGATGTTGCTTTTATTCACAAGAATGGAATTGTTGACATTAGTACCTTTTGGAGGATGGCAATTGATTGTAGGGACATATAATAATGAATCTATGATGTTGAGGGTTTAGTTTCTTCCCCTGAATGACTGTTAAAAGTATTGCTTGGGGACAAGCAAGCTTAAGTTTGAGGGGTTTGATGTGTGCTCAAATTTCCATATTTTTCATATACTTTTACTTCGATTTCTTCTATATTTTCATGCATATTGGTTGGGAAAGCATAAGATTAGTGTAGTTTATGTTTATTTGCCAATTATGGAGGTCTACACGAGTTCTTGTGTTATTTCGCCAAAATCGATATCGACATAAGCTGGTTGATATCGAGTGCCCCAAATCGAGCAAAAGATAGAGATGGAGTGCAAATCCGAGGTCGAGTAGAACTGGCTCGAGATAGAAGAGAAGTGGTCGATATCGACTGCCACTAGTCGATATCGAGTGACGCTGTAGACAGATCCGACAGTTTTTGATAAAATCTTATCCGAAGGAGTTTACATCTACATCAAGTCGAGATCTTTTATCCCTTCCTATCATACTTATTATCCTTTAGGGTGAATTCATATTTACCTAAAGTGATTTTATTTATTTACTTTATTTAGTTTTATCTTAGGAATAAAGAGAGATTTTCTTATCCTTGGATATCAAGGTTTGAGATCTATAATTAGAAGCCATTAGGGCTGAGTTTCAATCATTCAATTCAATATCCAATTCAGTAGTTAGAGAGAGAGAGTGGCCGAGTGGAGTAGAGGAGAGGGAGAGTGGATTTCGCCTTGTTCGGTTGTACTCTTTCGACATTTGCAATTTCAATTCAAGTAGTTTATTTTTCAACAATGATGATGATGTTTATGGTTATGAAGCGTGAGTAGTTCCCCTACTTCTAGGGTCGGGGTGAGCCCGACGATAGCCATGTAAGTTTGTGCATCAAAGGTATGATTTTAATGTGATTCCGTCTTCTATCCTATATGCATAATTCTTCTACGAAAGTAGTAGGCGATCCTTATTTGCATTATTGAAGCAAAAGCCAATCATATTGTGAATTTGGATTAATTATGAAATGGCATAGTAACTCTTAGGGTTTATGCTAGAGCTTCTAAATCACCTAATTGTTAGTAACGAAAGTTATTTGACGGAAAAGCATCATCTTTCATGAATTTGGCATGTTCTTATATGGTTATCGTCGTGGCATGAAATCCCCGATCTTGGAGGTTTTTAGTTTATTAAGTTTATAAACAGTAATTTTATTCTGTTCATCTTTCCCTCATCATCCTTAATTTCTTCGGACACTTTTTCGACACAAATTGGTTACGTTTACAGTTTCTGCGAATTCGGATACTTTTCCGACACAAATTGGTTACGTTTACAGTTTCTGCGAAGAATCGAAATCGATTGCAGAGGTCGATATCGAGTGGCTGACCCAGTATCGAGTGATCTACTCGAAGTCGACTATTGCTTTTGTCTTTTGCAGGAATTTGCTGGAAATCAACTGGAACTGTAGTCGATATCGACTGATCAACTCGATATCAAGTGATCTTCTGGAGTTGAAATTGAACGTGATTGCAAGTTTATGAACCGCTGACATACCTCCTCGTGGATTCGATCTTGAATACCCTACTACTACATCGGGAGGGATTCTTGTAATTTATTTGAGAAGGCTTGGAGATCGGTTTGATTTTATATTTTATTGATATTTATTCAACTCGTTTCCCTCTTAACATTTATCTCTTTACTAACCAAAATATTTCAATATTTTTCTATACTCCGAAAGTAGGCACAACCTTATTTATTAAATAAAAAGTGTCCAACCCTCTAAAGGGGCTACATCAGTGCCCAACTCCGTAAGCACATAATTTGGTAAATTGAAATGTTCAGCAAAGCTATCGGTAAGGGTTGGAGACCAATTGGCTAAAGAATCAGCGACCGCGTTCGCATATCGGCGAATGTTGCAAAGCTTCACTTTCCAGTTGGGTTTTTTAATCATACGACGAGCCGATGACAACGGTTCATTACATGGTAGTCCGGGTTGGGGTTATTGAGGGAAGTGCTAAAACGTTATAAACTGTTGTTGAATCTGTTTCCACTATCATTTGAGTAATCCTCATCCGTCTCACTATCTCCAACCCATGGAAGATTGCCTAGGCTGGCCTCTGTCTTGCGCTCGACAAACACCGCAGTGGAACCGAACGTATATGCTCGAACCAACTTGCCCGTTGCATCTTTGATCAAGCCACTTTCTCCGGCGATCCTTGGGTTGCCCTTTGACACACCATATGTATTCAACTTTACCCATCCATCAAAGGACCAGCCTTGCACTTGCCTTTCGGCTAAGAAATAAAACCTCATGGCACACTTGATAATTCAGATGGTAGAGAAGTGATTTTAGTAACAAATGAGATTTGATAAGATTTTGTCCAATCTGACCCAATAATATTTTGTGAATTTTTTTTTTAGAAATTCGGATGCTTATCCCTTTTTTATTTAAAAGATGGCATATTTATCTAATTAATTGCTACCTTAATTTTCTAATTACTCTCTAGCCTATCTTTAATTTAAAAAATTAAAAAAATTAAAAAAATTGTTTAACTAACCATACAATTAACATTGACGTAGATTTAACAGTTTCTCATTAACCTAAATAAAAAAACAATAATTTTTTAAAATAAATTAAGGCTCGACCATCTTCATAAAAACACATGAAATAATTAGAATGAGTATTTTTAATTGTGTCATCTATTTCACCTATCATATAATCTACTACTCTAACTCATATTTTTCATTTTTGTTCTCTATACCCAAATCAAACAACAATATTTTTTCCACAAATTAAGGCTACCTTCATAACAAACCTGCAATTAATAATTAAACATATATTTTTTTTATTATGGATTGCTTTATAATAAAATTATTTGTTATAAAATTTTAATTATATATTTAACTAGTTTGAAATTATATATTATTTAATGATTTTAATTATGATTTGATTTTAACAAATCTTTACAATAATGATGATGACATTAATGATGAGTACAAATGTAAATGATAGTCCATTCCATAGTTAAATTATTCAAATATTTGTACATATATAT
This sequence comes from Persicaria maculosa, assembly GCA_963922045.1. NCBI lineage: Eukaryota > Viridiplantae > Streptophyta > Magnoliopsida > Caryophyllales > Polygonaceae > Persicaria > Persicaria maculosa. The sequence continues at coordinate 60,789,181 of OY998267.1, forward strand.
ATATATGTATATTAAGAAATTCGGATGCTTATCCCTTTATTAATTTAAAAGATGACATATTTATCTAATTAATTGCTACCTTAATTTTCTAATTACTCTCTAGCCTATCTTTAATTTAAAAAATTTAAAAAATTAAAAAATTAAAAAATTTGTCTAACTTACCATACAATTAACATTGACGTAGATTTAATATTTTCTCATTAACCCAAATAAAAAAACAACCATTTTTTAAAATAAATTAAGGCTCGACCATCCATCTTCATAACAACACATGAAATAATTAGAATTAATATTTTTAATTGTGCCATCTATTTCACTTACCATATAATCTACTCTAGCTCATATTTTTCAATTTTGTTCTCTATACCCAAATCAAACAACAATATTTTTTCCACAAATTAAGGCTACCTTCATAACAAACATGCAATTAATAGTTAAACATGTTTTTTTGTTAAGGATTGATTAATAATAAAATTATTTTTATAAAATTTTAATTATATATTTAATTAGTTTGAATTTTTAATTATATATTATTTAATGATTTTAATCATGATTTGATTTTAACAAATCTTTGCAATAAAGATGATGACATTAATAATGAGTACAAAATGTAAATGATGGTCGATTCCATAGTTAAATTATTCAAATATTTGTACATATATTTTTTCAATTATATGTACAACTATTAGTTTTTTTTACAGTGGGTAAATATTTGGAGTTTTTTACAAAGACTGTAAAACACCTCTATGAATATGTACAACTATTAGTTAAACAGTATAATGAAAATGGTATCATTACTTTTAGTATATGTTATAATTAATAGAATATGAAAGACGAAGGATATTTCAATAATATACTTGGATTTGAAAAAGATATATGCTCAATGTTAAAAATAATATGCTTAGTTAATTGCATGAGTTAATTTTTTTTTTTAAAAAAAAGTTGTAAAAAATATGGGATATCAAACATTTCTTTTTGAAAAATAGGATTAAGTTGAAGAAAATGGGAATAGGAAATATATGAACAGATCGAATACAATATATGAAAGTTTTGAAAAAATATTATAAATTAAATTTTAAAAATAAATTCTATTATAAAATTTGGATAATTTTTTATAAAAATTAAATATTTTTCTATGTATATTATGTTATATTTAAAAATTAGGTTGAGATAACATAAAATTATTATCCTTTACTACATAATTAATAGTTCAAATTTTGTATTATATATATGTAGCGTGCTACATGTATATAAAAACCAATTTTATATCAATACCCGCACAAGGTGTAGATACTAAACTAGTTTTTTAAGATAATACATGATAGTCATACGTTGAAAACGTCACATCGCGACCAAAGACTTACGTCACATCCCCCATAGACTTCTATAATTTCATGTGTTTATATTATTGGTGGGTCCCTCTTTAATTTGATAAATCTAATTTTATTAATTAACATAATCCAACTTTAGATTTTCATATTTTTTTACTTTAATTGATTTACATGATTTTGTTAGCCTGGCAGAATCGGTTAGTTTTATATATTCTACTACTTTTTAAAAAAATAAATACTTAATTTGTAATGTCTGTTACCAAAACTAAATTTTACTAAAAGTAACACTCTTTTCTTAAAACCATTCTCGATTGTTTTTGTAACGGGTCAGATTATGGAATCCGAGTTACGTTTAGAGGGAAGAAGTATCCCTCTGCCAGATCTTAACAATCTAAGTACAAGCTGTTTATTTATTCTCTTTAAGTTATAACCCTGTTTAAGTCTTAAGGATTTAATGATATAATTCAAGAAAAAAAGGGATTTCAAACCCTCAAAACAGTCAAATAATCCAATCATAATCTGTGCTTTCACACGGGAACCTGTCCTAATTCAACCAGTCAAAACTCAAAAGAGACAAAACGAGTTTAAATCAATATAAATATACATTGCTTCTAAATGTCTAACTAAACCCAAACATTTATAAAGTAAAGGTTGACGAAGTCTTCTTAACACTCTCGTCCCGTAAGAAAACCCCATCATAGAAACAATTCAGCAAGCAAAATGAAGCGGGTACCTGAAACTATCCACGAAGTCAGGCCAAGAGACGCATGCGGGCCCTAAAGACCTCGCTGAGGACATATAATACGCCTATACCTAAAATAAAGGATGTTCTAGTGCAGTACGGAATTTAAATCACAAAAGCATCCTGACAGTTTATATATATGCAAAAAGCAATTAAATGGATCCACACAGAATGTCAAGTGGCATATCCCTAATCGCCCAATCTGTGCCCACTCCGGGGTCATACATGTCTGTACCCAACTCCGAGGTAGGACGCTCGATCAGTACCGCAGCCATCATATGTCCGTACCCAACTCCGAGGTAGGATGCTCGGTCACCGCCGCAACCATATCATAATATAAGACTCGACTGGGACCGAAACGATATGAAACTCGAATGCCCCAATGACCCTAGCAACGACTCTAAGGACTTACAGATAACGGATGTTCTATTTTCAAACGCATAAAGAATAGGGATGCTAATTCATAAGTGCAAGTCCTAAGCATGATACTACATGGCATTCTTTTATGCATATGCAACACCTACATGCTATATGACACAACAAGCATGCGGTCATGGTTACTGAATAAGCTCCCGTAGGAAACTTAACTAGAGTCTTCACATCCAATTAGCCAGCAAATAAGTCACTTAGAGAATCATCCATCAGCAAATAAGCCACCAAGAGAATCATCCAATCACACTAGCAAGTAATAAGCAAGGAATAACTCATCAATACATGTTTACGCAACACACAAACAGGTTTCCAAGTCATCACTAGACTGAATAATATTTTATTCAAGTAACCTCACATTCTCATCATAACCATCATTCTCAATTAACCTTGTTCTCATCAAGTATGAAACTTATCTCAAAGTCTTACCAATATCATCACTCAAAACATCTTACTTCAGTTCAAGCTCCGGTTTTCCTTACACATTTGCTTAAGTGATTCATCATCATCATAATATATCATCATATAACATCTCATCATTTTGTATAGCCATTTCCATAAATCAACTCAAGATCCCATGTAACAATCATGTTTTTAACTCATATATTCATATCTCAATTTCATACGATAACTCACATAAGTGCTCAAGTAATTTCATTAATCAAATCATCAAGTCAACTCAAGTAAGTAATAAATTATCAAACCTCAAATAACTCAACGAAACCATAGCTTCTCAACCATCAGAAGAAGTCAACAATTTATCTTATGTGAATTCTCATGTACTAAATCCTCTCAAACACAATCAATGAAGACGCCAACTCATGAATCTCCACAATTAAGTCTACACGCTTAACAAGTTCCCAAAACACTTCTATATAGTTTTAATAATAAAAGTCGATGATACTAACCTTAATCTATCAACTCAATTATAATAAGTGTTAAGTCAGTTGGTTCATCTTACAACGATTATACCATAGTTCACACATCTTATTCATTCAAGATTTCCGCATATATGCTCATCCTCCGAACTTAGCCTATAAATATAATACTATAAGCATATAGCAATCAATGACTCCATGCTCAAGTTACTACTTAAAATATGGTCAAGTTACATGTTGATCAAGTTTACTATTTAACGTCTTTTCCTTACCTTAAAGAGAGCTCAAGGAATATCGTATCTATCGGTTAAGTTATCAAAAGCGGTATAATCCAATATTATCCAACTGATATCAAGTAACCTAACATTTTCAAAATCCCTTTAGCATATTAGCTTCATTGTATAAGATAACTCAAGTCATAACTAATTGACTAGGTGGGTCCATACTCAAAACAACTTAAATGATGCAAACAGTTCATGTACCTAAGTCCATTTCTATAAGGAGAAATTCTAACCCATTTACATTTTACACATCTAGCCATTAGTATCCACATTGCTAACAAAAGACCAATTAATTACGAGTCGGTTTAGCTAGTATTGGTTCACATTCACTTATCAATTATAAGTTAGCTAAAATCATATGCTTATTTAGCCAAAGTGAACATTCAACTTATAGGCCCAACAATCAAACTATCTTGATTTCACATCTTAAACACAACATACATACCTTTAACTCCTATTAAGAACAAGTGATTTCTTATTGAAAACTAAATCATTTAGAACAATTAGAAGTTAAAGTAGCTTATAGTGTAGTAAGCACGTTCTCAAAACATCTTCTATATTTAACGTCGTATATGTCATATATAAGATCGACATGTTATCATCTCAAGCTTGTAAACTTATTTCGTTTAATCTCTTCTTGCCACTCAATCTATAGTTAGAATCAATTAAATTCATTTGATACCGCCCTGACAGAGGGAAAACCCTGTCGTTGATCCGTCAAAGTAAACTCAAACCTATGACTAGTACAGCAATAAGTAAGAGGTCGATCCACAGGGAGATTTGTTGCTCAAGTATGATTTAAATGCTGATTTAGTAACCCAATTGGGGGTGTTTGTGAAAGCAAAGCGAATTAGCAAAAACAGAAGTAAATGGTTGTGATTCAAACAAATGAGAGAAGTAGTTCTACCTACAATTTTCCACTTTATTTGGTTGAAGCGATCATTGTAACTTCTTCTCGTCCTATTAAGTTTCCTATGAATGCCCTTGTCCCGACCTAATATAGTTACTAGTCCAATCAGTCCTAGCAACCCTTATCAATCGAACAGTCCCTAAAGAAGGATTTAACCCAATTGATAGCTTTAAGTTCAGAGATTAGCCAAGGTATTTGCAGTCCCTAAAGAGGGACTAAACAACACATTCAACTTCCTACCTATCCAATTAGTTCAATCAGCCCTAAAGGGATAAGTTTGCTACTTGGGTTAAGGTTCGCAATCAGGAATCTACAAAACCCTAGCAGTTCAATTGATTCTACCAAGTTGATCAGGCGAGATAGAACAAAACAATAATCAATAAGCGCAAAGAAGTTGAAGCATTCAATCAAGGAATTAAGGAACGAGAATTAGAAACTCAAAATCAATCCAAATAAAGCTTCAAATTGCAGGTAGAACCGATGAGTTTAGTTCCTCATTGAAAACATCGCTCAATCTCTAATTTGTCTGATAGAACGTAGAATCAAAATGGAAGTCCTCCAAACTAAATAACTCTCGGCCGTTTAAAAGTCTAAGCCGAACCCAAAAATGAAATAACAAATAACTAGGGTTTCAATAAAGACGTAAAACTCGGTGCTCAGGTGACCAATGCGGCGGTCGCGGCATGGTGCGGCGGCCACTGCACGCGGGCTCTTCCACTCATCGCTGCATCTCTCCTTGCGGCGGCCGCTGCACGCTTGCTGCGGCCGCTGCATCTTTCGCTGCCAGCAGCTAATCCGAGAGCACTCCAATCTCTTTTCTCTTTTTTTCTTCAAGTCTTTCTTCTTTTTCCTCCAAGATCATGCAACCCAATTGCGTTCGAATCTAACTCTGTAAAATACTCACAAATTCGCACAAAATCCGAACTCTTCCAAAATACTCGTCAGATGCACTTTAACTCCAAATCATTAACTAAATGCAACCTAACTAGCCTAAAAATGCCTATAATGCCTATCTAGGATATGCATTATCAAATTCCCCCACACTTAGCCTTTGCTTGTCCTCAAGTAATGATAGAGTGAACATAAATCAATGCATCCCACAGGAAATCCCTTCAAGTCTCAACCTCATCAAGAAGCAACATTATAGCAAGTGTAACCACAAACCAAGCAAACAAACATCATAGCATGTATACAAGTGATCAAAGCTTATAAGTAGAAATCATCCAACCTCACCAGAAATATGTGTTTCACTCATGCTCTCATGTGTTTAGGCTTTAAAATACAACTCTCAACTCAATCCAAAATGCACTAAGCTCATAGACATTGACCTCAATATCACCAAATCTTCACCGAATTGCCATTAATTGCATGACTCAATAAAGAAAAAGAATAAGCAAAATGTGACTTTTTTTTTCTTTTGTTCTTTTTTTTCCTCTTTTTTTTTCTTTTTTTTTTTCTATTTGTTTGTTTTGGTGCTTTCCTTACGCGAGTCACAAACATGGGTGTCATGAATGGCTCCGATCTATCAACACCTCAACTTCCTAAAATGAAGTCCACTTTGAACATCTTTTGACGAGAGTTGCAAACATGGGTGTCATGAATGAACCCGGTTACTGAATGATCAAGCTTCCTTTCTTAGTGGGTAGTTTTCAACACTATTTTGCGCAAATCATACACATGGGTGTCATGCATAGACCCGGTTACTAAGTGTATCAACCATTGCCACTTTATTTCCTAAGTATGCACAAACTAGAAAAAAAGACTCAAGATATAAACATACTCCGCAAGCAACAACTATGTTATACTGAAGTCAATGCCAAGAGGTAGCAACACAAGGAGAGTAAATCACACAATTGAGCAAAAGAACTATAAACGATTCCAAATAAGGCTAACATTCTCACAAGGGTCATGTTCATAGGATTTCAATCATACTTTAGCTCAATCATACATGCTCAATTATATTTGCAAGCTCATGCTTCATATAAAATAAAGAATATAGACAAGGCCAAAACATCCAGAATTCTATGGGATTTATATGATCATGCTGAAATTTAAATTAGAGGACAAACTAAGCCAGATGGTTATTTGAATAACACATATGGATGCAATGCATGAATTTTTTTTTTTAATTTTTTTTAAGAAAGGCAGAAAAAAAACAAACGAGGTCAGAAAAAATTGATGCAGCGGCCTCTGGCAGATGGCGGCGGCCACCGCTTCTGTTGGTTGCTGCAGCTGAAATACGGCGGCCGCTGCCTGTTTGCGGCGGCCGCTGCATCTGGTGGTAGCTGCACTCTACAGCTCTGTTCGTCATTGCCATTCCACTTTTTTTTTCTGTTATGTTAGTGATCAAATCGAAAATAAATAAATACAAAATAAAATAAAAACTAACTAAATAAATCTAAACGAAAAAGAACGTAAACTCACGTCGGGTTGCCTCCCGAGAAGCGCCTTTGTTTTACGTCGTTGGCTCGACGCAATGGCCCTTGATTGGCCTAGGTTCTTCCACCAGGGTCACCTATACTAGTCATCTCATTGACAAGTGCGGGTACCCTCGGAAGATGCAACTTTCTGTCCAAGCATTCATCCAGCACCATTAGCTCTTCTCTTTGAGCTAATCCTGGGGGTTGTCCTGAAATTGCAAAAGCTTCCACACCATTTGAAATAAGTTTCTCATAAGGTGAAAGTATAGGCTTACGCGGATAAACATAATTTTCAACACCTGACTTGAGTTCTTGTTTTCCTAAAGAATGCAATTTGTTAGGGGGCTCAACTTTTAAGTAACTGTTTTCCTTAGGAGTCTCTAACAAATCACGAAAATCATTGTTGCAATCAATGTTGCTAGCAACAGGCATATCCAAAGAATTGTTAGGAGAAAGTTTAACATGATTAAAAAGAGAGAACTCTATCTTTCTTCCATCAAACTCCATAGTCAATAAACCCTCACAACAATCAATTTTCGTTTTTGCAGTTTTCAGGAATGGTCTTCCTAGTATGATGGGTGTTTCTGGGGCTCCTTGCTCCATATCTAAAACAAAGAAATCAACAGGGAAAAACAAATCATCAACTATAACCAAAACATCTTCAACAACGCCTCTTGGCTTGATCTGTGATCGATCAGCAAGTTGCACTGTAACCCCAGTCTCAGTCAGAGCACCCAAACCCAAAGATATGTACAAGTTGTAGGACATAACATTAATTGAGGCTCCTAGATCTAACATGGCTTGTTTGAATCTAGTATTCCCAATTGCACATGGAACTGTAAACATACCTGGGTCTCCACACTTTTCAGGCAATTTCCTTTGCACCACAGTAGAGACATTTTTATTTAAGCTCACCTTTTCCTTCTTTTTCAATCTTTGCTTCTTCTTTATGGTGCACAATTCCTTCAAGAATTTAGCATATCTAGGAATGCACTTAATCAAGTTGAGTAAAGAAATGTTTACCTCGCACTTGTTGAATGTCTCAAAGATCTCCTTATCGTTCTCATACCTTCGTGTATCCTTCAGAGCTTCGGGAAAAGGTGGGATAGGCTTCGAAGTCTCCAAAGGTAATGAAGAAGAAGGAGGAGGAGGAGAAGAAGAAGGTAAAGAAGGAGGGACAAAGGGTGTGCCTGGCGGTGGGGTTCCGGCTGGGGCCGCTGTTGCGGGCGCAGCATTGTGCTGCGGCCGCTGCTCCCTTGGTTTATCGTGGCCGCTGCATGGTTGCGGCGGCCGCCGCACCATGCAGCTGCCATCCTCCTCATTATGACTTCTATCTCTTCGTCCAAGATTTCCTCGTCGCCTTTTGGTGGTGTGGCAATCAGTTCCTTGCCACTCCTAAGCGTTATTGCACTGGCATTCTCCATGGGATTCGCAATCGTTTGCGATGGGAGCTTCCCTGAGTCATTTGCCTCTTTTGCACTTAGCAATTGAATGATTTGACTCATTTGATTTTCCAAGTTCTTACATCGTTCACCTTGGTCCAAGACTGCCTGTGCAAGGTTCTTAGTGCACATCTCTAAGTTCTTTGTGCGTTCATCCTGGTTCATTACGAATTGTGTGAGGGCTTGTAGTGGATTTCCATCAGATGCACTTGCCTGAGGTTGTCCTCCCTGACAAAGGTCAAACTGTCGTTGTGGCCTTACTTGAGGTCCTCCTTGCCGATTGAAAGGTTCTTTGTAGTTCCCATAACCAGAGCCCTGCTGATAGCCTCCATTGTAGTTATTTTTGTTGAAGTACCCAGGATTACCAAAGTTGCCTTGCCTAGGCCTTTGTGGAGCAAAATTCTCAATTGCATTCAACTCAACATTAGGTTCTTGCAAAGTTGAGCACATATCCATAGGATGGAATGGATCGTTGTAGGATTCACACGTATTCAACTGCTGAGGTGCTCTGTCAACTACTAGCTTCTTGATCATCTCTTTCATCTCTGCCATATCAGTCTGTAATGCAGCCACTGGGGCATCAATAGCAAGTACACCTCTAGCACGAGTGCTCTTGTTGAACTACCTAGAGCCCTCAGAGAGCTCCTTGAACACCTCTCAAGCTGCCGCTGGTGTCTTATTCAGCATGTTTCCCCCACAACAAGAATTCACCGTTCTGTGCTCCTCATCAGTAAGCCCATTAAATAAGAATAGAACCAGATCCTTCTGAGGGAAGCCATGACATGGGCAGCTAGCGCAGAGTTTCTTAAAGCGTTCAAAATACTCATAAATAGACTCCGTTGCCTGCTGCTCAATGCTGCTAATCGCCCTTTTCAAGGCGTTACGCTTAGTTGCAGGAAAGTACCTCTCTAGAAAGGTTCTCTTCATTTCAGCCCAAGTAGATATACTCCCAGGTGGTAGATAAAAGAACCACTCATTTGCATCATCCTTTAGAGAGAAAGGAAAGGCCCTAAGCTTGATTTGTTCTTCAGTGACATTCTCAAGTTTCATTCCAACCACCACAGTATGAAATTATGATAAATGCTTGTGGGGATCTTCCCCACTCAACCCATGGAACTTGGGTAATAGATGAATTACCCCAGATTTCAGCTCAAAATTCACTCCTTCCCCAAGTGCAGGGAATTGGATTGCCAAGGGTTGTTGTGCCAAGTCAGGAGCAGTAAGCTCCCTCAGAGTAAGATTTGCGTTGTAAGCCATCTCTGTAGTGCTTTCTCCCTGATTAGAAGAAGATTCGTGAAAGCAATCACGAGTTTCTCGCCGTAAGGCAGAAAGGGACTTTTCAATCTCTGAATAAAAAAATAGCAAAGATGGATTAGTAGCACGGGTATGGACCATATAAGATGGTCCACACCAAAAATCAACACCAAAACACACAAGAATCAATGAAAATCCCCGGCAACGGCGCCAAATTTGACGGGGGGAAATCCTTGTCGTTGATCCGTCAAAGTAAACTCAAACCTATGACTAGTACAGCAATAAGTAAGAGGTCGATCCACAGGGAGATTTATTGGTCAAGTATGATTTAAATGCTGATTTAGTAACCAAATTGGGGGTGTTTGTGAAAGCAAAGCGAATTAGCAAAAACAGAAGTAAATGGTTGTGATTCAAACAAATGAGAGAAGTAGTTCTACCTACAATTTTCCACTTTATTTGGTTGGAGCGATCATTGTAACTTCTTCTCGTCCTATTATGTTTCCTATGAATGCCCATGTCCCGACCTAATATAGTTACTAGTCCTATAAGTTTTAGCAACCCTTATCAATCGAACAGTCCCTAAAGAAGGATTTAACCCAATTGATAGCTTTAAGTGCAGAGATTAGCCAAGGTATTGGCAGTCCCTAAAGAGGGATTTAACAACACATTCAACTTCCTACCTATCCAATTAGTTCAATCAGCCCTAAAGGGATAAGTTTGCTACTTGGGTTAAGGTTCGCAATCAGGAATCTACAAAACCCTAGCAGTTCAATTGATTCTACCAAGTTGATCAGGCGAGATAGAACAAAACAATAATCAATAAGCGCAAAGAAGTTGAAGCATTCAATCAAGGAATTAAGCAACGAGAATTAGAAACTCACAATCAATCCAAATAAAGCTTCAAATTGTAGGTAGAACCGATGAGTTTAGTTCCTCATTGAAAACATCGCTCAATCTCTAATTTGTCTGATAGAACGTAGAATCAAAATGGAAGTCCTCCAAACAAAACAACTCTCGGCCCTTTAAAAGTCTAAGCCGAACCCAAAAATGAAATAACAAATAACTAGGGTTTCAATAAAGACGTAAAACTCGACGCTCAGGTGACCAATGTGGCGGCCGCGGCATGGTGCGGCGGCCGCTGCACGCGGGCTCTTTCACTCATCACTGCATCTCTCGCTGCCAGCAACTAATCCGAGAGCACTCCAATCTCTTTTCTCTTTTTTTCTTCAAGTCTTTCTTCTTTTTCCTCCAAGATCATGCATCCCAATTGCATTCGAATCTAACTCTGTAAAAATACTTACAAATTCGCACAAAATCCGAACTCTTCCAAAATACTCGTCAGATGCACTTTAACTCCAAATTATTAACTAAATGCAACCTAACTAGCCTAAAAATGCATATAATGCCTATCTAGGATATGCATTATCACGCCCCAAGCTAACCAATTATAATTTCTTTTTGCAAATCAAAGAGCCATAGTCGAAACCAATAGTCACGATTCGTTGGGCTAGCCCATAAAACACATGCCAAGTAATTAAAATCAATTCCCTCAAACCAAATCAATTTAGTCAAATAGAAATAAGGGATAAGAACTCGATTTCACCAACCAGTGTTCTAAAAGGCGCTAGGCGACTGCTAGGCGGTGGGTGTCCGCCTAGCGCCTAGGCGGTTAGGCGGGCATCTAGGTGGTGCCTAGGCGGACTTAGACTAAACTTGATTATTTCCTTATATTTCAATGGATAGAATATGTCAATAATTTATATAATGTAGTAATATCTATAATATCACTCATAAACCTAAATTTGGTGTGCTTAAATAACACTAAAGTCAATAAATGTAAAAGCGCTCGTCTGGCTGATAACTTTAAACCTCCTAAAATCCAAAACCATAGGCTTGAATCAAAAGTAAATGCATCCCGACTTTGGAGATAAAAATACTATAAGTTGACTAATCACTCCTAGAAACTAAATCTAAATAATCACCCATCTAGGCGGGGCTAGGCGGGATTAGACAGGGACTATACGGCACCTAGGCGGGATTAGGCGGCGCTTAGGCGGAAATCTGCCTAGAGGCCGCCTAGGTGTAAAAATTCCTAGGTGCGATTTTTAGAATAGTGCCACCAACTAATCTAAACATTTTATATCCATAAATCAGTTTAGTGAGAGTCCCAAGGCCCAAGGATTTACCCAAGGTTCAAACGAGAGGAGGGCTGAGGGATGGAAGTGAAGTGCGGAATAGGCAGATAAACAATAAACAAATACTCTAGAAGGGGGGGGGGGATGAATAGAGTATGGCAACTGTTCGCAACATAAAAAACCGTAAGACCTTACCAACAGAGATAAGACCTTATCTGAAACACAGAAATGAGTTAAGGCAAGAATATTGAATAATAAGCAAGGCAAAGGATAGAAAATAAAGAACACGCGAATTATTAACGAGGTTCGGCTCAACTTGCCTACGTCCCCGCCTAGGGTTATCCAACCCGTAGGATTCAACACAACTTCATTTCACTTCTTTCTATGAGTTCTAGATACAACTTTTAGAAGACCTTCCCTCTTCTAAACTAACTTCCTATCTAGCAACCCAAACACACCAGTGAAATAAAGTTCTATGGATACCGAAGTACCCTATACATTTGGGTAAAGAACCCTTAGTATAATCCTAATGAATTGTACTATAAAGCTCAAAAGAAACCTCACACACTCAAACAAATAAAACGCTCAAGCAAGGGAGAGATGTGAGATCTATTGTTGCAGGAGACGAGATTACAAAAGATGATTTGCGCTGTGTAGGACTTTTTTGAACTGTAATCTTCTTCTTCTCCTTATAAAGACCAGCCCGTCCGAGTTGATAGAATTCGAATGTTTGAATAGACTTCAATGTTTGTTGAATGACGTTGCACAAAATCTGCTAGGAGATGTAAAGACCAAATATATTTTTATATTATATGATTATTATTTTATTTAAATTACTTGAAAATACGATTATTTTATTCGTAAAAATGGAAGAAAACTCGTCCTCGAGCACAAGGTCGATTTTATGAATTCGTCCGACATCATTTTAAAATCTGGGTTTTGACGGGATTGAATTCCGCTTTTGAGTATTCGAGAATTATTAAAATTTATTTTATTATCCGAAATGATTTAGATTTCAATTTAAATTCTTAGCGTCGGGATTTCGTTTTATGAGCGGAATCGGGAATTTAGTGTCAGAAATTAAAAAACTGTAAGGCGAGTGGGGACCATTCTATTTTACCTCATTTTATTTATTTATTTATATATTTATTCTCTCTCTCTCTCTCTATCTCTCTCTCTCTCCCTTCCTGCCTTCACTCACCTCTGCACACACACACCCCTCCCTCCTCACGGCACACCACACTCCCCTCTGCACTCACAACCCTCTCCCCTGTATCCACACACAAGCCCTATATATATACAAACACCCTCATTTCGCCCTCACACACCCTCATTCCACCACCACCAGATTCTCTCTCTCCCTCATCCTCTCTCTTCTGTCAAATTCCAGGAGGAAACCCACAGAAACCATCCCATTGCCGTAGCCATTCCATCACCATGATATCCCCTTTCTTCCTCCATTCTTCTCATTTTCGTTCAAGCTTCCCTCCATTAGTTAGCCGGCGTTGCAGTCTCCCCTTTCCGGCGTCCAGAAGGAGCTCAGAAGGTCATCGAAACCTCCAGCGCCGCCAAGGAACCCTCCCCTATTACGGTTGCAGCGGTAACCTTCTCAAGCTCTCTTCTCTTCTCTTGAACCTCAAAAATGGATCTTTTACTCGTTCGTCTTCCTCCCTAGGCAAGGAGGAGCCTCTTCCGGCCATGAGGGCACCATCGACGGGTCACACACCCTCCCTTGTTTCCGTTTTTGCCTCGATAAGTGATTGCGCTTGGTTTTTGACTTGACTGAGTGTAAAGCTTGTCCCTAATCCTCACATACCCCTTCCAGGTGCAGCGCAGCCTCCCTCGCGCCGTCTTTGAAGCCCAGCTCCGCTCGAGCGCTCTCTCCGGCATGGACCAACCCCCTCGGTAATCCTCTCCCTTCTCCCTTCTTTCTTGCCTTCGATTCTTCCTTATGTAGTAGATAGGGTCGGAATACCACCTTGAACCTCTGGGAAAAAGATCGGGTCGAACGACGCTCCCTAGCCGGAGTTCTTCTCCTCCCTTCCCCCGTCCATCTCCCCGCTGCTCTGTTTGGCCAGAGGTTGAAGACGAAGGAGGCTTGGCCTTGGGCCTGTTTTCTTGGGTCTGGGCCGGGTTTTCAATGGAAACGGGTTATATTGTTTTATGCAAACCCGGATCCCCTTTTCCCTTGCTTTAGCCCACAAACCCGGATCCCCTTTTCCCTTGCCTCAGCCCACAAAATATCCGGATCCCCACTTGTTCTGCTTCTATTTCGGGTTTGGGTTCTGGGTTGCAATGTTGGGTGATGGTTTGGGCCGGCTGGTTTGGGATATTGCTTTGTTGCTCTTTTAAGAGTATATATGATATATATTATACGGTAACATTATTTTATTTATTATTATTATTATTATTGTTATTATTATTATTATTATTATTATTACTATTATTATAATAAATCTGATTTTTTTTATGAAAATAAAGTTCGGAAGTATTATATTATAAAATGATTTGTATAAGTGCCTTTGTGATGAATTGAAAATGTTTTAGTTGAGAAACTTGAAAGGATTTATTTATAAATTTGGAGGTGTGTTATTTTAGTTATTTATATATTATAAGTAATTATTTAAAAAGGAGTTTCTATGTTTTGGAAAATCTTTTGACAAGTTTGTTGGAAAACAAGATGTCGGAAATTCTCTAATAAAAACTTTGACCGAGTTTGACCAAGATTTGTATATTTCGGATATTTTCTTGGAATTCCGTTACTTCCTCTGAGAATGTATTGTGAAGAGGTTTCTATGTGATAAATAGTAGAATAGGATCTTATGGCGCTTTTATCGCTTATATATTAGGTGATTGTTGATATTGCTTGGATTTTGCTTCTACCGTGTCTCTTTGTTATTCGACTTATTCAGGTAAGTTCCTTTATGGGCTTACTTAGATTCGAAAGAGAATACCTGCTTGTGAATATATGACATACTAGGTGTTGCATAAGCATTAAAGCATGCCATGTAGTATCATGCTAGGTTGCACTTATGAATGAGCATCCGGTTACTTTGTGTGATTGAGAATAGAACGACCGTTATCTGTGAGTTTTATAGTCTTTGCTAGGGTCATAGGGTAGCCCAGCTTCATAGGGTGACCTGAGTCCGTTATCGATATATGGGCATGATGATAGCCCAGCACCATCGGGCATGTGCATGATATATGATATGATGATGAGATATGATATGCTATGATGAGATATGATATGTTATAGCATCGAACTGGCCAGTCTCTGCACTAATGAAAAGGAGTGCAGAGGTAGGAGAGGGATATGCCACTTGGCATTCTTTGGGCGCCTTTACAGTTCTCTTCCGCATAATGTAATTTAGGAGCATGTTAGTGTGGTTTAATTTCCGCCTCGCATCGAAGCATCTTTATTATAGCGTATGTGTATGTTTGCTTGCGGGATAGGGTACGTTGGGGTCTCGGTCTGATCCCGCTAGAACCACTTGTTTTTAGGTATGATTGCTCTCTGTCTCTATGGCGTGGGAAAATCCCCCCGGGCGCTTGCAAAGAACCTACCTAACCCCGCTAATTTGGCTATACGATTTCAGAATTTGTGATCTGGTTTTGACCCGGCCTCGCAGTGGCAAGTTGTACTTTACTTCTGCTTTCACTAGTTTTACAAATGAATTTACGCAATATAGTCCTAGGACAGCTTGAAGATTACACGTGGCTCTTCGACTATTTTGGGGTTCGAAATCCCCACTTTAAAATACTAATCGTTGAGCTTTGAAACCTCGACCCGTACTCGAATTGTAAGATCCGAATGAAGATATCCAACCTTCGAAACGTAACCCGGGTATCTATATCCGGGCCGTTACAAAGTTGGCATCAGAGCCAGGTTTTGCAATTTGGGTACCAAAGGGTCGAGTGTATGTTTTGACAAACCGCCCATGAATTTCAAAAGATTTGAAAGAGTTTTCAAGGGGCAAAATGAACTTAATATGTCTAACTCAAATGAACCTAATATGAAATTGGCCTTAAAATTGAGTAAAATCAAGCAATGGGGATCGAGTGGGTAGAATGGCGCTAAACCATCCCTATTGGATGTAGATGGGGAACGGGTAGGAAAAATATAGCTCACTCTTTACATATGGGCTTGGAAGACTCCAAGGAATTGCATCGCGGCGGTTGGAGTGGCGAGTTAGGTAAAGGCCGCGAGGTACTTGCCCCTCCGGTCAGTCACTCCTCAAAGAGCGACCATAGATAGCTTGGCGTGTTGTGTGTATATCAATTGGGCCTGAGGGCGATCTCCCTCGAAGGAGATCATTATAATCGTACTTGAGTGCTTCTGTGCTGAATGATAACTCTGAATATGCAGCAGTATGGTCGATACGCGATGTGGGACAGTCGGGCATGGGGGCCCAGCACGTAGGGGCAGAGGACGACCTCGTCGAGTCGTGGCCGACAGGGCAGATGATGACGCTCATGATCTCGGGGGTGCGGAGATTCCAGCTCTCCTGCCAGAGGAGATACTGAGACAGATGGATAGGACGACATTGATCGAGATGCTGCGAGGGATGGTCGGAGATCCTCCACCGGATACACCTGGTAAACATATTCCCGTTGAGCAGCCAGTTGAGCCAGTTATAGAGATCCCCATTGGACAACCAGTCGCATCAGCCCCCGTCGATGTGCGCCATGAGAAGCACATCGACTAGGTTCGATCTTTAGCACTCTGCAGCCCACCACACTTCTTGGGAGAGGACGGAGTGGACATCGAGGCATGGCTGAGACAGATCGATAGCATATTTGACTTCATCGGCGCTCCTACTTTCGAGCGTCAGAGGTTGGCCACAGGACTTCTGCGAGAGGATGCCTTCCTTCGCTGGACCGTTTGTAAGACGGGCCAGGCAGAGTGGAGCTATGAGGAGTTTCGAGCACTGATGCTTCGGGAGTATTGTCCGCCAGGGACACAGACGCCCAGAGAGTTCACCTTCATGCGCGCTGCTTACGACCCATGCCGCTCTGTATCGGAGGTCATTCGTTAGTTCAAGAGGGAGTTGATCTACTACGCTCACCTCTGCCCCACTGACGAGAGTCGTATCCGCTTACTATCTATGAGACTGCCGCCAGAGATTCTTCTACACGCATCTAGTTTGGGAGCTGTTCCGTTTGACTGCTTTCTGGAGGTCGTGATGATGTATGAGCAGCAAAGGATCCTGACTACCACTGTGTATGCCCCATCTCGCCCCGAGGCGAAGAGGCCGAGGTCCGCTGACACGAGATGGGATGTGAGTTCCCGAGGAGCCTTCCGCAGAGGATTCAGAGGAGAGATGCCGAGAGTTATGCCACCTCCAGCACCACCAGTGGATCGTCGAGGTGTTAGCGTCCGGAGCATCACGTTCTATGGTGGTTTTGAGCCCGGTCACTACCAGAGAGATTGCCCAGATAGATCTACCAGATGTTACACTTGTGGAGGTATGGGACACAGAGCTGCTCATTGCCCTCAGGGTGGTAGGACCCCACTGGCTAAACCCGCACCGAGACTTCCAACCGCTCCTCATCCCCCGCTTTTGACTTATTCCCAGAGGCAGGGGAGAGGCAACACAGCTGTTAGAGGTCGACCCGGAGGACGTGGCACAGGTTCAGCTAGAGGGGGTTGTGGGCCATCTGGGCCCGGGACGGGCAGAGGATCGTCTTCCGCAGGACCATCTGGGTCAGGTTATGGGAGAGGACAGACATCTGGAGCTTCTGGTTCTACCTTTCCCCCACCGCCCCGCGTTTTCTAGATGAGAGTTGAGGATCGATCCACTCCGAGTACCTCAGGTACTATATTTCTCTGAGATGAGTGCTTGAGTATTCTTTTTGACATGAGTGCCACACACTGCTTCATAGTAGAGTCATGCCTCTCTAGACTGAGCCTGAGCAGCACGAGAGGTCCGCCCCTGACTGTGGGTATGCTGGATGAGGCTAGGATTATGATGAGTCGTGAGATCCTAGGTTGCCCCATCCGTATAGGAGAGCGAGAGTGGCCCGCCGATCTGATCGTGATGACCTTGATGACCCACGACTTGATTCTTGGCATGGATTTCATCGACCACTATGGGGCGATCATCGACTTGCGGACGAGGACCGTGTCGATTCTAGCAGAGGAAGGCATCGAGCACCAGGTTTGGGGTTGTGACCCCAAGAGGAATGGGGCACTGATTAGTGCAGTTCGAGCAGCGAGACTTCTTCACAAGTACTGTAGGGGATATTGGTGTTATGCTTTGGAGGTGGACCGAGGCCGACCCACCATGTTTGAGGTACCCGTCGTTCGAGACTTCACTAATGTCTTCCCCGATGAGTTACCCGGATTACCCCCGCAAAGAGAGGTCGACTTTGCCATCGAGTTGGAGCCGGGCGCTGGGCCCATTTCCCGAGTACCCTAGAGGATGGCACCCACAGAGATGGCCGAGCTTAAGGCTCAGCTTGAGGAGTTAGTCGAGAAGGGTTACATTCGTCCGAGTGCATTGCCATGGGGAGCTCCGGTGCTGTTCGTCAAGAAGAAGGATGGTTCGTTGAGGTTATGCATCGATTACTGCAAGCTGAACCGGGCGACGGTGAAGAATCGTTACCCGCTTCCGAGGATTGACGACCTGATGGACCAGCTTTAGGGTGAAGTGTCCTTTTCAAAGATCGACTTGAGATCGGGGTATCATCAGCTCAGAGTGCGATCAGAGGACATCCAGAAGACCGTCTTTAGGATGCGGTATGGGCACTATAAGTGTGTGGTCATGCCTTTCGGGGTGACAAACGCGCCAGCAGCCTTCATGGAGCTTATGAACAAGGTGTTCATGGACTATCTAGACAGATTTGTTGTGGTATTCATCGATGACATCCTAGTATACTCGCGGATCCACGAGGAGCATGAGCAGCATCTGAGGATTATTTTAGAGACGTTGAGGAGGAATCAGCTGTTTGGCAAGTACAGCAAGTGCGAGTTTTGGATTCCTGAGGTGACCTTCTTAGGTCATGTGATCTCAGCAGCTGGAGTCGTCGTGGATCCGGCGAAGATTGACGCTATCGTTGCTTGGGAGGTGCCCAAGAACATTCGAGACATCCGTTCCTTCCTAGAATTGGCCAGCTACTACCGCCGCTTTGTTCAGCACTTCTCGAGGATCGCTCGACCGATGATACAGCTGACCCGGAAGGACGTCCCTTTTATTTGGAGTGAGGAGTGCCAAGCCAGTTTTGAGCTTCTCAAGGGGAAGCTGATGACCACACCAGTATTAGCTCTACATGATGGGACCGAGGACTTCGTGATCTATACAGATGCTTCGCGAGCTGGTTTGGGTTGTGTTCTACATCAGAGGGACCGGGTTATAGCTTATGCTTCACGCCAGTTGAAGCCTAGAGAGGAGACTTACCCCACACAAGATCTTGAGCTGGCAGCTGTAGTGCATGCTCTAAAGATCTGGAGAAACTACCTGTATGGTACTTCATGCAATGTCATGACGGATCACAAGAGCTTGAAGTACGTCTTCACCCATAAGGAGCTCAACATGAGACAGAGACGCTGATTAGAGCTCCTGAAGGATTATGATTTGGAGATCATATATCATCCCAGGAAGGCCAATGTGGTGGCCGATGTGCTCAGTCGGAAGAGTCATCAAGAGGCGGCCGTGGCCAGATTCACAGCGCAGAGTAGATTGCAGGCAGAGTTGATGTCTTGTGGCATAGAGGTATGGATTCAGCGAGAGAGGGGTCAGCTATCCTTCCTCGAGATTCACTCAGAGCTGATAGATGAGATTCGTAGAGGTTAGGCGGATTGCCCTGAGGTGGCAGCACTGAGAGAGCGGATGGCACAGGGATGAGCTGGAGAGCTTGCTGAGAGAGCCGATGGATTGCTGACTTTCCAGAGCAGAGTGGTAGTACCCTCTACGTTAGATCTGAAGGCAGAGGATTATGCATGAGGCCCATACCACCCCTTATTTGGTCCATCCAGGGACGAATAAGATGTACCAGGACTTGAGGAGATCCTACTAGTGGCAGAGGATGCGAGCCGATATTACAGATTTCGTCGCCAGATGTCAGATTTGTCAGCAGGTCAGGATTGAGCATCAGAGGCCACGTGGCTTGCTCAGATCACTTCCGGTCCCCGACTGGAAGTGGACGGACATCTTCATGGATTTCGTCATTGGATTGAGGAGAGATGTCAAAGGGTTTGATGCTATTTGGGTCGTGGTCGACAGACTGACCAAGTCGGCCTATTTCATTTCCATCCAGGAGACATGGCCGGTTTCGAGACTAGCAGACGAGTTCATCCGACATATTGTGAGACTCCACGGGGTTCCCGAGAGGATAGTTTCCGACAGAGATGGTCGTTTCACGTCGAGGTTCTGGCAACAGGTTCATGATGCTTTGGGGACTCGTTTGCATTTCAGCACTTCTTATCATCCGCAGAAGGAAGGACAGAGTGAGCGGATGATCTAGACTTTGGAGGATATTTTGAGATCATGCGTGTTAGAGTGGGGCGACCGTTGGGTCAGATTCTTACCACTGGTTGAGTTCTCGTACAACAACAGCTAACATTCGTCGATCGAGATGGCACCATATGCGGCATTGTATGGGAGGCGTTGCAAGTCGCCAGTGTGTTGGGATGAGCCCGCGGACACCACAGCTTCGTTGTCAGAGATAGTTAGAGAGACAGTCGACTAGGTCGGGTGCATACGGGAGCATATGAAGGTCGCTCAGGACCGACAGAAGAAGTATGCAGATCGCAGGCGGAGAGAGATCGAGTTTGAGGTTGGATCGCATGTATGGCTTAGAGTGTCGCCGACCAGAGAAGTTCACCGTTTTGGCATCAAGGGCAAGCTGAGCCCTAGGTTTGTGGGACCATTTGAGATTCTCGAGAGGGTCGGCGAGGTCGCGTACCGTCTAGCCCTACCCCCATCGTTAGCCGGAGTGCACGATGTGTTTCATGTGTCCCAGCTTCGGCGATATGTTCCAGACCTGAGCCATATCCTTAACCATTCCGATCTCCGAATAGAGCCTGATCACACCTATGTAGAGAGACCAGTTACGGTGCTTGACCGTCGAGTCAAGAAGTTAAGGACTAAGGAGGTTCCTCTTCTTCTGGTCCAGTGGTCTAGGAGGAGTCCCGAGGAGGCGACTTGGGAGATGGAGGATAGCCTCCGGTCGAGTTATGGGAGTGTCGTAGACGAGCTCTTAGCGTCTTATGTTGAGCCGAGTGTTGACCTATCCTTGACCTCGCGAGCTAGTGATGAGCCTTAGTAGTCTTTTATTTTGGGAATGGGCATCTCTGTGATTGTGTTCTTATGATTGCTTTCTCTGTGCAGATTTTATGTTGAGATGATGTGGCTAGAGATCGGTTCTCATGGCTTGCTTGTTGATGTGCTTGATGTGATGTCCGTTGGGACTTGTGATGCTTTTGTAGGATGTCGAGATACTTTATGACAACGGCACACCACCGTCGAGTGCCCCCATGCCGAGATTCCTTTAAGCGTCGAGTGAGGTTCCTTTCAGCGAACCAAGATTGCATTGAATGTGGATCACAACGGCACACCACCGTCGAGTGCCCCCATGCCGAACAAGTACACCTAGCGGAGACTCACCAGGAGACGCGCTACATGAGGGGTCCCAATCGCCAATATTGGGGAGACCAAAGGTTCCATCAACCACAAAGGAACCAGGTTAACCCTAGGGACCCTCCGCCTTATAGAGCTCTTGGGCACCCGGAGAGAGACCAAAAGAAGGATGATCTTCAACATGTGCTAGATGAGATACGGAGGAATCAAGCTAAGAATGATCAATCCAACAATGCCATCCATTCTCAACTCAATCACCTTACCACAAGGATTAGGGAGATGGATATATGGAAAAAGAACTTAGAGACCCAATTGGGTCAGTTGGCGGCACAAATCCCTAGACCGTCCGGAACACTCCTTGGACAACCCACTACAAATCCTAAAGGGAAATCCGAGACGGGCCATGTCGTAGCCATGCAATTAAGGAGTGGCACCAAAGTACATAAGCCACGAATGGAAACGGAGGAGAAAGCAACAGACCCAGTCGACGTCGATAGACCAGTCGATGTCGACCCAGAGGTCGATATCGACCACCATGTCGACCCCCTGGTCGACGTCGATGACACTTCAGAGACTGAGAAATCACAACAGAGGTCGACATCGACCCTACCAGTCGATATCGACCCAACTCCAGTCGACATCGATGTTCAGCAGGCCCCTCCGACCACCGTTTTGGCCCCTCCACCAAAGAAGACGTTGCCATTCCCTTCCAAAGCATTGGAGGATCCCACCAAAGGTAAGTTTAGACGCTTTGTAAAAATACTTCAAGGTCTTAACGTTACTATCCCTCTTACAGAAGCCCTAAGCGAGATGCCTGCCTATGTGCGATTCCTGAAAGACATCCTGAGCAAGAAGAGATCCATGGCAGAGATCGCAGAGGAGTGCTCAAAGATGGACTTCCCGGAGAAGAAGAGTGATCCAGGGAAATTTGCAATCACCGTGGGACTTGGAGAACATCGCTATAAAGCCCTATGTGACCTAGGGGCAAGTGTAAGTCTCATGCCTCTTTCTATTTGGCAAAAGGTAAACATTGGTGCCCTTGAACCTGTGGACATGAAACTTTATATGGCTGACAACTCATTCGTCAAGCCCACAGGTATAGTTGATGATGTTCCAGTAAAGGTAGATAAGTTCTTTGTGCCTACTGATTTCATTGTATTGCAGATGCCTGAAGATCCTGTAGTGCCTATTATCCTTGGTAGGCCTTTCTTAGCTACTGCTGATGCCAATATCAATGTACGTCGAGGATCCTGTAGTGCCTATTTTCTTTCAACCCGACCATGAGCGAAACAAAGCACCTGGAGCAAGTAGTCATCTCGCCGGCTAAGGAAAAGCTTAGAAATTTTTTGTTAGCAAGGACGGAAACAACAAGCAGGGTCGACATCGACTGGAACCAGTCGATATCGACTAAAAACATCGAAATCGACCCTCATTGGTCGAAATCAAGTATGCCAGATTGTTGCCAGGAGCTTAAGTATGGGGTCACAGATGTCGATATCGACCCCCACATATTTATATCGACCAAAGAACTCGACATCGACCCTCCTTGGTCGAAATCGACTACCCCTCAGCCCGAAGATTTCTGTTCTGGGTCCAAACTGGTAAGCCCAGGTATGACTCCTAACCCTCCTCTGTCCCTTATTAATAAATCAATCAAGCCCATTATTGATAATTCCACTAAAGAGAGGGTCAAAGCTCCTTGGTTTGCCTATATTGCTAAAGTTAGGTCAAGAAAGGGAAGAAAAACGCCCAAAGAAGAACCTAACATCAAAGAAGCCTTGTTCGCCGAACTTAGCTACTACCAAAAGGACCTAGATGACCCAGGAGAATGCTCAAGCTCGAAGGGTCCCTACAAAAAAAGGTCGTGAAGAATCGACGGAGAAGTCGGCCTAGCGACTCAAAAATCTAGAGCATGTACATAAAACCTTTAAATTTTGCATAGATGGTTTTTAGGATTTAACTTTTGGCTTTTTGAAACTTTTAAAATTGAGATAATTCGTGCTTTATCTATATTTTTAACAAAGATTTCAGGTTATCAAGCAAAAGAAACGACGAAGAAGAAAAGAAGCTTCTGCAGAGGCAGTGAAAATCGACAAGGCCAGTCGAAATCGACCCCCCCAGGGTCAAGCCACCTCCTGGAGTCGACATCGAGGACTCAGGAGCAGAAAAGAAGAGGTTGATATCGACCGTTATACTCGATATCGACCCCAATCAGGCAGCCCTTGTTTTTATTTTCTTACTCGACTTTGACAGATGCAGTCGACATCGACCACTGACCTAGATATCGACTTCTGGCATTAAGCTAACCTGAAATCAACCTAAATCCGCAGGTTGCGCTGTGAGTTTCTCTCTACCCTTGTTCTTCTTTCTAATACAGTGAGGACACTGTATATTTTAAGTATGGGGTGGGGGAAAAACATGTCTTATGGTCATAACTTGGTTTCTTCTTCTTCATTGCATTCATGTTTAAATTTTTGTTCTTCGTTTTACTTTTATAAGATATTAAAAAGAAATTCAAAAAAAATATAGAAAAATGTCAAAAATAAAAAAAATTGCATGTTTATTTTAAAGTTTGTTTTTAAACCCTTCTTAGATGTCCTATGATGAAAACTCAATAGCTGACTTGATCATGTAAATCCTATGGCATATTTTGATGGTTTAGCCTGAGTCCTTAAAATTTTTATGTAGATTATGAACTTGTGATGAAATTGAGCTCACATGATCCTAGGCTAAAAAGCAAATCCAACAAAAATTGTCATTGTGACAATTTTGGCCTATAGGGAGAAAATCAAAAATCCCTCCGCTTTCTTGAGTGAATTTACTCTTCCTATGCATCTCTAAATGTTGTGATAATTATTCAAAACCAATGCATATATATGTTTATGTTTACGAGAATTACATGATGGAGGCATCTTTTTAGCCATTTTTATCCTCTCTTTACCTAACCTGCATTATCCCTGCTTGAAGCCAGAATATTAGCCTGAGCCTAAAATTACAAACTCCACAAAATTATCCCTAGCCGAATTGAGCCTGACCCCCATTTGGGAATTGAGACTTAGATTGGCTGGACTAATGCCTTGTTGAAAGAAAAGAGCATAATGTCCAGTTTTGAGCAAGGAAATTATGGGTTGGTGCATATTTACATTTTGTCATATTTTGTATAAGGATTTTTTGCTCACCATATAAATGCACCTGTTCTTTTAGTATTTACTTATTATTTCCAGAAAAAAAAAAGCCCTAGAAAAAAAAAGAGATGTATATATATAGTGCATGAGCCAAAATCCTTAACTTTTTTATTCATACAAGTGTTATATTTTTTAGAGGTATATTAGAACTTGGAAGAATGGTTGATAGTATGGTTTACATCTTTTAGTGCATCTTTAGAGCATATTATGGAAAGATGAGTTGGGAAAGAGCATTATAGGAGACTGAGCTTGGAAAGTGCAACATTGAAGAGTGATGGTTTGGATATTGCAAGTGTTGAAATTGAGGAGTCTTGATTCCCGAATTATAAAAGCACCACATAGCCAAATAATTCCATACCCTTTTATTTCATACCAAGCCCCATTACAACCCCGCCGAATGGAGTCTTCTTTGAAGTCTTCCATTGAGCGAAAGTCCTCCTGATAGTTCTTATTGCATTTTCATAATTGGTTGCGAAGTGGATTGTTACAAATTGCAATGTTTATGAGATTGTATATGGAATTGAGTTGAGAGTTGATCTTCATAGCCTAAACACATGAGAGTTGAGTGCAAACACATAATCCCTGTGAGGTTGGATCAAAATTGCATATGCCTATGGATCGCCTAAATATGTGCTATGACATTAATTTCACTTGCTTTGCTTAGCTACCGCTTATGATGTTGCTTTTGACAAGCGCGAAGACTTGAAGGATATGTTGTAGGTATTGGTTATTGCTTGGTTATTGCTTGAGGACAAGCAAGTCTATGTATGGGGTGTTTTGATGTACATATTTGTACCTCTGTTTATTGCATCATTTGACTTCAAATTTCATTCGATCTCCAAAGAAAAGGTTCAAAAGAGTATAAACTTGTGTAAGAATGGGCTAGAATGCAAGAAATAGGGTTTGCACAAGTTTTGAGCTAACCATGCAGGAATTCGAGCGAAATCGGAGTCAAAACGGAGAGAACAAGTGAAGCCGATCAGAGGTAAAAATCGACCTTCAACATAGATATCGACCTCTGGTATCGATATCAACCCTCATATCGACCTCAACATAGACATCGACTGAAGCTGAACAAATCGAGCAGAAACAGAGACCTCGATATCGACCTCTGGTGTCGATATCGACCCCTTATCTCGACAGAAGATAGACTCGAGTTCGAGATGCGGATTGGAACTATATCTTCAAGGAGGCACGTGATTATCTCATACTTTCAAGATAGATGGCAGCTGAAGTTTTATTTATCTTTTTACCTTTAAGTTATTTAAGTTTTATCAAAATAAAAGACCTATCCTAAATTGTTCGGATAGAATTCATAGTTTAGATAGAAGTTACAACCTTGGATAGCGAGGATTAGTAGCCTATAAATAAAGCCCTAGGGGGCTGGCATTCAATCATCCAATTTTAGAGTTCGAAGACAATCAATAGAGTTAGAGATAAAAGAGAAGTTTTAGGATTTGACGTTTGCGAAAGTTGACGTTGAGTTGTAAAGCTTCGGAGTTTATTTTAATGCAAGTTTCTTCTTTTCAATCAACAATGAGTTCCATGATGAGAAGCAAGTAGTCCTCCAAAGCTCTTAGGGTCGGGGTGAGCCCGACGTTAGCCATGCGTGCTTGAGGTAAGTATTTGATGTCGATATCGTTGTGTCTATCTGTCCTCCTACAATTCTATGTTTAGTTCTAATCGAAAGAAAAGGGATTCATGCTAAAAACTTGAGTTATAAACATAAAATTGATAGAGACAATTAGGTTTATTTGCAAGAGTAATCCTAGGAGTTGGTGTACGGCGAAAGCTTGTCCCTCGGGCGAAAGCTTGTCCTTCGGCCTTTCTTTGCCGACGAAGAACTAACCCACTACAGGAAGACATCGATATCGACCCCAGACGTCGATATCGATCACTGAGTTCGTCGAGAGTTTTCTGAGTTGACGACGATCATCACTGCAGAGGTTGCTGAACATCGATATCTACATCAGACATCGATATTGACCCTACTGTGTCGACTGGCAGTCTTCTGAGCTAGTCGATTTCGTGGACTAACATCGATATCGACCCCTTCCAGTCGATATCGACCACTTGATTTTGTTTCTGTAGGTCTTCTATTGCAGAGAACATCGACAACCGAGATCGACATCGAGGCCCAAGGTCAAAATCGAGGCTTCTGGTCAACGCAGACTTGAGATTTCCAAAGCTACTAGGATCCCACTGACACGCCTCCTCGTGGATCAATCCTCACTATCCTTCCACTAAAATGGGAGGAAGTCTTGTAATTATTTCAATAGGCTAGGAGTCGATTTACGTTTACATCTTTATTATTTGTAATTTGAGAACTCGACTTACCTCCTTAACAATGATCTTTGATGAGTTCAGAATGATGATTGAATGACTTGGAACCTAGGAAGAGAATATGGGATTAGCCCTTAGAGGTGGATGATTCCACCTCTCGCAATCTGAAATTTCTTGATTAATCATTGGATTTGAAAATTTTGAGCAATTTTGAAAAGGACCATTTTGGGGTTTATTAAAGTGATAAACGTGATCTAGAGTTCCATGATTTCGAGGTCAAATTTTCCATTCAAAATGCTTTTGAACACTTCCAAGTCATATTTATATGCTTTTGAGTTATGATACGACCGAGAAGTCGGGGCAAGGATGGGATAAGGGCCCATATCCCATACTTGCTCCAACCAATTGGGAGTAGCATGATCACGTCAAGGATACTGCGAGAATCTCATATGGGCCCTTATGAGATACTTACGGGATCAGTGGCATGATCCTCGGACTCACCACTTTCAAATCCTTTCCATTTAGAATGATTTTTAGTCTCGGGGACGAGACTTGTTTTTAGAGGTGTATAAATGTAAAGACCAAATATATTTTTATATTATATGATTATTATTTTACTTAAATTACTTGAAAATACGATTATTTTATTCGTAAAAATGGATGAAAACTCGTCCTCGTGCACAAGGTCGATTTTATAAATCCGTCCGACATCATTTTAAAATCTGGATTTTGACGGGATTGAGTTCCGCTTTTGAGTATTCGAGAATTATTAAAATTTATTTTATTATCCGAAATGATTTAGATTTTAATTTAAATTCTTAGCGTTGGGATTTCGTTTTATGAGCGGAATTGGGAATTTAGCGTCGAAAATTCAAAAATTGTAAGGTGAGTGGGGATCATTCTATTTTACCTCATTTTATTTATTTATTTATTTATTTATTTTCTCTCTCTCTCTCTCTCTCTCTCTCTCTCTCTCTCTCTCCCTTCCCTCCCGTTTTGCAATTTCAAATTTGAGGTCCCCCCTGCCTTCACTCACCTCTGAACACACACACACACCCTTCCCTCCTCACGGCACACCACCCTCCCCTCTGCACTCACTACCCTCTCCCATGTATCCACACACAAGCCCTATATATATACACACACCCTCATTCCGCCCTCACACACCCTCATTCCACCACCATCAGATTCTCTCTCTCCCTCATCCTCTCTCTTCTGTCAAATTCCAGGAGGAAACCCACATAAAACCTCCCATTGCCATAGCCATTCCATCACCAAGATATCCCCTTTCTTCCTCCATTCTTCTCGTTTTCCTTCAAGCTTCCCTCCATCAGTTAGCCGGCATTGCAGTCTCCCCTTTCCAGTGTCCAAAAGGAGCCCAGAAGGTCATCAGAACCTCTAGCGCCGCCAAGGAACCCTCCCCTGTTTCGGTTGCAGCGGTAACCTTCTCAAGCTCTCTTCTCTTCTCTTGAACCTCAAAAATGGATCTTTTACTCGTTCCTCTTCCTCCCTAGGAAAGGAGGAGCCTCTTCCGGCCAGGAGGGCACCACCGTCGGGTCACACACCCTCCCCTATTTTCGTTTTTGCCTCGGTAAGTGATTGCGCTTGGTTTTTGACTTCACTGAGCGTAAAGCTTGTCCCTAATCCTCACACACCCCTCCCAGGTGCAGCGCAGCCTCCCTCTCGCCGTCATTGAAGCCCAGCTCTGCTCGAGCGCTCTCTCAGGCATGGACCAACCCCCTCGGTAATCCTCTCCCTTCTCCCTTCTTTTTTGCTTTCGTTTCTTCCTTCTATATTAGATAGGGTTGGAATACCACCTCGAACCTCTGGGCAAAAGATCGGGTTGAACGGCGCTCCCTAGCCGGAGTTTTTCTCCTCCCTTCCCCCGTCCATCTCCCCGCTGCTCTGTTTGGCCAGAGGTCGAAGACGAATGAGGCTTGGCCTTGGGTCTATTTTCTCGGGTTTGGGTCGTGTTTAAAATGGAAACAGGTTTTATTGTTTTATGCAATCCCAGATCCCCTTTTCCCTTGCCTTAGCCCATAAACCCGGATCCCCTTTTCCCTCACCTTAGCCCACAAAAAATCCGGATGTCAGAAATATCTTTTGAGAAGTTTGTTGGAAAATAAGATGTCGGAAATTCTCTAATAACAACTTTGACCGAGTTTGACCAAGATTTGTATATTTCGGATATTTTCTCGGAATTCCGTTACTTCCTCTGAGAATGTCTTGTGAAGAGGTTTCTATGTGATAAATAGTAGAATAGTATCTTATGGCGCTTTTATCGCTTATATATTAGGTGATTGTTGATATTGCTTGGATTCTGCTTCTACCGTGTCTCTTTGCTGTTTGGCTTATTCAGGTAAGTGTCTTTATGGGCTTACTCAGATTCGAAAGAGAATACCTTCTTGTGAATATATGACATACGAGGTGTTGCATAAGTATTAAAGCATCCCATGTAGTATCATGCTAGGTTGCACTTATGAATGAGCATTCGGTTACTTTGTGTGATTGAGAACTTAACGGTCGTTATCTGTGAGTCTTAGACTCTTTGCTAGGGTCATAGGGTAGCCCAGCTTCATCGGGTGCCCTGAGTCAGTTGTCGATATATGAGCATGATGATAGCCCAGCACCATCGGGCATGTGCATGATATATGATATGATGATGAGATATGATATGCTATAGCATCGAACTGGCCAGTCTCTGCACTAACGGAAAGGGGTGCAGAGGTAGGAGAAGGATATGCCACTTGGCATTCTTTGGGCGCCTTTATAGTTCTCTTCTGCATATTGTAATTTAGGAGCATGGGGTCTCGATCTGATCCCGCTCGCGCCACTTGTTTTTAGGTATGATTGCTCTTTGTCTCTATGGCATGGGAAAATCCCCCTGGGCGCTTGCAAAGAACCTGCCTAACCCCGCTAATTTGGCTATACGATTTCAGAATTTGTGATCTGGTTTTGACCCGGCCTCGCCGTGGCAAGTGTACTTTACTTCCGCTTTCACTAGTTTTGCAAATGAATTTCTGCGATATAGTCCTAGGACAGCATGAAGATTCCACGTGGCCCTTCGACTATTTTGGGGTTCGAAATCCCCACTTTAAAATACTAATCGTTGAGCTTTGAAACCTCGACCCGTACTCGAATTGCAAGATCTGAACGAAGGTATCCAACCTTCGAAACGTAACCCGGGTATCTATATCCGGGCCTTTACAGGAGAGGTGCGCTTAAAGCATCGTCCGGATATGCTGGGATTTGATCAATTGAGACGTTGTAGCAGCTGAGAACTTGTTCCACCAAATCCCTGAAAAATCTCAACAAACAAAGCTAACAAATCTATGTAAATACGTGGTTAGTAGAAGATAGACTTTAGAAAGAATCTAACCAAATATATATCAATCTTAGCCCAATAATATATTGGCCCTATAAAATAATAATAGTAAACTCAATAAAATAGGCCCATTAAGCATAGGCCTATTAAGCATAGGCCCATTTACGTTGAGCCCGTGAAACACTTGAGCCAATATTTATGGTAAGGTCTTACCAAAACCTGGAAACCAGGGTTTTGGCTTTCATCATCCAGTAAGGCCTTATCCTTCAATAATAAGGGCTTATCATCAAGGTGGAGTTAACAATCTCACCTGTTTCTAGTTAAAACAAGATACAAGCAAAAAGATATAACTAATGCAAACAGATCTAATTAGGAATATTGGATCAAGTGTTTTAAAAACCTAACCTAAAAACCAGGTAAGGCCTGCCAAAACAAAATAAGGCCTTACACTCCAGTAGCAAAACAAACACCTAATATTCTCCCCCTTTTTGTCTTTCAACAATAGGGGAAGAAACAATTCAAAACCAGATAGTTGTAAATACAGTGGAAAAGATAAGAGTTTAAGAACAACAAAAGATAAGAGTTACGAAACAATCACTCCTCATCATCATAAAACTCCACCACTTCGTCGTACCACTGCCCATATCTTGGATGGACATCCTCTGGAGCTTGTCGGGAGTTGAAGATCTTCTGGCGCCACTTGTTCTTGGTGTTTAGTATAGTGTGATTGGCCCACATCTTAGCCTGCCTCTTAGCTTCTTCATTGCGCCATTTCTTCACGACGCCATATTCCTCCAGAGTGAGGATAAATGGTTCAGGGAAGAGAGGTCGCAGGATGAATCTCTTGAGGACTTTGCGCTCACAGTTGAGGAGAACATTCTTGGCGACTTCTTCGACGTCATGGACAGAGTCCTCATCTAGTAGCATGATTGATGTAGTAGCCTTGTGGGTCAGGCCATTGAGGAACAAAAGTTGATTCAGCTTCTCGTCAACAATCATAAGCCGCTCGTGAGTGTTGTCCTGTCTGTCCACGATGTCGGCCCTAGCAGCATTTAGGTCTTTCCTCAGTGCGTCAACCTCTGCTTCTAACTTCTCAACCCTCTGTTGTAGATTCAGTGGATCAACCGGAGCCTGAGATTGCTTCGTCTGAATCCAACCACCGGCCAGATTCTTTTCGATGGCCAGGCGCCTCCGGCACTCCCCATCAATACGACCTTTGTGAGTCCTATGTTCCTCTCCCGTGGTGTCTATTTCAAAAAATTCAAAGATTTTTGGGAAAGGATTGACATAAGGGAGAGGGGCTGTAAAAGGGGTATTAATGACATGTAATAGATATGACAGAATAAGATTGGGAATGTCAATTTCGTGCCCAGCCAGTATGAGATAGAGGAGTTCTAGCAGATTATCGGTGATAAGCTCTCGGGAGTTCTTTCTAGGCAATATACACCTAGCAAGGAGGGTGAAGACAAGTTTGGCCTCGAGAGAAAGAATGTTGTGGGTCTGTTTAGGTTTGGGTTTAGAGGAAGATGCAGCAGCAGGCACAGGACGCACAAAGAATTCTTTTTGCACTGTGGCCAGACAGTAAGCTTTTGAGGGGTGAGAGTTGGTATTGACAGTTTCAGGCACACCCATAATTAAGGCCAAAGAGGAAGCAGATAGGGTGATCTGTTTTTGTTTCACCTGAGATGTGAGGGTGAGGACCCCCTTTTCTCTGTGTGCAGTGAGGTTAACAAAAAACAGGCGAGTGAGGCGAGGATAAGCAATGGTGTCGGGGTTCAGAAGAGACCAAATATTTGATTCTTTTTAGTAAATTGATGCATGGGAGACCCATGGATTCTAGAAATTCTAGATCCACAAGCTCCCAAAAGGTTAAAGGTCGATTTGAGAAGCCATCCTTCCACATACCAACAGTAGTATGATTTTTAAACCAAGAGATGGGGGCTTCATAGATTACCTCAAACTCAGTAGGGGGAGACCGGAGGCGAGACTGGGACCTAACCTTTTTCAGAGCAGGAGGGTTCACCTGCCGAGAATGGGTGTGATCCCTTTGTCTGGACTGCCGGTGAGCAAGTGAAACATCTTCTTCACCTTCAGAATCTGTGTCCAATTGCCTGAGCGTAGCCTTGCCCTTGTACCCCTCTTCTATGGCTTTCTTTTTGTAGTCGGATGATCGGAGCCACTTGGATGCCGACCCGGGGGAGGAGGTAGACGAGCGCTTGGGATCCATGAGGATTTCGGAAGTTGAAAGGTATGGGAAAAGAAAAAAACACAGAGAGGGAGAGCAATTGCAGAGAGAGAGAGAGAGAGAGAGAAGAGAGTAAAAGTGATGATTTGATGGGGAGGGAGAGGATGGTATAAATAGGAGAAGAAACCGTGTGACCCTTGATCTCCCCAAGAGAATCCCAGTCAAATCTCAACTGATTAAATCCCCTTTTTTTAAATTTTGAAAATAAAGGGATAAATACAATGTAGCAATATAGTACGAAAAACAATAAAATCTTTTAGTTACTGATCTATAGAGATCGTAACTAAAAGGATTTGATCCAATCTATTATTTTCAAAAAATAAATTCAACACCATACTATAAATTAGTAAGGTTTTGAAATTTATATCAAGGTATGGATGTAGGGAATAAGATTATAAAATATAATGGCTCCCCCTACATTGATACTTCCTTGTTAAGCATTCCATGTTCTAATCTTATGAAGTTGAATCTATCTTCGGGTAAAGGTTTAGTGAAGATATCTGCAAGTTGTAACTCTGTAGAAATGAATGTCAAAGACACATTACCTTTTTCTACATGATCTCGGATAAAATGGTGTCTTACATCTATATGTTTCGTTCTTGAATATTGTGCAGGATTTTGGGAAATAGAAATAGCACTATTGTTGTCGCATTTTATGGGTATGCCCTTATAATTGATTCCAAGATCTTGGAGTTGTTGTGTAATCCATAGGACTTGCGAACAACAAGCTCCAACAACAATATATTCAGCTTCGGTCGTTGAAAGCGCCACTGAATTTTGCTTCTTAGAATGCCAACTTGTTAGAGAAGACCCAAGAAACTGACAACACCCGGAAGTACTTTTCTATCAACTTTATATCCTGCAAAATAAGCATCAGAGTATCCAACAAGATTGAAACTAGATTGAGTAGGATACCATAATTCGAGATCTTTTGTACCATTTAGATATCTCAAAATCCTTTTAACCGCGATAAGATGTGATTCCTTCGGATTAGCTTGGAATCTAGCACACATGCAAACACTGAACATAATATCAGGTCTACTTGCGGTAAGATAGAGAAGAGAACCGATCATACCTCGATATTCTTTTTTATTTACTTGTTTTCCAGTAAGATCTTGATCCAAAGAAAGAGTGGAGCTTATTGGAGTTTTGGCCACTTTGGATTCACTCATCATGTACTTTTTGAGAAGTTCTCGATTATATTTTCCTTGATTAAGGAAAATATCTTTAGTACTTTGATGAACGTGAAGACCAAGGAAGAAGTTTAACTCTCCCAACATACTCATCTCGAATTCCTGGCACATAATGTTTAAAAACTCCTTGCGCAAAGATTCGTTAGTAGCTCCAAAAAGAATATCATCCACATAAATTTGCACAACTAGAATATCATTCCCTTGAGTTTTGATGAATAAAGTTTTGTCAATCAACCCCCTTTTGAAATTATTTTCTAAAAGATATTTTGAAAGTCGCTCATACCAAGCTTTTGGGGCTTGCTTTAAGCCAGAAAGAGCTTTATCGAGCTTATAGACATGATTTGGAAATTCATCGTTTTCAAAACCAGGAGGTTGAGCGACATAAACTTCTTCATCTAAAAATCCATTCAAAAAGGCACATTTAACGTCCATTTGAAAAAATTTTATGCTCATGAAAGATGCAAAGGCAAGAAGCATACGAATAGCTTCAAGTCTAGCTACGGGAGCAAAAGTCTCCTCGTAGTCAATACCTTCCTCCTGATTGTATCCTTGAGCAACAAGACGTGCCTTGTTTCGAATAATGTTTCCTCCTTCATCTAGCTTGTTTTGAAATACCCAACGAGTTCCAATAATGAATTTGCCCTTCGGCCTTGCCGTAAGGGTCCATACTTTATTTCGTTCAAACTCGTTAAGATCATTCTGCATAGCTATAATCCAGTTAGGTTCTTGAAGAGCTTCGGTGTATTTCTTGGGTTCTACAAGAGAAAAAAATGTGTGAAAGGCACATAAATTTCTAAGTTTAGAACGAGTTTGAATGTCAGATGAAGGATCGAAAATGATATCCGAAGAAGAGTGGGATGAATCATGTTTGAATTTTCTTCTTGCAGACCCTTGGCTGGGAGTTGGTTCACTAGAAATGTAAGGATAAGGCTCCTGAGGTTCAGGAGGATTCGTAGGATAAGGGCCTTGTGGTTTCAGAGGAGGTTCATCTTCAAGACTGGCTTCATTTGTAAGGGCTTTAGACACAGTTTCAAGACTTTGCGATAGCTCATTAAGATCTTGAAATGACTCCTGCATATTTCTGGATTTGCTCCTTTCTTGTTTGCCGGTTTCTCCTTCTGATTCGTCTTCTTCATGAGTATTCAGGTCAAGATCTGCAAAAACTTTACTCAAGGAACCGTTATCACTTTCATCAAATAATACATGGATACTTTTTTCTACTAATTTGGTACGTTTATTATATACTCGATAAGCTTTGCTTTGAGTCGAGTATCGAAGAAATATACCTTTGTCACTACACGCATCAAATTTCCCAAGATTATCTTTACCATTGTTATGAACGTAACACGTACATCCAAATGGTTTGAAATATGATATACTTGGTTTTCTTCCTTTAAAAAGCTCATAGGGAGTTTTCTTCAACGTTGACCGAATTAAACACCTATTGAGAATATAATTTACTGTGTTAACAGCTTCTGCCCAGTATGAGTTAGGCAGATCATTCTCTAATAGCATGGTCCTTGACGTTTCCTCTAGGGTGAGGTTCTTGCGTTCCATAACCCCATTTTGTTGAGGTGTCCTAGGCGCTGAAAATTTGTGTGAAATACCATATTTCGCACAAAATAGGTCAAAGTTTAATTGATCAAACTCTCTACCATGGTCACTTCTAATAGAAACGATAGGTAAAGAGCTACAAGTATTTTTACCTCTTGAGCAGGCTTTGCAAAGATCATCCACCTTAAAATTTAAATCGAGAAGACCTCGAACAAGATCCTTGGATTTGAGTTTGCTAAGAGTGTACATGCTGATATGTCCAAGACGCCTATGCCACACTCTTGACTCTTCTGATAAGGCCTTGAGACATTTCAAATTTACCTGAAATACAATAAGTTTTTACAGCATATATGTTAGAATCTCTATAAGCAGTAAGCACGATATCTCCAGTCTCTTCATCTTGTACGACACACTTCTTCTTGTTGAGGCTAACAAGATTGCCTTTATCGCAAAGCTGTGAAACACTAATAAGATTATATTTCAAGCCATCAACAAGATACACATCTTTAATATAATTATTTGAATCGACACCAATGTTACCAATACCGACGATGTTGCATTTTGCTTTATCACCAAGAGTTATAGTTCCACCGGATTGCTTCTTTAGATTGTGAAAAAGAGATTCTTTTCCACTCATATGTCTTGAGCAACCACTATCCATAATCCATTTTTAATCTTTGGTTTTGGTGATATCTTGCAAAACACAAAATCAACCTTTCCGGCTAGACCAATAAACCGATTTAGATCCACTGTGGGGGTAAACCATGTTTGGCAAACTTGTCCCTTTTGGTACCCAAATCTGTCTTATCCGTTCATTTAATCGTACAGGAAAAGTGTTTCGGATAATGTAAAGATCCGTTCTCCTATAAGGACACGTTTCCTTTACATGTACCTTTTTACAACAAAAGAAACAAGTAGGAGATCGCCAACTTCCTTTTGCCTTAACGAACTTGGTAGTAGGCTTCGCAGGAAAATTCCTGTTGTATCCTATACCACTTCGATTTAAAGAAAGTTGTTGTTCTCCAAGCATTTTATCAAGAGTGGCTTTGGATCTAGTGAATTGAACCAGGGTTGTTTGTTGATCTTGACATTTTTTAGACAACTTCACTTTCTCATTCTCAAGCTCATTATTATGAGCCTTAAGAGATGAGAGGTCTGCCTAAAGTTCGGAATTTTCCGATCGTAAGGCCTTACCCTCAGTGATAAGTTCTGCATTTTGACTGCCAAGATCTTGCAGTTTTTGCGACAGCTTCCTTATGCATATATCTTGATCCTTTACCTTCTCCTTCAAGATGCTTATTTCTTTGTTGTAATTTTCTTCATCTGAAATCATGTTTTTCAGAATTCAGATAAAAAATTTGTAGGACTAGAGATAAGATTTCTTACAACTCCATCTAAATGTCGATCCTTGGTTTCGTTAGATTTTGCCATTAGACACAAGTTCGCATGCTCCTCTTCTGAATCTGAATCACTTGAGCAATATGAGTCACTCCATGTAGCCATGACTTTCTTGTTTGACTCCTTTTTCTTGGCCTTGTTCTTCTTCTTTATTGGACATTCCTTGATGAGGTGATCTGTTTCACCACATTCATAACAAGTGAGAACTCGACTCTTTTTGGAAGGGTTAGAGGGCTTACCATTAGAGAATTGCTTTTTCATTTTTAATATGCGGGCTAACCCTCGAGTGATGAGAGAAAAAGGATCTTCATCATCGTCGCTATCAGAATCTTTTGATGGTTCTTCTTTCTTAACCTTAAGAGCAAGGTTTTTGAGATTGGTAGCAAGTTCCCCATCGTCCTCGTTGAGGATCATTTCTGTAGCGGCCCGGATATAAATACCCGGGTTACGTTTCGAAGGTTGGTTACCTTCGTTCAGATCTTACAATTCGAGTACGGGTCGAGGTTTCAAACCTCAAAGTATTAGTATTTAAAGCGGGGATTTCGAACCCCAAGCAATCGAAGTCGCGGAAATTCATTTGAACGAAAATACGAAAGCGGAATTAAAGTACAACTTGCCACGGCAGAGTCGGGTCAAAACCAAAACATAGTGGGTGATTGCCATTTTATCAAGTTAGAATATTAGCCGGATTCTTCGGTTCGCCAAGAGATTCCCCATCACAGAAGCAAGGAGCAAACAAGAGCAGTACCTAACACTATCCACGAAGTCAGGCCCAGTAATCGCCTGCGGGTCATCTAACCGCGCTGAGACCGCATAACATGCCTATACCTAAATAAAGGATGACTAATGCAGTACAACATTTAAATCACATAAGCATGCTTTGACAGTTATAATATGCGAAAAAACTATAAAGGGCCCAAGACAATGCCAAGTGGCATATCCCTCTCCTACCTCTGCACCCCTTCCCGTTAGTGCAGAGACTGGCCAGTTCGGTGCTATAGCATAGCAATTTCCTCGTGGTGGTGCACAAACCACGGCATCATCATATCATATCATATCATCTCATCGCTTGCCCGATGGTGCTGGGCTATCATATCATGCTCATATCGACTCGATTGACTCAGGGCAACCCGATGGGGCTGGGCTACCCTATGACCCTAGCAAAGACTCTAGGACTATCACAGATAACGACCGTTTTGTATTCAAACACACATAGTAACCACATGCTCAGTTCAATGAAATCCTAGCATGATACTACATGGCATGCTTTAGTATGCAACACCTACACATTATATGACACATAAGGCAGGAGGTCCAGGTTACTGAGTAAGTCCCGTAGGATACTTACCTGAAAATGCAGAACAGCAAGATGACACAAGCAAGGGCCCAAATGCAAGTCCAAAGCAATCCAAAAGCATTACACACCTATCATCAAGCCATCGCCATAAGCTACCGGACCGATATCCATACATACGAAACCCAAGTTCTCACATCCTCAAAACCAATCGATAGTAAAAACCCGTTTTCCAAAACCTTTCCGGTACGATCAACATCAACTAAAATCATTTACTTCCAATCAACCCATTGATAAAATCATACCAACCATATTTCCAAACTTCCTTCTCAAAACCAACATCATCAAACCAAGACAAAGAATCCTGATATTAAACATTTAAATCCTTAAAGTCAATTTCTCAAAATCATGTTATAGAAATAACTCAGGCATTTTATTTCAAAAACTTGACTTTCATATTTCAAGTAATTTAAGAAATTGATAATCATTTCCAAAATAAATCCATCTTTATAAACCCCATTTACAAAACATTAACTCTTCAATCACTTGCAAATGTATACTACTTAAAATAATTCCGGCATTTTATCTCTTTAAAACCCTCATCTTAAAATCACCTTGTAAATCCTTGTATAATAACACTTCTCAAATATTACTTTAAAACTCCATTTTTAAACAACATCTAATAACACACTCCAACTAATATTTAAATATAATAATTTACCAAAGTCAATCCATTTTAATAATCCACATTTATAAAACAACAACACTAAATTACTTTATCATTTCTAAAACATTTATTAAAAACCACATAATATCATAATAATATATATATATATATATCAAATAATACCATTTTTAATCACTTTTATAATATCTACTAATAAAATAAAATACCAACATCACATAAGCTATAACATATATATATATATATATATATATATATATATATATATATATATATATATATATATATATATATATATATATATATATATATATATATATATAACCCAAAAGAAAGCAACGGCCCTAATCTCACCTGGTTTCGGATCAGATTACCCAGCCCAACAGAAAGAGGAAGAAGACTAGACATAACCCAATCTACAACCCGGATCCACAGAAGGAAAAAGGAAGACCCGGCCCAAGATCAAGTCATGGAAGAAAAGAAGAGGAACCCGCCCCGTGGAAGCCCAAACCCGGACAAGGAAAGAAAAGAAGAACCCATCCCAGGAATTAGGCCCAATAAAACCCGGACCATAGAAAGGCCCAACCCGGAATGAAAGAAAAGGCCCATGACAAGGAAAAGGCCCACTCAAACCGAACTCAGAACTAAAGAAAAGGAGGAGGGGGGGTCCCATGCTGATTGGGCGCCACGGTGGCAAGGTGGGGGCCCACGCCCCACCTCCTTCTTCCTTAGGTCGACAGAAGGACGAAAGGGAAAGGGGGACCAGCGCCGCTCGAAAAACAGAGGGGAAGAGGGAAGAGGAAGACCTCCGGCGGTGCTCACGGACTCCGGCCACCCCTTTCAGGTTACCCGTCACACACATACACACAGAAGGGAGGAAAGAGAGAGAGAGAAAGGGCTCACCGAGGGGTGCGTCGATGTCGCCGAAAAAGCAGCTCGGGGAGGCGTGTTCGGGCTCGTCGAGGATGGTTCTTCGAACGGG
Organism: Persicaria maculosa; assembly: GCA_963922045.1. Classification (NCBI taxonomy): domain Eukaryota; kingdom Viridiplantae; phylum Streptophyta; class Magnoliopsida; order Caryophyllales; family Polygonaceae; genus Persicaria; species Persicaria maculosa. The sequence goes on from OY998267.1 coordinate 60,828,725, forward strand.
AGTGTCTGAGAGAGATGGGGGAAGGTTAAAGGAGGACGCTTTCATGGGTCGGAGTAGGAAGGAAAGGGAAGCGAGCTCTTACCGTGCTCGGGCTCGAAACAAAGGAGGAGGAGTCGAGGGCGGCAGTCGCGGTCTCCTGGGGTTCTCTGGCGGCACTGCAGTGGCTGGCGGCCCTGAAGAGGTGTCGGGGTTGTTGCTTCTGCTGTCGCGGGGAAGAAGGAGGGAGCAAGGTAGGTGTGTAGGGGTGGATTTAGCTCTCGGCAAGAACAGGGGAGGAGGGTGGAGGTTGCGGTGGTGTGACAGAGGAGGAGAAGAGAGGTGATGAAGGTGATTTGGTGGTCCGCGGTGGTGGCAAAAGGAAGAGTCTTTGGGCTGAGCTCCCATGGCAACCAAAGGAGGAATGAGAGGATAAGGTTTGGAGAGAGGAGGATGGGTTTGTGCATATCAAGAGGAGGATGAGCAATTAATACAGAAGAATCAAAAAAATGAGTTGTAGGATGCAAAAAAAGGGGGATTTGTGGAAATCCTCCCCAACGGCAGAGAGAGAGAGAGAGAGAAATAAAAGAAAAGGGGAATGAAAATAAGTGAAATTGGTCCCACAAAAGAATTCAAATTAGCGGAATAGACTCGAAACCCACTCGTCCGATCGAATCCCGGCTAAATCAAATTTCAATTAAATTTCAAGATAAACGGAATTAAATTAATTTTTATCAAAACTCGGAGCTTGAAGGCAGAATTAAAATTCGCTAGAACCTAAATTCTCAAAATGATGCCGGAATGACTTTAAAATCAAAACTTACGCTCGAGGACGGTTTTCTCCCATCTTTAGCGATTGAATAAAATAATAATTTATTTACTCAAAATATTAATAAGATAATATCAAAATATATTCGGCCTTTACAATTTCATGGGTTATCAACTTTCCTAATAGATCATCAAGAGCCAATGTGCTAAGCTCTTGTGCTTCTTCTATGGCCGTCACTTTAGGACCTCATTTAGCTTTGGGCAAGCACCTTAGTATCTTTCTAACTTTTTCTTCATTCAAAAAAGTTTTACCCAATGAGTCAAGGTTATTTACAATTTCCGTGAAACGGGTAAACATTGATTTAACCGGCCCATCAGGATTCATCATAAACAATTAATATTGTCTAAGAAAGATATTGATTTTGGTCTCTTTGACATGGCTGGTTCCTTCATACGTAACCACCAATTTATCCCAGATCTCCTTTGCTGTTCTGCACGAAGAGATACGATTGAACTCATCCGTACTCAAACCACAGTACAACTAATTTATGGCTTTGAAATTCTTAGCCACACTTTCTAGATCGGTCTGGGTGTATTCTTCCTCTGATTTGTCCACTTTTGTTCCATTGGGACCTTCTTTCTTGGGGATATTGGGTCCTCACATAATAATATGCCAGAGTTCCAAATCTTGATCAATAACAAACATTTGCATCAAAGATTTCCAATGCAGAAGTTATTCCCAACAATAAGAGGTGGATGAGAGATAGATCTTCCTTGGCCGAAGCCTCATTGCCCTTCACCTACCATGATTAGACTCACATATAGTAATATCTAAGAAATGTGAGTTAGGCTCTCATACCAATTGAAGTGCGGAATAGGCAGATAAACAGTAGAAAAATACTCTAAAGGGGGGGGGATAAATAGAGTATGTCAACTTTTCACAATATAAAAAACTGTAAGACCTTACCAACAGAGATAAGACCTTATCTAAAACACATAAACAAGTTAAGACAAGAATATCGAATAATAAGCAAGGCAAAGGATAGAAAATAAAGAACACGCGAATTGTTAACGAGGTTCGGCTCAACTTGCCTATGTCCCCGCCTAGGGTTGTCCAACCCGTAGGATTCAACACAACTTTATTTCACTTCTTCCTATGAGTTCAAGATACAAACTTTAGAAGTCCTTCCCTCTTCTAAACTAACTTCCTATCTAGCAACCCAAACACACCAGTGAAATAAAGTTCTATGGATACCGAAGTACCCTATACGTTTGGGTAAAGAACCCTTAGTATAACCCTAATGAATTATACTATAAAGCTTGAAAGAAACCTCACACACTCAAACAAATAAAACGCTCAAGCAAGGGAGAGATGTGAGATCTGTTGTTGCAGGTTACGAGATTACAGAAGATGATTTGCGCTGTGTAGGACTTTTTTTAACTGTAATCTTCTTCTTCTCCTTATAAAGACCAGCCCGTCCGAGTTGATAGAATTCGAACGTTTGAATAGACTTCAATGTTTGTTGAATGACTGATGTACACATTTGCACCCTCTTTTATTGCATCTTTTGACTTCATATTTCATTCGATCTCCAAAGAAAAGGTTTAAAAGTATATAAACTTGTGTAAGAATGGGCTAAAATGCAAGAAATAGAGTCTGCACAAGTTTTGAGCTAACCATGCAGGAATTCGAGCGAAAACGGAGTCAAAACGGAGAAGCCAAATGAAGCTGAGCAGAGGTAGATATCGACCCTAGACCCAGATATCGACCTCTGGTGTCGATATCGACCCCCATATCGACCTCAACATAGAAATCGACCAGAGCTGAACAAGTCGAGCAGGAACAGAGACCTCGATATCGACCTTTGGTGTCGATATCGACCCCTGATCTCGACAGAAGATAGACTCGATTTCGAATGCGGATTGGAACTATATCTTCAAGGAGGCACGGAATTATCTCATACTTTCAAGAGAGAGGACAGCTGAAGTTTTATTTATCTTTTATCATTAAGTTTTATCAAAATAAAAAGACCTATCCTAATTGTTCGGATAGAGTTCATAGTTTAGATAGGAGTTACAATCCTTGGATAGCGAGGATTAGTAGCCTATAAATAAAGCCCTAGGGGGCTGGTATTCAATCATCTTTTCATACAATCAAATAACAAGAAGCAAGACAATAGAGTTAGAGTTAGAGAGAAGTTTTAGGGTTTGACGTTTGCGAAAGTTGACGTTGAGTTGTAAAGCTTCGAGGTTTATTTTAATGCAAGTTTATTCCTTTCAATCAATGATGAGTTCCATGATGAGAAGCGAGTAGTTCCCCAAAGCTCTTAGGGTCAGGGTGAGCCCGACGTTAGCCATGCGCGCTTGAGGTAAGTATTTGATGTTGATATCGTTGTGTCTATCTCTCCTCCTACAATTCTATGTTTAGTCCTAATCGAAAGAAAAGGGATTCATGCTAACAACTTGAGTTATAAACATAAAATTGGTAGAGACAATTAGGTTTATTTGCAAGAGTAATCCTAAGAGTTGGTGTACGGCGAAAGCTTGTCCCTCGGGTGAAGCAGCGCAATTGTCCGTCTTATTTATCTTATCGCATGCATTGGTTAACGTTGTGGTAAACCCTAATCGTAGGAGTTGCCTTTTTTATATAGTTTATACACACCAAAACCCACTGTTATTTCTGCTCATCCCTTCTCATCCATTCTTAAATCTTCGGCCTTTCTTTGCCGACGAACAACTAACACACTGCAGGGAGACATCGATATCGACCCCAGACGTCGATATCGACCACTGAGTTCGTCGACAGTTTTCTGAGTCGACGACGGTCATCGCTGTGGAGTTTGCTGAGCATCGATATCGACCCCTAGCATCGATATCGACCCTTCTGTATGGACTGGCAGTCTTTTGAGCCAGTCGATTTCGTGGACTAACATCGATATCGACCCTCTCCAGTCGATATCGACTACAATTTTTATTTCTGCAGGTCTTCTGTTGCAGAGAACATCGACAACCGAGGTCGACATCGAGGCCCTAGGTCGAAATCGAGGCTTCTGGTCGACACAGACCTGAGATTTCCAAAGCTACTAGGATCCCGCTGACACGCCTCCTCGTGGATCGATCCTGACTACTCTTCCACTACAACGGGAGGAAGTCTTGTAATTATTTGCATAGGCTAGGAGTCGATTTACATATTTACATCTTATTATTAGTACTCGACTTACCTCCTTAACAATGACGTTGCACAAAATCTAATGGGAGAGGTGTGCTTAAAGCAATGTCCAGATATGCTGGGATTTGATCAATTGAGACGTAGAAGGAGCTGAGAACTTGTTCAACCAAATTCCTAAAAAATCTCAACAAACAAAGCTAACAAATCTATGTAAATACGTGGTTCGTAGAAGATAGACTTTAGAAGGAATCTAACCAAATATATATCTGATAACTCCACTCCCTTGATGAAAATCGGAAATGGTTTCAAAGGTTTTGACACAAAGCATGTATCAAAGGTCTTGAAGCCAAAGATGTATTGATGAAATTAAAAACCTGTATTTTAGTTATTATCTTATATATATTATCTATGTATGGTTTCCGAATATTATTATACATATTTTATACAAACCATACAGCAAAGATTTCGAAGAAATCTCCTTCCTTAAAGCTGAAAGATATGAAGATCAAATCAGGTGGATTGTGGCTTCGTAGTTTCACGGAAAAGAAGATTGCGAAGATCCTTCCTAAGCCATGATCTCAAGTAGCCGTTGGGTGAAGATTCTTGTTTCTAATGGCGCCGATTTGATCGAGTATAAAAGGAGATGAAGAAGAGAGAAGAGGGACATGAGTTGAACACTGACGATCATTGAACTACAACGCACACTCAGCCCTCAAGTCAATCTTTCTTCTACGTGTACTCTCTGCTAGGTGTTAAGAGTCTTATCTTTTGTTTCAAAGCGTTTGAGAGTTACACAGTGAGCTTATAGGATATTGTTCGACTATGGGTAAAGGGGAGTGTGTATGTAAAATAGGAGAATAAAATAAAGCACAACTAGACTATCTCCCTGTCCCAAACAAATAATACAAGAATCCCCTCCCTTGTAGTAGTAGGGTAATTCAGGATCGAATCCACGAGGAGGTAGGTCAGCGCTTCCTTTGTTGTACTCACGATCAATGCTTTCGACCTCAGCAGACACTCGATATCGAGTATACTGGTCGATATCGACCTCAGTTCTGGTCGATTTCCTAGTGCAGTTCCTGCAGAAGACAAAACAGCAAGTCGACGTCGAGCAGAGACCTCGATATCGATGTTAGTACTCGATATCGACCCTTAAAGTCGATTTCGATGCTTGTCACAGAAACTGTTTTTGTAACCAATTTGTCGGAAAAGGATCCGAAGAAAATAGAATGGAGAGGAAAGATGAACAGAAGCAAAACTAAGACTTTTATGAAGAAATTAATTAATTAAAAAGCTTCCAAAGTCGGGGTTTTATGCCACAACGATAACAATGCAAGTTTCATGCTAAAAATATGAACTTTAATGTCTTTCCGTCAAATAACTTTCGTTATCAACACTTAGGTGATTAGAGGCTCTCGCATAATTCCTAAGAGTTACTATCCAATTCATGAGTAATTCAAGTTCGCAATATGAGTGGCTTTCGCTTCAATAATGCAAATAATGAATCTCCCTAACTTTCGCGAAGGATCATGCATGGGGTAGAAGACGGAATCGCATAAAAGTCATACCTTTGATGCACTTACCTCACATTGCTATCGTCGGGCTCACCCCGACCCTAGAAGTGGGTTGACTACTCGTTCCTCATCATGCACATCATCATCATTGTTATTGAAAGAAAGCTACTTTGAATTAAAACTCTGAAAGAAAGTACAACCGAACAAGCCACTCCGCTCTCGCTTTACAACTCCACTCGGCCACTCTCTCTCTCTCTCTATTGCAACTGAATTCGAAATCTTCTTTTTTAAAATTGAATATTGAATAATGAATCCCATCCTAAACTCAGCCCTATTGGCTTCTATTTGTAGATGACGATAAGGACTCGAAACCTTATCTTTATTCTCTATGATAAATAAAATAAATAAATAAAAAGTAAAAGCTAAAACTTCATGGTGAAATCAGCCTCCTCATGATAAACCTGATGTTGATGATAGGAAATCTCGACCTTTGGATAGATATTGCAAGCATTGGATATAATTCTATCAAAATCGGAGTCGAATTCCTCTGCTGGCATGGTCGATATCGACCCTTCCACTCGATATCGACCCCTCCAAAATCTTATCTCGAGCTTCTCCTTCTCCTACTCGACTTCTATCAACTTGGTCGATCTGGCAGCATCGATATCGAGGTCCAGACGTCGATATCGACCTCTTCTGTGTCGAGATGCTCTGTTTCCTTTCTGCTCGATTCCTATGTCTCGATGTACTCGATGTCGAGGTCTTCAGTCGATTTCGACCTCTTCAGAAGACTTCGAGTTCCTTTTCCGCTCTTCTAAATTCATCCATTTTCATCCTGTTTCCTGCGAAATCACATGGAAACTCGTGCAAACCCATATATTTGATATTTAAGCATAAACTACACTATTCCCATGTTTTCCCACTAATGTGCATGCAAAAGACAACAAAATGAATTCATATGTGCATAGAAAATATGGCAATATGCGCGCACATCAAACACCCCATACTTAAGCTTGCTTGTCCCCAAGCAATACTCTTAATGGTCATTCAGGGGAAGAAAGTAAACCCTCAACATCATAGATTCATTTTTCATATGTCCCTACAATCAATTGCCATCCTCGAGAAGGTACTTATGTCAACCAAGTCCATGCCTGTGCATAAAAGCAATTTCATACTTATAAAGGAGGTAATATGCAAAAAACAATTTTAGCAACATTGCATTAATAATCAAGAGGACTTTCTTCAAGCTTGTGAGAAGTGGATTGGTAAAAGGCTAAAGGTGGGCTAATATTTGGCCATGTGGTGTTAAATCCGGGGAAGTACACTTTCTTTTCAAAATATTCCACATTCCTTCTTCATAATGTCTCACCTTTCACTCATCGTTCAATGCTTTTTTTCACTTTAATGCTTTTACCTCTCTAACCTTAGCACTGCCTTCTCGCGAGTCGCAAACATGGGTGTCATGAATGGCCCCGGATACTTAGTACTTTGGACTCCTCACCTTTGTGTCCCATCTCGCCGAACTATTATCTCAGCGAGCAGGGTCGACCTACCTTTATCTCCTGAGGTGATCGGATTTTTTCTCGCTCATTTTATTTTCCATATTGTATCATTCCTGCCAACAACATTATAAATGCATAACTCCATATAACTCCAAAGATGTCATCCATTCAAAAAAACTTTGTCCCCGGATAGGGTATAAGGTAAAAAATGGACAATATGTATATGTGGAGCAATAATGATGGCTTTGTGAATATGCGTAGGTAAGGCTAGGGTATGAACTTTGCTTGTATGGAATTTTTATAAAAAATCCTCCATCATCTTATCATGCATATGTCAAAAGCAACTTCAAATTTTCATCTCCTTTATGATTTTCTCAAAAAAAAAATTGCACTTCATTGGGACTTCCCTTAACTAGGCAATCTCATGTTATATCTCTAATGAATCTAATTTTGCATCATAGAGCTCTTTTTTATACTTCCATGACTCTCTCTTTTCCAAAATTTTTGATGGGGGTCATTTAAAATAAATATGCATTAAAATAAATATGCAACCCTAAACTAAGCATGAATATGCAAATAAGCCTTTCCCCCCACCCCATACTTAAAATCTACAGTGTCCTCACTGTATTAGAACTAGGGTTAAGAAGAAGACTTACTAAACCGTCACAAATTTCAGGAGTCGAAGAAGACAGCAGGGAAGGTCGATATCGACCCTTTATATCGATATCGATGTCTCTCGATTTCTGCTCGGGCTTCAGGGTGATTCAGCTCGATCACAAACCCTATCCATGTCGACCTTGAGGTCGATTTCGATGTCCGACATCGATTTCGATGCCTTTTTGTGTGCTTTTCTCTCTCCTGCAATTTGAAAACTAAACACAAAATATGCAAAACAATAAAATGTCTAAAACCAAAACAAAGCTGTCTTAAAATCAAAACTAAGTCTTTGTTACAAGCTCTAGATTTTTAAGTCGCTAGGCCGACTTCTTCCTTTGCGCTTTTCAAGGTGGCATCTGCAGAGCCCATGTGGCTTGGGCCTCAAATATCACTCCTTTCTTGTCCCGCAGCTGCATTCCCCCGGGATTGATTTGATTCACCGTGAATGGACCTAAGCTCTTATCCTTGAATCTTGTAGGGAACCAATGGTCTTTAGATTTGGCAACATAGACCTTGTCTCCTATCTCATATTGGCTTGATCTATCATCGGATATCCTACATAAACGCACATGCCAAGGCACACCTCTTCCAAATAATGATAAGTCCTTTATTGTAATTGAACAAGAGGAATCCGTACCTTGACTTACCTTCTTCTCCGTCTGTGGCTCAGGTCGATGTCGATGTGCAGAGGTCGATATCGACCCCTGTTGTACACCTGTAGGATCAGTCGATTTGGGGAGTTTTGACTCGATATGATCAGGTCGATTTCGACCCTCAGAGGTCGATATCGAGGTCTCCTCGCCTCTCTTCTCAGCGCTGATGGTGGTCGATTTCGATAGGGTGTGGTCGATATCGACCCTTAACCCCGATTTCGATGCTTCCTCTTTTCCTCCGTCGACCCCATACTTATGACCTGTCACAGAATCTTGAACAATAGTGGTCGATATCGACTTACCTGGGTCGATTTCGATGTCCTGTTGAGCTCCTTCGTTCAAGATTGCTTCAACTTCCTCTACTTGGGCTTCTTTGATGGCTTTTATCTCCATTGGCCCTTGACTTTGTACCGTCTTGTTGAAGGAATACTCTATTACTTCATCACTAATTATGAGTGAGAGCAATCCTTTCTTCACGCTAATGTTGGCATCGACGGTTGCTAGAAATGGCCTACCTAAAATAATTGGACAAGCAGGGTCCTCCGCTATGTCAACAACTAGGAAATCAGTGGGGACAAAGAATTTGCCTACTTGTACTGGCACATCTGTCACTATCCCAGTTGGAATAACTACAGTATTGTTAGCCATGTATAATCTTGCATCCACGGGCTCCAGAGGACCTATCTTTACCTTGTGCCAAATGGTTAGTGGCATCATGCTAACGCTAGCGCCCAAGTCAACTAAAGCATTAAATTTGAATTGACCTAGACCTATAGCGATAGAAAACTTACCTGGGTCCGCCCGCTTTTGTGGTAGCTCCAACCTGTTGCATTCCTCTGCGATCTCAGAGAGCGATCGCTTCTTACCCAAGATGTCTTTAAGGAACCTCACATAAGATGGCATCTCGTGAAGTGCCTCTGTGAATGGTATAGAGACATTAAGCCCTTGGAGCATCTTCACGAACTGTTGGAACTTCTTTTCCGCTGGGTCCTTAGTCACTTTTCTAGTTGGGAATGGCAACACCTTCTTCCTTCCTGCGGCTGTAGTGAGGTCGATATCGGCAGCAGTGGGGTCGATATCGACTGGAAGAGTCGATTTCTGTGGTGACGCAGAATTAGGGTCGACATCGATAGGAGGGTCGACATCGATGTCACCTTGGTCGATATCGACAGGGGTGGTCGATATCGACGTCTGTTCTGGCTCCTTCTCCTCCACTTTTTGCTCGGGCGTTCGTAATTGACGCCCACTCCTTAGGTTTACTGCCGCGATATGACCTGTGGTTTTGCCCTTTTGGTTGGGCACAGTGGATCCAGGGAGTGATCCGGACGCTTTGGGCATTGCTTCCGCCAATTGACTCATTTGAGTCTCCATGTTGCGCTTCCAAACGTCGATCTCCCCAAGTCTAGAATTGATGCCCTGCAGCTGAGTATGGATGGAGTTATTGGCTTGTTTGAACTCAGCGTGGTTCCTCCGCATTTCATCAAGGATGATTTGCAGGTCATCTTTCTTAGTCTCCCGCTCAGGGTGCCCTGGTGCCCTATAGGTTGGGGGATCCCTTTGATAGAACCTTTGATAACCCCAATTTTGTTGATTGCCTCCTCCATAGGGGCCTCTCGTCCATTTGACCTCCTCATGTTGTTCCGCCATGGATACTTGCTCAGTATGTGGACAGGCACTGGTGTTATGCCTTATTGAACCACACTCCTGACAAGGTTGATTGTTGCTCAGGAACCTTACTTGCTTTTGAAGGCGGCGTGTTTGATCGTTATGGAATTGTTGCCGTACTTTAGGATCTATCTCCCTTGGAGGCTCATATAGTGGCATAGATGGGGCAGGCCTTGCATCATAGGCCGCAGCAGCCCCATAGGTGTTGTCAAAGTTCACAAGCCTCTCAATGGTCTCCCATGCCTCCGTTGGTGTAAGCTCAATGTACCGATAGGAGGTATATGAATTGATCCTCTCCTTATTCGGCGCATCAAGGGCGTTATAAAAGATCTCTTGGATGACATATGGAAGTTGCCCATGCGTCGGGCATGATCTCAGCAAGTCTTTGAAGCGCTCCCACGCCTGTGCTAGGGTTTCACCTGGCTTTTGTTTGAAAGCCGTGATCCTTTGTCTTAGCATCGCCGTTTTAGAAGGTGGGAAGAACTTATTCAAGAATGCATCTTTCACCTCTGCCCATGTCCTTAGCGATCGTGGAGCCAAACTTTCAAGCCATTGTAATGCCTTTCCTGCCAAAGACCATCGAAAAGATTTTAGTCGCACATACTCTAAGTTTACTCCATCAGCAACTGTTTCACATAAGTCCATAAAAGTAGAGATGTGTTGCAGGGGGCATTCATTATGTCTTCCTTCAAAAGAATTTCTTTTAATCTCAGATAGGAAGTTAATTTTCAATTCATAATTGGAGTGAGGAATTATAATGGCAGATTCAGGAACATGAAGGGGCGGATGCATGTATTGCATTGCCGTCTGTGGATACTGATTTAGCCGCTCTTGGGCTTGTCTGCGCGCATCCTCCTCCCTATCAGCACGGGCTCGCTCAGCAGCAGCAGCGGCCCTTTCAGCAGCGATTGTAGCATTGTGGTCCTCGATCTCCTTTCTCAACCGCTCTATGATCTCAGCCTGCGTCTCGTTGTCAGCCATGATGCGAATTGCTTTGTTGCGAAGATGGTAGAAACGTTCAGGCTCGTCAATTGGTTCCAGGATAGGTCCGCGATCAGAACGTCGCATAAACCTGCAAAATAAGCTTAGAAAAAGATCGTGGTTAACTTAGGTGGCGATTGATTGCCTCCCCGGCAACGGCGCCAATTTGTTCGACTATGGGTAAAGGGGAGTGTGTATGTAAAATAGGAGAATAAAATAAAGCACAACTAGACTATCTCCCTGTCCCAAACAAATAATACAAGAATCCCCTCCCTTGTAGTAGTAGGGTAATTCAGGATCGAATCCACGAGGAGGTAGGTCAGCGCTTCCTTTGTTGTACTCACGATCAATGCTTTCGACCTCAGCAGACACTCGATATCGAGTATACTGGTCGATATCGACCTCAGTTCTGGTCGATTTCCTAGTGCAGTTCCTGCAGAAGACAAAACAGCAAGTCGACGTCGAGCAGAGACCTCGATATCGATGTTAGTACTCGATATCGACCCTTAAAGTCGATTTCGATGCTTGTCACAGAAACTATTTTTGTAACCAATTTGTCGGAAAAGGATCCGAAGAAAATAGAATGGAGAGGAAAGATGAACAGAAGCAAAACTAAGACTTTTATGAAGAAATTAATTAATTAAAAAGCTTCCAAAGTCGGGGTTTTATGCCACAACGATAACAATGCAAGTTTCATGCTAAAAATATGAACTTTAATGTCTTTCCGTCAAATAACTTTCATTATCAACACTTAGGTGATTAGAGGCTCTCGCATAATTCCTAAGAGTTACTATCCAATTCATGAGTAATTCAAGTTCGCAATATGAGTGGCTTTCGCTTCAATAATGCAAATAATGAATCTCCCTAACTTTCGCGAAGGATCATGCATGGGGTAGAAGACGGAATCGCATAAAAGTCATACCTTTGATGCACTTACCTCACATTGCTATCGTCGGGCTCACCCCGACCCTAGAAGTGGGTTGACTACTCGTTCCTCATCATGCACATCATCATCATTGTTATTGAAAGAAAGCTACTTTGAATTAAAACTCCGAAAGAAAGTACAACCGAACAAGCCACTCCGCTCTCGCTTTACAACTCCACTCGGCCACTCTCTCTCTCTCTATTGCAACTGAATTCGAAATCTTCTTTTTAAAATTGAATATTGAATAATGAATCCCATCCTAAACTCAGCCCTATTGGCTTCTATTTGTAGATGACGATAAGGACTCGAAACCTTATCTTTATTCTCTATGATAAATAAAATAAATAAATAAAAAGTAAAAGCTAAAACTTCATGGTGAAATCAGCCTCCTCATGATAAACCTGATGTTGATGATAGGAAATCTCGACCTTTGGATAGATATTGCAAGCATTGGATATAATTCTATCAAAATCGGAGTCGAATTCCTCTGCTGGCATGGTCGATATCGAACCTTCCACTCGATATCGACCCCTCCAAAATCTTATCTCGAGCTTCTCCTTCTCCTACTCGACTTCTATCAACTTGGTCGATCTGGCAGCATCGATATCGAGGTCCAGACGTCGATATCGACCTCTTCTGTGTCGAGATGCTCTGTTTCCTTTCTGCTCGATTCCTATGTCTCGATGTACTCGATGTCGAGGTCTTCAGTCGATTTCGACCTCTTCAGAAGACTTCGAGTTCCTTTTCCGCTCTTCTAAATTCATCCATTTTCATCCTGTTTCCTGCGAAATCACATGGAAACTCGTGCAAACCCATATATTTGATATTTAAGCATAAACTACACTATTCCCATGTTTTCCCACTAATGTGCATGCAAAAGACAACAAAATGAATTCATATGTGCATAGAAAATATGGCAATATGCGCGCACATCAGATATATTCTGAGAGAGTGTTATACTCGAGAGTATATATAACTCAGGAAGTGTGCACTAGGTTATTGATTCACGAGTGTAAGAGGATTGTACTAGATAGCTGAGAGAGGTGGGGCTCTTCTAGATTGGTCTAGGACTCCAAGGGAACGAGAGTTGACTAGATTGCAATTGTATAGGAGAGAGGCTTCTCGGTGAGCTATTAGGATCCTAAGCTTTGTGAATCAATAAAGCCTGTTGAATCCTAGGGTTGTGGAAGAACCCTAGGCGGGGACTAAGCCTTAAAGGAGCCGAACCTCTTTAACAATTCATCGTGTTCTTTACTTATTGCTTTACCATTATTTCCGCACTTGTTTCGAATTGTATAACTTTGTTGTGCTTCAGGTATCCCAATCGAAAGAATTGAGTTTACTCCCAAAGGGTTTGAAAAGCATTTCAAAAGTCTTGAGATTGTCAGCGAAAAGTTGGCATACTCTATTCAAACCCCCCTTCTAGAGTATCTTTATTCTACTTTGTTATACATTATCGAACCTTCAATTGGTATCAGAGCCTTACTCACTGCTTTTGATCTAACAATCTCGTGAGTTTTGATCATCTCTGGTGAAGCAAGCGGAGGATTTGCACAATGGAGGTCTACCAATAGACCACCGCTCTTTGTGGGAAACAACTTTGTCCATTGGATGTCCTTGATGAAAATGTTCATTATAGATCAAGATCTGAACTTTGGAACATTATAGAGAATGGTCCAAAGATTTCTGTCAAAGACGGACCTAATGGAAGCAAAGTCGCGAAGACTGAGAACGAATACATCCAAGCGGATCTTGAACTCGTTTCCAAGAATTATGAGGCCATTAACTTATTATATTGTGCTCTTAGTACTGATGAGTTTAACCGTATTTCATCTTGTAGATAAAGAGATTTGGGACAAGTTAGTTGTCACCTACGAAGGAACCAGTTAAGTGAAGGACACCAAAATCAGTATCTTCCTTCGAAAGTATAAAATTTTCAAAATGAAGCCTGATGAGTCTATTAAGGCTATGTTCACACGATTCACGGAAATCACGAACAACCTTGACTCTCTCGGCAAGACCTTTGAGAATGTTGAGAAAGTAAGGAAGATATTGAGGTGCCTCCTAAAAGACATATGGGGCCCTTAAGTGACAGCCATAGAGGAATCCCGAAATCTCACCACTCTACCTCTTGATGACTTGCTTGGGAAGTTGATCACATATGAGATGATTCTCAATGAAGACAATGGAGAAATCCCAACAAGCACTAAGAACATGGCACTCAAGTCTAAGAAAGATGAGCCCAAAGATGTGTCTGATTCTGAAGATGAGGATGATCCCTTTGCTCTCATTACAAGGGGTCTTTCTCGAATCCTCAAGATGAAGAAGCAATTCAACAACAAAGATGGATCAGAGTCTTCTAAATTTCGAGGTAAGTCTCAATACAACAAATATAACAAGAAGACTAAACCTTTGTCTTGTTTTGAATGTGGTTAAACAGACCATCTAGTGAAAGATTTCCCTCAAAAAGAAGAAGAGCCAGTTCAAGAAAGGTGATAGATGGAAAAAGAAAGCCACGGTGGCAGCTTGGAGTGATTCTGACTCAGTTGACTCAGACTCCGATGATGAGAAGGCCAACATTTGTCTCATGGCCTCAGGAGATGAATCCCATGATGAGCAACTTGAGGTAACTGTAAGAGAACTTATGGCAAGTCCAAAAGAGGTACTATCGGAATTCCTTTCTAATATGATTGCCAATTAAGAGAAGCTTATTTCCCAAACCAACACTCTTATTAAGAAAATCGTGGACCAGGAAAGAACTATTGAGGAACTGTCTATGAGGGTCAAAAGTCTTGAAACCTCTTATTCGGGTTTTGACATTAAAGTCAAGACTCTTGACTCAGAGAAATCTAAACTCAAGCAAGATCTCTCATCTCTAAGAAGTGAACATCATGACTTAGAGAGCGAGAAGATCTCCCTGAATAAGAATATTCAAGACCAACAGACAGCCCTCATAAGTTTTACCAAGTCCAAGGGCACTCTTGATAGGATGTTGGGTGAGCAACAAAGTTCTATAAACAAAAGTGGTATTGGCTACAACCCGAGGTTTTTAAAGAAGCAACACTTTACCACTTTTGTAAAGGCAAAAGGAAGTAGAACCTCTCCTATATGTCACCACTGTGCAAGAAAGGGACATGTAAGGGAGACCTGCCCCTATAGTAGAAAGGATCCTCATATTATTTGCAATACATTTCCTGTTCACTTGAGAAAAGAATGGATAACTCAAGTTTGGGTCCCCAAAGGCACTAACCAAATATGGTTTATCCCAATAAAGGATCTAAATTTGCTTATTGGTCTAGCCACAAAGGTGGATTTTTGTTTTGCAGGAGATCACCAAGGTGAAAGAGCAAAAATGGATTATTGATAGTGGATACTCTAGACATATGAGTGGGTAGAGGTCTCTCTTCCATGAACTAAAGAAGTAATCCACTGGAACAATCACTCTTGGTGACAAAGGAAAGTGTGACATCGTTGGTGTCGGTAGTGTTGGGAGTGATCCTAACCACAGTATTAAAAATGTTTATCTTGTTGATGGTTTGAAGTATAATTTGCTTAGTGTTTCTCAACTATGTGATAATGGTAATGATGTTGGACTTAACAAGAAAAGATGTTTAGTGCGCAGAGAAGATACATGTGAAATAGTTCTAATTGCCTATCGTTATAACAACATCTATGCCGTGAATGTTGAGCAAGTGGCACAAGGAAGCTTAACCTGCCTAAAGGCTTTGACGGACGATCCAAAGCTCTGGCACATGAGACTCGGTCATGTAAGCCCACATACACTACAAAAGCTTGTGTCCAAAGGGCTTGTAAGGGGACTACCTGAGATGGACTTCAAAGGTATTGAGATGTGCAAAGCATGCACACGAGGTAAACAAACACGTAGCTCTTTCAAACCCAAAAAGGTGGTAAGTACTTCTAGACCCCTTGAACTTTTACATATGGATTTATGTGGTCCTATGCGAGTCAAATCTCCCAATGGTAAAAAGTACATGCTTGTTGTTGTTGATGATTTTTCGAGATATACTTGGGTTGCATTTTTAAAAGAAAAATCAGAGGCTTTATTTGAGTTTTTTAAACTTTGTAAGGAGTTGCAAACTTTAAGAAACGAGCCCATAGTGTCAATTCGAAGTGATCATTGTAGGGAGTTTGATCAACTTCAGTTTGATTTGTTTTGTTCTAAATATGGCATCTCCCATAATTTTTCTGCTCCTGGGACACCTAAACAGAATGGGGTTGTGGAACGAAAGATAGAGGACATGGCCAGGACTATGCTTTTAGAAAATGCACTACCTAAATCCTATTGGGCTGAAGCTGTTAACACATCTAACTATATTTTGAATCGTTGTCTTATTCGTTCCATCTTAAAGAAAACTCCTTATGAACTTTTCAAAGGCCGCAAACCCCTTATATCGTATTTCAAACCCTTTGGCTGTACTTGTTTTGTTCATAACAATGGAAAAGATAACCTTGGAAAATTTGATGCGCGTAGTGATGAAGGTATATTTCTTGGCTACTCCACAAGTAGCAAAGCATATAGAATCTTCAACAAAAGGACCAAGATGGTTGAGGAAAGTATTCATGTTATATTTGATGAATGCAATGACGGTTCTTTAAGTGAAAGTATTGCAGATTTAGATCTTAACAACCATACAGAGAATGAGGATGGTGATGATATTGCTACTAAGAACACAGAGAAGAGGAATATGCAGGATCAGATTCTTAACACTGAGGAGTTGGCTCAAGGTCTTGAAGCTCAGTCCAAAGCCCTTGACAATCAGTCCAAAGCTATTGAGACGTCAGATACTGCAGTAACTGAGCATAATGTATCCATGGATTCAGATGGACCTCAAATAAATCCTGTTGATGTGACGAACCAGGGAGCTGAGACTAGTAAAAGAAAGTTCAAATACTCCTCGTCACACTCATTACAGGATATCATCTCTGACCCTACATCTAGTGTTCAAACTCATTCTAAACTTAAAGATCTCTGTGCTTTTCACGCTTTTGTTTCACTTGTAGAACCAAAGAAGGTGAATGAGGCTCTTCAAGAGCCAGACTGGATCATTGCTATGCAAAGTGAGCTTAACGAATTTGAAAGGAACAAAGTCTGGACCTTGAAGCCTAGGCCAAAGCATCAATCAGTCATTGGCACACGTTGGATATTTCGGAACAAGCTAGATAAGAATGGTAAGGTCGTGAGGAACAAAGCAAGGCTTGTTGCTCAAGGCTATAATCAAGAAGAAGGTATCGACTACGAGGAGACTTTTGCTCCCGTAGCTAGGCTTGAAGCCATTCGCATTTTATTAGCATTTGCATCTTTTATGGGCATAAAATTATATCAAATGGATGTCAAGTGTGCATTTCTTAATGGTTTCTTAAAAGAAGTTGTTTATGTGGCTCAACCCCCAGGTTTTGAAAGTTCGGAATTTCCTAATCATGTTTACAAACTAGACAAAGCGCTATATGGTTTGAAACAAGCCCCAAGAGCTTGGTATGAGCGCTCGTCAAAATATCTTTTAAAAAATGATTTTAAAAGGGGGTTGATTGAAAAGACTCTTTTCATCAAGACCAAAGGAAAGGACACATTGGTTATCCAAATATATGTTGATGATATATTGTTTGGTGCTACTAACACATCTTTGGGCAAGGAATTTTCCGATATTATGTGCAGTAAATTTGAGATGAGTTTAATGGGAGAACTCAACTTCTTTTTGGGGTTGCAAGTTCATCAATCTAAAAGAGGGATATTTGTCAACCAAAGCAAGTATACTAAGGATCTCTTGAAGAAGTTTAAGATGGATCAATCCAAAGCAGCCAAGACACCCATAAGCTCAACCTTGTCCTTAGATCAAGACAAGACCAGGAAGAGTGTCAATCAAAAGGAGTATCGAGGGATGATTGGATCTTTATTATATCTTACTGCTAGTAGACCTGACATCATGTTTAGTGTTTTCATGTGTGCTAGGTTTCAAGATTACCCTAAAGAATCTCACCTCGTGGTTGTGAAGAGGATCTTTCGATATCTAAATGGCACCAAGGAGCTTGGCTTGTGGTACCCGATGTAAAGAGATTTTACACTAATTGGGTATTCTGATGTAGACTCTGCAGACTATAATGTGGATAGGAAGAGCACGTCGGGATGTTGCCAATTCTTAGGGGCATCCTTGATTAGTTGGCACTCAAAGAAACAAAACTCAGTTGCTCTTTCCACTGCCGAAGCCGAATACATAGCCGCTGGAGCATGTCGCTCCCAAATCCTTTGGATAGCTCAACAAATGAGAGATCTTGGCATCGACCTCAAAGACATTCCCATTAAATGTGACAACACAAGTGCCATCTCCATTACAAAGAATCCCATTCAGCATTCAAGGACCAAACATATTGATGTGAGGCATCATTTCATTAGAGACCGTGTCGAAAAAGGTGATGTGTCAATATCATTTATATCAACTGATTATCAATGGGCTGACATTTTTACTAAGCCATTGGCAGAGGACAGGTTCACCTTCATTAGACGTGAAATCGGAATGCTTAAAAGGGATGCACTTTCGTAGGGGGAGCTTTCCCTTTACGAAAGAAAACTTCTACTCAGTGTCTAGACCTTTGAACCTCATTTCAAAGGTTGTGAACTGAACAATAGAGCATATATAACGGATCATATATTTGGTTGGTATCTTTTTAGATATTTGATCAAATATTTTTGAAAAAGGAATTTTAAATATCTTTACTTTATTGTTACCTATTCGGGAAAATCTATTTAATTGCATTTTATCCGATTATTTTTTTTGTGGAAATTATTTAAATCGGATAAACATCTTGCCTTAATCATTAAGATTCGAACGGCTCTTTGTTTAAATTTTGAAATTGTTTTGGTAAGTCTGATTTTCAAAATATGGTAGTTGTTATGATGAGTTAGAGTTATTACCTTGGAAACTACCATCTTGTCCCATCAACTTACCTCACCCGCTTCCTTTTTAAACCACACAATCTTTACCCCCACTATTCACATCTTCAGAGCCTACCAAATCTCTCAGACCTTTAAACCATCTTCTTCAACCTTTCTCTGAAATATTGACCGTTCGTATCCATGGCACCCAAATCCAAGAAAACCTCCACCCCCAAAAGCCTTGGCGCTACCTCCAAAGGTCGTCAGATCCCCCTCGTGATTTCCCCTCAACCCGAACCTACCCTTGAGACCACTGTCCCAAGCACCGTCCCTGAGAGCACCCTTGCCGAAATCAAACGGTCCATGAAGCGCCTGAAAAAGACGCCCCTCAGTGGGAAGCTTAAGGGAAAGAAAAAGATCATTGCTGAGGAAGAGAAGGAAGAGGAAGATCTTGAGGAGGTTCTAGAGAGAGATGCTGAAAAAGAGGCCGAGGAAGAGGCCTAGAAAAAGAAAAAGGCTGAGGAAGAGGTTGTGAAAGAAAAGAAAAAGGCCAAGGAAGAGGCCAAGAGAGAAGCGGAGAAGGAGGTTCCCATAGGAGAGGAACCAGAGGAAGAGGAAGATGAGGAGGACGACGAGGTTGATGATGATGAGGAGGCCGAGGGAGATGAGGCTGAGGAGTCTGCTAAGGGCTCGGGGTCTGAGGAAGAAGAGGAAGAGGAGCCGGAACTTGTTCCCTCTCCTACTCCTCCTCCTCCTCCCCCGTCCCCGAAGAAGCGCAAGGCCACTAAATCCAAGACGTCTCCACCTCCCAAGCGCTCGAAGAAAGCCACTCTCAAAAGGTTTGAAGCGCCCGTCAAGTCGACTGCTCCAACAAAAGCCCGAAGAAAGAACACCGAGCTTGCCGTCGATCCCCCTGCACTTATCCAGGTAAACCAATCCTTACCCTCCTCCTGGTTTGAGAATGCCGAGATGGCTGGCAAATGGGTAGACGAGTTTAAAACTCGTAGGATTTGTTGTTCTGACTTTATCGATTTTAATTTTTTAGAAGCTTTTAACCTACCCTGCATCTCCCTTCTCAAACAGACCCCTGCATGGACCCTGCTGAACCTTGAATCTGAGTACTTCCCCCAACTCACCCGTCTCTTCTACATAAACCTCAAAGCCAAGCACACCGATGAAGGCTGGACTCTGGAGTCAGTCGTCAAAGGGGTTAGAATCATGTTTAACTCCCTTGACTTCGCTGAACTCCTTGGTCTTCCCAAACCAAGTCCACCCTCCCCTGAAACCCCCACAAAAGACCAGTGTGTTACTCTTGCCCACTCCAAATACCTCCGCCCCGAAGCATCAAGCAGCACCACCAAACAACTCACTCACTCGTCCCTCACACTTGAAGCCAAAATTATCTTTAACATCGTTGTGAGATGTCTTTTACCTCGAATCAACTCTGGCTCCCTCCTCACTGACAATGCTATGGTCCTCTTGTACCGTATATTGAATGGCCATGATCTTGATCTGGCCAATACCATTTTAGGATCCATTGCTCACACCCGAAAAGCCAGAAAAATAACTCCCCTCCCATTCGCAAACCTCTTGACTCGTGTCTTCAAAACTTCTGAAATTGATTTTGAAAATGAAGAACAACAACATCATACGGGAAAATTTGACTCCAAGAGCTTTGAGAAGATCGGCATAACTCAGACCCCTCAAGGGACTTGGAGCCTTGCCTCTCCTTCCTCAAAAGCTCTTCCCACTAGCTCTACCATCGATGAGCACATGGAGAACCTGGAGTTGGGTTTGGGGGAAGTTCGCCTGGACGTCAAGGAGTTGCGCCACGAGTTGATGCTTGAGATGAGAGAGATGGCCAAGATGTTAAACGAGTTGAAGATGCTGATCAAGGATGGTGCTCAAGACGATGAACCCTGAACCCTATCCTAACCCTTAATCTAACTCTCTAACACTGCTGGCCCTGTTTTCAAAACTTTTGGCGACTGTTTTCATACTCCTCCCTTTGTTGAAAGACAAAAAGGGGGAGATTGGTTAGACTTTAAACCGCTTTGAACTATAGGGTCTTGGAAGACCTTATTTTGCCTTATTTTGTTGGATGCTTTTATCTTTGGTTTTGAACTTATATAATCCAACATTTGTCTAACCCCTACATGTACTTAGTCCGATTTTTTATATGATATATTTGCTTGACTAAGTTACAGGAATGCACAGGTTTTGTCTTTCATCAAGGGGGAGATTGATAACTCCACTCCCTTGATGAAAATCGGAAATGGTTTCAAAGGCTTTGACACAAAGCTTGTGTCAAAGGTCTTGAAGCCAAAGCTGTATTGATGAAATTCAAAACCTATATTTTAGTTATTATCTTATATATATTATCTATGTATGGTTTCCGAATATTATTATACATATGTTATACTAACCATACAACTAGGATTTCGAAGAAATCTCCTTCCTGAAAGCTGAAAGTTATAAAGATCAAATCAGGTGGATTGTGGCTTCGCAGTTTCCCGGAAAAGAAGATTGCGAAGATCCTTCCTAAGCCATGATCTCAAGTAGCCGTTGGGTGAAGATTCTTGTTTCTAATGGCGCCGATTTGATAGAGTATAAAAGAAGATGAAGAAGAGAGAAGAGGGACATGAGTTGAACACTAACGATCATTGAACTACAACGTACACTCAGCCCTCAAGTCAATCTTTCTTCTACGTGTACTCTCTGCTAGGTGTTAAGAGTCTTATCTTTTGTTTCAAAGCATTTGAGAGTTACACAGTGAGCTTATAGGATATATTCTGAGAGAGTGTTATACTCGAGAGTATATGTAACTCAGGAAGTGTGTACTAGGTTATTGATTCACGAGTGTAAGAGGATTGTACTAGATAGCTGAGAGAGGTGGGGCTCTTCTAGATTGGTCTACGACTCCAAGGGAACGAGAGTTGACTAGATTACAATTGTATAGGAGAGAGGCTTCTCGGTGAGCTATTAGGATCCTAAGCTTTGTGAATCAATAAAGCCTGTTGAATCCTAGGGTTGTGGAAGAACCCTAGGCGGGGACTAAGCCTTAAAGGAGCCGAACCTCGTTAACAATTCATCGTGTTCTTTACTTATTGCTTTACCATTATTTTCGCACTTGTTTCGAATTGTATAACTTTGTTGTGCTTCAGGTATCCCAATCGAAAGAATTGAGTTTACTCCCAAAGGGTTTAGAAAGCGTTTCAAAAGTCTTGAGATTGTCAGCGAAAAGTTGGCGTACACTATTCAACCCCCCTTCTAGAGTATCTTTATTCTACATTGTTATACATTATCGAACCTTCAATATCAATCTTGGCCCAATAATATATTTGCCCTGTAAAATCATAATAGTAAACTCAATAAAATAGGCCCATTAAGCATAGGTCCATTTACGTTGAGCCCGTGAAACACTTGAGCCAATATGTATTGTAAGGCCTTACCAAAACCTAGAAACCATGGCTTTGGCTTTCATCATCTAGTAAGGCCTTATCCTTCAATAATAAGGGCTTATCATCAAGGTGGAGTTAACAGGAAGGAATCAAGGCTGCGGGAATGTCGGGACACCGAATGCTCGATCATGGCTAGGCAGGACATCGACTCTCGACTACCTCGGTAGCAGCATAGGAAACGAGCGGGAGGGAGTTGGAGTAATAGCTCCTTGCCATGGTCTTCTAGGTGGCGGAGGGGATCTGGTGGAGTGGGGGTCGGCGTCTGGCTTGGTGGCTCTCCGTCAACGTCAAGCCTCACCTCCCGCTAAGAGATGAGAGAGTGGGAGCAGATCAAGAGAGAAGGTCGAGAGAGAGACGACCATTGAAGGGGAATCCGAGAGCTCGCGGCTCGGTGGTTGCGAGGCAGCATGAAGAAGCGAGGACGAAGGACGCGAGGTAAGCGACGAGCAGAGCTTCGAAGGCTCAGTTGCAGCCCTTCAATGGAGGCTGCTAGAGGTGAAAGAGAGAGAGGGAGGATGCCGGTCAGGGGCGACAGAATCCGAGAGAGAGACGGAGGAAGCCATTAAAACGCTTGAAACTTGAGGTTGGTGAGAGACGGGTTTTAGATCTGAGGAAAGAAAGAGAGAGGGCAGAGGGCAAACTAATGAAAATGAGGACGGCTAGGGTTAGATCACAAGGCATATATATTCCGTCAATTAGGGTTAGATAGTACTACAAAAATAACAAAAATAAACCCGTTATTTCTGTTTTGTAAATATTCTATCCCACTAATCCGCAATATTCAACACAACAATTTCCATTTAATTAGAATTGTCATAAAATGGTCACACGCATCTAAATAGGTTCGAACAATATTTATTTCTTAATTCGAAATCCCCAAATATTTTCAAGTCTCGGTATAAGAAAACCGAAAAAAAGATCTATTTTTAAATCGAATTTAAATATATGTAAGAGTTTTCTTCGAAAGAAATAAAATACAAATAATTTTGATCGAGGACGGAGATTTTCAAATTTTTCGAAATCCCAGAATTTAATATTGAAATTAATTCATAATTCATAAAATAATATCTTAAAATTTCGGGTCTTTACCATTTTTAAAAAAATATTTAACCCGGTTTACGATAAAAGTGTGCTTAAGAAATTAAAATTAATACAGATTTATTAGAAAAGTGTGTTCCTAAAACCAAATTTAACTATTGGAAGCACGGTCTTCATTGAAACCATTCTCGTTTGTTTTTTAAAAAATATTTAACCAGATTTTAAACTAAATCATGCTTAAACAAACTTAAAATGAACACGGTTTAATTAGAAAAGTGTTTTCCTAATTTTCATATTTCAAATCTCAAACCCTAAAACCTAACAAAATTTCTCAAAATCAATTCAAATTTCAACATTTCAATTATAAACAAATCAATATCGAAGAGAACTTAAAAAATTTTCTTTTTTCTTTTTTATTTTTTTACAAAGGGAATCCGTGGGTTGAAGGGTAGGGCCGCGATAGTTAGATATGGATATATTTTTAGACGATATTAACCAAATTTCATTAGATATGGATATTAGTCGTATGAATATATCACAAAATTTTAAAATAATCAATATATGCATAAGATAAAAATTTTAGAAGATATTAACCAATTTTAAATACTATTATATAAGATAAGATTTTACCTATTTTTGCTATATATGAATATATTTTTAGAAGATAATAACTTTATCAATATGGTTATATTAATTAAATAACTTTATTAATATGAGCATATTTTTAGAAGATAAAAGATTTTAACGAAATTGAAATAATACTTAGCATAGTCATACTAATTAAATATCTTTATCAATTTGAACGTATTTTTAGAAGGTAAAAGGTTTTGACAAAATTGAAATAATACTTAGCCATATAAAATTTATCGACTCATGAAATTCAGTTTTCGTTAATATATCTTTTCTAAATTTTTTTTAGATATGGATATAATTTTGGGAGAGTTTAATCACAACTTTTGATGGAAGATCTATGGCTTTTGTGGATAAAGAAATAAAAGTTTCCTATCTTGAATGTATTGATATATCTATGAGATATATTTTTTGATTTTATACATATATAATTATGGATAGATTTGTAGATTTTGACCTATATATAGTTTAGAATTAGATTGTTAATGTTATTTCACAAATGTTGACTTCTTCTCTCTTCTTTCTGATGTTGTTATTGTAGGTTATTTACGACTTTGTTTACGATTGCAATTTTGTTAAATATCTTTGCTAGAGATATAATTTTTACCAACTTTTTATCCAACGGGTTTTAATACAAAATTTACTTAAATTCAAAAAAATTGAAATAATATACTCCATCCGTCTCAAAATACATGCCTTTTTAGGACTATGCACGGCAATTAAGAAGTAGGTTAAGTATAATGATTAGATGTAAAAAAGTAGATTAAGTGTAATGATTAGACTTTGGTATTAGAGTATTTGTTTATTTTTTTTTTCAATTTGTAAGGAGGAGAGTAGGAGTGATGTAATAATTAGAGTAATGATTAGATGTAAAAAGTAGGTTAAGTGAAATGATTAAATCTAAAAAGACATTTATTTTTGACAAAATTATATGGGCTAAAAGACATGTATTTTGAGATAGAGGGAGTATATAAATTGATTTCGTCTAATTTGATTGTTGTTTTTAAATTGATACTCCCTCCGTTCGGCAAAACTTGTCATTTTAGGGTGTTATTTTTGTTCAAAAAAGTTGTCATTGTAGGTATTTTGCCCTTCACTTTACAAAAATACTCTTGATATGATTGATGATTTGTTAGTTGTAGTTTTCGATAAAGTAAAAAAGGAGGGTAATAATTGAGGGTAAATTAGTACATTTGTTAATTGTCTTAAAACTTGTGAAAGAAACTAAAATGACAAGTTTTGTCGAACGGAGAGAGTATAATAATAAAAAATATCAAATAAAGTTAATTAGTTGAATGGATGTTATTAAAAATATATATAAATTCAAAAAAAGGAAAGAATATCAAAGTTTAAGGTTATTTATAAATTTTTTATGCGTTTTTTTAATTTAAAACGCATTAATATTTATATTACAAAACCGTACAAGGTGCGGGTGCTGAATTAGTAAATAAGTATATATACGTTGCATTTTATTTTATTTTATTTAAAAAAAGGGAAGAAAATCAGGTAAATATGGGTCTCATTGAATTGAAAGAAATGATTGGAATGACATGACTGTTCTCTTCGGGAACAGAGACAAGGACAGGGACAGGGATGCAGGCTGCTGGCACATGATAAAACGACAACAGGTGCTCTCACTCACACGCTAAATGTTTTGGCCAATTTACCTATAAATTCATAACTTTGCATGATTGCGATAGTTATGATTATGTGCATCCCCTTCCCTAGATATTCAATTCAAATCTAAATAACCCTTCTAAATTCTATTGCCATTTCTTCATTCTTAGTAAATAGTACTCCGTATTATATATGCCTATTTTGTGAACGATTCTCACCATTCTTCGTTGAGCAATTATCAAGTCGGTTAAGGTTCTTGAATAAAAGATTAGGTGCGATTCTAATCTCCATCCATTGACAATCTCAACAAGGGAATCACTTTTTGTATCGTATAAAAATTAATCAGTAATCATTTCTTCTTATTTTTTAGTCACTCTAATTCGATCTTACACATATACGCTACAAGTTCAACAAATAAATCTAGGGAATTAAGTCCATTCTAAAACTAATGAACAATGTAAATATCATTAGCTTATAAATATATTACGATTGTATATTTGTATTATTCAAACTTTACTCTTCATAAGCAAATGAGAATGCTTGTCAAGATGAGGCATTAGCTAGGAAAGGATTTATGCCGGTGAGAATCATCTACTCCGCAATTATGAGCCAAGAACGTCCTTGCTAATAAGACCAAGAAGACCTTGATTGTGAGGTATCAACGTGGCTGGAGTAGAGAAATCTAAGTGGGCAATCATTGAAACCTTTTAGAGAGCCTGAATGTCAGAGAGGTGATGGTCTCAATTTCCCATGGAACTTTTCATATGTCTTTGATGACATTGATAATGGACAAGAAAATTGCTTTCAATATCTATTTTGTCAAAGTTTAGCGATTTGACAGTTGTGATCCTAGTTAATATGGTCATTGTATTTACAAATTATGTTCTCAAAAATGCCACCCAGCTTAATTTTATAAACGCCTAAACAAGGTATAAACGCGAAAATTACAACCCGAACAGTTTATTACGGAGTAATAAGAAATAAAAAAAATTTACAAGTCCGAAAAAGCAGTTCACCCATATGAAATTTGACTTAAGACACCACATAACATCTTCCAGGAACGTACAATACGTTTACTATAAACAGTGGCGATCGTAGGATCCTCTGAAACTTGGGGCAAAATTTCTAGTGCGTACTGAGATATTGACCTTGAACAAAGTTCTTTACCCTAGCTACGACTTTCATCTTGGCAGTGGATTGTAGAAAAGTATACTTATATTTGTTTGGTTGTTATGGTAGTGGTTTCTCGCCATTTATTGAAAATTCAAGCCGTTGCCATATCTAGGATTATAAACTTATCAAAATCCAATCATTCTAAATTCAAGTTAAGGCTTTTCCATATTAGGATTGTAAACTAATCAACTTTGTAATATCTTTTGGCTCTCAAAGACATTATAGAAATTGCGATTTAAATATGTTAGGTAGGAAAAGACAAATATTGCATAAAGCCTTACAAATTGAATTCACAAACCCCAAATTCAATTCACAAACATTAAATTCAATTCATAAATTCATAAATTTTATTTTCAAAATCACGTATACACAATAATTAAAAACACAAAATTTGTTCCCAAAATCACAAAACCTAATCAAAATTTCACAAAATTGATTCTCATATTCAAACCCTAAATTTCACCATTTTTCGTCGCCTAATTTTACCAATTTTATAGAGTTTAATTAGTTAATAGCTAGATTTGATAGGGAGTTCGGGATCGAAGTGGGAATATAATTAAATACGGGAGTAGAAATATAGAGAGTGTAAGTGTAAGTTGAACAAATAAGAGAAGATTTTAAAAAAAATGTGAGAATATGTTTTTTTTTTTAAACGAGGTTGGTAGGGATTGAACACCCAACCTTTGGTCTCTTTACATTTTCCTTCCTTCCCATTTACCAACTACGCTAAGCAAATTAGTTGATTCAATATCCATCCTAGTTTTACTTATTACAACAATACCATATATATAAATATTTTTTTCCTTCAAACTCCCAAATGATACACTCAAGATTGGTCTTCTGTTGGCCAACTCGATTCGAGGATCCAGTCATTCCAAGGAAGAAGAAGGCTCCACCCTGGCTTGAGAATTCTTGTAGTTATTTAATTATTATTAGTTTTTAGTTCTTTCCATTTTTAGTAACTCCTATGTTAGTTGGAGCTATTTATGGAATGTTTTATTTTTAGTTATACTTAGTTAGATAAATAAAGTGGAAAAGGAAAATATCTTTAAGATATTTCCTTGGCCACCAAATAGTTGACTTTTATGATTTATCTTCAATTTTTATTATTTATTTTTAGCCAAGATTCTCTCCTATTGCAAAGGATAGAGATGGCCTTCCTAGGGTTTCTAGAGTTTATGTTTTCTATTTAAACGTTTCATTTTCATTCAATAAAAGTATGGTTGAAATTATTGAAGAGCACTTGGCAAAGTACTTCTTCGATAACAACCCAAACCTTTGCTTTCATACTACTCAAGTATCATCCTCAAACACACATCTAAACATATACCCAAAGTTACAAGAGGAAAAACCGATAAGAAAGCACTGCTGAAGCTCGCCCAGCACAGGCCGCGCCCAAGCCCCACCCTGGTCGCGTCCGCGGCCTTGCCCAGCAGCGCCTACACCACTTGATGATAATGTAGGCCCCTGTATTTAATTATATTCCATCGCTTTCTAATGGGTGGTGGTCGACTCCCTTGATGATAATGTAGGCCCTTGTACTTCAATTCAAGAAAAGATCCAAGATTGAATCAAGACCTGGTGCAAGAATCAAGAGTTCATCAAGAATTTGCAAGATCGCCTTTTATTTGTTATCCACTGGTATCGGATTCAGGTTTCCCAATTTCTTTTTGACTTTTGGTTCTACTAATGCTTTGATTCATGGATTGGGAGATATGGAGCAATGGGGATGATGATCCGGAATACTTGAGATATGAACAACGTCTATGACAAAGGGAGGCTCAAATGTGTCGCCTTTGGCTTCAACGGTAAGCGGTGATCGATGAGGAAAGAAGACGTCAACAACAACTTCAACGTCGCCGACGGATTTGGCTTCTCTAACAGCGAGAGGCTGAGGAAGAATGACGATAGTAACAGGAGGGACTGATCGCATAAATCGCACAACTGCAAGGCCGCACTCGCAGCCCCCTTGGTCGCGCCCGTGACTTCAACAACAGCTTCAGTAGCTTCTCTGCAGATCAGCGCGATGATTTTGTTTTGCAGATTCCCGTTGATTCCGACCTGCGCTTGGAATGATTTTAGGCGGGGCATATTCCCTTTGGCTATATAATCGTGTGGTTTCTGGAAATTTAAAACCCGCCAATTAAGAATTCTCGAATGTACTAGTACTTAGCAGTACATCAAAGATGGAGTCATCGATTCTCCTGAGAGGCTACAATTACTGCGAGCAAATAGAAAACATATTAATGATGGGGAACACTGATCTGCTTCCTTTTCTACTTTCCGTAATCGATCTCGAGCTTTTTCGAGCTGTTTAACAGCCCTTCCGCGCAGTTCTTCTGAATTTCGAATAGTATTCACGATTCGCAGTTTTCGATGATAAGTCACTTAATGAAAGTAGATTATCTTTCCATTCATTTCAAAACTTTCATGATCCCTTCCCGAACCAAACTTGAACCTTTCAATTCATTTGGCTCTCACACTCAATTACTTCAATTTTTTATGGTTAATTGTCATATCTTTTTTGAATGTAATGATGTAACGAGCCTATCCTCTACTCTTTGTTCATGTTCGAACAAAATTGGAAATGAATCAATACATTCACGAATAATATTATAAATTTCATCAGCTCGAATAGTTGTTATACATTTTTTCTTTCCTTACCTTTGTCAATTTTTAAAGAAAGAACCAGGTAATTTGTACACCCCGTTCTACTTAGGAATGCAAATTGGAAAGTTGGGAAAATACTTTTGCTTTTAATGAGCTAAGCCAATAGAATGAACCAAACAAGTTTTGTATCATGAAGTTTGTACCGTGAACATCGAACATTGTTTAGATGGTCTGTGGAAAGTCACGCACTTTAGGGGGAAATGCATAAATAGAAAAAAAGCAATGAGAGGAAGTCGGATTTTTTTATACTGTATCTGATATACATCTTGTCTACTCTCATCCTTTATTTTATTTACCCCCTAGACTTTTTCGTCTTTCGACTAATTAACAATTTTCACCTTTTCGAATCCGTATAAACAACAAATAAAAAACGAAAAAACCAAACCCTTTTCCGCCCCTTTTATGTACTCTTTACCCATCTATTTTATAGGTGGGGTAGATCTATAGAAGGTGGGGTAGATCTACAGACACCTAGAGAAATAAGTTACGTATGTGCAGGATCTATACGATTAATGCATATAGATCCATATCCATTTTTTAAAAATGGATACTCATCCAAATGAATTGTGTGCCAGGAACAAGATTTGAACCAGTGACACGAGGATTTTCAGTCCTCTGCTCTACCAACTGAGCTATCCCGACCATTCCCTATACATCATCTACTCATTTTATGAGAAAATTGGGGTCTATATCATTTAAAAAGGTGAAAGGGTATTACAAAGTCTTATCTAGGCCCCGGAATTTCCCAGAACTTGAAAAGGAAGACTTTGTATGTAAATCTCAGTATGAGTAATGATATGTATTGAGGATCATTCAAATGAGTGGAGTAATCCTTGCTCAAATTCATATATAATTTATATCACAAGATTGTTGATAAGATCAACAATTTTCTGCTCGAATACCTTTGTGGAGGGAGAGACCCAATTTTGATTTTAACCATTAACTAAAAAAGAGGATAAGGACCGCCATTGTATAACCATTCATCAACAGATGCAGCTTCCCATATTGGATAAAAGTGCAAACCTATAGCCACAGAAGTAGGAATAATGGCACCAAAAATAATATTGTTTCTATAAAGAAGAGATCCAGAATTAGGTTCACAAATACCATCAATATCTACTGGAGGAGCAGCAATGAAGGCTATAATAAATACAGAAGTTGTGGTCAATAAGGTAGGGATCATCAAAACGCCAAACCATCCAATGTAAAGATGGTTTTCTGTGCTGGTTATCCAGTTACAAAACGACCCCATAGGCTTTCGCTTTCGCATCTCTCTAAAATTGCAGTCATAGTTTTTACTTAGCCATTCCTGGGAGTCGTAACGAGACCATAGAGGAAGTCACGAGACCCGCCCTCTGGGATAAAAGAAATCCTAAGTGGCTTCTTATGGATTTGGGGTATATGAACCCAGTTGTTTAATTCCTTTTCAAAAAAGTATGCCTCTGTAAAAAAGACGTTGAGAAAGGGTAGATGGATATAACCTTTCAACGAGATAGTGCTTTTGCAACTCTATCAAAATGGAATCTATTCCAAACATATATGCCATGGTTCTTTACTTCGACAGGGTACAAATATCTAAATTTTCTATTTTAGATGCTTTTTGAGACTTATTGCCCATGCTAAGTAGCAGTCCCAAATTTGTATCATAAACAAAGATGGATTTGTGAATGAGAAATACAAGTTTCCTATATTCATAGGAATCAATGGGATAATGGAAAATTGCTCAAGTGGGCTGTTGGGCGTAATCTTAAGAAAAACTTTTCATTTGTTGTTCCTGGATAGCGGGGAAGCCTAGCCTTCATCCCTGTAGTCCCGCTTCTTGTTCGAAAAGACTTGTAGGAAATCACCGGTTGGTCCAACCAAGAAAGGTTTGGGAATCTGAATCTTAAGGAGAGGACCTTACCCTATTCTCGAACCCTCTGTCGAGCTTTACCCTTATTTTGTATGAAAAAATCAAAAGAATTAAAAATATTAGAAAAGAAAATAAGAAAATAGTCAATCATCAATAGAAACGGAAAGAGAGGGATCATTTCTACCGATACTGACAAAATCGTGTTATCGGGTAGTGGGTATACTTTAAACTTTCCATTAGTTATGTATCAACGTTCAAACAAAATTACTTGTATGCATCAAAAAGCCCAGATTCAGGAGGTTAAATGCATTAAAAAGAGATATTTCTCGTTTTTATAAAAAAACTTAGAAGATAAAAAGGGTCTATAACTACAAAACTAGGACAAAAGGATTTCATTGCTTTGAACAATAGATATGTATGATCACGAAAAAAAAAAGTAAAAATAGATTTGAATGATGTGACTATGTAACTCTTATCATATTTCAATGTTCTCGAATACATTAATCGTTTTTCTCTTAGATTATCTGGGCGAAATATGGGAAAACTCCATTCAATTCTCGATGGAAACGGAGTTTTTTTAATTCTCCCCGGAACTGGAAGATCATTTTGAGATCTTTAAACATATTCGAGGGTTCAATGTGACTATTTTCACGTCAGCCAACACACAAGATGAGACTTTACTACCATGGAGAGGCTTTTTGCAAAAAGATGACGGGGAAACTCCATAAGATGTCAGAAAAGCGAAATATACGAGATCACAAACGTAGGTACACTTGTTTTTACCGCCTCTATGGCTTGACTACACAAGTCGCCATTCGAGCTCGGAGAGGTATCGATTAAGTGAGTCAACCTTCTGGATAATTCGAATAAGAAAAAATATCGCATTTTTTACCAAGGTTGACAATATGTTCTTTCCAAATTAACTATCTCTTTCTCTGTTAGTGGTGTTCCAGAAATGTCTGCAATCGAGTAAATAGTTCTACGAACGAATAGATCGGATTGAATTGGAAAATGGAAAGATTTGTACAAGTTATACCTTTCATTACCTCTTTTTGGAAAATCTTTAGGCATGAATATGTTAGATACCTGTGACTCGATTCGATCTATTCGTTCGTAGAACTATTTACTCGATCGCATACATTTTTGGAAGACCACTAACGGAAAGATAGCTCGACGCTAGGATGATACGAAGTTGAACACCTCTCATTCTTATTGGATTGATTGGTCTAAGGTTATCAACAAAAAAATGGCTAAGTCATTATCAAAGCCGATTCTCTTTTTGTCTAATTCACTTCCTTTTTCTTTGTGAGTTTAAGGAATATGCCCATTCATAGGTCCGAGATCCATATTGTGGAATTGAAAGGTCCGAATGATCAACTCTGCAATCTGTTGTTAAAATCACTAGGCCTTCCAATCGTTCATTTGAAAAAATGGAAAGCGGATGATCATGATACTTCCCAAAAACCTCAATTATTGATCAATGGAGGAACAATATCACCCTTTTTGTTCAATAAGATACCAAAGTGAAAGTGGATGATTGACTCCCATACTAGAAAGAATCGCAGAAAATCCTTTGATAACACAGATTCCTATTTCTCAACGATATCCTGCGATCAAGAAAATTGGCTTGACTTTACAAGGACTAACGAGGATTTAGGAGGAGTGGGATAGGGGGAAGAAAGTGGGTGGAAAGATGGAAAGAGGGGAGTTGGCTAATGTTTGCAACAAAAGAAGATGGCAGCAGTAGCAGGTTTTTTCAGACGTTTTCTAGGATCAAAATTCTCTTTTCGACTCGCAACAAGTGTCAATTTTCTTTTTGTGGTAATCCTTATTTTCTGCCTCATCTTTCTCTTTCGTCGTTCTTGTTTTCATTTCATAGGGAAATTATCACTGCTTATAGACCCGAACTTGGGTGATCTATCCATGACCAGGAGGAAGCTTGGGTGAAATTAAGTGGAGGTCCGAACCGACCGATGTTGAAGAATCAGCTTGTGTTATTAAGCATATTCAAATGAAACCTCTTTGCCCAACAAAACTCGCTTGCTCCCCTTAAGGGAAGCAAGGTCATTTTTTTTTATAGTTCTATTAGTTAGCCTACGAGTAGGAATTCTTCTTCTTTACCTATGATGATATTGCCCGGTCGTAAAATAGTACTTGGTAATTAGGAGCTAGGCCCTTCTTCCACTCCGTCCCAAAGAGTAACTAGGACCCATTTTTCTTATTCTCAAAGTAGAAGATTCTTCTTTTTACCAAACATATGCGGATCCAATCACTATCTTCTAATTAGAACAAGAGATCTTTCTCGATCAATCCCCTTGCTCCTCATTCTTTGAGAAACAATGGTATCTCCAATTATAGCCCCTCTAGGATGTAAAATATATCTCTTCTCACCATCCCCATATTGTATGAGACAAATGTATGCATTTCGATTAGGGTCGTATTCTATGGTTATGATTATACCATATATGTCTTTTCCATTCTGTCGAAAATCGATTTTACGGTATAGACGCTTATGACCTCCCCCTCTATACCTTGCAATAATGATTCCTCTGGCATTACGACCTTTACCACAACAACGCTGTACATAGATCAAATTATTTCGAGGATTGGATTTCACTTGACTGTCTATGGCCCTATTGCCTGTGTTCGGGTTAGAACTTTTGTATAACTGTATCACCATGCTATTAAGTATTTTTATTTAAGTTCTTTTCTTTCTAAGAGGTGGAATAGTATAACCCGGTTGAATCGTAATGATCATACGTATGTAATACATTGTATGTCCCATAATAGGCCCCATTCTTCTACCCTTTCCGCGGAGTCGATGACTATTCATAGCTATTACCTTGACACCAAAGAAGAGTTCGACCCAATGCTTTATTTTTGTCCTAGTTGATCCTGATTTGACATTGGAAGTATATTTCTTTTTTTTATAGGTTCATTGATCAGGGCTTGACAGAAGAACTTTATAAGTTTCCCAAGATTGAAGATACAAATCAAGAAATTGAATTTCAATTTTTTGTGGAAACATATCAATTGATGGAACCTTTGCTAAAAGAAAGAGATACTGTGTATGAATGACATGTTGAAACAAAAAGAATTTCCTGATAAAAAAGCAGTTTTTGTAATTGCCACGTGTTTTTTAAGCCCCCCCATAAAAACCATATTCTGGCTTTTCTCTGGAGAATACACGACAACGGCTTCCATAGAATGAATAATGGTTCCAGATCCGGAAACTAAGCACTATGTCGTGGCGGGGGGACGAGAAAAGAAAGGGCTCCGAAGAAAGAAATGGAGGTTCCCAATGCATCTCCACGCCCAACGAGATGCGCCAACCTCGGGATGCTTTACTCCTAACCCCTAAAGGTTCCGAGATGGAGCTGAACCTGAGTCTCGGTTAAGTCGCCAATCCCTAAAACGGACTATGTAATTTCTAAGTTACATTACGCGTGGGCATTTTACTAGAGGTTTCTATTATATCAATCTACCTCTGGGGTTAGTTCAGTAGAAAGTTTTGGAATGGCCGGTAGACCCTCGAGCACGTTTTGCCAAAAATTCTGAGCCTTATCTTTTCAAAAAAGCGCGTACAATGCTTTTATGTTTACGAGCCAACATTCTAGCACAAGAAAGTCGAAGTATATACTTTATCCGATACAAACTTCCCTTTTTTGAAGATCCGTTGTAATAATGAGAAAGGTTTTTACATATACGCATATTCGAACCCGTTGACGAGCATTACAACAAATATTGTTAAAACATTTAGAGCTCCTATAAATAAGGAGTTGTGCAGAAGCTACAAACTGTATATCATCGAGTTCGAAATCATCCTAGCTTTTATCAACATGCAAATCGAATTGGGACCCCTGGTTCTGGAAGGCACATGAGTCCGAACGCCATGTTGAATGTGCGATCAACGAATTGATTCAGAAGATCCAGAAAAAGTTTTGAAATTTTTAATCAAACGAGTCATAATTGATCATATCATTCAAACAATATGCGATACAACCATAGAACGTTTCTTCTTTCTTATCAGCTAGATTGGCCACAGTTACTACATCTTTTATCGAGGGAAGTGACTCTTTGTTCTCTTTTCCCCAGCCGGGTCGTGAAGGGAATGAAGTGAAACCAGCGATAGCAGGCATTTCTTTAGTTCTTCACTAGAACAAGTATGATCGGGAAGTTGATCTAAGGCAAGTGTTTAAATCTATTATGACATAGTCGCAAGGCGCTCAACGGACCCTTTTCTTATTATAAAACCTTAACATCTATTGAAGTGAAGCAAATGAAAGGCTTTCATAAAAATTCTCGTAGAATCGAGAATGAAGTTTTCATTCTGTACATGCAAGATCATGAATTAGTAACTGCATCCAATCTCCAAAAAAACCCAATTGTTTAGAACTTTCTATTTTTTAAATGGAATATTCACGGAATCTACACGAATAGTATCCACCCCTATTCCATGGTATTTCCATGAGATTCCTCTTGCTTATTTATTCTTAAGCAAGTCTCTAAGCGCGATTGCTATGATATATACTGCCTCGACCACTTCAAGACAGATCGATCTTAAGAAGATCATTGCTTACTCCTTAGTAGCCCATATGAATTTTGTGACTATTGTTATGTTTAGTCGAGCAGCGGCCGTTAGGTCACGAGGATGCTCTAGAATCTTTTCGATTGCTCGTTCGAGAACTACAATCTTTGGCTCTAGAACTTAATCATTTCCTTGTATCTGAGAAGAACTTGCAGATTAATAGGATGGAAGCTTAATCGGAATGAATTCAAATTTTACTTTTATGATAGATCAGTATAAACATCAGCAAATCGTTAAAAAAGCAGCAGGACTTTCCTGCTTTGCATTTTGATCCATATGAAAAGGTTGTATCTCGAAAATGAACCTCTTCCAATGCACTAGTTATGAATTCTTACCGGTATCGAGCTGGAAAATCCCTCTTCCTGAATACCTCGATTCAAGGTCATAGAATTTCCTACCGCTACTGTAACGGCCCAGATTTTAAAATCGGGGTTACGTTTAGAAGGAAGGATTATCCCTCTGCTAGATCTTGCAATCCAAGTACGAGCTGTATATTGATCATGTTTAAGTTATAACCTTGTTAAGCCTTAAAGAATCAAAAGCTGGGATTTAAAAGAAAGGGGATTTTGACCTTCAAAATAACTTAAATAACCCAACATGATTTTGTGCTTCTGCACGTAAACTTGTCCTATTTGAACTAGTCGAATCTCTCAAAGGAATAGAACAAGTGTAAATAAAAGTAAATACAACATGTTTCTAAATGAAAAACTTAACCAAAATGTTTGTAAAGCCAAATTGTAATAGGTGCAAAGTCTTCTTAACACTCTCGTCCCAAGAGTAAACCCCGCCATAAAAGCAAATTAGCACGCAAAAGGAGCGGGTACCTGAAACTATACCACAAGTCAAGGTTGAGCCACTCATGCGGGACTGGAAGTCCTTCCTGAGGCCATATAATACGCCTATACCTAGAATAAAGGATGCTCTAATGCAGTACTGAAATTTAAATCACCCAAGCATGCTGGCAGTTTATATAATGCAGAAAGCGATAAATTGGATCCACACAGAATGCCAAGTGGCATATCCCTCTCCTACTCTGCCCCCTTTTATATGAGCGGACCTGGCCAGTACGGTACCCATTTCCTCATATTTGTGCACATAAACATGGTATCATCGTCATATCATCTCATCATACCATCTTATATCCTCTCATCATATTATATCATATCATCCCATCTCATCATGCTCATGCCCGATGGTGCTGGGCTATCATCTCATGTAACGACACGACTGACTCAAGACAAACCCAATGGGGCAGGGCTATCTTATGACCATAGCAAAGACTCTAGGACTCACAAATAACGGCCGTTCTGTTTCAAATGCATAGAGAATAGGGATGCTCATTCATAAGTGCAAGTCCTAATCATGATACTACATGGCATGCTTTTATGCATATGCAACACCTACATACTATATGACACATCAGGCATGAGGTCCAATCAGTTGAGCAAACCTCGGAGGACTTACTTGGAGTCTTCACATCCAATTAATCAGCAACCAAGCCACTTAGATAATCATCCATCGAGCAACAAGCCACTCAGATAGTCATCCAATCACACTAGTATGTAATAAGCACGGAACAACTCATCAATACATATTTAATCAACACACAAGCATGTTTCTAAGTCATCACAAGACTAAGTAGATAATATTTTATTCAAGTCATCTAGCATTCTCATCATCACCATTATTCTCAATTAAACTTGTTCCTATCAAGTATGAAACTTAGTTCAAAGCATTACCAATGTTATCACTCAAAACATCTTACTTCAATCGATCTCCGGTTTTCCTTAAATACTTACTCAAGTCATTGATCAATTATCAAATACTCAAATACTCAACAAAATCATAAATGCCCAAAATCAAGAATCAACAAGTCTTATTTATCACATTAAATTATCATGACCCCAAATAAGACAACGTATTCAAGGGTAACCAAAGTAGATCAAGGTCATAAGACAATACAACCAAGAGTAGAAGCATAGCAAGTTCACAATACCACTCTTGTATTATTTTAACAATTGTAGGCAATCTTATTAATCTTAATCTAAATCAATCATAACAAGTATCTACTCAATTGGTTCATTCTAACATGATCATATGACATTCAAATAAAACACTCATACCTAAAAGTATGTTCTCTATAAGGAGAATCCTATCTCATTTTGCATTTTATACACTTAGCGAAGTCGTCTAAGGGGTACCTAGGTTGGTTATCCTATTAATATATCTTCTAGGTGAAAAGTGAACAATTATCAAAGTCATACTATATCTACTTTATTTAACTAAATCAACCTACTCAACAAGGTCACAAGGCATAATAACTAATAAGTCTTCAAGACAGATCTCTTGATCTAAGATTCCAACTTTACTTATCAAGACAAGTTATTAAATCATATCTCAAGGTATTCCTTCGTCTAAATTGGATTATAACTCAAAATAATTTAAATTAGGATAAATAATAGACCATTTATAAATTCATTTATCACAAGCAAGATTAATATATAACAAGTCTTCAAGAAATCTTTTATATAACCTTTTGCACTTGTCTTGCCCAACCCTATTTCATTCCAAATTTATATTTGATAATTATGCCAAGTAGTTATTTAATTAGAAATAGCCAAAACCAAGACAAATTGAAATCAACAGTTCAACAAAATCCCAAGTTAACCCAACAATAACAAACTGAAATCAACCACATTTGAGAAGTAAGATCCCAAGAGTTTATACCCAATCCCGACGATGTTAGTCAAGGGTTCAGATTCAGAGTTCGGAGAGGTCGATTGGGCATCGATTCGGGGCGGTAGAGAGGCACTCGAGCTGCTGAAAACTGGAGGCTGGTCTCGTGCAGGGCTACATTGACCACCAACGGCTTTGTTCCTCAACTGGGCTCCGGCTACGACCTTGGCGACATGCGCTCCTCGATGTCGGAGTTTCAAAGGAGAGCTGTTGCAAACTGGAGGCTGGTCTCGTGCAGGGTTACATTGACCACCAACGGCGTTGTTCCTCAACTCGGCTCCGGCTACGGCCTTGACGACATGCGCTCGAGCTGCTGCAAACTGGATGCTGGCCTCGTGCAGGGCTACATTGACCACCAACGGCGTTGTTCCTCAACTGGGCTCTGGCTACGGCCTTGACGACATGCGCTCCTCGATGTCGGAGTTTCGAAGGAGAGCTGGAGAGGAGGTAGATAAGAGGCCGGTCGAGAACAAGAGGACAGGGTGGAGCATCGGCTTTGGGTGGGCTTTGGATATATAGTTGACACGGCTCCAGGTTTAGGGACTCCGGCGAGAGAAGGGCCCGACCCTAACCTCCACAGATCCATCCATCCCCAAGGTGTCGGATGAGGTCGCCGAGTTCAAAGTCGCAGGCAAAGGAGAGAGTTAGATGAGAGAGTGAGAAATCCGAGAGAGAGATGAGGGTGGGAGAACGGCGAATAGGACCCAGATCCGAACGCGAGAGGTGAGAGAGAGTTCACGAGAGAGGCCATGGGAGGAGCTTTTGAGAACGGGATAGAGAGCTTAGAGAAAGGTGGTTCTCAGATCCAAAACATGAAGAATAGGATGGATGGGCGGTTGGGATTGAAGGGGAGTTGTTATATCCCAATAATTAGAGTTAGTTTGAATGAATGAAAATTTATAAAATTGATCCGCTATTTTCGTATTATTAAAATTCTACCACCGAAATCAACTTAATTTGATTCAACAAAGTCTGTTGAAATTTAAAATGTCATAAAATGATCACACTTCACTATAATATTCATTTCTTTGATATCGGATATATGTCAAAATTTACTTTGAATAAAATAGAAATCATTTTGATTGAGGATGAAGGTTTTTAAAATTTTCGAAATCTCATAAATTTAATAATGAAATTACTCATTATTCATTAAATAATAATTTAAAATTTCGGGTCTTTACAGCTACCATATAGTATTCATCTCTACTTGGTGATAAATAAAGCATTTGTACCTTTTTTTATTTCTCAGAAATTTCATAAAACAGACTTTCTAGAGACCGACTACCGCTAAGCTAATAGCCCGTCGTGTGGGCCCCCAGTGGGAGGCCAACTATTCCAAAAGCGAGAGAAACCCCATCCCTCTCTCTCTCTTTTAAGTCCCCATGTCCCCCCGTGTGGCGGCATGGGGGCGATCCTATCAAATTGTTCCAGCCTAGGATCATAAGCCCATGTGATTGGTCTTACTTCGCCACTGAGAAACGAAAGAAGACTTCCATTGCCAAGTTTCACCCAGGCGTCGCTCGCTTCTTTTTGGGTGTGAAGCAGTGTCAAACCAAAATGCCCAATAAATTATTGGGTGTTCTTCTAATGGTTTTAGTACATGCGGTATTATTAACAATACCATTTTTCGAAATTGCCTCATCTTAGATTCCCTGCATATATAACTTCAAGATCTTTCCAACGGTGGGTCATACGCTACCAGACTCCCCCGGGAAGGCCTCCGAAACTGATCTGAAATTTGACAGTAGTTCTGCACAGAAATTGTTGAACGTGTCCGGAGATGTTCGTGAGGTTTGCTTCGCTAATGTTGAGCCAAAAATGGAGGTCGTTGCTGAGGAGATCAGTGTGACCAAGGAGCCAACTCCGATAATTGATATTGAATGCTTCAAGGCCACAATGGATGCTATTGTTTTTAAGGTTTCGCAACCTCGAAATCTTCTGGTATTTGTCCCCTATACTCTTACTTTTATGCAAGGCAAGGCTACTCCCCTAGAGCCCTATAATGTCTCGATTCGAGGACAAATCGAATATAAGTGAGGGAGAATGATACACTCAAGATTGGCCTTTTGTGGCCCAATTCGATTCGAGGATCCAGTCATTTTAAGGAAGAAGAAGGCTCCACCCTGGCTTGAGAATTCTTGTAGTTATTTAATTTTTACTCTCTCCACTGCAAAATATAAGGCCTTTTACTATTTGACACATTTTTAATGAGCTAAAAACACTATGAAATATTAATTTTTTATAAAAAATTTTTACATAGTATTATACGTATTAACAATATATATAAGACTATGTAAAAAAATTTAATAAAAAATTAATATTTCATAAAGTTTTTAGCTCATTCAAAAACGTGTTATATAGTAAAGGAACTTATATTTTGCAACGGATGTAGTATTAGTTTTTAGTTCTTTCCATATTTAGTAACTCCTATGTTAGTTGGAGCTATTTAGGGAATGTTTTATTTTTAGTAATACTTAGTTAGAAAAATAAAGTGGAAAGAGAAAATATCTTTAAGAGATTTCCTTGGCCACCAAGTAGTTCACTTTTAAGATTTATCTTCAATTTTTATTATTTATTTTTAGCCAAGATTCTATCCTTTTGCATGACCTTCCTAGGGTTTCCAGAGTTTATGTTTTCTATTTAAACGTTTCATTTTCATTCAATAAAAGTATGGTTGAAATTATTGAAGAGCACTTGGCTAAGTGCTTCTTCGATATCAACCTAAACCTTTGCTTTCATACTACTCAAGTATCATCCTCAAACACACGTCCAAACATATACCCAAAGTTACAAGAGGAAAACCCAATAAGAAGGCACAATAGAAGCTTACCCAGCACAGGCCGCGGCCGCGACCTTGCCCAGCAGCGCCTACGCCACTTTCTAAAGAGGTTGTCCGTGTTGGTTTTCCTTGATTCCGTCGCTTTCCCTTTGGTGGTGGTCGACTCTCTTGATGATAATCTAGTCCCCTGTGCTTCAGTTCAAGAAAAGACCCAAGATTGAATCAAGAATTGGTGCAAGAATCAATAGTTTATCAAGAATTTGCAAGATTGTCGTTTATTTGTTATCAACTGGTATCGGATTCAGGTTTCGCAATTTCTTTTTGACTTTTGGTTCTACTAATGTTTTGATTCATGGATTGAGAGATATGGGGCGATGGGGATGATGATCCCGAATACTTGAGATATCAACAACTACTACGACAAAGGGAGGCTCAAAGGCGTCGCCTTTGGGTTAAACGACAAGCAGTGATCGATGAGGAAAGGAGATGTCAACAATAACTTCAACGTCGCCGACAGATTTGGCTTCTCTAATAATGAGAGGCTAAGGAAGAACGAAGATGGGAGAAGGAAGGACTATTCGCAGAAATCGCACAGCTGCAGGGCCGCGCCCGCGACCCCCTTGGGCGCTCCCGCGGCTACAATAGCAACTTTCCTATATATCAATGCGATGATTTTGTTTTGCAAATTCCCATTGATTCCAACTTCGGAATTGCCTCATATCAAATTCCCTGCATAGATAACTTTGAGATCTTTCTAACAGTGGGTCATACGCTACCAGACTCCCCCGGGAAGGCCTCCACAACCGATCTGAAATTTGATAGAAATTCTACATAGAAATTGTTGAACGTGTCCAGAGATGTTCGTGAGGTTTTCTTCACTAATGTTGAGCCAAAAGTGGAGGTCGTTACTGAGGAGATCAGTGTGATAATGGAGCCAACTCCGATAATTGATGTTGAATGCTTCAAGGCCACAATGGACGCTATTGTTTTTGAGGTTTCGCAACCTCGAAATCTTTTGGTAGTTGTCCCATATATTCTTCCTTTTATGCGAGGCAAGGCTGCTCCCCTAGTGCCCTATAATTCCTCGATTCGAGGACAAATCGAACATAAGGGAGGGAGAATGATACACTCAAGACTGGCCTTCTGTGGGCCAATTCCAAGGAAGAAGAAGGCTCCACCCTGGCTTGAGAATTCTTGTAGTTATTCAATTATTATTAGTTTTTAGTTCTTTCCATATTTAGTAACTCCTATGTTAGTTGGAGCTATTTATGGAATGTTTTATTTTTAGTTATACTTAGTTAGATAAATGGGAAAAGGAAAATATCTTTAAGATATTTCCTTGGCCACCAAATAGTTGACTTTTATGATTTATCTTCAATTTTTATTATTCACTTTTAGCCAAGATTCTGTCATATTGCAAAGGATAGAGATGGCCTTCCTAGGGTTTCTAAAGTTTATGTTTTCTATTTAAACATTTCATATTCATTCAATAAAAGTATGGTTGAAATTATTGAAGAGCATTTGGCTAAGTACTTCTTCAATATCAACCCAAACCTTTGCTTTCATACTACTCAAGTATCATCCTCAAACACACGTTCAAACATATACCCAAAGTTACAAGAGGAAAACCCGATAAGAAAGCACTGCTGAAGCTTGCCCAGCACAGGCCGCGCCCAAGCCCCACCCTGGTCGCGTCCGCGGCCTTGCCCAGCAGCGCCTACGCCACTTTCTGCAGAGGTTGTCCGTGTTGGTTGTACGATAGATAAGAAACAGTGGCGGATCCTAAACCAATTAATTAAGGGGTGAAAAATTAAACCCAAATTTTTTTCAGAAAAGATATCAATATTATGAATATGTAATTAAAATAAAAATATAAATTGTGCATACTTTATTTCACAGTTTTGAAATATATTAATATAACATACTAATTTGAAAATTAGTGGTTTAATTATAGTATTAAGTTACGAAGTTTAACAAATGATTATTACGATAGAAGTACATTAATTTGGTAAATGATGTGGAAAATAATTTATATCGGTTCAGTCTTGAAACGTTTATAACTTTTTACTCATGTGCTGGATTTGAGCGTATAATATATCCCTATTTTTGCAGTATTCGTTGCAACTACTGCGGGGGACGACTTCTTTGGCAACAGAGGTCTACCTCGACGCCTTTTCGTACGTGTACCATCGTTCGACCCGGTTGGCGATCTCTGAATAGGTGTCGCTACTGGGGATACTTTATTTTGGGTGCTTGGGGGCCTGTCTTGAGTTCTCTTGATCGGAGTCACTGGTATGATTGTAGAATTTTGAATCGGTGGATGTGCATTCAGTGCCTTCTAGAGGTTGAGATCAGTGTATCCCTCAATCCACAAAGGTCACGTTTGTTGAGGGGCCCTTGTGGGCGACCCTTGGTCTGTACCACCTGCGGTTCTTTCAGATTTGTATGCTAAGGATTACCCATATCAGACAATCCATTCGCCCATCGAAACTG
Organism: Persicaria maculosa; assembly: GCA_963922045.1. Classification (NCBI taxonomy): domain Eukaryota; kingdom Viridiplantae; phylum Streptophyta; class Magnoliopsida; order Caryophyllales; family Polygonaceae; genus Persicaria; species Persicaria maculosa. The sequence continues at coordinate 60,872,461 of OY998267.1, forward strand.
GTCATTTTCACAAGCTTTTGGGAAGTTGAGTCAATCCATAGACGTACTGATCTTCGGTCTGTGACCAGAGTAAAGACATGCACTCACTCGCAAAGCTATTTGCAAGGTTCACGTTTTTTGTAAGTTTCTTTGCTTTGTCCTCCAAGTTTTTTTGCACATGACGTTGACATAGGATTCCTTTTGTCTAGGGAAAGACAACTTTAATGGAATTAATCAAAGTGAGCTCTTTGTCGATGGGTATGGCAGGAGGAGAACTTCCGACCAATTTGAGAAGTTCACCTATGACACCCTTAACCCACGAGTAATTTTCAACTCTTTCCCCGCTCATAAATGTACATGATATGTTGTAGTTTATCCACGTAGATGTCAAGCCAACCACTTCAAAGAAATACATATTATACTTGCAATGGACTCACAAACATTAACATATTGACAAACTGTATCTGTTCACTTTGTATGTCATCTCCATCACAAGTACATAAGGGATGCCTTCATTAGTGCGATAGAATCATGATGTGCCCAGACAATTAATGTCACTCAAAATTGATGAGCTTGGCGCTGTTCTGTGCCGCATAAAATACTTCAACTCCATAGCCTTGACAAAAGATTATTGGGGAACGGTTCTCCCCTGCATACCCTGCTTTCGGAGACTCTCTTTTATGTTGTACACTTGCCTCAATTTTGTCACATTACTGGGCTCCTTATTAAGAATTGAGAAAATCTTTTTCGGCGTCACATGGTTTTCAGTCAAGGTCTTAACCAACTCATTCTCTTGGTTGTGAACACATGCCCATGCAAATTCTTGCCTATCTTTTGGTTGTGAACTCCTTTTATCATCTGCACCTTCCAACATCCCCTTTCACTCTCTAAAACTTTCAACCTGAACTGACATCCACGTTTTTCCATCTTCACGAGTTTATGGACGTCATCTTTCACAGGTGTGTATTCCATTTCTCTCTTGCAATACATCCATGTCCGCCCAAGTGTAATCGCATCACTCTTAACAACACGTCTTATAACAGTGCACATTTGATTTTCTTTGCCTTTCTTCTTTACCCATTCCATAACTTTCTCTCTACTCTTGAATGTATCATTAGTAACAAACTGTTCAATGTAATCTAGTGACCATAGCTGCACAGGCTCCATGGTGATGTACATATTTGTACCCTTTTTATTCGCAAGTTTTGACTTCATATTTCATTTGATTTCTAAAATAAAGGTTAAAAATAATATAAATTTTTGTAGAATGAGCTAATGTGCAAGAAAAAGAGTCTGCACAAGTTTTGGTCTAAATATGTAGGAATTGGAGCGGAATCGGAGTCAAAACGAAGAAACCAAGGAAAGAAGAAAAGTGGTCGGTTTTGACTGAACTGGTCGATATCGACTGAAGCATTGACACAGTCTCTGAGTGTCGAGACAGACCAAGAACACCAACAAAGGAGAGCACTCGATATCGAGTGAAGGTAGTCGATATCGACTAAGACCCAGAAATCGAGTGGAACTGAGCCCGTCGAGCAGAAAGGAAGAGATCGATTTCGACTACTTTGGTCGATATCGACTGGATTTCGACACGGGTTGGACGATCTTTTCGAGACGCGGATTGCAATTCTATCTAGATAAGCCACGAATTATCTACATTTTTAGATAGATTATACCTTGGAGATATTATCTTTTTACCCTAAAGGTTTATTTAGTTATTTTAGATATTTACCTTAAATAAAATATCTATCCTACTTGTTTGGATGGAGTTTAGATAGAAGATAGGATCTACTTTCCTTGGATAGTAAGGATTAGTAGCCTATAAATAAAGCCCTAGGGGGCTGATTTTTATTCATTCAATCACACAACAACAATAGCAATAGAAGTAGAGATAGAAAGAGGCTTTAGGGTTTCGCGTTTGCGGGAGCCGACTTTGAGTTGTAAAGCTTTGGAGTTATTAATGCAAGTTTCCCTTTTTCCATCAATGATGTTTCATGCAATGAAGAGCGAGTAGTTTCCCAAAGGTTCTAGGGTCGGGGTGAGCCCGACGTTAGCCATGCGTGCCTAAGGTAAGTACTTGATGTTGATATCGTTGTGTCTATATCATCTCCTACGATTCTATGTTTAGTCCTTATCGCAAGAAAAGGGACTCATGCTAATAACTTGAGTTATAAACATAAAATTGGTAGAGACAATTAGGTTTATTTGCAAGAGTATTCCTAAGAGTTGGTGTACAGCGAAAGCTTGTCCCTCGGGTGAAATAGCGCAATTGTCCGTCTTATTTGTCTTATTGCATGCATTGGTTAACGTTGTGGTAAACCCTAACCCTAGGAGTTGCCTTTTATATCTTTTATTCACATAAAAATCCTGTCTTTATTCTGTTCATATTTCCCTCTTCATCCTATTTGTCTTCGACCTTCTTTGCCGACACTAATCTTTCTGCATGAACTAGTCGATTTTGACCTATCTAGTCGATATCGACCACTTTGCCTTCATCGATGGTCTTCTGTGTCGACGACGACTCCCTTTGTTCCTGTTGCTAAGGTCGATTTCCAGTGAACTACTCGATATCGAATGCCCTGTGTCGATTGGCAGTTTTCTAAGCCATTCGATTTCTGCCACTGACATCGATATCGACCACCATAGTCGATATCGACTGCCATTTTTGTCTCTGCATGTTTTCTGTTGCAGTAGGAATCGACAGCCAAGGTCGACGTCGAGCACTTTGGTCGAGATCGAGGCTTCTCGTCAACAAAAGACCTGAGCTTTCAAGACTATCTCGGATCCCGCTGACCTGCTTCCTCGTGGATCGATCCTAACTACCCTTCCACTACAACGGGAGGAAGTCTTATAATTTTATTTGCTTGGACAGAGAGTTGGTTTGGTTTAATATTTTATTTGATATATATTCAACTCGATTCCCTCCCCTAACATATGGGCACTTCATTGGGTTCTGATTCATTCTGATCAATCTTCATTCCCGCTAATGATGGGACAGGCAAAGTACTTTCATATTGGGTACCCAACTCAGATAATAGTTGAACCAGTTGCGCCCCATTATGTTCTTCTTTGTTAGTTGACTAGCTTGGCAGTAGGGTGTTGCTTGGCACTACAATGTCGAAAATGTAATTGATATATAATTCAATATCATTGTTGTTCGCCTTACAATAACCAGTGAAACAAGTGTCAGACTCGATATACAAATTGATAGAGTGAAACAAAAAATTGTGAAAGATAAAATCGTAATGACATGAAAAAACAAAGTAATCTAATATAATTTAACAAAAAAATCATTCGTTAATATGATTTATGATTAATTTAATTATTTGATGATTGATTAAAAAAACCCCAGTAGATATATTAAACCTAAAATAGTTTGCAATTTTATACTCTCAATGATATGATATTGCATTAACCCTAATAATATTCCATTAACCCTACTGAAGATTGCAATTTTATGAAAGTTTGCAATTTTATATTCTCAATGTCATGGTATTTCATTAACTTTACAAGAATTGAACCTAAAAAAGTTTTCAATTTATATTTGCAATGACATGATATTTCATTAACCCTACAAGTATTAAACCTAAAAAAGATTGCAATTTGATTGGCTCAATGACATGATTTTCATTAAACCTAATAATATTTCATTAACCCTAAAAAGATTAAAATTTATTACATAAAATATGTAAACACCATCAATGCTTATTAATCATGAAAAATAAAGCTTTCTACTACGCATGCATGAGAGTAATGAATTCAAGTATCATAATCTTCGACATATAAACGAAGGGATGGGGTACATACCTGTTGGAGTCCGAATTCTAGCAATATGTCTTTGATGTCTTTACTCAACTCATCGTTTTCCTTTGGTATGTTTACAACTTTATAACTCCATGCTCAATCAATGAGAACACCGCATGACCTAAGGTTTTCGAATACCCTCACGACGCTATTTATAGGGTCGATCTATGTTTTTTTCGCGTAAACTCATGGTCACAACAACCATATCGCAAGTGGTCGCAACGAACCAATGTCGTTTGGTCGGTGCGACCAATTAATTGCAATTAAAACACCAAGGACGCAATGACCAAACACTACAAAAATTTTTTGCCACGACTAGAAGCAACGACATGAATTTTCCGTGGCCATTCAGTCACACTCTTTATATTTCTACTTCCGTATTTAATTATATTCCTACATTCCGAACTCCCTATTACATAAAAATCTAGCTATTAACTAATTAAACTCTATAAAATTGGTGAAATTGGGCGACGAAAAATGGTGAAATTCAAAGTTTGAATATAAGAATCAATTTTGTGAAATTTTGATTAGGTTTTGTGATTTTGGGAACAAATTTTATGTTTTTAATTATTGTGTATATGTGATTTGGAAAATGAAATTTATGAATTTATGAATTGAATTTGATGTTTGTGAATTGAATTTGGGGTTTGTGAATTGAATTTGTAAGGCTTCATGCAATATTTGTCTTTTTCTACCTTACATATTTAAATCGCAGTTTCTATAATGTCTTTGAGAACCAAAAGACATTACAAAGTTGATGAGTTTACAATCCTAATATGCAAAAGCCTTGAATTCAGAATGATTGGATTTTGATAAGTTTATAATCGTAGATATGGCTAATGCTTGCATTTTCAATAAATGGCGAGAAACAACTACCATAACAACCAAGCAAATATAAGTATACTTTTCTACAATCCACTACCAAGATGAAAGTCGTAGCTAAGGTAAATAACTTTATTCAATGCCAATATCTCAATACGCACTAGAAATTTTGCCCCACCTTTCAGAGGGTCCTGCAGCCGCCACTGCCCGTGGCTAAATTCGCTATAGCTGAACAATATTGGCCATGATAGTTGTCGTCCATGGCTCATTTTAATGCTTTTAGTTAATGGGTATAAAATGGAAAGATAACCCTAGCCACTTACCTCATCTCCTCACTTTCGCTCATTTGCCTCCCTCTCAACTATTTGTTCTCTCTCAGTTCTGCAACCCACACTTGACCCCCGAGTTCCCGACGCCACCAACTCCGACCCACGAGGCCTCGAAGCCACTAAGTCTTCACCGGTTCTTCCTACAATCTCCACAACTCTCCACTTAGTCTCCGTTTCGATCTGAATCTATCACCCCATCTTTGAGAAGCTCTTTGCCACTGACGAGGCTGGCAAGAGTCTGGATTCACTGGAGGAGGCCGGTGAATGGGAAGAGGAAACATGGTTGGCTGCCCAAGTCTGGTGGTGCGGCGAAGGCAATGGCTCCTCCGACAATGAAGGCATATCTTGGGCACCTTCCTTGGATCCCCGACTTCTCTATTGTCAGGTAATCCCTTCAATCCCTGTCACTTCAATTGGAGATCCGAGTATGATTTGATTAGGGTTCTGATTTGGGGGAAAAGTTACTGTTATGTTAGGGTTTTGTTTGGCTAGGGTTTGATTTGGCAGATTTCAATCGCTTCTGGGGGATCGATCTAATACTTTTGCTCAATTTGGTATGATGTTTCTCTTGCTTTCCTTCCGTCCTATCTGTTTTACCTTGATGTGTACTATTCAAAGCTTGAAGTTCCCTAATGATGATTAATTTATTATTAATAACACATAGGGATAGAAAAGCTTTCATTATCTTCTACTGAATAGTTCGAGAGGAATGGCACACATTTGAAGTGATTTTTCTGATGATATCTTTGGATTGGATGGTTCTCTCTTTGTAGGGTTGTTGTTGCTATTCTCTCATTATGCAAAATGTTTGGAGATGTATTCATTCCATGGTAAGCTCAAGAATATCCTTCGAATACTATATTGTCAAGTGGTGAACATTTGTCTCCTTTGTTGACATTTGAAAAATGTATTGCAATTATACCTATCTTGATTTCAATTTTTTTTATGCTTATGTTTTAGCTAGGAAATCTTCATCCATTCTCGAGTCTCATGTTCTCCATGTGGATAAAGTCACACTGAATGTGAATGAAGGCCATATGAGGAAATCTTGCTTGTTATAAATGGTTTGTTCATCTCATTCTCGTACATATCAATAAGTTTAAAGTATTAAAAATAACTTGTTTTTGTTTTATATTTATATATATTCTGATTTTTTGTTAAGATGGGTTTTTATTTTTGTTTCATCTAAATATTTATATACATGTGATTAAATAGTAAAATAAATATTTATGGAGTATGTAGTAGTTTATTTAATTCCAAAATTGTGCCTTATCAATTTTCTGATCTCAGAGGCTTACCCCATGCATAGTATTTTCTACATAGTACACAGTATGTGATGGACAAGGATTTTGTTCTCAATGATATTTTCATTTCAGGAACATGGAGAACGGAAAGGAGATGATCTTTTTGCATGTGTTCGAGTTGTTGGAAGGTATATATATCAATGATTTCTCCCTTTAGATTTATTATTATGTTTTTAAGCACTTCTAAGTTGATCACTCATAATGGTGGAGAGTATTACATTATCAGTAATAATTTGTTCAGATGAGAAGCTTCATTTTACTAAACTTTTAGCATTTAAAAGTCAAATTAATGATTTATTAATATCGATATTTAGTGTTAGATTTTACATCATCGTTTTAGAGCTATATCTTTAGAATTTGTTATCTAAGGTTTCTCAAGCACATGTGTCTTCTTTCATTATTGCCTTGTTATTTTTTGCCTCATTTGTTTATTTAGTCTCAGTTCTTTGTTTTTCAGCTTATTAATGACTCTGATCAACTATGAACTTTTATTTGTCAAAATATGCTCTCATTTTTCTAGTAGACATTAGATAGTTATTGTAAGCAAACAATTTCAACCTAGTTGAATGACTTTTGAAAGCTTTTTGTAGACTGAGATATATTTATTTTCTTTAGTATTTTTATATGCGAATATAAATATTAGTTGTAGTTTATTATCACTTTCACTCCACGTAGCCCATAATATTTGTTTACTGAATGTCAATAGTATCTTTCCTCTCTCAATATCGGCCTATCGCTCTCAATAAACCTTTTTTGTGTGTTTTTCTATTATAGACGACAAGTGTTTATCTAAAGAATCTATGGGAGATAGAGCTATTGTCGTATCCCTTAAAGAGGGTGCGAGAGACACACCAACTAAAGGATATCCTAGCAATGAAGATTTACCCATGCTAAAGGAGATGATGAACAAGTTAAAGACATAATTCTGAGATGGCAAGTAGACTCATTTTAGAACCAACTTAAAGACTATGATTTTATTGTCTCCATGTATGGATGGACAGTCAAATCTTTTGTCGGAATGCTAAAACTATATAGACTTGGCAACATATTTTTGTTATGTACTTTCAATCAATAGTATGTATGTGTGATTAGAATGTTAAATCTATGCTATATGGAAGATTGTATTATGATTGTAACCTATTTGTGAAGTGTTTATCATTGATTACATTAGATTGGAATGAAAACAGGGGAGAAATAGGTGAAATAGGAAAACCAGGAAGATACCCGAGAAGCTTGGCAACGGCATCTTGCCGTGGCAAACAAGAAAAAAAGCTATAATGCTAGCCACGGCACATTCCCGTCGCATGCATAAAAATTAAGCGCCAAAATTTAAACGTAAAAAATTTAGTAGCCACGGCAACCATCCATCGCAACTACATTGGCTTGATTGGCTTTAGCAGCCTTTGTAGTGACGGCTTGGCCGTGGCTATCCTTCTAGCGACGACATGTCCCGTTGCTAAACCCTTTTCCAACTAAAGGTTTCGCCACGCCTGGTTTCCCGTGGCTATAGCTATTGCTACTACCCTTTTGCAACAACAAATGCTCTTTTAGCCATGGTAAACAGTCGTTGCTAAATTTTTTTTTTGTATTTAAACCCTTACTAGTCGCTGCGACCATTTCAAACTTAAAAAAAAAAATTGGTCGCAACGACTGTACCCCCTATGGTCGTTGCGACCTGTTTGTGGTTTAAAAAAAAAAGTGGTCGTAATGTTGCGACCACAACCATGCACTGAATGGCAAATTTCCCTTGCGGTAAACAAAAATTGTGTATATATAATACCAACACCTTGACCATTTGTACTTTGAACTTATTTTCTCACCTAAGACTCCACCTTGATTATAAGACCTTGAGATACTAACTTGTAGGACGAATTTAAAGGATGATGAAAGCCAAAACTGGACTTGGTTTCAAGGTCTTGAAACCTAGGGGTAGACATTTATAATTAATTGTTAATTTAATTAATTTAATTAATTATTATTTCAATTAATTGCTTAGCAATTAATTTCTATTTCAATTAGTAAAACTCAATAGCCATATTTGAATTGGAATTGAGCAGTTAATTGATAAGCAATTAATTGCAATTTCAATTCAATTAGCTAGTTAATTAAGAATTACAGTCGATGTTATTAATTTCCCCTGGAAAACCCTCAGCATTAGGCTGTGTTTGACGGTGGATGGAGATTGTGTAGATTAATGGGATTTCAGTAGATTTTAGGAGATGGAGATTATTTTGGTAGATTAATGGGATTGTGGGGATGGAGATTATTTATGATGGAAATCTCCGAAAGGTGTTTGGTGTGTAGAAGATTGTGGTGTATTTGAAAGAAACAAAATGACTATTGTGCCCCTAAAAAAACCCATACACTCGGTCTGTCACAAGCATGTTGTTGCTGCTGTGTCACAAACTCATCCTCTAGAAGAGGAGCGCCCTGCTTGGCGACGATGACGCTGAAGCTGCGCTGAAGCCGATCCCTGGAGATTCGCCAACCCTACCGCCTACACAAGCCCCCTCCCTCCCCTTGCTCCTTCGCTTAACTCGGCTGTCGCAGGTCCACCGGTTTGAGGGGAGCCGACGCCGCCGACGACCTCTCCGCTGTTTCACAGGTAAGACAAACTGACAGCCTCTGAATTTTATAATAAAGTGCACGCATATGTCTATAAATGTGTTTGTTTGCATGATTTGTGAAAGTGTTGCAACGAATTGTGAATTTCGAGTGTCGATTTATGGGTTACATTAAAATCGGTATCGAACCCTAGGATAGATTTGGGGATTTTGTCACCGCCGGCGCATAGCTGAAATTAGGTTGCCGGTGATGACCTTATGTGCCGTTGGACCCAACCTAACCCGCCCAGCAGTCCATTCGTACTGAATCCTCCCCGGGTTGGCTTCAACCCCAGTTCCTGGCGACATAGGGCTCTATCTCAAAACCGTGCTAGCCTCAACCCCAATTGCATCATTCTTTAGCTCAAGTACCTTAACGCTGCTTCCTATGACCCTTCAACTGGACTTGTATAGCCCTAATCATCTGCATTTGAAATGAAGACACAGTTGTAGATAAAGTCTTAATCGAATTTGCATACATTTTGGATTGATGTGAGTGTGTTTGAATTATTGAATGTCATGATTGTTCAGTTGCATCCGAAATCAGTGTGCGTTTGCCTAGTCTTAATCGATTTTAGTCCTTTTAGTATGTTTGAAAATATGTTTTCGTATGTTGTTGTCCCGGGGAGACCTCAGTTGTCATCGAGTTGCACTCATGGTCTCCAGTAGCAAGCCCCCCGTTCCGGTAAGGGAAAAAACATGGGTCCTAAAGAAAAACTTTTCATGTGCACTCCGACTCTATTGAAACAGTACTTGGACCTTCTGATTGGGTATCAGCGAAAATACGGGCGCGATCAGGGATTTAGCTGGGTCGTTTTAACTACCCAATTCGAGGAGCAAACAGGGCAGAAGTGTGGCATCAACACCCTTAAGAACAAATACGCCACAATGAAAGAGCGATGGAAGGCTTGGAAAGAATTGAAGCACGGCGAGACCGGCTTGGGGTGGGACTACGAGCGAGGGTGCATCAACGCTAGCGATGAATGGTGGGACCGGAAATGTCAGGTACGTATTCAGATGCTCTCTCTCAATAGGTGTTGTAGGAGAACAAGTAACATTATTCCTACATGTATGCGGATATTCTTACCCTTTCTGTCAACTGTGGGTGTAGGAAAAGGAAGACTTCTGAAAACTGAAGAACAAGTGTATACCTCCAGACATTGAAGACGTGTGGGACCAGATTTACGGAGGTATAGTAGCGACTGGCCAGCATTGCGTGTCTCCATCGATGGATCCCGTCGAAGGCTGTGTGCCGATGTCCTATACACCCAAAGATGGAGGCGACACACACCGCCCCCAACCGACTGCTGCTGATGTCACCCTAGGGGATGATGTGGACAATATCGATGAGTTTGACCTAAGTCGCTTTCCGGACCTTGTCAGAGGTGCCAGCAACTCGGATCCAGTCCCTCCCGTGCAGCGAGCCCCCACCATCACCCCTGGGTGTAGCACCTTCCCAACTCGGTTCGGGAAGCGTCAGTCTAGCTCCTTGATGACTCCTTCTACTAAGAAACGTAGTGGGAGGAGGTCATCTGGGTCGGTTATGTTGAATAGGCACCTGGATTTTGTTGAGGAAACTAGTGCCCAGATACTGAACTACGTACGGGCGGAAGACGAGGTCTCTAGAACTGACGTTAACCGTGAGGCAGAGGTGATGAAGGTCCTTGATGATCTTGCCGCTGAGGGATTGATAGAAGATGAGAGCCCGTTGTTGTGCTTCGCTATGGAGGCACTTCTAAACCCCGAATGCACGAGGATGTTCCTTGCTTGCACACGGAGCAACAGTATGAGGCTGGCGTGGCTGAAGTACCATTTCCACAAGAGCGGCGGGGACATCTAGCGCGAGATCAGGCTGGTCATTTTTTAATGTCGTTTACTTCGTAGTGGACTTCTTATGATTGTGCTCCTTACTTGTTACAAATTCTATGTGTGTTTCTGATTGACTGTGTGTGTACTTGCTATGTTTGCCAAGTAGTAACTTTGAAATGAGGTGTTTACATTTTATGAGTTTACTGTGTGTTTTTGAACAATGGTAATGACATGTTATGACAATTCAAAGTCACTGAGCATGATCTGTGCTCCTTTGCAGTGCCAGCGCAATGGAAAGCATGTCGGTTATACGTCGGATGAAGCGAAGGCACAAGCGTTTGGCCGTGGCATGCTTTCTTCTGATTGTAAGCACCCTGCGCAAAGTCACGCACTACTTCAAATACTTCCACAAGTTGCCTTGCTACATATCCGACTACTCCAGTGAACGTTGGATCCATGACATCCTCTTACACGAGACCGACCTGTGTTGTGTGCAAGTGTTTCGTATGCCGAAACACGTATTTACTTCGCTATGCTCCATTTTTAAAGAACGTTATGGCTTGCGCGGATCGAACAACATGACCGTCATGGAGAAAGTTGGGATCTTCGTGAATACCATGGCATGGGGGGCTTCACTACGGGACTCGTGTGAGCGATTTCAGCGTTCGACATCCACAATCAATGACGCCATCACAGACATACTTGAAGCACTCGTAGGCCGGCACAACGGATGGAACGGACTTGCTCGCGACGTGATCAAGCCGGTTGACCCTCTTTTCGCAGAGGTCCCAAAGCAGATCTGGGAGGACATCCGATACAACAAATACTTCAAGGTTATTCATACCCCGTTCATATCCCGTCATCGAAGGTAGAATTTCCTTTCACCGTTTAGATGGTCGTTACAAGGGTGCATTGGAGCTCTCGATGGGACACAAATCGAAGCTTGTGTTCCCCGGGATGAGCAACTCCTTTACCGGGGCCGGAAGGGCATAACAACGTTCAATGTGCTTGCTGTTTGTGACTTTAATCTCAATTTCACGTTCATTTCAGCCGGTTGGGAGGGGAGCGCACACGACGCTCGTGTGCTTGAACACGCACTTACCAACCCGGGTATGCATTTCCCTCACCCTCCTGCAGGGAGTTATTACTTGTGAGACAAAGGATATACAGAGAGGGATACATGATCCCATACTCGAAGATGAAGTACCACCGGGCCTTTCATCACAGAACTGGCTGACAACGAGAAGGAAGCTTTCAACCAACTACACTCGTCGTTGCGCGGAGCCGTCGAAAGGACCTTTGGTATCTTTAAGAGTCAGTGGAAGATCACAAAACCAATGCACAAGTATCCTGTCGATAAACAAGTGGACATTATCATCGCGTGCGTTGCGTTACATAACTTCATACGTCGATCGGGAGGGGATGGTGAGTCAGGCGTAGGTGACAATTATGACCCATACGTGGAGCCTGGGGTTGAAGGTGTCAACCAAGCTGGTGTCAAAGACGATGAGGAGAGCGTGGAGGAGCTCGTCCACGCATCAAGCCACGAGGACGAACTTGAGCCCCATGGGATGCAAGACCTATGCGACGAGATAGCTCGACAAATTTGGGCCGACAGGCGACGCCGTCGGTAGAGTCGTCTTCGAGAATGGATAGTTCAGGGGATCCTTACTATTTTGGCACCCTTTTGTAGTGTGGTGCATCTGCTTCTGTAACATGAATCGGTGTTTGGTATGAATTAATAGAGATGGTGTTGCAGTAGCCGATGAACATGTCTAGGGTATGTCATATTGTATTAGGAATGGTGGTGGTGTCAACCCCCAAATGTTATGACAATGATTCATGTTATATTATTTTGTTAGTACACAACGACATGGTTAGAACTGAACATTAGGTGTGTAGTCATGGTTAGTAATCAACATTGAGTCGTGCACATGAACTAACCATAACAACACTACATTGGGTCATTCACCGTTGTCCCACCACCACAAAAAACCTTCAAGTATGTGTGACGAGCACACATTTAAGTGCCAAATTACCTTCCCCATCTTGGTTACCCACCAACCAACAAAACGAATCAACCCCTACTGAGATACAAAAACCGACGACGTAGGGGGTATGAGTGTTGCACATACAAGTCAGCTGCGCATAACCTGATTACCTACAGGGGTTCTAGTCCCTTTTGTAAACCACAACAAGTCTACACAAAACATTGAAGTACCTTAGAGGAGGTCTACTTCTTCGCCAAGGCGGCCAAGGCGACGCCTGTCATGGCAAGGAACATCCATTTATGGATGTCCTCCCGGGACCTTGCAGCCACCAGCTCAGCCCAGAGCCTGCATGCGTGGGAGGAGAGGCTCACAACGCGTTCAGCGAGCTCATGGTTGAGAGCCTTCACCCGCTCCAGCTCCTCCCCATTCCTTTGAGCAGTTGTCCTGGGATCCTCCGGAGCAGGAGGAATGTCCTCACGAATCTCCCTCAGAGGTGGCCTGTTCTTGTCAGTGGAGGAAGCAATCCTTGAGCTCCCCTCAGCGTAATCTGCCATCTCCTGCATAGTGAAGTACGCAGACATTGTGCATAACAACATCGGTAGAAACTCATATCAATTTGGCCATACAAGCAATGTGAAAAGAATCGAACATGTGAAACAGAGTAATAAGCAACTGACAGTCAACTGATGATTCAAAACATTGAAGCAAAGATGATATGTCAAAGTGAACCGGAATTGTAATGGACGCATCATTCAACGAATTCAATTGAAACAATCGAAGTGAAAGCACTCCTACACCTCAACTCATTCACACTCTAGTACACTAGAATTGAATTGACACAGAGGTCGACAAATACGTTAAAAAGAACGTTGTTGTTTACCTGCTCGTACCATGGGGGAAGCTTCACCTCCCCCCAATCCATGGGTACTTCTCCAAACAACTTTAGAGAGAAGATTGAAGCTAATACAAAGTGAAGATATTTTGATCTGAATTCAGAGTTCATAAGTCCAACTGTGTCAATTATGCCTGGTGTATCCCCAAAGCAAGAAGCTACATAAAATGCATAACCCTACATCAATTGAAGCTATCAATTAAAGCTACAATAACCCTAAAATGTAATTGATTTTAGTTAGCATTCCATAATGGAGAACTCAATCTGTTCAAAAACTATCAACTGAACCTGCAATAAACCTAAAATGGAGAAATCGATATGTATAAACTCGACGGGAAGAAATGGGCGATTGAAGAGGGGAAAGCGTCTGTCTGATCTGAAACCAACAGTTGTACAACAACATTGGCTTCAAGTGCCGGCCTCCACCCACTGCATCCTCAACCTCGGTGCTCCGAACCTTGGGTTTTCGGGGACTCGCACCCCGCCCTTCCGGCCGACACCAGGTGGTGGCTCCAGGTCCAGCACACTCCAGGTGGCGATTGTAGAGGTTGAAGTGGGTGGATCCTCCATTGTCGAGGTTCGTAGGTTCAAAAGCCCCAAACGACGGCTGGTAGAGGAGGTCTCCACCGCCAGCCCCCATTCCCCACCCCACCGCCGACGACAAGAAACAACTGAGATGAGAGGAGAGGAGAGAGTCGAACCTTGGTGGCGGCAATGTCGATGCGATTCCTTCGCAGATCTTCTCCTTCGCTCGAGCGCCTCCCAAGAACTGGTATAATGTGGTTGGGGGGCAATTTTGCCTCATAAATGGAAATCCTTTAACACAATCTCCTAAATCTCCCAGCCATGAGATTTCAAAGAAATCTAATGAAATCCCCACAATCTCCATCCTGAAATCTCCGAGACCCCGGCGCCGAACACCCTTTCCGAATGAGAAAGCTGATTTGGTTTTTAAAAGAATCTCCATAATCCAATAAAACCCCGCGCCGAACACAGCCTTAGACTACTCCGTAAAAAATTGCCCAACAGCAATGTTATTAATTTTCCCTGGAAGCTGATGTTATTAATTTCCCCTGGAAGCGACTTCGAGGAGCTCTCCACCTCCACATCTTCCCACAAAAAATGGCCCCTTTCCATGGATGAGGATGAGCGCAACGGAGAAGATCGATTCGATAGAAAAGGTCTAGAATCCCCAGAACTGGATCGATTAGGCCAATCGCAAGAAGCTGGTGAAGATCCCGCCATGTCTTCCTCAGAGCAATAGCTGCTTGAGCCATCAGCTTCGAGCACCTTGAACTCGCTCGCGCACTCTTCATCGATGTCACTCTCCTCCACCTTGACAGCAAACTCCGAACCAACAAATCCATCGTCTCGCAATCAAACTTGAAACTCTCGGGCCTCACCACAGCCATCGGATCGAACCCATTAGGGTATGGATTTGGGTGCTCGAAGCCGAAAATTGACGAAGCGTGGAGGATATTGGGCGGGTTAATGGCAGTGGATATGGGAATCGATGTTTGGATTCGGGACCTCCGACGACCAAACAAGTCATAGGAAACGAGAATGCCGATGATGAAGAATCGAAGAAGATCCCAACACTTGGAAAAGCAATTAATCAATAAGTTGAAGCAATTAATTGTAATTGCTTTGAATTGGAGAAAAAAAAAAGCAAATCAATTAACCGTATTGAAATATCCCATTATTTCAAAATAATTAACTACAAAATTTAACATTTTGTCAATTTTCTCAAAACAGATTTTCAATTACAAATAATTATACTTTGGACGACACTTTTTATTGTTGCATTCTATTGCAGGAAATATTGTAAGGTTAAAATGTTTTGGGCCATATAGGTCTAAGCATATGAGCTTTATTATTGGGCCTTAATGTTTATCAAGTTGGATTGATCAAATAATATACCTTGTATATCTCCTAACTTGTTTTATGTAGAAAACGGATATTGAGATATCTTTCAAATTGGATTCGGAAGCTATATAAGGACTCTCGGATATTTGGCTCCATCAGATCCTCCAGGAGCGAGCGTGAGCATATGTTGAAGATTGGGTGGTGAAGGTTTGGAAATAAAAGATTTGGAGAGGTTCAAATGCAAACGGCTCCCTATCATCCGTGAAGATGGAGACGTCTATAAAGTGATGAGTGCAAGAGAAGATGGATACAACACTACAATACAAGTTTAAGGCGATCAAAACCTCTCCATTTTGAGAGTTGAGGGAAACACATGAGCTCATAGTACAATTCATTTGTCTTACACTATGATTATTTCATACTCAAACAAAGCACACTCTGGTGTGTGGTGAGGGCTTTTATTTCATTTGTGAGGTTGAGTTGCTAGAATAGAAGCGGTAAGGCTTTGTATAGAAGAATGAAAAGTTCTTCTAGGATATTCTAGGGCTCTAAGGAAAGTGAAATAAGAAGCATTTGAATCCTACGGGTTGGATAACCCTAGGCGGGGACGGAGGCCAAGTTCGTGCTGAACCTCGTTAACAATTCGCTTGTTCATTTACTTATTCTGCATTTACTTTGATTCCTTCGTTTTCACTTTGTCAAGTATTGATAGATATATCAAGGCCTTGACAAACTGTTTTGGAAAAACTATGAAAAGGTTTTTCATTTTACAAAAATCGTGTATACTCGATCTATCCATCCCCCCTCCCCTTCTAGAATATTATCCATTACCTATTAGACTCTTTAATTGGTATCAGAGCTTGACTCACTATTCGAGCTAACAATCTTGTGAGTTTGTCATGTCTAACTTAGGTGATGGAGGTTTTGCCCAAGGGAGATCAACCAACCGACCTCCACTATTTTGTGGCAATAACTTTGTTCACTGAAGATCTTTGATGTAGATGTTCGTCTTTGATCAAGATCTAGCGTTGTAAGATCTCATCAAGAAAGGGCCACACATACCAAAGAAGCCTGATGCAACAGGAGAACAAGTGGAAAAGGCAGAAGATGAATATAACCAAACGGATCTGGAGAATATTGCAAAGAACTATAAAGCTATGAATTTATTATATTGTGGACTTGATGCTAATGAGTTTAATCGTGTTTCTTCATAAAAAAGCGCTAAGGATATTTGGGATAAGCTGGTTGTCACCTATGAAGGAACCAGTCAAGTCAAAGAAAGCCTATAGAATTTATAACCAGCGCACCAAGATTGTTGAGGAAAGTATCCATGTTGAATTTGATGAAAGAAATAATGGTGTGTTGAGTGAAAGCTTTGCAGATCTAAATCTAAATCAGCATGACTCTGATGGAGAACAAGAAGACAAATTAGACCCTAAGAAGGACCAAGAACACAACATGCAAGAACAAATCCAGGATACCAATGAGTTGTTTCAAGACCTTAAGAAGCAACACTAGTACAAATTATGTCATTAATAGCGAAAATTTAAAAGCGCTTATTCAAAACCGCTATTAATGTATGGGAACCATAGCGCTTTTTCTAAACAAGCGCTGTGAATATATTTACTTTATTTTTTGAAAAATATATTTTTTTCAATTATAGTGGTTGTATAAAACAAGCGTTGTTAATATACGGGAAGCACAACGCTTTTTCTAAAAGCGCTTTTAGAAAAAGCGTTGAGAATGTATTTTTTTAATATATTTTTTAAACCATAGCGCTTATATAAAACAAGCGCTATTAAAATAAAACCTTTCTGAGTGTTTTTTTTTAAAACGCTGTCCAAAAGACAAAAACCGTGAAATCTTAAATCTCCTATCTAGTTCTATCTTGAAAAAAAATTGCACGAATATTGTTTGGAAAAAAAATTGTGAATAATTTTTTTAAGGAAAACCCCAAATTTATTTTGCCCCAAATTCATCATCGATCAGGAGCCCAAATTGACCACCAGCAGCAGCCCGTTCGCTTCTCTCCTCCCTTCAGTTGAGATGACCAGCGCCGTCAAAGAGGCTACTTTCGACCACCCTCCCAACCGCCGTCGAGCACCTACCAGTCCTGTCGATCACCAACAGCATAACACGAGCTGACGAGCACCTACAAGTCCTGTCGAGCCGCTCACTAACATCCTTGTCAATCTCCATCTGCATCGATCAAACGCTTCAACAAAACTTGTGGTAAGCACTAGGTTGAGCGGAATTTGAGTTTTATTTGAGTTTGATTTTGACATTCTTCCCCGGTTCTATGCTTCAAAATTCCGCCTTCTACTGGTTTATGAACAACTGTACGTGCTCGATTTCCATCGATTTCGGTCTAAACAAGCACAAGCAGTGCTTAACCTTTAAGCAGCCAGAACTTGGTCTTAACCTTCAAGAAGTTCCTAACCTTCAGGCTGCGCTCGATTGCCATCAGTTTCCTGTTTCCCCCTTCAAGTGTATGTTTCCCTTTACTGTATGTTTCCCTAGAGGTCTAAAGATATTACTATTTCGATCATTTGCTATTTTTTTCAAGAGAGGAGCATTAAAATATCCCATTGTTTAATGTGGGGCAGCTTACCTGTTACAAAGAGCAACAACTTGGTCCAATTTATCTTGCTTGTTTTTTCAAGAGAGGCTGAGATAGTGTTATAAAAAACTTGGTCCAATTTGAGTTTCTGTGCTTTAACATGTTAAATTAAATGAAATGGATCTGCTAATGATAAGGGCTCTTATTGTATCCCCAAATGGAACTGTTAAAGAAACTCCCAAGAGGTTCTTGCAAGGAGGATCCGGAGATGGACCAACATAGCACATAAATTCAGAAAATCACACATAGGAAATTATAGTTGAAAAAAGAATTTAATCTATTCCCAAAGACCTCAATCAAGAGCCTCTTTAAACTCTTTAAAATATTAGAAATTTATTTTTTGCTAAAAGTGAGCAGCTCAGAAGCACCAAAAAGAGCATGCACATAATAAAATTTATCCTTACAAGCTTTATTCCTAGGTAATGCTTACATACCACTTGAATCAATCCACATAAAAAAAATCCCAACTCTTTTTAACAACTGAAATAAATGTTTAAAACAGTAAGTTGCTTTTGTATGGCTTTTTATTGATTAAAATTTTTTGTTTGGATTGTAGGTAGCATCTTTCACAGTTCCGCATCACGAACAATGACCTTCCCTATCCTCATTGTAGTGTATTGAATAGGGATGTCTACGATCAATTTTCTTCTCTATTTTCATTTAGACTTGCATTTTTTTGGTGAAAATGACGAGTGAGTGTAGAATTTATTCAATTTAATTTGTGTAGTTTTAATCTGTTTGAAGCCTTCTATATGTCAAGCACAACTCAGTGGGCGTCTTTGGCTTGCCCCATAAAATGGAGGGTAGGTACATTAAATTAGTTTTGTGTAGGATACGTATATTTTGATGCTTTTATATGTATGTAATTGATGGAATTTTATTTTATTTTGTAGGAGACATTGGATGCTAGCTATGATCAATCCAAGATTGAGTATAATTTATTGGCTAGATCCATTACAAGGGGAAATTCGAGATGATTTTAAGAGTTTCTGTGAAGCGTAAGTACTTACTTTCACTTAATTATGTCATCCTTTGATTATCTATATATTGTATCTAGCTACTAAGTTTAATCTTGATTATAACCCTTGAAATCTCATATGCAGTGCATTGCATGATTTTCATAAAATGGGGAAAACTGAACGACCACCAAAACCATGTTGGAAAAAAAATCAAGGTTAGCATTGTCACTATCACATATGTGGTTTAATTGAAAGAAAATATGGATATATGCAATGCAAACTACTGTTAATCTGCAATGGATCCTTATGTAGGAACTTGCACAACTCTATGGACAAAAAATAAATAAATAAAGATCTGTGCAGATTTCTTGTTTTCTATTTTTGAAAAAATTCTGATAAATAATGAGAGTGATGAAAATTATGAACATGAATTCAAAATGATTTTAGATTCCCCTTGGAAATTGGCTTGGGGAACATTTTTGTCATGCTATATGGCCTAACCACTCCACAAGGGCATGGTTCTCATCATCGCTGATTTTCTTCCGCCCTGATTGAATCAATGGATGGATTCTCTTGCATTTTAGTATCATTACTAGTGGCTATAACATTTCTTTTGTTGGATGTAACCATTATTAGAAATGTCATATAGTTGTATGAAATATTAAATTGTAATTGCTCTCTTCCTTACATAAAACTTGTTGCCGTGGTGTGCTCTCTTTTCCTTGTATGCTGCAGCCACCCCCTGCTCGCTATGCTATATCTGTCTTGGGAGCAACTGTTGTTTGTTTATATATATATATAAACAACTCTAATACAACTCACTCTCTTTTTGTAATGGCCCTGTATTATGAATCCCGAGTTACGTTTCGAGGGATGAAACCACTTGTGGGATCTTGTACCCCGAGTACAGGTTGAAGGTTTGAAATCAACAATTTCGATGTAAAAGTGTGATTTTGCACCCAAAACCAAGAGGGATCATTGGGATCCCCGAGGTAAGCCCCCTGTACCTGCCCTATGGCCTAAGTTGTAAAATCCATTTATCATACAACCCAGTAGAGTTTCCAAAATCATACATAAGGTTGCCACGGTGGAGCCGGGCCAAAACATAATACAATTACTTAAATTCAAATCATTATTAATTTTGTGTAGTCAGAGTCTCAACTCTCTCTTATCACAGAACACCAAGCGAATAAGGCCTTATCACAGAACACCAAGCGAATAAGGCCTTATCACAGAACACCAAGCGGTATATCCCTCTCCTACCTCCACCCCCCTTCCCGATAGGGCGGAGACTAGCCAGTTCGTGAATGCATTCCATTCCATTATATTTGAATCGGCCCGCAGGCCCGACCCGTAATCATATATAAAGCCCGCGGGCAAATCTCGTAATCATGCTCATAATATAAGTAAAGGCGGTGCCATATGACTCAAATGACTCAAGACCAGACCCGATGAGACTGGGCCGTCCTATGACCCTAGCAAAGACCCTAGCAAAGACCCGATGGTACTACATGGCATGCTTTTATGCATATGCAAAACTTAGTATATCGTGCACATATAGTAGGGTTCTATTCAATTTAAGTAAGCTCCGTAGAGACTTACCTAGCTATGGAGAACAACATAATAGAAGATCTGGCACACATCA
Source organism: Persicaria maculosa (assembly GCA_963922045.1). Taxonomy (NCBI): domain Eukaryota; kingdom Viridiplantae; phylum Streptophyta; class Magnoliopsida; order Caryophyllales; family Polygonaceae; genus Persicaria; species Persicaria maculosa. The sequence goes on from OY998267.1 coordinate 60,893,084, forward strand.
ATCATAACCACAAATTATCACCTAGATTGATAGCGGAACATATATAAGTCTACGTCTAATCATTCAAGCATTCAAACATACATCATTCAACAAGAATAACAAATATATCGCAATTGCCATTTCATCATATCACCACCTTCCATAAGACCACATCATTCTCATCGTTCCATTCAGCCACATTCATATGTTCACAATAATCATATAGCTCAAAAGTCCACTATAACTCATCATAGTTCATAAGGTATAAGTCAAGCGATAACATAACTCTAATATCTCACCATGCCATTAGTCATTCACGTATGCCATTAGTTCACAGAAAACATGATATTCGTCAATCAATCATATTATCATGCTAGTTAGTCATTGATCACATAATTATCATGTTAGACCCGAAAACCGTTTCGAAAACCGAGTTTACTAGTTAGAAGTTTCGACCTTGAAAAATGTTCGTCAAATCCCTTTTTTGATTTAAATTCCGATAATACCTTCTTAAATTTCCAAGTCTCATAATACTTTATTTGTCTTAAATCACTATGATATTATATCTTTAAATCCTAATAATAATATTTTATAATATTTTAAATACCATTTATCAATATCTTCCATAAAACATTTTCAAATCCCTTAAAAATAACCAACCATCTTTATTTAATAAAATCAGCCCTTATTTTATAAAAATTACAAGCCGACCCCTTTTATTTTGTAAAATATCAAACCGAGTTTCCCTTTTTCCCAAATTTTCCTAAGGTTCCCAAGAACATGTTAGTACAAGGATTGAACATAAAAATCTAGGATTGAAAGGATTTCTCACCCAAGTTTCTTCTTTTTCTTCGGTTTGCTCGTGAAGCTACATCCGGGCTCCGATTGGGCTCGTTCTTGCGCGATGGTTCTTAGGCTTGTTAGAAGGTATTAAAAATGTGACCTTTGAGTTAGTAGAATGTTAAAGGAGGGGAAAACGTGCCTTTAACTCTCCTAGAACCGAAAATAGTGAGTTTGAGTCTTCTAGGGCTTCTCGGGACTTCTCTGGCTTCTTCGGGCGGTTGGGGCTCCTTCTTCCACTTGGAGGACATCATGGGGAGGCTTTTACTGAACATTGAAGGAAGGAAAGGAAAATGAGCTAGCTTGGCCTTTCTTGGACACAAACATGGAGGAAGTGAGCTAGAGAGCTCGGTTTGGGCTCTTGGTTTGCAATGAGGGAAAGCAGGAAGAAGATGATGTTATTGGAGCTGTTATGGTGGTTTTTTTTTTCTGCTGTAAGCTTTGGGCTGTTGAAATCTCATGACAAAAGTTGAGGTGAAAGGGGGAAGAAAAGAGTAAGTTTGGATAAGGCTTTTGGAGTTTCCTTGCTAGGGTTATGTTTGAATCTTGTGGTGGGTTTGTGAGGAGACCAAATCTGATTTTTTTTAATGGGGACAAGGAGAGTTTGGGGCTTCTGAACCCTAAAAAATGTGGAGGAGGAAAGAGGAGGAAGGAGGAGGGTGAAAAGATAGGGTTTTGGAGCTTTTGGAATAAGGTTTGGAGCTTTTGTGGATAGGGTTTGTGTCCCCTTTGTGTGGTGTATTGTAATGAAGCAAATTTCAGATTTTTATGGGTCAAAGAGGACTTAGGGCTGCTTGCATTCGAATGGAATAAGAGGAGATTGAAGCTTGTTTTGTCTCCTTGCTTCTTTTGGTGTAGACAAGGCAAAAGGAGGGAGAAAGGCATAGTAGTTGTTTGGCTTCTTTGGGTAAGGAGGAAAGAAGTAGGAACGTTCCTCCTCATTTCAAATTTGGCTCCATGGGGACCATCTTGGGGCTGAGAATTTCGGATAGGCTTGGAAGAGTGAGGGGGGGAATCTTCGTTCCGATGTTGCGAGCTCAAATCCTGAGGTTGGTCCCAAAGTTGGTTTCCAACGTTTGCTCCCTAAATCTCGCTCTCTTTCGCGAAGTTAAAATTTGAAATCCGAGAATCAAGGTTGCCTTGTTAGTTATCCAAAATTTTAATTAGGTCGGAAATCCTTTTTACGAAATCGAAGTCCGAGCTAGAGAGTTTTTCCGCTAAATTCCGCTTCAAAATTCGTTTTGATTTTCTTTACCCGAGAAATTAGAATTTAAAAATCCTAGCCTTTACAACATCCACATCTAAAAACAAGTCTCGTCCCCAAGACTAAAACCAAAACAAGGTAGGGAATGAAGTTGGAATAGGTGAGTCCAAGGACCATTCCATTGATCCCGTAAGTCCCTCATAAGCGCCCCTATGAGATTCTCCCAGTATCGTCGTCATGGCCATAATATCCCCGATAGGTCATAGCGAGAGTATGGCATGGGCCCTTACCACATCCTTACCCCGACTCCTCGGTTATATCATAACTCGAAAAGCATTACGACATCTCCATTAGGTCTTAGCAAGAAGTCCATAAGGGACCCTATAAACTGCATGTATCCACTTCGTGGGGTGTCATAATGCAAGCTCGATTAGAAAATTTCAAGGGGGACCTCAGTTCGAAAAGGTTTGGTCTCAAAATCGTTGAACTTCTCGATCGCATTCAATTTCTCAAAATCCACATTAGTTCCTTTTAAACATCATTCAAAATCCCTTAAACCCAACGTTAGTCAAGCAAGTTTCAATCTCAGGAGGTGGAATCATCCACCTCTAAGGGCTAATCTCGTATTTCCTTCCTATGTTCCAAGTCAGAATCAAATTTCGTCAATTTGGTTCTAGCATCCTAGCAATTCCAATTCAAGGCATCATATAACATAGCAATCGTACAACATAGAATCGTATCACACATTCATAAACAGATCCACTCATGTCAAGGATAGTCACATACCATAATAGATCTAGCATAGTACCGTACATAGTAGGATTCATCACATCATATCACAAAAGTTGCACATCATATCAATCAGATAAGCACATCATACTTACGCTAACTACCAAGCATCATCACATTAGAAGCAACCAAGTACTTCCGCACATCAGCATTTTGTCAAGTCCAGGGTCTATGGCAATACATCAGAAAATCAACATCATCTATAACATGGAATTCGCACAACATTCAGCCCCAAGTAAGCATACACTAGATCACATCGTCAAGGAAAACCGCCTGTAACTACCAACCATAACAAGACACAGCTACTACTCGTTATCTCTCGCATCAAGATCATCCCCACCTAGGTCTACCAACTCAATCCAACACTAGTTCTAGACACCATTGCATCCCTCTCATATACAGACTCTCTAGCCTCGCAACTCTCTGCAATCAAGGCCAATTACCCAAACCAACTACTAAGCATCCTAACTCCTATGGCATCAAGCCATCTAAGGGTTATTCTATCTCAACACCCCAATCTCACGTCCTACCATTCACTCGACCATCTAAACCATATCCCAGAGTCCCCAATCACACAGTTCCCTATTCCGACAAGCTTAACAACTCGACCAACTATTAAGACTCCCTACCAAGCGCACCCTCGTCCAAGGGGTCCCCTACTAGTCTCATCTTCACCTTCTAGGAGAAATCCCAAGTCCTCAACTGAACCGCTCTCTCGATCGATCTAGACGCTTCTTAACAATCTCGCTTACTCTTCCTAGGCTCTCAAGACTCTGCCTCACCATCATCTCCCAAAGAGGCATCTTGAATCCCCTTGCTAACCTGATCATACTTCCCGCACCACTAACCACTTTCACTAACCATCCACCTCTAAGAACCCATCACACTGACCATCCCATACCTAACATTCCTGACCAATTCTAACGCAGAAACCCGTCTAGTGCTACTCCCAACCACGAATCACCAAGTTTCCTTCCTACCCGCATCCACCTCAGATAACCAGAACACACTCATCCTAACTAGTACTTCAAGACCCATCCAATCCAAACATGAGCGTTTCATTCCCAAAAGATTAAGGTGAACCACCCGCACCATACTAAATTCCCATTTTGAAACTTACTAAACCGCAACCACCTGAAATCCTTACGTCGTCCTACTCTAGAATCCTTACTTTAGCATACGCCTAAATTGCTTCATGCTACCACCTCATAAAAAAGACACCTTTAAAACCTCTACATCGATCATCATTCCTAAGGCAACTCGATGCCATCCTAATCCAAATTTCCACCTTATTGAACTCCTACCAAGTCTTTAATGATTCTCTAACCTATGGTATCCCCAATATCCTCTGCCTGAACTGGTTTCCTCATTAACGCATGTTCCTAATTGCCTCAAATCACGCTTCCTTGAACCTCGACACCATACCGTCCTAAACTCTCTTTCTACCGATCCTTAATTCCAAGGAGTCTCTATATCATCCTCACTCGAATTTCATAAGTATCGCAACTTTGCCAACCTTCTAAGATTCTTCTCCCCACCGTATACCCAATATCTTCCATCTTGCTTAGTTCCCATACCCATTACTCAGAACTCCCCTATTTCAACCTCAAGCAATCAGTCCTACTAAAATCTCAACGATATTCTCGCCTAGCTACCAACCTTTCCTCGAAGATTCAACTCACATTTTCAAATACCGTCATAGCCTACCCAATCTTCACACGTCGATCTCGATTCCTTTCCTACACTATAATCCTCCAACAACGCATATAGAATCCTTTACTCACACTTCGCCTTACATTACCAGTCTTACCTAAGCAACTCCCAAATACACATCTCACTCAAAATCTTAATATTGCACGAACAACCTAATCCCCAAGATCTATGATTTCTAAAGCAACCCTATACTGCTCATCCTTAGCAATTTCTCAATCTCATCCTTTACCAAAATCGCTTTCAATCATAGCACATACAACCTAGTTCCAACTCTACGAATTCTCAAACATCCCTTAGTCAATCAACCTCAATGTTACCCCCATTCGCGCCTAGACTATCGAGACACTATCCTTAACACCCAAACCTACCTAACAACACTTCCCTTACAAGAACTCCTCGACCAACCTGTAACCTATCCATACACCTCTAGAACTATCTCAACCACCTATACTCACACCTACTCTCGAGATCACTTGAATGACTAGCCTAGTCTACAACCAACTATCCTCACACACTACCTCTTCTAACTACGACCTCAGCCTCGAAACCTCACCATCCTAACTCTAATCCCCACCTCAGACCTACCTGAAAGCTCATCTGAAACTCTGCTAACCACAATCACTCGCAAGTCCTAACTCACCCTACTCTACCTAAGCTAAAACATTCTTTCTGTACCCCATCTCACATAGCCAATGACCAGACACGAAGACTTCAAGCCTACATGCCACTCTCTGACCTAGCTTACCGAAGAATCTCACAGCTCAAGCCCTAGAATAAAGCACCACCACACGTGTACCCCATAACCTACTTACTAGCAAGTCAGTATACCAAAGCTTCAAGGCACATCATCATAGACACAAGTTAGTCAGACAATCATTCACTACCAGCTCAGCATATTAGTCATCACACATCCGTTTAGTCAGTTGCAAGCCTATCGCACAACACCGATTCTAATTCGAATAGGGGAGATTGTAAATCGGATGAAGAACGGCATTCCTTGAGTTGTCTAGGAGGATTACATCTGCAACCGCCATCTTCGAAAGGCGTCCATCCTTCGGTGACATCAATCCTAGGGTTCATGGGTTATGGGCCCACTACGCTTCCGCTGCGCCACTCTGATGCCATTCGATCGCTCGTTTTCTCTTCTATGTTGACGTCCATAAAGGGGATCGCGAGGGGTTTGAAGTCACAGAGATAGGGGAGGGCAAGGGAGGATAACACGACTTCCTTAAGGATTCAAACACAGACCAGGACTAGAGATGACGAGACTCAAGACAAGACGCGAACCCGAGATTTACAACAATGCCCTTAGGGTATTCTATGAGGTTACGAGTGCGGCAAGCAAACACATAGCAATCACGAAATATCTCAATCATATTATTCCACACTAGCATGTACCTATTAACAAGAATAGCGTCCTATGCATTCATAACATGTTCACATAATCAACTTTACATGCACGCGGAACAAGCTAGAGACCTATCATCTCATGTACGAATCATGCTTGACATATTAAAGGTCATGTATGCACAACCGAAAATAGAGATATGCAGCATAAGTTATGTATAACATAACGAGTATCATAGAATATCACATGTATGATTCATTACTCGTTTTAAGTGTACACATAAGTAGGTCAAAACAATGTGGGTTCAAGGTAAGCATGTTAAGATGCACTCTAATAATCATGTCAAGGGATATGGTTAAGTCATTTGGGCATAGCAACTATCACATAAAATACAACCATGTACATGTAGTATGACAAATATGGCACATAATTGCATGATGATCCATAATTAGGAGATATATATCGTACATGATACTAGCAAGACTTGTTAAGCAAGTACATAGTCAACGAGATTCAATTTGATCAACTTAACATCCTAGGAATTTATTTCACATGATACTCATACAAGAGGGTTGACCACACTATCATGGACCTAATGCAATGGAGAGTAACTATCATGGGGATTCGTACATTCGGCATATATATTCATTCATAAGTGTAATCGTGCAAGATATATGGCAAGTCATGCTGGAATATACTAACACATCATGTCATGCAATCACAAGGAGGGCTACTATTATAACCTGACAGAATTCTCCAAGGGCAATCACCGACTCATCACCCCGTTTCCCCGTGGGATGCTAGTATGACTTGTTGGGTATGACACAAGGACATTCACACCATTTCTGAGAGGAGGGAGTAGAATTTGTGCTTAGACTCTTGCGGTAAGAAAACACAATTGGCCATTACAAGGATTGAATGGGATGACTCCTTGAGAAAACTCACTCCTAACTCGAAACTATTTCAGTCATCGCCCCCACTGACATACTCAGGTAACCCTCATACCCGACACGATTTTAGAAGGCAATTAGTTGATCATCCCAAATTTTCCCGTGGAAGACACCAACCCTAGGTACGAGACTCAATAGAAGGATAGATGGTGGGATACCAAGCAGGACTCGAAATGGGGAGAGCAGACGCTCATCGGCCCTTGCTAACATGCCTAAATGTTTTGTGAAACGGCGATGAAAACGACGATTATCAAAGGGGATTGAACCATGAGAAGGACAGTTCGAACAAAATGGGGGTTTTGATTATATAAGAATAAGGATTTTCTCCCACTATCCCATTCGCACAAGCACTCAAGTTCGAGTTAAGGCACACCAATTAGTTTTCTATTCTAAGCATAACATCACGCAGCACGAAAGCAATCAATGATATTAATACGATCCTCTTTTCCCTCGACCCCTATTGAGAATATATATATATATATATATAAGCATAGAGACGATCTATGCTGTCCTTCGAGGGACAACCGACCGGGGGGGCAAATACCTCACGGCCTCCTAACCCATGCTACTCCAACCCTCAGACTCCTTGGAGTCTTCAAAGCCCATCTGTAAAAGAAAGCTAGTATTTTGCCTACCTTCCTCGAATTCTACATCCATAAGGGATGCCTATCGCATAGTCTCTACCCCGCGAGATTGCCTTCCTAATTGATCAGTCTAGGTCGAATTAAATTCATTTTTCCCTATCGAAAACAGTTGAAAAACCGTTGGAAAACCTTGGGCCATTTTCAAAACAACTTCAACCTATCATACTCGGTTTGCAAAACCTCACTCTGATACCAACTTTGTAACGGCCCGGGATTATGATTCCCGAGTTACATTTCAAGGGATGAAACCCCTCGTGGGATCTTGCACCCCGAGTACATATTGAAGGTTTGAAATCAACAATTTCGCTGTAAAAGTAGGATTTAGCACCCAAAATGGAGAGGGATCGTTGGGATCCCCGGGGTAAGCCCCCTGTACCCGCCCTATGGCCTAAGTCATAAAATCCATTTATCATACAACCCAGTAAAGTTTCCAAAATCATAGTTAAGGTTGCCACGACGGAGCCGATTCAAAACATAATCCAATTACTTAAATTCAAATAATTATTAATTTTGTGTAGTCAGAGTCTCAACTCTCTCTTTCCGCCATGTTATAACCCGTGGTCATGGAGCCAAATCAGCATCAATAGTTTTAAGCATAATGGATACCTAAAAACATTAATAGTGGGCGGGATCAGATGATGCCCATTTGGGTTTGTCCCTTCCTTAAGGGTGTTGTCCCCACAATATGTACACACATACGTTATACCTAATAACCATGCTTTTAGATGCAAGATGGAATATTAACACACTAGCACGCCCCTAGGCTCAAGTGCATAATAATAATAATAATAATAATAATAATAATAATAATAATAATAATAATAATAATAATAATAATAATAATAATAATAATAATAATAATAATAATAATAATAATAAGGCCTTATCACATAATACAAAGTGGTATATCCCTCTCCTACCTCCACCCCCCTTCCCGATAGCGCGGAGACTGGCCAATTTGTGAATGCATTCCATTCCATTATATTCGAATCGGCCCGCAGGCCCGAACCATAATAATATATAAAGCCCGCAGGCAAATCTCGTAATCATGCTCATAATATAAGTAAAGGTGGTGCCATATGACTCAAATGACTCAGGACGAGGCCCGATGAGACTGGGCCGTCCTATGAGCCTAGCAAAGACTCTACATACTTCACAAATAACGGTCGTTCTATTTACATACGCATAAAAAAATAGAATGCTCAACGGTCAATGCAACCTAGCATGGTACTACATGGCATGCTTTTATGCATATGCAACACCGAGTATATCATGCACATATAGCAGGGTTCTATTCGATTTGAGTAAGCTCCGTAGAGACTTACCTGGCTATGCAAAACAACATAATAGAAGATCCGACACACATCAATCATAACCACAAAGTATCACCTAGATAGATAGCAGAACATATATAAGTCTACGTCTAATCATTCAAGCATTCAAGCATACATCATTCAATGAGAATAACAAATATATCGCAATTGCCATTTCATCATATCACCACCTTCCATAAGACCACATCATTCTCATCGTTCCATTCAGCCACATTCATATGCTCACAATAATCATATAGCTCAAAAGTCCATTATAACTCATCATAGTTCATTCAGTATAAGTCAAGCGATAATATAACTCTAACATCTCACCATGCCATTAGTCATTCATACATGCCATTAGTTCACACAAAACATGCTATTAGTCAATCAATCATATTATCATGCTAGTTAGTCATTGATCACATAATTCCCAAGTGAGTCCCGAAAACCGTTTCGAAAACCGAGTTTACTAGTTAGAAGTTCTGACCTTGAACAATGTTCATCAAATCCCTTTTTCGATTTAAATTCCGATAATACCTTCTTAAATCTCCAAGTCTCATAATATTTTATTTGTCTTAAATCACAATGATATTATATCTTTAAATCTTAATAATAATATTTTATAATATTTTAAATACCATTTATCAATATCTTCCATAAAACATTTTCAAATCCCTTAAAAATACTCAACCATCTTTATTTAATAAAATCAGCCCTTATTTTATAAAAATTATAAGTAGACCCCTTTTATTTTGTAAAATACCAAACCGAGTTCCCCTTTTTCCCAAATTTTCCTAAGGTTTCGAAGAACATGTTAGTACAAGGATTGAACATAAAAATCGAGGATTGAAAGGATTTCTCACCCAAGTTTCTTCTTTTCCTTCGGTTTGCTCGTGAAGCTACATCCGGGCTCCGATTGGGCTCATTCTTACGCGAGGGTGCCTAGGGTTGTTAGAAGGTATTAAAGATGTGACCTTTGAGTTAGTAGCATGTGAAAGGAGGGGAAAACGTGCCCTTAACTCTCCTAGAACCAAAAATAGTGAGTTTCAGTCTTCTAGGGCTTCTCGGGACTTCTTCGGCTTCTCTGGGCTGTTGGACTCCTTCTTCCACTTGGAGGACATCATGGGGAGGCTGAGGGAGTTGTGTTTATTGACCATTGAAGGAAGGAAGGGAAAAGGAGCTAGCTTGGCCTTCCTTGGACACAAACATGGAGGAAGTGAGCTAGAGAGCTCGGTTTGGGCTCTTGGTGTTCAATGAGGGAAAGGAGGAAGAAGATGATGTTATTGGGGCTGTTATTGTGGTGTTTTTTCTGCTGTAAGGGAGGCCTTGGGCTGTTGAAATCTCATGAAAAAATTTGAGGTGAAAGGGGGAGGAAAAGAGGAAGTTTGGATAAGCCTTTTGGAGCTTCCTTGCTAGGGTTGTGATTGAATCTTGTGATGGGTTTGTGAGAAGACCAAATCTGATTTTTTTAATGGGGACAAGGAGAGTTTGGGGCTGCTGAACCCTCAAAAACGTGGAGGAGGAAAGAGGAGGAAGGAGGAGGGTGAAAAGATAGGGTTTTGGAGCTTTTGGGATAAGGTTTGGAGCTTTTGTGGCTAGGGTTTGTGTCCCCTTTGTGTGGCGTATTGTAATGAAGCAAATTTCAGATTTTTATGGGTCAAAGAGGACTTGGGGCTTCTTGCATTCGGATGGAATAAGAGGAGATTGAAGCTTGTTTTGTCTCCTTGCTTCTTTTGGTGTAGACAAGGAAAAAGGAGGAAGAAAGGCATGGTAGTTGTTTGACTTCTTTGGTTAAAGAGGAAAGGAGTAGGAGGCTTCCTCCTCATTTCAAATTTGGCTCCATGGGGACCATCTTGGGGCTGAGAATTTCGGATAGGCTTGGACGAGTGAGGGCGGGAATCTTCGTTCCGATGTTGCGAGCTCAAATCCCGAGATTGGTCCCAAAGTTGGTTTCCGACGTTAGCTCCCCAAATCTCGCTCTCTCTTTCGCGAAGTGAAAATTTGAAATCAGATAATCAAGGTTGCCTTGTTAGTTATCCGAAATTTTATTTAGGTCGGAAATCCATTTTATAAAATCGAAGTCCAAGCTAAAGAGTTTTTCCGCTAAATTCCGCTTCAAAATTTGTTTTCATTTTCTTTACCCGAGAAATTAGAATTTAAAAATCTAATCCTTTACACTTATTATTTTTTTTTCATTTATTTTTGTTGTATGTATATAATATAAATTGCATTCATTCATTTATTTTTGTTGTACGTATATAATGATATATGAAAGGATGTCTAACACGATGCTCAACTCTTATTATTTTTTTTCTAACTAGTGTCTTCTTCAACCAAATGATGAGCAATGTGGGTTTTACATATGTCAATACATGCGAGACATCATACAACAAGGTGCCAACATTATCCCCAAAATGGTATGTCTAAATGTTTATTATTCTTCACTTTATATATCAAATATTAAATGCATGAATAAACTGACTAATTTTGGTTTATCAAAATATTCTATAGTACTTTCCAATCAAGTTCAAGTTCCTCATTTACTCAAGATCAAATCAATGAAATAAAAGAAGAATGGCTTGAACTTCTGGAACCGTTTCTTGGACTGAATGTGGATATTTAGGTGTGTTTCGATTACCAATAGCAGGAAACGACTCGTGGGTGTTGTAGATGGGAATCATTTTAATTATCTAGGAATTATTTTGATTATCTAGGAAATACTTATTCGTACCTAAATATATTAGACATTTCATTTTCATTATGATGTAGGAATTTAATATTTTTGACATTATTATGAAAATTCAAGTATTTGGTAGTTTTTGTGTGTGAAAATTGATATTTTTGGGTTCATTTGTTCATTTGAATACCTGGTATGGTCGATTGTTCATATTATCAATAGGGATTGCTGGATGAATATATTTTAGTTGGCGAAAAAAAATATATGCATAGACAGCGATTATTATTATAACCGCTGTGAAAAAAAAAACAATAGACATCGGTTTTTAAGAAAAACCGCTCTTAAAAACCGTTGTCTTTTAGCGAAAGTAAAAAAAAACCAAGATAGCGGTTTTTTGTGAAAATCGTTGTCCGTGTACTTGTGATAGCGCTTTTTGACAAAAACTGCTGTCTTTTAGAAAAAAAAAAAAGACGCATGACAGCGCTTTTTACAAAAAAGTGTTGTCCTTCCCCTTTTTACAACGCTTTTTTATTTCCGCTCTTACACATGCTCTCAGCGCTTTGATTAACATGACCACAATAAGCGTTGTCCTTCCCTATAAAAAAACCACTCTTAATGAGTAAGTTTGTACTAGTGCAACTTTAAGGCCTGGATATGAGCAACACTAGTAACGAGGACTCAAGTGCTAGCACCATGTCTCAAGACCTTGAAAATAGACCTGTGCAAGTTGAGAATGAGCAAAGGCCTAAGCAATGAAAGTTCAAGCATGCTTCTTCACATTCAACCCATGATATCATCTCAAATCCAACATCCGATATTCAAACTCGGTCTAGATTAAAAAAATCTTTGTGCCTTCTATGTGTTTATGTCTCTTGTAGAACCAAAAACACCCGCAGAAGCACTTAAAGACTCGGATTGGATCACTTCCATGCAAAATGAGTTGAATGAATTTGAAAGAAACAAGGTATGGACTCTCCAACTGTAACGGCCCGGATATAAATACCCGGGTTACGTTTCGAAGGTCGGATACCTTTGTTCGGATGTTGCAATTCAGGTACGGGTCGAGGTTTCAAACCTCAAAGATCAGTATTCAAAGCGGGGATTTCGAACCCCAAGCAATCGAAGTCGCGGAAATTCAATTCAAATGAAAGTAAAGCGGAAGCAAAGTCTAGATACAAGTGTCACGGCAGGGCCGGGTCAAAACCAAAACATAGTGGGTGATTGCCATTTATCAAGTTAGAATATTATCCAGGTTCTTCGGTTCGCCAAGAGATTCCCGTCACAAAAGCAAGGAGCAAACAAGAGCGGTACCTAACACTATCCATGAAGTCAGGCCCGGTAATCGCCTGCGGGTCCTCTGACCGCGCTGAGGCCACAAAACATGCCTATACCTAAATAAAAGATGACTAATGCAGTACAAGATTTAGATCACACTATCATGCCCCTAGTATATATAATATGCAGAAAAGAACTGTAAAGGGCCCAAGACAATGACAAGTGGCATATCCTTCTCCTACCGCTGCACCTCTTCCCGTTAGTGCAGAGACTGGCAAGTTCAGTGCTATAGCATAGCAATTTCCTCGTGGTAGTGCACTAACCACGGCATCATCATATCATATCATATCATCTCATCTCTTGCCCGATGGTGCTGGGCTATCATATCATGCTCATATCAACTCGATAGACTCCGGGCACCCGATGGGGATGGGCTACCCTATGACCCTAGCAAAGACTCTAGGACTATCACAGATAACGGTCGTTCTGTATTCAAACACACATAGTAATCACATGCTCAGTTCAATGCAATTCCTAGCATGATACTACATGGCATGCTTTAATATGCAACAAAACTACACATTACATGACACATCAGGCAGGAGGTCCAAGTTACTGAGTAAGTCCCGTAGGATACTTACCTGAAGATGCGGAACAGCAAGATAACACAAGCAAGGGCCCAAATGCAAGTCCAAAGGAATCCAAAAGCAATACACACCTATCATCAAGCCATTTCCATAAGCTACCGGACCAACATTCATACACACGAAACCCAAGTTCTCAACATCCTCAAAACCAACCGATAGTAAAGCTGTTTTCCAAAACCTTAAATCCAAAATTAAGTCAACTCATATTCAAAATAATTCTCAAATCATACTTGGCCAAATTCCGACATTAAACGTTTAAACCTTAAAACCAATTTCTCGAAATCGTAGTATAGAAATAGTTCCGGCATTTCTTACTTATTTAAAAGTCATCATCTTAAAATCATCTTATAAATCATTATATAATAACCCTTCTTAAATACTACTTTAAAACTCGCTTTTTAAACAACATCAATAACGCACTCCAACTAATACTTAAATATAAGAATTTGCCAAATCATCTATTTTAATAACCCACATTTGTAAAACAACAACACTAAATGACTTTATCATTTCTAAAACATTTATTAAAACCCCACATAATATCATAATAATATATATAAATATCAAATAATATCATTTTTAATCATTTTTAATCACTTTTATAATCTCTACTAACAAAATAAAATACCAACATCACATAAGGTATAATATATATATATATATATATGTATATATATATATATATTAACCCAATACCAATTAATATTAATTTTAAGATAATTTCATATATAAACATTTTTCAGAATTTTATCTTTTTATAAAAACAGACTTCTTATAACACATATATTAATAATAATAGAAGTAAATAAGTAAAAGTCATCACATAATATAAATATATAACATATCATATAATGTATCATATATATATATAACACCTACATATAACATATAATAAAATCCACAACCCTAAAATCCCAGCAGCCCAAGGAAAGGCCCACCCGAGAGAAAAGAAAAGAAAAGGCCCAGAACCCGAGCCCAAAACCCAACAAGGAAGGAATGTAGATCCGGGTAGATCCATTTGTGTTTAACTGAACCAGATGGAGGGAGGTGAACCGGAAGAAGTAAAATAACACACTGAACCGGGCATTGAACCCGTCTCCCTCCCCAGTTGAACAGAGTGGCTTGTGACGCCGAATAGAGACGGGGAAGGAAAGAGGACCCCAGCCTGGCCGGTGACACCTTTCCGACCCATATCGCTTTCCCACCCGACCGACATGACATTCCGACCACACCCATACAGAAGAACATAAACGCAGCAAGAAAAGAAGGGGAAACGGAGGCTCACAGAGGGAGGTTGATTTCGCCGAAAAAAGGTAATCGGAGCTCGATCTGGCTCGATTGAAGGCGGTTCACGCCGTCTTGGCCTAGGACGCGAGAAAGGGCTAGAGAGAAAGCTCACCCGATGGTCTCGAGGTCGCCGTCGGAAATCGTCGTCGGAGGCGCGACTTGGCTTCGCCACGGTCGGAATCAAACGAGTTCATCCCAGGAGGAAAGAGGGAGGGTTAAGGGTGAAGTTTACATTGATTGAAGCAAGGAAGAGGAGGACGAGACCTTACCGCGGACAAGAAGTGAAACAGAGGAACGGAGGGGAGGTAATGCTCCGCCGGCTTGGCTCCTGGGCGCAGTGATGCCTCTGGCAGCTTGCACGACGGCCGGAGAAGGGAAGAAGATGGCCTGGCGGCGACTTCATCAACAACAACGAAAGGTGGGAGGGACAAGGAGGAGGAGGGAGGTGAACTATGAGGGTTTGTGTAGTTTGTCTTCAAATTAAAGGGATAGAGGGGGACCAACTCCACAGATGGGTTTTTGGTGAGGTTTGGTGCGAGAGAGTTGAGGGAGGGTGGGTTTTATGGTGAAAGGGCACAAAACAACAAAATGCAAGTTGTAGGATACAAGGGCGGGACTTCCTCAACGGAAATTTGAGACGAGAGAGAGAGAGAGAGAGAAATAAAAGAAAAGGGGAAGTAAAATAAATGAAATGGGTCCCCACGAAAGAATTCAAATTAACGGAATCGACTCGAAATCCGCTCGCCCGATCGAATTCCGACTAAATCAAATTTAAATCAAATTTCAATTACTAATTTCAAGATAACAGAGTTAGATAAATTTTTATCAAAACTCGGAGCTCGAAGGCGGAATTAAATCCGCTAAAATCTAAATTCTCAAAACGATGCCGGAATGACTTTAAATCAAAACTTACGCTCGAGGACGGGTTTTATTCCAGTTTTACAAATTGAATCTAATAATAATAATATAATATATAGAATAATAATAATACAAAATATATTCAGTCTTTACATTTATCCACCTCTAAAAGCAAGTCTCGTCCTCGAGACTAAAATCGTTGAAAGCAATGGGAAGGAGTTTGAAATCGGTGAGTCCGAGGACCATGTCCAAGGATCTTGTAATCATCTCGGTTGCGTCTGCCGGGATTTTCACAACATCCTAGTCATGGCCGTGGCATCTCCAATTGGTCTTGTCAAGTGTGTAATAAGCGCCCTTATCACATCCTCGCTTCGACCTTTCGGAAGAACCACAACTCTAAAAGTATTATAGCATCCCAACTAGGTCTTAGCAAGCAATCTATAAGAGCCCCTATAACATGCTTGTATCCACTTCGTGAGATGTCATAATGTAAATCCAGTTCGTAAAACCTCAAAGCGTTTTGTAAATGGAAACATTGTCATCTAAATCATTGAAACTCTCGACTTCTTTAAAACCCCAAGTTGGTCCTTTTCAAAACCGCTCAAAATCTTCAAATTCAACGTTTAATCAAGCAACTTTACACCAAAACAAGTCAAATCCTTTCAAATCAAGATTCCATCAAAATCTTCCAAAAACCACATCAGTTTCTCGCATATCAATCAATCAACTCAAAAGCCAGGAGGTGGAATCATCCACCTCTAAGGGCTAATCCCATATTCTCTTCCTAGGTTCCAAAATCATTTTATCATCATCCTCAGCTCAATATGCACCTAAGTAAATCAACTCATCGACTCATAACATCATCAGCCACCTCTCATATGGCAATCTCAACATCAATCATGATAATCTCAAACAATCGACATCTCAACCGCATAACATGATTACCCATAACATAGATAATACCATCCCTTCAGAACATGCCAAAAGAAATCACAAAATCTTAACATCATACCATGAGTCATAAAGTATATCTACCTCATACAGAAGGCATCACAAGTGCATCATCGAATTCTCATAACTTATCACGTAAGCACATATGTCAAGAGATCAAAGAGGTTAGGTGTCATGGAGTCAGTACGCTACTACAAGTCGAATCTTACTATCGCATCTCTACATCGCAACACGAGTGAAACCGGTCATAACAGGGGTTTTTCACTTAATGAATACATAACTCACCTAATCATCTTATCAACCTATCTGAATTCTATTCCGCATTGTCATAACAGATTTAGCATGTCAATTCAAACATTAGCATGGTAACGGTAGTCATAGCAGAATCTCATTATAAAGTCAACATACTAATATTAATTGTCAACACATTAACACACAAGGTCATGCCATTTAAGCTTCAGCAAAAGGGAAGATCTAACCATATACCAAGCATCGAAATGCTAACATACTCACAAAACATCATTGCAACCCCTTACAATACCATATAACGACCATTTAGCCACCAGGCACCATCATCTCATATATACACATAAGTCATATTCATGCTCCAAGTCATATTCATTACTTACCTATTCATACTCACGCTTATTAACCATATAGTATAACATCATGCTTCAACATAACAACATATCATCATCTCATGATTCGTGTAACACATCATAACATGCTTCTAGAACAACATAGTAGGATAGCAATGTATCATTATATCATGATCGTAGTTGTCATTACCAATTATATTTCAGTTTTGCATATCACATGTAATATCATGCCATATTAGGTTTATCATGGTCGCTATCTATCATCATGCCAGTTCATAATCACATAATCAAGAAGGTTTTGCACATTATACCAGTTAAAATAAAACACAAACCCCACTCGCTCGTCTCTAACTCTCAAGCCAAGACCAGTCTTCATCTAGACTTACTAACACCCACTCGGATACTACCCCACAGAAGCCCCAATTCATTTTGACCTTTTAATCTCACACCTCTTCCCACCAAGCACTCTCACTAACGATCCACCTCTAAGAGTCCAACTCCTATCTCTAACCTCACACTCGAGTACCCTCGCATACTATATCCTCAATACTCTTACAAGCCATTTCTTACACTTCCCATACTACCTAAGACATCATAAGCATCATGCCCTTCTAACCACACCTCTGTTATACGAATTCCTCGATCACCACCTAGTCGACCTATTCCTAGCCATGCCCCCACCTAAGATTCATCTAGAAGCTCATCGGAAACTACTAAGCATTGCCTCTTATAGCTCTCAAAACTCACCCGTTCCCACTTAAGCCAAACCCCTCTCTTGTGACTTATCTCATACTACCATCGATAATTCTAACCGCTTGAATTCCTTCTCCGCTCTCCGACCATTCTTCAAGAAAAACTCACCCACAAGTTCAAAGAAGAAGCAATCGTGGACATTATTGCACAGAAGGACTACATCATATCAACTAGCATTTATCAATAGCATCATTAGTTCATCATTAAGCATTGCAATTGTATCAAAAGTCTCAATTTACCGTCATGCTCAACAAGTATTGCAAAACATCATATATGAACCTAATCGAATCAAACTAGCAAGTTTCATCATAACCATATCTAATAAACAGTTCAGGTTCTCAGCATTTGCAGTTCATACTTATAGGCAATGAATTTAGATCATGCTTAGCAACTCAGAGTAGCATCACATCAGTCATCATGGCACATTAGGACTGTAAGGCATCGAATCATATATATCATCATAGACAATGGATAATCAAGCAATAATCATCATCACGGCAGCACATCAAACGTGTTAGTTCCAACGTCAGGTAAGTGCAATATCATCATCAATATATTCAGAAGGAATTAACAATTCGAATGGAGGACACTTTTGCTTGTAAGTCACATCGTACTCAATAACCTCCATCCTCGAAACAAGCTGGTTCCGTCGACATCGTCGATCCTGAGGCCCGTGGGTTATGGGCCCACGCTTCCGCTGTGCTGCTCTATCGCTATCTAACTTCCCGTCCCCTCTTCTATGCGGCCGCTCATCCAATGTATCGCGTGGAAGTCTAAGTTAGCGGAGATAGGGGAGTGACAAGAGCGGACAACCCAATGTTCCTCTCGGAGAAAAAAATGGACCAATAGCTAAAGATGACACGACTAGAGGCAGGACTCCGACCCGGGAATAGTAACGATGCCCTTAGGGAAGTCTATTAGGTTACAATTGTGACAAACAAGCATGAATTCATCATGGAGTATATCAATCACATTAATCCACACTAGCATGTACATATCTCAAGGAACAACGACATACGCATTCATTCTAAAGACACGATCGAGTCCTACACTGATGCACGTGAAACAAGCTAGTAGTCTATGATTCCATGGATGCAGATAAGTCTAGCAACCTAGGAAAGTTATGCGGAGCCAATAATGGTCATGTGGGGTCCAAGGTCATGCAGAATTTTACGAGGATGAGAAGTATCATGTATACGAACGATGTAAGAGCATGGTATACACATCAACAATTGAGTCCAAATAGATCATGGCAAAGTATTTTATAACAATAAGATGAAGCGTCATACGAGAACACATAAGAGCAGCATAGTAATTACCACATCCGGCAGCAATGATCATATAATAGGTTACGAATGACACGTAATCATACAACAGGATACATTTAGAGAGCACAGATCCATCATGATGCTAGTGATACATGATCAGGCATGGCATAGTCAAGAGTCATTAAATGAGTTCAATATGATGTACGAGAAAGCAAAAGGATCACCACAGAGTAAACAAGATAACATCACGGGCGATAGATTATAATCATGCCAGGAATGAACTATACTAGGGCACATAAAACGATACAACAACTATCACATTACCGTACAAGAAGGTTCACGTAATAGGTCAAGTAAGACAGGTCACCATTCCGTGAGTCATATTGGAAATCTTAAGTTATATAGGGTACTAGTAACACATATTGAACATGAATACAATCAAGGTAATTCGACTAGATTCATTCTAATATTTATGCGTCACGCGTATGCGAAATCATGATATAGGGTGGTGTATGATCATGCGAGGTGTCAAGTCATACGTTCGTGCAAGCACGAGAGGATATCATAGAGTAATAGAGGGATACCACCGAGTGAGAACATGTAAACAGGCTAGAATTAACCATCACAGAAATCAAGTCGATCTTCAAATCCAATATCACTCTTATCAGGATGATTAAAACATTTTAAGAGGATAAAGAGAGGGAAGAACCACACTATCAGGGACCTAGTTCAAAAGAGGATAAACAAAATGCAAGCAGGGCATAAATGTGCATAAGTCGTAACCAGGGATTTTACATGTTACTAATGACTCAACCTAACACAGGACACGTACATGCACTTGATTGATTACTCAACATTAAGCAGACTTCAATTCAATCCCATTCCAATAATATAGAAGCATGAGAGAAAATGCAGCGATGTATAGAGCAAGTCTAAGTATCGGGGAAACATGACTAGGAGACGGGGACATGAGTTCAAATCAATGTATACTGGGAGGAAACATGTGTTTATCAAAACTCATTCATACTAACATATTCTCAATTTAGCACAATTAACACACAACGACATCAATTGCAAAATAATCCATAATAATTAGTCTGAGGAATACAAAATAGATGGGCATGCTATAGATTCTTGTCACAAAAGAAACGATAAGCAACGAGGCGTCATCGACTAGCGTGCCAAGGAGAACATCTTATGAGGTACTCATAAAAGGAAGAGATGATCACACTACCATGGACCTAATCCGGGAGGAAGCAACAATCATATAGACTCATATCATGCCATTCATGCTTCTAATCACTCAGTGGTACGATCATTACAATAGGTCAATTAGACATGCTAAGACGACGCGTAATAATGGCAGGAAGCGAGATGCAACACGAGACCTAAGCAATGTGACTATCATGGATACAGGATGTCATACAACCACGAATTTACATTAAGAATCATCATAACATGTACTGAGAATTACGTAGCATATAAGGCATGTTGACATCAAATTATAATCAAGCCGGCGGAGCACTACCTCCCCTCAATTCCTCTGTTTCACTTCTTGTCCGCGGTAAGGTCTCATCCTCCTCTTCCTTGCTTCAAATAGTGTAAACTTCACCCTTAACCCTCCCTCTTTCCTCTTGGGATGAACTCGTTTGATTCCGACCGTGGCAAAGCCAAGTCGCGCCTCCGACGACGATTTCCGACGGCGACCTCGAGACCATCGGGTGAGCTTTCTCTCTAGCCCTTTCTCGCATCCCAGGCCAAGACGGCGTGAACCGCCTTCAACCGAGCCAGATCGAGCTCCAATTACCTTTTTCCGGCAAAATCAACTTCCCTCGGTGAGCCTCCGTTTCCCCTTCTTTTCTTGCTGCATTTATGTTCTTCTGTATGGGTGTAGTCGGAATCTCATGTCGGTCGGGTGGGAAAGCGATCTGGGTCGGAAAGGTGTCACCGGCCGGCCTGGGGTCCTCTTTCCTTCCCCGTCTCTGTTCGGCGTCACAAGCCACTCTGTTCAATTGGGGAGGGAGATGGGTTCAATGCCCGGTTCAGTGTGTTATTTTACTTCATCCGGTTCACCTCCCTCCATCCGGTTCAGTTAAACACAAATGGATCTACCCGGATCCACATTCCTTCCTTGTTGGGTTTTGGGCTCGGGTTCTGGGCCTTTTCTTCTCTTTTCTCTCGGGTGGGCCTTTCCTTGGGCTACTGGGATTTTAAGGTTGTGGATTTTATTATATGTTATATGTAGGTGTTATATATATATATATGATAAATTATATCGTATGTTATATATTTATATTATGTGATGACTTTTACTTATTTATTTCTATTATTAATAATATATGTGTTATAAGAAGTCTGTTTTTATAAAAAGATAAAATTCTGAAAAATGTTTATATATGAAATTATCTTAAAAGTAATATTAATTGGTATTGGGTTAATATATATATATATATGTTATACCTTATGTGATGTTGGTATTTTATTTTGTTAGTAGATATTATAAAAGTGATTAAAAATGATATTATTTGATATATATATATATATATATATATATTATGATATTATGTGGGGTTTTAATAAATATTTTAGAAATGATAAAGTCATTTAGTGTTGTTGTTTTACAAATGTGGGTTATTAAAATAGATTATTTGGCAAATTCTTATATTTAAGTATTAGTTGGAGTGCGTTATTGATGTTGTTTAAAAAGGGAGTTTTAAAGTAGTATTTGAGAAGGGTTATTGTACAATGATTTATAAGATGATTTTAAGATGATGACTTTTAAATAAGTAAGAAATGTCGGAACTATTTCTATGCTACGATTTTGAGAAATTGGTTTTAAGGTTTAAATGTTTAATGTCGGAATAAGCAAAGCATATGAGGATAATATTATGCGCATAATATTATCCTCATATGCTTTGCTTATTCTGTGTTATTATGCCTGATACTGGATTATATTTGCATTATGTTTTGTCTTCCATCAAGGGGAAGATTGAAGACTCTACCTTGATTATAAGACCTTGAGATACTAACCTGCAGGACGAATTTAAAGGATGATGAAAGCCAAAACTGGACTTGGTTTCAAATCTTGAAACCAAGGCTAAAATGTTTGATCAATATACTTTGGACGACACTTTTTATTATTACATTCTATTGCAGAAAATATTGTGAGGTCAAAATGTTTTGTGCCATATAGGTCTAAGCATATGAGCTTTCTTATTGGGCCCTAATATTTATCAAGTTGGATTGATCGAATAAGATACCTTGCATATCTCCTAACTTGTTTTATGTAGAAAGTGGATATTGAGATATCTTTCAAATTGGATTCGGAGGCTATATAAGGACTCTCGGATATTTGGCTCCATCAGATCCTCCAGGAGCGGGCGTGAGCCTATGTTGAAGATTGTGTGGTGAAGGTTTGGAAAGAAAAGATTTGGAGAGGTTCAAATGGAAACGGCTCCCTATCATCCATGAAGATGGAGACGTCTACAAAGTGATGAGTGCAAGAGAAGATGGACACAACACTACAATACAAGTTTAAGGCGATCAAAACCTCTCCATAGCATTCATCGTATTTGTTTCTCTTCAGGGCCGACCCTGAGGCTTTTGGGCCCCGAGGCGATGTAAAAAAAAGTCTTTTGATCAATAAATATATTCATATTTTTTTAGAAAATATCAAACAATGCAAATTTTTTTATTTATTTAACTGTTATAAATTTTAGATTTTAAAAAAGAAAAATGTACGGACTTTCAGTAGTATACAATCTCTCGGCATAACACAACAAAATACTATGATTTATAGATTTACCAATATACTTGTTTACTATTTTTTTACTATATTTTCTTACAAGTCCTATTAAAAAAATATGAATTTAGTGAGAAATAAAAGCAAAAAGA
This sequence comes from Persicaria maculosa, assembly GCA_963922045.1. NCBI lineage: Eukaryota > Viridiplantae > Streptophyta > Magnoliopsida > Caryophyllales > Polygonaceae > Persicaria > Persicaria maculosa. The sequence continues at coordinate 60,916,076 of OY998267.1, forward strand.
TATTGTTTAATATTATATTTTTTTCCAGGAATGTAAAACAGTATAGTTAAACACTTTAAAACATATTATTACTTTGCAAATCATTAAAATAAATTTATTAAAGTAGCATAAGTTGTTATTTAAAAACTACCCGTTTTTGCATTTATAACAAAAATTGAAAGACGGGGATCTTACACTCTTTATCGTTGAGTCGAAATATCTAAAGTCACATTACAAATGAGTTTTTTTGACGTATAAATTTTTATAAATATTTTATTAGGTGTAAATATAATAATACATAATACCTTAATTATATATATAACATAATTTTTTTTCTGGGGCCCTACTCGGTAGGGGGCCCTAGGCGACCGCCTCTTGGGACTACCCCTAGGGCCGGCTCTGTTTCTCTTAAATGTTCTCATTGTTCTTAGCTAGCTACATTTTGCGAGTTGAGGAAAACACGTGAGCTCATAGTACAATTCATTTGTTTTACACTACGAGTATTTCATACTCAAACAAAACACACTCTGGTGTGTGGTGAAGGCTTTTATTTCATTTGTGAGGTTGAGTTGCTAGAATATAAGCGGTGAGGCTTTGTATATAAGAAGGGAAAGTTCTTCTAGGATATTCTAGGGCTATAAAGAAAGTGAAATAAGAAGCATTTGAATCCTACAGGTTGGATAACCCTAGGCAGGGACGTAAGTCAAGTTCATGCCGAACCTCTTTAACAATTCGCTTGTTCATTTACTTATTTCGCATTTACTTTGATTCCTTGGTTTTCACTTTGTCAAGTTTTGATAGACATATCAAGGCCTTGAGAAACTGTTTTGGAAAAACTGTGAAAAGGTTTTTTGTTTTGCAAAAATCGTGCATACTCTATTCATCCCCCCTCCCCTTCTAAAGTATTATTCATTACCTATTAAACTCTTCATCACCTATCACTTTCTTAACTATCGATCACAATAATTCAAATACCTCATCCATACCAAATATTTCTTTTGATCCCAAGCTTCTCGAAAATCCCCAATTTCAATGTTACAAATATTTAACAATAATCTTGATATATATATATATATATATATTTACCCATGTTTTAATGTTTCTAATTTTGTTAATTTTAATGTAGATGTAATAAAATATATTAATATAAAGGAGTTTTTAAATTTTATTTATTTATAAAATAATAAATAAAAAATAGACAATAATATATGATGATACATATGTAATAAAAGTAACAAGGTAAACTCATGGTTGTAGGGAGAAAAAAAAGAGGTTACCTTAAGAGAAGAGATAGATAAACTTAAATTTAATTTAAAGAAAAAAATGAGGTGTTAAATTATTACTAGGGGAGAGAAAAAAATAAAGAGGGAAAGAGGTTTCTCCAGTGATGGAACCAGAAATTTATTGAAGGGGGGGGCGAAGTTTTGTACAAATTGTTGATTCACTTTTCGATAGATTTATTATAGTTGAGCAAACCAAAACTATGATATTATAGACTAACGATAATATTTTAGTTTAAGACAACATTTTTTTAGTTCAAAACACAATGTATTTTGTTCAAAACGGTGATGTTTTAGTTTAAAATTGTGTCATTAGTTGTTATATATTTTTTCTCTTTAAATGAAAAAACGATGTAAGTCATTTTAATTAATAACAACATTCTTTTCGTCTAAAAATATATTGTTTGAAACATACAAACTCAATATGTAACTTTTTATTCTCTTAGCATGCAATAACGTGTAACAAGATATACGAACTTTAAACTTGCATAATTTCTCATATAATTATCGAATTTAGTAATATGACCTCTTGTTTCGAAGCTCTTAGGTTGATTATATTACCAAAATATCATATTAAGTAAAATATAAAAGCATCGTTATCTATTAAAAGATATTTGAAATAATTAATCTGTGTTTAACTTTAAAACGTTCATAACTTTTTACTCTGCTATCGGATTGAAGCTTGTAATATATCAAAATGAAACTATCAATGAATAGTACAAATATAGATGATTCGTCGGATGAAAAGAGAAGCAAATGCTCCCCCTTGAATCCACCTAGCTCCACCCATGTATGGAAGACAAATCGATCAAAGGGGGCATATGAGGTAGTGACGGAGCCAGAAATTTATTGATTGGGGGGAGGGGGCGAAATTTTGTACAAATTGTTGATTCACCCTTCGATAAATTTTTCTATAGTTTAGCAAACCAAAATTATGATATTTTTATTAAACAATGATATTTTAGTTTAAGACAACGTTTGTTTATATTTCAAAACACATTTTTTCTTCAAAACGGTGGTGTTTTAGTTTGCAATTGCATCATTACTTGTTACATATTTTTATCTTTAAACGAAAAAATGATGTCGTTTTAATATATATATATAACAACATTCTTTTCATCTATAAATATATCGTTTGAAACCTACAAAGTCAATATGCAACTTGTTGTTCTCATTCAATAACGTGTAATACAAATTTTAAACTTACATAATTTCTTATATAATTATCGAATTTTGTAATATAACCTCTTGTTTCAAAGCTCTTTGGTTGAATTATTTTACCAAAATATGAGATTAAATAAAATATAAAAGCATCATGATTTATTAAAAAGACATTTTAAATAATTAACTTGTGTTTAAGTTTCAAAGGTTCATAACTTTTTACTCGGTTATCGGATTGAGGATTATAATATCTCAAAACCAAGTTATCGATGAGTAGAAAAAATATAGGTGATTCGTTAGATGAAAGGGAGGGCAAATGGTCCCCCTTGCCCTGCCTAACTCTGCCTATGGGTTTGTCTATGTTTGAAGATGGTCTAAGCAATTGGTAATTCATAACAATAGATTATGAATTGTCAAGAAATGAAAAAGGAAAGTAAAAATACCAAAAAACTAAAATCATAATAATAGATAGAATTTACTAAAAGCATAATAATACTCCGTAGAATAGAAATTAGAAAGGGAATGGGAGAGTTGGGAGTAGAGAGACGAAATTCAGTTTCGGCATATCTATAAGGAAAAACAATCTAAATAGGTTCGTCAATATCTATAAGGAAAATCAATCTAAATTGGTTCGTCAGTGCTAACGCTTACTCGTCAAAACTGGAAAATTCAATTTCGACATGTATATAGAGAAGCGAACTTTGTTGTCAATCGTTTGCCTTGTCATGAATGTTCGTTTCTTTCCGTTAGATTTTCATTTTTTTCAGAGCCGATTGAAAACTCTGTTTTACTTATTGATAAAGACACTCCCGCCTCATCCACGTGTAGCCCAGGTTTTCGTTTCTTGTTTTGTATTGGATGAGAGCCTCTGCTCTTGTTTTGCCGACCAAAAAAAAGAGAGTAGAGAGTGTGGTAACTGGTAATGATGAAGAAAGGTTGTCATTTAGGCTTTTAGTTTGATGGGCCAAATCCAAACCCAAAGCAAAACCATTATTTAGCAGATGCAAAGCAGATAAGATTACCAAAATTTGGTTTAAATCTTAAGGAGTGTATGCCGCCTGTCCTCTCTGTCTACCGGTATGCCAACACATGAAATTCCCATGTGCTCCTCACTACTACTGTTTTCTATTATTATAATATTTTTTGAAAAAAATTTATTACCCTTATATACTTTTTCCTTTAAATAAAATATGTCATTTTATGGTATAATTTTTTTCAATTAAAAATATTTTTTATGTATTTTTTATATTTACTTTGCCCAACTTACTTTATAAATAAGAGTATAATGATATATTTATTAGTTTCCTTAAAATTTATACAATGTGCTATGATAACATATTTGTTTAACAAAAGAAAACATGTCATTTTAACTTAACATACGTATAATTTTTATTAGTCTCCTATTCAACTTTCTAAAAAAAAGATACCCTAACAATACACTAATAATAATTATAAAACCATTTCCATAAACTTTATGCTAAAATACTTATTTATTATTAAAACCATTTTCATAAACTTTATGCTAAAATACTTAAAATAATTTGTAAAAATAGTACTATAAAAATGATATGTTTTATGTAACAGAGAAACTGTAAGTAATAGCCTAAACACAAGTGATACTAATTTTATAAAACTCACAAAGTTTAGATGGATAGGTAGATATTCTAATTAAATGTTTTCCATATATTATAACATGTAATGCACAATATTACATTATAATATATATTATTATGCATTATGCATTATAAATTATAATACATGCTAACAAAATGAAACCTTTTTCAAAATGAATTAAAGTAACAATATATCTAACTCTAGAGCTAATATGGAGTATGGTATTTTAACATTTAACCCAATATTTTTTCGATGAAATATTCACTGCAAATATTCTTCTTCTTCTTACTATTATCTTCTATTTTATTGTTTCTTTTCTAAACTTATTATCATCCTTCACTAACAAGTGAATACGGAAGAAGACCGATGTCTAACGTCTGATATCTAACGTCTTATGTGGCACATTGTGGTTAATTGTAGAACAAAAAATTAATGAATAATATATTTTCATAGTTTATAAAAAGTTATATAAGTCACAATCTCTATATATAAATATACTAAAACCGATTCATTGTTGCCTACGTGGCAGCGCGTGAGTGCATCTGCATACATGGCAGCGCGGGAGTGCATCTCGCAAAACTTTCTCCCGTCAAAAAGGAAATCTAATAAAAATAATTATTTTATTTTACCATTAACTCATATAATTGGACAGATGGAATATCTTATAAAAGAGTAAATATTATATAAGGAAAAACAATATATATTAGTTGTGGATATCTATCTTCTATATCTATATACATATAATAAAACCGATGCATTGTTGCCTACGTGGTGGCACGTGAGTGCATCTCGCAAAACTTTCTCTCGTCAAAAAGAAAATCTAATAAAAATAATTATTTTATTTTACCATTAATTCATATAATTGGAAAGATGGAATATCTTATAAAAGAGTAAATATTATATAAGGAAAAAAATATTAGTTATAGATATATACTATATATTTAACAAGAAACAATATTAAAATATTTTTAAAAAACAGTTATCTAATAAATGACATGAGATTCAATTAATTGTAGATTAGAAGAAAAAATACCTTACAAATGTGAATTCTATATATATATATATTGATAGAATCTAAATAAAAAATATTTAGATTTTTTTATAATCTGACAAATTAATTTTATTTATATCTATATTAATTGTATTAATGTATTCTTCGTACGCGGGACGAGACCTACACTAGTATACTCTATGTTTAACAAAAAAAATATTAAAATATTTTTAAAAAAACAGTTATCTAATAAATGACATGAGATTCAATTAATTGTAGACTAGAAGAAAAAAAATTACCTTATAAATGTGAATTCTATATATATTTTGAGATAATCTAAATAAAAAAAATATTTAGATTTTTTATAATCTATCAAAATAATTTTATTTATATCTATATTAATTGTATTGATGTATTCTCCGTACACGACGGGACGGGACCTACACTAGTATGTATGTATGTTTGTGTGTGTGTGTATATATATATTAGTTAATTGACAAAAATATAAATAAAAAATATTTTAGGATAAATTTGGTAAATATTCATTTGAGACCCCGTTTTTTACTCCTTGTCCATTTTCATTAAGGAGTTAAGTGATTGTCCCAAATTGACAATTTTGCCCTTCTTTCCCATTTTCCTTTCTTCCTATTTTTTAATTTGACCATTGACCGGTCAAGGGCAATGACTTTTGGTGACACGTGTGTGGTGACATGAAAATTTTTTGGTGACAGCTTCGTTTTTTTACGAGGTCACTGTCACCACGCTTATTAGCGGCGACACATGTGTAGTGACATGAAAAAATTTTGTGACAACTTCGTTTTTAGTTTTTTTTTACAGGGTCAATATCACCACACTTAACAGTGGTGACACGTGTGTGGTGACATGAAAATTTTTTGGTGATAGCTTCGTTTTTAGTTTTTTTACGGGGTCACTATCACCACACTTATCAGTAGTGACACATGTGTGGTGAAATGAAAGTTTTTTGGTGACAGCTTCGTTTTTAGGTTTTTTTACTGGGTCACTGTCACCACGCTTATCAGTGGTGACACATATGTGGTGACATGAAATTTTTTTAGTGACAACTTCGTTTTTATTTATTTTTTTTACGGGGTCACTCCCACCACTGTTATTAGTGGTGACATGAAATTTTTTGGTGACAAATTCATTTTAAGAGTTTTTTTATTTTTTTACGGGGTCACTGTCACCACCCTTATCGCTGTCACCATCCTTATCACTATCACTCCCGTTATCGATGTCACCACCCTTATCACTGTCACCCGTCCTTATTAGTGGTCCCTGTCACCACCCTTATCGTTGTCACCACCCTTATCAGTAGGCACTATCACCACCCTTATCGTTGTCACCACCATTATCAGTGGGCATTGTCACGACACTTATCACTATCACCACTCTTATCTTTGTCACCACCCTTATAATTGTCACCACCCTTTTCGTTGTCACCACCCTTATCACTATCACCACATTTATCACTGTCACCACCCTTATCACTGTTACCAACCTTATCACTGTCACCACCCTTATCAGTGGTCACACTGTCACCACCCTTATCACTGTCACCGTCCTTATCAGTGGTTACAATGTCACTGCCCTTATCATTGTCACCACCCTTATTGGTGTCACCACGCTTATTAGTGACCACTGTTACCACCCTTATCATTGTCACTACTCTTATCGCTGTCACCACCCTTATCAATGGTCACACTATTGGTGACATATGTGGTGACAACTTTTTTTTGTGACAGCTTTTTTTTACAGTTTTTTACGAGGTCCCTGTCACCACAAGTGTACTAAGTGGTGTCATCACCAGTGCACCAAGTGAAAGAATGACCAAGTGTCATTAGTGGTGTCATCAAAAGGTGAAAACAGTGTAATCACTGCTGTCCCTAATGGAAAACCCTAAGATAAGGGAATCACAAACCCTAAAGGGGTTAATGCTAAGCAAAAGAATATGTGGTGTTCAATATATGTCATCACCAAAGTTCACATACCAGTGTCACCACTACTGTCACCAATAAGTTTTTTTTGTAATAAAAGTGTGTCACCAATAAATTTTAAACGTTTATCGAGAGACGAGATAAGAAAAACATCTAATTTCATTGAAATATAGTGTCACCGTAATATTATTATCACTTAAAATTATCATAAAAAAATACCTCACATAATTAGCGAGTGTAGCTTAAAATTATCATCAACAGTAATACATCAAAGAGAGGGATATAAGGATAGGATCCCGATCCGTTTCACATATGGTTATTAGGATTCCGATCTGAATCGTAGGATCTTATGATTTTACGATCCTAGGTTGGCGTTTGAGCCGGATCGGGTGTATATACTCGGTGGTGCTAGGATCGAGCTAGGATCGGTCGATCCCACTAAAACAGTACGATCCTAGCATATGGCTTTAAGGTGATATCGTGTGTTCTTTTTTTTGTTGGACATTGGGACTGTTTGGCTATAGAAAGCCCATGGGACCTTTAATTTATTATTTTATTGAAGCCCATCTCCCGGAATTGTGATGTGCTGAGCTCAGAAGCAACAGGGAATGTGCACACTGAGAAGAGCAATGAGAATTTGGGGGAGGAATTGATCGACTAGCCTATTGCAGTTAAAATCAATGAAGAAACACAATGAAATTCAAGGCTGCACAGCAACAAAATCCAACCCAAACTGAAATCACTAGTGAAAGCACCCCAATAGTGAAATTCCTTTGCCTCTAGATGATCACATATCTTTCTAGAGATTATTGAGCTCCCTCAAGATCCGCTTTGAGGCCATCTCCGCAGAAATTGCGAGATCGAAAACCCTAACGCCGATTGACGGACCCCGCCTATTTCCCATGCAAGGAGTTAATGGTTTGAACGGAATCTCGCACAACTAAATGGTGTAGAATGACTGAGGAAGGAGGAGGAAGTCGGAGAGGCCAGTGGTGTCGACCGGGATATGGAGGTGGAAATAGTAGCGGTAGCAGAGATCGGAGGAGGAGAAGAAATTGAGGAAGCGGTGGAGGTCGGAGGCGGTGGTGGGGTCGTCGAAGATGTCTTCGCAGACGAGGAGATTTGCGGGGTCTAATCAGAGAGGAGATCGGCGAGGGCAACCGTTGAGGCGAACAGAACAGTTAGATGAGGAATAAGAGAGGGGAAGGGATTTTATTAATATAAGGGTAAACTTGGTATTATGGAAATTGTTTTGGACAAATACTAAAAAATGGGATGAGGTAGACATTTAGCAAATAAGTTTATGAAAATGGACAATGGACCAAATATCTTCAATATTTTGGGAAAATTTGGGAAATGTCCATTTGATACCCCATTTTTCGCTCCTTGTCCATTTTCATGAAGTAATTAGATGATTGTCCCAAATTGACAATTTTGCCCTTCCTTCCCATTTTCCTTCCTTCCCATTTTTTTAATTTGACCATTTAGCATTGACCGATCAAGGGCAATGACTTTTGGTGACACATGTGTGGTGACATGAAAATTTTTTTGGTGATAGCTTCGTTTTTAGAGTTTTTTTTACGGGGTCACTGTCACCACCCTTATTAGTGGTGAAAAATGTGCGGTAACATGAAAATTTTTTGATGAAAGCTTCGTTTCAGGAGTTTTTTTTTACGGGGTCACTGGCAACGCTCTTATCGGTGGTGACACGTGTGTGGTGACATAAAAAAATTTTGATGACAGCTTCATTTCAAGAGTTTTTTTATGGGGTCACTGTCACCACTCTTATCAGTGGTGACATGAAATTTTTTTGATGAATTTCGTTTCAAGAGTTTTTTTTACGGGGTCACTGTCACCACTCTTATCAGTGGTGACATGAAAATTTTTTGATGACAGCTTCCTTTCAAGAGTTTTTTTACGGGGTCACTGTCACCACTCTTATCAGTGGTGACACGTGTATGGTGACATGAAAATTTTTTGATGACAGTTTCGTTTCAAGAGTTTTTTTTAGGGAGTCACTGTCACCACTTTTATCAGTGGTGACACATGTGTGGTGACATGAAAATTTTTTGATGACAACTTCGCTTCAAGAGTTTTTTTTACAGGGTCACTGTCACCACTCTTATCAGTGGTGACACGTGTGCGGTGACATGAAAATTTTTTGATGACAACTTCGTTTCAAGAGTTTTTTTTTACGAGGTTACTGTCACCACTCTTATCAGTGGTGACACATGTGTGGTGACATGAAAATTTTTTTATGACAACTTCGTTTCAAGAGTTTTTTTTACAGGGTCACTGTCACCACCCTTATCAGTGGTGACATGAATAGTTTTTTATGACAGCTTCGTTTCAAGAGTTTTTTTTACGCATGTCACCACCCTTATCAGCGGTGACACATGTGTAGTGACATGAAAATTTTTTGATGATAGCTTCGTTTTAAGAGTTTTTTTTACGGGGTCACTGTCACCACCCTTATTGCTGTCACCATCCTTATCGCTGTCACCACCCTTATCGATATCACCAACCTTATCACTGTCACTACCCCTATCGTTGTCACCATCCTTATCAGTGGTCACTGTCACCACCCTTATCACAGATCACAGTGTCATCACCCTTATCCCTGTCACCACCCTTATCACTGTCACTACCCTTTTCAGTTGTAACGGAGATGGTGACAAAAATTCTCAAAACTCACAAGTCAAAACTCATCCTTTGAAAATCAAAACAAACCAAGCAATAGATGGACAAAAATTGTATGCATTCACTACAATATTTCTCTTTCAACTACTCCGTATAATCTATGAATTGACTGGATACCTAAACTCCAATATATGAAACCAGAAGTAACCAAAACTCTAACAAACCCTCCCCAAATGCACATGAACATGAACAGGCTAGAAATGACCATGTCATTGATAGAACAAATTAAAAATTAAGATCGCCTTCTTAACCTTCCCCGCCCCCGCTCCGCCACCAACTCAACTAGTGGCTTCACCACGACGGCACTCAATGCCCTCTCCTTGTTCAGCATGACAGAAATAAATAAGAATCTATCTCTATCGGTGTTAAATCATGCTTCAATTGCATTTAGCCATGCAATCAAGACCAAGCTAATCCTTCTTCACCCAAATCTGAAGCTTCAACAACATATATAATAATCAAATTGAAGATTGAAGGTAAAAAAACCTGGGAAATCAGACATTAAAGAGATCATCGATGAGCATTTAGCAACATAAATAAGAATCTATCTCTATTAGTGTTAAATCACGTTTAGCAATGCAATCAAGACCAAGCTAACCTTCAACCAAATCTGAAGCTTCTAGAACCTAATTAAAAATCAAATTGAAGATTGAAGGTGTAAAACCTGGAGAAGCAAACATCAAAGAGATCATAGATAAGCATCATTCGCGAAGTCTCGGCTTGCGCCTCTCCCTTGGCAGTAAGCACAAAGAAATCGGAGCTACCTTGGATTCGCCCCTCAGCATTCCACGTGCTCTAACCGTCCCTCACCAGCACTACTCTCTTCGCGGACTCGGCTCGATTCGTTTACCAAAAGCGCCATCAACAAGGGAATCGCTCCGTAGGCACCGATCAACAACTTGTTGTCCTCCACCATCGTCAGGCTCATCAATGCCGCCATCGCGTTCTTCTTTGACGTCTCAGTTCCAGTCTTCAGGACATAAATAAGGGAGTTCACGACCCCGACGTCGTAAATCAATGTCTTATTGTCTTGATGGAGTGACAAATTGAGCAGCACCGTCCTCTCCTTGATCCATGGCAGATCCAACTAATGAAGACGATGCCAACTGATGAAGACGGAGGCGACGGTGGTGACCTTCAACATGCTTCGAGGCGGCGCTATGCCAACTCTGGCGGTCCCGATTTCTCACCGAAGAAGCTCGATCTCTCCGTATTAGAATCAATCGAATTGGAAACCTCCTTGGTGAAGCCATAAGGACGGATCTGGAAGGGTGAAGCCATGGCTTCAATCCTTCAAGGTCTCAGGGAGAACGAGAGATCGAGGGTTGAGAGTTGAGGGATAGCGATAAATTAAAACGAGGGTAGTATTGGTATTATAAAAAAAATTTGGCCATTTACTTACAAGTGAAATTAGGGTGTACATTTAGCAAAATGTTATATGGGAATGCACATCTCACCAAATATCTTCCAATATTTAATAGTCATATTTACCAAAATTATTAATCGATAAATATGTAGTATTTGATAAATTCTATTTTATTTATATCTAGTTTATTTTTTGGTGAAAATAATTAATAAAGAAAAGAATATGAAAATAATTTTAAAATCAATTATTTGTTAAATTACATGAGATTCAATTAATGGTAGATTAGAAAAAAAAAATATTTTACCTTATATTTTGTGAATTATATTTATATTTGGAGAGAATATAAATAAAAAGATATTTAAATTATATATAATCTATTGAACTAATTGTATTTATATCTATATTATTTTTTGTGGAAAAAAATTTATATTTATATTATTATTTTATTTATTGAAATCTATTTAAAATATTTATAATGTAATCTCCAATAATACAGATGATCAATTCATTTATAATTATATAGGGACAAATATATTATTGTAATAAGTTTTTCTCTATTATATAAAAAAGGTAGCAAAATCTGAAACTGAAAATCCAATAATGAACCAAACAAATCAAACAGATTTCACCCGTATACATAAATATTTTCCAACGACAAAGTTTTATTTTAAATACACCATATAATCTCTAATTAACTAGAAAAAGATAATATGGTTCCTCTATATGGAAGTAGCCGTTATCTCCATCGGCCACCTACAGCCACCGCAGTGTCGACCACTAGCGCTTCCATTATCTCCCTCTCAATCTCCGCCACGATGTCGTCTTCCTCCTCCTCCGCCGCAACGAAGCCCGTACCTGGGCCCCACAAGTCCATCTCAACCAGCTCATCGATATCCTGTAGAATCCTGCAATCCGCCCTTGGGAACCCCTTCACCCTCGCCCACACCATCCTCGTAACCTGAAACCCGTGCACTCTGGCCCACCCGTTCGGCCCGGCCCTGGCCCGACCCGACTTCTCAGGCCTTACGATGTGGGCCAGTAGCTCATCCACTAGCTCGAACATCAGCCTCCGGTTGCAGAGCGGGCCGAGCTCATCGAAACGCTTCTCGTCCTCGATGCGATGGAAGAGGGCCGGGTCAAGCGGGTTCGAGGCGGAGAACCACCTCGTGAAGGATAACGGGGTGTCCCTATTGATCCCGGCCCGCTTTAGTATCTGGTTGATGTAGTTGAACTCCGCCCTGGTGGCTGCCGCCAATGTAGCCTCAGATCGGGGCAGTGGCGTTGGCGGATGCGAGTACGGGGCGGTGTTGGCCTTGGAAGGCCCAGCTTTGTTCTTTGGTGTCCCTATTGATACTTGTTCCTACACACAAAAAATTCACCATAATAATAATAATAATAATAATAATAATAATAATATAGATGAGTTCGACTCTAGTCACACCAGTATTACAAGTCAGGATATGCCTCCAAAATAGAAGCCAACTACAGAGGCAGACGGTACTACATTTTTATGATAAATTCATATGATTCAAATTTGAACTAGTTTAGAAGCTACCAAACAAGTTTTAGAACAAAATTGAAAACGATGGGAATTAAATTTACCTGAACTGCTTTCCTGTGAGCTCCAATCGATGGGTCCGACTTCTTCAATGGAGCCAGGGACGGTACTACGTTCCCATGGAGTACCAGCTCGCTTGACAACGGCGTCGTCTTGCACTTCTTATCAGATCCTTGACTCGCCCGTGCGGTCGCCGCACCTGCTCTCACGAACTGCTCTTCCTTCTTGTTCATCCGCGGAGGCCTTTTGGCACTCGAATTCGCAATGCGCTTCCGCTCCGGCTGCACTATCGCCACTGCTCCGTCCTTTGCCTCATGGATCGGAGACAATGCGGGAAGAGGACGGCACGGTGGCTCCTTCTTCGGTCCGACTGCTGCTTCATTAGGTGACGGACCTTCCCGAAGGATGTCGTTTTGAGGCCTTTTGGCCTTGGCGGAAACAGATTGGGGTTGGGCGTCCTTCCTCTGTTCTCTGCTCTGCCCTTCCTCTGTTTTATTTGTGATGTCGGAACCAAACCTTCTCTTCATCACAGTCTCCTTGACCTGCTTCATGATTTGCTTAGCGTAGTAGCTTGGGCTTCGACTGATCATGTTGTCGTCGTCCATCCCCTTCCAGCCCACATCCCTCCTCTTCGTATTGATCTCCGAGCACGAGTGCCTCGAAAGCTCCATGACGTCCTCCCTCGCCCCTCGATTCTCCTTGTTGATCTGGAGGGAGAGCCTCCGGTTGTTGTTGTTGTTGTTGTTGTAACCGTACCCATCCGCATCCGATCTCCTACCTCCTATTGAAGCTCTCGGAGGCTCCGACAGCGATCCAGCGAAGTCGTAAACGCTGCCATTGCCGCTGATTCTTGTGGTGTGCTTCTTCCTGCTCCCTTTGTTGCTCTGGTGGGGTGTGGTCGTCGACGATCTCGGAGTACACGAGGAGGAAGACGGGTAGCCTTCCGGAAGGAGATCAAGGCCCATGAGCCTTGCCACCAGGGTTGGGGTCCTGGGCCCCGCCGGTGAGACGCTGCTCTCTGAGGTGAAGCCAGAGCTCCCCTGTTCCTCCCCTGTTTTGGGCTTCGGAGCTCGGACTCTCAACAGCTTTGTATCCCTCCTACTTGAGTTTACCTGTAATATTCACATTTGAGATCACATATTCGCTGATCCGTTTCAGATTGAACTAAGTGATTTCGATGTGGAGACTTACCGGGGTGTTTGAGTTTTCTGGTTCGGGAAAGGAGAAATACTTGGCATTTCCTGTTTTGGGTACTGGAGATTGGGGTCTCAAGAGGCTACTGTCCCTTCTAGCTGTGTTGATTTGAATACCTATCTGGAAAATTCAAATGTAAAAACACTTTAAATACATATAAAAAAAAACAAAAAACAAAAAACGAAATAGCTCTTACGAATTAAGCAAACATTCTTAATAAGGGCTTTTTTAGGCTTACTGGGATGTTGTCATCCCCTGAGACAGAGGCCAATGAAGCAGTGGTGCTCTTCACCACGTCTGTTTCTAGGCTGTTCCTCGGTGCTTCAACCCCTAAATATGTTTCAAAAATCAAATTGAGATTTAAAAGTCGCAAAATGAAGGAAAAAGATTGAAAATTTAATCAAATTTAACCTTTGATGGAAGAGGGGTTATCTGGGGATGAATCTGAAGGGTTGGGGTGGTGCAAGCAGAACTGCAAGTGATGGAAATCAAACAGTTGAGAGACAACAGTCATACACCCGGAGGCAGCTGCGGCTGCAGCCACCACCTGTTGCGGTGGTGGAACCGGTGGCGGCGGCGGCGGCGGCGGTTGCTGTTGTGGTTTTGCACCGGAGGAGGATCTTTCACCTCCCCGGACTCTGTGCTTGGAGGATTTCACACCCCATTGGTACCACTCTCTTCCCATTTGTTCTGAGACGCGCGCACACGCACGCACAAGCAGACTTTTGACGGTATCGGAAATTTGGTCCGAGACTAGAAAAAGAAGATGGTGACAACAAGAAAGGCAGCTATGGAAGTTGGAGGGAGAGAAAGAAAGAAAGAATCCACCTTGAATACCAGAAAAGCAGGGGAGAGAAAGGGTATTTGGAGAGTTGCTTTTTAAAAAAAAAATAAAAAGAAAAGAAAATTTTGCAAGTACGGAGGAAGAAGAAACTAGATCCAACCTGGAACAGAGGATGGTGGAGGCTTGCAAGTAGTTTTGGCTGTTAAGGGCTGTGTGCATCATATAATCCCCCACCGTACAGTATTCGTTCTGAGACCTGTTTGATTTGTTTTTTATTCGGTAATTTTTAAATTAAACGGTCGTTTTCCTAACGTTAACCTTTTTTTTTAATGAAAAAAAGATGAATATTAATACAAACACAACATTCAAATGTATAGCACCATGATAAGGATTGTATAATCGTACTATATGATTAATTAATTATTTTATTTTTTTGTGGGGTTGTGAAGGAGAATATAAAATACTGTATGAAATACAGTAATTACTCCGTAGTAAAAAAGAAAGGATAAATTACACATAACCACCCGTAAATTATGATTCTTTTCACATAACCACCCATAAATTTATAAATTATATAAAACCACACGTAAATTAGATTTTTTTCAAAAGACCACCCATTTGTAAATATTTTGCCAAATTAAGAGAGTGTCCATGGTTTTGGTTTAATTTGCCAACTTTCCATCAAATTAAATAATATTTGTCCCTTATATCCAAAGATCTCTCCGGTGCCCCCCTCTCTCGCTCTCTAACCTAATCTCAGATCTGAGATTCCCTCTTTTCCCTTACCATGGCGGCGAGTGGAGGAGTTCGTCATGGAGGTCCGAATTACCTTCCTACTACTTGCTTCCTCCAGATCTGAATCTCATCGCACTTAACGGAAACGGATCTTTCTTCGTTGAGACGCAAAGAGACGAATCTGTCTTCGGTGTCGATCCCACTGCATCTCCTCCAGCCGCTTCGATCTCTCCTCCCCTTGCTGGTGCCTGCGACGGCGTCGCCTCTGTCCCGATCGAAACTCGCCGCCATAGCAACTACTTTTCGTTCTCCTGCCCCCGACAACTTCATCTGAGATCCAGATTCACAGCCACACCTCTCACTCTTCGCCTTTGCCTACGTCAGATCTAGATTCCGAGTCGGCGCCAGATCTAGCTTGCTAAGAATCACTTGCCGAATTAGCTGCTCTAGGTCCTTTTGGTTCTTCTCTACTGCTCTAGATACTTTGTTATTGTTGTGAAAGTGGAGGTCTATAGTTAGATTATTACTCAAAGTTCTCAATGTGTTGCTGAGATTGGACAAGGTATGTTGTTCTCTACTGATACAAGTTTTGTAGGTAGCTACTGTTCATTGTTAAATCTGCTCCCTCAACTCATAAGCTAGTGTTGGTATGTTAAGGAACTCTTCCTCAGGAAACGTTGTTGACCTGTGCAGTTTGCCTAAGCTTGAAATTGCAGATTTCTCCTACAATTTTCTAATTGGCTTTATACCGAAATGCTCACAGTATCTCCCAAGGTATACTATTTAATCTTTATCTAGTCTTACATTTGTTAGTGGATTTTTCAAATAATCAATTATTGGCCTGTGCAATGGCATGTGCAGTGGCTTTGAATAATTGATTATTTGACAAATCAATTAATCAAATATGAGGACAGTAACTCTGAATTCGAAGTTTGTATTTGCATTTTACTCAATTTAGATCGGGATATTAAGGCTAGATCTTCTGTTGAGGTCTAGATCTACTGGGGTCTTGATCTTGATTTGTTTGGACAAAGTGAAGCTTATGCATTCACTTAGTAACTAGGGTGCAGACACTCTTTTTTTTTCGCATTTGGTCTAGCTTTTAAGGGAGACTATATTGTACTGTACTGATGGTTTGAACTTGAAAGCATGAACATTTTGAATAATGTTAATCAAAACTCAAGCTACTCAAAACTAAAGGCAATCAAAATTAAAGGCAATTCTAAGTTATGGATTTTTAAGTTACTGATTTTGGGTTGTTTTTTAGTGTTGACATCGTTTTTTTGCGTATTTTTATATGTTGACATCGTTTTTAGTTGGGTATTATATATGTAGGTATATATGTATGCTTGAGTCCTTAAAAATTGGTTTGATTATTTTTCATATTTTCCTATCAATTTCAGACTCATGTATTTTATTTGTTAGGATTGTGTTGTTATTGAAGCTGATAGTTTGCATAATTGTAGTTTGCACATCACTTCATTCATTTCAAGCATTTCTATCAACTTTGCATTTTGGAGCTCTGTTTTTAGGATTGGTAGTAATTTGTGTTTTTACAATGCTGGCATCGTTTTTATGCGTATTTTTTAGTGCTAACATCGTTTTTTAGTTGGATATTATTTATGTAGGTATATTTATATGAGTCCTTAAAAATTGGTTTGATTTTTAGTGCTGACATCGTTTTTATGTGTACTTTTTAATGCTGACATCGTTTTTATGCATATTTTTTAGTGCTGACATCGTTTTTTAGTTGGATATTATATATGTAGGTATATATGTATGCTTGAATCCTAAAAATTGGTTTTTTAGTGTTGGCATCGTTTTTATTCGTATTTTTTAGTGCTGACATCGTTTTTATGCATATTTTTATGTAGGTATATATTTGTTGACATCGTTTTTGAAATATAAGAGATGGAGGAGGAAGGACGTCAGCATCGTCGGCGTCGGCAAATTCGGCGTATCCGGTGTTGGCGTCAGCAAACTACTTTTGAGAAGATTGAGAAAGGGATTGGGACTTCAATAGCTTCAATGCTTTTTATACTGAATTTGTTTTAATTGCTCACCGATATTCTTTGTTTCTCACTACCAAAAATAAAATAAAATATTCCTTTTTTTCATTTTTTTTGTTAGAACATTCCTTTGTTTCTTTGCTTTCCCCTTTTTATATTTTATATAAAATTTCTAATGTTATTTGATTTATGAAATCCAAATCATTAATAATGACTTAATACGTCAAATATATTGATCTCCGATGTCACCATTGTCAGCATTGCTGATGCTGACGTCGGCATTCCCGACGTCGGCCTCAGCATCCCTGTAAACAACATCAGCATTTGCTGACGTAAGCATATTGCTGACGCGGAGGGGGCACACGGGGGGAGGGGGTACAAGGGATGGACAATTTGCTAATTATTTCAATAAGGTCGACAATTTTCTATTATGGCCAACATTTTTGGACATTTTTCAAATTGCCCCATAATAATAATATGGGTTTATTTTAGACTCATCCACAACTTATTCAACATTTAAAGGAGAGAAGATCGTCAAGAGCCATTGCAAATCTTTGTTTTTCACATTACAATCTGATGTAGATATATTGGTTAGGACATTTATATATATTCTACAATGTTTAATTTTCTTACTTTTTTTTAAGGATGGACGTCAAATTGAATAGAAAAATACATATAATAGTTTTTCTATAAAAACACATACACTTGAATAAGGGGTATTTTAGTCTTTTCAAACAAAACAAATAGAGGTTTAATAGATGGGTGGTCTTATGAAAGCATATTGAATTTACGGGTGGTTTAATATAATTTCTGATTTTACGAGTGGTTATGTAAAAAGTATTATAATTTACGGGTGGTTATATGTAATTTCCTCAAAAAGAAATACTGCGATCCGTAGACCGGAAAAAACCAACGGTTATTACATGGGGAAATGAGAGTACTTGGGAAGAATTGAAATGAAAGCTGATATTGGGTGTGTTTTTTTTGTGGGAAAAAAGAGGAGGGTGTGTTGATTTTTTTTTATTGTTAATGTTTTTAAAACCAAAATAATGTACAACTCCCCTTTCCTCTTTTGTCGCCTAACTTTGACTGTTCTCGATTTACAATAAGGATTTAGGGCTATTAAATTATTTCAATTAGAGCATCTCTTTCTTTAAAACTTTTTTTTAATTAAGAACTAAATACCAAAATCTTTAAAAAATTTACACTCTAACTCCAATAACATCTTTGTTATACGAACTTCTATATTTATTGCATAGTATAATATATGCAAAAATTTATAGTATAATAAATACGTTCATTAAGATTAAGGTTTGTTACAACTATTATTTAATATGGTACAAATGTAACCACTAAACTAAATCCTTAAGGGGTCGTTTGGTATTGATATCTAGATATCAAAATATCAGATATCGATATCGGTATCAAATATATCGATATCGATATCAGCTGATATCTTGATATCCCGGTTTGTTATATTGCAGGCTATCAAACATGAATGAAATCTCAAACAAAGCAAGATAAATTTCAGCCAAACAACATTAAAAAAAGCACAAAATCGCATAACAACGGGGCAAAAAACACACAGAATGACAGCAAAACGCACAACCAAAATTGCAGCCACACAACAGCCAAAAAATGCACAGAATGACAGAAAAAATCGCTGCTAAAGAAGAAGTAAAAAATTGCACAGCAACAGGGCAAAAATCGCACAAAATTTTAGTTTTTCTAGGTCACACAAATTTCTGATTTCACCCCACAAACAGCCAACAAGTAGAGCCAAAAATCGCACAAAATTCCAGCCCATTTCCAGATTACACAAACCCTAGGATCTAAAACCCAAAAATCGCACATCCCTAGCCCTAGATTTCCAAATCGAGATTGTATGTAGATTCCAACAAGCCATAGATGAAGCAAAGAAAGAGGAGAGAAGAAGGAGAGAAGAGACGAGAAGGGGAGAGCGTACTTGTACCGGAGAGAGTGACCAGAAGGGAGCAACCAGAAGAGAGCGAACGGTGATATCAGGCTATACTGCCCAAAAAATCGGTATATCAAAATTGGCTTGTGAAAGTTAAAATGTGATATCAAGATATCACTTGATGCCGATATACTCCCCGTACCAAACACCAATATCAGATATCAAGGACTCATATCTGATATACTGATATCAATACCAAACAACCCCTAAAATCATCTAAACAATGATAGTATAAATTATAACTAATATCCCAACCTTTAGGGATAGTTGCTTTTAATACCCTAACCTTGTAAAATTTCATAAAATATCCTAACATATACCATTAGTTGCACTTAACACCCTGGATGAGATTCTTAAATTTTAAAAATTACCCACATCATACAAAAATTACAAAAAATCACCCATATTCATAAAATGTTTTCAATAAACTCCTAATATATTTTAAAATTTGAAATTAAAAAAAACTCTTACACTTTAAGCCCACCCAACCCACCATCCAAAAATAATTATAACAGGTATATAAAACCTACTCCTTTAAAAATATAATATAATTATTTTAGTACTTACTCATTTAATATTTTAATATAATTACTCAAAATAATTAATTATTTATCTTAAACATAATACTTTTACAAAAATAAAATAATGTAGATTTTAATAAATAAATGGTATGAGATATGATAACCATTTGTAATAAATAGTTACATAATAAAGATATATTAAAAATAATATGGTAAAATTATTATTTTTTACCATATTATTTTTAATATATCTTTATTGTATAATTATTTATTGCAAATGGTTATCATATCTTTTACCATTTATTTTTTTAAATCTACTTTATTTTATTTTTGTAAAACTATTATGTTAAACATTTCTTATAGAATCATTTTTTTAATGCCATGAAATTTATGTGTGGTACATTATAAGATGTTATGTATTAGTTTTAGTATATATAACATAATATTAACCAAAAAGACTATATATCGTATCAAATAATATACATGGAATATATAGATGCACAAATCGGCATGTATCGAGACAGACTTATATAAATTTAGATTTTAATTATAATGTATGTTTTTTAGATAAATAATTAATTATTTTGATTGATTATATTAAAATTTTAAATGAGTAGATGTTATAAAGTAATTATATTATATTTTAAAGGAGTATATTATATATATATATATATATATATATATATATATATATATATATATCTATTATAATTATTTTTGGATGGTGGGTCGGGTGGGGTTAAATTGTAAGAGATTTATTTAATTCTCATTTTTTTAAAAATGTATTAGGGGTTCATTGAAAATATTTTATGAATATGGGTGATTTTTTGTAATTTTTGTTTAATGTGGGTAATTTTTTAATTTAAGAAACTCATTTAGGGTGTTAATTGCAACTAATGGTATATGTTAGGATATTTTGTAAAATTTTACAAGGTTAGGGTATTGAAAGCAACTATCCTTAAAGGTTGGGTTATTAGTTGCAATTTACCCTAAGGAATTATGGTAATTGAATCATATCATTTGATTCTAATTGTATCAATAATTGAATCAGACAACCAATTCAATATTGTCATCACTTATTTAGAATTGAAGATGATAGGTAAGAAAATTTTTTAAAAAAGTAAGTATGATCTTAAAAGAAAAACAAAGAAATAAAATATGATCAAAACTTCCCCAAGAGTAAGAGACGTCACTTTCTCCTGTTTCCGCTTCAGTCTCTCCGGTGGCAAGACGTCGTGAAAACTTATTGGTTTTCCCATGTTCTCGCTATTCATAGTTGCATCCTGAAGCTTTCCTCAACTTTCTCATTTGTTTGGGATTTCGTTGTTTTTCGATTTGGACTTTGATATTTATGCTTTAGCTTGCTAGTATCATGACAGTTATCCCGTCCGTCGTTTCTTCAGCCTCTCGATTTATTCGACATTGGTGTGTTGGGTGTTTCGAATCTTTATCTGGTTAAAAAAAAGAAATAAAATAAAATGTAAACTAGGAAATATCAATCCCCTTCAACTCAACCATTTTTTTTGTCATCGGTAATTTAATTACCAACAACTACTACACATGACTAGTTCATTGTAAAGAACTGCAATTTTAAAATATTATATTGTGAATTATGATTAAATTTCAATATTAAATTTATGAGAATTCCAAAAATTTTGAAATTCTCTATCCTCGATCAAAATAATTTTTTTTAATTGATGCAAATTCTGGCATGTATTTAAATTCGAGTTAAAAACATATCTTTTTTTTATTAGGAAATAATTTGGATAGGGGTCCTATCCAAGAGCATCCTGGCGGATGAGATCCTGAAGATCTGGGTTTGGTGTTAGATTACCCCCAACGGTAGAGTGGCCAAAGTGTGCAACTTTGTCAGCCACTCTATTATCGACACGGGGGACATGAGAGAAGGCAACCTTCCTCATGTTTTGTATCATGAACTGAATGTCTGACATGATCAATTCAATTTCCCAAGGACATTTTGCTTTTATCTGTAAGTAATCAATAATGATTTTCGAATCCCCTTCAATGATTAAGTTTTGTAGGTTCAATTTCATGGCTTCTTTGATGCCCAGCCTTAATGCTAGTGCCTCAGCCATAAGCGGAGACCTGTTTCCTAATCTGGCACATGCAAGTTTGCATGCATTTCCGTCCCAATCACAGATAATGATTCCAGCACTACTGGCTTTAGATAGTAGGGATGAACCATCAAAATTTAATTTATACATTCCGTACGGTGGTTTTGACCATTTTTTTTATCATTGTTCTTTGCTTTCCCTTGCTGGGGGGTTTGTGTCCTGTGATTTTGTCCTTCATACAAGACAGAAGCCCTTCCTCCAGAAGGTGTGTCCGCCTCTAAGACACTAGTTGATGGTCGATGAACACCTCGATTGTCCTACTGGAAGGATGGGCATGACCTATGAAAGCCACACTGTTTCAGAAATACCAGATCGCCCACCAGCCAGTAGCGATCTTTTGCACCTTTTCTTTCGATAACGTTTTCAACCATACCATTACCAACCCCATATCCTGGTTGTTGGTCTTAATTTGTTGGAGAACCTGAATCTCATTTGTGGTAAGGTGTTTCGTTGTGAGTTCCGGGAAGCACTCAATCAAAATATGGATGTCATCCTCACAATAGTCGTGACAGAGTTGGCACCTAGAAGGCACCGGAACACCATGACAAGCCAATCTATTTTTGGTTGGAAGGTCGTTCTGCCCAATTTTCCACAGGAAGTTCTTGATTTTAGGAGGAATATCCAAGTTTCAGATCCAGGCCATATCGTCTACCCTTTCCGTGGTGGTGTTCGGGAAAAGTTTGTATGCTGATGATGTTGTAAACCAACAATTCTTGTCAGGCCACCAGTATAATCTGTCTTCCAAGCTCGAGACAGGATGGGGGATGGATAAAATCTCCTCCACTAGATTAGGGGGATAGAATTGCGGAGCTTTTCCTGCCACCACTGACCCCCAATGATATAATCACAAACCCTATCATTATTATTGTACTATGTAGGACAGTCCATCCTATTACAAATTGGAACATGGGATACCCAGTTGTCCGACCAGAATTTGACAGATTTTCCATTACCTATAGACCATATAATACTCCTTTTAAAGCACTCAATGAGATTAGAAATCTTTGACCATTTCCAGGAGGCAACCCCGAATCTTTTGTAGTTGAGCAGGTGGGTGTTTTTCAGATACTTGTAAGTGATGACTCTAACCCATGCATTATTGGGTTCAGCAATAATCTTCTAGATTAATTTTAGTTGTAGCGCTTCATTCATCTCCTTTGCTTTCCTGATTCCTAGGCCCCCGGATTTTTTTGGTCTACAAATGTTATTCCATCCAGTGAGAGGTTTATGTTGAGCGTCCTTATTCCAGAAGAATGTACGGTTTATTTTATCTAGTTCCTTATGCATTGATGCTGGTAGCATGAAATTCTGCATCGTGTAGAGGGGTTCAGCAGCAAGATTTGTTCCTATCAGGATTGCTCTACCCTGTTGTGATAACGAGTCAGCTCGCCATTTACTTAATTGTTCCTTAGATTTATTGATAATATCTTCAAATGTGTCCACATTTACTCGACCATTGATAATCGGGTAGCCCAAGTACTTTTCAATTGAGTTTGTGTGGGAGATGCCTAGAGCACCATCCAGTTCAGAAATGCGGTTTCGGGTAATCCCGGAGGTTGTTTGGAAGGCGGATTTGTGATAGTTCACTTGCTGCCCTGAAATTTAACAATACTCTTCTAAAATGGTTTTAATTTTATGACAAGCCGATGTGCATCCCTTAGTAAAAATTAGGATATCATCAGCAAAGGCTAAAAACGGAATAACCAGGCCAGAGGCACCGAACCTGAATCCAATCAGCTTTTCCTCCACCCAAGACTCCATAACAAGACGCCTGGCCAGTAATTCTGCACCAAGGATGAACAGAAAAGGAGATAATGGGTCCCCTTGGCGCAAACCTCTAAAGGGACTGAAGAGGTCAGACGGGTCGTTGTTTACTAAGACTGAGAAAGAAACTGTTGATATGCATTCCTTTATCCAGCTGACAAATGTAGGGTGAAATCCATACTTTAACAATACGATTTCTTTGAATTCCCAGTCCACTCTGTCATCGCCTTTACCATGTCGAGTTTTAAGGCAATCCATCCTTCCTTTCCTTTTCTTGATTTAAACGAATAAAAAATTTCGTGGGCTATAAGTACATTATCCTGTATAGCTCTATCAGAGACAAATGCACCTTACAACTGGTTAATAAGACGACCCATGACGCTTTTTAGCCTCTCCGTGAGAATTTTAGAAATTACTTTGTAGATCGTTGAATATAGGCTGATTGGTCTGTAGTGACCTGTCGTGGTCGGGTTGTCTTTTTTAGGAAGGAGCGTGATGAAAGTGTGGTTGATTTGTCTTAACATTCGTCCTGATAAGAAGAAACTTTTGACAGCTCGGACAACCGTGGGGCCTACAATATCCCAAGATGTTTTGTAGAACTCAGCAGTCATCCCATCAGGTCCCGGTGCTTTATTTCTTCCGAGGCAGAAAACTGCATTTTTTATTTCCCCATTAGATGGGATGGCTGTAAGCATATTATTTTCTTCTGTGGTTATCTCGGGATGGATTAGTTGTAGGTATTCATTAAGCTTTATTTTATTTAGGGGTTGTTTTCAGAATCTGTTTTGAAAATCTTTTCTAATTTCATTATTAATATTGGTTTCCCCTATTATTTGCGTTCCTTCTGCTTTTATGATTTGCCTTATTAGTTTTCTGTTCCTCTTACCAGAGGCAATCCTATGGAAATATCCCGTATTTGATTCTGTCAATTTAATATGTTTAGTTTTCGCTCTTTGGTTCCAATAAGATTTTTGGAACAACAGAAGCCTTTCCTTCTTTTTAATTAGATTTCGCTCTTTAATTTGTGCGTTGTTATTCCTTCCTGTGTGCTTGTTCTGTTGTATTTGCAATAATTGATCCTCAACAAGCTATAGTTGCTTAAAGATATTTCCAAAAGTACATCTGTTCCAGTGCTTTGCCTTTTGTTTTAGTAACATCGTTTTCCGGGTCAATTGGTACATCGCAGATCCTTGACAATTGTATCGCCAGGCTTCTTTAATAATGTTCTTGAAATCTCCACGTTGCAGCCATAAGTTCTCAAATTTAAACGGAGGGGGTTTAAAAGTTTGATTGGTGTTAAGGTCAATAGTAATTGAACAGTGGTCCGAGAATGAGAAGGCCCCATTCTTGGTGGATAGTAGAGGAAACTTCTGGATAATTTCATGTTGAACTAGAACCCGATCTATCTTTTCTTTAATGTTTCCATCATCAGTCTGCTTCTTTCTCCAAGTAAATTTGTTTCCCCAAGAGGGAATATCCATAAGTGAGCATTTGTTTTTAATTTCTGTAAGACGAGTAAATCGCCCCGGAAGAGTAACCGCTCCCCCTTCCTTGTCAGAAAAGCTTTCGATTTCATTCAAATCTCCCATAATGATACATGGTAGGGATTCATTTGTTACACCGTTTATAATGTAATCCCAAAATGGGCCTTTGTTTTTCTCATGTGGGGGAGCATAGATGAACCATATAAGGCAGGAGAAATTTTCTGCCGTGTTAGTGTACTTAATGGTATTGACCCTAGGCAGTTGTAGAACGATGTCAACTATTCCGTGCATTAGAGAGTACTCCTTCTAGAGTAAGGCAATGCCACCCACTTTACCAGAGGCAGGAGACTAGATGGCTTTATCAAATCCTGCCCCGCCCCAAACAGACGGGTCAGGAATATTTTCTGTCTTGGTTTCCGCTAGTGCTAACATTTGTATGTGTTCCGACTTGCACCATGTGTTGATGTTTATCCATAAGGTTTTCCTCCCAATTCCTCTACAATTCCAAAAGCTAATTTTCATTATAGTCATATTCTATTGAGGTCGACGCATTTATTCGAACCTCATACCAGGTATCGTTTGTTGTGTGTTTATGTGATATGTTTGTGTGAAATTGGAGACCAAAGGCCTCACTCTCTAGGCCATCAATGAGCCTAATACCTTTGATTTTTTTTCCCATTTTCTTGGCTTTTTCCCCAGGTAATGTTTCTGTTCTTGAATTGTTGGTTGAAGCACCCCGTATTATAGTGTTTTGTATTTTGGTAGAAGCTGTTGAAGCAAGCAACACAGTGGAAGCAAGCGAAGTTGTTTAAGACCCCGTATGGGCGCTGCCAAGCGCAGGAATCAGCTCCAATGTGGTATTTGACCCCATTACAACATTTATAAGAATTCTCAAAGTATAACCGCAGTTTAGAATTGGCATGTGCAATGTTTGGTGGTTGTGTACACCATTCTTTTTTATGAACAGAGATGGTAGAGCAAGGTGCACAGGAACGAGACCAAGAATCCCACCACAGCACCATGATGTAGTCACAACGGTTATATATTGCATTATCAAACAAAGGAGGGAGGAACCAACCCAAGGCTGGTCTCCGACCTAGATATCCATAGTCTACCACACCTATTTTACAGACCCAGTTATCATACAAGCCGCAACTAATATGAGAAACTCCTAGAAAATTACAGGGACTAGGAGGACTCAAATCGACCCAGTTCAACAGGACACTACATAATCCATGCCACCTACTGATCAACTTACTTAGTGCATACAAGGTTTTCATAACTGATTGTTTAATACACAGCTGGATAAGAACACTTACGTTGCCCTTAGATGACACCACCATGTCATCCACGCTTCTTCTTGAGCTTCTACTCTTCATTCTTTGGTTTCTTGTTGCCACATCCCATCAGAGAGGACGCAGCCGTATCGGCCTCCGCATCGCCTGCCTTGCGCTTGCTGGACTCAGAGGTAGATGTTGTTGCCACATTGAGATTTTCCAGTTTCTTGACCATAGATGGAGATGCAGTCAGCAGACCAGGGGTCTTTCTGATGGATTCAGCAAGGGCAGCTGGGTTGCTTAGATCGGGAAGGTCATATTCCACACCAGGAGGGATGTTCTGAAGGAACACTTCAAAGTCAGCCTGGGGGAATTCCTCCATAGGGTCTAAGCCGTCCACAGACAGCTCTTGTGTGTCGTCATCCATCTCAATATAAAGCTCATCATCGTCCTCAAAAGCGAAGGCAGGGTCACGGTTTGCCAGCAGCTCGTGAAGAGACTCATCATTTGGGAGATCAGGCATCAATGGAGGGAGTTCCTTAAAAACCTGCGTTTCTGACAGAGGAGCAGGTGCAGCAACCATGGGTGGATCAGCAGCCAAAGTTAGGGTAGAAAACAGGACAGCAGTGGAGGAGGAGACAGGCCCTCCTACAGCAGTACCATCCCTGCCAACCGAGGAGCTGGAGTGATGGGATGAAGAAGATTCATATTTGGTGGCGGCATTGATTCCTACACACTTGAACAAATCCGCTTTTGTGACACCGATCTTTATTGTAAGGGGGTCCATCTTCCTTTTAGTAGCAACCGAAACCCATTCACCGGCCACCCCATCACCTCGGCTGGCCATTCTACTTGGCGCTGCACCCGGTACTGCAGTCGGCCCCGCAGCAGGTGCCGGAGCTCTTTTCCTCAAAGGGCAGTCAATGAAGAAGTGATCAAGCTTGCCATAGCTCCCACACCCTTCCGGAAATTCCTCCAGGAACATAGGGTATTCAATCAGGATGTCATCTTCATCAGGAATCAGCACATATTTGTTTGGAATCATAGTAATATCAACGTTGATAAATATCCGTGGGTAACGGACACGCTTACCCTTAGTAGTAAAGGCATCCAGCTTATGTACCTTTCCGTAACCATTTTCTTCAACAATCGAAGTGAGGACAGACTCACTGATGTATTCCGCAGGTAGGCCAGGAATGCGAATCCACATATCAAGGATAGTTAGTGGCTCAGAAGAAGGGTCGAACCCCTGGCGCCAAGGCTTTAGTAATAATAACTGGCCTTGAATGTGGAAGGGCCTCCCATTCCACACACGTTCCTTGTCCTCCGGGCGGCTAAAATTGAGCTCGAACCAATTGTTCGCCATTGGAATGACTTGGAAGCTCCCTTCCAGGAGCCTCCAATCAAAGCGGATTTTCTTTCGAATCTCTTTAAGCTCTAGAGGCTCGCCAATGATAGTTGCAAACAGAGTAGTACTCCTCAGCGAGAGAATGTTCTCACGTACCCCAGCCAGTTTCGCTTTGTACTGCTCAATATTGAAAGGTATCTTTCCCTTACCATTCAGAGATGGTTTTTCTGTCGGGATTGAACCCGTATCCGCAGGGCCTGGTACCCCCTTGGATAGATTTTTTGAAGCCTTAAGCTTCGGGGTGTCATTGGTAGTCGCCACATCCACCTTGCTACTTGGTGCCTCAGACACCGCCACTTGTTTTCCTTTTTCCATGGCAGTAAGAGCCATTGCTCCAACAGAAACACGTAAAACACACACACGAGTAACAGTTATTAGATTGGGGTTCAGAAAAGATGTGAAAGAGGAGTGAAGAGAGAACCCCCAATCAATCCTTTTATAGACAAATTGGTAGAAGGAGAAATCTAAGAACGAGACGACATCATACCTCTGCACAGACGCCATTAATGCACTCCTCCACTCTTCGAGACCGTACACCCTCAACAGCGGAATGAACCATACCGAAATCTTCCAAATACAACTTTTCGCTTTGATTTTTCCTTGCGGCGGAAGGCACCAAACCACCATCCACCATCTCCATTTACTCCACTAAATACAAGATCTTCCAATCGGCCCTCTAATCTCCCAACAGCTCAGATCCAATTTAAGGAAGCTAATAACTTTTTGGACAGTGCAACACTCAAGGAAGGATCGAAGAACCCTGTTCACTAGCCTGATTCCCCAAATCGATAGGGGTAAGGCCTTACTGATTACAGGATGAGCAGTAGCCCCATCATTTGGAAGGGGATTAAGGATCACATCGGGGGATTTGGGAGCAAGATAGCAACTAGGGTTCACCGCTGCAGGGGAATAATGTTTTGAACCTATTGAGATGAGTGTGAATTTTTTTATGACATTTCTAATTTAAATGGAATTTATTGAGTTGAATTTTATTAATTAATGTGGCAAGATTTTTGTTATGCGAAAATAACGGGTCATTTTGTAAATTAACCTAAGTCAACCCTAACTTTCCCATATAAATACTCCCCTATCTGGTTTTGTAGTTCATCAGCCGCTCCTCACTACTCACTCTTCCTTCATCTTCCTAATTCCCATATCTGAGCAGCCAGCAAGAGCAACCTGATCGTTGCTGCTCTCCAGCCTTCTTGTTGCGTCTGCCTCCATCTGCCCCGTCGGTCTCGCCCGTCTCTGATTCATCCTCAACCTCCCACTCCTCACATGGAGACCTCCCCATCTCGCTGCTCGTTCTCTCTCTATCCATCTCGCTCACACCCACTCCTCCCTCTCGATCTCATTCTCTCACATCCGACCGCCTCTCTTCTTCTCGTTCCTGTCGCTGCCATTGAAGAGGAGCTTCGTATCGAAGGGAAGCTGATGCCGAGCAGGGCTGCCATTGATGAGGAACTGAGCTCCCTCTCTTCATCCAATCTCTTGCTTGCCTCTTGTCCTCCTTGTCCCTCCTCCAATCGCATTGACGCCTCGACACCAGATCTGAGGTCCCCGCCCCTCTATTCAACCACTTTCCCCTCTTCTTTTGTGGATTTGAGCAGCAGTAGAGCTCTCCCTCCTCGGACTTGCAAAGCTGCAGGAAGCGGCCTAATCAGGCCAAGACTGATGCCAAGCTGTGCTCGAGCATCCCTGTGTTGAGTGTCAACCTTCTTCACCCGCCGAAGTCGGTTCCTTGTTACCTCCGAACCCTTGAGGGAATCAATGACACATGATTGGGGTATAACTCTTTTACCTTGGGACCTTTTAGGAATGTGTTATAATTTTGTTTAGTTGTGACTGGATTTGATTTGCTCAATTTGTCGATTGACTAGTTAATGTGAGTTAATTTTAAACGAATGGCCAAACTGACAATCCGGCTTTTTCTCAACTTCATTAAATTATGTCTAGCTTGTTGTGTTCTATAGACCTAAATATAATGGTTAAGTGTTAAGTTACTATTCATTATATAATGATAAATTGAAACAGAGTAATAGACCTTTTATGTTGTATATAATCGAAGTTATTTTAAGTTGTGATCTAATCTGGAATATAGAACAGCTTGAGGTATAATGTAATAACTTTGACTTAAGTGTTTGATGAGCGGTTCGGCTAACTATAAAGAAGTTGATGAATAAGATAAAAAGGATATAGAATTTTTTTTTATAGAAATCGACATAACAATGTGTGTTGCAATTAATTGGTTGATGATAATTGAATATATGGTGATTGAGTAACAAGAGGGAAATATAACTAGACGATTCATAGACTATGACTATTTGATGAAATGAATTGATAGGTGAGTAGGGTTATAAAGCAATTTCACTATTCAAGCTATATGAGAGGTAGACTATGACAACCTGCTTTGCTTTTAATCTTGTTGGTGTTGACTTGCAACTTTCCTTGAGTGGTTAGTTATGATTGAATTTATAAAGGATCTATTGATAACTTGGAAGCTTATTTGTAGTTATAAGATGAAGACGATTCAAGTTATATTAGGATTAAATGGGATGAACTAGAGTATACTTGAGTAGTTAGATAATAAATAAATCTTATTAACTAGTTGCTTGGCCAATGAGATGAGATTCTTCTTATAGAAAATATTAACTGTGAGTGTTTTATTTGCATGTCATATGATTAATGTTTTGATTAGTAAGATAAGAGAAGTTAAGATAGAATCAAGTGTACAAGGCTATATAAAAGATATCTTGAGGACTTGTTGTGTTTTAACCTTGCTTGCGTTGACTTCGAGCTTTCATTGATTGTTTTAGTGATAATTGAATTCATAAAGGATTTTAGAAATGTTGACTTATCATGGCTTAGTCCTTAAATATGAATGAATATACGATATTTGAGAAAATGGTTAAGGAAATATTGAGCTTGATTTGAAGTAAGATATTTTGAGTAATGATCTTGATAAGCAGCTCGTACTTGGATTGCAAGATCTAGCAGAGGGATAATCCTTCCCTCTAAACGTAACCCGGATTTTAAAATCCGGGCCGTTACATTCATAATCAACACAGAAAGAAAAATCGAAATCAATTCAAACAATCGAACTCAAGAAAGAAACAACCATTTGAAGCTAGAAAATCAATCCAAACAATCGAACTCAAGAAAGAAACAACCATTTGAAGCTAGAAATCCAATCGAATGAAAAGGGAGGGTAAACCATTTCATTTTAGAGTTATCAACAATTTCTTTAAATTTAGAGATTTTTTCTCTCTCCTTATATTTTTCTATTTTACATAACTGTTTACAAGAGTTGTTGGGATTAAACCCCCATCTTTTCTCTAAAATTCTCATTTTCTCTATTCTATAAGAGCAATCCTAACAACTTTGCTAAAATAATTTTAGAGAAAAAAGGCCATTTTTCTTCCCAAAAACTTCTCCAAACTTATCTCTAAAATAGAGAAATGGATGGAGAGAGAGAACAAATCTCTAAATTTGTAAGAAGAGAAGTTGATCTCTATAATTTAATGTTCACTTGTCCCTATATAGTATTTAATGACGCCACCCCACATTTTCACCCATAATATAGAAAAAAATATAATTTCATACTTATTAGTAATAAAAATATAATTATTTTTAAAAATTAATAAAAAAATTGATATGATTTGATATAATATATAAATTAATTATGTTAAATCAATATAGATAGATAAACAAAATATCATAATTCTATGTTAACCATTATAAATAAAATAACATAATTAATTTCATCCAATTTAATGCTATAAAATTCACATTGAAAAACAGTCTATACAATTTTCACTTCAAAAAATATTCACTTAAACTCATAACTCATATTGAAATGATTTTATTTTTATAATTATAAAGTAAGTATTATTAGTTAATTAATCATATACGATCAATCACCAATCTAATTTCTAAAATAATAAGATTAAATTTGAATACGTTGTGAACACTTGTGAAGGTTCATGTTGATAGGAGGAAATCGAGTTCTTCAAACAAATATATAAAATAGAAGCAATCCGATTCCTAGCCTATGCAAATAATTACAAGACTTCCTTCCGTTGTAGTAGAAGGGTATTCAGGATCGATGTTCGCTACGGGGTGGAGTAGGGATTCAAACAATTCAAATAAACAATGCACAATTAGACTAACTCCCTATCCCAAACAAATAATACAAGAATCCCCTCCCTTGTAGTAGTAGGGTAATCCAGGATCGAATCCACGAGGAGTTATGTCAGCGCTTCCCTTGTTGTACTCACGATCAAAGCTTTCGACCTCAGAAGACACTCGATATCGAGTAATCTGGTCGATATCGACCCTAGTTCTGGTCAATTTCCTAGCGCAGTTCCTGCAGAAGACAAAAGCAGCAAAGTCGACGTCGAGCAGAGACCTCGATATCGATGTTAGACCTCGATATCGACCCTTACAATCGATTTCGACGCTTGTCACAGAAACTGTTTTCGTAACCAATTTGTGAGAAAAGAGTCCGAAGAAAATAGAATGGGAAAGGAGGATGATCAGAAATAAAACTTAAACTTTTATATTGAATTCAATTAATTAAAAAGCTTCCAAAGTTGTGGTTTCATGCCACAACGATAACAATGCAAGTTTTATGCTAAAGTTATGAATTTTAATGCCTTTCCGTCAAATAACTTTCGTTATTAACACTTAGGGGATTAGAGGCTCTCACATAGTTCCTAAGAGTTACTATCCAATTCATGAGCAATTCAAGTTCACAATATGAGTGGCTTTCGCTTCAATAATGCAAATAATGAATCTTCCTAACTTTCGCAAGGGATCATACATGGGGTAGAAGATGAAATCGCATAAAAGTCATACCTTTGATGCACTTACCTCACATCGCTATCGTCGGGCTCACCCCGACCCTAGAAGTGGGTTGACTACTCGCTCCTCATCATGTACATCATCATCATTGTTATTGAAAGAAAACTACTTTGATTTAAAACTTTGAAAGAAAGTACAACCGAACAAGCCACTCCGCTCTCGCTTTACAACTTAACTCGGCTTTCTCTCTCTCTACTAATTCTCTGCGTGTATATGTAAATTGTATGTTATTGGATGTTCTTGGATGCCCTAAACTCAGCCCTATTGGCCTCTATTTATAGATGTCAATAAAGACTCGAAACTTTATCTTTATTCTCTAAGATAAACTTAAATAAAAGTAAAAACTAAAACTCTATGGTGAATCAGCCTCTTCATGATAGATCTGGTGTGGAAGATAAGCAATCTTGACTTTTGGATAGACATGCAAGCTTTGGATAGATTTCTATCAAAATCTGAGTCGGATTCTTCTGCTGGCATGGTCGATATCGACCCTAGACATCGATATCGACCCCTTCAAAACTTTATCTCGAGCTTTCCTCCTCTTACTCGAACTGGCACTCGACTTCTATCTTTTAGCTCGATCTGGCACATCGATATCGTCCTCCAGACGTCGATATCGACCTCTCTTTGTCGACATGCTCTGTTTCATTTCCTGCTCGATTCCTATGTCTCTAATGCACTCGATGTCGAGGTCCCAAGTCAATTTCGACCTCTTCAGAAGACTTCGAGTTCTTTTTCCACTTTTCCAAATCCGTCCATTTTTATGCTGTTTTTTGCGAAATCACATAAAAACTCGTGTAAGCCCATATATTTGACATTTAAGCATAAACTACACTATTGCCATGTTTTCCCATTAATATGCATGCAAAAAGACGATAAAATGGACTTTTATGTGCATAGAAAATATGGCAAATTTGCGCGCACATCAAACACCCCATACTTAAGCTTGCTTGTCCCCAAGCAATACCTTTAATGGTAATTCAGGGGAAGAAAGTAAACCCTCAACATCATAGATTCTTTTTTCATATGTCCCTACAATCAATTGCTATCCTCGATAAGGTACTTATGTCAACCAAGTCCATGCCTGTGCATCAAAGCAATTTCATATTCATAAAAGGAGGTAATATGCAAAAACAATTTTAGCGACATAGCATTAATAATCAAGAGGACTTTTGCAAGCTTGTGAGAAATAGATTGGTAAAAGGCTAAATGTGGGCTAATATTTGGCCATGTGGTGTTAAATCCGGGGAATCATACTTTCTTTCCAAGACTTCCACATTCCTTCTTCATAATGTCTCACCTTTCACTCATCGCTCAATGCTTTTATTCAATATATGCTTTTACCTCTCTAACCTTAGCACTGCCTTCTCGCGAGTCGCAAACATGGGTGTCATGAATGGCCCCGGATACTTAGTACTTCGGACTCCTCACCTTGTGTCCCATCTCGCTGAACTAACATCTCAACGAGCAGGGTCGACCTACCTTTATCTCCTGAGGTGATCGGATTTTTTTCTCGCTCATTAAATTTTCCATAATTCATAATTCCTTCATTCCTGCCAACAACTTCATAATAATGCACAACTCTATATAACTCCAAAAATGACATCCATTCTCAACATTATCCCCGGATAGGGTATAAGGTATAAAATGGGCAATATGTATATATGTGGAGCAATAATGATCATGATAAGGCTCATATATGGCTTTGTGGCTTTTGCAAATATAGGTAAGGCTAGGATATGAACTTGTATAAGTAAGCACTTGTATGGAAATTTCATAAAAAGTCCTCCATCATCTTATCATGCACATGTCAAAAGCAACTTCAAATTTTCATCTCCTTTATTTTTTTCTTCTTTTTGCACTTCATTGGGACTTCCTTAACTAGGAAATTTCATGTTATATCTCTAATGAATCTAATTTTGCATCATAGAGCTCTTTTTTATACTTCCATGACTCTTCTCCTCTTTTCAAAATTTTTGATGGGGGTCAATTTTTTTTATCTTTTTTTTTTGAAATAAAAAACTTAAATATGCATTAAAATAAATATGCAAATCTAAACTAAGTATGAATATGCAAGTAAGCCTTTCCCCCACCCCATACTTAAAATTTACAATGTCCTCACTGTATTAGAACTAGGGTTAAGAAGAAAACTTACTAAACCGTCACAAATTTCAGGAGTTGAAGAAGACAGCAGGAGTGGTCGATATCGACCCTTAACATCGATATCGATGTTCATATCGATTTCTGCCCAGGCTTCAGGGTGATCCGGCCTCGATCACACACCCTATCTATGTCGACCTTGAGGTCGATGTCGATCTCGGAAATCGACTTTGATGTCTTCTCAGTGTGCTTTTCTCTCTCCTGCAACTTGTTAAAACCAAAACTAAAACAAAATATGCAAAACAATAAAATGTCTCAAATCAAAACAAAAGTGTCTAAAAATTCAAACTAAGTCTTTGTTACAAGCTCTAGATTTTTAAGTCGCTAGGCCGACTTCTTCCTTTGCGCTTTTCAAGGCGGCATCTGTAGAGCCCATGTGGCTTGGGCCTCAAATATGACTCCTTTCTTATCACGCAGCTGCATTCCGCCAGGATGGATCTGATTCACCGTGAATGGTCCTAAATTCTTGTCCTTGAATCTTGTAGGGAACCAATGGTCCTTAGATTTGGCAACATAGACCTTATCTCCTATCTCATATTGGCTCGAATCATCATCGGATACCCTACACAAGCGCACATGCCAAGGCACACCTCTTCCAAATAATGATAAATCCTTAATCGAAATGGAACAAGAGGAATCCGTACCTTGACTTACCTTTTTCTCAGTCTATGGTTCAGGTCGATGTCGATGTTCAGAGGTCGATATCGACCCCTGTTGTACTCCTAGAGGATCAGTCGATTTGGAGAGTTTTGGCTCGATATGATCAGGTCGATTTTGACCCTCAGAGATCGATATCGAGGTCTCCTTTCCTCCCTTCTCAGCGCTGATGGTGGTCGATTTCGGTAGGGCATGGTCGATATCGACCTTAGACCCCGATTTCGATGTTTCCTCTTCTCCTCTGTTGACCCCATACTTATGACCTGGCACAAATTCTTGAACATTAGTAGTCGATATCGACTTACCTGGGTCGATTTCGATGTTCTGTTGGGCTCCGTTTAAGATTGCCACAACTTCCTCCACTTGGGCTTCTATGGCCCTCTTCTCAAGCTCCTCCGGTGTCATACTTCTTACCTTTGCCTCTCCACATGCAATGTAGACACCAATAATGGCTTTTATCTCCATTGGCCCTTGATTTTTCACCGTCTTGTTGAAGGCATACTCTATCACCTCGTCACTAATTGTGAATGAGAGCAATCCTTTCTTTACGCTAATGTTGGCATCGACGGTTGCTAGGAATGGCCTAACTAAAATAATTGGACAAGCAGGGTCCTCCGCTATATCAACAACTAGGAAATCAGCAGGGACAAATAATTTACCTACTTATACTGGCACATCCGTCACTATCTCTGTTGGAATCACTACCGTATTATTGGCCATGTACAACCTTGCATCCACGGGCTCCAGAGGACCTATCTTTACCTTGTGCCAAATGGTTAGTGGCATCATGCTAACGCTAGCGCCCAAGTCAACTAAAGCATTGAATTTGAATTGACCTAGACCTATAGCGATAGAAAACTTACCTAGGTCCGCCTGCTTTTGTGGTAGCTCCAACCTGTTGCACTCCTCTGCGATCTCAGAGAGTGATCGCTTCTAACCTAAGATGTCTTTAAGGAACCTTACATAAGATGGCATCTCGTGAAGTGCCTCTATGAATGGTATAGAGACATTAAGTCCTTGGAGCATCTTCACGAACCGCTGGAACTTCTTTTCCACTGGGTTCTTAATCACCTTTCTAGATGGGAATGGAAATGCCTACTTCCTTCCCGCGACTGTAGTGGTGTCGATATCGACAATAGTAGGGTCGATATCGACTGGAGGAGTCGATTTCTGTGGTGACGCATCATCAGGGTCGACATCGACTGGAGGGTCGATTTCAACGTCACCTTGGTCGATATCGACAGGGGGGTCGATATCGACGTTTGTTCTGGCTCCTTCTCCTCCGCTTTTTGCTCGGGCGTTTGTAATTGACGCCCACTCCTTAGGTTTACTGCCGCAATATGACCAGTGGTTTTGCCCTTTTGGTTAGGCCCAGTGGATCCAGGGAGTGATCCTGACACTTTAGGCATTGCTTCCGCTAATTGACTCATTTGATTCTCCATGTTGCGCTTCCAAACGTCGATCTCACCAAGTCTAGAATTGATGCCCTGCAGCTGAGTATGGACGAAGTTGTTGGCTTGTTTGAACTCAGCATGGTTTCTCCGCATCTCATCAAGAATGATTTGCAGGTCATCTTTCCTTGTCTCCCGCTCAGGGTTCCCTGGTGCTCTATATGGTGGGGGATCCCTTTGT
This sequence comes from Persicaria maculosa, assembly GCA_963922045.1. NCBI lineage: Eukaryota > Viridiplantae > Streptophyta > Magnoliopsida > Caryophyllales > Polygonaceae > Persicaria > Persicaria maculosa. The sequence continues at coordinate 60,953,281 of OY998267.1, forward strand.
TGATAGAACCTTTGATCACCCTAATATTGTTGATTGCCCCCTCCATAGGAGCCTCTCGTCCACTTAACCTCCTCATGTTGTTCCGCCATGGATACTTGCTCAGTATGTGGACATGCACTAATGTTATGCCTTGTTGAACAACACTCCTGACAAGTTTGATTGTTGCTTAGGAACCTGACTTGCTTTTGAAGGCGGCGTGTTTGATCGTTTTGGAATTGTTGCCGCACATCAGGGTCTATCTCCTTTGGAGGCTCATATAGGGGCATAGATGGGGCAGGCCTTGTATCATAGGCCGCAGCAGCCCCATCAGTGTTGTCAAAGTTTACGAGCCTTTCAATGGTCTCCCATGCCTCCGTTGGTGTGAGCTCAATGTACCGATAGGAGGTGTATGAATTGATCCTCTCCTTATTCGGCGCATCAAGGGCGTTGTAGAAGATCTCCTGGATGACATATGGAAGTTGCCCATGCGTCGGGCATGATCTCAGCAAGTCCTTAAATCGCTCCCACGCCTGTGCTAGGGTTTCAACTGGCTTTTGTTTGAAAGCCATGATCCTTTGTCACAGCATCGCCGTTTTAGAAGGTGGGAAGAATTTGTTCAAAAATGCATCTTTCACCTCCGCCCATGTCCTCATTGAGCGTGGAGCCAAACTCTCAAGCCATTGCAATGCCTTCCCTGCTAAAGACCATCGAAAAGATTTTAATCGCACATACTCTAAATTTACTCCATCAGCAACTGTTTCACATAAGTCCATCAAAGTAGAGATGTGTTGCAGGGGGCATTCATTAGGTCTTCCTTCAAAAGTATTTCTTTTTATCTCATATAGGAAGTTAATTTTTATTTCATATTGGAGTAAGGAATTAAAATAGCGGATTCAGGAACATGAAGCGGCGGATGCATGTATTGCATCGCCGTTTGTGGATACTGATTTAGCCGCTCTTAGGCTTGTCTGTGTGCATCCTCCTCCCTATCAGCACGGGCTCGCTCAGCAGCAGCGGCGGCCCTTTCAGCAGCGATTGTAGCATTGTGGTCCTCGATTTCTTTCCTCAACCGCTCTATGGTTTCGGCCTGCGTCTCATTGTCAGCCATGATGCGAATTGCTTTATTACGAAGATGGTAGAAACGTTCAGGCTTGTTAATTGGTTCCAGGATAGGTCCGCGATCAGAACGTCGCATAAACCTGCAAAATATGCTCAAAAGATCGTGATTAACTTAGGTGGCGATTGATTGCCTCCCCGGCAACGGTGCCAATTTGTTCGCTACGGGGTGGAGTAGGGATTCAAACAATTCAAATAAACAATGCATAACTAGGCTAACTCCCTGTCCCAAACAAATAATATAAGAATCCCCTCCTTTATAGTAGTAGGGTAATTTAGGATCGAATCCATGAGGAGGTATGTATGCGCTTCCCTTATTGTACTCACGATCAAAGCTTTCGACCTCAAAAGACACTCGATATCGAGTAATCTGGTCGATATCGACCCCAGTTCTGGTCGATTTCCTAGCGCAGTTCCTGCAGAAGACAAAAGCAGCAAAGTCGAGGTCGAGCAGAGACCTCGATATCGACGTTAGACCTCGATATCGACCCTTATAGTCGATTTTGACGCTTGTCACATAAACTGTTTTCGTAACCAATTTGTCAAAAAAGAGTCCGAAGAAAATAGAATGGGAAAGGAGGATGATCAGAAATAAAACTTAAACTTTTATGTTGAATTCAATTAATTAAAAAGCTTCCAAAGTCGTGGTTTCATGCCACAACGATAACAATGCAAGTTTTATGCTAAAGTTATGAATTTTAATGCCTTTCCGTCAAATAACTTTCGTTATTAACACTTAGGGGATTAGAGGCTCTCGCATAGTTCCTAAGAGTTACTATCCAATTCATGAGCAATTCAAGTGCACAATATGAGTGGCTTTCGCTTCAATAATGCAAATAATGAAGCTTCCTAACTTTCGCAAGGGATCATGCATGGGGTAGAAGACGGAATCGCATAAAAGTCATACCTTTGATGCACTTACCTCACATCGCTATCGTCGGGCTCACCCCGACCCTAGAAGTGGGTTGACTACTCGCTCCTCATCATGCACATCATCATCATTGTTATTGAAAGAAAAATACTTTGATTTAAAACTTCGAAAGAAAGTACAACCGAACAAGCCACTCCGCTCTCGCTTTACAACTTAACTCGACTTTCTCTCTCTCTCTCTCTCTCTCTCTCTCTCTACTGATTCTCTGCGTATATATGTAAATTGTATGTTATTGGATGTTCTTGGATGCCCTAAACTCAGCCCTATTGGCCTCTATTTATAGATGTTGATAAAGACTTGAAACATTATCTTTATTCTCTAAGATAAACTTAAATAAAAGTAAAAACTAAAACTCTATGGTGAATCAGCCTCTTCATGATAGATCTGGTGTGGAAGATAAGAAATCTCAACTTTTGGATAGACGTGCAACCTTTGGATAGATTTCTATCAAAATCTGAGTCGGATTCTTCTGCTGGCATGGTCGATATCGACCCTAGACATCGATATCGACCCCTTCAAAACTTTATCTTGAGCTTTCCTCCTCCTACTCGAACTGGCACTCGACTTCTATCTTTTAGCTCGATCTAGCACACGATATCGTCCTCCAAACGTCGATATCGAGCTCTCTGTGTCGACATGCTCTATTTCATTTCCTGCTCGATTCCTATGTCTCTGATGCACTCGATGTCGAGGTCCCAAGTCGATTTCGACCTCTTCAGAAGACTTCGAGTTCTTTTTCTGCTTTTCCAAATCCGTCCATTTTTATCCTGTTTTCTGCGAAATCACATAGAAACTCGTGCAAACCCATATATTTGACATTTAAGCGTAAACTATACTATTTCCATGTTTTCCCATTAATATGCATGCAAAAAGACGATAAAATGGACTTTTATGTGCATAGAAAATATGGCATATTTGCGCGCACATCAATCGATCCACGAGGAAGCAGGTCAGTGGGATCCTAGTAGCGTTGGAAAGCTCACGTCTTTGGTCGACCAGAAGCCTCGATCTCGACCTAAGTGCTCAATGTCGACCTTGGCTGTCGATTCTTTCTACAACAGAAAACCCGCAGAGAAAAAACAAGCAGTCAATATCGATTAGGGAGGTCGATATCGATGTTAGTGCAGAAATCGACTGGCTTAGAAGACTGCCAGTCGACACGGGATGGTCGTTATCGAGGATGAGGGTCAATATCGACTTCAGCAGTTCATGCAGGATGATCGACGTCGACACAAAAGACCGTCGACGAAGCACAATGGTCGATATCGATGTCTAGGGGTCGATATCGATGTTGGTTCCTATAAAGTTGTTAGCTTTTGTCAGCAAAGAAAGGCGGAACACTAAAAGGATGAATGAGGGAGTAATGAACAGAATAAAGACAGTATTTTTATGTGACTAAAATATATAAAAGGAAACTCCTAGGATTGGGTTTACCACAACGTTAACCAATGCATGCGATAAGGCAAATAAGACAGACAATTACGCTATTTCACCCGAGGGATGAGCTTTCGCTGTACACCAACTCTTAGGATTACTATTGCAAATAAACCTAATTGTCTCTACCAATTTTATGTTTATAACTCAAGTGGTTAGCATGAATCCCTTTTTTTTTGATCAGGACTAAACATAGAATCGTAGGAGATGATATAGACACAACGATATCAACATCTCACACTTACCTCAGGCACGCATGGCTAACGTCGGGCTCACCCCCGACCCTAGAAGCTTTGGGAAACTACTCCCACCTCATCGCAGGAAACATCATTGATTGAAAGGAAATTTGCATTAATAACTCCGAAACTTTATAACTCAACGTCGGCTCTCGCAAATGCCAAACCCTAAAGCTTCTTCCTAACTCTAACTCTATTGTATGATTGAATGTGTTTTTTTGGATGATTGAATGCCAGCCCCCTAAGGCTTTATTTATAGGCTACTAATCCTTGCTAGCCAAGGATAGTATCTTCTATCTAAACTATAAAATCTATCCAAACTATTAGGATAAATCTTTTATTTTAGTAACTATCTAAACAACTTAATAAAGATTTAAGGAAAAAACAAATAAACCTCAGCTGTAATCTATCTAAATCTATAGATAATCCGTGGCTCTTGAAGATAGAATGGCAATCCGCGTCCCAAAAAGCGTGTCCAACCCATGTCGAAGTCTAGTCGATATCTACCAAACAGGTCGATTTCGACCTCTTTGTTTCTACTCGACGAGCTCAGCTCTACTCGATATCTGGGACTTGGTCGATATCGATATCAGGTGATCGATATCGAGTGCTTTTCCTCTTTCGGATGATGGTCTGTCTCGACACTCAGAAGTTGTGTCGATGTCTGTAGTCGATATTGACCATATAGGTCGATTTTGACTTCTTCTCAGCTTCACTTGGTTTCTTTGTTTTGACTCCGATTTCGCTCTAATTCCTACATAATTAGATCAAAACTTGTGCAGACTCTATTTCTTGCACGTTAGCTCATTCTACACAAATTTACATTATTTTCATCCTTTATTTTCGGAATCGAATGAAATATGAAGTCAAAAGATGCAAATAAAATGGGTACAAATATGTACATCAGTTCAAGCCTTGAGTCAAGGCTTTGTGAGGGTGAGGTAATGTTGTGAACATTACCAGTCGGGGTCTATATAAAGGACCCAAGGGGAACCAATTAAGGTATAATGAATGATAAGCCATTTTCCCTCATTTCGCTTATCCTCTACTCCTTTGTAATCTTCTTTCCCTTTCTCAAAATTCTATCTCTCTACCTCTCCTTTCTACTTCACTATTTCCTTTCCAAAAAAGTTTGTTAGCTACATAATGTAACGGTTTGGGATTATGATTCTCGAGTTACGTTTCGAGGGATGAAACCCCTCGTTGGATCTTGCGCTCCGAGTACAGGTTGAAGGTTTGAAATCGAAGATTAGTAGTTTAAAGTGGGATTTCACACCCAAATCTGTAAGGTCCGTTGGAGACCCCGGGGTAAAACCCATGTACCTGTGCTAAGACTATGTCGCGAAAATCCTTTTTAGCGTGCAAAACCAAACATAAGTCTAAAAACGATGCATAGGGTGCCACGGCAGAACCGGGTCAAAACGTAGTCCAGGTAGTGTGAAATCCAAAAACCATGATAATCGTTGGAGTTAGAGTCTCAAGACGCTCTCTCTCCGCCATGCAAAAGGACCCCGCTCATAGAGTCAAACAATATCGTCAATCATGCATATAACACATACCTAAAAATATAAAGCGGGCATAGGATCAGATCGAGGCCCACATGACTGCTCCTCACATATAAGCAAATATATACGCTAAGCCTAATATCATGCTTCTAATGTGGGACTGGAATATTAACACACAAGACATGCTCGCAATTTATATATGTGCGAAATAATAAATAGGGCCCTAACACAGAATGTCAAGTGGCATATCACTCTCCTACCACCGCCCCCCTTCCCGATAGGGCGAAGACTGGACAACTCACGAATGCATTCCATTCCATAATATTTGGATCAAACCGATTAGCCCAATCCGTAACCGTATATATGAATAAAGCCTGCAGGCAAATCCTATAGTCATGCTCATAATACTCATGCTCGCAATATATAATAAGGTGATGCGATATGATTAGAATGACTCAAGACGAGACCCGATGGTACTGGGCCGTCCTATAACCCTAGCAAAGTCTCTAGTAACTTCACAGATAACAATCGTTTTGTTTACAAACGCATAAAGAATAAGCATTCTCATATGTTAATGCAACCTAGCATGATACTACATGGCATGCGATTATAAAATGCAGCACCTAGTACATCATGCACATATAAGCAGGGAAAGGTTTGATCAATCTGAGTAAGCCCCGAGGGAACTTACCTGGCTAGTAGAACAACAAAATAGGAACCCGGTACACAGCAAGCACAATCGCAAAGTATCACCTAAATATGTGATGAGAATACATTGAGTATACTTCTATAGCTACTCCATATATATATATATCACACATACAAGTAGATAAATAAACAAATTCGCATCCGTCATACTTTTAGTTTATCATGTTCAACCATCTCTTATCTCATACCATATTCATCTTAACTTGTCAACTCATTAGCTTAGACAACCTCCAAATCATACTAAGCCAAATTCGCATATGAATATATATCCTTGTCATCATAAGTAACTAACATTTAACTTCTTATAATAGATCACCACAAGTCATGCTATTAGTCACACATCATACCGTTAGTCAAACGATCATATCATCATGCTAGTTAGTCATCGAACAAGTCGAATTCCCAAGTTAGTTACAAAACCGTTTCAAAATCCGTGTCAAACAGTTAAGAATTCCGGCCTTTGAAAATGCTCGCAAAATTCCTTTTTCAATTTATTTATTAAATCACTTTCCATCCTTGAAATTGTTTTCCAAATTTCTTTATATATTCTCAAGTCCAAATAATATATTTTAAATCCCAATAATATTATATTATATTTTAAATACCATTTATTAAATACTTTCATAAAATAATTCCAAATCCTTTAAAAATCTCAACCATTTTTATTGAATAAAAACAACCCTTTATAAAATCTCCAAACTAATATTTTATATTTAAAATCCTTAAATAATATTAATAATATTTTAAATACCATTAAATAATTAAATAAATAAAAGGATAAACTCAAACTGAACCAAACCCATTTAAATCCAATCGAACCGAACCGAAACCGCCTAATTTTAAATCCCAACCGGTTCAATATCGAAACAATTAAAATAAATTAATAAGGAGGTGGGGCCCAAAAGCCATCCTTTTCCTCCCGATTTCAAAAATCATGCCCGACCCTTTTTGCCCTGTTCCAGACCACAACCCCGCCGGCGAGCTTGAGCTCCTCGTCCTGGCCTCCCTCGTCTCTCCTCCATCGCCTCTAGCCTCCCTCGTTGGCGTCGCTCTGTGCCCAGCTCCGCTCCATCCTCCCGCTAACACTCCCATAACTCCCTCGCACTCACAACCTTCGCGAACGACCTCGCCGCCCTCGACCTCACCGGAGATCTCCAGCTCACTCCAGACCACTCTCCTCTCCGGCTCTCCGTCTCTCATACCAATTCCAGGGACAAGGAAAAAAGAAGACAACAACAAGGATAAAAAAAAACAGGGGTCGAAAAGAGGGGTGGGTGCTCACCGAGGTATTTGCAGGCGTCAGAGCTTCAATCGGAGGTTTGGGCATCATCGGAGGCTCGCGATGGCTCGTCAAACCTGTTCCGGACATGGTTGAGCATGATGGTGAAGCTCGAGGACGATTTCGATCGAATAAGGAGGAGAACGGCTTACCAAAGCAGAGTTCACACTCGAATGGAGGAGGTGGAGCTCTGGTGGTTCCTAGGCGGCATGGGCGCTCGTGGACATCGAAGGGGGGTGCGAGCTAGTGCTGCTGCTGCTGCCCTTCAAGAGATAAGGAGGGGCAAAGGTGTGGGAGCGACGTTTGAGCTCAAGGAAAGAACATAGGTGTAGTAAAGGTGTGCTGGTGACAGCGACGGGATGAGATGATGAGGGTCGAGAGCTGTAGTAATGGTGGTGATGGTGTGAGATGGTGAAGGAGGTGATGGTGTGAAGATGGTGAAGGCGCGAGGAGATGGTGGCGATATAAAGGAGGAATGAAAGCGGTAATGGTGAGAGAGGGAGTTGGTGTAAGTGATGGTGATATGAATGAAGAATGATGGGGAGAGGGATGATTGAATTTGAAGGGTAAGGTGAGTGACGAGAGTGGGTGGGGATTATGTATGGGATTGGTGAAAACCAATACCCAGATATAAATCCCGAATAAAATTTCGAACCCTAAATTAGTTCTCGAATGTTTGTTTCCCTGAATCCCGCTTTCTCAATCAATTAGATTTTTAAAACCGAAAAGGATATCACCATCCGAAATTATTTTAAATTCTCGGGGTGAAGGGACGGAATCATTCGTGAAAATTTAAATTCTTGTCGAAATTCGCTCTACGAGTTTTAAATTCGATTTAAATTCATTTTTAATTTCATTTTTCTAAAAGTTTAGGATTAGAAAATCCGAGCCTTTACATCATCCACCTCTAAAAACAAGTCTCGTCCCCAAATTAAAATCATTTTAAAACAGGGGATGAAGTTTGAAATTGGTGAGTCCAAGGATCATGCCATTGATCCCCTAAGTACCTCATAAGTGCCCCCATGAGATCTCACAGTATCGTGGCCATGATCATAATATCCCCAATAGGTCGAAGCAAGGATGTGATATGGGCCCCAACCACTTCCTTACTCCGACTTCTCGGCCATATCATAACTCATAAAGTATCATAGCGTCCCACTAGGTCTTACCAGGCAATCTACATGTGCCCCCCATAAAATACTTGTATCTACTTCGTGGGGCATTATAATGAAAAGATCAGGTCGTTTTAGTTTTCTAAAAATCCAAATTAATCCTTTATAAACCACCGTTCCAAAACTTCAAGTTCGACATTAGTCAAAAGCATTCCCAACCTCCCAATCATCCTGCCATCCACCTCTAAGGGCTAATCCCATATTCTCTTCTTAGGTTCGAAGTCAGAATCAGGTTCCAATAATTCAACTTCTAACATTCTTATCATCAAGCATCATATATATATATATAGTACTCATATCACATATTTAATAGCATGTCATAACTACGTCAAAGATAGTGGCATACCATAACATATCTAGCACAGTGATAATGCATATTTCATATAGGCATTATAGGTAGTTCTTATTGCATTTAGATAGGAGTTTTGCATATGTTTTAGTTTAATTCCATATCTTTCTTGTGAAGTATTCGAGTTCGGAATCTATGCATTTTTAATGTTTATTCTGCAGTTTTACATTCCGACCTTGGATGGGATCTTGGAGGAGCTTAAAAGGATGATCTAGGAGCATATGAAGGTTAATAGATAAGAACCAAAGGAGCAAAGAAGCACAACGTCGAAACTGAGAGAAACCAAGCTACTCTTGGGACCGGTGCCCGCTGCTTTTCCACTGGCGCCCGCCGTTGTCGCGTGTTCACGATTGCCGATTTTAGTCCGAAGATTCTGTTATATTATTATATTATTATTTTATTCCCTAGGGTTTTGCACGACTCTATTGAGGTTATTTATACCATTGTTCAGCCATATATGTGACTGGTGAGACGGTGGATTGTGACTTACATTAGAGAGAGATGAGCGTTACTTTGGCTATGAGTTGCTAAACTCATAGTTTCGCCTGTGATTCGAAGACATGGTTGAATGAATTGGGAGGATTTGATTTCAATTAGTTATTTATAATTATATTTATCATCTTGTTCTTATTGATATGAATTCGTGTTCCATTATGATTGATCATCATGTTAGGAATTGCATCTAGGCTATGAATCCGTTGTTGATTTCTTGATAGCAAACGAAGTCATTGATTTAGTGATATTTCTATGCCTTTGTAGTGGATGATTTTGATTGATCTATGTCGGGTATATGTTTATAGGGCCGAGTGGGTTGTTCCCTTGTCTTCTATTGGCATTGAATCGATATGCCAATCGGTCTGAGAATTTGAATCGTTAATATTATTCAGTAGTTATATTGAATAAGAAGATTGTATCTTTGCGGATCAATCAACCTTAGTCAAGTCAACATATATATTATAAGTACTATTGAATCAGTCCTAGGACCTTGAACCTCAACCATTTTCGAGAATTATAGGTGAAATGCTTTTCTATCTTATTAGCATCATCATCATCATATTTACTTTATTTTGTCATCTAGTTGCTACAAATAATTGCTATTGGTATTAGAAATCACTGTTAGGAAAATATAATTGCAACCGTTCACTCTGTGGTTTCGACTCCAGACTTTATCGCTTTACTAATCTATTGGTTTAAGCATTGAGTTAGGATATTATTACTATTTGGGAGAAGCGAAAACTAACGACGTTCGCCAATCACCAAATTCTTCGCGCCGTTGCTGGGGAGAAAAGAGTTTTTTTTTTTTCTATCATTGATTTCTCTTTATCTTTATTCTATTTTAGTTCTTATTTTTCTTTTAGGTTTGTCTTATTCTTGCATGGTTCAACCTCATTCTTCTAATTCATTACCTTTATCTTCTGATGCTGAGATTGAAAGATCTCTTTCTAGGTTGAAAAGGAGGATCGATTTTGGTCAAAACAAGGAGATGGAAGACGACGAAAACAACAATAATGGCATCATTAATCCGCCAAGAAGGACCCTAAGAAGCTCGAAGGAACTAATTTGCATGCACAACCGATTGAAATTAGACTTCCCGCTCTAACTGAGGGTTCAAGGTTTGAATACAAATCTAATTGTTCTACTATTTTACCTACTTTTCACGAATTGCCCGAGGAGGAACCAAACAAACACCTTGCAAACTTTGCTAGTGTATGCGATAGACTTAGACCCCAAGGCCTAACTGATGACCAGTTAATGCTTAGAGTATTCCCCTTTACCTTAAACGATGCGGCTAGCGATTGGTTATATTACCTTCCCATCGAAAGCATTACTACTTGGGTTTAGTTGAAGAGAGTTTTCCTTCAAAAGTATTTCCCTGCTACCATCTTAGCAAACTCAAAAAGGATATTTTATCTATCTACATAAATTATATCTATCAAATTATTTTCTTTATATGTAATTATTTATTTTCCTTTTTATAGACATCCACTCCAATCCCAAAAATCATATTCACCATCCCATATTTTGTGATCTTGCAACCTTTGCGTCCAAGCAACACAAAAACCCTATTTTTCCTATCTGAATCTAATTCGAAAACCTAAGCCTTGTGCTTCAAATCAAAAGCATTTCTTTCAATCACCCATCAAACACACCCATTACTACTATCAATCCATCCAAATTCAATTCTTTCCACATCATTGCCGTCCCTACCACAAAGGAAAGACCTTGAAACCAAGTTTGTTTGTCAAATTATCAATTAGAAGGAGTTTGGGACATTGAGCTTTGACGTCTTCACTCGGATTCGTAATTTGCACCAACCGGCGCCCACCGCCCCCTGCAGAAAGGAAAATTTTGTGATTTTTGTGAGTTCTTGCATGTTCTTCTTTTGCTTTGTGCGTCATGGAATGGTATCCTAGGAGAGATTTGGTGGTTTACTTTGATGACATTGAGAAGGATTGTTGGAACAAGCTCAGGAAGCGAATCTACACGCAAACAAGGTTCTTCAATGTGGATGCTTTGAAAAGATTGGGCTTGCTAGATTCGGTTATGACTTTGATGGCACATGGAGGGCTGTGAGATTTTGTTTGTCGTCATGCACCAATTTATCCGTATCTAGTTAAGGAATATTCTTAACCACTTTGGAGGTACGATCGCATAATGATGTTCGGTTCAAATTAAAGGGATGAGAGTGCTACGCTACTTATGCAACAATTGCTTGTGCCCTTGGGATCTCAAGAAAGTGTTCGAGAAACTGGGAGTGCGCTATGATCGCCTTAAAGTTAGTAGAGAATTGGAGAAGCATGACGGGAATGCCAAAGAAATTCGGAAGCGCTAGATCCGATGACATGATTTCACACCCTGCTCTTTGGCTCTGTCTACGAGTTCTAGGCTCTACCTTATTCGATGCCGAGGACACCACTGCTGTTTATCTAAGCATGGTTGATTTGTTTTATTGATTGATGCCTGAGTCTACAGTAGTTTCTGATTGGGTACAGATGTTTTTGAGAATGTGTGAAAATGTCCGCTCGAATTGCCATGAGGACAACCCTTTAATCATTTCTTTTGGAGGCATGATCACACTTTAGGCACTCTATTATGGGATTGATATGAGTACACTCCAACCTGAGAGTTCTTCTTGCACCTTTGACATAGTTACACTTGTGTTTGCACGTATGATTGAGAGGATACAATTGCCGTACGCGAATAAGAGATTTCGCTGGTTGTCTGGAGCATGTCGTGCTCACTACACTACAAAAAAAACAAATTTGCCACACATGATAGCAACGACATAGATAAGCCGTGGCCAAAAAATAGATTTGCCACACAGAATAGCAATGGAAAGGCAAAGCCGTAGCAAAAAATTATAGTGGGGTCGTTTAATTTTTCTATGCAATAAGATTCCCATAGCTAAAAATGCATAATTTGTTTTTTAAGAAAAAGGTAAAAAAACAGTAAAAGAAGAAAACCCTTAATCTAGCCATCCACCTCCGCTCAATTCATTCTCTCTCTCTCTCCTGTTCGTCCATGGCTACTCTTCCTGATGTCTCAGATCTATCCATCGCTACTCTTCCTTATCTTCTCTCTCACTTGGCCTCTCTCAACTCAATCTCTTTTCATTCTCTCTCGCCTCTCATGTCTGAAGAAGAATGAAGGCCCCGTTGCTTTTCACTTATCGGTGCCCAGGTGCCCCGACTCCTTCCATCGCCATCGACCTTCACCGTTAAATGTATTTGGCCGGATTCATTTTTCAGCTGTCACATGCTCTATACCCCGACTCCTCTCCATCGCCATCGACCTTCGCCGTTCACCAAGTGGTTCTCGCCGGAGCCACACCCTCATGGCGTCAGTGAGGAGGTCGTCGTGACTCCGCCTGTGTGCAGTTGAACACTGGTGGATGCCTCGGTTTGCTGGTACCTCGCGCTGAAGAACAGGTATCGATCCCTATCTCTCTCTCTCTCTCTTCCTCAAAATTTATGTATGGTTAGGGTTTAAACCCTTTAATTTCAAGGCATACGTTCTCCGACATTTCCGTTGTTAGGTAATCTCTTCAAACCCTTTAATTTCAAGTCATACGAACCTACTGAAAGGGGTTTTCTAGGTTTCACTCGAATTTATGTATAGTTAGGGTTTAATTTGAGGATAGTGGGAATGGAGAAGAATTTGGCCTAGTTTCCAGGATTCAGTTCAGTTACTTGTAAGATTTGAGTTTCTGATCTGTTTTTAACGTAAGAATTTTGGAATATAGGATCTCCAAAACAATGTTGATCTGTTGAATCCACCGGTTGAGCCTGAGAAGGAGCACAAGCTTAAGTGTCTCGTTTAGTTACTTCTATGGCTCATTACTTTTACTTATTTACTAATGTTGGCCATGCTTTGTATTTTTATGTGATTATGGATGTTTTAAACGTATTTTTAACATAGGAAATTTATATAAAAAGTATTAAACATGCCAAGTACTAACAAGAGAGGCATGACTGTCAAGCTTCTCTTCATTGAGCACGAGAACCAGCAGCTCTTCCTGAAAGATTTCAGGGGGAATGGGAGTGGATGCTATTGAGGAAGATGAAGTTTGTACAAGCATCCGTTTTCTTTCCAAATCAGAACTTCTCAATAAAATTTCTTTTTAAGGCATATCACTCAACATGCATGGCCATGGAAATAACTGACTGGCAGCTGGAGCTCTGTCCCTAAACTTGTATGTTTTGCCCACTCCCTCTCTCTCTCTCTCTCTCTCTCTCTCTCTCTCTCTCTCTCTCTCTCTCTCTCTTTCTCTCTCTCTCTCTTTCATTACTTCAATCTGAAACTAAGAATTAATCACAACAATTGTACTTATAAATGTTCATTATAGAGTTTCAAAGGTATGGGAAAAATTGCAGACTAAGGTGGATTAACTATCTCATGCCTGATTTGAAGAGAGGTGCTTTATCTAGATAAAGAGACCCTCATTGTTGAGTTCCATTCTGTCATCAGGTACTTAATTCCAGCCTTTTTTATCCACCCCTTGTAAAATCTTTATCTGTCACTTGGATTTAGCAATGGGTGTAGCCGTGGCTAGACTCTTTTGCCACTAAAGGTTTCGCCACGACTGGTTTTCCGTGGCTACAACCGTTGCTAATACCCTTTGGCCACGTTAAATAGCCGTTGCTAAATTATTTTTTTTTGTAGTGCCACTAGCATCTACCTACCATCATACTTGTGGGGCCCACTCTAGTTGACTTTCATAGGCGCCACGTTGCAGTTGAGAACGAAGTACGGAAATTGGATGATCAAGCTACAACCCCCACGAGCGATATTGAGGAGATGCAGATTGAGTTATCACCAATAGTGGTCCATGACAGTGCACACATTACATGCCTGGAGCATCAATTGACAGATTTTGAGACACAGCAGGCAACGCAGCTAAGGGAATTAGCTAAGGCACAAGAGACCTTGGCAGGAAAGATTGATCAGCTTCAGAATATTTGTATTAATTTAATGAGTCGTCGTCGTCAGTGGTATGAATCCCAGACCCCATCTTCATATTGATAGGTTAGTTTTAGTTTCCTTCACCCTCAATTTTATTTTAATTGTTCTTTGTGTTTATGCATTGACGACAATGCAACATTTAAGTGTGTGTGTGTGGGGGGGAGGGGTGGAGTTTTATGTTTATTTAGTTGTTTAGTTTAGTTCATGTTTACTTTATGTTTCATGTTTAATTTTAAATGTTATTAGTTATTTTGATTTTATTAATGTCTAAACTTTGTTAATTCATGCATCATGTTTATGTTTATTCATTATGATAAAAATATAAAATCGAAAAAAGGTAGAAAATGTCAAAAAATGAAAAAAAAGAGTTTCATGCATTGCATACATATGTGTTATTAGAAATACCCATCTAAGTTTGAGTTTGTCCTATCAATTTTATTCTGGCATGATCTTATATATCCCATGGAATTTGAAATGATTTGGCCTTGTCTTAAAATTATTTTTATGTGAAATATGATTTGGCATAGGTAATTGAGCATGTATGATCTAAGTTCTTAGGCATGTTTAATATCCAACAAAACATTGTCCTAGTGAGAATTTTAGCCTTATAAGGGATTACATCTATACCCTTTTGCTTTGTTGTGTGAATTACTCTTCCTATGCATTTATCTTTGAGTATTGACATGGTTATCTATTTTCGAGGCTAATTGTATACATGATCATTACTTGATAAGGTCAAATGATAGAGACAACCTTTTAGCCACATTTTATCCATATCTACCTTATGTTATCTTGCTTTGAAGCCAATTTCAGCCTTTAACCTATTTTATTTGTAAGCTACGCAAAAATTCATATATCCTAGCCTATGATAAGCTTTACCCTTTCCGGGAAAATTGAGATTTAGAGTGGGTTATGGAAAGCATTTGGAGTTATGGGAATAAGTAGAAGCTAGTGTGAGATGTCATGAATTATGGTTCTGGAGAAGATGTAATGTTATGTGCTTTTTAGTCCCTCATATTATGTTATTATTTTCGGCTAAAAAAAATCAAAAAGATAAAAAAAGAAGAAAGAATAAAGAGCCATTTTATTTATTTTTTGCATATGAGGAGTTGGATTTATGTTTGGTTGAGAGTTATTTGAGTTGGGTGTTGTATATGCATATTTGAGCATATTGATATATTTTTGACATTATGATTTATTGATTACATTTTGAGAGTCGTGTTACATCAAGAGCTTGACGTATTATTGAGTTGGTTTGAGTTATGTTGGGAGTTTTAGAAATCTTATTTTCCCGGAATTAATAGCACCACATGACCAAATGCAATTTCTCGCCCTTATGTTTTTACCAAGCCCCATTACAATCCCGCCGAATGGAGTCTTCTATGAAGATTTCCATTGTGCGAAAGTCCTCTTGATGTTCTTATTTTTGTTTTGATGTATCCGGTGGAGATTTTGTGATATAAATGTCAATATTTGAGTCGATGCTTGTATATGGAATTGAGGTGAGTGTGTACTTAAAGCATAAACACATGAGAGCTAGAGAAACACATATTTCCCTTGTGAGGTTGGATTATTGAGCATGCAAGCTACTTGATCACCTATATATATGTTATGACATTTTTATGCCTTGCTCGTATTATCAATATGAATTGAAGTTGTTTTTGATGAGGAAGAATTATGAAAAATCTCTTGTGAGATGCACTGATTATGTTTATGCTGTATGGTTGCTTGAGGACAAGCAAGAGCTTAAGTGTGGGGGGATTTGATAATGCATATTTCATATAGGCATTATAGGTAGTTCTTATTGCATTTAGATAGGAGTTTTGAACATGTTTTAGTTTAATTCCATATCTTTCTTGTGAAGTATTTGAGTTCGGAATCTACGCATTTTTAGTGTTTATTCTGCAGTTTTACATTCCGACCTTGGATGGGATCTTGGAGGACCTTAAAAGGATGATCTAAGAGCATATGAAAGCTAAGGAAGGAGAACCAAAGGAGCAAGGAAGCAAAACGTTGAAGCTGAGAGGAACCAAGCTACTGTTGGGACCGGCGCCCGCCGTTGCCTCGTGTTCAGCGATTACCGATTTTAGTCCTAAGATTCTATTATATTATTAATTTATTCCCTAGGGTTTTGCACGACTCTATTTAGGTTATTTCTGCCATTATTCAACAATATATGTGATTGGTGAGACGGTGGATTGTGAGTTACATTAGAGAGAAACGAGCGTTGCTTTGGCTACCATTGTTTCGCCTGTGATTCGAAGACACGGTTGAATGAATTGTGAGGATTTGATTTCAATTAGTTATTATAATTATATTTATCATCTTGTTCTTATTGATATGAATTTGTGTTCCTTTCTATGATTGATCACCATGTTAGGAATTGCGTCTAGGCTATGAATCTGTTGTTGGTTTCTTGATAGCAATCGAAGTCATTGATTTAGTGATATTTCTATGCCTTTGTATTGGATGATTTCGATTGATCTATGTCGGGTAGATGTTTATAGGGCCGAGTGGGTTGTTCTCTTGTCTTCTCTTTGAATTGAATAGATAGGCCAATCGCTCTAAGAACTTGAATCGTTAATGCTATTCTTTAGTGATATTGAATAAGAAGATTGTATCTTTGCGGATCAATAAACCTTAGTCAAATCGACATATATATTATAAGTACTATTGAATCAATCCTAGGACTTTGAACCTCAAATATTGGCGAGAATTACAGGCGAAATGCTTTTCGATGTTATTATCATCATCATCATATTTACTTTATTTTGTCATCAAGTGGCTACAAATCAATGCTACTGGTATTAGAAATCATTGTTAGGAAATTATTGATAGAGCTCATTTAGGTAGCCATAATAGGTTGCATTAAGCTTAGTTAAGGTGCATAACATGCATAAGTTAAGTAGAATTTGCATATATACTCGCCATGTTGGTGGAGTCGGAATCTACACATTTTTATTGATTATTTCTGGTAGATGTGGATCCCGACAAGGAACGAGGAGGCTCATGGATTAAGGAAGAGTCAAGAAGAGGAAGCTACAAGAAGAGAATGGGAGCGGAATTGATGTTCGAGAGCCTAAGTAAAGAACAAGTCAACAAAAGTTGTCTCCCGACAAGCTGAACTTGTATCGCACTTTCTGGAGGCCTCGGTGGTCCGATTGACTATTATAAGCATGCGTTGGAAAGCTCTTTTCGAGAGCTACAACATTCATGTTGACATCGAGATCAAATTCACAACGGAAAATTTGCTATAGGCTGGAAAAGCCGCGCCCACGGCCACCAAGGCAGCGCTTGCTGCCAGAATTTCAGAGCTCACTGCATTAGCCGCGCCCGCGGCTTGGGAGGCAGCGCCCGCGGCCTTGCTGGGCCGAATCAGCGCCGAATTTATTCGATAACTCTATCTTTCCTTATTTGAACTCTATCTTTTGAGGACGTCTTCAAGGGTTTTAGGTCGGTTCTTAGGCCTATTTAGTGGCTTGTTTTAGGTTGTTGTATCATCCAATCTTTTGACAATCGTTTGACAATGGAGTGCTAAACCATTTTGTTTCGCCTACGATTTGAGACTCCGTTTGGTTGAATTGTGAGTTTTCTATTCTTGTTGCATCATATGTTTCATCTTCTTCGTGCTTGAATGATTTATGGTGTTTGATTCTATCTCGATTGATCACCTTTTTAGGATCTCATCATCGCTAGGGTTTTGAATTGTTCGTTATGATTCTTAATCTTTAGTAGCAAACATGTTCTAGTGGACTTCGTTAGAAAGCTTGAATGTGTAGGAAGTTGACTATAGGTTAAATATTAGTTCTTTAGGGGATTGATATTGCTTATAAGCTTTATACATCTTGAGACTTATTGCTATTCCTAGGATTAAACCTTAATCCGTGTTAAGATTGCCTAGGAGTAAGGGATTATTAGAACTCATAGGGCTAATAATCTATTCAAATCAAGATAAGAACATTTGATTGGAAAAGGAAAAGACTTTGAGTAGGAAACAAGGATCGAATTCACCAAATAGGGTTGAGAATTGTAGGTGAAACTAACTCTTAATTATTGATTCTCCTAACTTGTTAATATTTATCATTCGCAACCACTCAAAACCCTCTTTTCTACAAATTGGAAAATACACACTACATAGGAATACTTGATTCTCTGTGGGAACGACCTCTTACTTGCTTGCTATACTAGTTTGTAGGTTTGAGTTTTATTTTGATAGGAAACACAACGATTTCGTCCTGTTAATTATCATTGCAACAATTTTCTCTGTGGGTTCGACTCCGGACTTTATCGCTTTACTAATCTATCGGTCTAAGTATTGAGTTAGGATATTATTACTATTTGGGAGAAGCAAAAGCTATCAACGCTCGCCGATCACCACACAACATCACATTAGCGAGGCTCATCACATCATATCATCAAGGATCTGCACACAACTATCAAGCATAAGCACGCAATCAAGGAGATACTCCTAACCAAACCTCAATCTAGCTAGACAACTCACTTAACTCGCGAGGTCAAGGAAATATCTATGCTTGGCTCGACGTAGGATGCAAGCAACTCGTCTACGACATCCCCATAGCTAGCCCAGATACTCTCCTCGGTCCCCCACGTGGCCTCCTGACGAGAGGGTTTCTCGACCAAATAAATTTATAGTCAAGACCCCTGCTATAACTAGTATAGGGGAGTCAGGTTCGTCCTCAGGAGAGAAGTCAACGGTTCTAGGTTTAGTTGGTTTCGGGGTTCGGAAGTAGCGGGAAAAGGTGGCGGTCGGTTGTTGTCGATATCGACTGAGACTGGTCGATGTCGAGGGAGGGAGAGGGGATGGTGGTTGGTGTCGAGTAGAATATTTGCAGAATTTAAATAATAAAATAAAATAGTAAAAGTGCAAACTTCCAAGGTAAGGGATCACCACAACAATAAACATATGTATAAATTATGAATAACATAAAAGAGCATGCTTTACATCAAAGAATCAACTTTTGCTAATTCCAACAATTTAGGTAAATCAACTCTCGAAAATAAACGTAATTGTTTCTACCTTTTCTTAATTAGGATTAATAAACTCGCGAATAAAAACCCTAATTACTATCCAAGTTTGCAACATGAATTCCTTGAACTTTCATCCAAGGGTTAAGCATAGAGGTAGCTGATGATAGAAACACACACAATTATGAATTCATCGATTAAGAACACATGCCTATCGTTGGGCTCACCCCAACCCTAGAAGAGGGGAATTAGAAACAAAACATGAAAATAAACAACTAACTTTAAATTAAAACTAAAACTTACAAAACCTTCAATCTTCACTCTAGGCTCTCCTCCTAACTACTTGCGTCTGAAGACGACTTGACTTGAATGATTGAAAAACCAGCCCCTAGGGCTTTATTTATAGGTCTCAATCCTAGCTATTCTAAGAGAGCAATCTATCTAAAGATATACTTCTAAATAAAAGGAAATAAATCTAAATTGGTTAAATAGATAAATCATTAGGGTAATTAATTGTTCAACCCTTTAGGATAGAAAGTAGATAAAATATCTTCTCCTTCATGTGCAAGTTTCCTCCACACAGATTAGGACTCGGTATGGCTCGAAATCGGCTTCTGGGGTTCACTCGATATCGACCATGTTTAGACGATATCGACATGTCTTCTCAGCTTCACTCGATCTCGGCCTCTAAAAGTGATTTCGACCATGTCTTGACTCGATATCGACCAAAGTTAGTCGATATCGACCTTTCTATGCAGCTTCCAAGTGCTGAGTAGATTTCTGGCATTTCTGGTCGACGTGCTTCACTCGATATCGACCAAGTAAGATCGATATCGACCTCCTTGACAGTTCTCAACATTCTGCATCCGTCTTGAAACGCACTTTCCCGAGTCCTCATTCGTCCGATTGATGCATATGAGTATGCGTTGGAAAGCTCTTTTTGAGGGATACAACTCCAATGAAGACATCAGAACTTGATTCAAAATGGAGAATGGCAAAAGTGGCATTTTCTCCAGATGCAGCATCCTGTGCTCTTCCTTAGCTTCTCCAATGTCTTCATGACTTTCCTTTAAGCTCCAAAGTGCGTCCGATTTCTGCAAAATTAAACACAAACTTGTGTAGACCTCCATATATTTTTAATAAATATAAACTACAGAAATCTCATGCTTTCCCAACCCAAAAATATAAAATATGGACAAAAATCGAAATAGATGTAAGCGAAAAACATGGCATATTGAGCGCACATCACCTCCTCAGGACTCCTCCTAGACCACTGTACTAGAAGCAAAGGAACATCCCTGTTCCTAAGCCGCTTGACACGACGGTCAAGAACCCTCACCGAACGCTCTACAAAGGTGTAGTCGGGCTCCATTTGAAGGTCCAAATAGTCAAGGACGTGGCTAGGGTCAGGGACATACTAGCAAAGCTGGGACACGTGAAAGACATCATGCACACCGGCTAAGGATGATGGCAAAGCTAAGCGATAGGCTATCCCGCCAACTCTATCTAGGATCTCGAATGGGCCAATATATCTCGGACTCAACTTCCCTTTGATGCTGAACCATCGGACTCCTCTGTTAAGAGAAACCCGAAGCCACACATGCGAACCCACCTTGAACTCAATCTTTGTCTTTCGTCTATTTGCATACTTCTTCTGGCGATCCCGGGCGACTCTCATATGCTTTCAGATGTGTCCCACCTGTTCAGTGGTCTCTGTGACTAACTTCGGCAAGGACGATACTGTATCCATGGGCTCATCCCAACAAACTGGTGACTTGCATTGCCTCCCATACAGTGCCTCATATGGAGCCATCTCAATTGATGGGTAGTAGCTGTAGTTGCATGGAAACTCCACCAGCGGAAGGAATCTGACCCACACTACTAGAATAACGTTCATAGACATCGGGTATAAACCGATGTTAATCAAAAAAAAATTCGACATGTTAGTGGGTGGCGTTAAAAATCCCAACTTTACCACATCGGTTTATACCTGATGTCTATAATGATTTATAACATCGTTTCTCTTTGCAATATCGACTTAAATGCATGAATATAATTACATTTTGATTGATTCATCTAATGTTAAATCCTTATTATTTTGCATTTCATGCTATTTGAAGATATGTAGAGCAATACAAAATTTCACATCAACATCGGTATTTTTTTCCAAAAACAATGTTGTAATAACTTATTTACATCGGTTATATGTGATTCATTTATTGTTTATTAATTTTCCCTTCATATTTTGTCTTGTTATTTTGTTTAAAAAATAGTATACAACATTCAATATTTATAAAGACAATGTTATATGTATATATTTAAATCAGTATATTGGAAAGAAATGATGTCTAAAAAGATTACAACAACATTTTTTTTGTATTAACAATTTATATTTTCCTAAAAGACATCAGTTTTATTAGTTGTTCTGTTGTGTTTCAATACATTTTTAAATCGCTTTTTATTCTATTAAATGACATCTCATTTTATGTTTGTATTCATTAATCGGCTAGTTCTCAAATAATCATAATATGAACAAATCCATGATGCATTATCCAAAATAGTCAAATACATGATGGAATATCGAAAATAGATTCAAATACAGTGCTCATATAATGATGTTCTCATAATGCCCTAATACATACATATAACATTTACATAATATTACAACACATATAGAGATGTTCTCAGGCTCAAAATCACCATCAAGAATGTAATTAGAAATGCAGAACTCGTGTAAGGTGCCTTTGTCTCCTCTTCCATGTCTTGTTTCTATACCAGCACTCTATCTAGCAAAGTCATCAAAAAAAGTGACAGTTGCAGACTTTATCTCATGATATAAAAGAACTCAAAGAAACTTCAATTGGCCATTTAAATATATTAATTCATCCAGGTCCTTACCATTCACAACATACCGATCGGCTTATAGATAGAAATAATAGACCGAGCACAAGTATACAGGATAGAGGAAATAATGTCAAAAGAAGCAAGATGGGATAAAACATCAAACAATTGAATCACTTTCTTAAGTCAATACCAACATTGATTTATACTTGAAGATCAAGTTCAAACTCCTGCATAAGAACAAAGTAGAAACAAAATTCGAGGAGATGGACAAAATTAAAAAAAAAAGGAAACTGGCTGCATACTCCCAAATTCGGGAAACTACATTATTCCCGGTAAAACAAGTTATTTGAAGAAAGAGAATACACGACTGAAGGCGAGATAATTGTGAAATATATTATGAATTTACTAACGGGCGAAAGAGATAAACAATAATGATAACCTCACAAAATGATCTGCGTCGAACATAATAAAATTATCTAACCTAAAATCATTTGCCTACAATCTTTGGGTAACATTTGTGTAAATCCATTTCAACCACTCACCAACCAATTTGAATGCATAGGCAGAAGCTAGCAAAGGAAAAAGTCTATATTGTCGAGTCCTATAATCAATCACCTATAGGATAAGACAAAAAAACTAAAATTGAATCAAGTAGTGGAATTAAAGAGAAAACATAATTTAGAATCAGCCTCGTGTCTTGTGTTGAGGAAAATTCAATCAAGTAGAGTGTTACTGCCCAGCTGACAGATATTAATTTAAATTGGCAGCTAGATAAAGAATACAATTTCAATACCTTTCCCATGCCTGGAATCATACCAAGAACATGGGACATAGAGCCCATTCGTGCAACAGTACGGGCCTGCTTAAGGAAGTCATTGAAGTCAAATTTTGCACTCGTGAGGTCCTGCAAGAACAAGGTCAATAACTAGCTGCAAAGTGAGGAGAAAATAGTAATTGATGCATAGCATGTAAAATTCAGTGCCTGATCAAAATTCATCACTACAGCAGTGCACAGTTGGTGTTAAGGATAAGTGAATAACTTGCATAGTTTTAAATTTCTATAAAGCTTGTTTTATACCCCATTAGGTTTACCCCATAGTCTTCGGAGATAAAGTTCCGATTCAAGTGCAACAATGCCCAGTGGTAGTCTCTCTGCACCTTTAGGATTTGAAGGAACCCAAATCTTCATTACAGATATACATACAGAAGGTAAGATAAAGAAAACAGAAAATGAATACACTATCGTCTATTTTAACACAATGATTGTGATCAATTCGCCATGCAAACCATATTAGCAAACATGTCCAATAACAAGGGAAAATGGTCCCCTATTTTAAGCCAATAAACATGGAATGTTTAGTTGGGCTTTTCAAGGAAGTTTTTGGATTCCTGAATCATAAAATTACAGCTACTGGACAAATTGAAACAAAAGAATTTAAGTTATTTAACGAATTGATTTTCTTGCTCATACAACAAATTAAGCATAGTTCTGCACAAAAGAGGGTTTATTGAAGCACTGAAAAAGTTGAAATATCTTGCTGATAATAGAGAACTAAGAGAAAGAGAGAGAGAGAGAGAGAGAGAGAGAGAGAGAGAGAGAGAGAGAGAGAGAGAGAGAATCATACCTTTTGTGTGGTGTTCAGTTTTTGATCCAGTGCTCTGCTTCCTTTATCGGACTCATCAGTATGCAACGCCTTATGATCAGGAAAAGTGTCTGATAATACATTTAGTTGCAATTTCAGCATAACAAGAATCAGAAGTTGAAGCAAATTTTGACAACGAAACAAAATTAAGCATATACATGATAATTGGGAATAAAATCATCACCAACTGCTTACTCTTACAAAGGAAAAATTACAATAGTCAACTCACAGAGGAAATGAGTAATCTGGCGGCTCCATGAAAGCCTAAGATAGCATTTTTCCCCTCTTTTTTTTAACATGAAAGCTTATAATACTTCAAACAACAAAACCACATAATTCTTATAATGGGGAGCATCTCTGTCTAGACAAGCAACCATCCCATCCAAAATGGAAACCTTCAAGATCAAAATTGAATTCAGTATGTAAAACATAAAAACTTAAACACCTTTCGGTAATTGAATGCAGCCTCAAGAGCAAGATGAAAAATCAAGATCGAAATTGAACACAACAGATGCATCTTAATAACACAACCTAAAACGAAAACTCAAGATCGAAATCATAAACCCTAAATCGAAAAATAATTAACCAAAATGAAAACCCTAGATCTGATTGAGGAGAAGGGAAAGAAGAGAAAGCGAGAAGAAGAAGTACCTTGCCTGTGGAGAAGAGAGATGGCATCTGGAGCAGCGAAGAGTGAACAATAAACCCTAGATCGAAAAATAATTAATCAAAATGAAAACCCTAGATCTGAATTGAGGAGAAGGGGAACAAGAGAAAGAGAGAAGAAGTGAAGTACCTAGCAGCGTCTGGAGAAGGAGAGCAGCAGCGAAGCGCCTCCGCCTAGTCTCCTCCCTCCGCCACCTCCTCGGCATCCAGCCTCGTGATGTTGT
Source organism: Persicaria maculosa (assembly GCA_963922045.1). NCBI lineage: Eukaryota > Viridiplantae > Streptophyta > Magnoliopsida > Caryophyllales > Polygonaceae > Persicaria > Persicaria maculosa. Next base: position 60,977,816 of record OY998267.1, read on the forward strand.
CTTCCTCCCCAACCTCTCCGCCATGCTCGAGATCTAATTCGTTGACCCCATGTCCGGCGACATCCTCAACACCCGCCTCGACCCCCGCACCATCTCCGTTCAATCTCCTCTGTCGCTCCTCCGCCACCTCCCTCTTCCTTGACTCCTCCTTCCTCACCATCATCCTCTCCTCCATCTCGCTCCTTCCCAAATCACACCCACCTCCAACCTTGATCGACTGCAATGAACCCCAAATTCTTCGGAAATCAGAAAGGTCGACGGGAAGAAAAGGTAGACACGACCGACGAAGGGGGTATCAGATACAGACGGACAAAGACGGACAGGTTAGGGTTCTTCAATCGGCTATCGCCATAGAATGTTGAGAGAGAGAGAGATGTCGGTGGATCTGAATGTGAAAGGAGAATTAGAGTTGGGTGGGGGTATTTGGTTAAGTGTTCACATATGTTTTTTTAGGGGAAAAAATTCAAAATTCAAATTAGCGCTTCCTTTTACCGCTTTTACTTTAGTAAAATTTTAACCAAGTGTTGAGCTTTGGATCTTTTTTCCAAAAAAATCTGAATGCCTCTGTTTTTCGTTAAGTGATTGGTAGCTGAGTTATTTTGCCGCTTAAAATTTTAACTAACCGTATTCAGTGCGCTTTTATATTTTTTTTAAAACAAAATTTTAACATCATCCAAAAAGTTAAATCGATGTTTCTAATTTCAATAACATCAATAATTTTTAAACTGATGTTATAACTATTTTTAACATCATGCGTTTTTCTGACCGATGTAAAAGATCCGATGTCTATGAACACAATTTTAGTAGTGCCATCTGTTACCCCACTCAAGGACACAAGATCGCAACATATCCTCTAAGGTCTGAATCGTCCTCTCACTTTGGCCATCTGTCTAAGGATAAAAAGCCATACTGAAATGCAGTTTGGTACCCAGATCATCCTGAACATGATGCCAAAACCTCGAGGTGAAACGTCCATCTCTATCGGACATGATCCTCTCAGGTACCCTGTGAAGCCTCACAATCTGGCGAATGAACTCCTCAACTAACTGCGATGTTGGCCAAGTCTCCTGAATCACAATGAAGAGAGCCGACTTGGTGACGAATCCGGTGACGAAATCCATAGAGATGTTCGTCCACTTCCACTCGGGAACTGAAAGCGACCTGACAAGTCCTCCCGACCTCTGGTGCTCAATTCAAACCTGCTGGCAAACCTGACATTTGGCTACATAATCTGTGATGTTCTCTCGTATTCTCTGCCACCAATAACACCTTCTCAAATCCCGATACATATAATTCGTCCCTGGATGGACATAATAAGGAGTGAAGTGAGCCTCCTACATAATCCTCTGCCTTAGGTCTGATGTCGACGGAACTACTACTCTGATCTGAAAGGCCAGCATCCCATATGCTCTCTCTATAGGCTCTCTCAATCGACCCTGGGCCATCCGCTCTCTCAGAACTGCAATCTCTAGACAGTCCGCCTGACTCCGATGAATCTCCTCGATCAACTCAGCCTGAACCTCTAAGAACGACAACTTTCCACTATCTCGCTGAATCCAAACCTCGAAGCCGCATCTCATCAAATCTGTCTACAAGTCCCTCTGAGCTGTAAGCCTCGCAACTGATGCCTCCTGGTGAGTCTTCTTACTGAGCTTATCTGCTACCACATTGGCCTTCTATGGGTGATAAACTATGTCCAAGTCATGGTCTTTCAAAAGCTTTGGCCACCGTCTCTATCGCACGTGGAGCTCCTTCTGAGTGAAAATATACTTCAAGCTCTTGTGATTCGTCATCATCTTGCATGAAGTGTCGTACATGTAATGCCTCTAAATCTTCAGATCGTGAACTACAGCTGCCAACTCCAAATGATGGATGGGATAAGACACCTCTACGGGTTTCAACTGGTGCGAAGCATAAGCAATGACCCAATCTCTCTAATGCATAACACATCCTGAGCCGGAGCACGAAGTGTCTGTATAGATGACAAAGTCCTCAGTCCCACTCGACAATGCTAAAACTAGAGCAGTCGTCAGCTACTCCTTTAGAAGCTTAAAGCTAGCGTAACACTCTGCACTCCACTCAAACGGATCATCCTTCGTCAACAGTTGCGTCATTGGCCTAGCGATGCTCAAGAAACCTTGCACAAATCTCCTATAGTAACTGGCCAACCCCAGAAATGAGCGGATATCCCTGACGTTCTTCGGCACCTCCCAAGCAATGATAGCGTCAATCTTCGTCAGATTCAGGACGACACCCTCAACTGAAATCACATGGCCTAAAAATGCCACCTTTGAGAGCCAGAAATCACACTTGATATATTTCCCATACAGCTGATGCTTCCTCCACATCTCAAGCACAATCCTTAAATGCTGGGAACACATGGTTCATGAGCTCCATGAAAGTAGCTGGTGCATTGGTCAGCCCAAACGACATGACCATGAACTCGTAGTGCCCATAACGGGTCTTGAAAGTGGTCTTCGGAACATCCTTTGGCTTTACTCGTAGCTGGTGATAACCCGACCTCAAACCTATCTTCGAGAAGACAACGACACCCTGAAGCTTATCTAAAAAATCGTTAATGCTGGGAAGGGGATAGCGGTTCTTCACGTCGCGCGGTTCAGCTCCGTATAATCGATGCACAGTCTTAGCGATCCGTCCTTCTTCTTGGCAAACAATATTGGTTCTCCCTAAGGTGATGCACTTGGTCTGATGTAGCCCTTCTTGGCTAGCTCCTCTATCTGAGCCTTCAGCTATGCCATCTCCGTCGGATCCATGTGGTATGGAACTAATGAAACGGGCCTGGTGCCCAGCTCTAACTCGATCACAAAGTTGACCTCTCTCGACGGGGGAAGTCTTGGTAGGTCATTGGGAAACACATCTGCGAAGTCTTTGACGATGGGAACATCTGATAAGCTGGGATGTACATAATCCACCTCTAAGGTGTAACACCAGTAACCGATGCAGCCTTGATCAAGAAGTCTAGCGACTCTGACTGCGCTGATGAGCACCCCGTTCCTCTTGGGGTCGCTCACCCAAACATGATGCTCAGTTCCGTCGTCTGCCAAGATAGACACCATCCTCATCCTTAGGTTGATAATCGCTTCATAGGGATCTATGAAATCCATGCCCAGAATGAGACCCTCTAGAGTAAGCAGAATGACGATAAGGTCGGCTGTCCACTCACGCTCACCTATACGGATGGGGCACCCTAAAATCTCTCGACTTGACCTAATCTTGGCCCCATCTAGCAGAGCAATAGTAACGGGTAACCCACTTGTGTAGCTCAGGATCAGCCTGGTAATGCACGCCTCTTCTATGAAGTAGTGTGTAGCACTAGTGTCAAACAATATAGCCAAATACTCAGCATGGAAAAGTATAGTACCTGTGGAAGTAGGAGTTAAGAGGTCGTCGACTCTCATCTGAAATACACCGGGCGTTGGGGGTAATGCTAGTCCATGGCCTCTGGAACTCTGGTCGCGATCATACCCAGACCTTGATGGTCTTGCAGACGATGATCCTCAACCCTGACCTGGTCTTGAAGGCCCTCTGCCTCTATGACCAAAACCTCTACCTCCTCGACCTATACCTCGACCTCTAACAAAAGCATCTCCTCGTCCCTAATCATGGGGATAAGTCAGAAGTGGCGGCTGAGGACCCACAGGAACTCTCGGTGGTTGTGTAATCGGTGGTGCCCTCAAAATCTGGGGACAACGAGCAGCTCTGTGTCCCATAGTGCCACAAGTGAAGTAGACAGTCGAATGATCTGGGTAGAAAGCGACGTAGTGACCCCTCTCAAAGCACCCATGGAAAGTGATACTCCTCACTCTCACTTCTCCTCCATAAGTAGCCTGAAGTGGTGGCGGGGGTACTCTCGGTGCAACTCCATGATATCCTCCTCTCGTGGACCTGTCGTCTTCGCGAGTGTCAGTTGGTCTCGCTCTCTTCGCCTCAGGGCGAATAGTGGAATCTGAAGTCTTAAAAAAGATCCTCTGTGACCATGATTACTGTATGAACAATTATTTTAGCACTCAGCACACATACACCCAAGCACTGAACGAATTAATATGATCCCCTTCGAGGAGGATCTGCCCTGGGCCCATTTGGATATATAAATACAAGGATAAGGACGATCTATGCCGTCCTTTGAGGGACGGCTGACCGGACGGGGAAAATACCTCACGGCCTCCTAACCCATGCTACTCCAACCTCCGCGGTTCCTTGGAGTCTTCTAGGCCTATCTGTAACAAAAGCTAGTATTTTGCCTACCGTTCCCCGAGTTCTACATCCATAAGTGATGTCTATCACTTTAGTCTCTACCCATGAGTATGCTTCCGATTTGGTCAGTCTAGGGTTAGGTCCAATTAAATTCATTTTGCCCTTTTGAAAACATTTCCAAAACCATTTGAAATTATTGGGTGATTTTCAAAACCATCTTCAACCTATCATACTCGGATTGCAAAACTAGGCTCTAATACCACCTCTGTAATGGCTCGGGATTATGATTCCCAAGTTACGTTTCGAGGGATGAAACCCCTCTTTAGATCTTGCGCTCCGAGTATAGGTTGAAGGTTTGAAACCAAAGATTAGTAGTTTAAAGTGGGATTTCGCACCCAAATCCGTAAGGTCCATTGGAGACCCCAGGATAAAACCCATGTACCTGTCTTAAGACTAAGTCGCGAAAATCCTTTTTAGCGTGCAAACCCAAACATAAGTCTAAAAACGATACATAGGGTGTCATGGCAGAGCCGGGTCAAAACGTAGTCCAGGTAGTGTGAAATCTAAAAACCATGATAATCGATGGAGTTAGAGTCTCAAGACGCTCTCTCTCCGCCATGCAAAAGGACCCCGCTCATAGAGTCAAACAACATCGTCAATCATGCATATAACACATACCTAAAAATATAAAGCGAGCATAGGATCAAATCGAGGCCCGCATGGCTGCTCCCCACATATAAGCACACACATACTCTAAGCTTAATATCATGCTTCTAATGCAGGACTGGAATATTAACACACAAGACATGCTCGTAGTTTATATATGTGCAAAATAATAAATAGGGCCTTAGCACAGAATGCCAAGTGGCATATCCCTCTCCTACCACTGCCCCCTTCCCGATAGGGCGGAAACTGGCCAGCTCACGAATGCATTCCATTCCATTCCATAATATTTGGATAAGCCGATTAGCCCAATATGTAACCGTATATATGAATAAAGCCCGCATGCAACTCCCATAGTTATGCTCATAATACTCATGCTCGCAATATATAAGAAGGTGATGCCATATGAATCGAATGACTTAGGATGAGACCCGATGAGATTGGGTCGTCCTATGTCCATAGAAAAGACTCTAGTGACTTCACAGATAACGACCATTCTATTTAGAAACGCATTAAGAATAAGTATGCTCAAACGTTAATGCAACCTAGCATGATACTACATGGCATGAAATTATGAAATGCAACACCTAGTACATCATGCACATATAAGTAGGGAAAGGTCTGATCAATCTGAGTAAGCCCTGAGGGAACTTACCTGGCTAGCAGGATAGCAAAATAGGAACCCGGTACACAGCAAGCACAATAACAAAGTATCACCTAAATACATGACGAGAACACATTAAGTATACTTCTATAGCTACTTCGAATATATATATATATATATATATATATATATTACACACTCATATAAGTAGGGAAAGGTCTGATCAATCTGTCGTACTTTCAGTGTAATATATATATATATATATTATATATATATATATTATATATATATATATATTACACACTCATATAAGTAGTAAGTAGGGAAAGGTCTGATCAATCTGTCGTACTTTGTAATATATATATATATATATATATATATATATATATATATATATATATATATATATATATATATATATATATATTAATTACACACTCATACAAGCAAATAAATAAACAAATTCGCATCCGTCGTACTTTCAGTTTATCATGTTCAACCATCTCTTATCTCATACCATATTCATCTTGACTTGTCAACTCATTAGCTTAGACAACCTCCAAATCATACTTAGCCAAATTCGCATATGAATATATATCCTCATCATCATAAGTAACTAACATTTAACTTCTTATAATAAATCACCACAAGTCATGCTATTAGTCACACATCATACCGTTAGTCAAATGATCATATCATCATTCTAGTTAGTCATCGAACAAGTTGGATTCCCATGTTAGTTACAAAATCGTTGATGTACATATTTGTAGCCCTTTTATTTGCATGTTTTGACTTCATATTCCATTTGATTCCTAAAGTAAATGTTAAAAATAATGTAAATTTGTGTAGAATGAGATAACGTGCAAGAAATAGAGTTTGCACAAGTTTTGGTCTAAATATGTAGGAATTGGAGCGAAATCAGAGTCGAAACGAAGAAGCCAAGTAAAGATGAGAGGTTGAAATCGACATGACTGGTCAATATTAACTGAAGACCTCGACGTGGACTCTGAGCGTCGAGGTAGACCACAAAGAGCAACATAGGAGACCACTCGATATCGAGTGATTGGGTCAACATCGATTGGAGTCATCGAGGTAGGCTTTGATCCAGAGATCGAGTGAAGTAAAGATCTTTCGAGCAAAAATGAAGACCTCGATATCGACTGACTTGGTCGATACCGACTGAAAATTGATGCGGGTCGGACGCGCTTTTGGAGACACAGATTGCAAGTTCTTTCAATTCCGCCACGGTTTATCTTCTTAATTAAATAGAATATGTCTTAGGGTTATTTCCTTTTTACCCTAAGATGTTTATTTGTTATTTTAGATATTGACCATAATAATGTTTCATCTTATCTATGATGGGATAGAATTTTAGATTAAAGATTTAGTAGATTTAGTAGAATTAGGACTACTTTCCTTGGCTAGCAAGGATTAGTAGGCTATAAATAAAGCCCTAGGGAGCTGGTTTTTATTCAATTCCATAACACAAGATACAATATACAATAGAGTTAGAATAGAGAGAACCTTTAGGGTTTGGCATTTGCGAAAGCCGGCGTTGAGTTGTAAAGCTTTGAACTTTTAATGCAAGTTATTTTCTTTCAATCAATGGTGTCTATTACGATGAAGAGCGAGTAGTTTAACAAAGCTTCTAGGGTCGGGGTGAGCCCGACATTAGCTATGGGTGCTTGAGGTAAGTACTTGATGTTGATATCGTTGTGTCTATATCATCTCCTACGATTCTATGTTTAGTCCTAATCGAAAGAAAAGGGATTCATGCTAACAACTTGAGTTATAAACATAAAATTGGTAGAGAACATTAGGTTTATTTGCAAGAGTATTCCTAATTGTTGGTGTACAGCGAAAGCTTGTCCCTCGGGTGAGATAACGCAACTGTCCGTCTTATTTGCCTTATTGCATGCATTGGTTAACGTTTTGGTAACCCCTAGCCCTAGGAGTTGCCTTTTATATATTTTATACAACCATAAAAATCTGTCCTTTTTCTGTTCATACTTCTTTTCCACTCTATTTGTCTTCGGCCTTTATTTTCCGACACTAACAACTCGCAGGAATCACTCGATTTCGACCAACTAGGTCGATATCGACGCACCTTGTTCCTGCATTTGTTCGAGGTCGATTTCGAGTACCATACTCGATATCGACTACCCTATATCGATTGGCAGTCTTCTGAGCGAGGTGAGCATCGTTTGCTGACATCGATATCGACTACCCTAGTCGATATCGAGTGCCGTTTTGGTCTTTGAGGGTTTTCTGTTGTAGTAGAAATCGACAGCCCAGGTCGACGTCGAGTCCACTACTCAAGATCAAGGCTTCTGGTCGACAAAGACGTGAGCTTTCTGAGACTATCTAGGATCTTGCTATCACACTTCCTCGTGGATTGATCCTGATTCCCTACTAGTACAACAGGGAATCATGAATTTATTTGAACAGGATAAGGGTTGCGTTGTTTATATTTTATTATATTATTCAATTTAATTCTCCCTACATCAAATTTTGGCGCCGTTGCCGGGGAAGCTTTCAATCGCGCCCTAGTTGTCTATCTCACGTCTCTTTCTAGCTTAGCTTTACAGGTGTATGCAATGCGCGGATCACACGCTTGAATTCGAAGGAGTAGACGACCCTGAACACTATCTCCATCTAAGGTCCCGAGTTCAATGAATCATGGCAAACCAAGAGACCCAGGCTCAGCAGATTGAGCGTCTAAGGAAGCAAGACGAGGACTTCACAACTAGAGAGGTGGCACTAAAAGAGCGTGCTAATAGGGAGGAGGAAGCAGGAAGGCAAATTGAAGCCCAAATCAACGCCCTCCCTCCGAATGCCAAACAATATATGCAACTTGTGCTCTTAGTGCCTAAATTGGCCATTCTTATCCCTCATTCTAATTTTGAAATTAAACCTAGCTTCTTAACTGAAATTAGGCGACATCAATTTGAGGGACAACCTAACGATTGTCCTCTAGTGTAAGACCCGGGGTCTTAAGAGGCGCCAGCCCATGCCACCTAGCCCTCTCAGGTCCGTTGTCCTCACTTGCAGGCTGAAAAGGAAGAACTCTTGTGACATAGGTAGGGCTTGAATCACTTATAAATCACTCCCAACATCCTTATGATTTCCGATGCGGGATGGGGGTGTTACAATCTCCCTCACTTATAGCACTGATGACCTCGTCAGGCCCAAGGGACTGCCCTCCGGGAGGAGCGTACCCGATCATACTGTCAGAATACCTCTGAGCCCAGAGTCGGCTCTGATACTATTTGTAAGACCCGGGGTCTTAAGAGGCGCCAGCCCATGCCACCTAGTCATCTCAGGTCCGTTGTCCTCACTTGGAGCCTGAAAAGGAAGAGCTCTTGTGACATAGGTAGGGCTTGAATCACTTATAAATCACTCCCAACATCCTTATGATATTCGATGTGGGACGGGGGTGTTACAATCTCCCCCACTTAAAGCACTGATGACCCCGTCAGGCCCAAGGGACTGCCCTCCGGGAGGAGCGCACCCGATCATACTATCGGAATACCTCCGAGCCCAGAGTCGGCTCTGATACCATCTGTAAGACCCGGGGTCTTAAGAGGCACCAGCCCATGCCACCTAGCCCTCTCAGGTCCGTTGTGACATAGGTAGGGCTTGAATCACTTATAAATTACTCCCAACATCCTTATGATATCTGATGTGGGACGGGGGTGTTACATCTAGAGCATATTTCTTTATTCCTCGATTTATGTGATACAATTGATGATGGACAAATCCTAGAGTACGTTAAACTAAAGGCTTTTCGTTGGTCTCTCACAGGGAAAGCACTAGCATGGTTGGAGAGCCTAGCCCCTAGATTGGCTTTGCACGTGGGATGAAGTCAAGGATGCTTTTCTTAACAAGTTATTCCCAACATCCAAGATGACGGTCATACGCCAGAAGATCATGGCTTTCAAACAAAATCCACATGAAACCCTGGCGCAAGTGTGGGAGCGATTCAAGGAGCTGCTGAGGCCCTGCCCTACACATGGGCAACCACCCTACGTCATCTAGGAGATCATCTACAATGCCCTGGATGTAGCAACCAAGGAGAGGATCAACACCTACACCTTCTATGGTTATCTTGAGCTACTACCACAACAAGCTTGGGATACTATAGAGAGGCTAGTAGAATTTGACAACACATATGGGACTCTTGTGGTCTCTGACTCAAGGCCTGCCCCATTTATGCCACTCTATGAGCGCTCCAAGGAGATTGATCCTGACGTCAAGGAACAATTCATGCAAGATCAACTTAGGAGAATTTGACAACACATATGGGACTCCTGTGGTCTCCAACTTAAGGCCTGCCCCAGTTATGCCACTCCATGAGCGCGCCAAGGAGATTGATCCTGACGTCAAGGAACAATTCATGCAAGATCAACTGAGAAGGCTCCAAAAGCAAGTCAAATTCCTCTCCGCCAAACAACCCTACGTCGAATGCGACTCCGAAAGCCACATCACCACCGCGTGCCCCTATACGGAGCAAGTTGATCTAGCAGAGACTCACTAGAAGGCGTGATGCATGAGGAATCCCAATCCCAAGGATACCAAAACTGGGGAAATCAACCACCCCAATATCACCCCAGGGATCCTCCGCCTTACCGAGCTCTAGGCCATCTAGAGAGAGAGCCAAGACGAGATGATGTCCAACTCATCCTTGATGAGTTAAGGAGGAACCAAGCTGCGAGTCAACAATCTAGCAACGCTATCCAGAACCAACTTCAAGGGCTTAACGCCCACATGGGGGAGATGGATACTGTTAGGAGGGAAACTAGTCGAATAAATATAAATATGAATTAAACCAACTCCTTGTCCAAGCAAATAAAATTACAAGAATCCCTCCCAATGTAGGAGTAGGGTATTCAGGATCGAATCCACGAGGAGGTATGTTAGCGGTTCCTAAGCTCGCAATCACGTTAAAATTCGACTCCAGAAGATCACTCGATATCGAGTAGATAAGTCGATATCGACTACAGTTCCAGTCGATTTCCAGCAAATTCCTGCAAAGAAAGACAAATACAGTCGACGTCGAGTAGCGCACTCTATCTTGGGTCAGCCACTCGACATTGACAACAGAAGTCGATTTTGAGTGTTCAACAGAAACTGTAAAACGTAACCTTTTATGTCAGAAAAGCGTCCGAATAATATGAGGATGATGTAGGAAGGATGAACAAAATAAAAACACTGATTTTATAAACTCAATAAACTAAAAACCTCCAAGATCGGGGCTCTCATGCCACAAAGATAACCATAAAAGCCTATGCCAAATTCATGAAAATTTATGCCTTTTCGTCAAATAACTTTCGTTACTAAAAATTATGTAATTTAGCGGCTCTCGCATAAACCCTAAGTGTTACTATCCAATTTCATAATTAATACAAATTCACAATAAGATGGCTTTCGCTTCAATAATGCAAATAAGGATCGCCTACTACTTTCGTAGAAGAATCATTCATATAGGATAAAAGACAGAATTGCATAAAAATCATATTTTTGATGCATAAACTTACATGGCTATCGTCGGGCTCACCCCGACCCTAGAAGTAAGGGAACTACTCGCGCTTCATAGCCATAGACATCATCATCATTGTTGGAAAGTAAACTTGAATTGAAATTGTCGAAAGATTACAACTGAACAAAGAAAAAACCGCTCTAGCTTCTCTCTCTCTGTATCTCTTTCTTTCTCTCTCTCTCTCTCTCTCTCTACTGAATTGTACGTGTTTTGTCTATTGCTTGAATGATAAAAAACTCAGCCCTAATGGCTCTAATTATAGATTTCAAAACCTCGCTATCCAAGGAGAAGAAAATCTATCTTATTCCTAAGATAAAACTAACTAAAGTAAATAAATAAAATCACTTTAGGTAAATATGAATTCACCATAAAGGATATAAAGTCTGATAAAAAGATAAAAGATCTCCGACTTAATGTAGAAGTAAACCGCTTCGGATAAGATTTTATCAAAATCGTCGGATCTGTCTGCAGCGTCACTCGATATCGACTAGCTTCAGTCGATATCGACCACTTCTCTTCTATATCGAGCCAACTCTACTCGACCTCAGATTTTCACTCGATCTCTATCACTTCACTCGATTTGGGGCACTCGATATCTACCGGCTTTAGTCGATATCGACTAGTCTGTATCGGGTAGAGTTGTTCTTCATGCTGCTCGATTTCTGGTGTTAAATTGCACTCGATGTCGAGTCATTTGGTCGATTTCGACTCCTTAGTAGACTTCGAGTATTTTTTCAGCTTTCTCTTCTCTTCTCCAAATCGCTCCAATTTTGCCTCGATTTCTGCGAAAAAAAATAAGAACTCGTGTAGACCTCCATAATTGGAAAATAAACATAAACTACACAATTCCTATGCTTTCCCAACCAATATGCATAAAGATATAGACAGAAATTGAAGTAAAATTAGATGAAAAACATGGTAATTTGAGCGCACATCAACACCCCATACTTAAGCTTGCTTGTCCTCAAGCAATACTTCTAGCGGTCATTAAGGTGAAGAAACTAAACCCTGAACATCATAGATTCATTGTTATATGTCCCTAAAATCAATTGCCATCCTCGAAAAGGTACTAATGTCAACAATTCCATGCCTATGAATAAAAGCAACATCATACTCACAAAAGGAGGGTTATGCATAAAACAATTTCAGGCGACAAAGCATTAATAATTAAGAAGACTTTTGCAAGCTTATAAAGAAGTAGATTGGTAAAAGGCTAAAGGTGAGCTAATTTTTGGCCATGTGGTGTTAAATCGAAAATAATTTTTCTTTCCAAACTTTCATTCCACATTCCTTCTTCATAATATTTCTCACCTTTCACTCTTCGCTCAATGTTTTTTTCATTATAATGCTTTTACCTCTCTAACATTAGCACTGCCTTCTCGCGAGTCGCAAACATGGGTGTCATGAATGGCCCCGGATACTTAGTACTTCGGACTCCTCACCTTGTGCCCCATCTCGCCGAACTAACACCTCAACGAGCAGGTTCGATCTTCCTTTATCTCCTGAGGTGATCGGATTTTTTCTCGCTCATTAAATTTTCCATAATTCCAAATTTTCTTTCATCCTGCCAACCACTTCAATAATAATATGCACAAACTCCATATAACAACTCCAAATATGACATCCATTATCAACATTGTCCCCGGATAGGGTATAAGGTAAAAAAATGGGCAATATGTAATGTATTGTGGAGCAATAATAATGTAAGGCTCATATATAGCTTGGGTATTGCAAATATGCATAGGTAGGGCTAGGATATGAAATTGAGCACATGTATGGAAAATATAAAGTCCCCCATCATCTTTGATGTACATATTTGTATCTCTTTTTATTGCATCGTTTGACTTCATATTTCAATCGATTTCCAAAGAAAAATGTTCAAAAGGATAAAAACTTGTGTAAGAATGGGCTAAAATACAAGAAATAGAGTTTGCACAAGTTTTGAGCTAACCATGCAGGAATTCGAGCGAAATCGGAGTTAAAACAGGGAAGCCAAGTGAAGTTGAGCAGAGGTAGATATCGACCTTCAAAATAGATATTGACCTCTGGTGTCGATATCGACCCCCATATCGACCTCAACATAGACATCGACCAGAGCTGAACAAGTCGAGCAGGAACAGAGACCTCGATATCGACCCCTGGTGTCGATATCGACCCCTGATCTCGACAGAAGATAGACTCGGTTTCGAGATGCGGATTGGAACTATATCTTCAAGGAGGCACGGAATTATCTTACACTTTGAAGATAGATGACAGCTGAAGACTTAGTTATCTTTTACCTTTAAGTTATTTAAGTTTTATCAAAATAAAAGACCTATCCTAATTGTTTGGATAGAGTTCATAGTTTAGGTAGAAATTACAATCCTTGGATAGCGAGGATTAGTAGCCTATAAATAAAGCCCTAGGGGGCTGTCATTCAATCATCGAACAATCCAAGCAAGTAAGACAATAGCAATAGGCAATAGATAGTTAGAGTTTTTGAGCTTTAAAGTTTCAAGCGCTTACGATAGTTGGCGTTGAGATTGTAAAGATTCGAAATTTTCCATTTATGCAAGTTATTTCAATTCAAGATATGTCTACAATCAACATGAGCGAGTAGTCACCCTTTCTTCTAGGGTCGGGGTGAGCCCGACCATAGCCATGGTGGTAAGGTAAGTACGTCGCTAAAGAATGTATCTTTTATCTCCCTCTACCTTGTGCTTCATCTTTAAATGCGAATTTAAGGAACTCATGTTGTAAAACTTGGGTAGTAATTAGGGTTTCTATTCGAAAGATTATAAACTCAATTATGACAAAGGTAGACACAAATTAGGTTAAGTAATTGCAAAATCTCTTTTCCTATTTGTCGGGTTAGGTGAAAGCCTTTTCCTTTATGATGAAAGCATGCATCTTTAGTTGATTCTTACTTATTCTATCATGGTTGACGTCGCGGTAATCCTAGGCTTTGGAAGATTTTTCCTTTCTTAAGTTTACATTCATAATTGCCCGTCGTTCGTTGAGTCATCGAAAAACCCAACACCCTTGCTTATTTCTGTTCATTGCTTCCTTCCCATTCTTAAATCTTCGGCCTTTCTTTGCCGACGAAACAACTAACCCACTACAGGAAGACATCGATATCGACCCTGAACGTCGATATCGACCACACTGATAGATCGACAGTTTTCTGAGTCGATCTCGAGACTCCTGGGTAACTTCTGCAAGCGTCGAAATTGACCCCAGACGTCGAAATCGACCCTTTTGTATCGACTGGCAGACTTCTGAGCCAGTCGATTTCGTGGACTAACATCGATATCGACCCCTTCCAGTCGATATCGACTACAGTTTTTGTTTCTGCAGGTCTTCTGTTGCAGAAAGCATCGACAGCCAAGGTCGACATCGAGGTCTGAGCTCGAGATCGAGGCTTCTGGTCGAACATTTAGGACGTGCCTTCAACGCTATAGGATCCCGCTGACTCGCTTCCTCGTGGAACGAACCTGATTCCCTACTACTATAGCGAGGAGTCTTGACTTTATTTGAAGAGGCTAAGAGTTGTATTGCTTTATATTTTATTTTATATTTCGATTCAATTCTCCCCACGTCAAATTTTGGCGCCGTTGCCGGGGAGACAATCAATCGCGCCCTAGTAGTCTATCTCACGTCTCATTCTAGTTTGGCCTTGCAGGTGTATGCGACGCACTGATCGCCCACCTGAATTCAAAGGAGTAGACGTCCTGGAATGCTACTTCCATCTAAGAGCCCAAGCACAAAGAATCATGGCAGACAACGCGAACCAGGCTGAACTTATTGAGCAACTAAGGAAGCAGGTTGAGGACTTAACGACTAGAGAGGCGGCACTTAAGGAGCGTGCAGATAGGGAGGAGGAAGGCCGGAGGCAAATAGAAGCCCAAATCAATGCCCTCCCTAGGAATGCCAAGCAATATATGCACCCCGCTCTCACAGTGCCTAAATCGACAATTCTTATCCCTGCCTCTAATTTTGAAATAAAACCTAACTTCCTAACTGAGATTAGAAGGCACCAATATGAAGGAAAACCTAACGAATGCCCTATGGCACATATTTCAACATTCTTAGACCTTTGTGATACTATTGCTGATGGACGAAGTCTTGAATATGTCCAACTAAAAGCCTTTTGATGGTCTCTTACAGGGAAAGCATTGCAGTGGTTGGAAAGCTTAGCCCCAAGATCGCTCTGCACCTGGAATGAAGTCAAGGACGCATTCCTCAACAAGTTCTTTCCTCCTTCTAAGACGGCGTTGATCCGATAGAAAATCACGACTTTCAAACAAAAGCCTGGTGAGGCTCTGGCGACTGTTTGGGAAAGGTTTAAGGACCTACTACGATCATGCCCGATGCATGGCCAACCACCATATGTAATTCAGGAGATCATATACAATGCTCTTGACGCTGCAACGAAGGAGAGGATCAACAACTACACCTCCTATGGCTACCTTGAACTCGCTCCACAAGAGGCTTGGGAAACCATAGAGAGGTTGGTGGAGTTTGACAACACATATGGGACTCCTGAGGCTTCCGACATATCATCATCGTCGAGGCCTGCCCCATCTATGCCCTTATATGAACCCTCCAATGTAATCGATCCAGACGTAAAGGAGCAATTTCATAGAGATCAACTTCGAAAGCTCCAAAAGCAAGTGAGGTTCCTTTCAGCGAACCAAGATTGCATTGAATGCGGATCGCAGCGGCACACCACCATCGAGTGCCCCCATACTGAACAAGTACATCTAGCGGAGACTCACCAAGAGGCGCGCTACATGAGGGGCCCCAATCACCAATATTGGGAGACCAAAGGTTCCATCAACCACAAAGGAACCAGGTTAACCCTAGGGACCCTCCGCCTTATAGAGCTCCTGGGCACCCGGAGAGAGACCAAAAGAAGGATGATCTTCAACTTATGCTAGATGAGATAAGGAGGAATCAAGCTAAGAATGATCAATCCAACAATGCCATCCATTCTCAACTCAATCACCTTACCACAAGGATTGGGGAGATGAACATATGGAAAAAGAACGTAGAGACCCAGCTGGGTCAATTGGCGGCACAAATCCCTAGATCGTCCGGAACACTCCCTGGGCAACCCACTACAAATCCTAAGGGACAATCCGGGATGGGCCATGTCACAGCCATACAATTAAATAGTGGCACTAAAGTACATAAGCCACGAACGGAATCAGAGGAGAAAGCAGCAGATCCAGTCGACATCGACAGCCCTGTCGATGTCGAGGATGAGGTCGATATCGACCCCCAGGTCGACACCCAAGTCGACATCGAGGCTACTACAGAGCTATCAAAGCCACAACAGAGGTCGAAATCGACCACCCCAGTCGATATCGACCAAACTCCAGTCGATATCGACCAAAGCCCAGGTGACATCGATGTCCAGCAGGCCCCTCCGACTACCGTTTTGGCCCCTCCACCAAAGAAGACGTTGCCCTTTCCATACAAAGCATTGGAGGATCCCACCAAAGGTATGTTTAGGCGCTTTGTAGAAATACTTCAAAGACTTAACGTTACTATCCCTCTTACAGAAGCCCTAAGCGAGATGCCTGCCTATGTGCGATTCCTGAAAGACATCCTGAGCAAGAAGAGATCCATGGCAGAGATCGCAGAGGAGTGCTCAAAGATGGACTTCCCTGAGAAGAAGAGTGATCCAGGGAAGTTTGCAATCACCGTGGGACTTGGCCAACATCGCTACAAAGCCCTATGTGACCTAGGGGCAAGTGTAAGTCTCATGCCTCTCTCTATTTGGCAAAAGGTGAACATTGGCGCACTTGAACCTGTGGACATGAAACTCTATATGGCTGACAACTCATTCGTCAGGCCCACATGTATAGTTGATGACGTTCTGGTAAAAGTAGGTAAGTTCTTTGTGCCTACTGATTTCATTGTATTGGAGATGCCTGAAGATCCTGTAGTGCCTATTATCCTTGGTAGGCCTTTCTTAGCTACTGCAGATGTCAATATCAATGTACGTCGAGGGTTACTAACCTTTACTATAGGGAACAAAGTAATAGAATTCTCTTTCAACCCGACCATGAGCGAAACAAAGCACCTGGAGCAAGTAGTCCTCTTGTCGGCTAAAGAAAAGCTTAGAAAATTTTTGTTGGCGAGGACGGAAACAGCAAGCAGGTCCACATCGACTGGAACCAGTCGATATCGACTAAAAACATCGAAATCGACCCCCCTTGGTCGAAATCGAGTATGCCAGATCATTGCCAGGAGCTTAAGTATGGGGTCACAGAGGTCGATATCGACCCCCACATATCGATATCGACCACAGCAGTCGAAATCGACCCTCCTTGGTCGAAATCGACCACCCCTCAGCCCGAAGATTTCTGTTTCGGGCCCAAACAGGTAAGCCCAGGTATGACTCCTAACCTTCCTCTATCCGCTATTGATAAATCAATTAAGCCAATTATTAATAATTCTACTAAAGAGAGGGTCAGAGCTCCATGGTTTGCCTATATTGCTAAAATTAGGTAAAGAAAGAGAAGGAAAGCGCCCAAAGAAGAACCTAACATCAAAGAAGCCTTGGTCGCCGAGCTTAGATACTACCAAAACGACCTAAATGACCCAGGAGAATGCTCAAGCTCGAAGAGTCCCTACATAAAAGGGTCATAAAGCCTTGACGGAGAAGTCGGCCTAGCGACTCAAAAATCTAGAGCGTGTACATAAAACCTTTAAATTTTTTCGCATAGATGGTTTTTAGGATCTAACTTTTTGCTTTTTGAAACTTTTAAAGATAAGATAATGCGTGGCTTTATCTAACAAAGAATTCAGGTTATCAAGCAAAAGGAACGACGAAGAAGAAAAGAAGCTTCTGCAGAGGCGGTCGAAATCGACCAGGCCAGTCGAAATCGACCCCCCCAGGGTCAAGCCACCTCCTGGAGTCGACATCGAGGACTCAGGAGCGAAAAAGAGAGGTCGATATTGACCATTAACTCGATATCGACCCCAATTTGGCAGCCCTCGTCTTTATTTTCTTCCTCGACTTCGACAGATGCAGTCGACATCGACCACTGACCTAGATATCGACTTCTGGCATCGACCTAATCTGAAATCGACCTGAATCCGTAGGTTGCGCTGTGAATTTCTCTCTACCCTTGTTCTTCTTTTTAATACAGTGATGACACTGTTTATTTCAAGTATGGGGTGGGGGAAAAACATGTCTTATGGTCATAACTTGGTTTTCTTCTTTGCATTGCATTCATGTTTAAATTTTTGTTCTTAGTTTTACTTTTATAAAATGTCAAAAAAAATGCATGTTTATTTTTAAAGTTTGTTTTTAAAACCCTACTTAGATGTCCTATGATGAAAACTCAATAGCTGACTTGATCATGTAAATCCTATGACATATTTGGATAGTTTAGCCTAAGTCCTTAAAATTTTTATGTAGATTGTGAACTTGTGATGAAATTGAGCACATATGATCCTAGGCTAAAAAGCAAATCCAACAACAATTGTCCTTGTGAGAATTTTGGCCTAAAGGGAGAATATCAAAAATCCCTCCGCTTTCTTGAGTGTATTTACTCTTCCTATGCATCTCTAAATGTTGTGATAGTTATTCAAAGCCAATGCATATATATGTTTATGTTTACGAGAATTAAATGATGGAGGCATCTTTTAAGCCATTTTTATCCTCTCTTTACTTGCCCTACATTATCTCTGCTTGAAGCCAGAACATTAGCCTGAGCCTGAAATTGCAAACTCCACAAAATTATCCCTAGCCGAATTGAGCCTAACCCCCATTTGGGAATTGAGACTTAGATTGGCTGGACTAATGCCTTGTGGAAAGAAAAGAGCATAATGTCCAGTTTTGAGCAAGGAAATTATGGGTTGGTGCATATTTACATTTTGTCATATTTTGTAAAAGGATTTTTGGCTCACCATATAAATGCACATATTCTTTTAGTATTTACTTACTATTTTCGTCAAAAAAAAATAAAAATAAAAATAAAAAATCCGAAAAAAATAGAGATATATAGTGCATGAGCCAAAATACTTAAGTCTTTTATTCATACAAGTGTTATATTTTTTAGAGGTATATTAGAGTTCAAAAGAAGGGTTGATAGAATGGTTTACATCTTTTAGTGCATCTTTAGAGCATATTATGGAAAGATGAGTTGGGAAAGAGCATTATAGGAGATTGAGCTTGGAAAGTGCAACATTGAAGAGCTATGGTTTGGATATTGCAAGTGTTGAGATTTAGGAGTCTTGATTCCCGAATTATAAAAGCACCACATTGCCATTTAATTCCATACCCTTAATTTCATACCAAGCCCCATTAGAATCCCGCCGAATGGAGTCTTCTTTGAAGTCTTCCATTGAGCGAAAGTCCTCCTGATAGTTCTTATTGCATTTTCATAATTGGTTGCGAAGTGGATTGTTATAAATTGCAATGTTTATGAGATTGTATATGGAATTGAGTTGAGAGTTGATCTTCATACCCTAAACACATGAGAGTTGAGTGCAAACACATTATCCCTGTGAGGTTGGATCAAAATTGCATATGCCTATGGATCGCCTAAATATGTGCTATGACGTTAAATTCACTTGCTTTGCTTTGCTACTGCTTATGATGTTGTTTTTGACAAGGGCGAAGACTTGAAGGGTGTGTGGTAGGTATTGGTTATTGCTTGGTTATTGCTTGAGGACAAGCAAGTCTAAGTATGGGGTGTTTTGATGTACATATTTGTATCTCTTTTTATTGCATCGTTTGACTTCATATTTCAATCGATTTCCAAAGAAAAATGTTCAAAAGGATAAAAACTTGTGTAAGAATGGGCTAAAATACAAGAAATAAAGTTTGCACAAGTTTTGAGCTAACCATGCAGGAATTCGAGCGAAATCGGAGTCAAAACAGAGAAGCCAAGTGAAGTTGAGCAGAGGTAGATATCGACCTTCAACATAGATATCGACCTCTGGTGTCGATATCGACCCCCATATCGACCTCAACATAGACATTGACCAGAGCTGAACAAGTCGAGCAGGAACAAAGACCTCGATATCGACCCCTGATCTCGACAGAAGATATACTCGGTTTCGAGATGCGGATTGGAACTATATCTTCAAGGAGGCACGAAATTATCTTACACTTTGAAGATAGATGACAGCTGAAGACTTAGTTATCTTTTACCTTTAAGTTATTTAAGTTTTATCAAAATAAAAGACCTATCCTAATTGTTTGGATAGAGTTCATAGTTTAGGTAGAAATTACAATCCTTGGATAGCGAGGATTAGTAGCCTATAAATAAAGCCCTAGGGGGCTGGCATTCAATCATCGAACAATCCAAGCAAGTAAGACAATAGCAATAGGCAATAGATAGTTAGAGTTTTTGAGCTTTAAAGTTTCAAGCGCTTACGATAGTTGGCGTTGAGATTGTAAAGATTCGAAATTTTCCATTTATGCAAGTTATTTCAATTCAAGATATGTCTAGAATCAACATGAGCGAGTAGTCACCCTTTCTTCTAGGGTCGGGGTGAGCCCGACCATAGCCATGGTGGTAAGGTAAGTACGTCGCTCAAGAATGTATCTTTTATCTCCCTCTACCTTGTGCTTCATCTTTAAATGCGAATTTAAGGAACTCATGTTGTAAAACTTGGGTAGTAATTAGGGTTTCTATTCGAAAGATTATAAACTCAATTATGACAAAGGTAGACACAAATTAGGTTAAGTAATTGCAAAATCTCTTTTCCTATTTGTCGGGTTAGGTGAAAGCCTTTTCCTTTATTATGAAAGCATGCATCTTTAGTTGATTCTTAGTTATTCTATCATGGTTGTCGTCGCGGTAATCCTTGGCTTTGGAAGATTTTTCCTTTCTTAAGTTTACATTCATAATTACCCGCCGTTCGTTGAGTCATCGAAAAACCCAACACCCTTGCTTATTTCTGTTCATTGCTTCCTTCCCATTCTTAAATCTTCGGCCTTTCTTTGCCGACGGAACAACTAACCCACTGCAGGAAGACATCGATATCGACCCTGAACGTCGATATCAACCACACTGATAGATCGACAGTTTTCTGAGTCGATCTCGAGACTCCTGGGTAACTTCTGCAAGCATTGAAATCGACCCCAGACGTCGAAATCGACCCTTTTGTATCGACTGGCAGACTTCTGAGCCAGTCGATTTCGTGGACTAACATCGATATCGACCCCTTCCAGTCGATATCGACTACAGTTTTTATTTCTGCAGGTCTTTTGTTGTAGAAAGCATCGACAGCCAAGGTCAACATCGAGGTCTGAGCTCGAGATCGAGGCTTCTGGTCGATCATTTAGGACGTGCCTTCAACACTACTAGGATCCCGCTGACTCGCTTCCTCGTGGATCGAACCTGATTCCCTACTACTATAGCGGGGAGTCTTGAATTTATTTGAAGAGGCTAAGAGTTGTATTGCTTTATATTTTATTATATATTTCGATTCAATTCTCCCCATGTCAATCTTATCATGCATATGTCAAAAGCAACTTCAAATTTTACCTTCCTTCATGGTTTTCTCTAAAAAATTCCACTTCATTGTGACTTCCCTTAACTAGGCAATTTCATGTTATATCTCTAATGAATCTATTCTTGCATCGTCGAGTTCAATAAAAGCTTCCATGACACTTTTTCAAAATTTCAAAATTTTCAATGGGGGTAATATTTTTAGACTTTGGTCTTAAGACTTTGGATTATAAACATGACAATGATGTATATAGATAGACGATGAATTTTTTTTACATATAGATAGATAAACATATCCAAAGTAACCATGTATAATGCAATTGGAGAAGTATGCAAAAATATGAAAAAAATATGAAATATGTGCAAAAATGTTTTAAAAATGCAAGTAAGCCTTTCCCCTACCCCATACTTAAAGATTACAGTGTCCTCACTGTATAAGAACTAGGGTTAAGAAAGAAACTTCCTAAAAATTTGCTAAAATCAGGTGCTGAAGACATCTGCAGGGGCAGTTGATATCGGGTGATCAAGTCGATATGGACTAGTTTCACTCGATTCCTGGTGATTCTAAGCTTCAGGGTGATCCTAGCTCGATCACAGCTTCTCCAATTCGACATTAGCAGTCGATATCGAGTACTGTACTCGATATCGAGTCTCTTTTTCACTTCTTCTTTATCTTGAAATTCGTTAGAAAACTAAACTAAAACCAAACCAAAACATAAAGTCTTAAAACAAACCAAAAATATCCAAACCCTAAAAACTATTTGTCTTGTTACAAGCTCTAGACTTTACAGTCGCTAGGCCGACTTCTTCTTTCATGCTCTTAAGGCGGCATCTACAGAGCCCATATAGCTTGGGCCTCAAATAGCACTCCGTTCTTGTCTCGCAGCTGCATCCCGCCTGAGTGAATCTTGTTTACTGTGAATGGACCCATCTTCTTTGTTTTGAACTTGCTTGGAAACCAATGATCCTTTGATTTAAAGACATAGAACTTATCCCATACTTCATAGTTGCTTGGATCATCATTGGATATCCTGTATATGCGCACATACCAAGGCAAACCTCTCCCAAATAGAGATAAATCCTTTATTGAAATTGAGGAAGAAGAATCCATACCTTGGCTTACTTTTTCGGAGCTCTCCTTTTCAATCTGAGGGTCCAGTCGATATCAACTACTGTCAGTCAATATCGATTTATCTTCTGCTCTTGGTGGTTCAGTCGATGTGAGGGAATTATACTCGATTTGATCAAGTCGATATTGACTAGGGGGACTCG
The DNA here is from genome assembly GCA_963922045.1 of Persicaria maculosa. Taxonomy (NCBI): domain Eukaryota; kingdom Viridiplantae; phylum Streptophyta; class Magnoliopsida; order Caryophyllales; family Polygonaceae; genus Persicaria; species Persicaria maculosa. The sequence continues at coordinate 61,000,569 of OY998267.1, forward strand.
ATATCGAGTGATTCTTTTCTCCTTCAGCTTCTGGTTCAGTCGATGTCGACTTTGAATTTTTTTCGATTTCGAGTGCTGCACTCGATTTTGAGTTGTCTGCTCCGACATCGACCCCATACTTAAAACCTGCCACAGAATCTTGAAAATTTTTAGTCGATATCGACTTACCTGGGTCGATTTCGAGTGGTACTTTAGTTCCTTCATTTAAGATTGCCGCTATTTCCTCCACTTGGGCTTCTATTGCCCTCTTCTCTAACTCTTCGGGGGTCATATTTCATACCTTAGGTTCCACGCAAGCGATGTAAACACCTTTTATTGATTTTACCTCCATAGGACCTTAATTCTTCTTCACCGTCTTGTTGAAGGCGTACTCTATTACTTCATCACTGATGGTAAATGAGAGCAATCCTTTTGTTATGCTTATGTTTGCATCAACAGTTGCCAAGAAGGGCCTTCCTAAAATAATTGGACAAGTAGGGTCCTCTGCCATATCAACAACTAGAAAATCAGCAGGGATAAAGAACTTACCTACTTGCACTGGCACATCATCTAACAGGCTTATTGGAATGACGACTGTGTTATTCGCCATATAGAGTTTAGCATCCACATGCTCTAGGACACCAATCTTTACCTTTGACCATATTGTTAGTGGCATAATGCTAACACTAGCCCCTAAATCACATAAAGCATTGAATCGGTGTTGACCTAAGCCTATAGTGATAGAAAACCTACCTGGGTCTGGCCGCTTCTCTGGTAGTTCCAACTTGCTGCACTCCTCTGTGATCTCAGAAATTGATCACTTCTTCCCCAGTATGTCCTTGAGAAACCTTACATAAGATGGCATCTCATGAAGAGCGTCGTTGAATGGAATTGTAACATTGAGCCCTTGAAGCATTTTCACGAAGCGCTGAAACTTATTTTTCACCGGGTCCTTTAAAGTTTTCTTAGGGAATGGCAGCACCTTCTTCTTCACTGCGGCTGGAGTTAAGTCGATATCGAGTAGGGTTTGGTCGATATCGACTAGAGGAGTCGATTTCTGGTGATGCTCAGCTTCTGGATCGACATCGAGTATAGGGGATTCGATGTCGACTACATCTCGGTCGATATCGACTGGATTAGTCGATATCGAGTCCTCTCTAGTGACTTTTTCCTCCGCTTTTCGCTCGGGCGTTCGCAACTGATGCCCATGATGTGCGCACAAATAGCCATATTCTATGCACATTTAAGTCCATTTTATCATTCTTTCGCATGCATATTAGTGGGAAAACATGATATTGGTGTAGTTTATGCATAATTGTCAAATATATGGGTCTGCACGAGTTTTTATGTGATTTCACAGAAAACAGGATAAAAATGGACAAATTTGGAAGAGCGAAAAAGAACTCGAAGTCTTCTGAAGAGGTCGAAATTGACTAAAGGACCTCAACATCGAGTGCAGCAGAGAGGCAGAAATCGAGCAGAGAGCAGAACAGACCATATCAACACCAGCAAAGGTTGATATCGATGTTTGATAGTCGATATCGAGTGCCTAGATCGAGCTAAATGATAGAAGTCGAGCGCCAATCAGAGGAGAAGAAGGAGAGCTTGAGATAAGATAAATAAGAGGTCGATATCGATGTCCCAAGGTCGATATCGATGTTGCCAGCAAAGAAGTCCGACTCAGATTTTGATAGAATTCTATCTGAAGCTTGCGCGTCTATCCTAAAGTCGAGATTCCCTATCTTCAACGTCAGAGCTATCACATGAGCTGTTTTACCATAGAAGTTTTAGTTTTTACTTTATTTAAGTTTTATCTTAGAGAATAAAGATAAAGTTTCGAGTCTTTGATAGCAAAGTTCGATATCTATATCTAGAGGCCGTTAGGGCTGAGTTTAATCATCCAAGCACAACGAGTTTTAGTAGTTTATCGCAGAATTGGCTTGGTTCGATATCGCGGAATTGGCTTGGTTCAGTTGTAATCTTTATTTCATAGTTCCATACAAAGTAGTTTTCTTTCAGTGATGATGATGAGTTGCATGATGAGAAGCGAGTAGTCAACCCACTTCTAGGGTCGGGGTGAGCCTGACGATATCAATGTAGGGTAAGTGCATCAAAGGTATGACTTTTATGCGATTCCGTATTCTATCCTATGCATGATCCTTTGCGAAAGTTAGGGAGATTCATTATTTGCATTATTGAAGCGAAAGCCACTAATATTGTGAACTTGGATTACTCATGAATTGGATAGTAACTCTTAGGAATTATGCGAGAGCCTTTAATCATAACTTTAGCATCATACTTGCATTGTTATCCTTGTGGCATGAAACCCCGACTTTGGAAGCTTTTAGTTAATTGAATTTCATATAAAGGTTAAGTTTTGTTTCTGTTCATCTTTTCCTAACCATTCTACAGTCTTCGGACACTTTTCCGACAATAGGTTATGCTTTGCAGTTTCTGTGACAAACATCGAAATCGACTGTCAAAGGTCAATATCGATCACTAACGTCAATATCGAGGTTTCTCTCGACGTCGATCTGTGTTGCTTTTGTCTTCTGCAAGAACTTTGCTGGAAATCAACCAGAACTGAGGTCGATATCGACCAGACAACCTCGATATCGAGTGTCTACTGAGGTCGAAAGCTTGATCGTGATTGCAACAAGGGAAGCGCTGACATACCACCTCATGGATTCGATCCTGAATTACCCTACCACTACATCGGGAGGGATTCTTGTATTATTTGATTGATAAGGGAGTTAGCATAGTTGTGAATTATATTTGAATATTTGAATCGCACCCTCCCATTACGAACAAATTGGCGCCGTTGCCGAGGAGGCAATCAATCGCCGCCTAAGTTTTCTCACGATCTTTTAGAGCTTATTTTGCAGGTTTATGCGACGTTCTGATCGCGGACCTATCCTAGAAACCATTAACAAGCCTGAACATTTCTTCCATCTTCGCAACAAAGCAATTTGAATCATGGCGAACAACGAGACGCAGGCTGAGACCATAGAGTGGTTGAGGAAAGAGATTGAGGACCATAATGCTACAATCGCTGCTGAGAGGGCCGCCGCTGCTGCAGAGCGATCCCGTGTTGATAGGGAGGAGGATGCACGCAGACAAGCCCAAGAGCGGCTCAATCAGTATCCATAAACGGCAATGCAATATATGCATCCGTCGCTTCATGTTCCTGAATCCGCTATACTTATTCCTCCTTCAAACTATGAAATTAAAATAAAATTCATGTCTGAAATTAAAAGAAACACTTTTGAAGGAAGACCTAATGAATGCCCACTGCAACACGTCTCTACTTTTATGGATTTATATGAAATAATAGCTGATGGTGTAAATTTATAGTATGTGAGACTAAAATCCTTCCGTTGGTCTTTGGCAGGAAAGGCATTGCATTGGCTAGAGAGTTTGGCACCACGCTCGCTGAAGACATGGGCAGAGGTGAAGGATGCATTTCTGAATAAGTTCTTTCCACCCTCTAAGATGGCGATACTGCGACAACAGATCACGACTTTCAAACAAAAGCCAGGTTAAACATTGGCACAGGGGTGAGAGCGATTTAAGGACTTGCTGAGATCATGCCCGACGCATGGGCAACTTCATATGTCATCCAGGCGATATTCTACAATTCCCTTGATGTGCGGAATAAGGAGAGGATCAATTCATATACCTCATATCGGTACATTGAGCTTACACCAATGGAGGTCTTGGAGATCATTGAGAGGCTCGTGAACTTTGATAACACCTATGGGACTGCTGCGGCCTATGATTCAAGGTCTGCCCCATCAATGTCACTATATGAGCCTTCAAAGGAGATAGATCCTGATGTGCAGCAACAATTCCACAATGATCAGACGCACCGCCTTCAAAAGCAAGTCAGGTTCCTGAGCAACAATCAACCTTGTCAAGAATGTGGTTCAACAAGGCATAACACTAGTGCTTGTCTACATACTGAGAAAGTATCCATGGCGGAACAACATGAGGAAGCCTAGTGGACGAGAGGCTCCTATGGAGGGGGCAACCAACCATATTGGGGCAATCAAAGGTTCTATCAACAAAGGGATCCCCCACCATATAGAGCACCACGACACCCTGAGCGGGAGACAAGGAAGGATGACCTGTAGATCATTCTTGATGAGATGCGGAGGAACCACATGGAGTTCAAACAAGCCAACAACTCTGTCCATACTCAGCTATAGGCCGGGCATCAATTCTAGATTTGGGGAGATCGACGTTTGGAAGCGCAACATGGAGACCCAAATGGGTCAATTGGCGGAAGCAATACCCAAAGCGTCAGGATCATTCCCTGGATCAACTGTGCCCAACCAAAATGGCAAGACCATTGGACATATCGTGACGATGAATCTAAGGAGTGGGCGTCAATTACAAATGACTGAGAAAAAACCAGAGGAGAAAGGGCCAGAAAGAGCATCGATATAGACCCCCCTGTCGATATCGACCAAGGTGACGTCGATGTTGACTTTTCTGTTGATGTCGACCCTGATGCTGAGTCACCATAGAAATCGACTCCTCTAGTCGATGTCGACCCCCATCCTGTCGATGTTGACCTGACTACAGCCGCAGGGAATAAGAAGGTGTTGCCATTCCCCATAAAAAAGATGATTAAGCACCCGGTGGAAAAGAAGTTCCAGCGGTTCGTGAAGATGCTTCAAGGACTCAATGTCTCTGTACCATTCACAAAACACTTCATGAGATGCCATCCTATGTAAGGTTCCTTAAAGACATAATGGGTAAAAAGCGATCACTTTCCTAGATCGCGGAGTAGTGCAACAAATTGGAGCTACCACAAAAGCGGGCGGACCCAGGTAAGTTTTCTATCCCTATAGGCTTAGGTCTATTCAAATTCAATGCTTTAGTTGATTTGGGAGCTAGCGTTAGCATGATGCCACTAACCATATGGAACAAGGTAAAGATAGGTGCTCTGGAGCCCGTGGATACAAGGTTATACATGGAAAATAAAACGGTAGTGATTCCAAAAGGATTGGTGACTAATGTGCCAGTACAAGTAGGTAAATTCTTTGTCCCTTCTCATTTTTTAGTTGTTGATATAGCAGAGGACCCTGGATGTCCCATTATTTTAGGTAGGCCATTCCTAGCAACCATCGATGCCAACATCAGCGTGAAGAAAGGGTTGCTCTCATTCACAATTAGTGATGAGGTGATAGAGTATGCCTTCAACAAGACGGTGAGGAACAATGAAGGGCCTATGGAGATTAAAGCCACCAATTGTGTCTACATCGCATGTGGAGAAGCCAAGATAAGGAGTATGAAACCGAAAGAGCTAGAAAAGAGCGTCATAGAAGCCCAAGTGAAGGAGGTTGTGGCAATCTTAAACAAAGGAGCCAAACAGAACATCGAAATCGACCCAAGTAAGTCGATATCTACTAACATAGTTCAAGATTCTGTGCCAGGTCATAAGTATGGGGTCGACGGAGGAGGAGAAGGAACCTCAAAATCGGGGATGAAGGTCGATATCGACCATGCCCTAAAGCCGAAATCGACAGCCATTGATTCTGAGAAAGGAGGAACAAAGGACTCGATATCGATCCCTGATGCTCGAAATCGACCTGATCATATCGAGAGTAAACACTCCAAATCCACTGAACCTCTGGGAGCACAACAGAGCTCGATATCGACCACTGAATATCGATGTCGACCTGAGCCACAGACAGATAAGAAGGTAAGTCAAGGACGGATTCCTCCTGTTCTATTTCAATTAAAGATTTATCATTATTTGGAAGAGGTGTGCCTTGGCATGTACGTTTGTGTAGGGTATCCGATGATGATTCGAACCAATATGAGATAGGAGACAAGGTGTATGTCGCCAAATCAAAGGATCAATGGTTCCTTACTAGATTCAAACAAAAGATGATGGGACCTTTCACGGTGAATCAAATCCATCCAACCGAAATGCAGCTGCGGGACAAGAAAGGAGTGTTGTTTGAGGCCCAAGCCACATGGGCTCTGCAGATGCCGCCTTGAAAGCGCAAAAGGAAGAAGTCGGCCTAGGGATTTAAAAAGTCTAGAGCTTGTAACGAATACGCTTAGTTTTTGGTTTTGGACATCTTTGGTTTTGTTACATTATATTGCATGTTATTGTTTTGGTTTTTATCTTGAACAAGTTGCAGGAAAGAGAAAAGAAAGAGCATAGAAACAAACATCGATATCGATGTTAAAGATCGACATCGACCTTAAGGTCGATTCAAATGGGCTTGTGGTCGAGGCCGGATCACCCTCAAGCTTGAGCCAGATATCGATAACAAAGATCAATTTCGATGTTGCAAGGTTGATAATGACCAGCCCTGCAGTCTTCTTCGACTCCTGAAATTTGTGACGGTTTAGTAAGTTTTCCTCTTAACCCTAGTTCTAATACAGTGAGGACACTGTAAACATTAAGTATGGGGTGGGGGAAAGGCTTACTTCCATATTTTTAGCATATTTTCAAATTTTTCATAGTTATTGCATGATTTTTTACATCTTCATACATAGTATTTTAGATTGCATATTTATCTTCAAGCATTTGCATGTTTATATTCGAAAAAAAAAAAGAAAAATGACCCCCATCAAAAATTGAAAACAAGGAAAGAGTCATGGAAGTATAAAAAAGGGCTCTACGATGCAAAATTAGATTCATTATAGATATAACATGAAATTGCCTAGTGAAGGGAATTCCCAATGAAGTGCAAAAAGAAAAAAATAAAGGAGATGAAAATTTTGAAGTTGCTTTTGACCTATGCATGATAAGATGATGGAGGACCTTTAGATATTTCCATACATGTTCTTACAAAAAGTTTATATCGTAGCCTTACCTATGCATATTTGCAAAAGTCACAAGCCATATATGAGCCTTAGTATATCATTATCATTATTGCTCCACATATATATCATATTGCCCATTTTTTACCTTATACCCTATCCGGGGACAAATTTGAGAATGGATGTCATCTTTGATGTTGTTATATGGAGTTTTTGCATTTATATGAAGTTGTTGGCAGGAATGAATCAAATTTTGAAATATGAAAAATTTAATGAGTGAGAAAAAATCCGATCACCTCAGGAGATAAAGGTAGGTCGATCCTGCTCATTGAGATGTTAGTTCGGCGAGATGGGACACAAGGTGAGGAGTCCGAAGTACTAAGTATACGGGGCTATTCATGACACCGATGTTTACGACTCGCAAGAAGGCAGTGCTAAGGTTAGAGAGGTAAAATCAATATATTGAAAAAAGCATTGAGCGATGAGTGAAAGGTGAGGTACATTATGAAGAAGGAAGTGGAATGAATGTTTTGGAAAGAAAGTATGTTTCCCGGATTTAACACCACATGGCCAAATATTAGCCCACCTTTAGCCTTTTACCAATCTACTTCTTACAAGCTTGAAAAAGTCCTCTTGATTATAAATGCTATGTCGCTGAAATTGTTTTTTGCATATAAACCTCCTTTTATGAATATGAAATTGCTTTATGCACAGGCATGGACTTGGTTGACATAAGTACCTTTTCGAGGATGGCAATTGATTGTAGGGACATATGAAAAATGAATCTATGATGTTGAGGGTTTACTTTCTTCCCCTGAATGACCATTAAAGGTATTGCTTGGGGACAAACAAGCTTAAGTATGGGGTGTTTGATGTGCGTGCAAATAGCCATATTTTCTATGCACGTTTAAGTCCATTTTATCATTCTTTCGCATGCATATTAGTGGGAAAACATGAGATTAGTGTAGTTTATGCATAATTGTCATATATATGGGTCTGCACGAGTTTCTATGTGATTTCTCAAAAAACATGATAAAAATGGACAAATTTGGAAGAGCGAAAAAGAACTCGAAGTCTTCTGAAGAGGTCGAAATCGACTAAAGGACCTCGACATCGAGTGCAGCAGAGAGGCGGAAATCGAGCAGAGAGAAGAACAGAGCATGTCGACACCAGCAAGGGTCGATATCAATGTCTGATGGTCGATATCGAGTGCCTAGATCGAGCTAAATGATAGAAGTCGAGTGCCAATCCGAGGAGAAGAAGGAGAGCTCAAGATAAGATAAAAGAGAGGTCGATATCGATGTCCCAAGGTCGATATCGATGTTGCCAGTAAAGAAGTCCGACTCAGATTTTGATAGAATTCTATCCGAAGCTTGCACGTCTATCCTAAAGTCAAGATTTCCTATCTTCAACGTCAGAGCTATCACATGAGCTGTTTTATCATAGATGTTTTAGTTTTTACTTTATTTAAGTTTTATCTTAAAGAATAAAGATAAAGTTTCGAGTCTTTGGATAACAAAGTTCGATATCTATATCTAGAGGCCCTTAGGGCTGAGTTTAATCATCTAAGCACAACGAGTTTTAGTAGTTTATCACAGAGAATTTGTAGAGAGAGAGAGGAGGCCGAGTTGAGGTTGGTGGAAGCGAGAGCGGAATTGGCTTGGTTCGGTTGTAATCTTTCTTTCATAGTTTAATACAAAGTAGTTTTCTTTCAATGATGATGATGAGTTGCATGATGAGAAGCGAGTAGTCAACCCACTTCTAGGGTCGGGGTGAGCCCGACGATAGTGATGTAAGGTAAGTGCATCAAAGGTGTGACTTTAATGCGATTCTGTCTTCTATCCTATGCATGATCCTTTGCGAAAGTTAGGGAGATTCATTATTTGCATTATTGAAGCGAAAGCCACTCATATTGTGAACTTGGATTACTCGTGAATTGGATAGTAACTCTTAGGAATTATGCGAGAGCCTCTAATCACCTAAGTGTTGGTAACGAAAGTTATTTGACGGAAAGACATTAAATTTCATAACTTTAGCATCATACTTGCATTGTTATCGTTGTGGCATTAAACCCCGAATTTGGAAGCTTTTAGTTGATTGAATTTCATATAAAAGTTAAGTTTTGTTTGTGTTCATCTTTTCCTAACCATTCTACGCTCTTCGGACACTTTTCTGACAATAGGTTACGCTTTGCAGTTTCTGTGAGAAACATCGAAATCGACTGTCAAAGGTCGATATCGATCGCTAATGTCGATATCGAGGTTTCTCTCGACGTCGATCTGTGTTGCTTTTGTCTTCTGCAAGAACTTTGCTGGAAATCAACCAGAACTGAGGTCGATATCAACCAGATAACCTCGATATCGAGTGTCTACTGAGGTCGAAAGCTTGATCGTGATTACAACAAGGGAAGCGCTAACATACCTCCTCATGGATTCGATCCTAAATTACCCTACCACTACACCAGGAGGGATTCTTGTATTATTTGATTGATAAGGGAGTTAGCATAGTTGTGAATTATATTTGAATATTTGAATCGTACCCTCCTATTACGAACAACCCACTCCTTAGATTCATAGCTGCTTTGTGACCAGTAGTTTTTCCCTTAAGATTGGGCACAATAGATCCTGGAAGCGATCCTGACGGTTTGGGAATTTGTTCAGCCAATTGACCTATTTGGATCTCCATGTTCTTCATCCAAACGTCGATCTCCCCGAGCCTAGAGTTAATGCCGTGCAGCTGGGTATGGATTGTGTTGTTGGCTTGTTTAAACTCAGCGTGGTTCCTCCGCATCTCATCAAGGATGATCTACAGGTCATCTTTCTTTGGTTCCTGCTCGGGGTGCCTAGGTGCTCTATAAGGTGGGGGATCCCTCTGTTGGTGATGAGGTTGGTAGAATCGTTGATCCCCCCAATACTGCTGATTTCCCCCTCCATAAGGGCCTCTCATCCACTTAACTTCCTCATGTATGTCTGCAATGCTGACTTGCTCAAGATGTGGGCAAGCGTTGGTGTTGTGCCTAGTAGACCCACATTCCTGGCAAGCTTGGTTATTGGCGAGGAACCTAACTTGCTTTTGCAGGCGGCGTGTCTAATCATTGTTGAATTGTTGCCTATCGTCCGGATCGATCTCCCTTGGAGGCTCATAAAGTGGCATAGATAGGGCAGGTCTTGAGTCAAAGGCCGTAGCAGTCCCATATGTGTTGCCGAAGTTGACAAGCCTCTCAATTGTATCCCAGGCCTCTGTAGGTGTAAGCTCAATGTATGGATAGGAGGTGTAAGAGTTGATTCTCTCCTTATTCGGCGCATCGAGGGAGTTGTAGAACATCTCCTGGATGACATAAGGTAGTTTCCCATGAGTAGGACACGATAGCAATAAGTCCTTGAAGCGCTCCCATGCCGGCGCCGATGTTTCGCCAGGCTTTTGTTTAAAAGTCGTGATCCTTTGCCGCATCATCGCCGTTTTTTATGGAGGAAAGAACTTGTTTAGGAACACATCCATCACCTCTGCCCATGTCCTTAGGGAGCGTGGAGCCAAGCTTTCAAGCCATTGTAATGTCTTTCATGCAAGAGACCATCGAAAAGTAGTAATGTGTTGCAAGGGGCATTCATTAGCTCTTCCTTTAAAAGTATTGCGTTTAATTTTAGAAATGAAGTTAATTTTAATTTGATAATTAGAGGGAGGGATGATAATCGCAGATTCAGGCACGGTGAGCGTAAGGTGCATATATTGCACCGCCGTCTGCGGATATTAATTGAGCCTCTCCTTGGCTTGTCTGCGTGCATCCTCCTCTCTATCAGCACGAGCTCTCTCTGCTGTTGCAGTTGCCCTTTCATTGGCAATGTTGGCATGTTGTCCTCAATCTCCTTCCTCAATCTCTCAATGAGTTGAGCCTGTGTGTCGCTCTCCGCCATGATTCGGATTGCTCTATTTTGAAGGTGGAGGAAACATACGGGCTCGTCTAGACTTTCCAAGAGAGGTTCGCGATCAGAGCGTCGCATAAACCTATAAAATCAGCACTAGAAAAGAACGTGAGTAAAAGCTTAGAGCACGAATGATTGCCTCCTCGACAACCGCGCCAAAATTTTTTTGGATGGAAACTAGTCGAATAAAAATAAATATGAATTAAACCAACTCCCTGTCCAAGCAAATAAAATTACAAGAATCCCTTCCGATGTAGTAGTAGGGTATTCAAGATCGAATCCATGAGGAGGTATGTCAGCGGTTCCTAAGCTCGCAATCACGTTCAAATTCGACTCCAGAAGATCACTCGATATCGAGTAGATCAGTCGATATCGACTACAATTCTAGTCAATTTCCTGCAAATTCTTGTAAAGAAAGACAAACACAGTCGACTTCGAGTAGGGCACTCGATATCGGGTCAGCCACTCGATATCGACCACAGAAGTCGATTTCGAGTCCTCAATAGAAACTATAAAACGTAATCTTTTATGTCGGAAAAGCATCCGAAGAAAATGAGGATGATGTAGGAAAGATGAACAGAATAAAAACACTAATTTTATAAACTCAATAAACTAAAAACCACCAAGATTGGGGATCTCATGCCACAACGATAACCATATAAGCCTATGCCAAATTCATGAAAGTTTATGCCTTTTTGTCAAATTACTTTCGTTACTAACAATTAGGTAATTTAGAGGCTCTCGGATAAACCCTAAGTGTTACTATCCAATTTCATAATTAATCCAAATTCACAATAAGATGGCTTTCGCTTCAATAATGCAAACAAGGATCGCCTACTACTTTCGTAGAAGAATCATGCATATAGGATAGAAGACGGAATGGCATAAAAATCATACCTTTGCTGCATAAACTTACATGGCTATCGTGGGGCTCACCCTGACCCTAGAAGTAAGGGAACTACTTGCGCTTCATAGCCATAGACATCATCATCATTGTTGGAAAAGAAACTTGAATTGAAATTGTCGAAAGATTACAATCGAACAATGCAAAAACCGCTCTCGCTTCTCTCTTCTGCACTCGGCCTTCTCTCACTCTACTGAATTATAAGTGTTTTCTCTATTGCTTGAATGATAAAAAACTTAGCCCTAATGGCTCTAATTATAGATTTCAAAACATCGCTGAAGGTTCGATAATGTAAAACAAAGTAATATAGAAATACTCTAGAAGGGGGGGTTGAATAGAGTATGCCGGTTTTTCGCAGATTCTCAATACTTTTGAAGCTCGTGCAAAATCCTTTGCGATTAGACTTAGTCTTTTCTCTAAAAACCTGAATCACATAGTTAAGCAGTCGAACCAAGTGCGGAAATAAGGTAAAGCAATAAGTAAAGGACTCGATGAGTTATTTACGAGGTTCGGCACGAACTTGGCCTACGTCCCTGCCTAGGGTTCTTCCACAACCCTAGGATTCAACCGACTTTTATTGATTCACAAGACTTAGGATCCTAGTAGCTCCCCAAGAAGCCTCTCTCCTATACAATTGCAATCTAGTCAACTCACGTTCCCTTGGAGTCCTAGACCAATCTAGAAGAGCCCCACCTCTCTATGCTATCTAGTACAATCCTCTTACACTTAGTGAATCAATCGCCTAGTGTCTACTTCCTGAGTTACAAACTCTTGAGTATAACACTCTCTCGAAATATATCCTATAAGCTCACAGTGTAACTCTCAAATGCTTTGAAATGAAATTACAGACTCTTAACGACTAGCAGAGAGCACACGAAGAAGACAGATCTCGCTTGAAGGCTTGAGTGTATAAAAACTTGTGTTCAACAAGTGTGTATCTGTCTTCTTCTTCCTTTTCTTTTTATTGAAACAAATCAGCGCCTAAGGATCTTCACCAACGGCTAGAGAGGATCATGGCTTGAGCTGGATCTTCTATCTTTGGAAACTTTCGGAGGCCATGATCTTCCGATTTGAATCTTCTCAATTTACAACATAAGGAAGGAAATAATATTCGAAAATACTTCCTGAAAGGTTAGTGTATATATAATAATATAATGGAAGCATATAATAACATAAAATAATATTCGAACATAATATCATATAGAACAGGTTTTGTGTTTCATCAATACTGTTAAAGCTTCAAGACCTTTGACACAAACAGACTGTCAAAACCTTTGAAACTTATTCCGATTTTCATCAAGGGAGTGGATTTATCAATCTCCCCCTTGATGAAAGACAAAACCTGTGCATCCCTGCAACTTAGTCAAGCATATATAATATAAGTAAAATCGGACTAAGTACCTGCACGGGTTAGACAAATGTTGGATCAAAATTTTAAAGCAAGTAGACCATCCAACTGAAAATGAAACCAGGGTCTTCCAAGACCTTTAAATCGCAACAGTTTTAAAAAGTCTAACACCACCACAGATCATCTCCCCCTTTTTGTCTTTCAACAAAGGGAGGAGGTAAAACAGTCACCAAAAGTTTTGAAACAGTTTCCAAAAACCAGCAATGTTTCAGATTTGGGGTTAGGGTAGGGTAGGATTGGGTTAAGCTTCATCGTTCGGAGCATCATCAGTAAGCCGCGACCACAGACCTTGCAACAGCTTGGTTACCCCGCTAATCTCCGTCATAAACTCTTTGTGCAGCTCCTTGATATCCAGGCAAACTTCCTCCAAGCCCAACTCCAGGTTGTCCATGCGTTCATCAATGGCTGAGGCAGTGGGAAGAGCTTTTGAAGGAGAGGCAAGACTCCAAGTTCCTTGGGGGGACCGAGTGATGCCAATCTTTTCAATGCTCTTGGAGTCGAACTTACCCATATGACGCTGCTGTTCTTCGTTTTTAAAATCGATTCCAGAAGCTTCGAAGATTTGGGTCAAAAGGGTAGCGAAGGGGAGGGGAGTTCCTTTCCTGGCTTTTCTAGTGTGAGCCATGGATCCTAAAATGGTGTTGGCCAGATAAAGATCAAGGCCATTGAGGATTCGGTAAAGTAGGATCATGGCATTGTCAGTCAGGAGAGAGCCAGAGTTTAGACGGGGTAAGAGGCAACGCACAGTGATGTTAAATATGATCTTTGCCTCTAGGGTAAGGGATGAGTGGGTTAGCTGCTTTGAGGTGTTGGTAGATGCCTCGGGTAGAAGATATTTGGATCGGGCAAGGGTAATGCAGTCTTCTTTAGAGGGGTTTTCTTGAGAGGGTGGACAAGGGCTAGGAAGGCCAAGGAAATCAGCGAAGTCAAAGGAGCTGAAAGAGATTCTAACTCCCTTGACGACAGATTCCAAGAACCAACCATCGTCAGTGTGTTTGGCTTTGAGATTTATATAGAACAGGCGGGTGAGTTGGGGATAATAGACGGTTTCAAGATTGAGAAGGGTCCAAGCTGGGGATTTTTTAACGATAGCAATGCATGGTAAGTTCAAAGCTTCAAAGAACGCAATATCTAAAAAATCAGAACAACAGATCCTACGAGTTCGAAACTCATCTACCCACTTACCAGCCATTTCAGCATTTTCAAACCATGAAGAGGGGAGGGATTGATTTACCTGAATGAGAGCGGGAGGATCAGCGTTCTTCCTTCTAGCCTGTGTTGGAGCAGACCTCTTGGCAGGCGCCTCAAGGCTTTTGAGGGTGCCCTTCCTGGTGCGCTTGGGAGGAGGAGGCTTGGTTGTAGAGGCTTTCCACTTCTTTGGAGACGGGGGAGGAGGAGGAGGAGAAGGAGAGGGAGCATGCTCGGGCTCCTCCTCCTCTTCTTCCTCTGACCCCGAGTCCTCAGCGTTGTCTCCATCGGTATCCTCCTCGTCCTCTCCGGATTCGTCTTGCTCCTCATCCTCTTCCTTAGGATCCTCTTCAGAAGGAACCTCCTTGAGAGCCTCCGCCTCAGCTTCCTTCCGGATTCTCTCAGCTTCCTCCTCGACCAACTTCCTTGCAAGCTCGACCTCCTCCTCGGCCTTTTTCTTCCTTAAAGCTTCTTCTTCGGCTTCCTTGCCTGCATCCTTTTCAAGAATAGCATCAAGATCCTCCTCTTCTTCTTCCTCATCCACCTCCTCAGCGATGACCTTCTTTTTCCCTTTCTGCTTCGCACTGAGAGGCTTCTTAGCAGAGCGTTTTTTAGAGTCCTTGGTTACTGTAGTCGTGCTCTCAGTGATGGTGCTCTGGACAAAAGCAGGGACGATGGCTTGAGGAGTGGGTTCAGGTGTAGGAGAAGTAGCAGTGTCCTGGCATCCCTTGGGGGTGGCAACATGTCTTTTGGGTGTGGAAGCTTTCTTTGATTTGGGAGCCATGGAGGTATTCGGCTAGGGTTTCAGGATAGTTTGAGAGATTGGAGAGGGAGAACTGGAAGAGTTTTGGGTGGTTATGAGGTTATGAAGTAATCGAGAGGGGTTTGGGTTTTAAATAGGAGAGATTAGAGTGATGGGACGGGGTTTAGGGTTCCAATGCAAGTAATGATAACATTGCCAATTTGAAAAATATTTCAATTCAAAATTCAAATATTTTCTCAACCGTTTTAGAATAGGAGGGAAATAACCGAAAATATTTTGTTCCAAAAATATCTCTACGGATAAAATATGTGACATAAATAAATTATTTTGAAATCCAATGAAAATAATACTTGATCAAATATCTAAAAAGATATTAACCAAATATATACGATCCGTTATCTGTTTTCTATCATTCAGTTCACAAACCTTGACATAAAACTCAAGGGTTTTGACACTAAGTAGAATTTATCTTTCGTAAAGGGAAAGCTCCCCCTACGAAAGTGCATCCTTGTTAAGCATCCCGATCTCTCGTCTAATGAAGGTGAACCTGTCCTCTGCCAAAGGCTTAGTAAAAATTTCAGCCCATTGATAATCAGTTGAAATAAAGGAAATGGACACATCACCTTTTTCGACGTGGTCTCTAATGAAATGATGCCTTACATCATTATGTTTGGTCCTTGAATGCTGAACAGGATTCTTTGTAATGGAGATGGAACTTGTATTGTCACACTTAATGGGAATGTCTTTGAGGTTGATCCCAAGATCTCGCATTTGTTGAGCTATCCAAAGGATTTGGGAGCAGCATGCTCCAGCTGCTATGTATTCGGCTTCTGCAGTGGATAGGGCAACTGAGTTTTGCTTCTTAGAATGCCAACTGATCAAAGATGCTCCTAAGAATTGGCAACATCCTGATGTGCTCTTCCTATCCACCTTATAGCCTGCAAAATCTGCATCAGAATACCCGATTAATGTGAAATCCTTTTGCTTTGGGTACCATAATCCAAGCTCCTTAGTGCCATTGAGATATCGAAAGATCCTCTTCACAGCCACGAGGTGAGATTCTTTAGGATCAACTTGAAACCTAGCACACATGCAAACACTAAACATGATGTCAGGTCTACTAGCTGTAAGATATAGTAAAGATCCAATCATTCCCCGATACTCCTTTTGATTGACACTCTTCCCAGTCTTGTCTTGATCTAGGGATAATGTTGAGCTCATGGGAGTCTTGGCTGCTTTGGATTGATCCATCTTGAACTTCTTCAAGAGATCCTTAGTGTACTTGCTTTGGTTGACAAAGATCCCTTTCTTGGATTGATGAACTTGTAATCCCAAAAAGAAATTGAGTTCACCCATCAAGCTCATCTTAAATTCACTGCACATGATGTCAGAAAATTCCTTGCACAAAGATGTGTTAGTAGCACCAAACAATATATCATCAACATAAATTTGAATAACCAAAATGTCCTTTCCTTTGGTCTTGATAAAAAGAGTCTTGTCGATCAACCCCCTTTTAAAATCATTTTCTAAAAGATATTTTGACAAGCGCTCATGCCAAGCTCTTGGGCCTTGTTTCAAACCATAAAGCGCTTTGTCAAGTTTATAAACGTGATTAGGAAATTCCAAACTTTCAAAACCTGGGGGTTGAGCCACATAAACTTCTTCTTCTAAGAAACCATTGAGAAAAGCACACTTGACATCCATTTGATATAGCTTTATGCCCATAAAAGATGCAAATGCTAATAATATGCGAATGGCTTCAAGCCTGGCTACGGGACCAAAGGTCTCCTCATAGTCAATACCTTCCTCTTGATTATAGCCTTGAGCAACAAGCCTTGCCTTGTTCCTCACGATCTTACCATTCTCATCTAGCTTGTTTCGAAATACCCATCGTGTGCCAATGACTGATTGATGCTTTGGCTTAGGCTTCAAGGTCCAGACTTTGTTCCTTTCAAATTTGTTAAGCTCACTTTGCATAGCAATGATCCAATCTGGCTCTTGAAGGGCCTCATCTACCTTCTTGGGTTCTATAAGAGAGACAAACGCGTGAAAAGCACAAAGATCTTTAAGTTTAGAACGAGTTTGAACACTAGAAGTAGGGTCAGAAATGATATCCTTTAATGAGTGTGATGAGGAGTATTTGAATTTTCTTTTGCTAGTCTCAGCTCCTTGATTCGTCACACCAGCAGGATTGATTTGTGGTACATCTGACTCCATAGTCCTGTTAGGTTCAGTTTCAGCAGTTTCTCACATTTCAACACTGTTAAATTGGACACCAAGGGCTTTGGACGAATCTTCAACACCTTGGGCCAATTCTTCAATGTTGAGAATCTGTTCCTGCATGTTCCTCTTCTCTGTGTTCTTGGTAGCAGCATCATCGCCTTCCTCGTTCTCCTCATGGATGTTAAGATCTATATCTGCAACACTTTCACTCAAAGAACCGTCATTGCATTCATCAAATATAACATGTATACTTTCTTCAACTAACTGGGTCCTTTTATTGAAGATTCTATAAGCTTTGCTACTTGTGGAGTAGCCAAGAAATATACCTTCATCACTACGCGCATCAAACTTCCCAAGGTTATCTTTTCCATTGTTATGAACAAAGCAAGTACATCCAAAGGGTTTGAAATAAGATATAAGAGGTTTGCGGCCTTTGAAAAGTTCATAAGGAGTTTTCTTTAAGATGGAACGAATAAGACAGCGATTCAAATTATAGTTAGTTGTGTTAACAGCTTCAGCCCAATAGGTTTTAGGTAATGCATTTTCTAAAAGCATAGTCCTGGCCATATCCTCTAGGGTGCGGTTCTTTCGTTCCACAACCCCATTTTGTTGAGGTGTCCTAGGAGCATAAAAGTTATGGGAGATGCCATATTTAGCACAAAACAAATCAAACTGAAGTTGATCAAACTCCGTACCATGATCACTTCGAATTGACACTATGGGCTTGTTTCTTAAAGTTTGCAACTCCTTACAAAGTTTTGAAAACTCAAATAAAGCCTCTGATTTTTCTTTTAAAAATGCAACCCAAGTATATCTAGAAAAATCATCAACAACAACAAGCATGTACTTTTTACCATTGGGAGATTTGACTCGCATAGGACCACATAAATCCATATGTAAAAGTTCAAGGGGTCTAGAACAACTTACAACCTTTTTGGGTTTGAAAGAGCTACGTGTTTGTTTACCTCGTGTGCATGCATTGCACATATCAATACCTTTGAAGTCCATCTCAGGTAGTCCTCTTACAAGCCCTTTGGACACAAGCTTCTGTAGTGTATGTGGACTCACATGACCGAGTCTCCTGTGCCAGAGCTTTGGATCGTCCGTCAAAGCTTTTAGACAGGTTAAGCTTCCTTGTGCCACTTGATCAGCATTCACAGCGTATATATTGTTGTAACGATATGCAGTTAGTATAACTTCACCTGTATCTTCTCTGCACACTAGACATCTTTTCTTGTTAAATCTGATATTATTACCACTATCACATAATTCAGAAACACTAAGCAAATTATACTTTAAACCATTCACAAGATAGACATTTTTAACACTATGGTTGGAATCACTCCCAACGCTACCAATACCAACGATGTCACACTTTCCTTTGTCACCAAGAGTGATTGTTCCTATGGATTGCTCCTTTAGATCATGAAAGAGAGACCTCTTCCCACTCATATGCCTTGAGCATCCACTATCAATAATCCATTTTTCCTCCTTCACCTTGGTGATCTCGTGCAAAACAAACATCAACATTTGTGGCAAGACCAATAAGCAAATTTGGATCCACTATTGGGATAAACCATATTTGGTAAAATAGTGCCTTTTGGGACCCAAACTTGTGTTATCCGTTCTTTTCTCAAATGAACAGGGAATGTATTGCGAATGATATATGGATCCTTTCTTCTATAGGGGCAGGTCTCTTTTACATGTCCCTTTCGAGCACAATGGATTGTAACCAATAGAGGTTCTACTTCATTTTGCCTTTACAAAGGTGGTAATGTGCTGCTTCTTTAAAAACCTTGGATTGTAACCAATACCACTTTTGTTTAGAGAACTTTGTTGCTCACCCAACATCCTATCAAGAGTGCCTTGAATCTTATTATTCAGGGACATCTTCTCGTTCTCTAAGTCATGATGTTCACTTCTCAGAGACGAGAGATCTTGCTTGAGTTCAGATTTCTCTGAGTAAAGAGTCTTGACTTTAATGTCAAGACCTGAATAAGAAGCTTCAAGACTTTTGACCCTCATAGACAGATCCTCAATAGTTTTTTCCTGGTCCACAGTTCTCTTAATAAGAGTGTTAGTTTGGGCAATAAGTTTCTCTTCATTGGCAATCATATTAGAAAGGAATTCCGATAATACCTCTTTTGGACTTGCCATAAGTTCTCTTACGGTTGCCTCAAGCTTCTCATTGTGAGATTCATCTCCTGATGCCATAAGACAGACACTGTCCTTCTCATCGTCGGAGTCGGAGTCAGAACCGCTCCAAGTTGCCACCATGGCTTTCTTTTTCCATCTATCACCCTTCTTGGACTGGCTCTTCGTCTTTTGAGGGCAGTCTTTCACAAGATGATCTGTTTCACCACATTCAAAACAAGACAACAGTTTAGTCTTCTTATCATTTTTGTTGTATTGAGACTTACCTCAGAATTTATAAGACTCTGATCCATCCTTGTTGTTGAATTGTTTCTTCATTTTGAGGATTCGAGCAAGGCCTCTTGTGATAAGAGCAAAAGGATCATCCTCATCGTCATCCTCATCTTCGGAATCAGATTCATCTTTGTTGTCATCCTTCTTAGATTTGAGCGCCAAATTCTTAGTGCTTGCTGGAAGTTCTCCATCGTCTTCATTAAGGATCATCTCATGCGTGATCAGTTTCCCAAGCAGGTCGTCAAGAGGCAGAGTAGTGAGGTCTTGGGCTTCTTCTATAGCTGTTACTTTAGGACCCTACTTTTCTTTTGGGAGACACCTCAATATCTTCCTTACTTTCTCAACGTTCGTAAAGCTCTTGCCAAGAGAGTCAAGGTTGTTCGTGATTTCTGTGAATCGTGTGAACATGACCTTGATAGACTCATCAGGCTTCATCTTGAAAAGTTCATTCTTTCGAAGGAAGATGCTGATCTTGGTGTCCTTTACTTGGCTGGTTCCCTCATAGGTGATGACCAGCTTATCCCAAATCTGTTTAGCTGACCTACAAGATGAAATACGGTTAAACTCATCAGTGCTAAGACCACAATAAAGTAAGTTAATAGCCCTGTAGTTTTTGGAGACGAGTTCAAGATCCGCTTGGATGTATTCAGACTCCTTCTTTGCGACTTTGGTTCCATTTGGTTCGTCTTTCTCTGGAATCTTTGGCCCATTCTCTATAATGTTCCAAAGTTCCAGATCTTGGTCTATGATGAACATCTTCATCAATGATCTCCAGTGGACAAAGTTGTTTCCTACAAAGAGTGGTGGTCTGCTGGTAGACCTTCCCTGTGCAAATCCTCCGCTTGCTTCACCAGACATGATCGAAAACTCACAAGATTGTTAGATCAAAAGCAGTCAATAAAGCTCTGATACCAATTGAAGGTTCGATAATGTGAAACAAAGTAATATAGAAATACTCTAGAAGGGGGGGTTGAATAGAGTATGCCAGTTTTTCGCAGAATCTCAAGACTTTTGAAGCTCGTGCAAAATCCTTTGCGATTAGACTTAGTCTTTTCTCTGAAAACCTGAATCACAAATTTAAGTAGTCGAACCAAGTGCGGAAATAAGGTAAAGCAATAAGTAAAGGACTCAATGAGTTGTTTACGAGGTTCGACACGAACTTGGCCTACGTCCCCGCCTAGGGTTCTTCCACAACCCTAGGATTCAACCGGCTTTTATTGATTCACAAGACTTAGGATCCTAGTAGCTCCCCGAGAAGCCTCTCTCCTATACAATTGCAATCTAGTCAACTCACGTTCCCTTGGAGTCCTAGACCAATCTAGAAGAGCCCCACCTCTCTATGCTATCTAGTACAATCCTCTTACACTTAGTGAATCAATCGCCTAGTGTCTACTTCCTGAGTTACAAACTCTTGAGTATAACACTCTCTCGAAATATATCCTATAAGCTCACAGTGTAACTCTCAAATGATTTGAAATGAAATTACAGACTCTTAAGGACTAGCAGAGAGCACACGAAGAAGACAGATCTCACTTGAAGGCTTGAGTGTATGAAAACTTGTGTTCAACAGGTGTGTAGGTGTCTTCTTCTTCCTTTTCTTTTTATTGAAACAAATCGGCGCCGAAGGATCTTCACCAACGGCTAGAGAGGATCATGGCTTGAGCTGGATCTTCTATCTTTGGAAACTTTCGGAGGCCATGATCTTCCGATTTGAATCTTCTCAATTTACAACATAAGGAAGGAAATATAATAATATAATGGAAGCATATAATAACATAAAATAATATTCGAACATAATATCATATAGAACAGGTTTTGTGTTTCATCAATACTGTTAAAGCTTCAAGACCTTTGACACAAACAGACTATCAAAACCTTTTAAACTTATTCCGATTTTCATCAAGGGAGTGGAGTTATCAATCGCTATCCAAGGGAAGAAAATCTATCTTATTCCTAAGATTAACCTAACTAAAGTAAATAAATAAAATCACTTTAGGTAAATATGAATTCACCATAAAGGATATAAAGTCTGATAAAAGGTAAAAGATCTTCGACTTAATGTAGAAGTAAACCGTTTCGGATAAGATTTTATCAAAACCGTCAGATCTGTCTACAGCGTCACTCGATATAGACTAGCTTCAGACGATATAGACCACTTCTTTTCTATCTCAAGCCAACTCTACTCGACCTTGGATTTGCACTAGATCTCTATCACTTCACTCGATTTGGGGAACTCGATATCGATCGGCTTTAGTCGATATCGACTAGTTTGTATCGGGTATAATTGTTCTTCTTCCTGCTCTATTTCTGTTGTTAAATTGCACTCGACGTCGAGTCACTTGGTCGATTTCGACTCCTCAGTAGACTTCGAGTAATTTTTCAGCTTTCTCTTATCTTCTCCAAATCGCTCCAATTTTGCCTCGATTTCTGCAAAATAACATAAGAACTCGTGTACACCTCTATAATTGGCAAATAAACATAAACTATATAATGCCTATGCTTTCCCAACCAATATGCATGAAAATATAGACAGAAATCGAAGTAAAAGTAGATGAAAAACATGGTAATTTGAGCGCACATCAGATACTTGGAAGAAGACCATTAAGACCCAATTGGGTCAACTGGCGGCCCAAATACCAAAGCCACTCGGCAAGCTCCCTGGACAACAACAAGAAAATCCAACGGGGCAAGCCGGGCACATAGCCGCCATCAACCGAAGGAGTGGACGTCAATTGCACGAGCCACGAAACGAAGGAGAATTTGCTGAAGACGCAGTCGATGTTGACACCCCAGTCGATGTCGACGGCCCTGTCGACGTTGATCACCCGTTCGATGTCGAGCCCACTGCGAAGCACACCACGGAGCCAAAGAGGCACTCGATATCGAGTGCCCTAGTCGATATCGACCCTCTACTCGATGTCGACTCCTCTGCAACTCGTCCACAACTTCAGACTCCCCCGAGGTCGACCAACCTAGTCGATATCGACCACCCTGATGTCGATGTCAACCTGTCCAGAAAGCAGAAATCGACCACTTTGCCTCCAAAGCCATCTAGAGCACTTCTTTATCATTCCAAGGCGCTGCAAGATCCAGCAGACACCAAGTTCAGATGCTTCGTGAAGATCTTACAAGGTCTCAATATCACCATCCCACTCACGAGAGCGCTAAACGAGATGCCTGCCTACATAAGGTTCTTGAAGGACATCCTGTCCAAGAAGAGGTCTATATTAGTGATCGCCGGCGAATGCAATTCAATTGAGTTCCCTGAAAAGCGAGGCGATCTAGGCAAGTTTGATGTAACGGTTGGGGTAGGTAAATATCAATTCAAAGCCCTATGTGATCTTGGGGCTAGTGTTAGTTTGATGCCCCTATCAATATGGCAACAAGTGGGCGTTGGAGCACTGGAGCCCATCGACATGAAGATCTACATGACAGACAACTCCTTCGTGAGACCAACAGGGGTTGTGGATGATGTCCCTGTCAAGGTGGGAAAATTCTTAATACACACGGACTTCATCGTGTTGGACATGCCAGAAGATCCTATTGTGCCTATCATCCTTGGTAGGCCATTCTTAGCAACAGCAGATGCCAACATCAATGTGAGGAACGGCACCCTTATATTCACAATCGACAACGAGGTCATGGCGTTTCGCTTCAACCCTACAATGAGCAAAACAAAGCAGCTAGAACAAGTTGTCCTCTCACCTGCAAAGGAGACGCTTCACAAATTTTTGTTGGCGAGGACGGAAACTACAAAGAGAGTCGAGATCGACTAGAGCCAGTCGAAATCGACCAATCAAATCGATATCGACCCAAGTGACTCGATGTCGAGTGACCCAGATGATGCACCGAGTTTCCAAGAGCTTAAGTATGGGGTCCTTGACGTCAAAATCGACCACCCTCTGTCGACTTCGACTTCTGCAATCGAAATCGACATACCTCTATCGAGATCGACTGACCCTTATCCCGAAGATCGCTGTTTCAGGCACGAAAAGATAAGCTCAGGTATGATCCCTAACCCTCCACTGTCCATTATTGATAATTCAACTAATGGGAGGGTCATGGCTCCGTGGTTTTCCCATATTTCGAAAGTTAGGTTAAGGAAGAGAAGGAAAGCATTCAACAAAGAGCCTAACGAAGAAGAAGCCTAGGTTGATGAACTTAGCTACTATCAAAAGGACTTAGATGATCTAGGAGAAGGAACAAGTTTAAAGGGTCCCCACCTTAAAGGTTCATGAAGCATTGAAGAAGAAGTCGGGCTAGCGACTCGAAAATCTAGAGCATGTACACAAAACATTAAATTTTCACATAGTTGGTTTCAAGGGTTTTAAAATTTTGGATTTGGGTTTTGAAACTTTGATATACCGTGGCTATTTCTTTATGATTTAACAAGAATTTCAGGTTACAAAGCAAAAGGAACGATGAAGAAGAAAAGAAGCTACAGCAGAGGCACTCAAAATTGACTAGGCCAGTCGAAATCGACTGCCTAGGGTCGAGCCACTTCTTGAGATCGAGATCGATCATTCAGGAGCACATCACTGCACTCGATATCGAGCAAGCTACTTGATATTGACCGGATCGAGGCGAACCTCGACTTCGACTTCTTCCTCGACATAGATAGATGCACTCGACATCGACCTACTTACTGGACATTGACTCCTTGCATCGAGTTAACCTGAAATCGACGTAAATCCATAGGTTACTTTGTGAGTTTCTTTTCAACCTTGTTTTTCTTTTAAATACAGTGAGGACACTGTATATTTTAAGTATGGGGTGGGGCTAAACATGTCTTATGGTCATAACTTGGCTTTCTTTTGTTTCTTGCATTGCATTCACGTTTATGTTTTTGCACTAGTTATTTACTTTTATTAAAAAAAATACAAATATAAAAAAAAATAGAAATTGTAAAAAATACAAAAAAAGTGCATATTTACTTTTCGAGTTTGTTTTTGAACAATACTTAGATGTCCTATGATGAGACTCAATAGCTGACTTGATCATGTAAATCCTATTGCATATTTGGATGGTTTAGCCTAAGTTCATAAAATTGTTTTTATGTAGATTGTGAACTTGTGATGAAACTGAGCACATATGATCCTAGACTAAAAAGCAAAATCCAACAAAATTGTCCCAGTGAGAATTTTGGCCTATAGGGAGAACATTAAAAATCCCTCTACTTTCTTAAGTGTATTTACTCTTCCTATGCATCTCTAAATGTTGTGATAGTTATTCAAAGCCAATGCATATATATGTTTATGTTTATGAGAATTAAATGATGGAGGCACCTTTTAAGCCATTTATATCCTCTCTTTACCTACCCTGCATTATCTCCGCTTGAAGCCAGAACATTAGCCTGAGCCTTATATTGCAAACTCCACAAAATTATCCCTAGCTGAATTGAGTCTGACCTCTATTTGGGAATTGAGACATAGATTGGTTGGAATAATGCATTGTGTAAAGAAAGTGCATATGTTCATATTTGAGCAAAGAGAATTATGGGATGGTACATATTTGCATCTTGGCATACATATTGTAAAAGGAGTTTTGGCTCACCATATAAATGCACATTTTTTACATATTATTTAGTAATTTTCGTGCAAAAAAATACGAAAAAAGAAATTTTTTTTGTTATATTAGTGCACGAGCCAATGATTCCTTAGTTCTTTTGTTTTATACAAGATTTATATTTTTGAGAGGCATATTAGGGTTTCATAGAAGGTTGATGAGCATTATGGAAAGCAAGTTGGGAAAGTGCATCATTGTAGAGATATGGTTTGGATAAGTTGTGTTAAAGTTTAGGAGTCTTGATTCCCAAATTTTATTAGCACCACATAGCCAAATAATTCCATACGCTTTATTTTATATCAATCCACATTAGAACCCCACCGAATGGAGTCTTCTTTAAAGTCTTCCATCGAGCAAAAGTCCTCCTGATGGTTCTTATTGCATTTACATAATTGGTTGTGAAATGGATTATTATAAATTGCAATGTTTATGAGATTGTATATGGAATCGAGTCGATAGTTGATCTTCATAGCCTAAACAGATAAGAGTTGAGTGCAAACACATTATTCCTGTGAGGTTGGATCAAAATTGCATATTCCTATGGATCGCTCATATATGTGCTATGACGTTAAATTCAGTTGCTTCGCTTTGCTACCCTTTTATGATGTTGCTTTTGACAAGGGCGAAGACTTAAAGGGTGTGTTGTAGGTATTGGTTATTGCTTGAGGAAAAGCAAGTCTAAGTATGGGGTATTTTGATGTACATATTTGTAGCCTTTTTATTTATATGTTTTGACTTCATATTCCATTCGATTCCTAAAGTAAAGGTTAAAAATAATGTAAATTTGTGTAGAATGAGCTAATGTTCAAGAAATAGTCTACACAAGTTTTGGTCTAAATATGTAGGAATTGGAGCGGAATCGGAGTGAAAACGAAGAAGCCAAGTAAAGCTGAAGAGAGGTCGAAATCAACATGACTGGTCGATATCGACTGAAGACCTCGACGTGGACTCTGAGCGTTGAGACATACCACAAAAGCCAACATAGGAGACCACTCGATATCGAGTGATTGGGTCGACAACGAGTGGAGTCATCGAGATCGGCTTTGATCGAGAGATCGAGTGAAGTAAAGATTTGTCCAGCCAAAACGAAGACCTCGATATCGACTGGAAATTGACGCGGGTTGGACGCACTTTTCGAGATGCGGACTGCAAGTTCTATCAATTAAGCCACGATTTATCTTCTTAATTAGATAGAATATGTCTTAGGGTTATTTCTTTTTTACCCTAAGATGTTTATTTGTTATTTTAGATATTTACCATAATAATGTTTCATCCTATCTATGATGGGATAGAATTTTAGATAGAAGATTTAGTAGAATTAGGACTACTTTCTTTGGCTAGCAATGATTAGTAGGCTATAAATAAAGCCCTAGGGGGCTGGTGTTTATTCAATTCCACAACACAAGATACAATATACAATAGAGTTAGAATAGAGAGAAGCTTTAGGGTTTGGCAATTGTGAAAGCCGGTGTTGAGTTGTAAATCTTTAAAATTTTAATGCAAGTTCTTTTCTTTCAATCAATGGTGATATTGCGATGAAGAACGAGTAGTTTCCCAAAGCTTCTAGGTTCGGGGTGAGCCCGACGTTAGCCATGTGTGCTTGAGGTAAGTACTTGATGTTGATATCGTTGTGTCTATATCATCTCCTACGATCGTTGTGTCTATATCATCTCCTACGTCTCTATGTTTAGTCCTTATCGCAAGAAAATGGATTCATGCTAACAACTTGAGTTATAAACATAAAATTAGTAGAGACAATTAGGTTTATTTGCAAGAGTATTCCTAATCGTTGGTGTACAGCGAAAGTTTGTCCCTCGGGTGAGATAGCGTAATTGTCCGTCTTATTTGCCTTATTGCATGCATTGGTTAACGTTGTGGTAACCCCTAGCCCTAGGAGTTTCCTTTTATATATTTTATACAACCATAAAAATCTGTCCTTTTTATATTCATACTTCTTCTCCACTCTATTTGTCTTCGTCCTTTATTTGCCAACGCTAACAACTCGTAAGAATCACTCGATTTCGACCAACTAGGTCGATATCGACCGCTTTGCCCTAGATCGACGGTTTTCTATGTCGACGCACCTTTGTTCCTGCATCTATCCAAGGTCGATTTCGAGTGCCATACTCGATATCGACCACCCTAGTCGATATCGACTGCCGTTTTTTCTCTCTGCAGGTTTTCTGTTGCAGTAGAAATCGACAGCACAGGTTGACGTCGAGTCCACTACTCAAGATCGAGGCTTCTAGTTGATAAAAACGTGAGCTTTTTGAGACTATCTAGGATCCTGCTGACACGCTTCCTCGTGGATCGATCCTGATTCCCTACTACTACAGCAGGGAGTCTTGAATTAATTTGAACAGGATAAGGGTTGCGTTGTTTATATTTTATATTATTATTCAATTCAATTCTCCCTACATCTCAATCGTTTCAAAATCCGCGTCAAACAATTAAGAATTCCGACCTTTGAAAATGCTCACAAAATTTCTTTTTCAATTTATTTATTAAATCACTTTCCAACCTGTAAATTATTTTCTAAATTTCTTTTTAAATTCTCAAGTCCAAATAATATATTTGAAATCCCAATAATATTATCTTATATTTTAAATACCATTTATTAAATACTTTCATAAAATAATTCCAAATCCTTTAAAAATCTTAACCATTTTTATTGAGTAAAACCAACCCTTTATAAAATCTTTAAAATAATATTTTATATTTTAAATCCTTAAATAATGATTTAAATACCATTAAATAATGAAATAAATAAACAGATAAATCCGAACTGAAAAAAACCCATTCAAATCCAACATAACCGAACCAAACCCGCCTAATTTTAAATCCCAACCCGTTTAATATCAAAACAATTATAATAAATTAATAAGGAGGCGGGGCCTACAAGCCATCCTCTTCCTCCCGATTTCAAAAATCTTGCCCGCCCCTTTTTACCCTGTTCGAGACCCCGAGTCCATCGGCGAGCTTGAGCTCCTCGTCTCTCCTCCATCATCTTTAGCCTCCCACGCCGGCGTCTCTCTGCGCCTAGCTCCGCCCTATCCTCTTGTTCACACTCCCACAACTCCCTCGCACTCACGACCTTCACGATCGACTTCACCGCCCTCGAGCTCGCCGGAGCTCTCGAGCTCACTATCAACCACTCTCCTCTACGGCTCTCTCTCATACAAATCCCAGAGACAAGACGATAATAAGACAACACGAAGGATCGAAAAACAATGGTCGGAAAGAGGGGTGGGTGCTCACTGACGTATTCGCAGGCGTCGAAGCTTTGATAAGAGGTTTGGGCATCGTCGGAGGCTCGCGATGGCTCGTTGAACCTACGTCTTACATGGATGAGCGTGATGGTGAAGCTTGAGGATGATTTCGATTGAAAATAGAGGAGAACAGCTTACCGAAGCGGAGATCATGCTCGAATGGAGGAGGTGGAGCTTTGGTGGTTCCTGGGCGGCATGGGCGCTCGTGGACGTCGAAAGGGGTGTGGGCTAGTGCTGTTGCTGCTGTCCTTCAAGAGATAAGGAGGGGCAAAGGTGTGGGAGCAATGGTTTGAGCTCAGAGAAAGAACAAAGGTGCGGTGGAGGTGTGCTAGTGACGGCGACGGGATGAGATGGTGAGGGTTGAGAGCTGTAGTGATGGTGGTGATGGTGTGAGATTGTGAAGGAGGGGATGGTGTGAAGATGGTTAAGGCACGAGGAGATGGTGGTGATGTGAAGGAGGAATGGGAGCGAGAATGGTGAGGGAGGGGTTGGTGAAAGTGATGGTGATGATGGTGATGTGAATGAAGAATGACGGGGAGAGGGAGGGTTAAATTTGAAGGGTAAGGTGAGTGATGGGAGTGGATGGGGATTGTTTATGGGATTGGTTAAAACGAATACCCGAAAATAAATCCCGAATACGCAAATTTCAAACCCGAAATTAGTTCCCGAATGTTAGTTTCCCTGAATCCCGCTTTCTCAATTGATTAAATTTTTAAAACCGAAAGGATATCGCCATCCGAAATTATTTTAAATTCTCATGATAAAGGGATGGAATCAGTCATCAAATTTTAAATTCTTATGGGAATCCGCTTTACGAGTTTTAAATCCGATTTAAATTCATTTTTAATTTCTTTTTCTGAAAATTTAGGATTCAAAAATCTGAGCCTTTACACATAACTAACCAATTCACACCGTTGTGGTCCCAGGATCATAACAAGTTTGGTATCAGAGCCTATTGAGTGGAGCACAGCAGCAACAATGGCAGATGGAACCAGGTCAAAGAAATCTGAGGCACAATTTCAAAGAATTCAGGGATGACACAAGGACTTTCATGGTGTCAACTCTGAAATTCATGGAGGATTCCCTGCGACGGCAGCTGGAGCACGATAAGCAGCTATTGGAATTCAAGAAAATGACCGAGAAAAGAATGGAACAGTTGACTAAGTATATTCAAAATCCTCCCCAGTGAGATCGAGTTGCAAAAGATCTTGATCAAGGAGATCGACAATCGGGACATACAAGTGCAATAATGAGTCAATAGTCCTTGATGGGATCAGGGCCTGCAGATCGAGAGATTTTGGGTGCAAGAAGATTCGCAGGAGCACAGGAAGGCTCGAGTAGCAATTCAGGGGGATGGTCGATGGATAAAAATAGAGGGACCAGGTTGCCAAAACATGATTTCCCATCTTTCGACGGCAATAAACCCAAGCATTGGATCATGAAGTGGGAAAAGAACTTCAACATCTTTGCGATTGCTGAGGAATAGAAGGTCAAAATGGAGTGAATTTTGTGATGATCTTTGTGTTCGATTCGAAGACAAACGCGAGTTAGAGATCGTCGTCGATTTCAATAAGCTGGAACAATTGGACGATCTTGAAGCCTACAATGAGGCCTTTGAGGAATTGCGAGCACACATGTTATCTTTCAACAATCATCTGTCCGAATCTTACTTCGTCTCTAGCTATGTCAGTGGTTTGAAGGAAGAAATCAGATCTTTAGTGTTGTTGGTAAGACCTGAGACTATGGAGGTGGTTTTGAAGCAAGCGAGACTTCATCACAGAGTTGTTCAGGCACTCATCTGTCCGGATCTTACTTCCTTGGAAGCGCACCTCATCACTAAGCTCCACCTACACGAACCGAAGTAATGGGTGGTCCAAAGAAGTAGGGGCTAGGAGCGAATCCTAGACTGTGGTAAGTGCTCGAAGGCCAATTGCCTCTTCCTCAGGATTAGAGGTGTCTACGGGTTGATCAAATGAGTCTGAAAAAGGGCTTTGTTATAAATGTGGGGACAAATATTTCTTCAGCCATAAATGCAAAGCCGAGTCTCTGTTTAGCTTAATTACACAAGAAGTGCGAGAACCGGTGGATGGTGAAGATCAAAAGAACGATGATTGAAGGGATGAAATTGAATAGGCAGAAACTGAGGTGTATGTTCATGCTTTAACTAGTGGAGACTCGGGTAATACCATTAGAGTAAAAGGGTCGATCAAAGGCAAAGAGATTATAATCTTGATCGATAGTGGGGCAACACATAGCTTCTTAGATACTAAATTGGTTGTGGATGCTGGGTTTTCTATTAGCAAAGCTGGATTGATGCATGTCAACACCATAAATGGCACTATGTTCAGTAATAAGGTGTGTGAGAATTTCATTTGGGAAATGCAAGGATCGAGCTACAAATACAACATCATATTATTGAAAATGGAAGAAAGTGATATGATTTTGGGGACCGATTGTTTAATGGGATTCAATCCAGTGCTGTTTGACTTCATGAAGGTTCAAATTTATTTCAAAAAAAATGGGAAAAAAGTGGTCCTGAAAGGAATGAAAGATGACAGGGAGCAAGGCATGGCTTTTGTGAAGATATTAATAGGCAAACAGATTCAAAAGGTATGTACAAGGCAAGAAAGGTAGATTTAGGTGCAAAAATTTGGCAAGTCTGTAGTCTTAGCTCTCCACCAGCTCGATACCCAACAACAGTGGAGTAAGTTTTGCAAGCTTTTGAGGATGTGTTCCAAGAATCCAAGGAGCTGCCACCGGTCAGAAGGCATAAACATGCCATTGTGCTGAAAGAAGGTGCTTAACCAGTGGCTACAAGGCCTTATAGGTATCCTTATTTTCAAAAATCACAGATTGAAAAGCAAGTTTCTAATATGCTTATGAATTGGATAATTCGGCCTAGCCATAGTCCTTTTGCTTCCCCAACATTACTAGTTAAGAAAAAGGATGGATCATGGAGATTTTGCATTGACTATAGGAGGCTAAATGATATCACTGTGAAAGACAAGTTTCCTATACCTCATATTGATGATTTGTTGGATGAGTTGAGAGGGGCATCTGTGTTTTCTAAGTTGGATTTAAGAGTTGGATATCACCAACTGAGAATGTTGGAGAGTGATGTGTCTAAAACTGTGATTAGAACACACCATGTGCATTATGAATTTAGAGTCATGCCATTTGGATTGACTAATGACCTAGCAACTTTCCAAGCTCTCATGATTGATTGGTAGGAGGGAAACCGGAGGATAAATAATATAGGATATAAACTCAACCAACTCTCTGTCCAAGCAAATAAATACAAGAATCCCTCCTGCTGTAGTGGTAGGGAATCAGGATCGATCCACGAGGAAGCGTGTCAGCGGGATCCTAGATAGTCCAAAAGTTCACGTCTACATCGACTAGAAGCCTCGATCTCGAGTAGGTTACTCGATTTCGACATTTGTTGTCGTTTTCTACTGCAACAGAAGACCTGCAGAGACAAAGACAAGCAGTCGATATCGACCTAGGGTGTCGATATCGATATGTCAGTAGCAACGTCCACCGACTTAGAAGACTTTTCGTCGACTCAGGGGCACTCGATGTTGAGATAGGTACTCGATATTAAGCTCAGATGCAGGAAGAACGGTGCCGATACAGAAGACCATCGACGTAGATCAAGTGTGTCGATATCGACCTACTATGTCGATATCGAGTGGTAACTGCAGTGTGTTAGGTTTTGTCGACAAAGATTGTCGAAGACAATAGGATGGTAATTGAAGGATTAACAGAAAGAACAGATTTTAGATGAGTGAAATATATAAAAAAAGGCAACTTCTAAAGCTAGGGTTTACCACAACGTTAACCAAAACATGCTTAAGGTAAATAAGACGGACAATTGCGTTATCTCACCCGAGGGACAAGCTTTCGCCGTACACCAACAATTAGGAATACTCTTGTAAATAAACCTAATTGTCTCTACCAATTTTATGTTTATAACCCAAGTTGTTAACATGAATCTCTTTTCTTGCGATAAGGACTAAACATAGAATCGTAGGAGATGATATAGACAAAACGATATCAACATCAAATACTTACCTCAGCCATTCATGGCTAATGTCGGGTTCACCCCGACCCTAGAAGCTTGGGGAACTACTCGCACTTCATTGCAACAAACTTCTTGATTGGAAAGGAAATAACTTGCATTAAAGGAAACCTTGAAACTTTACAACTCAACGTCGGCTTTCGCAAACGCCAAACCCTAAAGCTTCTCCTACTCTCTAACTCTATTATTGTTGTGTTGTTGAATTCGAATCCATAAAAGCCATCCCCCGAGGGCTTTATTTATAGCCTATTAATCCTTGCTAGCCAAGGAAAGTAGTTCTAATCCTACTAAAAATATTGTAGCTAAAATCTATCCATAACAAGAAGGATAAATCTTTATTATGGTAAATATAAAATATCCTAGGGTAAAAAGGAAACAACCCTAAGACATAATTTATCTAAAAAAATGTGATAAACCATGGCCAATTAGATAGATGTCCCAATCCGCGTCTTCAAACTACTTATAAACTGTGTCACCTTCTACTCGATATCGACCTGGTCACTCGATATCGAGTGCTTAATTTCGGCTCGATCTGTCTTGGTTCCACTCGATCTCTAGTGTCCAGTCTATGTCGATGTCTTCACTCGATATCAAGTCATGTCGAGTGCTCCAGTCGGTCTGTGTGGTCTTGTATCGACGCTCGGTGTCTACATCGAGTTGTCCAGTCGATCTCGAGTGATCTACTCGTTCTCGACCTCTTTTCTGCTTCACTTGGCTTCCTCGTTTTGACTCCGATTCCGCTCCATTTCCTATACATTTTTTACGAAAAATTGTGTAGACTCTTTTTCTTGCTCGTTAGCTCATTCTACACAAATTTGCATTATTCTTAACCTTTACTTTAGGAATCAAATGGAATATGAAGTCAAAATATGCAATAAAAAGGACTCTAAATATGTACATCAAAACACCCCATACTTGGACTTGCTTGTCCTCAAGCAATGCCCATTTAATAACCAACACCTACAACACATCCTTCAAGTCTTCGCCCTTGGCAAAAGCAACATCATGAGTGATAACAAAGTAAAGCAAGTGAATTTAACGTCATCACACATATATGAGCGATCCATAGGCATATGCAATTTTAAATCCAACCTCACAGGGATAATGTCTTTCTCTCAACTATGAATGTGTTTAGGCTTATGAAGATCAACTCTCAACTCGATTCCATATACAAACTCATAAACATTGCAATTTATAATAATCCACTTCGCAACCAATTATGTAAATGCAACAAGAACCATCAGGAGGACTTTCGCTCAATGGAAGACTTCAAAGAAGACTCCATTTGGCGGGGTTGTAATGGGACTTGGTAAGAAATAAAGGGCATGGAATTATTTGGCTATGTGGTGCTTTATAAAATTTGGGAATTAGGAATCCTAAATTTTACCACAACTTATCCAAACCATATCTCCTAAAATAATGCACTTTCGCAACTTACTTCTTCATGATGCTCTTCAACCTTCCTTTCAAACCTAATAAACCTCTCAAAAATATAAATCTTGCAAGAAAATAATAGAACTAAGGAATAATTGGCTCATTCACTATAATATAGATTTTTTTTCTTTTTTTTTTTGGATTTTTTTGGAACGAAAATACATAAATAAATAAATGTGTGCATTTATACAGTGAGCCAAAAATCCTTTTGCAATATGTTACAAGATGCAAATATATATACTAACCCATAATTCTCTTTACTTAAAACTAAACATATATGCTTTCTTTCCACAATGCATTATTCTAACCATTCTAAGTCTCAATTCCCTAATGGGGGAAGGCTCAATTTGGCTATGGATAGTTTTGTGGATTTTACAATATATAGGCTCAGGCTAATGTTCTGGCTTCAAGTAGAGATAATAGAGGGTAGGTAAAGAGAGGATAAAAATGGCTTAAAAGATGCCTCCATCATTTAATTCTTATAAACAAAACACATATATGCATTGGCTTTGAATAACTATCACAACATTTAAAGATGCACAGGAAGACTAAATACACTCAAGAAAGCAGAGGGATTTTTAATGTTCTCCCTATAGGCCAAAATTCTAGCTAGGATAATTTTGTTGGATTTTGCTTTTTCGCCTAGGATCATATGTGCTCAATTTCATCACAAGTTCACAATCTACATAAAAAACAATTTTAATGACTTAGGCTAAACCGTCCAAATATGCCATAGGATTTACATGATCAAGTCAACTATTGAGTTTTCATCATTGGACAACTAAGTAGGGTTTAAATCAAACTAAATAAGGTAAATATGCATTTTTTGTTTTTTTTTTTGACATTTTCTAATTTTTCTTTAGAGTTTTTTCATTTTTATGAAAGTAAGAACTAAGAACATAAACTTAAACATGAGACATGTTTCATCCCCACCCCATACAATGTCCTCACTGCATTAAAATAAAAACTAGGGTGAAGAGAGAAACTCACAGAGAGACCTATGGATTGAGGTCGATTTCAGGTTGTCGATGCCAGAAGTCGATGTCGATTGCATCTGTCTATATTGATGAAGAAGTCAAAGTCGAGCGTCGCCAGTGAGTGTCGATATCGAGGGGCCTGCTCGATATCGAGCGCAGTGTTGTGCTCTTGAGTGATCGATGTCTATCACAGGAGATGGCTCGACCCTAAGCAGTCGATGTCGACTGGCCTAGTCGATCTCGAGTCCCTCTACATGGGCTTCTTTTCTTCTTTTTCGTTCCTTTTGCTATGTTACTTGGAATTCTTGTTAGATAATAAAAGATAAATCCACGATTATCAAAGTTTCCAAAACCAAATCCAAAATGTAAAATCCTAAAAACCATCTAAGCAAAAAGTTTAAAGTTTTATGTACAAGCTCTGGATTTTTGAGTCGCTAGGCCGACTTCTTCGTCAATGCATCAAGACCCTTTAGGGTAGGGTCCCTTCAAGATTTTTTCTTCTCCTGGATTGTCTAGGTCCTTTTGATAATAGCTAAGCTAGACAACCAAGGCTTCTTCTTGATTAGGCTCTTTATTCGGATCTTTCCTTCTCTTCCTTGACCTTATCTTGCTAATATGAGCAAACCATGGGGCTTTGACCCTCCCATTAGTTGAATTCTCATTAATGGACAAAGGAGGATTAGGGATCATACCTGAGCTTTCCTTATCGGGCCCGAAACAGTGATCTTCGGGCTAAGGGTCAGTCGATCTCGATAGGGTGGTATCGATCTCGAGCTCCGTAATCGACATCGAGTGGGTGTGGTTGATGTCGGCAGTGGGGACCCCATACTTAGGCTCTTGGCAACTGGATCGGTTGATTATCAATGGCACTCGACATCGACTCGGGTGGGTCGACATCGAGTACCTTGGTCAATCTCGAATGGGGGCCATTGATCTCGATTCTCTTTGAAGCTTCTATCTTTGTGAACAAGAATTTGCGAAGCTTCTCCGTCCCAGGTGTGAGCCCAAATTCTTCTAGTCTTTTTGTTTCGCTCATCGTCGAGTTGATGCGAAATTCGACGACTTCGTTGTCGATTGTGAATGTGAGGGTGCCATTCCTCACATTGATGTTGACATCAGCAGTTGCTAAGAATGGTCTATCAAGGATGATAGGAACAATGGGGTCCTCCAGCATATCCAACATGATGAAGTCCGTGGGTATGAAGAACTTTCCCACCTTAAAAGGGACATCATCCACAACCCCTGTTGGTCTCAAGAAGGACTTGTCCGCCATGTATAGCTTCATGTCGACGGGCTCCAGTGCTCATACTCCTACTTTTTTCCATATCGATAGGGGCATCAAACTAACACTAGCCCAAGGTCATAAAGGGCTTTGAAGTGATGCTTACCTACCTATACCGTTACCGCAAACATGCCTAGATCGTCGCAGTTTTCAAGGAACTCTATGGAATTGCATTCGCTGGCGATCTCAATAATGGACCTTTTCTTAGATAAGATGTCCTTTAGGAACCTCATGTAGGCTGGCATCTCATTCAGGGCTATCGTGAGAGTAATGATGGCGTTTAGTCCTTATAGGATCTTCACGAAGCGCCTAAACTTGGTGTCCGCCAGGTCTTGCAACGCCTTAGACAGAGAAGGGAGTGTTTTGGTTGGTTTCGAAGCCAAAGTGGTCGACTTTTGCTTTCTGGACTGGTTGACATCGACATCAGGGGGGTCGATATCGATTAGATTGGTTGACCTCGGGAGAGTCTGAAGCTGTGGTCGAGATTTAGAGGTGTCGACATTGACATGATGGTCGATATCGAGTTGGTCACTCGAGATCGATTGGTCCTCTGGCTCCTTGGGTACTGCAGTGGTGGGCACAACATTGAGTTCATGTTCGACGTCGACAGGGCCCTCGACATCGACTGGGGTGTCGACATCGACTGTGTCTTTAGTGACTCCTCCTTTGCTCCGTGGCTCGTGCAATTGACGTCCAATCCTTAGATTGACAGTGTCAATGTGCCCGGCTTGCCCATTTGGATTTTCTTGTGGTTGTCCTGGGAGCTTGCCGGGTGGCTTTGGAATTTGAGCCGCTAATTGACTCAGTGGGGTCTCCATGTTCTTCCTCCAGGTATCCATTTCCCTCATGCGGGCATTAAGCCCTTGAAGTTGGTTCTAGATGGCGTTGCTTGATTGTTGACTCGTCGCTTGGTTTCTCCTAAACTAATCAAGGATGACTAGGACATCATCTCTTCTTGGCTCTCTTTCTGGGTGGCCTGGAGCTAGGTAAGGCGGAGGATCTCTAGGGATGTATTGGGGTGGTTGATTTCCCCAATATTGGTATCCCTAACGATTGGGATTCCTCATGTACCTCACCTCCTAATGAGTCTCCGCTAGATCTACTTGCTCCGTGTGGGGGCAAGCGGTGGTGATGTGCCTTTTGGAGCCGCATTCGGTGCAGGGTTGGTTGGTAGAGAGAAATTTGACTTGTTTTTGGAGCCTCCTAAGTTGATCTTTCATGAATTTCTCTTTGACGTCGGGATCAACCTCCTTTGAGGGCTCATAGAGTGGCATTGATGGGGCAGGCCTTTAGTTGGAGGCCGCAGAAGTCCCATGTGTGTTTTCAAATTCCACCAACCTCTCTATGGTATCCCATGCTTATTGCGGTAAGAGTTCTATATACCCATAGGAGGTGCAGGTGTTGATTATCTCCTTTGTAGCTACGTCCAGGGCATTATAGATGATATCCTGGATGACGTAGGGTGGTTGCCTGTGCATAGGACAGGACCTCAAAATCTCCTTGAATCGCTCCCACACTTGCACTAGGGTTTCATGAGGCTTTTGTTTGAAAGCCATAATCTTTTGACATATCACCTCAGTCTTGGATGGTGGAAATAATTTTTTTTAGAAAGGAATCCTTGACTTCATCCCACGTGTGGAGCGATCTCGGGGCTAGGCTCTCCAACCATGCTAATGCTATCCCTGAAGAAGACCAATGAAAAGCCTTTAGTTTTACATACTCAAGGCTTTGTCCATCAGTAATAGAATCACACAAATCAAGGAAATTCATTTTGTGCTCTAGAGGGCCATCATTAGGTGTTCCCTCAAATTGATGTCGCCTAATTTCAGTCAAGAAGCTAGGTTTAATTTCAAAATTAGAGTAAGGGATAAGAATGGTCGATTCGGGCACTGAGAGCACTGGGTGCATATATTGCTTGGCGTTCTGAGGGAGGGCATTGATTTGGGCTTCATATCGCCTCCTTGCCTCCTCCTCCCTGTCACCACGCTCTCTTTGTGCCACCTCTCTAGCGGTGAAGTCCTAGACTTGCTTCCCTAAACGCTCAATCTGCTGAGCCTAGGTCTCTTGGTCTACCATGATTCTTTGTACTCTAGACCTTATATGGAAATAACGTTCAGGGTCTTCTACTCCTTCGAATTCAGGCGTGCGATCAGCGCGTCGCATACATCTGTAAAGCAACACTAGGAAAAGACGTGAGATAGACTACTAGGGCGCGATTGATCGCTTCCCCGGAAACAGTGCCAAAATTTGTTATGAGGGAAACCGGAGGATAAATAATATAGAATATAAACTCAACCAACTCCCTGTGCAAGCAAATAAATACAAGAATCCCTTCCGCTGTAGTGGTAGGGAATCAAGATCGATCCACGAGGAAGCGTGTCAATGGGATCCTAAATAGTCCAAAAGTTCACGTTTGTATCGACCAGAAGTCTCGATCTCGAGTAGGTTACTCGATGTCAACCTTGGCTGTCGATTTCTACTACAATAGAAGATCTGTAGAGACAAAAACAAGCAGTCGATATCGACCTAGAGTGTCGATATCGATATGTCAATAGTAACGTCGACCGACTCAGAAGACTGTCGGTCGACTGAAGGGCACTCGATATCAAGATAGGTACTCGATATCGAGCTCAGATGCAGGAAGAACGGCGTGGACACAGAAGACCGTCGACGTAGACCAAGTGCGTCGATATCGACCTACTGTGTCGATATCGAGTGGTTCCTGCAGTGTGTTAGGTTTTGTCGGCAAAGATGGTAGAAGACAACAGGATGGTAATCGAAGGATGAACAGAAAGAATAGATTTTAGTTGAGTAAAACATATAAAAAGGCAACTCCTAAGGCTAGGGTTTGCCACAACGTTAACCAAAGCATGCTTTTGGTAAATAAGACGGAAAATTGCGCTATCTCACCCGAGGGACAAGCTTTCTCCATACACCAATGATTAGGAATACTCTTGCAAATAAAACAAATTTTCTCTACCAATTTTATGTTTATAACCCAAGTTATTAACATGAATCCCTTTTCTTGCAATAAGGACTAAACAAAGAATAGTAAGAGATGATATAGACAAAACGATATCAACATCAAATACTTACCTCAGGCATGCATGGCTAATGTCGGGCTCAGCCCGACCCTAGAAGCTTGGGGAACTACTCGCACTTCATTGCAACAAACTTCTTGATTGGAAAGGAAATAACTTGCATTAAAGGAAACCTCGAAACTTAAAACTCAATGCCGGCTTTCGCAAACGTCAAACCCTAAAGCTTCACCTACTCTCTAACTCTATTATTGTTGTGTTGTTGAATTTGAATCTATACAATTCAGCCCCCTAGGGCTTTATTTATAGCCTTCTAATCCTTGCTAGCCAAGGAAAGTAGTTCTAATCCTACTAAAACTACTGTTGCTAAAATCGATCCATAAAAAGTAAGATAAATCTTTATTATGGTAAATATAAAATATCCTAGGGTAAAAAAGGAAACAACCCTAAGACATAATATCTAAAAAGATGTGATAATATGTGGCCAATTAGATAGATCTTCCAATCTGTGTCTTTAAACCGCGTACAAACTGTGTCACCTTCTACTCGATATCGACCTGGTCACTCGATATCGAGTGCTTCATTTCGGCTCGATATGTCTTGGTTCCACCCGATCTCTGGTGTCCAGTCGATGTCTTCACTTGATCTTAAGTCATATCGAGTGCTCCAGTAGGTCTGTGTTGTCTTGTATCGATGCTCAGTGTCTACATCGAGTTATCCAATCTATCTCGAGTGATCTACTCGATCTTGACCTCTTTTCTGCTTCACTTGGCTTCCTCATTTTTACTCCGATTCCACTTCATTTCCTATACATTTTAGACCAAAACTTGTGCAGACTCTATTTTTTACACGTTAGCTCATTCTACACAAATTTGCATTATTCTTAACCTTGACTTTAGGAATCAAATGGAATATAAAGTCAAAATATGCAATAAAAAGGACTCTAAATATGTACATCAATGACGTGTTCCAAAAGATGTTAAGAAAGTTTGTCTTGGTATTCTTTGATGACATCTTAGTTGATAGTACTGATCTACATCAACATTTAGTTCATTTGGAAAGTGTGTTATCAACTCTCAAACACCACACACTTTTTGCGAAGAAGTCAAAATGTGAGTTTGCATAATCACATGTGGAGTATTTGGGACATATCATCTCGAAATCAAGAGTAGCAACAAATCCAATGAAGATTGAGGTTATGACAGGGTACTACAGAAGATTCATTAAGAACTATGGAGTGATTGCAAAGCCATTACCGGATTATTTTAAGAAAAATAGTTTTCAAAGGTCAAGCATTGCTCAAGAGGCTTTCATTAAACCCAAAGAAGTCATGACTTCTCCTTCTGTTCTAGCTATGCCTGATTTTGAGGCTCCTTTTATGGTTGAGACTGATGCCTGTGATTCGGGGGTAGGTTCTCTCTTGATGTAGTTTGGTAAACCAATTGCATTCATCAGTCAGGCTTTGTAGGGGGCACAATTGCTACAGGTAGTTTATGAAAAAGAGCTACCGACCCTATTGCTAGCGGTGGAAAAATGGAGGTATTATTTGGAGGGGCGCAGGTTCATTATCAAAACTAATCGTCAGCCTATACAACCCTTACTAGATCAAAAACTATCCACTCAGTTACAAAAAAAGCTATAAAGAAGCTTTTGGGGCTCAACTATGAGATTGCTAATAAAAAGGGAGTGAAAAATCGAGCAGTTGATGCCTTTTCCAGAGTTTATGAGCATGATCAAGGCAATTGTGCAACTTTAACGTACCAGTGTACAACCTGTATGGATCAAGGAGATAGTTGACAGTTATGTAGGTGATTAATCCGTTCAGGATTTGGTCACGAAAGCCTTATTAGCTGATTCAGGCCATTTGTCATTTGATGGGGGCTTGCTCAGTTACAAAGGAAGGTTGTTTATTGGCAACAAGGGTACACTACAAGAGAAGTTATTGATGAACACATTTGCACCTTCTTTTATTGCATCTTTTGACTTCATATTTCATTCGATTTCCAAAGAAAAAGGTTCAAAAGATTATAAGCTTGTGTAAGAATGGGCTAAAATGCAAGAAATAGGGTATGCACAAGTTTTGAGCTAACCATGCAAGAATTCGAGCGAAATCGGAGTCAAAATGG
Source organism: Persicaria maculosa (assembly GCA_963922045.1). Taxonomy (NCBI): domain Eukaryota; kingdom Viridiplantae; phylum Streptophyta; class Magnoliopsida; order Caryophyllales; family Polygonaceae; genus Persicaria; species Persicaria maculosa. The sequence continues at coordinate 61,041,939 of OY998267.1, forward strand.
AGAAGTCAAGTGAAGCTGAGCAGAGGTAGATATCGACCTTAGACCCAGATATCGACCTCTGGTGTCGATATCGACCCCCATATCGACCTCAACATACACATCGACCAGAGCTGAACAAGTCGAGCAGGAACAGAGACCTCGATATCGACCCCCTGGTGTCGATATCGACCCCTTATCTCGACAGAAGATAGACTCGATTTCGAATGCGGATTGGAACTATATCTTCAAGGAGGCACGGAATTATCTCATACTTTCAAGATAGATGGCAGCTGATGTTTTATTTATCTTTTACCTTTAAGTTATTTACGTTTATCAAAAATAAAAGACCTATCCTAATTGTTTGGATAAAGTTCATAGTTTAGATAGGAGTTACAATCCTCGGATAGCGAGGATTAGTAGCCTATAAATAAAGCCCTAGGGGTTGATTTCTTAGATCATCCAATTCAATTCACAAGCATGTAATACCATCAATAGAGTTAGAGTTAGAGAGAAGTTTTAGGGTTTGACTTTTGCGAAAGTTGACGTTGAGTTGTAAAGCTTCGGAGTTTATTTTAATGCAAATTTATTTCCTTCAATCAACAATGAATCCCATGATGAGAAGCGAGTAGTTCCCCAAAGCTCTTAGGGTCAGGGTGAGCCCGACGTTAGCCATGCGCGCTTGAGGTAAGTATTTGATGTCGATATCGTTGTGTCTATCTCTCCTCCTACGATTCTATGTTTAGTCCTAATCGAAAGAAAAGGGATTCATGCTAACAACTTGAGTTATAAACATAAAATTTGTAGAGACAATTAAGTTTATTTGCAAGAGTAATCCTAAAAGTTGGTGTACGGCGAAAGCTTGTCCCTCGGGAGAAATAACGCAACTGTCCGTCTTATTTATCTTATCGCATGCATTGGTTAACGTTGTGGTAAACCCTAATCCTAGGAGTTGCCATTTACATATTTTATACACCCAAAAACCTCTGTTTTATTTCTATTCATTTCTTCTCTCTCCATTCTTAAATCCTTCTGCCTTTCTTTGCCGACGAAGAACTAACTCACTGCAGGAAGACATCGATATCGACCCCAAATGTCGATATCGACCACTGAATTCGTCGACAGTTTTCTGAGTCGACGACGAACATCGCTACGGAGTTTCCTAACATCGATATCGACCCCTAGCATCGATATCGACCCCTCTGTATCGACTGGCAGACTTCTGAGCCAGTCGATTTCGTGGACTGACATCGATATCGACCCTTACCAGTCGATATCAACCACTTGTTTTTTTGTTTCTGCAGGTCTTCTGTTGCAGAGAACATCGACAGCCGAGGTCGACATCGAGGCCCAAGGTCGAAATCGAGGCTTCTGGTCGATGCAGACGTGAAATTTCCAACGCTAGTAGGATCCCGCTGACACACCTCCTCGTGGATCGATCCTGACTACCCTTCCACTACAACGGGAGGAAGTCTTGTAATTATTTGCTTAGGCTAGGAGTTGGTTTACGTTTATTACATCTTTATTATTTGTAATTACTCGACATATCATCCTCCTACAACAACAAATTGGCGCCGTTGCCGGGGAGGCAATCAATCGCGCCCTAGTAGTCTATCTCACGTCTCTACCTAGTTTGGTTTTGCAGGTGTATGCGACGCACTGATCGCCCACCTGAATTTGAAGGAGTAGACAACCCTGAGTGCTATTTCCATCTAAGGGCCCAAGCTCAAAGAATCATGGCAGACAACGCGAACCAGGCTGAACTAATTGAGCAACTAAGGAAGCAGGTTGAGGACTTAACGACTAGAGAGGCGGCACTTAAGGAGCGTGCGGATAGGGAGGAGGAAGGCCGGAGGCAAATAGAAGCCCAAATCAATGCCCTCCCTTGGAATGCCAAGCAATATATGCACCCTGCGCTCACAGTGCCTAAATTGGCAATTCTTATCCCTGCCTCTAATTTTTAAATAAAACCTAACTTCCTAACTGAGATTAGAAGGCACCAATATGAAGGAAAACCTAACGAATGCCCTATGGCACATATTTCTACCTTCATAGACCTTTGTGATACTATTGCTGATGGACAAAGTCTTGAGTATGTCCAACTAAAAGCCTTTCGCTGGTTTCTTACAGGAAAATCATTCCAGTGGTTGGAAAGCTTAGCCCCAAGATCGCTCCACACTTGGAATGAAGTCAAGGACGCGTTCCTCAACATGTTCTTTCCTCCTTCTAAGACGGCGTTGATCCGACAGAAAATCATGGCTTTCAAACAAAAGCCTGGTGAGGCTCTAGCGACAGTTTGGGAAAGGTTTAAGGACCTACTAAGATCATGCCCGATGCATGGCCAACCACAGTATGTAATTCAGGAGATCATTTACAATGCTCTTGATGCTGCAACCAAGGAGAGGATCAATACCTACACCTCCTATTACCTTGAACTCGCTCCACAAGACGCTTGGGAGACCATAGAGAGGTTGGTGGAGTTCGACAATACATATGGGACTCCTGAGGCTTCCGACACATCATCATCGTCGAGGCCTGCCCCATCTATGCCCTTATATGAACCCTCCAATGTAATCGATCCGGACGTGAAGGAGCAATTCCATAGAGATCAACTTCGAAAGCTCCAAAAGCAAGTAAGGTTCCTTTCAGCGAACCAAGATTGCATTGAATGCGGATCGCAGAGACACACCACCATCGAGTGCCCACACACCGAACAAGTACACCTAGCGGAGACTCACCAAGAGGCGCGCTACATGAGGGGCCCCAATCACCAATATTGGGTAGACCAAAGGTTCCATCAACCACAAAGGAACTAGGTTAACCCTAGGGACCCTCCGCCTTATAGAGCTCCTGGGCACCCGGAGAGAGACCAAAAGAAGGATGATCTTCAACTAGTACTGGATGAAATCAGGCAGAATCAGGCTAAGAAGTATCAATCCAACAATGCCATACATTCTCAACTCAATCACCTTACCACAAGGATTGGGGAGATTGACATATGGAAAAAGAACGTAGAGACCCAACTGGGTCAATTGGCGGCACAAATCCCTAGGCCATCAAGAACACTCCCTGGGAAACCCACTACAAATCCTAAGAGACAATCTGGGACGGGCCATGTCGCAGCCATGCAATTGAGGAGTGGCACCAAAGTACACAAGCCATGGACGGAAACGGAGGAGAAAACAGACCCAGTCGACATCGACAGACTATGTCGACCCACAGGTCGATATGAGGCCACTGTAGAGCCATCAGAGCCACAACAGAGGTCGAAATCGACCATTCCAGTCGATATCGACCAAAGCCCAGTCGACATCGATGTCCAACAGGCCCCTCCGACCACCGTTTTGGCCCCTCCACCAAAGAAGACGTTGCCATTCCCATCCAAGGCATTAGAGGATCCAACCAAATGTAAGTTTAGGCGCTTGATAAAGATTCTTCAAGGACTCAACATTACAAAAGCCCTAAGCGAGATGCCCGCCTATGTGCGATTCCTCAAAGACATCCTGAGCAAGAAGAGATCCATGGCAGAGATAGCAGAGGAGTGCTCAAAGATGGACTTCCTTGAGAAAAAGAGTGATCCAGGGAAGTTTGCAATCACCGTGGGACTTGGCCAACATCGCTATAAAGCCCTATGTGACCTAGGGGCAAGTGTAAGTCTCATGCCTCTTTCTATTTGGCAAAAGGTGAACATTGGCGCCCTTGAACCTGTGGACATGAAACTCTATATGGCTGACAACTCCTTCGTCAGGCCCACAGGTATAGTTGATGACGTTCCGGTAAAGGTAGGTAAGTTCTTTGTGCCTACTGATTTCATTGTATTGGAGATGCCTGAAGATCTTGTAGTGCCTATTATACTTGGTAGGCCTTTCTGAGCGACTGTTGATGCCAATATTAATGTACGTCGAGGATTACTAACCTTTACTATAGGGAACGAAGTGATAGAATTCTCTTTCAACCCAACCATGAGCGAAACAAAGCACCTGGAGCAAGTAGTCCTCTCGCCGGCTAAGGAGAAGCTTAGAAAATTTTTGTTGGCGAGGACGGAAACAGCAAGCAGGGTCGACATCGACTGGAACCAGTCGATATCGACTAAAAACATCGAAATCGACACCCCTTGGTCGAAATCGAGTATGTCAGATTGTTGCCAGGAGCTTAAGTATGGGGTCACAGAGGTCGATATCGACCCCCACATATCGATATCGACCACAGCACTCGAAATCGACCCTCCTTGGTCGAAATCGACCACCCCTCAGCCCGAAGATTTCTGTTTCGGGCCCAAACAAGTAAGCCCAGGTATGACTCCTAACCCTCCTCTGTCCCTTATTGATGAATCAATTAAGCCCATTATTGATAATTCTACTAAAGAGAGGGTCAAAGCTCCATGGTTCGCCTATATTGCTAAAGTTAGGTCAAGAAAGAGAAAGAAAGCGCCCAAAGAAGAATTTAACATCAAAGAAGCCTTGGTCGCCGAACTTAGCTACTACCAAAAGGACCTAGATGATCTAGAGAAGGCTCACGCTCGAAGGGTCCCTACATAAAAGGGTCGTGAAGAATTGACGGAGAAGTCGGCCTAGCGACTCAAAAATCTAGAGCGTGTACATAAAACCTTTAAATTTTTCATAGATGGTTTTTAGGATTTAATTTTTGGTTTGTCAAACTTTTAAAACTGAGATAATTCGTGCTTTATCTATATTTCTAACAAAAATTTCAGGTTATCAAGCAAAAGGAACGACGAAGAAGAAAAGAAGCTTCTGCAGAGGCAGTCGAAATCGACCAGGCCAGTCGAAATCGACCCCCCTAGGGTCAAGCCACCTCCTGGAGTCGACATCGAGGACTCAGGAGCAAAAAAGAGAGGTCGATATCGACCCTAATACTCGATATCGACCCCAACCTGGCAGCCCTTGTCTTCATCTTCTTCCTCGACTTCGACAGATGCAGTCGACATCGACCACTGACCTAGATATCGACTTCTGGCATTGACCCAACTTGAAATCGACCTGAATCCGCAGGTTGCGCGGTGAGTTTCTCTCTACCCTTGTTCTTCTTTTTAATACAGTGAGGACACTGTATATTTTAAGTATGGGGTGGGGGGAAAACATGTCTTATGGTCATAACTTGGTTTTCTTCTTCGCATTGCATTCATTTTTAAATTTTTGTTCTTAGTTTTACTTTTATAGAATCTAAAAAAAAATCTAAAAAAAAATAGAAAAATGTAAAAAAAAAAATGCATGTTTATTTTTAGTTTGTTTTTTTTACCCTACTTAGATGTCCTATGATGAAAACTCAATAGCTGACTTGATCATGTAAATCCTATGGCATATTTGGATGGTTTAGCATCAGTCCTTAAAATTTTTATGTAGATTGTGAACTTTTGATGAAATTGAGCACATATGATCCTAGGCTAAAAGGCAAATCCAACAAAAATTGTCCTTGTGAGAATTTCGGCCTATAGGGAGAACATCAAAAATCCCTCCGCTTTCTTGAGTGAATTTACTCTTCCTATGCATCTCTAAATGTTGTGATAGTTATTCAAAAACAATGCATATATATGTCTATCTTTACAAGAATTAAATGATGGAGGCATCTTTAAAGCCATTTTTATCCTCTCTTTACCTACCTTGCATTATCCTTGCTTGAAGCCAGAACATTAGCCTGAGCCTGAAAACACAAACTCCACAAAATTATCCCTATCCGAATTAAGCCTGACCCCATTTGGGAATTGAGACTTAGAATGGCTGGACTAATGCCTTGTGGAAAGAAAAGTGCATAATGTCCAGTTTTGAGCAAGAAAATTATGGGTTGGTGTATATTTTCATCTTGTCATATTTTGTAAAAGGATTTTTTGGCTCACCATATAAATGCACATAGCTTTAGTATTTATTTATTATTTCCGAAAAAAAAGAGATATATATATATAGTGCATGAGCCATAATCCTTAAGTCTTTTATTCATACAAGTGTTATATTCTTTGAGAGGTATATTTGAGCTTCAAAGAAGGGTTGATAGAATGGTTTGCATCTTTTAGTGCATCCCTAGAACATATTATATAAAGATAAGTTGGGAAAGAGCATTATAGAGATTGAGCTTACATTAAAGAGTTATGGTTTGGGTATGGCAAGTGTTGAGATTTAGGAGTCTTGATTCCCGAATTATAAAAGCACCACAAAGCCAAATAATTCCATGCCTTTTATTTTATACCAAGCCTCATTACAACCCCGCCGAATGGAGTCTTCTTTGAAGTCTTCCATTGAGCGAAAGTCCTCCTGATAGTTCTTATTGCATTTTCATAATTGGTTGCGAAGTGGATTTTCATAAATTGCAATGTTTATGAGATTGTATATGGAATTGAGTTGAGAGTTGATCTTCATAGCCTAAACACATGAGAGTTGAGAGCAAACACATTATCCCTGTGAGGTTGGATCAAAATTGGATATGCCTATGGATCGCCAAAATATGTGCTATGACGTTAAATTCACTTGCTTTGCTTTGCTACCTCTTATGATGTTGCTTTTGACAAGGGCGAAGACTTGAAAGGTGTGTTGTAGGTGTTGGTTATTCTTTGGTTATTGCTTGAGGACAAGCAAGTCTAAGTATGAGGTCTTTTGATATACACATTTGCACCTTCTTTTATTGCATCTTTTGACTTCATATTTCATTCGATTTCCAAAGAAAAAGGTTCAAAAGATTATAAGCTTGTGTAAGAATGGGCTAAAATGCAAGAAATAGGTTCTGCACAAGTTTTGAGCTAACCATGCAAGAATTCGAGCAAAATCGGAGTCAAAATGGAGAAGCCAAGTGAAGCTGAGCAGAGGTAGATATCGACCTTAGACCCAGATATCGACCTCTGGTGTCGATATCGACCCCCATATCGACCTCAACATAGACATCAACCAGAGCTGAACAAGTCGAGCAGGAACAGAGACCTTGATATCGACCCCCTGGTGTCGATATCGACCCCTTATCTCGATAGAAGATAGACTCGATTTCGAATGCGGATTGGAACTATATCTTCAAGGAGGCACGGAATTATCTCATACTACAAGATAGATGGCAGCTGATGTTTTATTTATCTTTTATCTTTTACCTTTAAGTTATTTAAGTTTATCAAAAATAAAAGACCTATCCTAATTGTTTGGATAGAGTTCATTGTTTAGATAGGAGTTACAATCCTCGGATAGCGAGGATTAGTAGCCTATAAATAAAGCCCTAGGGGCTGATTTGTTAGATCATCCAATTCAATTCACAAGCAAGTAATACCATAAATAGAGTTAGAGTTAGAGAGAAGTTTTAGGGTTTGACGTTTGCGAAAGTTGACGTGGAGTTGTAAAGCTTCGGTGTTTATTTTAATGCAAGTTTATTTCCTTCAATCAACAATGAATCCCATGATGAGAAGCGAGTAGTTCCCCAAAGCTCTTAGGGTCGGGGTGAGCCCGACGTTAGCCATGCGCGCTTGAGGTAAGTATTTGATGTCGATATCGTTGTGTCTATCTCTCCTCCTACGATTCTATGTTTAGTCCTAATCGAAAGAAAAGGGATTCATGCTAACAACTTGAGTTATAAACATAAAATTGGTAGAGACAATTAGGTTTATTTGCAACAGTAATCCTAAAAGTTAGTGTACGGCGAAAGCTTGTCCCTCGGGAGAAATAGCGCAATTGTCCGTCTTATTTATCTTATCGCATGCATTGGTTAATATTGTGGTAAACCCTAATCCTAGGAGTTGCTTTTTACGTATTTTATACACCCAAAAACCTCTGTTTTATTTCTGTTCATTGCTTCTCTCTCCATTCTTTAATCCTTCGGCCTTTCTTTGCCGACGAAGAACTAACTCACTGCAGGAAGACATCGATATCGACCCCAGACGTCGATATCGACCACTGAATTCGTCGACAGTTTTCTGAGTCGACAACGAACATCGCTGCGGAGTTTCCTGACATCGATATCGACCCCTCTGTATCGACTGGCAGACTTCTGAGCCAGTCGATTTCGTGGACTGACATCGATATCGACCCTTACCAGTCGATATCGACCACTTGTTTTTTTGTTTCTGCAGGTCTTCTGTTGCAGAGAACATCGACAGCCAAGGTTGACATCGAGGCCCAAGTTCGAAATCGAGGCTTCTGGTCGACGCAGACGTGAAATTTCCAACGCTACTAGGATCCCGCTGACACGCCTCCTCGTTGATCGATCCTGACTACCCTTCCACTACAACGGGACGAAGTCTTGTAATTATTTGCTTAGGCTAGGAGTTGGTTTACGTTTATTACATCTTTATTGTTTGTAATTACTCGACATATCATCCTCCTGCAACAACAGTTATTGAAGGCTTTTCATGAAGAGCTAATTGGTGGACATTTGGGAATTAATGGCACCTATCAAAGATTGAAGTTGTTATGTCATTAGCGTAGATTGAAAGGGGATATCACTACTCTTGTTAAGAATTATGATGTCTGTCATCGGAGCAAAGCTGAGAGCATCGCGAGCCCAGGCATGTTGCAACCCTTACCAATTCCATCTCATGTTTGGACTCATATTAGCATGAATTTTATTGATGGTTTACCCAAATCTGAGGTTAAGGACTCTATATTTATGGTGGTGGATAGATTGACAAAATATGCTCATTTCATTCCCCTCAGCCACCCCTTTACTGCTATACCTGTTGCTTTGTTGTTCATGGAAAATGTATTCAAATTACATGGGTTGCCCAGTAGCATTGTCTCAGACAGAGACAAAATCTTCTTAAGTCACTTCTAGCACCAGTTGTTCAAGGCATTGAACACCAGTCTAGACATGAGTAGTACCTACCACCCACAATTTAATGGCCAAAGAGAGTAAATAAGTGTCTTCAAACTTATATCAGGTGCATGACTGCAGACATTCTAAAGAGGTGGGCAAAATGGTTATTTTTGGCAAATTGGTTATGCAACACCAACTTTCAAACTACTTTGAAGATGTCACCCTTCAAGGCATTGTATGGCTCCACTCTTGGACACCTTGGAGTCCAAATTTGCCCAGCTAGCGCCACAGTTGTGGAAGATTGGCTGTTTGAAAGGCAGGGTCTATTGAAGCAATTGAAGCTGCATTTGCAACAGGCCCAGAATAGGATGAAAGCTTTTGAGGATCGTCATACATCCTATGTTACCCGGACACGACTGGGAGGTCTGTATTTTGTATCCGATACGGTTGGATACGCGGATACGGGCAAATACGGGTCGGATACGCGTATCACCGTATCGGATACGATCAACGTATCGTTGACCTGCTATGCGTGTTTTGGATACGGGTCAGGATACGGTATCGGATATGGATACGGGTTTTAATAATATTTTATTAATAAAAAAACCCCTAAATTATATCCTCTCAGCCTTCAACCCTACCTCTCTGCTCTCTCGATTTCTCTTTTTGTTCGCCCGCCCCAGCAGTCCAGCCTCCAAGTTCCAGCGCTCGCCCATTGCCCCGCCGATGAAGACCCTCACCGCCGGCGCCCACCTGAGCTAAGGTTGGTCAGTCCCTCTCCCTTTCTCCCTTCTAATCTACTGCTGTGCTGTCTGCTGCTGCTCAACCTCACTCTCAGATCTATTTGTAGATCTGCCCTTGTGGCGCGCCTGTGCTTGGCTCGGCTGTGCTCGGCTGCTCACCGGTCTCGGTCACGACTCAACACCAGTCCACCAGTCCACCACTGCACTCACGGCCACCGGTTCGATTTCTACCCTCTCGACTCCTAGTCCAAGTCATCACTCATTAGTTCATCATTGTTTGTTTTTAATTCTCAATTTCTCATTCTTAGGTTGTTAAATTTTCAATGTTATCAGATTATGTCCACTTCTAAATCTAATTCGTCCGTGAATCCCGAAAGTGCCGCTAGTGCTAGTGGTACACAAGGAGAATCCGGGTCTGACAGTGGTAGTAATGATGCTCCTCTTTGGAGATATGTTGAAATAATTGAAAGGGGAAAAGGAGGTGGTAATACTACTTGGAGGTGTAAGCTTTGTAATGATTTGAGGAAAGGTTCTTACACAAGGGTGAAGGCTCATTTGTTAAAAGTTGTTGGCATAGGAGTGAAATCATGTGAAAAGGTTACGGCTCAGCAGATTCGTGAAATGAGCAAATTAGAGAATGAGTATTTGGAAAAAATACAGACTAAAGTTCCAAAGAAAGTTTCTCTTCCTTCTGAAGGAAGATCTACACTTGTTATATCTCTTGGTGGTATTGGTGGTTCTAAATCTGCAAATGCAAGTGTTCATACATCATTGAAAAGAAGAAAGGTTGACAAGACTATTGCTGAAGCATTTGACATGAATGCTAGGGATCAACTGGATTGTGAGATTGCTAGAATGTTTTACACCGGTGGTTTGCCATTTAATCTTGCAAGGAATCCGTACTATTTGAGCTCGTATGCTTTAGCAGCTGATAGTAAGCTATCTGGGTATGTGCCTCCGGGGTTTAATCGATTAAGGACAACATTGTTAGAGGATGAGAAAAAACATGTTGAGAAGTTGTTAGAACCCATTAAAAGCCTTTGGCTAGAAAAGGGGGTTACTATTGTGTCTGATGGATGGAGTGATCCACAAAGGAGACCATTAATCAACTTTATGGTGGTCTCTGAAGGTGGTCCTATGTTTATTAAAGCGGTGAATTGTGTAGGGGATGTGAAAGATAAAGTGTTCATCTCCAAGTTGTTGATGGAGGTAATTGATGAAGTTGGTCATCAAAATGTGGTTCAAGTTTTGACGGACAATGCGAGTAATTGCAAAGCTGCTGGAGAAATCATAGAAGGCAAATATCCTCACATCTATTGGACTCCGTGTGTCGTTCACACCCTTAATCTAGCATTGAAGAATATTTGTGATCCAAAGCATGTGGAAAGTAATCATGAAACCTATGATGTGTGTCATTGGATCACCGTTGTTTGTAATGATGCAATGAAGATAAAGAACTTCATAATGAATCATGGAATGAGATTATCCATGTTCAACAAGTTTACACCGTTGAAGTTGCTTTCTATTGCCGATACACGCTTTGCTTCCGTGGTAGTTATGTTGAAGAGGTTCAAGCTCATTAGGCGTGCTTTGGAGTCCATGGTTATGGGTGATGAATGGTCTTTATACAAAGATGATGCACCTACTGCAAAATTTGTGAGGGACACTATTGTCAACGAAGATTGGTGGAAGAGTGTGAATTATATTGTTGAGTTCACGGCTCCTATCTATGAGATGATTAGGGTTTGTGACACTGATAAGCCTTGTCTTCATCTTGTTTATGAGATGTGGGATTCTATGATTGAGAAGGTGCGAAAGTTGATTCACAAACATGAAGGCAAGAGTGAGTCGGAGCCTTCTGAGTTTGCTGAAATCATACATAGCATTCTGATGAGTCGTTGGTCAAAAAGTCATAGACCTCTTCATTGCGTAGCTCACTCTTTGAATCCGGTTCTTTGCAATCCCCCCGGGGGAATGCAAAGAACCGGATTAACCCGCTAACTTGGCTAAAGGCTTTCTTGAATCTATGTTTTATTGATTTGGTTTTGACCCGGCCTTGCCGTGGCAAGTTGTACTTTAATCCCTGCTTTAAATACTGATTTTTAGAGGTTTGAAACCTCGACATGTATCTGAATTGCAACATTCGAACGAAGGTATCCAACCTTCAAAACGTATCTCGGATATTTATATCCGGGCCATTACAAAGTTGGTATCAGAGCTAGGTTGTGCAATTCGGGTACGCAAGGGTCGAGCGTATGTTTTGGAAAACCGCCTGTGAATTTCAAAGGATTTGAAAGTATTTTAAAGGGGCAAAATGAACTTAATATGACTAACTCCAAATGTGAACTCGGCCTACTAAATAAGAGGAATCAAACAATGGGGATCGAGTGGGTAGATAGGGCGCTAGACCATCCCTATTGGATGTAGATGGGAACGGGTAGGCGAAATATAGCTTATTCTTCACCGATGGGCCTTGAAGACTCCAAGGGATTGCACCGCGGTGGTTGGAGTGGCGAGTTAGGTAGAGATCGTGAGGTGTTTGCCCCTCCGGTCAGTCGCTTCTCGAAGAGCGGTAATAGATAGCTTGATTTGTTTATATCAATTGGGCCTGAGGGCGATCTCCCTCGAAGGAGATCATTATAATTGTCACCGGCTGATTCTGCGCTGAGTGCTATTATGCTAGAACTAGAAATCTATTGGTATATTTGAACTGAGTGTTGCATCTCTATGTGAGTGAGATAAGCGAGGGAGCCTTTTCTTTCGGTATAGTTGGAATTTCTATCTTATAGAGCAGTCTCCTCCCTGATTCAGTTGTTGGTATCTTTCCCTTCCGTTTTGTCTCTGGTTCGAAGAAGTTTGGTTAAAGGTTAGTGATGGTTAAGGGATGCCTATTCTGTTGATTCTGATTCCCTCCCATTCTATCTTCTTCCATATCTCAATTTGATGTCCTGATTGAGTCGTTCCTTATTGTATCGACGTCTTTCACGGGAAATGGAATTGGGAATCTAATCCTCATGTCTGGGAATTAGGTTCGGGAACGTTGACTACTTGAGCGTGTGATGAGTATGGTACTTGACACCATAGGTTATGCCACGAGATGGTCAGTGTGCTAGAGTATCAAACTTTGAATGATTCCGAGTCTATGTGATGGGTTGTTTGTGGAGTCATCCTCCTTGATTCTCCTAGTGGTCAACTGATGCCTCCTTGTCATGAACTTCTATACGAACTCTGCTATCTTCTATCGGGAGTAATTTGAGAACCCTTTTATGTTCTCGAAATGAGTCAAACACACATTCCACGGGAAATGAACTTTTGAGTCTGTGGGGACAAGTCGATATTGCCCTTGGAAATCTCTGTTTGGTTATAATGGTAGCCCTACCGGTGTTTACATGACTTGATACCTTACCGTGTTGCACGACTTGATGCATGACTATATGAATGACTTCATACACTATTGTGTTAAATATAGGCCCTGTACATATAACTATTTATTTATACCCATGTACATGTATCCCTTGTATCCATGTGGAGTCACACTATCCTAGGCTCGTATTGTTTCCCGCTATGTTCTTCCTTGTTCCATATGATTGTCTTGAACTCTCTCATATGCTGGTGCTAATTTGTTTAAGGTACATGTGTCATATGTTGCACATCTACGCTTTTCATCGAGACATTAGTATCTTGTAGGACCCATGACTTGTGGCTTGTGTAAATTTGTGGCCTACTTGCTTCATGATCTCATCCTACTTAAAATAGGTCCCCGATAGTGTTGACATCCGTCCCTTATGTCATTGAAATATGAGTGATGTTACAACTCGATGCTCATTATGCCTTATGTGATTCCGACTAGTATCATGCATATCTACTTGTCTCGTGATATTGTTCATTCGTGCCCCATGACATTCTTTTATGCTTTTAAGAATGAATCGTCTGACACCTTGCATGTGCACACACCACATTATATTTAGATTCCGTGTATACTATTAGTATCATATAGGACGTATGTCTCCAAAATGCAGCTTGTCATGAGAATATGTGCTCTAACTGTCTCGTTTTATGTAAGCAAATGTTGCATTAAAAATGTTATGTTGTTTCCATATATCTTAGTACCTAGTAACACCATAGATGATCATCTTGCCATCATTGATCTTATACTATATCGACTTCGATATGAGTAGGATATGTTACATCCCTTGTTACACACTTGCTTGAGAACAACACCTTTACAACCTTTGCATGAACACCCACACACCATGATGGTTGCTAGGCACTTGCATGATTACCCTTATATGTGTAAATGTGGCGTATTGATCTCTCAAAGCATGACACTCTAGGAGCATTATCCCGGTTTGTATTATGACATGTGCATGATTCACATATTACCCTTGCTTATGTTCTCCTTATATACATTGATGTTCTTTGCGATGGTAGACTTACTTGAGCTTCTACGACTCCCATGCTATTATGTGAAGTTATTAGATGCATCTTTTTCATATATCTATGACTTGTCATGCACTACTAGTATCATGTGAAATCTAAGCTCTTAGAAATATGACTTGCTTAATCCCACACTCAAATTGTACCCTCATTCAATTACTCTTGTCATAGGTTGTGATAGCCTTTGCTATGTCCCCTTATATGATCCTATGACTATCTAAGTATGGTAGATGTTGCAAATTTAGTTGCCATGATATGCTTCAACACCCTTGTGTCAAGCTTAATGTGATTAGTTGCATGCTTGTGTGTGTGTCTCATATAGATTGTTGTCGTACCATATGATGCTCTTGTGATGCTTATTGTGTTCTAGTAGCTTGTAACTCGTCCGACCATGTGCCCTCTATTATAATTAAAATCATGCCCAAGTACGCACATTATAATCTTGCTTAGGAAATAGTGTCAATCTATGCTTATCTTGTTGAGCTCATATAATTGCGAGTCTTATGTTAATTAATAATTGGATATCACCTCACATGTTATATAGTACGACGTGATGAAATGCACATATACATGAAGTATGATCGGATGTTGAACTTGTACCTCAGTAATAATCTTTAGGTATACTTATGCCACGTCCTGATCGGTTAGACTCGTGTAGGACATGCCTTCCGATTATAGCTCATCATATGATTACATGTCATACCTATTCTATCATGTGGACCTTGTTGTTCTATGATGTGATACTTATTATGCCCCCTTATGTGTTCCTCTTATAGTGCTATGACGTGTTTGAGCATCTTAGTATCGGACTCCATATTGTTATGACTTATCTATGTGTGTATCTGACATGGGTAATTAATTGTTATTTGAATATCCTATATTAAACCTTGAGGTATTTAAAAATGTGGTTTTAAAGGGTTATCAAATTGTTAGTTGTATTATTATTCGGGATTATTATTTAAATGTTGGTTGAGGTTAGGGAAGGATATTGGAAAGGATGAGAGTAGTGGGAAAGAAAGGATCGAGTTTAGATCAAAAGCGAGCTTACAGTTGCTTGTTCGCCGTGGTGAAACCATGGTCATCGCGACGAACAAGAACTAGGAACAAAGGAAGAGAATGATGCTTTCCGCGATAGCAAGAGGCATCACTCGCGAGGGACGAAGAACTGGATTTCGCCGTGACGAGCGGCCAATTCGTCGCGACGAAAACCAGGTCTGGGCTCTTGGCCGGAGCCGGTTCTCTCCTTTCTTTGGGCATTGGCTCGAGTTTGGTTTAAACCCGGTTTGAGTTATTCTATATATGTGATTTAAATTCTTATGTGATGCTATACAAATTGATAAAGAGGGATTTAAAAACGGTTTATGATTCCATGATTTATACGGATTTGGACTTGGATTAGTTATGATGATAGGTATATGTGATTTTCTGAGATTACGTTGAACATGAGTAGTCAACCATACATGTGATACTCGTTATATTACAATGTTTATTTGGCTTGTACCACACAGATCTATTGTTGAATTCATGCACACGTGATTATTAATATGTTGAGCTTGTCTATTACTTGAGGAATGGTAGGTTGCTAGATTGTCTCACATGTACGACCGTGCAGAACTCGATCATGTTCCTTATTACCAATATATGTTGTCGTTGTTCCAGGAGATAGGTACATGTTAGTGTGTATTGATGTGACTAGTATGCTTCATGATTGGGTGATATATGTTTTGCTTGCCACAATTATAACCTCCTAGAAGTCCATAAGGGCACTATTGTCGTTCTCGGGTAAAGATCTTGTCTTTCATTCTCGTCGTCGACAGTTCTGGTCTATGTCTAGTTTCATAGAGAATTCGAGTTGTCCGCCTTTATCTCTCTTCTACCTCCGTTCACTTAGTATCCTTGCGTACTTTCGACGAGCGAAGACTCGGAGAAGAGAACGGTGAGCTGGATAATACTCGAGCGGCGCAGCGGAAGCATGGTGGGCCCATAACCCACCGGCCCCGGGACTTGAAGCAGAGGGTTATGCGAGAGGCACACTACATCGCTATTCAAAAGACTTGGCATATTTCGAGGCTAGCTAAGGAGTTCATCCGACGGATTTCGAGGCTCTATGGAGTCCCTGAGAGGATAGTTTCCGCCAGAGAGGGGCGGTTCACTCCGAGATTTTGGCAACATGTTCACGAGTTCTAAGGCATTGACAAGGATCGAGATTTTCTTTGATGTGAGAGAACATGTATGGCAGAAAGTATGACCTCCAGAGGGGTCCGACGTTTTGACATCATAGGCGAGTCGAGCCATAGGTTGTTGATCCTTGTTCACTAACGGGGGTACGTGTAGGGATTCAAATAATTCAAATATAACAATTCACAACTAGACTACTCCCTGGCTCAAACAAATAATACAAGAATCCCCTCCCTTGTAGTAGTAGGGTAATTCAGGATCGAATCCACGAGGAGGTATATCAGCGCTTCCCTTGTTGTACTCACGATCAAAGCTTTCGACCTCAGAAGACACTTGATATCGAGTAATCTAGTCGATATCGACCTCAGTTCTGGTCGATTTCCAGCACAGTTCCTGCAGAAGACAAAAGCAGCAAATTCGACGTCGAGCAGAGACCTTGATATCGACGTTAGACCTCGATATCGACCTTTACAGTCGATTTCGATGTTTGTCACAGAAACTGTTTTCGTAACCAATTGTCGGAAAAGAGTTCGAAGAACGTAGAATGGTAAAGAAGGATGATCAGAAACAAAACTAAAACTTTTATATTGATTTCAATTAACTAAAAAGCTTCCAAAGTCGGGGTTTCATGCCACAATGATAGAGCATGATTAGATATACATATTAGGATTCATTTAGCATAGTTTGGTTGTAAATAGTGCATATTTTAGTTACAATTACATGTTTACGAGTGGTATTGGAAGAGTCGGAATCTATGCAATTTTATGATTAATTTCAGGTAGATGTGGATCCGACGAGGAATGAGGAGCCTCTTGGATGAAGGAAGATTCAAGTTGAAGAATAAAAGTGAAGAGCACGGAAGCAAAGTCGAATTTTGAGAGCCTAAGTGAATAACAAGTCAGTAGAAGTTATCGCCGGACAAGCTGAACTTGTAATGCACTTTCTGGAGGTCTCGGTGGTCGGAATACTTATTATAAGCATGCGTTTGAAAGCTCTTTCCGAGATCTACAACTTTCGTGTTGACGTCGAGACCAAATTCAAAAAGGAAATATCGCTGTGAACAGAATGGCCGCCCCGCGGCCCGAAGACTTGTCGAAGGATTTCGCTGATCGCCTGGCCGCCCCGTTGCCTGAGGTAGCAGCCCTGCGGCCTCAACAGAACCGCCAATTCAGTTTTAAACATTAATTAGGGTTTCTTTAGAATTGTTTTGGCCGACTTTCTTAGGCTTATTTAAGGACTATTAGGGTTATTTTTTTAGGCATCTAACTAATAACCTTATGCACTTTAGAGAATTGTTGAGAGCACGTTGAGCATGAGCAACTAAACTCTCGAAGGTTTCGCCTACAGTTTGGATTTTGATTGTTGAATTGTGAGTTTCTTAATCTAGTTCTTATTCCTATTTGAATGTCTTGGCTTCCTTGCACTTAATTCTTTGAATGTGGTTTATTCTCTCTGGCCTGATCAACTAGTTAGAGTAGATTCATTCAATTGCTAGGGTTTTGTAGATTCCTCGTAGCGAACCTTAACCCAAGTGGCAATCATATCCCTTTAGGACTCGTAGGACAAATTGGATGTGTAGGAAGTTGAATATATGTTAAATATCGACTCGTAGCTTGATATTGCATATACCTTGGTTAATTCATAGTCTTAATGCTATCTCTAGGTTAAATCTTAACCGTGTTAGGGTTATTTAGAGATAAGGATTACTAGGACTCGTAGGACTAGTAATTTACCTAAGATCTGGACAAGGACATTGATAGGAAAAGAAAAGAACTAGAGGCTGAAACAAGGATCAAATTCATCAATTGAAGTGACAAATTGAAGGTGGACCTAATTCTCTCTACTGCATCTAACAACCCACTTTACTTTGTTTACTTCTTTCCGCTTTGATAAAAGGCGGATATTTCCATCAACCAACTCACTTTTGTTGTCACTTGTGATTGAATTGACACTAGAATATTTCCCTGTGGATCGACCTCTTTCTTACCAACTATACTAGTTGTAGGTTTGAGTATTTTTTGGCAAGAACAATGACAGGTTTTCCTCTTGTCAAATTTGGCGCCGTTGCCGGGGAACTCTTGAAATTTCTTGTGTTTTTTTTATCACTAACCTTTGTATATATTTACATCTAACCCCGTCGTGGACCTATCTTACGGTTCGCGACACCTAATTGCTAATATTTCACGATGCTGAAGTTATTGCAGTTTCAGGGAGAGTATTTTCACTATTGCCTCACGAGATTGTAAAATTTAGTGGAAATTCGTTATTCACGGGGTTTCCAAGATAGTTTGCGAGATATGGTGCTTTGCGTTATTAAGGGCATGACTCCTGAGACACGAGAACTTGCCAAGTCCATAAACAATGGAAGCTTTGCTGGTTTAGGAGTGTAGGGACTATGGGATCTTTTCTGCTACATGGGTGATAAATCGGCGGATGAAGAATCCGACACTTCGATGTTTCAACCAATGGAGTACTCCGACCCGTCCATGGAGGATTCAATCAGTGTCTTGATGGAGCAAATAGGGCAATTACGTGAGATGAATAATCGAAATGAGGAAGCAATTATCCAACTCACTCAAACATTGAAGGAGTTGGTAGTTGAGTGATGTTCTACTCCTCAAATTGATGAAAGCCAAGATGCATGTAACGATGAATTCTCTGATAATGGAGAAGAGCATCTAGTGGTTATCGACACGAAATCTAAGGAGACGTCCCTAGAGATTGAGTATGTTTCGATGCTCCCTCCATTCGTAAATATCATCCCCAACTCGCCTATCAAGGAGCCAAGTCCGGAACCGATTTCTGTGGTTCCCGAACAAGAAACTAGTACTTTTTGCAAATTGGGAGATTTTGGTGAATATGTCGATCCATGGAGCCACTACTTCAACAAACCACCAGCGGAACTGTGTTGGTGGTCCTTTATACCCTCGAGGGAGATTCAAGCTCGAATGAATAGTAAGCTGGTAACGGTTCTCATTGCTATATTTTTAATTACCAATTGTTTCATCTTTAGTGTGCATTCGAATATCGGTTGGGCACGACAATTGGATTTGCTCTTGAGGGCGCTGACAATGTCCGCTTGAGTCTTGAATGAGTGGATGAATAAACTGTCGAGCCAACGACAGTAAATAAAGGCGCTGCTTGGGAGGCAATCCAGGGTATCTTTTTTGTTTTGCTCTATGTCTTTTGTTTTATTAGATTAGTTTTTGGTTCTGTTTGGTTGTGGGGAGCTAACACCGCAGGAGAAAAGGTTTTGAAAAGAAAGTGTCGAAGAAGCTAAATTTCACAGGCCGCCCCGCGGCCTGGAAAGCTGCCCCACCGCTAGGTCATGTGCTCAGCCGCCCCGTGGCATAGCATGGCCGGCCCGCGGCCTCTGACGGGACTGACAAGTTTCCCCTTCAATTCTCTCCTTACCCACCACCACCGTAGTAGCATGTTAGTTTTTTTTCTTCATATTTTTATCTTTTGTTGTCTTTTATGTCATTGAGGACAATGTTTGATTTAAGTGTGGGGGAAGAATTGCATGGCATAATAGGATTAGGATTGCATGTTTATTTTTAGTTGCACTTGCATAGTTCTTTTTAGTTTAGATTGCATGCATATCAACATGTTATTAAAAAAACCAAAAATTGAAAAAAAATTATATTATTTATGTAATTATATTTATGCATTAGATAGGATTAGGTCTTATTTTCCCATATGGATGCCACTTGTCCTTTAATTTATTTATTGAGACTTATGCCCTATGATGTGCTTGGATTGTTGAAACCTTCAATATATGTTTTCCACACTATTTGGTGAACATGATTGGTTGATGATTGAGCACGTAAGATTTTTGATTTTTGGGTAATTTTGAAGTTCTAGACATGACCTTGTGAGTTTATTTTGGCCTATATTTGGACAAAGTATATTATGTCATCTTGCTTTTTGAGTGTACTCTATTTAATTGCTTCCTCTTTGGCTTGCATTTAGATATCTTATTCAATGCTGCATATTATGATTTCTGCACATGACTTAAACATGATTGAGGCACCTTTACTAGCTCTATTTGACTTTATTTCCATCTTACATATTATCCTCTGCTTGAAGCCAATTTGAGCCGAATCGCCTACTCTTTTGAGCTCCACAAGATTTTTCCATAACAATTTATAGCCTGACCCCATCCGGGACTTAGGAATAGTTGGTGAATATTCATATTGTGGATGATGGTTTGAGTGATGGATTGTATGTTTGGAGTGTCTTTATGAGATGTTTGATTCCTGCTAGTAGTTTACACATTACTTGGGACGTAAGGAGGATAAAATTCACTTAGGGGTAAAAGTCAAGGAAAATCATTTGATATAGCATGAAGGAGAGCATATGAAAAAAAAAGAAAAAAAATGCAAAAGAAAGAAAAAAAAAGAGAATAAGAAAAAAAAAAAGAAAAAAATGCAAAAGAAAGAAAAAAAAAGAGAATAAGAGAATGAGTTGAGTGTGGTTTGTAAAGTTATATGCTTGATATTGGAGTTGTATGACATTGTAGAGTTATGATATGAGCTTATGAGTGGTATTATGATTTGGTTGCTTCCTTAGTTCCCGGATTATGAGCACCACATGGCCTAAATTGTTCCATACCTTATGTTTTCTACCTTGGCCCCATTACAATCCAATTGAAAGACCTCATGATTTTTGTTGTGTGTAGAGTCGCCAGCGGTGGAGAGCTAGAACACTGGTGCAAGACTATTGTAGCTAAGTTTTTAAAGATTGAGTTTGAGCGTAAATATTTAACCATAAACACTTGAGTGAGAGTGAAACACATATTCCTTGTGAGGTCTAGAATGGTTATGGTTGCCTGATTTCATTGATTATTGCAATTATGTGCTGTGATGTTGCTAATCTATTGTGTTTCTAGTTTTCATGCACTTAAAGAATATTGGTGTTGATACATGAATTGCTATTCTATGGGGTTGCAGAGTTGATTTTTCTATTTCTTGAGGACAAGCAAAGGTTCAAGTGTGGGGGAATTTGATAGAGTATGATTAGATATACATATTAGGATTCATTTAGCATAGTTTGGTTGTAAATAGTGCATATTTTAGTTACAATTACATGTTTACCAGTAATATTGGAAGAGTCGGAATCTATGCAATTTTATGGTTAATTTCAGGTAGATGTGGATCCGACGAGGAATGAGGAGCCTCTTGGATGAAGGAAGATTCAAGTTGAAGAAGAAAAGTGAAGAGCACGGAAGCAAAGTCGAATTTTCAGAGCCTAAGTGAATAAAAAGTAGGTAGAAGTTGTCGCCGAACAAGCTACACTTGTAATGCACTTTCTGGAGGTCTCGGTGGTTGGAATGCCTATTATAAGCATGCATTGGAAAGCTCTTTCCGAGATCTACAACTTTCGTGTTGACGTCGAGACCAAATTCGAAAAGAAAAAATCGCTGTGAACAGAATAGCCTCCCCGCGGCCTAGCTAGCCGCCCCGCGGCCCGAAGACTTGTCGAAGGATTTCGCTGATCGCCTGGCCACCCCGTCGCCTGAGGTAGCCGCCCCGCGGCCTCAGCAGAACCGCCAATTCAGTTTTAGACATTAATTAGGGTTTCTTTAGAATTGTGGTTGCCTGATTTCTTAGGCTTATTTAAGGACTATTAGGGTTATTTTCTTAGGCATCTAACTAATAACCTTATGCACTTTAGAGAATTATTGAGAGCACGTTGAGCATGAGCAACTAAACTCTCTAAGGTTTTGCCTACAGTTTAGATCTTGATTGTTGAATTATGAGTTTCTTAATCTAGTTCTTATTCCTATTTGAATGTTTTGGCTTCATTGCACTAAATTCTTTGAATGTGTTTTATTCTCTCTGGCCTGATCAACTAGTTAGAGTAGATTCATTCAATTGCTAGGGTTTTGTAGATTCCTCGTAGCGAACCTTAACCAAAGTGGCAATCATATCCCTTTAGGACTCGTATGACTAATTGGATGTGTAAGAAGTTGAATATATGTTAAATATCGACTCGTAGCTTGATATTGCATATACCTTGGTTAATTCATAGTCTTAATGCTATCTCTAGGTTAAATCTTAATCGTGTTAGGGTTATTTAGAGATAAGGATTACTAGGACTCATAGGACTAGTAATTTACCTAAGATCTGGACAAGGACATTGACAGGAAAAGAAAAGAACTAGAGGCTGAAACAAGGATCAAATTCATCAATTGAAGTGACAAATTGTAGGTGGACCTAATTCTCTCTACTGCATCTAACAACCCACTTTACTTTGTTTACTTCTTTCCGCTTTGATAAAGGGCGGATATTTCCATCAACCAACTCACTTTTGTTGTCACTTATGATTGAATTGACACTGGAATTTACTAGATTTCCCTGTGGATCGACCTCTTTCTTACCAACTATACTAGTTGTAGGTTTGAGTATTTTTTGGCAAGAAAAAGGACAGGTTTTCCTCTTGTCACACAACGATAACAATGCAAGTTTTATGCTAAAGTTATGAATTTTAATGGCTTTCCGTCAAATAACTTTCGTTATCAACACTTAGGTGATTAGAGGCTCTCGCATAGTTCCTAAGAGTTACTATCCAATCATGAGCAATTCAAGTTCACAATATGAGTGGCTTTCGCTTCAATAATGCAAATAATGAATCTCCCTAACTTTCGCAAAGGATCGTGCATGGGATAGAAGACGAAATCGCATAAAAGTCATACCTTTGATGCACTTACCCTACATCTCTATCATCGGGCTCACCCCGATCCTAGAAGTGGGTTGACTACTCGCTCCTCATCATGTACATCATCATCATGATTAAAGGAAAACTACTTTGAAATAAACTTTGCAAAAGAAAGTACAACGGAACAAGCCACTCCGCTCTCGCTTTACAAACTCCACTCGGCCTCTCTCTCTCTCTCTACTAATTCTCTGTGTGTATATGTGTTTGAATAACTGAAATTGAATCTGATTGAATGCTATTGGATGCCTAAACTCAGCCCTACTGGCCTCTATATATAGATATCGAACTTTGCTATCCAAAGACTCAAAACTCTATCTTTATTCTCTAAGATAAAACTTAAATAAAGTAAAAACTAAAACTCCTACGGTAAATCAGCCTCCATATGGTAGAACTGGTGTTGAAGATAAGAAATCTCGACTTTTGGATAGACGTGCAAGCTTCGGATAGAATTCTATCAAAATCTGAGTTGGATTCTTTTGCTGGCATGGTCGATATCGACATTAAACATCGATATCGACCCCTGTGAAACTTTAACTCGAGCTCTCCTTCTCCTACTCGAACTGGCACTCGACTTCTATCATTTAGCTCGATTTGGCAACATCGATATCGACCTCTCTGTGTTGACATGCTCTGTTTCATTTCCTGCTCGATTCCTATGTTCTGATGTACTCGATGTCGAGGTCCCCAATCGATTTCGACCTCTTCAGAAGACTTCGAGTTCTTTTTCCGCTCATCCAAATCTATCCATTTTTATCCTATTTTCTGCGAAATCACATAGAAACTCATGCAAACCCATATATTTGACATTTAAGCGTAAACTACACTAATCCCATGGTTTCCCATTAATATGCATGCAAAAGACGATAAAATGGACTTTTATGTGCATAGAAAATATGGCAATGTGTGCGCACATCAAACACCCCATACTTAAGCTTGCTTGTCCCCAAGCAATACTTTTAATGGTCATTCAGGGGAAGAAAGTAAACCCTCAACATCATAGATTCATTTTTCATATGTCCCTACAATCAATTGCCATCCTCGATAAGGTACTTATGTCAACCAAGTCCATGCATGTGCATAAAAACAATTTCATACTCATAAAAGGAGGTAATATGCAAAAACAATTTTAGCGACATAGCATTAATAATCTAGAGGACTTTTGCAAGCTTGTGAGAAGTAGATTGGAAAAAGGCTAAAGGTGGGCTAATATTTGGCTATGTGGTGTTAAATCCGGGAAACATCCTTTCTTTCCAAACATTCCACATTCCTTCTTCATAATGTCTCACCTTTCACTCATCGCTCAATGCTTTTATTCAATATAATGCTTTTACCTCTCTAACCTTAGCATTGCCTTCTCGCGAGTCACAAACATGGGTGTAATGAATGGCCTCGGATACTTAGTACTTCGGACTCCTCACCTTGTGTCCCATCTCGATGAACTAACATCTCAACGAGCAGGGTCGACCTACCTTTATCTCCTGAGGTGATCGGATTTTTTCTCGCTCATTAAATTTTCCATAATTCATAATTTCGTTCATTCCTGCCAACTACTTCATAAATAATGCACAACTCCATATAACTCCAAAAATGACATCCATTCTCAAACTTGTCCCGGGATATGGTATAAGGTATAAAACGGGCAATATGTATATATTTGGAGCAATAATGATCATGATAAGGTTCATATATGGCTTGTGACTTTTGCAAATATGCATAGGTAAGGCTAGGATATGAACTTGTACTTGTAAGCACTTGTATGGAATTTTCACAAAAAAGTCCTCCATCATCTTATCATGTACATGTCAAAAGCAACTTCAAATTTTTCATCTCCTTTATTTTTTTTCTTTTTGCACTTCATTGAGACTTCCCTTAACTAGGCAATTTCATGTTATATCTCTAATGAATCTAATTTTGCATCATAGAGCTCTTTTTTATACTTCCATTACTCTTCTTCTTTTTTCAAATTTTTGATGGGGGTCATTTTTTTTATAGTTGCCAAACTAAATATGCATTAAGATAAATATGCAAATCTAAACCGTCACAAATTTCAGGGGTCGAAGAAGACAGCAGGCATGGTCGATATCGACCCTTAACATCGATATCGATGTTCACATCGATTTCTGGCTCAGGCTTCAGGGTGATCCGGCCTCGATCACAAACCCTATCTATGTTGATCTTAAGGTCAATTTCGATCTTAGACATCGATTTCGATTTGTTTTCTGCGTGCTTTTCTCTTTCCTTCAACTTGTTAACAAACATAAAACCAAATATGCAAAACAATAAAATGTCTAAAAGCAAAGAAAAAGCTGTCTAAAAATCAAAACTAAGTCTTTGTTACAAGCTCTAGACTTTTAAGTCGCTAGGCCGACTTCTTCCTTTGCGCTTCTCAAGGCGGCATCTGCAGAGCCCATGTGGCTTGGCCCTCAAATATGACTCCTTTCTTGTCCCGCAGCTGCATTTCGCCAGGATGGATCTGATTCACCATGAATGGTCCCAGATTTTTATCCTTGAATGTTGTAGGGAACCAATGGTCCTTAGATTTGGTAACATAGACCTTGTCTCCTAACTCATATTGGTTTGAGTCATCATCGGATACCCTACATAAGCGCACATGCCAAGGCACACCTCTTCCAAATAATGATAAATCCTTAATTGAAATGGAACAAGAGGAATCCGTACCTTGACTTACATTTTTCTCAGTCGGTGGCTCAGGTCGATGTTGATGTTCATGGGTCGATATCGTCCCCTGTTGTATTTCTGGAGGATCAGTCGATTTTTGTGGTTTCTGCTCGATATGGTCAGGTCGATTTTGACCCTCAGAGATCGATATCGAGGTCTCCGTTCCTCCCTTCTCAGTGCTGATGGTGGTCGATTTCGGTAGGGTATGGTCGATATCAACATAACCCTGATTTCGAGGTTTCATTTCCTCCTCCGTCAACCCCATACTTATGACCTGGCATAGAATCTTGAACAATTTTAGTCGATATCGACTTACCTAGGTCGATTTCGATGTTCTGTTGGGCTCCTTCGTTCAAGATTACCACAACTTCCTTCGCTTGGGCTTCTATGGCCCTCTTCTCAAGCTCTTCCGGTGTCATACTTCTTACCTTTGCTTCTCCACATGCAATGTAGACACCATTGATGGCTTTTATCTCCATTGGCCCTTGATTTTTCACCGTCTTGTTGAAGGCATACTCTATTACCTCGTCACTAATTGTGAATGAGAGCAATCTGTTCTTCACGCTAATGTTGGCATCGACGGTTGCTAGGAATGGCCTACCTAAAATAATTGGACAAGCAGGGTCCTCCGCTATATCAACAACTAAGAAATCAGCAGGGACAAAGAATTTACCTACTTGTACTGGCACATCCGTCACTATCCTAGTTGGAATCACTACCGTATTGTTAGCCATGTATAATCTTGCATCCACGGGCTCCAGAGGACCTATCTTTACCTTGTGCCAAATGGTTAGTGGCATCATGCTAACGCTAGCGCCCAAGTCAACTAAAGCATTAAATTTAAATTGAACTAGACCTATAGCGATAGAAAACTTACCTGGGTCCGCCCGCTTTTGTGGTAACTCCAACCTGTTGCACTCCTCTGCGATCTCAGAGAGCAATCGCTTCTTACCCAATATGTCCTTAAGGAACCTTACATAGGATGGCATCTCATGAAGTGCCTCTGTGAATGGTATAGAGACATTAAGTCCTTGGAGCATCTTCACGAACCGCTGGAACTTCTTTTCCGCTGGGTCCTTAAAATAATCTTTCGAGTTGGGAATGGCAACACCTTCTTCTTTCCCACGGCTGTAGTGAGGTAAACATCGACATCAGTAGGGTCGACATCGACTGGAGGAGTCGATTTCTTGGGTGACTCAGCTTCAGGGTCGATATCGATTGGAAGGTCGACATCGACGTCACCTTGGTCGATATCGACAGGGGGGTCGATATCGACGTCTGTTCTGGCTCCTTCTCCTCCGCTTTTTGCTCGGGCGTTTGTAATTGACGCCCGCTCCTTAGGTTTACTACCGTAATATGACCAGTGGTTTTGCCTTTTTGGTTGGGCACAGTGGATCCAGGGAATGATCCTGACGCCTTGGGTATTGCTTTTGCCAATTGACTCATTTGAGTCTCCATGTTGCGCTTCCAAACGTCGATCTCCCCAAGTCTAGAATTGATGCCCTGCAGCTGAGTATGGATGGAGTTGTTGGCTTATTTTAACTCAGCATGGTTCCTCCGCATCTTATCTAGAATGATTTGCAGGTCATCTTTCCTTGTTTCCCGCTCAGGGTGCCCTAGTGCCCTATATGGTGGGGGATCCCTTTGTTGATAAAATCTCTGATCGCCCCAATATTGTTGATTGCCCCCTCCATAGGAGCCTCTTGTCCATTTGACCTCCTCATGTTGTTTCGCCATGGATACTTGCTCAGTATGTGGACATGCACTAATGTTATGCCTTGTGGAGCCACACTCCTGACACGTTTGATTGTTGCTCAGGAACCTGACTTGCTTTTGAAGGCGGCGAGTTTGATCGTTGTGGAATTGTTGCCGCACATCAGGGTCTATCGCCCTTGGAGGATCATATAGTGGCATTGATGGGGCAGGCCTTGCATCATAGGCCGCAGCAGCCCCATAAGTGTTATCAAAGTTCACGAGCCTCTCAATGGTCTCCCATGCATCCGTTGGTGTTAGCTCAATGTACCGATAGGAGGTATATGAATTTATCCTCTCCTTATTTGGCGCATCAAGGGCGTTGTAGATGATCTCCTGGATGACATATGGAAGTTGCCCATGCGTTGGGCATGATCTCAGCAAGTCCTTAAATCGCCCCCACGCCTGTGCTAGGGTTTCACCTGGCTTTTGTTTGAAAGCCGTGGTCCTTTGTCGCGGCATCGTCGTTTTAGAAGGTGGAAAGAACTTATTCAGGAATGCATCCTTCACCTCCGCCCATGTCCTCAGCGAGCGTGGAGCCAAACTTTCAAGCCATTGTAATGCCTTCCCTGCCAAAGACCATCGAAAAGATTTTAATCGCACATACTCTAAATTTACTCCATCAGCAACTGTTTCACATAAGTCCATAAAAGTAGAGATGTGTTGCAGGGGGCATTCATTAGGTCTTCCTTCAAAATTATTTCTTTTTATCTCAGATAGGAAGTTAATTTTTATTTCATAATTGGAGTGAGGAATTAAAATAGTGGATTTAGGAACATGAAGCGGCGGATGCATGTATTGCATCGCCGTTTGTGGATACTGATTTAGCCGCTCTTGGGCTTGTCTGCGCGCATCCTCCTCCCTATCAGCACGGGCTCGCTCTGCAGCAACGGCGGCCCTCTCAGCAGCGATTGTAGCATTGTGGTCCTCGATCTCCTTCCTCAACCGCTCTATGGTTTCGGTATGCGTCTCATTGTCACCCATGATGCGAATCCTTTTGTTGCGAAGATGGTAGAAATATTCATGCTCGTTGATTGATTCCAGGATAGGTCCGCGATCAGAACGTCGCGTAAACCTCCAAAATAAGCTCCAAGAAGATCGTGATTAAACTTAGGTGGTGATTGATTGCCTCCTCGGCAACGGCGCCAATTTGTTCGCAAGGTGGGTATGTGTAGGGATTCAAATAATTCAAATATAACAATTCACAACTAGACTACTCCCTAGCTCAAACAAATAATACAAGAATCCCCTCCCTTATTCCTAAAATTGAAAATCCTACTAATATTAACCATTATCGGCCAATCAGTCTTTGCAACACCATTTACAAAATTATATCCAAACTTTTAACTAATCGTTTAAAGCCTATCTTACTGTTGAAGGGTTTGTTTTCAATCAAATAAATTTATAAGATCAAAACCCCGCTATAGTATAGTAGGGTCAAGTTCGTTCGCATGGAGAAAGTCAGTGACTCAATTTTAATTACCAAAGAGCAAGAATAGCGAGGAGAGGTGACAAATGTAGAGATTTTTGGGGTTTTGTGGGCTGATGGAATTTTTAGGAAATATCAATAATAATAAAAGTCTAGGGCATAAGGATCCCCACAACGATAATCATGCAAGCATTGCAATGAATCATATAAAAATCATGTTTTTATCTATTAAATAGGTCAATTTGCATCAACCCTAGCAAAGTAATCAATTTATTTTCACAAATTAATAAACTTTACTAACAATCTAAATTAGGTTATCAAACTTTCATTCAAAACCCTAATTACTATCCAATTCACAATTCAATCTTTCAATTCAATTGCAAAAAGGAATTTCCCCAAATTTTCATTGAGTACTTAAGCTTATAAATAGATAAGAACCAATCAATTCACCAATTCATAGCAAAATCGCAAGCATAACTATCGTTGGGATCACTCCAACCCTAGAAAAGGCGACTACTCACGCATATTCATGGTGAATAACTCAAAATTCATGAAAAAACTAAAAATCAGAAATTTAAACTGAATAAAAACCTGAGAATAATGTCAACAATGCGTCCCAAAAGCCTTACAAAACGTTCCTCAACTTTCGCCGAAGAAATCGCTTCAAAAAGCTCTCAAATCCGCTCACAAACGCTCTTAAACGAGTGCTGAGAAATCTAACGTAGGCTGAAAATTCGGTAGGAAGAAGAGAGAGAGTCTTCCAAATCAATTCACCAATTCATAGCAAAATCGCAAGCATAACTATCGTTGGGATCACCCCAACCCTAGAAAAGGCGACTACTCACGCATATTCATGGTGAATAACTCAAAATTCATGAAAAAACTAAAAATCAGAAATTTAAATTGAATAAAAACCTGAGAATAATGTCAACAATGCGTCCTAAAAGCCTTACAAAACGTTCCTCAACTTTCGCCGAAGAAATCGCTTCAAAAAGCTCTCAAATCCGCTCACAAACGCTCTTAAACGAGTGCTGAGAAATCTAACGTAGGTTGAAAATTCGGTAGGAAGAAGAGAGAGAGTCTTCCAAACCCTAAAAATCCTATTTATACTTAATATCTCATAAACCTAATTAGGAAATAACAAATATATGAATTTTATCTAAAGTCTATCTAAGGAAAATAAGTAAAAATAATTAAATCCGGATAAAAATAGGTGCCAGCGAGCCCGTACCGACCCTAGTCCACCTCGGTACCGAGCCCCCTTAGGGTCGGTATGACCACTGTTGCTCAGATTAGCTTGTTCTGTCAGATTATGCCTCGGTACCGACCCATGGGGGGTCGGTACAGGGTCGGTACAGCTCAGTAAAATGCTCATATCTCCTTTGTTTGAACTCCGATTGCTTCCGTTCTTTTTTCTATGCGCTCCTTATTCTTTTCCGCATCTTCTCTTTCTTGAAAGTTTCTTCAAAAACAGCTTCAAAAATCCTGTAAATCACACAAAAGCTAGTGAAGACATCTATTTGTTATGAAACATGAAAATCTATGCAAAAGACAATAAACCCAATGCATAACCAATGAAAAAGACTTATATTAACACTAAAGTATATGGAAAAAGATGACTAAAAACATGTACATCAAAATACCCCATACTTAGACTTGCTTTTCCTCAAGCAATAACCGAACATGAGTCTTCCATCCCACAAACATACTTTTTTACGCACTAGCTTTTTCAATTTAGTGCAACCTGAATAAAGTAGACAAACGTCCTAGCATGTACATGAGTGATCAAGTAGCTTGCATG
Organism: Persicaria maculosa; assembly: GCA_963922045.1. Classification (NCBI taxonomy): domain Eukaryota; kingdom Viridiplantae; phylum Streptophyta; class Magnoliopsida; order Caryophyllales; family Polygonaceae; genus Persicaria; species Persicaria maculosa. The sequence goes on from OY998267.1 coordinate 61,072,390, forward strand.
CTTATCCATCCAACCTCACAGGGAAAAGTGTTTCACTCGCTCTCATGTGTTTAGGCTTTAAGAACAACTCTCAACTCAAATTCAAATGCAAAAACTCTTAAATATTGAAACTTATATCACCAAATTCGCAACCAATTGATGCTAATGCAAACAAAAATTATCAGGAGGTCTTTCACTCAATGGAGAACTTCAAAGAAGTCTCCATTCGGCGGGGTTGTAATGGGGCTGGGTATGAAATAAAGGGTATGGAATTATTTGGCCATGTGGTGCTTAATAAAGTTAGGGAATCAAGACTCCTAAATCTTCAACACAACTTAACCAAACCATAACTCTCAATCATATAAATCAACCAAACTCATCAACATATCTCGTGAAGAACTCAACCCTTTTACCAAATCTAGATACCTCTCAATAATATAACTCATGCACAAAAGAAAATAACTAAGAACTATTTGGCTCATGCACTTTATTCAACTACTAATAACTTAACCTTTTTTTTTCCTCTTCTTTTTTTTCTGAATTTTTTATGTTTTTTTTAGAACGAAAATAAAATAAAATAAAATAAAATAAAAATAGTGCATTTATAATGTGAGCCAAATATTCTTTTACATAATATGTAGCAAGATAAAAAAAATAAAAACCAACCCATTCTTCCATAAACTCAAAATTCTTCTCACTTGAACCCAAACATAAGCTCATTTTCTCCACTAAATCATTAATCCACCAACTCTAAGTCTTAATTCCCAAATGGGGTCAGGCTCAATTCGGCTAGGAAATAATTTTGTGGAGCTTATATAATATATAGGTCTCAAGCTAATTATTGGCTTCAAGCAGAGATAATGTAGGGTAGGAAAAGAGAGGATAAAATTGGCTCAGAAGGTGCCTCCATCATTTAATTCTCATTCACATCAAATTTATATATGTATTGGCATTGAAAAATAGATAACCATCGCAATACTCAGAGATAATATACATATGACGAGTAAACTCACTCAATAAAGCAAGGGATTTAATTCTCATTCCTATAAGGCCAAAATTCTCACTAGGTAAAAGTTTTGTTGGACTTCAGTCATGCCTAAGAACTTAGATCATACATGCTCAATTATGTCTACTTAACCGTATTATGCTATGGGACTTATATCATCACGTCGGCCATTATTTATCATCATAGGACATCTAAGTTAGGATATAGGGCTAAAACTAACACATAAAATAAACATGCATTTTTCTTTTCTTTTTTTTTTCGACCTTTTTTTTATAGCTTTAAGCAAGACTAAGATAATCAAAATATGACTAAGGACTTAAAATTTAAAATGCATAAGACTTAAATATGAATGCATAACATAATCCAAATAAAATGAAGTGCAGAACAACACATAGAAGAACAATTCTAAGAAATAATGACACATATGTTTTCTGAATCCCCCACCCCATACTTAAAAATAGACAGTGTCCCCACTGTCAAAAGAAAATCAAAGTAAAAGGGAAAAAAAATTCAAAAACTCACAAAAACAAGATGCAGAAGCTGGTGAAGAAATCAAGAAACTCTACTCAGAGGGCGGCGGCGGTGGGTATGGGTTATGTGGGAAGAGAGATGATACCCAAGATGTAAAAGAGGACGCGCGTGCTTCATGTTGGTCCAACCTCTCATTCAGGCGTGTAAACCCACCCCTCAGCTCTTCCTGCAAGCTCTCCTGGCCTACTCTCAGATATTGCAGCTCGCGCATAATATCATCAAAAGAAGATTGCTGCGTAGAAGGCCTACTCGGACCAGCCTCATCAGAAAAGTAGAGGCCACTAGGCATAGCGTCATGATCCATGAAATCAGTATGCTCCGGCTGGTGAACCACTAGACCTAATGTGTCCTCTGGATGGGGATACCTGGGCGGTCGCTGTCGTCTCAGAGGATCTCCGAAAATGACCTCTGAGATAGAACGATACTCCTCAGCCCAAGTGTTGCGCCAATTCGGTACATACAACAAGTCCAAGTTTCGCCTGATAATCTCAACATCACCACGAAAAGTAGAAAAGTACCTATCCCTTTTCCTCGTGATCACCTTAGCCCTTGTCAAATAAGCAATGTCTATAAGCTGAGTAGCCGCAGACTTGTATCTGGTTAGATCAACTTGGAGGCGCTTGGCCAAAAGCACAATCATACCACCAAACCAAATCTCATCGGCGTTCTTCGTGTAGTCTCTAACATGTGCAAGGAACTCATAACCCAAATTTGGGGGCGTCTCCATCTCGAATAACACCCCCCTTAAACAAGCAATTTCCATCCTTGTAGGCCTAGAAAGCTCTTTCTTTGCCCATATAGTGCTACCAAAAATCCTAAGGATAATGCGAAAAAGAGGGTTCGCGATATCATTACCTGGAAGGGCTCTTTCAGGCCATCTGGGCATGCTGGTGATCAGTTTCCATGTATCCAAGGCTCTGCAGCTGACGACGTTGTATGGCTCTACAGGGTTGGGGAATCCCAACAGAGCGTTGAACTGCTGCAAGGTGAATGTGTGCATCTCATTCCCTAGCTGGAATGTAATAGGGCCCTCAAAATCCGGCCCATTGATGTTCGTCTGTAAAGTAGCCACAAACTCGGCAACGAGGGCGGGGTAGAAGCGCGGGACAGGATCCAGGAGACACGTGGCGCCTAAATAGGAAAAGGCCTCCACTATGTCATCCTGTAATCCCAAGCTCACTCCATCTATAGGGTCATACCACCGAGCCCGAAGCTTGTGGTTCTTGAGGATGTCCTTGTACTCCTTCTTCTGACGGGCGTCGTATATGATCACATCATCCAAAGTAACCGTAGAAGATGACTCCCTAACCCTCTTGCTCTTAGAACGGAACATATTCCTGAAACAAAGTAAAGAAAAGTCAAGCTAAATATCTGTCTATAATCATAAAACCAAGTTAAATATGATCAAGCTATACATACTACATATCCGAGTAGACACAAAAGAAATAAGATGCACTAAAAAAAATCCTATAAGCATAATAAACATGTGCAAATATAAAACCACATAACCATAAGTGCATTTTTGAAAATATCAAATGAACTCAAATGCACACTAACTCACCACCATATAGAAATAATATAATGCACTTCTTATATATAAAATATATGCTCAACTTAGAATATATGAAAAGGGGAAACAATATATATAATGTAATATCATGTAGATCACTAATCAACCGTTACAACCCCATACTTAAGTTCAAAACAAGTCAAATCAACCGTTACAACCCCATACTTATGTTCAAAACAAGTCAAATAAAGATGCAATGGTTATATAACTTGCTCGCAATTGCCAAATCATGTAAAGAGATAAATTTTTATGCTAAAATAGAAGAATTGAATCATCCTAAAGCATAAAATCAAATCAAAATCAAAACTCGAAACCAATCGCAAGAAAAGCATAATATCCAATTGGCTCACAATCTATAAGCAATTTGAAAATGCTATGAACACGAAGGATGCTCCAAATCAACCCAACAACCCAACCACATCATCAATTTCGACCAATTCGACTTTCGGCAAAAAGCCCCAAATTCCGCTTCTAAATCAAACCCTAGGTTTTCAATCTCAACCCAAATCATCAAATCAATCCAAACAATTGAAATAAACAAGTTTAGGGTTAGAAATCATACCACAATCGAGTTGAATGAAGAAGAAAAATCGGGATTTCGAAGGTATAACGAGCCAAAAAGGTCGAACAACGAATTTTGGCAAAGTGGTTCGGTGGTGGCTCGGTTGGGCTCGAACCAGGGTCGTTCAGGGGTCAGGGGGTGCGCACAGGGGTGGGGGTGCCAGCTGGGGTGGTGGTGTGGCCGGAGGGAGGCTGAGATGGTGGTGGTAGGCGAAGAGAGAAGTCGGGCTGGGCGCGGGGTCTCGGAACCAAGGGTAGGGGTGTGGGTAACGAGGGCTCGGTGTGGGCTGATGGTGCTCGAACCGGGGTGCAGCTGGGTTTAGAGGGTGCGCCAAGGAGGGAGGAGTCGAGCGGCGATGGTGGGTTGGCCGGAGGTGGCTCGGTGGTGCGGAGAGAGGGAGCTGTGCGGGGAGTGAGGCTCGAAACCGGGGCTGCTGGTGGTGAAACGAGGGCTGGGTGAGGGTGAGACAGTAAAGAGAGAAAGAGGGAAGAAAAGGAAAGAAAAAGGAAAGAAAAAAAAAAGAAAAGGGAATAAAAGAAAAAGGTAAAATAAAAAAATTAATTTAAATTTTTTTTTTTTGTAGGGGGTCGGTACCGAGGCAAGGAGCCTCGGTACGGGGTCGGTATGCCTACTGGATTTCCTCTATTTTCCGAGATTCACTTACGTGTCCATCAGGGGGTCGGTACCGACCCTAGGAGCCTCGGTACGACCTCGGTACAGCTACTGAAATTTTTCGGTTCTCCGAGATTCACTTACCTGTCCGTCAGGAGGGTCGGTACCGACCCTAGGAGACTCGGTATGGCCTCGGTATTGCTACTGTTGAGCTTCTTTTTCCGTTTTTCGCCCGTTTTCGCAGTGGTTCCCACCTAAGGCCTTCATGGTTAGTGCAATACACTCCACCCCAACTATCCTACCTATCCTAAAATTTAAAAACTAAAAATAAAACTTAGAAAGTAAAGGACATAAAGCGGGTTGCCTCCCGTAAGCGCTACCTTTAACGTCGTTAGCTTGACGTGGTTACCTCCTCTTCATTCCAAGGCCGTTAAAGCCCAAGTAACTCTTATTTCTTCCTCCGGATCCACTCTATCATAGTATTTCTTGAGTCGGTGACCATTGACCTTGAATATGGCTCCTCCTTCATCTACTAGATCCACCGCTCCATGGGGATAGATATGATGAACAATGAATGGCCCACTCCATCTCGATCTAAGCTTCCCTGGAAACAATCGCAATCTAGAATTGAAAAGAAGAACTTTATCACCTACCTCATAGGTCTTTGGGACCAACTTCTTGTCGTGCCACTTCTTTGTGCGCTCTTTGTATATTTCGGCGTTTTCATAAGCTTTGAGCCTCAACTCCTCCAATTCTTGCAAGTCCATGAATCTCTTTGCTCCGGCCGCGTCAAGGTCCATGTTAAGCTCCTTGAGAGCCCATAAAGCTCTATGCTCAAGCTCGACGGGCAAATGGCAAGACTTACCATAAACCAAGTTGTAGGGAGTTGTGCGCAAAGGTGTCTTGTATGCCGTTCTATATGCCCAAAGTGCATCATCTAGCTTAGATGACCAATCCTTTCGTGAGCGCGACACCGTCTTCTCTAGGATGCTCTTTATTTGCCGATTTGAAGTCTCCACTTGGCCGCTAGTTTAAGGGTGACAAGGTGTTGCCACCCTATGAGTCACCCCATACTTAGCCAAAAGAGCTTCAAAGCCCCTTTCTATGAAATGAGATCCCCCATCGCTAATAAGAACCCTTGGGACTCCAAACCTGGGAAATATGTTAGTCTTCATAAATTTAGCTACAACATTAGAATCATTAGTACGTGTAGCTATTGCCTCAACCCATTTAGAAACATAATCGACAGCTACCAAGATATATTTATAAGGCCCTGATGAAGGGAAGGGCCCCATAAAATCAATACCCCATACGTCGAAAAGTTCAACCTCAAGGATTCCGGTGAGAGGGTTCTCATGTCTCCAAGTGATATTCCCCGCTCTTTGGCATTCATCGCAACCTTCAATGTAAGCATGTACATCCTTGAACAAGGTAGGCCAATAGAAGCCACTTTGAAGAATCTTCGCCGTGGTCTTGAAACTCTTTGCGTGGCCGCCCGTTGGAAGGGTGTGACAGTGCTTGATTATGCTCTCAATCTCTTCATCCGGTACACAACGTCTAAAGATGTGGTCGCTCCCCTGCTTGAATAAGTAGGGATCATCCCAATAGTATTGCTTGACGTCGTGGAGGAACTTCTTCTTGGCTTGCGAAGTCAAATCCTTAGGGATTTCTCCCCCTACAATATAATTAGCAAAATCCGCAAACCAAGGGTTCCTCGACCCTCTAATAGCACAAATATGATGAGAACTAGGAGAAGAAGGAGGGGTATAAAAGGAGTCCTCACCGGAACTTACCGAATCGTTTCTCATGAGGTTTTCGTTCGGCCTGGAGTCATTGATTGGAACTTGATTTTCGGACTCCATGAGGTGGTCCAAGGGCAACCTAGACAGATGGTCAGCCACCAAGTTCTCTGCTCCTTTCTTGTCCCTAATTTCACAATCGAATTCCTGCAACAAAAGCATCCAACGAAGGAGCCTAGGCTTGGCATCCTTCTTAGTCATCAAATATCTTACCGCAACATGATCCGTATAGACAATGACTTTAGAACCTACTAAATAAGTACGAAACTTTTCAAAGGCAAATACCACGGCGAGGAATTCCTTCTCCGTCGTGGTGTACTTACTCTGCGCTTCGTCAAGTGTCTTACTTGCATAGGAGATGGCATGAAGCTTCTTGTCCTTCCTTTGCCCAAGCACAGCACCTACGGCATAGTCACTAGCATCACACATGATCTCAAAGGGTAGGTTCCAATCGGGCGATTGCATAATAGGAGCGGAGACAAGGGCTTCTCTCAATTTGTTGAACGCTTCAAGACACTCAGCAGAAAACTCAAAAGCTACATCCATCATAAGCAAGTTAGTTAAAGGTTTAGCAATTTTTGAGAAGTCTTGAATGAATCTCCTATAAAAGCCTGCATGTCCTAGAAAGCTCCTAATATCCTTAACATTAGTGGGAGGAGGTAATTTCTCAATCAATTCAATTTTAGCACGATCTACCTCAATTTCCCTTTTTGAAACCAAATGCCCAATAATAATTCCCTCTTGAACCATGAATTGACATTTTTCCCAATTAAGCACTAAATTAGTTTCTTCACATCTTTGTAGCACCCTACTCAAGTTGGCAAGACATGAATCAAAAGAAGAACCATAAACAGAAAAATCATCCATAAACACTTCTACTATATCCTCAATCATGTCAGAAAAAATAGCCATCATACACCTTTGAAAAGTTGCAGGGGCATTGCAGAGCCCAAATGGCATCCTTCTGTAAGCAAAAGTTCCATAAGGACAAGTAAAAGTGGTCTTCTCTTGATCATCCGGATGAATAGAAATCTGCCAAAAACCACTATAGCCATCCAAATAACAAAAATAATCGTGCTGGGCTAGACGCTCAAGAACTTGATCAATAAAAGGAAGAGGAAAATGATCTTTCCTAGTAGCACTATTCAACTTCCTATAATCAATGCACATGCACCATTTAGTAGTGGTCCTAGTAGGTACCAACTCACCTTTCTCATTCTCAATCACAGTCATTCCACCTTTCTTAGGGACAACATGAACAGGACTCACCCATTTACTATCAGAAATAGCATAAATAATTCCAGCATCCAACATTTTCAAGATTTCAGTGTTTTACTACTTCCTTCATATTTGGGTTAAGCCTACGCTGATGTTCTATGGTTGGCTTATGATCATCCTCCATGAATATTCGATGCATGCATAAAAAGGGTGAAATTTCAGTGATATCATCCAAAGAATAACCAATAGCTTTTCTATAGGTTCTAAGCACATTAAGTAACTTCTCTACTTCTTCCTCATTCAATTTCGAATTAATGATCACAGGAAAAGTAGAATTAGGACCCAAGAAAACATACCTCAAATCTTCCGGAAGTGGCTTAAGCTCTGGGGAAGGCTCGATTGGAACAAGTTTGGGCTCTTCCTCATCTGTCCTCAATATTGCTTCTAGGACCTCTAAAGAATAAATTTCTTCTTGATCCGCCAGAAGACCTGAAACTGGGCCTGCAGACTCAAGACAATCAAAATAGCTTACCTCTACCATGTCCGTGGTTTCCTTCATTGTTGGATTGAAGCGAAACTGAACGATGTCATCCCCAATCTCAAATGTTAGGAGTCCCTTCCTAACATCAATTATTGCTCCAGCGGTTGCTAAGAATGGTCGTCCAAGAATGATGGGCACCACTGGATCCTCTGGCATATCCATAACAATAAAATCGGTAGGGACAAAAAACTTACCTACACGGACGGGAACATCATCAATCACGCCAGTTGGTGATACTACCGCGCCATTCGCCATGGACACTCTCATGTTGACGGGGTCTAGGGCTCCTAAACTCGTCTTTGACCATATAGAAAGGGGAAGGAGGCTTACACTTGCACCTAAATCACACAAAGCCTTGAAACGGTAAGATCCTAAACCAATAGTAATAGCAAACTTACCTGGATCTCCAAGTTTCTCAGGGAACTTCACTGAACGGACCTCGTCAGAAAGCTCAGACATGGATCTCTTCTTAGCTAAGATATCTTTCAAAAACTTAGTGTAAGCGGGCATCTCACTCAAAGCGTCAGTGAAAGGAATAGTTATATTTAAACTTTGAAGCATCTTTACAAACCTTTGAAACTTACCTTCCGCTGTGTCCTTTACCTTTTTCGGAGGATATGGAAGCACTTTCATCGGATTCGGGGCGGAAATAGGCCCAAAAGAAGAATCCATCTCTGCTGGGGGGGTCGGTACCGACCCTAGGGGGGTCTGTACGGCCTCGGTACAGGTCGTGCTGGAAAGAGGAGGGTCACCTGCTGCTGGGGGGGTCGGTACCGACCCTAGGGGGGTCGGTACGGCCTTGGTACAGCTACTGGAATCAGGAGAAAAAGAGGAAAAGGACGTCGTACCTGCAGGTGGGGTCGGTACCGACCCTGGGGGGGTCGGTACAGCCTCGGTACGGACACTGTTTTTGCCGTTTTCCTCGTCGTTTGACGTGCTTTCGCATCCGGGCACTTCCTTCCCACTTCTTAGGTGAATTGCAGCTATTTGCCCTTTAGGGTTCTCATCGGGACGGCCCGGGAATTTCCCTTGAGGTCGAGGGATTTGAGCCGCTAGATGCCCTAGTTGGGACTCCACTCCCTTCTTCCATGTTTCCAAGTCTCCTAGTTGTGCTTGAACGCCTTTAATTTGAGAATTTACATCGGAACGAAGCCCATTGAATCCTTCTTTAAGCTCTCGTACCCATGACGGTGGTTCTTGATAGCCAGGGGGCCTATATGGGGGAATCCTTTGATCTTGGGGAGGTTGGCTCCCTTGGCCTTGTCCATAGTTACCCCAATTAGGGTAATGGTTGTTCCTCCCTGCATAATTGTTATTTTGGTTCCCTGCATAGTTATTATTGTAATTGGGAGGTCTATAAGGGCCCCTCATGTAACTTACCTCTTTGTAATGCTCCGCCCTTTGTACCTGGCTAATATTATCGCAATCTATAGTGTTATGAGATTGAGAACCACATTCTAAACAAGGTTGGTTTCTAGAAAGAAAACTTACTTGTTTCTTGAGGCGTCGGGTCTCATCATCATGGAATTGCCTACGCACATCAGGGTCAATTTCATTAGGGGGCTCATAAAGTTTCTTACCTGACGGTCTAGCCTCCTGAGTGCCATACATAGCATCATACTCCGTTAGCTTGTCCAAAAGAGCCCATGCATCAGTCAGAGTCATCTCAAGGAACCCACAATCGGTGTGTAGGTTCAATCGAGTCTTGGTCTCGGTATTGATGCCCTGGAAGAAGATTTCCTGGAGTACATACTCGGGTTGCCCATGGGTAGGGCATTGTCTCTGCAACTCCTTGAACCTTTCCCAGGTCTCTAGAAATGTCTCTCCTGGCAATTGGTGAAAAGAGGTGATCTTCTTCCTATGCTCCGTTGTCTTTGCCGGTGGAAAGAATTTTGTCATGAACAAGTCATACAAAGCCTTCCATGTAGTGATAGACCTAGGCGGTAGACTCTCCAACCAATTCAGGGCCTTTCCTGCAAGAGACCGTTTAAAAGCCTTTAATTGAACATATTCTAACGATATATTATCAGCAGCAAATTGTGATCTTTTAATGAAATTCTTGATATGAAGCATTGGCATTCAATGAAATTCTTGATATGAAGCATTGGGCATTCATTAGCCTTGCCCTCAAATTGTGATCTTTTAATTAAAGAGATAAAGTGAGATTTGATCTCAAAGTTGCGCTCAATCTCAGGGAGGACAATTGCAGACTCAGGCACCCTCAGTTCTGGGTGCATATACTGTTTAGCATTCCTTGGGATAGCATCCAACTGTTGTTGCAGACGAGCAGTCGCTTCCCTTTCTCTTTCTGCAGCGAGCCGAAACTGCTCCATCTGCTGACGGAGTTCAGCCATCTCCGTAGCAACATTAACATTGTTTCCTGTGTTGTCTCCCATTGTCCTGGCTTCTCGTAGTCTGCGATGGAAAGAGCGTTCCGGTTCGGGATCGATAGCAAAATCAAAATCAAGCCGACGTCGCCCCGATGGCATAAACTGAAACCAAAAACAAAAACAAACACACCACAATTAAAAGCAAAGGGGATGGGCTATTCCCAAACCCTAATAGTAACTAAAACTTTGACACAATTGAAATCTCCCCGGCAACGGCGCCAATTTGTTGAAGGGTTTGTTTTCAATCAAATAAATTTATAAGATCGAAACCCCGCTATAGTATAGTAGGGTCAAGTTCGTTCGCAGGGAGAAAGTCAGTGACTCAATTTTAATTACCAAAGAGCAAGAATAGCGAGGAGAGGTGACAAATGTAGAGATTTTTGGGGTTTTGTGGGCTGCTGGAATTTTTAGGAAATATCAATAATAATAAAAGTCTAGGGCATAAGGATCCCCACAACGATAATCATGCAAGCATTGCAATGAATCATATAAAAATCATGTTTTTATCTATTAAATAGGTCAATTTGCATCAACCCTAGCAAAGTAATCATTTTATTTTCACAAATTAATAAACTTTACTAACAATCTTAATTAGGTTATCAAACTTTCATTCAAAACCCTAATTACTATCCAATTCACAATTCAATCTTTCAATTCAATTGCAAAAAGGAATTTCCCCAAATTTTCATTGAGTACTTAAGCTTATAAATAGATAAGAACCAATCAATTCACCAATTCATAGCAAAATCGCAAGCATAACTATCGTTGGGATCACCCCAACCCTAGAAAAGGCGACTACTCACGCATATTCATGGTGAATAACTCAAAATTCATGAAAAAACTAAAAATCAGAAATTTAAATTGAATAAAAACCTGAGAATAATGTCAACAATGCGTCCCAAAAGCCTTACAAAACGTTCCTCAACTTTCGCCGAAGAAATCGCTTCAAAAAGCTCTCAAATCCGCTCACAAACGCTCTTAAACGAGTGCTGAGAAATCTAACGTAGGCTGAAAATTCGGTAGGAAGAAGAGAGAGAGTCTTCCAAACCCTAAAATCCTATTTATACTTAATATCCCATAAACCTAATTAGGAAATAACAAATATATGAATTTTATCTAAAGTCTATCTAAGGAAAATAAGTAAAAATAATTAAATCCGGATAAAAATAGGTGCCAGCGAGCCCGTACCGACCCTAGTCCACCTCGGTACCGAGCCCCCTTAGGGTCAGTATGACCACTGTTGCTCAGATTAGCTTGTTCTGTCAGATTATGCCTCGGTACCGACCCATGGGGGGTCGGTACAGGGTCGGTACAGCTCAGTAAAATGCTCATATCTCCTTTTTTTGAACTCTGATTGCTTCCGTTCTTTTTCCTATGCGCTCCTTATTCTTTTCCGCATCTTTTCTTTCTTGAAAGTTTCTTCAAAAACAGCTTCAAAAATCCTGTAAATCACACAAAAGCTAGTGAAGACATCTATTTCTTATGAAACATGAAAATCTATGCAAAAGACACTAAACCCAATGCATAACCAATGAAAAAGACTTATATTAACACTAAAGTATATGGAAAAAGATGACTAAAAACATGTACATCACTTACCTCGTATTATTAATCCTTTTCAAGAAGCCTTTGTTCAAGGCAGAAATATTCAAGATAACATTCTTATAGCTCACGAAATTTTTCATTATTTCCACAACAAAAAAGGAAAACCTGGATGGATGGCTATTAAACTTGACATGGAAAAAGCTTATGACAAAATTAGTTGGAATTTCATCCGTATAATACTAAACAAATTTGGATTTCACCATAAATGGATAAACTGGGTCATGACATGTCTTACTAAAACTAACTTTTCAGTTTTAGTTAACAACTTGCCAGGAAAGACATTCGAAACATCTCGAGGCATAAGACAAGGAGATCCTCTCGCACCATATATTTTTGTTATAGTTATGGAATTATTAGGAAGAATGCTACAACAAGAATCCTTAGAATACGAACCGTTAATTAGAATCAAACTCACGAATAATAGTGAACATATACCTTTTCTTTCGTTTGCTGACGATACACTCATTTTTGGAAACGCTAACGATCTAAGTCTTCATACAATTAAAAATCTTCTAAATAACTTCTGCAACATATCAGGCCTTTCTATAAATTATAACAAAAGTTCCTTACATGTTTCAAAAAATATCCCACTTCAAAAAGCTCAAAATCTTGCTCAACAGTTAAACATTCCTGTTACCAAAACTATGGAAATATACTTGGGGATACCATTAATTAGTGGTAGAGTCAACAATAGTTTATTTGATGAGGCAATCATAAGCCTCAAAAAACAACTATCAAAATGGAAATCAAATACCCTTTCACAAGCTGGTAGATCTGTCCTCATTCAACCAAACCTTAATTCAAAAACAAACTATCTAATGCAATCCTTTCTTCTTCCTAAAGGAATCCTAGAAAAAATTGATCAAGTTAACAAAAACTTCTTCTGGAATAAACTACAATCGGATAATTATCATCCACTAATTAGTGGGGAACGTTTATGTACATCTAAAAAGGATGGTGGGCTAGGCTTTGAAACAGTCGAACAAATCAATATAGGTGCAGATGAAACTACTTTGGAGATTAATAACTAACCCTAATAATATTTGGTCAAAGGTAATCAACGAAAAATATCTCTCTAAGGAAACACTAATGGAAAGAGGTAAAAATAAAACGTCCTGGCAATTTGGTCGACTTCTCAACATCAGAGACCTATTCTCTAAAGGTTTACTTTGGCTCGTAGGTAATGTTAAAACCATCAATGTCTAGTCTGACATCTGGGAAAAAGCGCAATACCTTGAAAACTATAGAAATGATCGTAACCCTTACTTAAAAGTTTGTGATCTCTTCACAAACTCTAAAACATGGGATACTGATAAACTAAATAGTATTTTCCCGTCTCACATTACTCAAATGATCACAAATATTTACATTCCAAACATTGATATCCCAGACAGACTAATATGGATCCACAATAAAAAAGGTATCTTTAGCATCAAATCTACATCTTCTGTATTCAATACTAGAAACACTAATAACACCTCTGCGGAGTGGATTTGGAAACTCAATATCGCTCCAAATATCAAAAATTTCATCTGCAAAATCATATTAGACATCTTACCTACTGCTGCACGATTAAATAGATATATAAATAGAGTTCCTAGTACCTGCTCTCTATGTAATAATGAGGCAGAAGACACTAATCACTTACTCTTCAATTGCCAAATAACTAAATCTCTTATCCATAACTTAAGCATTAAATTAAACAAATCATTCGTCATACCAAACCTTACAAATAATATCTCAGAAAATATTCTTAACACTAAAGCTCTTAACATAGACTTTACCGTCCTATGCCACCTATGGCACTCTATTTGGGATCTTCGAAACAAAATCATTTTCCAAAAAGGCTCAAACAAAAATATAAGCAATACCCTTACCTAAACCATTGACAATATCCTATGCTGAAAAAAGGAAGAAAAATTATCCAATTTGCCCAAACACATCAGGCCTCGTGATAAAATGATTTGGAAATATCCTCCAAAAGATATCGTGAAAATAAATGTAGACGCTTCTGTAAAAAATGGAATCCATTCTCAAATTGGTTGTATTATCAGAAATAATCAAGGGCATGTAATTCGTATACACAAAAATAATGCAAAAAAATACTCTGTGCTCAAAACAGAATGCTTTGCAGTTCTTGCAGGTATAAGACTCGCAGCAGAACTCAGAATACAGAAGACCATTATTGAAAGCGACTCTACGACCGTTATCAATGCCATCAACCAGGTGAACGACACACCATGGGAAATTTCTCAAATAGTAGAAGAAATACAAGCACTGAGAAAGGACATTGAACTTATCAAATTCCAGCATTGTTACAGAGAAGCAAACCGAGCAGCTGATTTTATTGTGAAATCGGAAAAGAGTTGTAACTTTATTTTAGATTATAGCTGCGAATTCCAGAACATCATCTTTCTTGATGATCATGGATACTTTTAGTATCCAAAACATTGCCTACTGTAAAAAAAAAAAGAATCCCCTCCCTTGTAGTAGTAGGGTAATTCAGGATCAAATCCACGAGGAGGTATGTCAGCACTTCCCTTGTTGTACTCACGATCGAAGCTTTCGACCTCAGGAGACACTCGATATCGAGTAATCTGGTCGATATCGACCTCAGTTATGGTCGATTTCCAGCGCAGTTCCTACAGAAGACAAAAGCAGCAAAGTCGACGTCGAGCAGAGACCTCGATATCGACGTTAGACCTTGATATTGACCTTTATAGTCGATTTCGATGTTTGTCACAGAAACTGTTTTCGTAACCAATTGTCGGAAAAGAGTCCGAAGAACGTAGAATGGTAAAGAAGGATGATCAAAACCAAAACTAAAACTTTTATATTGATTTCAATTAACTAAAAAGCTTCCAAAGTCGGGGCTTCATGCCACAACGATAACAATGCAAGTTTTATGCTAAGGTTATGAATTTTAATGCCTTTTCGTCAAATAACTTTCGTTATCAACACTTAGGTGATTAGAGGCTCTCGCATAGTTCCTAAGAGTTACTATCCAATTCATGAGCAATTCAAGTTCACAATATGAGTGGCTTTTGCTTCAATAATGCAAATAATGAATCTCTCTAACTTTCGCAAAGGATCATGCATGGGATAGAAGACGGAATTGCATAAAAGTCATACCTTTGATGCACTTATCCTACATCGCTATCATCGGGCTCACCCCGACCCTAGAAGTGGGTTGACTACTCGCTCCTCATCATGTACATCATCATCATCATTAAAGGAAAACTACTTTGAATTAAACTTTGCAAAAGAAAGTACAACCGAACAAGCCACTCCGCTCTCGCTTTATAAACTCCACTCGGCCTCTCTCTCTCTCTACTAATTCTCTGCGTGTATATGTGTTTGAATAACTGAAATTGAATCTGATTGAATGTTATTAGATGCCTAAACTCAGCCCTACTGGCCTCTATATATAGATATCTAACTTTGCTATCCAAAGACTCGAAACTCTATCTTTATTCTCTAAGATAAAACTTAAATAAAGTAAAAACTAAAACTCTTACGGTAAATCAGCCTCCATATGGTAGAACTGGTGTTGAAGATAAGAAATCTCGACTGTTGGATAGACGTGTAAGCTTCGGATAGAATTCTATCAAAATCTGAGTCGGATTCTTCTGCTGGCATGGTCGATATCGACCTTATACATCGATATCGACCCCTGTAAAACATTATCTCGAGCTCTCCTTTCCTACTCCAACTGGCACTCGACTTCTATCATTTAGCTCGATCTGGCAACATCGATATCGACCTCCAAACGTCGATATCGACCTCTCTGTATCGACATGCTCTGTTTCATTTCCTGCTCGATTCCTATGTTCTGATGTACTCGATGTTGAGGTCCCCAGTCGATTTCGACCTCTTCAGAAGACTTCGAGTTCTTTTTCCGCTCTTCCTAATATGTCCATTTTTATCCTGTTTTCTGCGAAATCACATAGAAACTCGTGTAGACCCATATATTTGACATTTAAGCATAAACTACACTAATCCCATGGTTTCCCATTAATATGCATGCAAAAGACGATAAAATGGACTTTTATGTGCATAGAAAATATGGCAATTTGTGCGCACATCAATACTTTCGAAGTTCTGCAGAGGTAGCTTATCGCATAGCTCTACCCCCGCTCTTCGCTGGAGTGCGCGATGTCTTTCTAGTCTCAGCTTTGTCGATATGTTTCCGATCCTAGCCACATTCTTCACTATTCTGACCTCCATGTTGAGGTCGACCATTCCTTGTTAGAGCGTCCTGAGGAGAGTATTCGGGCTAGTTGGGGGGACATCTCAGACGAGCTACTCGCGTCTTATGTGGAGCCTAGCATGGACATTACTTTGACCTCTTGACCTAGTGATGGATATACCCTAGTGTCTTGTTTTGAGATGTGTGATTTGATGTTTATCTCCATGTCGTTGTGTTTATATTATTGATAGTTATATGCAGAATATACGTTGATACGATGTGATCATTGGCGATGAGCCTCTTGATGTGTAATGACTTGCTTGAATGATATTGGTAGGATACCACCCTTGATATGCTTTTAGCGTGATGACACTTGATAGTTTGGCTTGATCTTGTTGATATATGAGATTCCGTGACATTTTGAGATAATTGATGTTGAGCTTGAGGATATCTTGAGATGGATAGTTGAAACTGATTCTGAAAGATGAACCTAGGAAGAGAATATGGGATTAGCCCTTAGAGGTGGATGATCTCCACCTCTCAAGTTCTGAAAACTTGGTTGACTGTTATAGGATAGAATCGACTTGTGCTTTTGCATGATTTTGTTTGGTTCTATGTTTCGAGAAAAGTTTGATCGATTTTAAAAAGGGTTTCAATCTCGGGGACGAGACTAGTTTTTAGAGGTGGATGATGTAAAGACTCGGTATTTTAAAATATTATTTTATAAATTAAGAATTAATTTTGATTTAATTTTGACTTAATTAGGATTTGAATTATAAGATTTCAGAAAATTTTGAAAATTTCGTGCTTGATCAATATATTTGATTCTAAATCTTTCGAAGCAAATTCCGGCATAATTTGAAATTAGATTTGAAAAGCAGATTTTATTCCGCAAACATTAGTTTGAGACTTGAAAATATTTTCCGAAGTTCTATTCAATTAATTTATCGACCAGTGAGATTTATTATTTTTGGATTTAAGAACTTATAATTTAATTTTCGATCGAGTCGGGATAGGATCGAGAGAGCAGATTTCGGGATTTAATAGCGGGTATTTGAATTTCATTTTTTGGGGACCACTCCTCCCTCTCTATCTCTCTATTTCTCTCTCTCTCTCTCGCTTATTCCCCTGCTCACTCAGTTGCAAACCCAAACCCATGCCAACCTGCCCACCCCTCCACCCTCCGTTAGTAGCAGCAGTTGATTCCACAGCCCAAGCCACCTCCAGCCTGGCTATTCCCATTCTTGGCTTAGCACTCCTCCTCCTCCTCTCCCTCACACCCCCATTGTTTCACCAAACTTGGTAAAAAGCCAAACCCAAACCCATGCCAAAACCTGCAGTGTCTCTCCTTCCCCTTTCATCTTTCAATTTCAACCCAAGAAACTCCCCTTTCGAGCTCTCTTTACCGAGCCATAACAGCCCAGAAAGAACCCCTTTTTCACCTTGTTCTTCATTGCCAAGAACCCCCCTTTCACGATCTCCATGTTCGTCACTCGGAATACATGCCAGCTCCCCCTAGCTATCATCTCCATTTGTCGCCCGAGCAACACCACCGCCGTCGCTTTCCTCCTCCTCCCCCTCCCTTGGAGCCGAGAGCTTCATCCTCCTTCCCCCTGTTTCGGAGTTCCAAGAGGCCGAGCACGACCAGCTACCATCTCCTCCTTTCCAGACGAGAAGGAGCAACACCAACATCCTCCTCACCTCCTCGGATGTCCACAAGGACCCTGAGCTGCCCAAGGGAGCCCTGGAGCCGCTTTCTTCTTCCTTCTTCCCCTATTTTCCTTGTGCAAACTCGGGGAGACTTCGATTCTTCTTCCTTCCACCTCCATATAGCATAAAGGCGCAACTTTAACCCCTTTACTCCTCCCTAGGCTGTATTCGGCAAGGGTTCGACTCCGGCGATCCAAAAGGAGCTCCGACGGAGCATTTTCCGGTGAAGACCTCAAATCCCCTCGGTGAGCCACCTCTCATCCCTCTCCTTTGATTCATTTTGAGCTTTTTCGTGTCCTTGGGGGTCGGGAAAGGGAGATTCGGTGAGGATGTGAAGCCAGAACTCCGGCAAGCTATTCCTCCCCCCCCCCCCCCTCCGTTTTTCCAGATTTTCCGAGCGCAACAGGGGATAATGGGGGGGGGGGATGATGAACAACGTTCCATCGGTTGGGTTCTGTTTTTTATTTATGGTCCGGTTCAGTCTTTTTTTTAAACAAAAAGGGGGGGTGGACCGTTTTTATAAGGGGATTCAGTTTTGCTTGACTTGGATCCGAAAATGGAAACGGGTTGGGCTAGTAATAGATCCGAGTTGGGCTGAGTAACAGATCCGGGTTGGGCCTATTACTTCTGGGCCAGCCGAGTGTGTGTGTTTATTTGTTCGTTTAGTGTTTGGTTAATGTATATTACTTGTTATGTGTTATTGTTTTAATTACTCACTTTAAGATTTGATATAAATATAAAATAAATGAAATATACTATACTATATAATATATTATGAGATTTAAAAAAATAACATTATAATTGAAATTTGAAGATATTATATTATGAGCCTTGGATTTTAAAGAGAATTTGGAAAATAGGTTTGTTGGAATTGATTTAATTACTTGAAAAGCGAGATTTTTGGAAACGATCTAACCTCGTCGAATTGTTTTGATAAACTAATAAGGAAGGTTGGTTTAAAATGTAATATTTTGTAAACAGATTTTGGGTTAAGTATAATCTGAGAAATTTTTTTAAATAACGCTTCGATCTAACATGAGATTAAAGGGTTTTAGGAAATCTTGGGAAAATGACTTACTTTGCATAGCTTGATGAATGTCTCTGATGACTTGTGTGAATATAAATTATAATGTGTCGGTATTGCTATGATATGATATATTGTCTTTGACGAGATAATGATCTGATGAGCATGTTATTTTGTGAATTATGAGGTGAAATATGGATATATGTCCTCAAATATGAGTTTATGATGATGTGTCGTATGAGAATTATGATGTGAGACTATGATGTATTATATTAAAGCATGATGTTATATTATATGGTTGATGAGCATGATTATGAACATGTGCTAAAAATGAAAGTATGATATGATAATTAGATTATGAATATGATTTATATATGAGATAATGATGCATGATTCTAAATGGTCGATATATGGAATAATAATGAGTTGAAATGATATCTGATGAGTTATATGAGATCATGCTATGAGAGATGGGATGAATGGATGAGGATATGATGAGGTTTTGAATGAGGAGATCTGTAGTTCTGGGTACTTGTGTGATTGAGATATGCTTAGTGTAAATCAGAAGTAGACTCATATACATTACTTATATACGATAGGTTGTCATTTGTGATGTATGACTTGCTGTATACACGTATTCTGCCTTTTGTTGTTCTGCCTATCCAGGTAAGTTCCTTTATGGGCTTACTCAGATTCGAAAGAGAAATCTCCTGCTTGTGATCATATGACATACTAGGTGCTTCATATGCATTTAAAGCATGCCATTTAGTATCATGCTAGGATTGCACTTATGATTGAGCATTCGGATACTCTGTGTTTTTTAGAACAGAACGACCGTTATCTGTGAGTCCTAGAGTCTTTGCTAGGGTCATAGGGTAGCCCAGCTTCATCGGGTGCCCTGAGTAAGTATTGTCGATATATGAGCATGATGATGAGATAGCCAAGCACCATCGGGCATGAGCATGATATATGATATGATGATGAGATAGCCCAGCACCATCGGGCATGAGCATGATATATGATATGATGATGATATATGATATAATGATGAGATATGATGTGATGATGAAATAAGATATGATGATGAGATATGATATGCTATGATGAGATATGATATGCTATAGCATCGAACTGGCCAGTCTCTGCACTAACGGGAAGGGGTGCAGAGGTAGGAGAGGGATATGCCACTTGGCATTCTTTGGGCGCCTTTACAGTTGTTTTGCATATTCTTCCAACTAGGAGCATGCTAGTGTGATTTAAATTTCCATACTGCATTAGAGCATCTTTATTATAGGTATAGCGTATGTGTATGCTTGCTTGCGGGACAGAGTGCATTGGGGGGACTCGATCTAACCCCGCTCGCACAAATTGTTTTTAGGCATGCTTGTTTTATGTTCCTATGGCGTGGGAATCCCCCTGGGCGAATGCGAAGAACAGGACTAACCCCCTAACATGGCTAAAGTCTTTCTTGAATCTATGTTTTATGGATTTGATTTTGACCCGGCCTTACCGTGGCAAGTTGTACTTTAATCCCCGCTTTAAATACTGATCTTTAGAGGTTTGAAACCTCGACCCGTCCCTGAATTGCAACATCCGAACGAAGGTATCCAACCTTCAAAACGTATCTCGGATATTTATATCCGGGCCGTAACACTCGTGATAATATTTGTTGATATTGTTATGTTTTTGGTGACAATGTATTCCAAGAAAAAAGAATGTCAAAAACAACTGTCAATAGAATAAAAAAATAAATTATCGAAAAAATTGTCACCAACAACTGTCACAACAAAATATGTCACCGTCAGCTGTCACCAACAACTCTCATCAAAACTAAAGTTTGACCAGAATGATCAATGTTGACCGGTCAAGGTCAAAATTATAAATGGTTAAAGAGAAAGGAGGGGGAAGCAGAAAAGGGAAAGAAGTGTAAAATTATCAACTATGGACAATTACTTAATTTATTTAAAAAGTGGACATTTGCTTAATTATATTTATTTTTTGGACAATCGCTAAATTAAGCCTATTAAATAATACTCCCTCCGTTTTTAAATAATTGACTTTTTTTAATTCAAACACGTATTTTTAGAAGGGAAAAAACTATATAAAATATTAAAATTTTAATTAATTTTTTTAATAATATTATACTTATTATTAATAAGTACGAGTTTATCAAAAAAAAATTATTTTAAAAATTAAAATTTTATATTATGTTTATCACATTAAAATACGTGCATAAATAGTAAAAAGACAGTAATTTGGAAACAGAGAGATTATTATGATTAAAATATCATGAAAAAAATTATATTTTAAAAATATTTTTTATAGATGGAAAAGAGCATGAGTTGTTTTAGGGGTGGACAAAAATTCCAGACATGTCTCGATCCTGTCCCAATCCTGATAGGATTCTGAAAAAAAAATAGTGAATCTTGTCAAGCAAATTCCGTCTTGTAACACACACACAACACACAATGTATAATGTGTCTAGTGTTTCTTATATGTACAATGTGTCTAATGTATATACATATGAGAAAAATCATAAAATATAAAAAAAAGATTGTAAATATAATCCACATGTATCACGTCTTTAAAAACCTAAAAATATATAGGAGTTTTAGATGTTTTTATAATGTTTTATTTATTTAAAAAGGTGAACACAATAATTACTTGAAGATAGATATTAAAAATTGAAGAAAGCAGTTTTTCTTTATTAAAATAAATAAATAACATAAGGTTTAAAATCATGACATGGGGTTCGTATGGGACGGAGTTAATAAACTGACTAAAATTATAAAGAAATAATTTGGTGAAATGTCAATTTTCATATAAGCTTTTTGCTAAATGTCCACCCTAGTCTCACCTTATGCTAAATGTCCAAATTTTATTTGATAATACCAAGTTTGCCCTTGTTCTAATTAAACCCTTTTATGTACCCCAGCATGCGCTCATCCTCTTCATCAACTCCTTCTCAATCTGTTGGATTTCATCAAAAATGGATAAACTGGGTCATGACATGCTTAACTAAAACTAACTTTACAGTCTTAGTTAATAACTTACCTGGTAAGACATTCCAAACTTCTCGAGGCATACGACAAGGAGATCCTCTTGCACCATATATTTTTGTCATAGTCATGGAACTATTAGCCAGAATGATACAACAAGAATCATCAGAACTTGATCCGTTAATTGGACTCAAACTGATAAATAACAGAGATTCTATCCCATTCCTCTCCTTTGTAGACGATACACTCATCTTTGGAAACGCTGATGATCTAAGTCTTCACACAATTAAAAACCTTTTAAACAACTTTTGTAACATATCAGGTCTCTCTATAAATTACAACAAAAGTTCTCTACAAGTCTCTAAAAACATCTCCCTTCAAAAAGCTCAAAGCCTTGCTCAACAATTAAATATCCCTGTTACTAAAACCTTAGAAAAATATCTGGGAATACCACTCATTAGTGGTAGAGTAAACAACAGTTTATTTGACGAAGGTATTACAAGCCTTAAAAAACAACTATCCAAATGGAAATCAAACACCCTCTCTCAAGCTGGAAGATCTGTCCTCATTCAAGCTAATCTCAATTCTAAAACCAACTATCTTATGCAATCCTTCCTTCTTCCAAAAGGAATTCTTGATAAAATTGACCAAATCAACAAAAACTTTTTTTGGAATAAACTTCAATCTGATAACTATCACCCATTAATTAGCTGGGAACGGTTGTGTACCCCTAAAAAGGATGGTGGACTAGGCTTCAAAACAGCTGAACAAATCAACTTAAGCATGCAGATGAAACTTCTTTGGAGAATCATAGCGAATCCTAACAACATTTGGTCAAAGATTATCACTGAAAAATATCTCTCAAAGGAACCATTAATGGAAAGAAATAAAACTAAAACTTCCTGGCAATTTGGACGACTCTTAAACATTAGAGATACTTTCTCCAAAGGATTACTTTGGCTAGTTGGCAATAGCAAAACCATTAATGTCTGGTCTGACATCTGGGTAAATGCAGAAAAACTCGAAAACTTCAAAAATAACCACAGCCCTAACCTAAAAGTTTGTGATCTCTTTACAAACTCTAACACTTGGGACACTAAGAAACTAAACAGTATGTTCCCACCCCACATTGTTCAAATGATATCAAACATTTACATCCCCAGAATTGATATCGCAGACAGCCTAATTTGGATCTACAATAAAAATGGAACATTTACAGTCAAATCTACCTCTTCTCTCTTTAACACAAGAAATAACAATAATACTTGTGGAGATTGGATCTGGAAACTAAATATCGCACCAAATATTAAAAACTTTATTTTGAAAACTATATTAGATATCTTACCCACCACCGAGCGTTTAAACAGATACATAAATAGAGTTCCCAATGCCTGCTCTCTTTGTAACCAGGAACCAGAGAACGCAAATCACTTATTTTTGAACTGTCAAATCACCAGGTCGCTTATCCAAAACCTGGGCACCAAACTACATAAATCCTTTTATATTCCAAACCTAACAAGTGATATTTCTGAAAATATTTTAAATAATAAAAGTCAAAACAAAGACTTCATAGACCTTTTCCACTTATGGCACTCAATCTGGGAACTTCGAAATAAAATTATCTTCCAAAAAAATTCTAACAATAGTATAGCCTACACTCTTACTCAAACTATTGACAAAATTTTATGCTGGAAAAAAGAGGAATTAATAAAAAAATTCTCCTAAGCACACTAGACCTCGTCAGAAATTGAACTCAAAATACCCGCCTAAAAATATTGTGAAAATAAATGTAGACGCCTCTGTCAAAAATGGGGTACAGTCTCAAATTGGCCGTGTCATTAGAAACAATCAAGGGCAAATAATTCAAATACATAAATGTAATGGTGAAACATGTTCTGTCATCCAAACAGAATGCTTTACAATACTTGCAGGTATAAGACTGGCAGCAGAACTAGGAATACAGAGGACGATCATCGAAGGTGACTGTGCAATCATTATCAATGCCATTAACCAGGAAAACAACTCACCATTAGAAATTACACAAGTAGTTAGAGAAATTCAAACTCTTAGCAAAGACTTTGAAGTTATCAGATTTCAACACTGCTACAGAGAGGCGAATAGAGCAGCAGACTTTATTGCAAAATCTAGATTGAGCCGTAATTCTATCTTAAACTATAGCTGTGAATTCCAGAACATCATCATGCTTGAGATCATGGATACTTAGAAGTACCCTAAACTTTGGCTACTGTAAAAAAAAAACTCCTTCTCAATCTATTTTTTTTTCCAGATTGATGATTCATGCGTCGTCACTTCGTGCTCCCTCTCGATCTCTCGGACTCGTCTCCCATGGCGCCTCCTTTGATCGACGCTCATGCCGACCCGGATCTCCCTCCTCCCCGGTCGCTGTCGGGGACCAGGATCTGAGAGTTTTCTGTTCGTGTGTCTGTCCAGATGGCGACGGAGTCGACACTCTCACTAGCTGATGGAGAGGTAGATGATGGAGAGGTTAGCCGTGGACTTGTGACCTTTGTGGCGGAGACGAATTGGTTACACAGTACCAATTCAGATTTCATATACCCAAGGACTTGGGAATCATGATGAATCGGTTACAGTACCAATTTTTTTACACACCTATATCTGTGGACTTCTACTATAGGTTTTACACATCTGCTATACATTCTCGATCGATCGATCATGGATCTAATTGTAATTAAATTAAATTACTCCGCTCCGTAGTTGGGGGGGGGGTTTAATTATATATGTGATATATATGTTGCGTTGCGGTTGTGTTGATGGAATTGAAGATACGTTCCGATTGGTGGGAATGGGGGGAAGCAGTTGTTCTACTACTTTGTAGAATCCGAGAGGAACCCAAAAACAGATCCAGTTGTTCTGTGGCTCAATGGCGGTCCTGGCTGCTCCAGCTTGGATGCCTTCGTTTATGAGCATGTACGCTCCTACCATTCATTACCCTACCACTGCATTCTGAGGTCGAAAGCTTGTATTACCGTACCACTGCGCTAGCTTGGGTGGCTTCGTTTATGACCAAACACCTCGATATCAAGTGTTTCCTGAGGTCGAAAGCTTGATCGTGATTGCAACTAAGGAAGCACTGACATACCTCCTCGTGAATTCGATCCTGAATTACCCTACCACTGCATCGGGGGATTCCTGTATTTATTTGCTTGATAAGGGAGTCGGCATAGTTAGAGTCTATATTTGAATTTTTTATTTAAGCAGAATCACACCTCCCGTTCACCAAACAAATTGGCGCCGTTGCCGAGGAGGCAATCAATCGCCACCTAAGTTTTCTAACGATCTTTTAGAGCATATTTTGCATGTTTATGCGATGCACTGATCGCGGACCTATCCTGGAAAGCCTAGACGAGCCTGAACGTTTCTTCCATCTTTGCAATAAGGCTATTCGAATCATGGCGGATAACGAGACACAGGCTGAGACCATAGAGCGGCTGAGGAAAGAAATTGAGGACCCTAATGCTACAATCGCTGCTGAAAAGGTCGCCGCTGCTGCAGAGCAAGCCCGTGCTGATAGGGAGGAGGATGCGCGTAGACAAGCCCAAGAGCGGCTCAATCAGTATCCACAGACGGCGATGCAATACATGCATCCGCAGCTACATGTTCCTGAATCCGCTCTCTTAATCCCACCTTCTAACTATGAAATTAAGATTAACTTCCTATCTGAGATTAAAAGAAATACTTTTGAAGGAAGACCTAATGAATGCCCTCTGTAACATATCTCTACTATCATGGATTTATGTGAAACTATTGCTGACGGAGTGAATCTAGAGTATGTGAGACTAAAATCTTTTCGATGGTCTTTGGCAGGGAAGGCATTACAATGGCTAGAGTGTTTGGCTTCACGCTCGCTGAGGACATGGGGAGAGGTGAAGGATGCGTTCTAAAACAAGTTCTTTCCACCATCTAAAATGGCGATGTTGCAGCAAAGGATCACGGTGTTCAAGTGCTTACGATAGTTGGCGTTGAGATTGTAAAGATTCGAAATTTTCCATTTATGCAAGTTATTTCAATTCAACACATGTCTACAATCAACATGAGCGAGTAGTCGCCCTTTCTTCTAGGGTCGGGGTGAGCCCGACGATAGCCATGATGGTAAGGTAAGTATGTCACTAAAGAATGTATCTTTTATCTCCCTCTAACTTATGCTTCATCTTTAAATGCGAATTTAAGGAACTCATGTTGTAAAACATGGGTAGTAATTAGGGTTTCTATTCGAAAGATTATAAACTCAATTATGACAAAGGTAGACACAAATTAGGTTAAGTAATTGAAAAATCTCTTTTCCTATTTGTCGGTTTAGGTGAAAGCCTTTTCCTTTATGATGAAAGCATGCATCTTTAGTTGATTCTTACTTCTTCTATCATGCTTGTCGTCGCGGTAATCCTTGGCTTTGGAAGACTTTTCCTTTATTAAGTTTACATTCAAATTTGCCCGCCGTTCGTTGAGTCATCGAAAAACCCAACACCCTTCCTTATTTCTGATCATTGCTTCCTTCCCATTCTTAATTCTTCATCCTTTTCTTTGCCGACAAAATAACTAACTCACTGCAAGAAGACATCGATATCGACAACAGAGGTCGATATCGACCAAACTGATAGATCGACAGTTTTCTGAGTCGATCTCGAGACTCCTGGGAAACTTCTGCAAGCACCGATATCGACCCCCTTGTGTCAAAATCGACCCCTCTGTATCGACTGGCAGACTTCTGAGCCAGTCAATTTCGTCGACTAACATCGATATCGACCCCCACCAGTCGATATCGACTACAGTTTTTATTTCTGCAGGTTTTCTGTTGTAGAGAACATCGACAGCCAAGGTCGACATCGAGGTCTGGCATCGAGATCGAGGCTTCTGGTCGAACGTAAAGGACGTGTCTTCAACACTACTAGGATCCCGCTGACTCGCTTCCTCGTGGATCGAACCTGATTCCCTACTATTATAGCGGGGAGTCTTGAATTTATTTGAAGAGGCTAAGAGTTGTATTGCTTTATATTTTATTATATATTTCGATTCAATTCTCCCCACGTCAAAAATTGGCGCCGTTGCCGGGGAGGCTATCAATCGCGCTCTAGTAGTTTATTTTCACGGTTCTTTTTAGTGTTATTTTATAGGTGTATGCGACGTACTGGTGACCAACCTGAATTTGAAGGACTAGACGAACCAGAACGCTTTCTCCACCTAAGGTCTCGAGTTCAAAGAATCATGGCGGACAACGAGACCCAGGCACAACAAATTGAACGCTTAAGGAAGCAAGTAGAGGATTTCACTACCAGAGAAGCGGCACTAAGGGAGTGTGCTGACAGGGAGGAGGAAGCCAGGAGACGATATGAGACTCAAATCAACGCCCTCACCCGGAATGCAAAGCAATACATGCACCCATCGCTCACAGTGCCTGAATCGGCTATTCTAATCCCTACTTCAAAGTTTGAAATTAAACCAAATTTTTTAACTGAAATAAGAAGGCATCAATATGAAGGGAAACCTAACGAATGCACTATGGCACATATATCAACCTTCTTAGACATCTGTGATACAATTGTTGATGGACAAAGTCTTGAGTATGTCCAACTAAAAGCCTTTCGCTGGTCTCTTACAGGGAAAGCATTGCAGTGGTTGGAGAGCTTAGCCCCAAGATCGCTCCGCACCTGGAATGAAGTCAAGGACGCGTTTCTCAACAAGTTCTTTCCTCCTTCTAAGACGGCGTTGATCCGACAGAAAATCACAGCTTTCAAACAAAAGCCTGGTGAGGCTCTGGCGACTATTTGGTAGAGGTTTAAGGACCTCCTACGATCATGCCCGACGCATGGCCAACCACCGTACGTAATTCAGGAGATCATATACAATGCTCTTGATGCTGCCACCAAGGAGAGGATCAACACTTACACCGTCTATGGCTACCTTGAACTCGCTCCTCAAGAGGCTTGGGAAACCATTGAAAGGTTGGTGGAATTTGACAATACATATGGGACTCCTGAGGCTTCCGACGCACCATCATCGTCGAGGCCTGCCCCATCTATGCCATTGTACGAACCCTCTAAGGTGATCGATCTGGATGTAAAAGAACAATTTCATAGGGATCAACTTAGAAAGCTCCAGAAACAAGTAAGATTCCTTTCGGTAAACCAGGATTGCATCGAATGTGGATCGCAGCG
This sequence comes from Persicaria maculosa, assembly GCA_963922045.1. Lineage (NCBI taxonomy): Eukaryota > Viridiplantae > Streptophyta > Magnoliopsida > Caryophyllales > Polygonaceae > Persicaria > Persicaria maculosa. The sequence continues at coordinate 61,100,316 of OY998267.1, forward strand.
ACACACTACCATTGAGCGCCCCCAAGCTGAGCAAGTGCAACTGGCGGAGACTTGTGAGGAAGCCAACTTCATGAGGGGTCCCAATCGCCAATATTGGGGAGACCAAAGATTGCAACAACCACAAAGGAACCAGGTTAACCCTAGGGACCCCCCACTCTATAGAGCTCCTGGGCACCCGGAGAGAGACCAAAAGAAGCATGATCTTCAACTTGTGTTGGATGAGATAAGGCGGAACCAATCTAAGAATGATCAATCCAACAATGCCATCCACTCTCAACTCAATCACCTTACCACAAGGATTGGGGAGATGGATATTTGGAAGAAGAACGTAGAGACCCAACTGGGTCAATTGGCGGCACAAATCCCTAGACCGTCCGGAACATTCCCTGGGAAACCAACTACCAATCCTAAGGGCAATCCGGGTCAGGACACATTGCAGCCATGCAACTAAGGAGTGGCACCAAAGTTCATAAACCACAAAAGGCAACGGAGGAAGAAGTAACAGACCCTGTCGACATCGACAAACCAGTCGATGTCGACCCTGGGGTCGATATCGACACCCCTGTCGACCCCCTGGTCGACGTCGATGAAACTGCAAAACCTGAGAGAGAACAACAGAGGTCGAAATCGACCCTACCAGTCGATATCGACCAACCTCCTGTCGACATCGAGGTTCAGCAGGCTCCTCCGACCACCGTTTTGGCTTCTCCACCAAAGAAAACGTTGCCCTTCCCTTCCAAAGCATTGAAGGACCCCACTCAAGGTAAGTTTAGGCGCTTTGTAAAGATTCTCCAAGGACTTAACATTACTATCCCTCTTACAGAAGCCCTAAGCGAGATGCCCGCCTATGTTCGATTTCTAAAAGACATCCTTAGTAAGAAGCGGTCCATGGCAGAGATCGCAGAGGAGTGCTCAAAGATGGATTTCCCTGAGAAGAGGAGTGATCCAGGGAAGTTTGCAATCACCGTGGGACTTGGCCAACATCTCTACAAAGCCCTATGTGACCTAGGGGCAAGTGTAAGTCTCATGCCTCTCTCTATTTGGCAAAAGGTAAACATCGGAGCACTTGAACCTGTGGATATGAAACTTTATATGGCTGATAATTCATTCGTTAGACCCACAGGTATAGTTGATGACGTCCCTGTAAAGGTAGGTATATTCTTTGTGCCTACTGATTTCATTGTATTGGACATGCCCGAAGATCCTATTGTACCTATCATTCTTGGTAGGCCTTTCTTGGCTACTGCTGATGCCAATATTAATGTACGTAGAGGATTACTAACCTTTACTATAGGGAACAAAGTAATTGAATTCTCCTTCAACCCTACAATGAAGGAAGTTAATGGTATGGAAATCAAGTCGGTCTACACTAGCATCATGGATTGCAAAGAACCGACGGAAAGGGCCCTAACTCCTGAGGAGGCCTTAGCCCTAGCTGCAGAATAGCTTACCGACGAGGACATTGAGGAGTTCCTAGCTACATGCACGAGTGATGAGGAAATATTCGACGACGCTCTATCTATGGAGCTCGACGAAGAGGTCGATATCGACGAGGAGAGGTCGACATCGACCATATCACTCGATATCGAGTGCCCTCAGTCGACATCGACACACTCAGTAAGTCAAGTTATCTCTTCTTCTCTTACGGGCGAAATCGACCGGCCCATGTCAACTAAAGAGGTCGAAATCTACTAGCCGATATCGATATCAGAGGTCAAAATCGACCCTTACCACTTGTCGTCAAACAGCTCCGAGGCCGAGGTATGTGCTGAACTCTCAGTCGATATTGACTATTCCTACTCGCCCTCGACTTCTTTTCTGCAGGAATATTTTGAAGAATCCCAATCAAAGTTGGCATCACTCTATGTTTGGTCCACGCCAACCCCTATAACTGATTTGGGAACTTCAATCAAGAGAATTGAGACGGATTACCTTGGTGAGATTATGAAGACGGAGGAGGTAGAGCCAATCCTTATCCCACAAGGCCCTTCTCCGGTGCTTAAGCCTTTACCTGACACACTTAGGTATGAGTTTCTTGGTCCAAATTCTACTTTCCCTGTAATTATCAATGCTTCACTAACCACACAGGAAGTAGATAAGCTTATGGAAGTACTTTGTGCTCATCGTAAGGCTATTGGATATTCTCTTGAGGACATCAAAGGTATTTCACCCGCTACTTGTATGCATAGAATCCTCCTTGAGGATGATCATAAGGCATCTATAGAACACCAACGGAAGCTCAACCCCAACATGAGAGAGGTAGTGAAGAAGGAGATCATGCGCATGCTGGATGCAGGAATCATCTATGCCATCTCCGACAGCGAATGGGTGAGCCCAGTCCATGTGGTGCCTAAGAAGGGTGGAATGATCGTTGAGGAGAATGAGAAGGGTGAGCTTGTGCCAAAGTCAATCACAACTAGTTGGCGAATGTGTATTGATTACAGGAAACTCAACAATGCCACTAGAAAGGATCACTTTCCCCTTCCATTCATTGACCAAGTATTAGAGAGACTCACCGAACATGATTATTTTTGTTACCTGGATGGATATTCTGGCTTTTGGCAGGTCCTTATTCATCCTGACGATCAAGAGAAGACCACCTTCACTTGTCCCTATGGGACTTTTGCATATAGGAGAATGCCATTTGGGCTCTGCAATGCCCCTGCTACCTTTCAAAGATGTATGATGGCCCTCTTCTCCGACATGATAGAGGACATCGTGGAGGTATTTATGGATGATTTCTCTGTTTATGGCACTACTTTCGATGTTTGTCTTGCTAACCTTCGCAGGGTACTTGCACGATGTGAAGAGACAAACTTAGTTCTTAATTGGGAAAAGTGCCACTTTATGGTAAGGGAAGGGATTGTGCTAGGCCACAAAGTCTCTAAACGGAGAATTGAGGTGGACAGGGCAAAGATAGAGCTCATTGAAAAATTGCCACCACCTTCATCAATTAAGGACATAAGAAGCTTCCTTGGTCACGCAGGTTTCTATAGGAGGTTTATTCAAGATTTTTCTAAGATTGCCAAACCTTTAACTAACCTACTAATGAAGGATGTTAAGTTTGCATTTTCGAGTGATTGTCTTGAAGCTTTCAATAGGTTGAAGGAGGCCCTTATATCTGCCCCAATCATTCAATCGCCCGATTGGTCGCAACCCTTTGAGATCATGTGCGATGCAAGCGATTATGCCGTAGGTGCTATCCTAGGACAAAGGAGAGACAAAAAGCTTCACGCCATCTATTATGCAAGCAAGACTCTTGACGCCGTTCAAACAAAGTACACCACGACGGAAAAGGAGTTCTTTGCAGTGGTCTTCGCTTTTGAGAAGTTTCGCTCATACCTAGTGGGTTCTAAGGTAATTGTTCATACTTACCATGCAGCTCTTAGGTACTTGATGGCGAAGAAGGATGCTAAACCTAGGCTCCTACGATGGGTGCTCTTACTACAAGAGTTCGACGTTGAGCTTAAAAATAAGAAAGGAACGGAGAACTCCGTAGCCGATCATCTTTCACGGCTACCCATAGAGCTTCTGGAAGAGTCACATGACAACATTCCAATCAATGACTCCCGCCCTGGCGAGCACCTAATGAGGCAAGAGGTAAGACGGGCAGAAAATCCACTCGATATCGACCCCCACAGGTCGATATCGACTGCCCCGAAGGTAATACTTGCATCGATGTCGACCAGTTTTGATCACAGGTTGTCCACTACAGAGGTCGAAATCGACCTCCAGACGTCGACATCGAGGACCCATATCGAGCAGCCCATATCGACTAAACTGTCGATGCCGTCCAGTCGATATTGACCCCTACAGGTCGATATCGACCACCTTCAAAACCCTCCGAAGGTGACGAAGTGGTAAGCTTCGGTGAGGATTTCTTCTTTACACCTCCTTCCAGTCCTATTCATGATTTATTTGCTGTAAGAAGGGCGAACGTACCTTGGTATGCGGATTTTGCTAACTATATTGCAGGAGGCGAGATTCCTTTTGGCTTAACTTCGCAACAAAAGAAGAAGTTTTTGCACGACGTCAAACAATACTATTGGGATGAACCCTAATTATTCAAACAGGGGAAAGACCATATCTTTCGACGTTGTATCCCGGAGGATGAGGTAGAGAGCGTGATTCACCATTGTCATTCTCTCCCTACAGGAGGCCATGCTAAAGGATTCAAGACCGCGGCGAAAATTCTAGAGGTAGAACTCTTTCATGTATGGGGCATTGACTTCATGGGACCATTCCCTGCTTCAGGCCCCTACAAATACATTGAAGTAGCGGTGGACTATGTCTCTAAATGGGTGGAGGTCGTGGCAACTAGGACCAACGACGCGAAGGTAGTCTCAAAATTTATGAAAACTAACATCTTTCCTCGCTTTGGTGTTCCTAGAGTTCTTGTTTCAGATGGAGGCTCGCATTTCATTGAGAGAGGCTTTGAAGCTCTTTTAGCTATGTATGGGGTAAACCATAGGGTGACAACACCCTATCTCCCTCAAACTAGCGGCCATGTAGAAGTCTCCAATCGCCAAATCAAAGCCATCTTGGAGAAGACGGTCTCCCGCTCGAGGAAAGATTGGTCGTCCAAACTGGATGATGCGCTCTGGGCCTACCGAACGGCCTATAAGACACCACTTCGCACAAATCCCTATAACTTGGTATATGGTAAGTCATGTCACTTGCCCGTTGAACTTGAGCATAAAGCAATGTGGGCTCTTAAGGAGCTTAACATGGATTTCGACGAAGCGGGAAAGAGAAGGTTCATAGACTTACAAGCCTTGGAGGAGTTGCGCCTAAAGGCATATGAGAATGCCGAAATCTACAAGGAGCGCACTAAGAAATGGTATGATAGGAAGTTGGTGCCAAAAATGTATGAGGTAGGTGACAAAGTCCTTGTTTTTAATTCTAGACTTCGCTTATTTCCAGGGAAACTAAGGACAAGATGGAGCGGACCTTTCAAGGTTCATAAAATATTCCCTCATGGAGCGGTAGAGTTACTTTGCGACGATGGATCCACCTTTAAGGTAAATGGCCACCGAGTAAAGAAATATTATGACAAGGAGGACCTAGAAGAAGAGATTCGCGCCACCTTGGCGTTGAACTAGCGCAAAAAGGGAAATATGTCGGGCTAGCGACTTAAACTCAAGCGCTTCCGGGAGGCAACCCGTTCTTTTCCTTTTCTTTCTCTTTTAGTTTTTAGTCTATTTTTTATTTTTTAGATCATTCGTGGCTATTCGATCTAAAGTTAACAAGGAAATCAAGTCCAGAAGAGAGGTCGATATCGACCTATAAGGTCGATATCGATAGGCCGACAGAAGTGAGCAGCAGGCAGAACAACACGGATGCAGAAGGGGGGTCGATATCGACCTCTAAGGTCGATATCGACTACAGCTAGAGGTAAGTGTCAGGTCAGATTTTAATTTCTTTTCAGTTTTAATTTTTGGAGTTTTTATCCCTTTATACTCCCCCCGACTTCGACACCCCCTCCCCTTTTTGATACCCTACCCAGCCGCCGCTCTCTCTTCTTCATCTCTCTCCTTCATCTCTCCTGTTGCTCTCCTCACTACCGCACCACCACTGTCATCCCCGCACCACTGTCATCACCAAAATAGCCCACCACAACAGTTCACCAGATCCAACCCCACAAGCCCTCGTCCTCTCTTCCTCTTCTCGCCCTAGCTCTCTCTCTCCCTCGTTTTCAAGCCGCCAGCGCCAGATCTACCCACAGGAGGCCAAGATACACCAGATCCGGCCGCCCCAAGCCACCGGAGAGCCTACCGCGCCACCAGCAAGCCCCGACATTGCCCAGATCCGGTCGATTTCGACCCCCGGGCACCGATTTCGACGTCTCCTGTCGACAGCGGTTTTCGTTTTATTGATTTTTGCGGTTGTAGCCTCTTTCTCCCCTGATTCCGACACTCTTCTGGTATGATTTCTTGGCCTCTATCTATTTTTTTTTCAGATTTGCATGATTAATTAGTTGATTTAGGGAAGAGATTACATATTGGGTGTTTAGGTTTTTAACGTTAATTGCGCGGGAAAGAGTAATCGTATATATGTGGGGCATTGATCTGATTCTTTAATTTATGTGGGGCATGAATCTAATTTTTGTATGTATATGGGCATGAATCTGATTTTTATATGTATATAGGGGGTGAGATCTAATTTTTTTTTAATTTATGTGGGGCAATAATCGGAATTTTCCATAAGTATGGGCTATGAATCTGAATTTTTTTATATAAGGGCTGATTCTGGAATATTTTTTAGTAGTTTAAATTCTGATTTATTTTGGGGTTTAAATTCTGATTTTTTTTACAAGCTGAAATTCTGATTTATTTTGAAGTTTAAATGCTGATTTATTTTCGAGTTTAAATTCTGATTTTTTACAAGGGCTGAATTTCTGATTTATTTAGGAGTTTAAATTTTGATTTTTTTTAGGGATTAAAATCTGATTTTTTATATATGTGGGCCAAAATTCTATAAGTCATTAGGTTCCTTGGTATTAAAAATTCAAGAAATTATGTTTATATAAATTGCCATCCTTAGGTACTTTCTTTTTAGAACATATTACCACTTTCACTTCGACAATTTACCTTTACATAATTTCTAGCATAATATGGAATTTTATACAGAGGGGAATTATCTTTGGCAATGGTTTCTTTTGTAGACGATGGTGAGAGCCAAGAACATCCCTCAGGACACGCTCCGCATTGAGGATGATCAGCAGCGCTCCCTAGCTGAGGATCTTATTGCCCGAGCCACCAGGGCACGATGGTACCATCTCCCTGACATGATCCAGCTAGGATTCCACACAGGCGTTCAGGAGGCGTTTGAGAACGTCTCTCTACACAGGCTGATTGAGCCACTGGAGGCACACTACCCCGTTCTGACTGGGGAGTTTATGGCCACATTGGAGGTCCTAGAGCGCACCTCGGCCAGCCGCCGAGTCATCTTCCAGCTCGGGAACAGGCGACACAAACTATCGCTCGAGGAGATGAGCAACATTTTTGGGTTCATCCACACTCCAGCCGCCTTCAGGGTCCAGGACCCCAACGTCATCTGGAGCTACATATCTGGTATACCCTACCCTGCTCCTACTGACTCCTTCACCTCTAGGGTTGTGAGTCCGCTTTTTAAGGTCATCTTGAGGGTCCTGGCAAGTACACTATGGGCCAGGCCTGAGCTCCGTCGCCCCACACACCGTGAGACGGAGACTCTGCGGAGGATGCTCTTCGAGGATGACCCTCTACCATACCTCCACGCCTGGCTCGAGCATATCCTAGACCGCAGACGCACGGTCTCTACAGACATTATGGACGGCGGCATGGTGGCCATCCTCGCCGAGGGACTAGACGTCCACACTGAGAGGTACACGGCCTACCAGCTTACATACCTAGACGCTGTAGTGTTGCGCCAGGGCGGGGTCATCGCACCAGGAGCACAGGGATGGAGACACCCCTAGACAGGGACGCGTCTGCGCCACGATTTCATGGATCTTCTATATATCCCAGATTGGTACCAGTCTTGGACTGGGTAGCCATATCATACGGATATAGATCCGTCTGCTGACCCCACCTTACGGAGGAGACCCCCACTCTTCAACCATGAGCCGAAGGCGGATGCTATGTCTTGGGACGCTGAACCCCATTCCGACGAAGCAGAGCAGCCCCCAGCCTACCAGGCAGGCATGGATGGCGACAATGATGATGACGCCAGGGATGATGCAGTTGGAGGAGGAGAGGGCCTGCAAGGGTACCACCACAGCCACCACAGTCATCATAGCCACCATAGCTATGTACCTCCACCTCCTCCTCCCTTCCAGCCCGCCTACACCACTGATTGGCAGGACGACATGACTGCCCGCTTTACTAGGCTGGAGCTCTCCGTCACTACGATGCGCGAGGAGCAACGCCGCTATGGGAGGTTCCTCGAGGGTTTGGGCTCATATATGGGTTTTTCCTTCGATCAGCAGGCTGGACCTTCCACATTCCCGCAGGGCGCCCCGACCTACTACTCAGGGTCAGCTCCTACACAGGACTGGCCCTTGCTATTGCCACCTCCCCCGCCTCCTGAGCAGTGATATGTGTGTAGCGTAAGTGAGCGTGAGTGATTCCTTCCCTCTACTTTACTTTTCTAACAGTGAGGACACTGTAATCTTTAAGTATGGGGTGGGGATTGAACTTGGACATTATAAATTGCTTTATCTGGTTGTGGTAGGGTTTAGAACTTGGCAAACTTGGCTTGTATTTTATTTACTTTCTACTCTATTTGTATGCATTGCATCATATTTAAACATTTATGCATTTTAAAGTTTAAGTCCTTAATCTTTTAGTTTGTTATGTCTATAAAATGTCAAAAATATAAAAAAAATGCATGTTTATTTTTAAAGTTTGTTTTTTTACCCTACTTAGATGTCCTATGATGAAAACTCAATAGCTGACTTGATCATGTAAACCCGATGGCATATTTGGATGGTTTAGCCTAAGTCCTTAAAATTTTTATGTAGATTGTGAACTTGTGATGAAATTGAGCACATATGATCCTAGGCTAACAAGCAAATCCAACAAAAATTGTCCTTGTGAGAATTTTGGCCTATAGGGAGAACATAAAAAATCCCACCGCTTTCTTGAGTGAAATTACTCTTCCTATGCATCTCTAAATGTTGTGATAGTTATTCAAAACCAATGCATATATATGTTTATGTTTACGAGAATTAAATGATGGAGGCATCTTTTAAGCCATTTTTATCTTCTCTTTACCTACCCTGCATTATCTCTGGTTGAAGCCAGAACATTAGCCTGAGTCTGAAATTACAAACTCCACAAAATTATCCCTAGCCGAATTGAGCTTGACCCCCATTTGGGAATTGAGACTTAGATTGGCTGGACTAATGCCTTGTGGAAAGAAAAGAGCATAATGTCCAGTTTTGAGCAAGGAAATTTTGGGTTGGTGCATATTTACATTTTGTCATATTTTGTAAAAGGATTTTATTGGCTCACCATATAAATGCACATGTTTTTTATTTTCGTCAAAAAAAAATCCGAAAAAAAAGAAAGATGTATATATATATAGTGCATGAGCCAAAATCCTTATGTCCTTTATTTCATACAAGTGTTATATTTTTTAGAGGTATATTAGAGTTCAAAAGAAGGGTTGATAGTATGGTTTACATCTTTTAGTGCATCTTTAGAGCATATTATATAAAGATGAGTTAGGAAAGAGCATTATAGGAGAATGAGCTTGGAAAGAGCAACATTGAAAAGTTATGGTTTGGATATTGCAAGTGTTGAGATTTAGGAGTATTGATTCCAGAATTATAAAAGCACCACATAGCCAAATAATTCCATACCTTTTATTTCATACCAAGCTCCATTACAAACCCGCCAAATGGAGTCTTCTTTGAAGTCTTCCATTGAGCGAAAGTCCTCCTGATAATTCTTATTGCATTTTCATAATTGGTTGCGAAGTGGATTGTTATAAATTGCAATGTTTATGAGATTGTATATGGAATTGAGTTGAGAGTTGATCTTCATAGCCTAAACACATGAGAGTTGAGTGCAAACACACTATCCCTGTGAGGTTGGATCAAAATTGCATATGCCTATGGATCGCCAAAATATGTGCTATGACGTTAAATTCACTTGCTTTGCTTTGCTACCGCTTATGATGTTGCTTTTGACAAAGGCGAAGACTTGAAGGATATGTTGTAGGTGTTGGTTATTGCTTGGTTATTGCTTGAGGACAAGCAAGTCTAAGTATGGGGTGTTTTGATGTACATATTTGTACCTTTGTTTATTGCATCTTTTGACTTCATATTTCATTCGATTTCCAAAGAAAAGTTTCAAAAGTATATAAACTTGTGTAAGAATGAGCTAAAGTATAAGAAATAGAGTCTGCACGAGTTTTGAGCTAACCATGCAGGAATTCGATGAAATCGGAGTCAAAACGAAGAAGCCAAGTGAAGCTGGGAAGAGGTCGATATCGACCTGGAGACATCGATATCGACCCGAGATTTCGACATTGCTTCTCAGTGTCGAGATAGGCCACACAGACCAGACAAGAAAGCCTCGATATCGACAAGAAAGCATCGATATCGACCATCGTCATAGACATCGACTGGTGCTGGACAAGTCGAGCAGAAACACAAGCATCGATATCGACCTCTGGTGTCGATATCGACCCTACCTCGACAGAAGAAAAATCCAATTTCGAGACTCGGATTGTGAAGTCTATCATCAAAGCCATGAGTTATCTCGTTCTTTTAGATATTAGAAGTTGTTTATTATCTTTTCCTTTAAGTTTTTATCAAAATAAAAGACCTATCCTAATTGTTCGGATTGAGTTCATAGTTTAGATAGAAGTTACAATCCTCGGATAGTGAGGATTAGTAGCCTATAAATAAAGCCCTAGGGGCTGATTTTTTAGATCATCGAATCCAAGATCCAATCAACGAAGCAAGACAATAGACTAGACAATAGATAGTTAGAGTTTTTGAGCTTTAAAGTTTCAAGCGCTTACGATAGTTGGCGTTGAGATTGTAAAGATTTGAAATTTTCCATTTATGCAAGTTATTTCAATTCAAGACATGTCTACAATCAACATGAGCGAGTAGTTGCCCTTTCTTCTAGGGTCGGGGTGAGCCCGACGATAGCCATGATGGTAAGGTAAGTACGTCACTAAAGAATGTATCTTTTATCTCCCTCTACCTTATGCTTCATCTTTAAATGCGAATTTAAGGAACTCATGTTGTAAAACTTGGGTAGTAATTAGGGTTTCTATTCGAAAGATTATAAACTCGATTATGACAAAGGTAGACACAAATTAGGTTAAGTAATTGAAAAATCTCTTTTCCTATTTGTCGGTTTAGCTGAAAGCCTTTTCCTTTATGATGACAGCATGCATCTTTAGTTGATTCTTACTTCTTCTATCATGGTTTTCGTCGCGGTAATCCTTGGCTTTCGAAGACTTTTCCTTTATTAAGTTTACATTCAAATTTGCTCGTCGTTCGTTGAGTCATCGAAAAACCCAACACCCTTGCTTATTTTTGATCATTGCTTCCTTCCCATTCTTAATTCTTCGGCCTTTTCTTTGCCGACAAAATAACTAACTCACTGCAAGAAGACATCGATATCGACAACAGAGGTCGATATCGACCAAACTGATAGATCGACAGTTTTCTGAGTCGATCTTGAGACTCCTGGGAAACTTCTGCAAGCATCGATATCGACCCCCTTGTGTCGAAATCGACCCCTCTATATCGACTGGCAGACTTCTGAGCCAGTCGATTTCGTGGACTAACATCGATATCGACCCCCACCAGTCGATATAGACTACAGTTTTTATTTGTGCAGGTTTTTTGTTGCAAAGAACATCGACAGCCAAGGTCGACATCGCGGTCTGGCATCGAGATCGAGGCTTCTGGTCGAACGTAAAGGACGTGTCTTCAACACTACTAGGATCCCGCTGACTCGCTTCCTCGTGGATCGAACCTGATTCCCTACTACTATAGCGGGGAGTCTTGAATTTATTTGAAGAGGCTAAGAGTTGTATTGCTTTATATTTTATTATATATTTCGATTCAATTCTCCCCACGTCACACACATAGGTAGCAAGGAACATGAGCGAGTTCTACACAGACGTATATGAGACAATCTAGCCATTTAACATTCCTCAAGTAATAGACAAGCTCAACATGTTTAAGAGACAGAGATGCGTGATTTCAACAATAGATCTGTGTGGTACAAGCCAGGCAAAACATAGTAATATAACGGGTATCACATGTATGATTGACTATTCATGTTCAACAAAATCCAAGAACATCACATATACCTATCATCATAATTAATCCAAGTCCAAATTCGTATAAATCACGCAATCATAAATTGTCTTTAAATCTCTTTTATCAAAATATATAGAATCACATAAGAATTTAACTCACATATATAAAATAACCCAAATCCGGTTTAAACCAAACCCGAGTCAACGACCAAAGAAAGGAGAGAACCGGCTCTGGCCAAGAGCCCAGACCTGGTTTTCATCGCGTGAATTGGCCGCTCGCCACGGCGAAATCCAGTTCTTCGTCTCTCGTGAGTGATGCCTCTCGCTACGCACGACAAGCATCATTCTCTTCCTTTTTTCCTAGTCCTTGTTCGTCACGGCGACCATGGCTTCGCTGCAGCGAAACAAGCGACCGTGAACTCGCTTTTGATCTAAACTCGATCTTTCTTTCCCATCCACTCTCATCCTTTCCAATATCCTTCCCCAACCTCAAGAAACATTTAAAATAATGATTCCGAATAATAATATAACTAATAATTAGATAAACGCTTAAAATCACATTTTTAAATACCACAACATTTAATGTAGGATATTTATATAATAATTAATTACCCATGTCGGATACACATATAGACAAGTCATATCAATATAGAATTCGACACTAAGATGCTCAAACACGTCATAGCACTATAAAAGGAACATATAAGGGTGTACAGTAACTACCACATTATACAGCAAGGAGATCTACATGATGTGATTAGTATGGTATGTAATCATGCGATGAGGTATAATCGGAAAGCAATGTCCTACATGATTCTAACCGGTCATGATGTGGCATAAGTATAACCAAAGGTGATTATTGAGGTACAAATTCAACATCAAATCATATTTCATGTATATGTGCATTTCATCCTGTCGTAGTATATAAACATTCAATGTAGCACCCAATTACTAATTAACATATGACTCGCAAATATATGTGTTCAACAAGACAAGCATGGATCGACGATATGTCCTAAGCAAAATGATAATGGGTGACCTGGGCATGATTTTAACTATAATAGGGGGTGCGTAGTCAGATGAGGTACAAGCTACGAGAATACAATAAGCATCACAAGAGCATCATATGGTAAGAACTATAATTTACATGAGACACTCACATAAACACGTCATTAGTCATATTAAGCATGCTACTAGGTTTTTTAGGCATAACATGATAACTAGGTTACCAACATAAAACATGCTCAGCTAGTCATAAGATCATATAAAGGGGAACATCATGGCTATCACAACCTATGGCAAGTGTAACTGAACGATGATACAAGGTGGGCATGGGATTCTACATATCATATTTCTAAGGCTTAGATTTCACATGATACAATAGTGCATGACAAGTCATGGATAGGTGAGAATAAAGTGCATCGAATAACTTCACATAGTGGCATGGTGAGTCATAGAGGCCTAAGCAAGGCTACGATTACAACGAGCATCAATGCATATAAGGGGAATACAAACAAGTACAATGATGTACATAATTGTACTATTGTTTAATGCATCTTTTGACTTCATATTTCATTTGATTTCCGAACAAAAGTTTCAAAAGCATATGATCTCGTGTAAGAATGAGCTAAAGTGTAAGAAATAGAGTCTACACGAGTTTTGAGCTAACCATGCAGGAATTCGATGAAATCGGAGTCAAAACGAGCAAGCCAAGTGACGCTGAGAAGAGGTCGATATCGACTGGAGACATCGATATCGACCCTGGATTTCGACACGATTTCTGAGTGTCGAGATAACCACACAAACCAGACTAGAAGCCTCGATATCGACACACATGCATCGATATCGACCATCATCATAGACATCGACTGGAGTGGGACAAGTCGAGCAGAAACACAAGCCTCGATATCGACCTCTTGAGTCGATATCGACCCTACCTCGACAGAAGATAAAATCCGATTTTTGAGGCTCGGATTGTGAAGTCTATCAACGAAGCCATGAGTTATCTCGTTCTTTTAGATATTAGCAAGGTGACATGGATGGCAACGACGATGATGACGCCAGAGATGATGCGGTTGGGGGAGGAGAGGGCCCGCAGGGGTCCCACCACAGCCACCACAGTCACCATAGCCACCACAGCTATGTACCTCCACCTCCTCCTCCCTTCCAGCCTGCCTACACCACTGATTGGCAGGAAGACATGTCTGCCCGCTTTACCAGGCTGGAGCTCTCCGTCTCTGAGATGCGCGAGGAGCAGCGACGCTATGGGAGGTACCTCGAGGGTTTGGGCTCATATATGGCCTTTTCCTTCGATCCGCAGGCTGGATCATCCACTTTCCCACAGGCCGCCCCGACAGACTACTCAGGGGCAGCTCCTACACAGGGCTGGCCCTTGCTGCTGCCACCTCCCCCGCCCCCTTAGCCGTGATATACATCTAGCGTAAGTGAGTGTGAGTGATCCTTCCCTTTACTTTATTTTTCTAACAGTGAGGACACTGTAATATTTAAGTATGGGGTGGGGATTGAACTTGGACATTATAAACTGCTTTATCTGGTTGTGGTAGGGTTTAAAATTTGGCAAACTTGGCATGTATTTTATTTACATTCTACTTGTATGCATTGCATCATATTTAACATTTATGCATTTTAAAGTTTTTTTAGTTTGATTTTATTAAGTCTATAAAATGTCAAAAATCAAAAAAAATAGAAAAAATGTCAAAAATCAAAAAAATGCATGTTTATTTAAAGTTTATTTTTCTTTAATCCTTACTTAGATGTCCTATGATGAAAACTCAATAGCTGACTTGATCATGTAAACCCTATGGCATATTTGGATGGTTTAGCCTAAGTCTTTAAATTTTTATGTAGATTGTGAACTTGTGATGAAATTGAGCACATATGATCCTAGGCTAAAAAGCAAATCCAACAAAAATTGTCCTTGTGAGAATTTTGGCCTATAGGGAGAACATCAAAAATCCCTCCGCTTTCTTGAGTGAATTTACTCTTCCTATGCATCTCTAAATATTGTGATAGTTATTCAAAACCAATGCATATATATGTTTATGTTTACGAGAATTAAATGATGGAGGCATCTTTTAAGCCAATTTTATCCTCTCTTTACCTACCCTGCATTATCCCTGCTTGAAGCCAGAACATTAGCTTGAGCCTGAATTGCAAACTCCACAAAATTATCCCTAGCCGAATTGAGCCTGACCCCCATTTGGGAATTGAGACTTAGATTGGTTGGACTAATGCCTTGTGGAAGGAATAGAGCATAATTGCTAGTTGTAAGCAAGGAAATTATAGGATGGTACATATTTACATTTTGTCATATCTTGTAAAAGGATGTTTTGGCTCACCATATAAATGCACATAGTTCTAGTATTATGTTCGAAAAAAAAAATAATAAAAAATCCGAAAAAATATATATATATATATAAAGTGCATGAGCCAAAATCCTTAAGTTTTATTCATACGAATGTTATACTTTTGAGAGGTATGTTAGAACTTGAAAGAAGGGTTGATGGAATGCATCTTTAAGAGCATTATATTGAAGAGTTATGGTTTGGGTAATGCAAGTGTTGAGATTTAGGAGTCTTGATTCCCGAATTTGAAAAGCACCACATAGCCAAATAATTCCATACCCTTTATTTCATACCAAGCCCCATTACAACCCCGCCGAATGGAGTCTTCTATGAAGTCTTCCATTGAGCGAAAGTCCTCCTGATGATTCTTATTGCATTTTCATAATTGGTTGCGAAGTGGATTTTTATAAATTGCAATGTTTATGAGATTGTATATGGAATTGAGTTGAGAGTGATCTTCATAGCCTAAACACATGAGAGTTGAGTGCAAACACATTATCCCTGTGAGGTTGGATTAAAATTGCATATGCCTATGGATCGCCAAAATATGTGCTATGACGTTAAATTCACTTGCTTTACTTTGCTACCACTTATGATGTTGCTTTTGACAAGGGCGAAGACTTGAAAGGTGTGTTGTAGGTGTTGGTTATTGCTCGGTTATTGCTTGAGGACAAGCAAGTCTAAGTATGGGGTGTTTTGATGTACATAATTGTACTATTGTTTAATGCATCTTTTGACTTCATATTTCATTTGATTTCCGAACAAAAGTTTCAAAAGCATATGATCTCGTGTAAGAATGAGCTAAAGTGTAAGAAATAGAGTCTACACGAGTTTTGAGCTAACCATGCAGGAATTCGATGAAATCGGAGTCAAAACGAGCAAGCCAAGTGACGCTGAGAAGAGGTCGATATCGACTGGAGACATCGATATCGACCCTGGATTTCGACACGATTTCTGAGTGTCGAGATAACCACACAAACCAGACTAGAAGCCTCGATATCGACACACATGCATCGATATCGACCATCATCATAGACATCGACTGGAGTGGGACAAGTCGAGCAGAAACACAAGCCTCGATATCGACCTCTGGAGTCGATATCGACCCTACATCGACAGAAGATAAAATCCGATTTTTGAGGCTCGGATTGTGAAGTCTATCAACGAAGCCATGAGTTATCTCGTTCTTTTAGATATTAGCAGATGTTTGTTATCTTTTCCTTTAAGTTTATCAAAATAAAAGACCTATCCTAATTGTTCGGATAGAGTTATTAGTTTAGATAGAAGTTACAATCCTCGGATAGCGAGGATTAGTAGCCTATAAATAAAGCCTTAGAGGCTGATTTGTTAATCATCCAATCATAGAATCATAAAAGACAAGAGCAATAGGCAATAGATAGTTAGTTTATTTTGAGCTTTAAAGTTTCAAGCGCTTACGATAGTTGGCGTTGAGATTGTAAAGATTCGAAATTTTCATTTATGCAAGTTATTTCAATTCAAGACATGTCTACGATCAACATGAGTGAGTAGTTCCCCTTTCTTCTAGGGTCGGGGTGAGCCCGACAATAGCCATGATGGTAAGGTAAGTGTGTCATTAAAGAATGTATCTTTTATCTCCTTCTACCTTGTTCTTCATCTTTAAATGCGAATTTAAGGAACTCATGTTGTAAAACTTGGGTAGTAATTAGGGTTTCTTTTCGAAAGATTATAAACTCAATTATGACTAAGGTAGACACCAATTAGGTTAAGTAATTGAAAAATCTCTTTTCCTATTGGTCGGTTTAGGTGAAAGCCTTTTCCTTTATGATAAAAGCATGCTTCTTTAGTTGATCCTTATTTCTACTATCATGGTTGTCGTCGCGGTAATCCTTGACTTTGGAAGATCTTTTCCTTTGAGTTTACATTAAAATTTGCCCGCCGTTCGTTGAGTCATCGAAAAACCCAACACCTATGTTTATTTCTGATCATTGCTTCCTTTCCATCCTTGATTCTTCGGCCTTTTCTTTGCCGACAAAACTACTAACCCCCTGCAGGAAAGACATCGATATCGACAGCAGAGGTCGATATCGACCAAACTGATAGATCGACGGTTTTCTGAGTCGATCTCGAGACTCCTGGGAACTTCTGCAAGCATCGATATCGACCACTTTGTGTCGAAATCGACCCCCTGTATCGACTGGCAGACTTCTGAGCCAGTCGATTTCGTGAACTAACCTCGATATCGACCCCCACCAGTCGATATCGACTACCGTTTTTGTTTCTGCAGGTTTTCTGTTGCAGACGACATCGACATCGAGGTCTGACATCGAGATCGAGGCTTCTGGTCGAGTAGAAAGGACGTGTCTTCAACGCTACTAGGATCCCGCTGACTCGCTTCCTCGTGGATCGAACCTGATTCCCTACTACTATAGCGGGGAGTCTTGAATTTATTTGAAGAGGCTAAGAGTTGTATTGGTTTATATTTTATTATATATTTCGATTCAATTCTCCCCACGTCATACAACATGTAGAACAAGGTAATGCTCTTAAGGTGTCATATTACAAGAGAACAATACACTATATTCATATATATATAACTACATTCATATACATAAAAGTAATCATGCGAGTATCTTACAACTATCGTGGTGGGTGTATTCATGCAAAGGTCAGGATCTCCACACGTGTAAAGACATCGTCTCAAGCAAGGGTGTAACAAGGGATGTAACATATCATGGTCGTACTGAGGTCATTAGAGTATAAGATCAATGATGGCAAGATGATCATTTAAGGTGCTACTAGATACTAAGATACAGGGAACAACATAATGTCATGAATGCAATGTTTGCGTACATAAGAGGAGACAATTAAAGCACATATTCTAATGATAAGTTGCATTTTAGGAGACATACGTCCTATATGATACTAATAGCATACACGGAATCTAAATATAAGGTGGTGCGTGAACATGTAGGGTGTCATACTATTCATTCTTAAAAACATAAAAGAATGCCATGGGGCATAAAGGAACAATATCACGAGACAAGTAGGTAGGCATGATACTAGTCGGAATCACCTAAGGCATAATGAGTATCGAGGTGTAACACCAATCATATTCCAAGGACATAAGAAACGAATGTCGATATTATCGGGGACCTATTTTAAGTAGGAGCATATCATAAAGCAAGTAGGGCATAAAGGTACACAAGCCACAAGTCATGGGTCCTACAGGATACTAGTGTCTCAGTGAAAGGCGTAGATGTGCAACATATGATACATGTACATTAAACAACTTAGCACAACATATACAAGAGGTCAAGACAATCATAACGTAATCATATGGAAGCAAGGAAGAAACATAGCGGGGGACAACACGAGCCTAAGAAAGTGTGACTTCATATATGTACATGGATACAAGTCAATAAATATCGGTACATGGCATGTATTTAACACAATGATATATCAAGTCGTTCAACATAGTCATGCATCAAGTCACGTAAATACAGATAGGGCCACCGTTATAACCAAACAGATATTTCCAAGGGAAATATCGACTTATCCCCACAGACAAAAAAGCTCATTTCCCGTGGAATGCGTGTGTGACTCATTTCGAGAACATAAAAGGGTACTCAAATTACTCCCGAAGGAAGATGGCGGAGTTTGTCTAGAAGTTCATGACAAGGAGACACCAGTTGACCCCTATGAGAATCGAGGAGGATGACCCCATATGAAAAAACCCATTCCATAGACTCAGAATCATTCAAAGTTTGATATTCTGGTACACTAACCACCTCGTGGTATGATCTATGGTGTCAAGTACCATACTTATCACACGCTCAAGTAGTCAATGTTCCCGAACCTAATTCCCAACCAAGGTAAGATTCCCAATTCCATCTCCCGTGGAAGACATCGATACCATAAAGAACGACTTGATCAGAATACCAATTGAGACATGGAAGAAGATAAAAGGGGAGGAAACCAGAATGAACAGAATAGGCATCCCTCAACCATCACCAACCTTTAACCAAACTTCTTCGAACCAGAGACAAAACGAAAGGGAAAGACACCAACAACTGAATCATGGAGGAGACTGCTCTATAAGATAGAAATTCTGACTATACCGAAAGGAAATAATCTTTCGCTTATCTCGCTCAACTAGAGATGCAACACTCAGTTCAAATATACCAATAGATTTCTATTTCTATCATGATAGCACTCAACACAGAACCAGTCAGTGACAATTATAATGATCTCCTTCGAGGGAGTTCGTTCTCAGGCCCAATTAATACATAAAGCACATCAAGCTATCTAATGCCGCTTTTCGAGGAGCGATTGACCGGAGGGGCAAAAACCTCACGATCTCTACCTAACTCGCCACTCCAACCACCGTGGTGCAATCCCTTGGAGTCTTCCAACCCATCTGTAAAGAATAAGCTAATATTTCGCCTAGACGTTCCCAACTACATCCAATAGGGATGGTCTAGCGCCTTTTCTACCCACTCGATCACTTTGGTTTGATCCATCATATTTAATAAGCGAAGTTCACATTTATTCCATTTGAGTTAGTCATATTAAGTTCATTTTGCCCCTTTAAAACTCTTTCAAATCCTTTCGAAATTCGTGGGCGGTTTTCAAAACATACACCCGACCCTTGCGTACTCGAATTGCACAACCTGGCTCTGATACCAACTTTGTAACGGCCCGGATATAATATCCGGGTTACGTTTCGGAGGTCGGATACCTTCGTTCGGATCTTGCAATTCAGGTACGGGTCAATCCAGTTCTTCGATTTCGCCCAGGAAGATCCCTCGCCATAGAAGCACATAGCAGCAAAAGGGCGGGTACCTAAGTCTATCCACGAAGTCAGGCCTAGAGATGCATGTGGGCCCTAAAGACCTCGCTGAGGACATATAATACGCATATACCTAGAATAAAGGATGTTCTAATGCAGTACAGAATTTACATCACACTATCATGCTCCTAGTACATATAATATGCGGAAAATGACTGTAAATGCGCCCAAAGAATGCTAAGTGGCATATCCCTCTCCTACCTCTACACCCTTTCCCGTCAGTGCAGAGACTGGCCAGGTCGATGCTATAGCATATCATATCTCATCATAGTATATCATATCTCATCATCATATCATATCTCATCACCATATCATGTATCATGCTCATGCCCGATGGTGCTGGGCTATCTCATCATCATGCTCATGCCCGATGGTGCTGGGCTATCTCATCATCATGCTCATATATCGACAATACTAACTCAGGGCACCCGATGAAGCCGGGCTAACCTATGACCCTAACAAAGACTCTAAGACTCATAAATGACGGCCGTTCTCTTTTCAAACGCATAAAGAATAGGAATTCTCATTCATAAGTGCAAGTCCTAAGTATGATACTACATGGCATGCTTTTATGCATATGCAACACCTACATACTATATGACACATCAGCCATGAGGTCCGGGTTACTGAGTAAGCTCCCGTAGGAAACTTACCTGGAAGCGCGCAGAATCCAAGCAATCAACACCAATAATAAGCAATGTCCAATAGATCACAAATCACCTAATAAACATACAAATATGCATAAGTCTATCTAAGTCACACAAGGCGCCCCTAACTATCATACACATCTTCATATTTCATAGGTCTCGTTATCATCATCACACTCATATCAACTCACCTCATATCATATCATATCATCTTATTCATTCAATCATATCGTCTCGCATCGTGTCTCAACATCATTATCATTATCTCCTAACTCATTGCATCATATAACATCTCATTAATGTCATCATCTCAACTCATTATTTTACCATATATCAATCCTTTTAGAAAACATGTATCATTATCTCGTATATAAGTCGTATTCATACTTTAATGAATCATCATATAACATATCCATAATCATATTTAAGAACATATCATGCTTCTCAATCATATAACATAACATCATACTTTCATATGTACGACAACACATCACGATATCATATCTAAGGACATATATCAACATCTCATATCCTAATTCACACTTAAATCATTATATCGATATCATAACACAACACCTCATAGTATGCTTCATAATCAACACATAACACATCAATATCACATATCATAATTTACAAGTCATACAAGCAAGTCAATTTCCCAAGATTCCCAAACTCTTAAATCTCAAGTTAGACTAAATCATTCTTTAAACCATTTTCTCAAATCATACTCGACCCAAAACCCCTTTACAAAGTATTGCCTTTTAAATCAACTTATTATATTATTTTATCAAAATAAAATCCGACAAGGTTAGGTCATTTCCAAAAATCATCTTCTAAATTTTATTAAATACATTCCCATTTATCGAAATAATTTCCAACGTTTAAAGACATTTTCAATCTCAAGTCCAATAATATTATATTTTTAAATCTCAAAATCACAACATTACATCTTTAAATCTCATCAATAATATTATGTAATATATAATATCCCATTTATTTAATATATTTTAGATCCCAACAATTTTAAAGGTCATAAATATATATAATATATAGTCCAATTATTTAATAAATAAGTAAATAGCCGAAAATACCCAAAAATAAGTCTTCAAAACATAATATTCATTTTATCACAACAAATCCGACAAGGTTATAGTATTTCCAAAATTCTCCCTTTTTAATTTTATGAAACCAATATTCAACTAAAACAAAACATCAAATCCTTTTTAATAAACCTCATTAATAAAATAATATATCCCCAAATAAATCTACTATTAAAACAACTTATAATATATTTATATATAAATACTTTACAGAAATTGTAATTTATATTCATAAATCAGAAAAATATAATAATAATAATAGTAGTTATTATTTAACAATCCACTAAAATTATATATTGTACAAGAAAAGAACTAATTAAAACAAGCAAAACATAACCCAATAAAACAAACAAGCCCAACCCGAAGCTAAGCCCAACCAGGATTCACTTGCCCAGACCCGGCCCAAGATCCAACCAAATTCGGATCCAAACAAACCCAACCCAACTGAACTGGTCCACCCCATTTTTATTTTATTAAACACCAAACCAGACAGTGGGGCCCGCCCCCTTTCTTCTTCCCCTTCCTCACGCTGGCTCAGCTCTCCCTGTTAAACTGAACGAGAATCGAAGGGAGGGACGGAGTCCCGCCGGGGTTCTCTCGCTTCGGCTCGACCCACTTACCCAACCCCAACCACCCAGAAAGGACAAGGAAAGAGGGGGATGTGGTTGCTCACCGAGGGTTCGAAGTCTTCATCGGAAAACGCTTCGTCGGATCTCGTTTTGGATCGCCGGAGTCTAGTCCTTGCCGAATGCAGCCTATGGAGGACTAAGGGGTTAAATTTGCACCGTTACGGTATATGGAGGTGGAAGGAAGAAGAATCGAAGTCTCACAGAGTTTGAAACCGAAAACAGAGGAAACGGGGGCGAGGGGCTGTTGTTGGCTCGCCGGAGTTTCTTCTGGCGGATCTAGACACTTGGAAACTCCGAGGAGGTGTGGAAGGGTGCTGCTGCGGGCTCGGTTGCGAAGGAGAAAGGAGAAGCTATTGTGGTGCTCGAGTTAGCTCACGGAAACAGGGAGCTCGGGAAGCTCTTGGCTTCGAAGAACAGGAAGCGCAGAGGGGGTGCTCGAGCTCGGGTGGTGCTCTGGAGGAGCTTGAAGTGGCTTGGAGCTACAAGCTCGGAGGGAGGTGTCTCGATTCTTCAATAGACAGGGGATGGTGGTGGTGTGAGGCTGGCGGCTAAGGGGTGCCCAAGGGAGGATCTTTAGTTTGTTTTTAGGATGAGTTTGAAAAGAAAATAGATTGGAGATGGAGGGTTGAATAGGTGGGTGTGCATTAGAATCAAGTGGGAGTAGGCTACCAGCTTTTGCGTGGGATTCAATTAAAAAGGGGGGAATATTACTGCAGGAATTTGAACAAGGAAAGGAGATGGTGTGTTGGGCTTAATCTAGAAAGAAAACAAGAGGTGAGTTGTAGGTATGTGTGTTGTTTAAAAATGGAGGAAAGAAGACAAAGAAGTCAGCCTGGTAAGCCAAAGAGGGAGTGCAGCCCGAGAGAGAGAGAGAGAGAGAGAGAGAGAGAGAGAGAGAGAGAGAGAGAGAGAGAGAGGGGAAGAAATGGAAGTAAAGTGGTCCCAAATCCATATCTCAACATACCTCAAAACAAATTTCGAAACCTGCTCTCTCGACCTTATTCCGAATCGATTCGAGGTGCATTTTAAATCTTCAAACCGAAATAATATAACGAAGTTTCAATAAGTAATATTCCAATAGGCTCTGCATAGGAGAGCGGAATAAATCTGTCTTTAAATCAGATTCAAATTTATGTCGGAATTCGCTTCAGAGGAATCAAAATAAAATTTAATTGCTCGAGGATGGAATTTCAAAATTTCTCCGAATATCACTCTTAATCCATTATAAATTATTATTAGATAGAAAATATTATTTTAAAATCTCCCGATCTTTAAAAAATCGACTGCCATAGAAGCTAAGAAAGAAGAAGGAGGAAAGACATCGATATCGATGTCAGAAGGTCGAAATCAACCTGATTATGTCCAGCGGAACCACTCCAAATCGACTGAACCTCCAAGAGCACAACAGAGCTCGATATTGACTAGTGATGATCGATGTTGATCCGAGCTACAGAAAGAAGAGAAGGTAAGTCAAGGTACGGATTCTTCTTTTTCCATCTCAATAAGAGATTTATCATTATTTGGAAGAGGTGTGCCTTGGCATGTGCGCTTGTGTAGGGTATCCGATGATGATCCGAGCCATTATGAGATAGGAGACAAGGTTTATGTCGTGAAATCAAAAGATCACTGGTTCCCTAATAGATTCAAAGACAAGAGGATGGGACCATTCACTGTGAATCAAATCCATCCATGCGGGATGCAGCTGAGAGACAAAAAAGGAGTTTTATTTTAGGCCTAAGCCACATGGGCTCTGCAGATGCCACCTTGAGCGTAAAGGAAGAAGTCGGTCTAGCGACTTTAAAGTCTAGAGCTTGTAAAAGGCACTTAGTTTTTGGATTTGTATAGTTTTTACTTTGTTTTGAGACTTTACATTATGCATTGTTTTGGTTTTGGTTTGGTTTTCCAACAAGTTGCAGGAAAGGAGAAATAGTGCAAAAACAAGCGAAATCGAGTGCAAAGCTCGATATCGACCTAAAGGTCCATTCCGAGGGGCTTGTGGTCGAGGCCGGATCACCCTGAAGCTTGAGCCAGAAATCGATGAAAGAAGTCGATTTCGATGTTAAAGGTCGATATCGGCCACCACTGCTGACTTCTTCGACTCCTGAAATTTGTGACGTTTTAGAAAGTTTCTTTTTAACCCTAGTTCTAATACAGTGAGGACACTTTAATCCTTAAGTATGGGGTGGGGGAAAGGCTTACTTGCATATTATAGCATATTTTTAGCATATTTTGAAAATTTTTCATAGTTATTGCATAGTTTTTACATATTAATGCATATTCATACATAGTTAGTTACTTTTATCTTTAAGCAAACCATATTTATCTTTAAGCATAGCATGTTTATATTTCGAGAGAAAAAAAAAAGAATAAAATGACCCCCATCAAAAATTGAAAATAAAGAAACGAGTCATGGAAGCAAAATAAGGAACTCTACGATGCAAAATTAGATTCATTAGAGATATAACATGAAATTGCCTATTTAAGGGAAGTCACAATGAAGTGCAAAAAGAAAAAAAACATGAAGGAGAGGAAAAACTTGAAGTTGCTTTTGACATGTGCATGATAAGATGATGGAGGACTTTATGAAATTTCCATACAAGTGCTTACAAAAGTTCATATCCTACCCTTACCTATGCATATTTGCAAAATTCACAAGCCATATATGAGTCTTACTATATCATTATCATTATTGCTCCACATACATTACATATTGCCCATTTTTTATACCTTATATCCTATCCGGGGACAACGTTGAGAATGGAAGTCATCTTTGGAGTTGTTATATGGGGTTTGTGCATATTATTATTGAAGTTGTTGGCAGGAATGAAACAATTTTTGGAATATGGAAAATTTAATGAGTGAGAAAAAATCTGATCACCTCAGGAGATAAAGGTAGGTCGACCCTACTCGTTGAGATGTTAGTTCAGCGAGATGGGACACAAGGTGAGGAGTCCGAAGTACTAAGTATCCGGGGCCATTCATGACACCCATGTTTGTGACTCGTAAGAAGGTAGTGCTAAGGTTAGAGAGGAAAAAGCATTATAATGAAAAAAGCATTGAGCAATGAGTGAAAGGTGAGAAACATTATGGAGAAGGAATGTGGAATATTTTGGAAAGAAAGTTTTATTTCCCCGGATTTAACACCACATGGCCAAATATTAGCCCACCTTTAGCCTTTTACCAATCTACTTCTCTAAAGCTTGCAAAAGTCCTCTTGATTATCAATGCTATGTTACGAAATTGTTTTTATGCATATAAACCTCCTTTTATGTGTATGATGTTGCTTTATTGCACAGGCACGGATTTGGTTGACATTAGTACCTTATCGAGGATGGCAATTGATTGTAGGGACATATGAAAAATGAATCTATGATGTTGAGGGTTTACTTTCTTCCCCTGAATGACCATTAAATGTATTGCTTGGGGACAAGCAAGCTTAAGTATGGGGTGTTTGATGTGCGCGCAAATTGCCATATTTTCTATGCACATTTATGTCCATTTTATTATCATTTGCATGCATATTAATGGGAAATCATAAAATTAGTGTAGTTTATGCATTATTGTCAAATATATGGGTCTACACGAGTTTCTATGAGATTTTGCAGAAATCAAGGCGAAAATGGACAAATTTGGACAAGAGAAGAAGAGCGGCAAAAGAACTCAAAGTCTTCTGAAGAGGTCGAAATCGACTATGAACCTCGACATCGAGTGATACAGAGCACCAGGAATCGAGCAGAGGAGAAACAGAGCATGTCGAAACAGAAGAGGTCGATATCGATGTCTGAAGGCCGATATCGAGTGGCCTAGTAGAGCATATTACTTTTGTCTTCTGCAGAAACCTCACTTGAAATCGATAAGAACTGAGGTCAATATCAACCAAACACCTCGATATCGAGTGTCTCCTGAGGTCGAAAGCTTGATCGTGATTGCAACTAAGGAAGCACTGACATACCTTCTCGTGGATTCGATCCTGAATTACCCTATCACTGCATCGGGAGGGATTCTTGTATTTATTTGCTTGATAAGGGAGTTGGCATAGTTAGAGTCTATATTTGAATATTTTATTTAAGCAGAATCACACCTCCCGTTCACCGAACACACTTGCAGGTACATTTGCACATCTAATTTACGTGCCTTATTTTTTATTATATTTTCTTAATCACGTGTAGATGTTTATGATTTATTATGACAGTAAACCTTTCCTCTTTTATGGGTGATGGCAATCTTCATGAATGTTAGTTTATGGTTTCTTCAAAAAAAAAATTATATGACACAACAACTATCTTCATGAATGTTAATGCCAATTTCGCATTTCCAAACCATCACATGGCAAGATATTTAAATTTTATTGATGACACAATTTTGTGTGTCTTGTCATCACATGTATGAAAAAAAAAGCCTTTCTAGGGTTTAGGGTGTCATTACACTGCTTTTAGCTTTTGGTGACACCACTAATATCACTTGACTATTCTTTCACTTGGTACACCGGTGGTGAAAATATTTGGTACACTTGTGGTGACACTAATAAGGGTGGTGATAGTGACCCCGTACAAAAAAACTCTAAAAACTAAGTTGTCACCAAAAAAAAGTTGTTATCGTATGTGTCACCACCGACAGTGTCCCCACAGTGATCTCTTAAAAAAATAAAAACAAAGGTGTCACCACAGTGATAAGGGTGGTGACGGTGATAAGGGTAGTAACAACGATAAGGGTGGTGACAGTGATAAAGGTGGTGACAGTGATAAGTGTGGTGACAGCGATAAGGGTGGTGACAGTAACCACTACTGATAAGGGTGGTGATAGCGATAAGGGTGGTGACAGTTATAAGGGTGGTGACAGCGATAAGGGTGGTGACAATGATAAGGGTGATGACAGCGATAAGGGTGGTGACAACGATAAGGGTGGTGACAGGGATAAGAGTGGTGACAGCGATAAGCGTGGTGACAGCGATAAGGGTGGTGTGATAAGGGTGTTGGCAATGATAAGGGTGGTGAAAGTGGTGACAACGATAAGGGTGGTGACAGTGATAAGCTTGGTGACAGCGATAAGGGTGGTGACAGCGATAGGGCGGAGACAACAATAAGGGTGGTGACAGTGAACTCGTAAAAAAACTCTAAAAACTAACGATAAAGGTGGTGACAGCGATAGTGTGGTCACATCGATAAGGGTGGTGACAGCGATAGGGTGGTGACAGCGATAGGGGTGGTAACAGCGATAGGGTGGTGACAGCGATACGGGTGGTGACAGCGATAGACTGGTGACAACGATAAGGGTGGTGACAGCGATAGGGTGGTGACACCGATATGGGTGGTGACAGCGATAGGGGTGGTGACAACGATAAGGGTGTTGACCGCGATAGGGTGGTGACAACCATAAGGGTGGTGACAATGACCTCGTAAAAAAAAACAAACAAACAAACAAACTCTAAAAACTAAGATGTCACCAAAAAATTTGTCACCGC
This sequence comes from Persicaria maculosa, assembly GCA_963922045.1. Lineage (NCBI taxonomy): Eukaryota > Viridiplantae > Streptophyta > Magnoliopsida > Caryophyllales > Polygonaceae > Persicaria > Persicaria maculosa. The sequence continues at coordinate 61,128,124 of OY998267.1, forward strand.
ATGTGTCACCACTAATAAATGTGGTGACACTAATCTCGTAAAAAAAACTGTCACCAAAAAAAATTTGTTTATCACCATGTGTAACCAAAGTTATGTAGCCAAAGTCATTGACTTTGACCGGTCAATCTCAAAATAAAAATGGGAAGGAATCCAAATTAAAAATGGGAAAGAAGGGCAAAAATGTCATAATGGACATTTTGCAAAAGGAAATATGAAAGTGGACATTTTGCAAAATGTCATGTTTAAAATGGACACTTAGCAAAAAAATCCAATTATAAACAGTGTAAAATTTATATACTGTAGTTAAAGTAGTTCAAAATTTAAACAACAAGATAATCTCCGTATGGGTAGAAAAACTGTTTATTTGTAAAAAAAAAAATGGAGTATATTTGGTTGTTATTAGGGGTATTGTGGTACTTTCAAATCAAATAAGATAAAAGGGTGAATAAACACCCAAATAACCTCCATTTTATAGCTTATTTTTTTAACACGTTTTTTTGTTTATTTTAGTCATCCAAAAAACCAAAAAAACTATTTAAAAATAAATATTCACAAATAATTAATTTTTAACAGTTTTTTGAGTTGTACATATGCACCCAAGATGTTATGTAATTATGTAAATTTAAACGAAAGAGCCCGCCATCATTAAAAAAAAAAATTGAGTGATCACATTTAATCTAGTTGGAAATTACAAAAATATATGGCATAGATAAAAAGGAAATTGGGGGAATACAAATGGTATAGAGACGTGGGAAATCAAGTTTCACACTGACTTCAAGGAAGTGTAAAGGGGTAACTAGTTGACTGGTCAAACATTTTTTACCTTTTAGCATTTGGTTTCTACTCGTTGGTTTTCTGCCCTCTTAATTACTCGACAACTTCTTCTTCTTTTTCTCACGAGTCATGGCCGGCCATGGGAGGGTCAAACCTTCATTTAAACAATAAATTATATGAACGTATTTTGAGGGTTCAATTGTGTAGGATTAGCTAACAATTGTACAAGCCACAATGTAATCTAAACTTTTAACCTGCTCAACTTTTAACCCAAACCAAAACAACCACAAGGGAATGTTACATTAACATAATTCATCTCTTTTAATCGGAAACCAATAAACTAGTGTCTTTTTTGTTTGGTAGAGCCAACAATTAATCTTCGCTTGATTTAAAGAATAAAACTATAAATATGTTTTACGAGAAAAGATGGTATTTGCAAACGGAGTAAATACAACAGCTTTCTCAGTTTATCCTGTCTAAGTAAGGTTTGGGGACCCAAATTGTGCGCACTCTTTCCCCGACCACGTCTAGTACAAAATGTTGATTTTATCACATAACTATAGTATCACGAATTTTGTATATTCGTGATTAGGCATGGCCACGGGTTCGACCTGACGGGTCGAATTCGACCCGCCGGTGACGATGCCCTGAATTTAGGGCTAACTATTTAACACGGTGATTCGACCAAAAGGAGATTATACGATCTTAAATAGGGCAAATCAAATAGGGGTTTTCCACTATATAAATTAAACCCCATAACTATATATATATATATATATATATATATATATGTATGTATATATATATATATATATTCCAAATGCTTGTTCTAAGATCGTAACAATATCATTTTTTATGTGTAATGATAAGGATTTTCAAACTCTATAGTTTTGGATTTCTTTTTCACTTTGATTAATAAATTTTTTAAAGCACTACCTTTCTTTATTTTTTCTTAATTGAAAAACATCATTCTTATTGCCTTAATGAAAATTTAAAAATATCATCCTTACAGTTTCTTATAATGATATAATTATTATTGTTTTCATTAATTTCTCAAATTAAACTGACTTTATATTTTTAACAATAATAATAATAATAACAATATTTTTTGATCTGTATTGATCAGGATTTTCAAAATCTATAGTTTTGGATTTCTTTTTCATTTTGATTAATAAACTTTTTAAAAGACTACCCTTCTTTATTTTTTTAATGAAAATTTAAAAAAGACTATCCTTACAATTTCCTATAATGATACAATTATTATTTTTATTACCATAGAAATTTATATGGAAAATAAGTCAATTATAATTATTTACACATATGAATAGTTACACATATATAAACGGTAACATGTACAATCCAAATGCGAATAAACCGCGCGCGTATGCGCGCGGCGCCTAACCTAGTATATATAAAGCAACTAAGGGCCGCACTCCACCAAGCCAAGTAAAGCCACGAGGTGGACAATGCCAAGGCAAACAAAACCAGAATTGATATATATACATATTTATATGCGATAATACATATAATGTAATATATAGTATAAATGATGGCAAATCAAGTAAAGCATATACATATATATGTTATGTCGGCAAAATATGTATGTGCAAATATATATATATATATATATATATATATATATATATATATATATATATATATATATATATATATATATATATATATATATATATATATGTATATATATATATGTATATGTATATATATAAAAGCAAGTAAACATGTAAGATGGAAAACAAACCACTTTGCACTAAGCTAATGAGCCACGAGGTAAGGTGGGAACCAACAACAGGCGAAATCTATTGCCTATAAATAGAGGAGGTATTTGAACGTAATAGTGGTCGGTTTTTGGATGATCGGAAGTGGTTTCTACCCTTCCAATTAGCTTTTCGGTCTTCCTCGAAGTGGGATTCGTACCGAATTGCACAGAATCGAACCATGGAGAACCGGTAATTGATCGAGGGCGGACCGTACGAAAGCCAGGAATCTTCATTGGCACCGTCTGTGGGAACCATTCACCCTAAGAGGTGATTTGATTAAGGTAAACTATCCGCCTAGTTTATTCTAATAAGGTTCCAAATGTTAAAATGGTATATTGAAGAAGCAAGCAACTTGAAAGGGAGTTGAGACCGACGACCTCTTCGGTGGATGGAAGGAAGTTTGTTAATATTTTGATTGCAGCTCCTGATGATTTTCACTTTAAATTCAAATGATATATGGATTATTTTGTTCGCTACGGGGGGATGTGTGTATAGGGATTCAAATAATTCAAATAAACAATTCACAATTAGGCTAACTCCCTGTCCCAAACAAATAATACAAGAATCCCCTCCCTTGTAGTAGTAAGGTAATTCAGGATCGAATCCACGAGGAGGTATGTCAGCGCTTCCCTTGTTGTAATCATGATCAAAGCTTTCGACCTCAGAAGACACTCGATATCGATGTGTCTGGTCGATATCGACCTCAGTTCTGGTCGATTTCCATTACAGTTCCTGTAGAAGACAAAAGCAGCAAAGTCGACGTCGAGCAAAGACCTCGATATCGACGTTAGACCTCGATATCGACCTTTACGGTCGATTCCGATGTTTGTCACAGAAACTGTAATTCGTAACCAATTGTCGGAAAAGAGTCCGAAGAAAATAGAATGGTAAAGAAGGATGATCAAAAACAAAACTAAAACTTTTATATTGAATTCAATTGATTAATCTCTTCAGAAGACTTCGAGTCCTTTTTCCGCTCTTCCAAATCTATCCATTTTTATCCTGTTTTCTGCGAAATCACATAAAACTCGTGCAGACCCATATATTTGATATTTAAGTGTAAACTACACTAATCCCATTTTTTCCCACTAATATGCATGCAAAAGACGATAAAATGGACTTTTATGTGCATAGAAAATATGGCAATTTGCGCGCACATCAAACACCCCATACTTAAGCTTGCTTGTCCCCAAGCAATACCTTTAATAGTCATTCAGGGGAAGAAAGTAAACCCTCAACATCATAGATTCATTGTTCATATGTCCCTACACTCAATTGCCATCCTCGATAAGGTACTTATGTCAACCAAGTCCATGCATGTACATAAAAGCAATTTCACACTTATAAAAGGAGGTAATATGCAAAAACAATTTTAGAGACATAGCATTAATAATCAAGAGGACTTTTGCAAGCTTGTGAGAAGTAGATTGGTAAAAGGCTAAAGGTGGGCTAATATTTGGCCATGTGGTGTTAAATCCGGGGAAACATACTTTCTTTCCAAAATATTCCACATAATGTCTCACCTTTCACTCATCGCTCAATGCTTTTATTCAATATAATGTTTTTACCTCTTTAACCTTAGCACTGCCTTCTCGAGAGTCACAAACATGGGTGTCATGAATGGCCCCGGATACTTGGTACTTCGGACTCCTCACCTTGTGTCCCATCTCGCTGAACTAACATCTCAAAGAGCAAGGTCGACCTACCTTTATCTCCTCAGATGATCGGATTTTTTCTCACTCATTAAATTTTCTATATTTCATAAATTCTTTCATTCCTTCCAACAACTTCATAAATAATGCACAACTCCATATAACTCCAAAAATGACATCCATTCTCAAACTTGTCCCCGGATAGGGTATTAGGTATAAAATGGGCAATATGTATATATGTGGAGATATAATGATCATGATAAGGCTCATATATGGCTTTGTGACTTTTACAAATATGCATAGTTAAGGCTAGGATATGAACTTGTATATGTAAGCACTTGTATGGAAATTTCATAAAAAGTCCTCCATCATCTTATCATGCACATGTCATAAGCAACTTCAAATTTTTCATCTCCTTTATTTTTTCTCTTTTTGCACTTCATTGGGACTTCCCTTAACTAGGCAATTTCATGTTATATCTCCAATGAATCTAATTTTGCATCATAGAGCTCTTTTTTATACTTCCATGACAATTTTTTTTAATGGGGGTCATTTCAATTTTTTTTTTCGAAAATAAAACTAAATATGCATTAAGATAAATATGCAAATCTAAACTAAGTATGAATATGCAAGTAAGCCTTTCCCCCACCCCATACTTAAAATTTACAGTGTCCTCAATGTATTAGAACTAGGGTTAAGGAGAAAACTTACTAAACCGTCACAAATTTCAGGAGTCGAAGAAGACAGCAGGCATGGTCGATATCGACCTTTAACATCGATATCGATGTTTCTCATCGATTTCTGGCTCGGGCTTCAGGGTGATCTGGCCTCGACCACAAGCCTATCTAAATTGACCTTTAGGTCGATGTCGATCTTGGACATCGATTTCGATGTCTTTTCTATGTGCCTTTCTCTTTCCTGCAACTTGTTAAAACCAAAACAAAATATGCAAAACAATAAAATGTCTCAAACCAAAGTAAAAGTTGTATAAAATAAAAACTAAGTCTTTGTTACAGGCTCTAGATTTTGAAGTCGCTAGGCCGACTTCTTCCTTTGCGCTTCTCATGGCGGCATCTGCAGAGCCCATGTGGCTTGGGCCTCAAATATGACTCATTTCTTGTCACGCAGCTGCATTCCGCCGGGATGGATTTGATTCACCATGAATGGTCCCAGATTTTTATCCTTGAATCTTGTAGGGAACCAATGGTCCTTGGATTTGGCAACATAGACTTTGTCTCCTATCTCATATTGGCTCGAATCATCATCGGATACCCTATATAAGTGCACATGCCAAGGCACACCTCTTCCAAATAATGATAAATCCTTAATTGTAATGGAACAGGAGGAATCCGTACCTTGACTTACCTTCCCATCTGTCTGTAACTCAGGTCGATGTCGATGTTCAGAGGTCGATATCGACCTCTGTTGTACTCTTGGAGGATCAGTTGATTGGAGAGTTTCTGCTCGATATGATCAGGTCGATGTCGAGCCTCAGAGATCGATATCAAGGTCTCCGTTCCTCCCTTCTCAGCGCTGATGGTGGTCGATTTTGGCTGGATATGGTCGATATCGACCTTTGACCCCGATTTCGATGTTTCCTTTCCTCCGTCGACCCCATACTTATGACCTGGCACATAATCTTGAACATTTTTAGTCGATATCGACTTACTTGGGTCGATTTCGATGTTCTGTTGGGCCCCATCGTTCAAGATTGCCACAACTTCCTCCACTTGGGCTTCTATGGCCCTCTTCTCAAGCTCCTCCGGTGTCATACTTCTTACTTTGGCATCTCCACATGCAATGTAGACACCATTTATGGCTTTTTATCTCCATTGGCCCTTGATTTTTCATCGTCTTGTTGAAGGCATACTCTATCACCTCGCCAATAATTGTGAATGAGAGCAATCCTTTCTTCACGCTAATGTTGGCATCGACGGTTGCTAGGAATGGCCTACCTAAAATAATTGGACAAGCAGGGTCCTCTGCTATATCAACAACTAAGAAGTCAGCAGGGACAAAGAATTTACCTACTTGTACTGGCACATCTGTCACTATCCCAGTTGGAATAACTACCGTATTGTTGGCCATGTATAACCTTGCATCCACGGGCTCCAAAGGACCTATCTTTACCTTGTGCCAAATGGTTAGTGGCATCATGCTAACGCTAGCGCCCAAGTCAACTAAAGCATTAAATTTGAATTGACCTAAACCTATAGCGATAGAAAACTTACCTGGGTCCGCCCGCTTTTGTGGAAGCTCCAACCTGTTGCACTCCTCTGCGATCTCAGAGAGCGATCGCTTCTTACCCAAGATGTCTTTAAGGAACCTTACATAAGATGGCATCTCGTGAAGTGCTTCTGTGAATGGTATAGAGACATTAAGTCCCTGAAGCATCTTCACGAACCGCTGGAACTTCTTTTCCGTGGGGTCCTTAATCACCTTTCTTGTTGGGATTGGCAACACCTTCTTCCTTCCTGCGGCTGTAGTTAGGTCGACATCGACATCAATAGGGTCGACATCGACTGGAGGAGTCGATTTCTGTGGTGACGCTGCATCAGGGTCGACATCGATAGGAAGGTCTACATCAACGTCACCTTGGTCGATATCGACAGGGGAGGTCGATATCGATGTCTGTTCTGGCTCCTTCTCCTCCGCTTTTTGCTCGGGCGTTTGTAATTGACGCCCACTCCTTAGGTTTACCGCCGCAATATGACCAGTGGTTTTGCCCTTTTGGCTAGGCACAGTGGATCCAGGGAATGATCCTGACGCCTTGGGTATTGCTTCCGCAAATTGCCTCATTTGAGTCTCCATGTTGCGCTTCCAAACGTCGATCTCCCCAAGCCTAGAATTGATGCCCTACAGGTGAGTATGGACGGAGTTGTTGGCTTGTTTGAACTCAGCATGATTCCTCCGCATCTTATCAAGAATGATTTGCAGGTCATCTTTCCTTGTCTCCCGCTCAGGGTGCCCTGGTGCTCTATATGGTGGGGGATCCCTTTGTTGATAGAACCTTTGATCGCCCCAATATTGTTGATTGCCCCCTCCATAGGAGCCTCTCATCCACTTGACCTCCTCATGTTGTTCCGCCATGGATACTTGCTCAGTATGTGGACAGGCACTAGTGTTATGCCTTGTTGAGCCACACTCCTGACAAGTTTGATTGTTGCTCAGGAACCTGACTTGCTTTTGAAGGCGGCATGTTTGATCGTTGTGGAATTGTTGCCGCACATCAGGATCTATCTCTCTTGGAGGCTCATATAGTGGCATTGATGGGGCAGGCCTTGCATCATAGGCCGCAGCAACCCCATAAGTGTTGTCAAAGTTCACGAGCCTCTCAATGGTCTCCCATGCCTTTGTTGGTGTAAGCTCAATGTACCGATAGGAGGTATATGAATTTATCCTCTCCTTATTCGGCACATCAAGGGCATTGTAGAAGATCTCCTGGATGACATATGGAAGTTGCCCATGCGTTGGGCATGATCTCAGCAAGTCCTTAAATCGCTCCCACGCCTGTGCTAGTGTTTCACCTGGCTTTTGTTTGAAAGTCGTGATCCTTTGTCGCAGCATCGCCGTTTTAGAAGGTGGAAAGAACTTATTCAGGAATGCATCCTTCACCTCCGCCCATGTCCTCAGCGAGCGTGGAGCCAAACTTTCAAGCCATTGTAATGCCTTCCCTGCCAAAGACCATCGAAAAGATTTTAATCGCACATACTCTAAATTTACTCCATCAGCAACTGTTTCACATAAGTCCATAAAAGCAGAGATGTGTTGCAGGGGGCATTCATTAGGTCTTCCTTTAAAAGTATTTCTTTTAATTTCAAAAAGGAAGTTAATTTTTATTTCATAACTAGAGTGAGGAATTAAAATAGCGGATTCAGGAACATGAAGCGGCGGATGCATGTATTTGCATCGCCGTTTGTGGATACTGATTTAGCCTCTCTTGGGCTTGTCTGCACGCATCCTCCTCCCTATCAGCACGGGCTCGCTCTGCAGCAGCGGCAGCCCTCTCAGTGGCGATTGTAGCATTGTGGTCCTCGATCTCCTTCCTCAACTGCTCTATGGTCTCAGCCTGTGTTTCATTGTCAGCCATGATGCGAATTGCTTTGTTGCGAAGATGGTAGAAACGTTCAGGCTCGTTGATTGGTTTGAGGATAGGTCCGCGATCAGAACGTCGCATAAACCTGCAAAATAAGCTTGAAAAAGATTGTGATTAAACTTAGGTGGCGATTGATTGCCTCACAGGCAACGGCGCCAATTTGTTCGCTACGGGGGGATGTGTGTATAGGGATTCAAATAATTCAAATAAACAATTCACAACTAGGCTAACTCCCTGTCCCAAACAAATAATACAAGAATCCCCTCCCTTGTAGTAGTAGGGTAATTCCGGATCGAATCCATGAGGAGGTATGTCAGCGCTTCCCTTGTTGTAATCACGATCAAAGCTTTCGACCTCAGAAGACACTCGATATCGATGTGTCTGGTCGATATCGACCTCAGTTCTGGTCGATTTCTAGTACAGTTCCTGCAGAAGACAAAAGCAGCAAAGTCGACGTCGAGCAGAGACCTCGATATCGACGTTAGACCTCGATATCGACCTTTACGGTCGATTCCGATGTTTGTCACAGAAACTGTAATTCGTAACCAATTGTCAAAAAAGAGTCCGATGAAAATAGAATGGTAAAGAAGGATGATCAGAAACAAAACTAAAACTTTTATATTGAATTCAATTGATTAAAAGCTTCCAACGTCGGGGTTTCATGCCACAACGATAACAATGCAAGTTTTATGCTAAAGTTATGAAATTTAATGCCTTTCCATCAAATAACTTTCGTTATCAACACTTAGGTGATTAGAGGCTCTCGCATAGTTCCTAAGAGTTACTATCCAATTCATGAGCAATTCAAGTTCACAATATGAGTGGCTTTTGCTTCAATAATGCAAATAATGAATCTCCCTAACTTTCGCAAAGGATCATGCATGGGATAGAAGACGGAATCGCATAAAAGTCATACCTTTGATGCACTTACCCTACATCGTTATCGTCGGGCTCACCCAGACCCCAGAAGTGGGTTGACTACTCGCTCCTCATCATGCACATCATCATCATCATTGTTGAAAGAAAACTACTTTGAATTAAACTTTGAAAGAAAGTACAACCGAACAAGCCAAAACTCCGCTCTCGCTTCTCTCCAACTCACTCGGCCCTCTCTCTCTCTCTCTAACTTGTTACTACTCAATGTAAAACTGGAATTGTATATGCTTGGATGTAATTGAATGCCTAAACTCAGTCCTAATGGCCTCTATATATAGATATCGAACTTTGCTATCCAAAGACTCGAAACATTATCTTTATTCTCTAAGATAAAACTTAAATAAAGTAAAAACTAAAACTCCTATGGTAAATCAGCTTCATATGATAGCTCTGGTGTTGAAGATAAGAAATCTCGACTTTAGGATAGACGTGCAAGCTTCGGATACAATTCTATCAAAATCTGAGTCGGATTCCCCTTCTGGGCAACATCGATATCGACCTTCAGACGTCGATATCGACCTCTGTGAAACTTTATCTCGAGCTCTCCTTCTCCTACTCGGACTGGCACTCGACTTCTATCTTTTAGCTCGATCTGGCAATATCGATATCGACCTTCAGACGTCGATATCGACCTCTCTGTGTCGACATGCTCTGCTTCATTTCCTGCTCGATTCCTATGTCTCTGATGTACTCGATGTCGAGGTCCCCAGTCGATTTCGACCTCTTCAGAAGACTTCGAGTCCTTTTTCCGCTCTTCCAAATCTGTCCATTTTTATCCTGTTTTCTGCAAAATCACATAGAAACTCATGCAGACCCATATATTTGATATTTAAGCGTAAACTACACTAATCCCATGTTTTCCCACTAATATGCATGCAAAAGACGATAAAATGGACTTTTATGTGCATAGAAGTTATGACAATTTGCGCCACATCATATTTGCTTATTCAAATAAGGTGTGGTGAGTAGTTTGAAAACAAAAGGTGATATACATAAGTAGATATATATATGTGCAGCCATGTTCTACTTTCATGAAAAGAAAGAAGTTTGTAATTATTGTCATGTATAGGTTACACCTACTGTATTAACAGACCATGATCAATTTAATTTGTCTAAACACAATTAGAGTTTGAAAACAAATAAGCTGTTATATTTACTGCTAGAGAGCAAGTCTGTCATAACTCTATTTGTTGAAGCAAAGCTCACAACCCAGGAAGCATGTATGGCTACTATTCTATTTGCTGTCATAAAAAGTTAAACTTGATCATTTAATGGCGCTACGATTGAAATGGAGCAAACAACCAGCCCGGGCGGGATTTAAAAGGCAGTAATCGTTGAACCATAGGCATATGGAAAAGCGATGAAAGGATAGCACAAGAGAGGTTACAATATCTCTGCACATCAACATTTGCAACTGATGCTATGTCCTGAAACGCACCAACTGAAGGGGATCGACTTTCCGATCGCCAAGAACTCAGAAAGAATTACCCCCACAAGATCAGAGGCAACAACGAGAGGGCTCTTGTAGCCAATGGTGAAGTCTAAATTACGAATACTCGAAATCACCCGCATCTAATATCTATTCCATTACAAGTGCAGGTTTCAGATTACGGATGTTTCCTTTGCATATGAACTACCGAACAATTAAGATGGCTTCGCAATCTCACCATCACCATCAAGTTCGCGTGGAACTCCCCAATCAGAAGAAGAAAACCAACTCGCAAAGAACATATACGATTGGCGAACACGAGCATTTGTTCGCCTGCTAAATCCCACTCGCGAGGAGTTCATAGAAGCTAATCCGGGGAGATTCTTGAGAAATAAACATCTGCTGTCATAATTAATTGGAAAGTAACATATTTGCTGTCATAAATATGTTTAAGCCCATATGCCTAACAGCTGCACCCGTAGTGCCATGAAGCATGATGTACCAAAGAATATCTTTAAATCATATAAACTACTTGTAAAAAAATGAACAGGGGAGTGAAATTAATACCCGTGTAGTCTCGGGACATGGAAAATCGAATTAATGCATGTTAACTGAGCCTCGGTATATATTATCACATATACATAAGGCATGTATTGCTGTCGTTACTAATTTTCCTATGAAGGATTTGGGAAGATACAAACATCAGCAAAGATCGATCGCGAGCAAAGCTCGCTCCCGGGCTCAATAATTCACCATTCATATATCACGTCAAGTGATGGTGGATTGCAACGGTCGTTCTCGAGTACGATGGAAAATTGAACTACCTAAGTAAGAAATCAATGGTGTTCGCGGGGTAAGTTTTTGTTAATCCAGGTTTAGGTATATCCAGGTCCAGACAAACATAGATCCAGTTACAATTAGCATAGATTCGGATCTAGAGTGAACCGAATTGCAATCGAACATACACGAAAAAGGACAAGACGATATGTTTACGGGGTTCGGGAAAATTCCCTACGTCCCCGGCTCAAGAGAGCGTTCCACTGTGCTCTAAGGCAAAACAGAAAGAAGAGAGTACAAGATCCTAAAGAGGGCTTTCTAATCCAAACAAAGGATATAAACTCGCAACAAGTACCTAAACAACTAATTAGAGTCAACACGCAAAGGAAAGACAGATCTAGACAAGAGAAAATTCCCTGAATCTTCAAGACGTTGCCGTGGACTCGTCGGAGCCAAAGCCGAGTCGCCATCCACCTACACGTCGTCATCCTGATTCCTGCGCACTCTGATAGTTCTACCGGTTGTGGATCGAGGACAAGATCTCTCGATCTTCCTCGATGTCGCTCTTTGTTGCTTCCTCTGATTTTGTTTCTCGTGCCTCGACTGCTGCCTTCGATCAGGCCTTGTGCAGCCATGCTCTTTCATCTTCCTTGAAATCTCGCTCAAGAATCTGTCCCAGAGATAGCTCAACCTCGAGCGTTCTCGATCTCACCGATCTCTCACTTCTCAAGCTCTCCAGCGTATACAAGATAGCGCCGTTCTCTCTTTTCCTCGACTTTTCTCTCACCGGAGTGCCCAGCGCCTTGTCATCACCGGAGACGCCATGGGAGAAGCTCCCAAGTTCTCTCGGCGGCGCTTCGGGCTCCTCGCTGTGAACCCTAACCCTTCGCTCGCTCGCTCTCTCTTTTCGCCTCTGAATGTTCTGTGCTACAGTGGCTGAATCAGAAGAAAGGAGGCTTATATATGATGCTTACCATTCATCAAAGCGCTGCGTAGAGGAGGATGAAGACACGCATCAAAGTAGAGCTGAAGCTGTCAATGGACTGGGCAGAGCTGGGCCTTGACCAAAACTGATGGGCTGCAAGCCCATTCCAATTTAAGGCTACAAAAACATACATTGTAAGATATATATAATCAAGCTTATGTAAACTAGAATTATAATATCTCAACAATTGCCCTCTTAAGTCTAGTGTACAAAAGACAACAAGGAAAGAGGAAATCCTAAGAGCACAATGAAACGACGTCCGTCATCGCTATACCTGCACTTTCTCCACACACATGGTTAGTAATAACGAGTATTAACCAAAGTAAAACAGAGACAGAAATCCATAAATTTCTGCAGGTCTTTTTCATATGAAAAATCTAGCATATAAAGCATGAATTCAGCATATAAAAGATGCATAAAGAATTTTAGCAAGCTAGAACAACCAATGAAAGCATGTCTCATATAGACTAAAAAAACAAAAGTCTCTAAGGGAATGACTCCCTCTAGTCAATGAGATGCAAGAGAGGCAATATCACATAATGCCCTCTTGAGGCTAACAACACAAGCTTTTGAAAAACAGTAAACAGAAAAACAGTGAATAGCAATTGTAAGCAAACTGTTTAAAGCACATGTTAACCCTTGGATAGATCAAAGCATCTCAATCTCGTATAGCTTGACCAAGCACCAGACTTAGCATCTCAATCTCGTATAGCTAGTCATATGTCACTGCTCATTAAATCCTAAGCATGTAGGAAATAACTCAAAGACTTAATTAGTATAGCATGTCGCCACACAAGTGAACAAGCACCAAAGACCATGCAAACTAAATAGTCTATGAATCAAGAACACTAGACATCAAGGGAGAAACAACCATGACAAGATCCAGAGTGTAAGCAGATAAAACATATATACCACGCATTCTAACTTGAACTAAAACATCCAAGTGTAAGCAAATAAGATATGTATACCACGCATTTTAACTCGAACTAAATCATGATGAATGTTAACCCAAAAACAGCAAGCAAGCAACAAGCAAGCAAGGGAGAAACACACAACATGCAAAGATCTTATAAGAGCATGAATTTTTTAAAAACAAATGATCAAAAGATACATATAAGCATACTGTCAACAACAACAAAGCAAACTCCACCAAATTTCTAGTAAACATCTACCAAGATCATGCAAGTTTCTAGAGGGAAAAATAAACTTAGCCATAAAACATGACAAGCAATACAGAAGCTGGACAAGCAAGACAAATAAGGTAGAAATACTAACTTTCCCCACCAAATTTGGTGAGTTCATAAGCTGGTTAGCTCCTTTTCCCCACCAGATTTTGTGATTGTGCAAGTTGTTTTACACATCCTCCTTTTTTTTTTCTTTCAACTTTTGGTGATGGAGGTGACTCTGGTCACTCACTTTTTCCTTTCAAAACAGAGTTACCTGTCAACACACATAATAGCACACAATGCTTAGTGCATCAAGTAATTCTCTTAGGAAAATTCCAAAGTATAGGAGGAACTTTCTCTATGATCTTATATTAGATTTAAAACTCACAAACGAGAAATTAATCTATAAGAGAGCATAGGAAATCTTAGAGTGTTATAAATGCTACTGAAAGGAGCAAATGTAGCACATACGGCAAGCAATCAGACTCATATACAGTAGACACATGCACAAGTATAAATCCTAGAGTCATGAATTCAACAACTAGCAAATAGTTGATGCAAAACATTGATATCTCAAAGATAATCATGTAAGCATGAATGAAATCATAGACAATAAGGAAAAAATATACATCACAAAGTAAATCCTACAAACATGACATCTAAACCTAAACATAGTTCAGGTAAGAGCATATGATCACAATGATGACATATATGTCTCTATAAATAGAAAGCAATAGAGGACTCAACATAAAGCCTGCAGATATTGCACTCAAGAGTAATACAAACAACAAGGTTTAAATTACAACAGTGCAATCAACAAAAAAACATGGTATAAGCAAGGAAAAACCAAAACAAGCAGAGCTGAACTTTATTAAGTAAATCAAGCATGGTTGTAATTCAAACACATCAAAAAGTGTCTTAAGAATTCACAACAAGCTCAGAAATACTTAAGAGAGCAGCAGTACCAGTTTAGCAAAGGAAAAACATAATCTTATCACTAAGAGGCTTAATAAAGATCAGAGAACACATCACTCATGAAGGAGACATGCAATAGAACAAACTGAAATATGAGATAAAAAAGGTATAAGAAAGACTCTCTTTGGTCCCTTTTAACAAATCTTCGATGAAGCAAGCATCTCCAAGGATACCATCGTCACGGTTTCCTAGTCCTCTTGACATTTGATGCTACTTTCATCTTGAAGGAATGCCACCTGGCTGATTCCTGATTTGAACACCATCCATTTTCAGTTCTTCTAACACTTTGGCATGTCCTTTTAAGATTTCCTTGCAAAAGGAAACATATAGTAAGTTCTCATGAAATAAGCCAAGTAAAGATCACAAAGTTCTCCTCTAAACTGGACCAGACAACCAACCATTGAAAAAAATTCCACACATTCAGAACTTCATTTTATCTCAAGTTAAATGTAAAACTGAGAGGGAGAAACAGATCTGAAATAAAGCCTATAAAAAACACATATAACTACCAATAAAGAGCATGAAAAACTTCTGCATAATACATCATGAATGAGTATAATAACAACAGTACAAAACAGCTCAACATAATAGGTAGATATGCAAGGGATGAACCAATTTTAAGGCAAGCAGGAATTCACAACATATATCCATATATTTGACAACACAACTGTACCTAATACTTCAAAATAGGTCAGGAAAAACACATTATCAATAGGAGACTAAGGTAAGCAAGATAGGCAATCTAAATCCATGTCATATTAGACAAGAAAAGAAAGCAACAACCAACTACACACAAGCCTACAGGAATGGGTTTACAAGTTTAGGCACTTCAACCATAGCATTAGCAAGAAATCAAGCATCAATATTACCGTGATCAAGAGTAATAAATAGCAATAAATTCTAGCAAGAATACCAATGGAAAAAACTTTAAGAACCAAACTTAACCAACTGAGAAAGGCAAAAGTCTCAAGTCATGATAATGTAAAAGCCACAATGGATAATAATGGGAAGGCAGGTTATGCATGATAACAAACATGATAGACATGAGAGTAGACAGGGCACATAGCAATGTACTGCATCACTTAGAAACTTCAAGGGGAGAAACCATATACATTCCATATCAAGAGGAAATCAACAAGCAACAATAAGATACTTTAAGAAGCTGAAAATTACATGATGAACACATAAACAATTCAACAATCAAGTATCACATGCTAGGAAGACTCTTAACACAGTCAAGAACTTCAATACAGATTACACATGAATGGAATAACATGATAAACATGGCAAGAAACAGCAAAACTGAGTACTGATTCAGTAGGCATGGTTTCAAAGTCTCAAAGCTTCAAGTTAGCCAAGATATGAGAGAGAAGAGCATATAAAAAACACCTCACAGCAGAAACCCCAAAATCAGATATCATAAACCAGAAAATCTGACAAAGGCACACATCCTTATAAAAGATGATGAATATATACAACAACAAATGATTCAGACAAAGATGTCACATGACATTGTATGCATGATTCATCAAATTTAAGATGTAGTGCATAAGGGGTTCAAAGAACACATATCAGTCCAAGAGAATGACCAAAAAAACATAACAAAAAAATGAACTGAACAACCAACAATTTCACATGGAAATCAAGAGGCAAATCAGAACACATAATTAGTTAGCAAAAATACCAAAAAACCAGCCAGGATCGAAGTTTCATGTTCAAGAGTTACAATCTACAGAGTTCACTGATCATAATTTCAAGAAATAGCAAGAAGTACATCTCAAGGCAACTAAACAGAGTAGTAACCACTTTTCTTGAAACATAGTCAAACAAGAACTCATAGAGTATGCAGCGGAAAAAACAATAACTCATATAAGAACATGAAGAGCAAAAGATTTCAAGCATAATCGACAAAAAAGAAACATGCCAGAAATCAATTCAGAGCCAACCTGGCTCTGATACCAATTTGTTAATCCAGGTTTAGGTATATCCAGGTCAAGACAAACATAGATCCAGTTACAATTAGCATAGATTCGGATCTAGAGTGAACCAAATTGCAATCAAACATAAACGAAAAAGGACAAGACGATATGTTTACGGGGTTCGGGAAAATTCCCTACGTCCCCGGCTCAAGAGAGCGTTCCACTGTGCTCTAAGGCAAAATAGAAAGAAGAGAGTACAAGATCCTAAAGAGGGCTTTCTAATCCAAACAAAGGATACAAACTCGCAACAAGTACCTAAACAACTAATTAGAGTCAACACGCAAAGGAAAGACAGATCTAGACAAGAGAAAACTCCCTGAATCTTCAAGACGTTGCCGTGGACTCGTCGGAGCCAAAGCCGAGTCGCCATCCACCTACACGTCGTCATCCTGATTCCTGCGCACTCTGATAGTTGTACCGGTTGTGGATCGAGGACAAGATCTCTCGATCTTCCTCGATGTCGCTCTTTGTTGCTTCCTCTGATTTTGGATCTCGTGCCTCGACTGCTGCCTTCGATCAGGCCTTGTACAACCATGCTCTTTCATCTTCCTTGAAATCTCTCTCAAGAATCTGTCCCAGAGATAGCTCGACCTCGAGCGTTCTCGATCTCACTGGATATCTCTCACTTCTCAAGCTCTCCGGCGTATACAAGATAGCGCCGTTCGCTCTTTTCCTCGACTTTTCTCTCACCGGAGTGCCCACCGCCTTGTCATCACCGGAGACGCCATGGGAGAAGCTCCCAAGCTCTCTCGGCGGCGCTTCGGGCTCCTCGCTGTGAACCCTAACCCTTCGCTCGTTCACTCTCTCTTTTTGCCTCTGAATGTTCTGTGCTACAGTGGCTGAATCAGAAGAAAGGAGGCTTACATATGATGCTTACCATTCATCAAAGCGCTGCGTAGAGGAGGCTGAAGACATGCATCAAAGTAGAGCTGAAGCTGTCAATGGACTGGGCAGAGCTGGGCCTTGACCAAAACTGAAGGGCTGCAAGCCCATTCCAATTTAAGGCTACAAAAACATACATTGTAAGATATATATAATCAAGCTTATGTAAACTAGAATTATAATATCTCAACAGTTTTTGTTAAGGAATATGTATATTTGTCTAAGTTGTATAATGTTTATATTATATGATTGTAATAAGAACAATGAACTATAGTTTATATGTGTAATAAGGTTTAGAAGTGTGATTGAGCTAAGGTTAAGCTTGGTATTGTGGACTGGATCAGATTGGGCCAATATGGGCCTGATCTCCTAACCACAATACTAAGCCCAAACCCAGGCCCACTCTTCGGAAGCCATTACACTGGCCCGATGAAGACACCAGCTTATCACTAGGGTTGAAGCTTGCAAAGCGCTGCGTTTCATTTAGGGTTCCTGGGCTTGAGCTCTATATAAACTCTCAAGTTCAGCTATCCTAGACGACGACTCTCACTGTTCACTCCAGCCACCAAAAGAGAGAGAAGAGAGAGTATTAGGGTTAGGGTTTCGTTCCTCGATCCCTTTCCTGTCCAGGCCGTTGAAGATCTTCTTCCTCGGCATTCCAAGGTGGTGCTAGTGTCTTCCATCAAGGGTTTAGCTTCTCGATCTGGATCTGTATCTCCAGATCTGAGAACTTCAAAGGGAGTTCTTTCTTCCTTTGTTTGTGTGGTCATTGTTTTCGTTTTCTGTCATAGACTCGTATACCTTTGTTTTTGGCTTTGCCAACCCCTTGTATTGCTTGATTATCATAGTGGATTAGGGTCGAATGCTGAGGCCCCGGGGATGTAGGATCTTTGTATCCGAACCTCGTAAAACTCGTGTGTTCTTGGTTCTTTTCGTTTTCTATGATTGTCGCTCAAATACTCGATCGTCTTACTTGAAACGAATTCTTCGATACCCTCTCAGTTCTTACTTGAAACGAAAGTGTCCAATGGTGCCATTCTGTCTGTGATCCGATCACGTTCAAAACGAGTCGTTGAATCCGATCGCATGATTCGAAATTAGTAAGGCATTGCTTACATATGTATTAATGTATATATACGGATCTATATTGCAATTGTTAATCAAGGATTAGGAAAGGATGCAGAACAAGAGTTTGAGAGCAGACCTTACGCAAGGAAAGCTGATCACGATTCGAATTTAGAGGCCATACATGAAGTTGTTGACAAGCCGGTGCGTGATACATGTTTAAAATCTCAAATTAATCTACACGAAACCATCGACGAAGGTTGATCGCGAGCTAAACAATAGTGATTGCAAAGAGGTATGTCTTTATCTCTAATCTGTCATCCCAAGATTGAAAAGAGAAAGATATAGGCTTCAGATTAATTGAGTTTATAAATTGATCGAAGCGGCATTCATGAAAGTTAAAAAACAAGGGAACGATGGATGCAAGTCCTTTTCAAACAAAACAAAACAATTGCATATATATGTATATATGAGCTACTGTCAGCTACAGAGCACCACCGGGTAAACCAACAGGTATATTATAATTGATCGCAAGTAGAAGACAAGAAGTGCGCCTAGCTCAGCTGGTAGCACACGCGGGGAAGTCCCCAAAGATCCCAAATTCGAGTCTTTGGAGGTGGAAACCTTTTTTCATTCTTATTTTAAGGAAGGCAAGGAAAAGACCAAGAAGGTTATGTAGCTCAGTGGTAGAGCGTAGCACAACTCTTCAAGAGTTCTTAGTCCTAGCTCAATGGTGGAGCATGCGTGCAAGAGTCTAAAGATCTCAGTCATCGGCTATTCACAAAACGACTGGAGAAAGGGATTTGCATATCAAAACCCCTATTTATTTTAGGGGTTTTTAATCTCGTAAACACGCATAAAGAGGTATTCTGCTAAATTTCAACCCATGATTTCACGCACTTTCATATTTATAACGACTGAAATATGGGCTGTCGGAATCGACGCTTCAACTTTAAATTCGCGTATTCAAGAAGTCAGATTCGACACTTGATATTTCAAACGCTGAATTGAGTAGTCGGGGTCGACACTCTATATTTATACTACGATGGTTGGGATCGACCTCGTATAACGTAAGCCTCCAAGGAGAATAATTTTAGCTATCGCGTGTATTTTAAACACGGATATGCATGCACGTAAGCCTTCAACACTACTAGAATTTTGTTCATAGACATCAGGTCTTTTATATCGGTCAAAAAAACGGCTGATGTTAAAAATAGTTTTAACATCGTTTTGAAAATTATCGATGTGATTGAGATTTGATACTTCGGTCATACTTTTTGGACAATGTTAAAAATTCGTTTTAATTTTTTTTTTAAAAGCGCGCGTATAACACTTAGTCAAAATTTGAGGCCGTAAAAGAGACCTCTCCAAACGCTTCAGTCAGATCCCAACACTTAAAAAAAAGAGTGAATGCACTTTATAAAATTTTCAATCTGTGATTCCCTCCAACACTTAAAATTTCAACCATAAACTCAAATTTTCCCCAAATTGAAATTTGAAATCCCTAGTTCATCCTTATACTATTGTCCATTCTTCTTATTCAGTTGGCCTCTCTCATCTTCAACCTTCTCTCAGTCTGAGAACTCATACCCGCAACCACGGAGAATCCCGACCCCATGGTCTCCTTCCTCTCCTCCTCTCATTCTTTTCCCTTATCTATTTTCCTATCCTCCTAACCTCCCTCCTCCATGTGACAATGAAGAAGAAAATTCATCGCCCTCAGATCTGGCGCCTCCGACTACCACGGTGAAGAACCATGCCTCAGATCTAGCGCTTGTGGATGGTTTGGATCTGGGCAAAGGTTCGAAAATGGAGAACGATGGTTCGGATCTGGGCGGAGGTAAAGATTGGAAGTACGGTCGAGGAGGTGGGTGAGCTATTAGAGTCGCCTCGCTTCACACTGGTTGCGACAACTACGACTTGCTCAGAAAAGAAGGAAGCATCAACAATGGAGAAAGATGGAGATTGTGCCTCTGTCCTTTTGGTTCTCGATTGTCATTCTCCGTCTCACCTTAATCTCGATGTACCTTGCCTTTGCCTAATCATCTTTGCTCACTACTCTCTCTCTCTCAGGCTAGGGTTGTCGAAGCTTGACACCGGGACTTCCCGCTAGTGCCTGGATCCACCGAGTTCAGTTTACTAGGACCTTGACCATATGACCGTGCTTACCCAAGTGCACGAGCGCGGCTCCCTGAGAAGGTAAACATCCTATTCTATAATTTTGCTCCTCTTTTGGTTGAAATTGGGTTAGGGTTTTTTATTTAGAGTTCAAATTGGTTTAGGCTTCTTGATTTATGGTTCATGGTTCTTGATTTATATGGTATATGTTTGATCATTTTATCCAGGCTACCATGCTAGGGTCAGATTATTGTAGTATGTAATCTTTTATGGTGCAATATCAGTGTCAATCATTTGTAGATTCAAAGAAATCTGAATTTGAATTTCTCATGTTTAGGTTACAAGAATGATTTCTTGCTTGTTTATGTTTTGATCATGCAGAGTGTTTTGGATGGTTACAATGGCACAGTTATGGCGTATGGACAAACAGGAATAGGTAAAACATACACACTTGGATTTTTTAGAGAGGGGACACGACTTATAAATGACAATGCTTATTTTACATGATGCAGCTTTACATGGAGAAAATACTGAATCTGTTGGATCCTAGCAACAACAAAACACACACACATATATCAGGGGGTTAGGATGCTTTTTAGTTGGATTCCTTGAGTCCAAAAATGTGATTTCTGGCTGATTTCTTTTTACAGTATAGGCCCTTCAGTTTTATCTTTCTTTATGTGATAGCTATACTATTGATAAAAGTTCACTGCCCTTATGACATAGTAGAATACTAGAATTTCATAATTTATACATCTGTTTTACCCAGATTAAAATTTTAACCTTCTTTCTTGGCTCTTGTTAGATGTGGATTGATGCATATGTTATCAAGATATGATATTCTGAAATCAAATATAGTTTGCATAATGAGTAAAAGTTGTTGCCTTGTGTCTAGTCAATATTTATTGTTAAACGGTGCGGTAGTACCGTTTGGATTGTTTATCAATTTCCTTTTGGAATTGAATTGGTCGTTTTTATAAAGTTTTGAATGTACCTGCCAAGGGATATATGTCATCTTTTTGCTTTCGCTTTTTGCTTAACCGAAATAAACATTGAGGTTACTTTAAGGATTAAAGAGCAAAATTCCCCTGGCAGCGAATAAGGACTGAAAATCAATTCTATTTGTTGCTATTTGAGTTTTAATTCTATTTGAGTGATTAATGAGTGTCCTCTTTTTTAATGTAAATTTGGAAGCTGTAAATAAAAATATGAGAAAGCAGACAAAGGTTCTAGAGTAGTGAATCGCTTACGCTGAAGAGACTTATTTAATTGATGGATGCTTTTAGAGTTCCTTGGGTTCGATTCACTTGCTCTTGATGTTGATTTTCTTTGCATGTTTCAGGTTTTCCTAGTTATTCTTTAGGGGGTCTGATGGGCTGTAATCTGAAGCTCTCTTCTCAATAAAGGCTGATTTGGTAATGTTCTTATCATCTCTCATCCACATCAAAGGGCATTATTAATAGTTAGTACATTCCTAGGATCAGACTTTGAGTTCTTTATCTTATAAATATGATTGTTAGGTTTGTGTTATTTTTGCCTTGGAACCAAATATCAGAAAAATGTGAGTTATTGGCCTCTTTCGAGGTACTTGTTTTTTGTTCTCAAAACCATTCACTTCATCAAATGAGACTTTAAAATCATACCAACGAGTTCTTTTCGATCATTGTTGTCAGGTATTAGTATATCATGGTTTTTGTTTTGTTTTACTCCCTCTGTTACTTGTTTTTTTGCCAAATTTGTGACCCAGCTACTGCTGCTACAACTGTTATAGCTGCTACAGCTGCTGTTACAACAGATGCTTAGCAAATTTGGGTCCCTGGTCAGTCAAGTGCTGAGCAAGCTGATCGGATGGATGAAGGATTGCTTGTTGACATATTCATTCCTAATAAATGCTGAACAGATTGACGAAGGAGAATTATCTAATCCATCATTATTTTTTTCAGAGATATCTCATGCTTGTCTTATAAGAAACCAAAGTTTGAACAAATGGATTAAATAAATAAACTAGCCATGGACTTGTGTCTTCTGAACAAATGGGCTGACTGTATAAATGAAAAATGTGTGATCAAGCTGATTTTGTCATTGTCTTTACGTGTTTACAGGGTTTGTGGTTTGAGAAAGATTCTGCTCTATAAATGATACAACAATTGTTGGATCTTCCTCGCTCAAGTTTACTGGCTATGGTTGGAAGTAAAGATGCTTCAAGCTTATATCAGGTAACAACATTTTTTCATGTGAAGATTTAATTTTTTTTACAAGTATGATTCTTAATGAGATGAGATTAATATATTGAAGTTACACCGATAGCTATTAACTTGAAAGCTTTATCTGTTATTTACGAAATTAGTTTCACCTTGTGTACAAAACATGCATGTATGGGACAATTCCCAAGTTTCATACCATTTAATCATTTTTATGCACTCCAATGAATCAAATACTATACATTGATGTTTATAGTCCAAAAAATGTACGTGTTGAATCATGAAAGAGTTTTAAATTATGACTTTACCCTAGAGTCAATTGGGGAGTAGTCAATGCATTTATTTCGCTCTGACTGACTGGGACATTTCTTGGTAAGATTTGGGAAAAGTTAACTGCAACAGTCTTTGGTTGCTTGTATCTGCAGGGTCTGCAACACTTTCCTCTTATTCAGATGAATCTGAAACTCCAAAGGAAAGCTAATGGAGGGTCCAAATGAAATATCAGAGTGGAGAATGTGAATAGAAGGCAGAAAACATGCAGAGCATTTTCACTATCAGGTTCATTGTTGGCAAAAAGGTGTAAGGACTTTTAGCTCTACAATGAAAGAGGCATACCATTAGTTAGCTAAGAGGAATGTTTGGCATGAACATAATGTACAAGAATTATTGCAATCTTGAACATTGTTTAATAGTCATTACATAATGTATGTATTGATCTTTCACAATGTTTAATTTTCTATTAGCCAAAACAGGGTCACAATATATCAATAGGGGTATTAGATGAAAAACATCTAACTCGAGAGAAAAAAACGATGTCTATCTTTATAGATACGTCGATCATAAAGATACAAACTGATTTCTAAAACCCATCATATATCTGATGATGCCCGAGAATTAAATAATGATATTCTCAAAAATCATAAATAAATAAGGTTTCCCGCTATATAAATAGAACCTTATAAACATTAAAAAATGGACGAGTGCAAGTAAAAAACTGAGACTCAGGATGTCCGCGGACGATAAACTGCCTACGGATCTCACATGCATGTCGGGACACATGGCACCCATGCCCCCATCACACATGGTGGAGACACTTGACATGTGGCAAATGAGTGACATGCAAATAGGAGTACTTGCATTATAAAAAGAGGTCGAAGCCTCATTAACAGGCGTCGGTTCCCATGATATTCCGAGGGGCATAGGCCGGGAATAGGGGGCTTTTCAAGCCTATCTGAGCGGGTTCATCTCGACTCAGAAATGAACCGACGTTTGGTGAGATCATCGCCCGAAAAGTGGAACGAGCCGAGCACTAGGTCCTGCGGCACAGGTCGAGGCCCCCATTTAGGATAGATAATAGTAGGAAGGGGGTTTCAGGTAAGACCGCCGACCAACTGAAAATCAACACGTAGATCACCTCCCCCACGGGGACGTGGAAGGAGGTTCACTTTTCAAATGTGGTTTCATCACTGGCGCTGTCTGTGGAAACTCTCTCACGCTAAGAGGTAATTTAAGATCGATGTGGAATATCTACCTTTGTGACTTTGATCAGATTCAATTCAAAAAAAAAAAAAGAAAATGAAAAATATTTGGGATGATTGATTGGCATAGAAGACTAGTATGCATATGCATTCGGAGGTGCATCAATCCATTTATGGATCCATCTCAATATTAAATTTCATATAATATTTATTTAGCAATTTACATTGTTATTATGATATGAGAAATTGCGAATGCATGGTAGTGATAACAGGGTATATCATCTATGCTTGATGTACATAAATCGCAAATGAAGGGCCCTGTTGCACAAATGCGTTGTTCTGATGGACATCCAACTTTGATTAAAGCAACCATTCATACGATATTCACCAACACCATCACCTGCGTTAGCCGATTAAAATGGGATTGTCATAGAAATGAAAATCTCACCTTAGTTCCATATATAGATATTGTTGATTTGTTGATGTTTATTTCAATCTCTAGTACATATATAAATAACATATTCTGGGCTACCGATTGAAAGGCGAGGAATTTAGCAGACAAACAAAAATATGTCTGTTGTCATAAGGTTTGCTTGCAGGTTGCTTACTGAGTCAGGGACGACTTTCGGCATATGTAAAGTTTGCGTCGAGCATGTTCGTCTTGGCTAAATAAAGATGAGAAACCGCGAAAAAACCCCGATACATGCATTCCAGAACGAGTAAGCAGCTATCTGAAAGGCATCAGGATATATAATTTGCTTCTCTACCGTCCGCGGATGGAATTCAAGGTGAAAGGTGCTCATCAGCCATATGGCAAAACCGGCCGCGAATGGAATTTTGAGGTGAAAGGTGCTCGAAAGCCATATGACTGCCTCTCACCCTGGTTTTTCCGTATGCGGCAAATAAATATGACCCAAAGTCGGTGGTTATGATGGAAGACGAAGCCCTGACGTCACGAAATCATGGGCTATTCACATATTTAAGTAGTAAGAATATAATAAAAACCCCTCGACGTTGGAGCTATTCCTCGCAAAGGGCCTCCTGATTGAAGCTTTAAACTCTCGTAGCACCCTTGATTAAGTCCCAGGACGCGTGATCTTGCTCTGCGTCGGGCATCCGGTCGTAGAGCTTGCCTCCCGGATCGGAGATTTAATTAAGACCCATGACGTGTGATCTTGCTCCGTGTCGGGCATCCGGTCGTAGAGATAGCCTCCCGGATCGATGATTTTATTAAGTCCCAGGACGTTGGAGCTTGCTCCGCGTCGGGCATCCGGTCGTAGAGCTAGCCTCCCGGATCGATGATTTTATTAAGTCCCAGGACGCTGGAGCTTGCTCCGCGTCGGGCATCCGGTGGACGCAGTGAGCTCCCGGATCGATGATTTTATTAAGTCCCAGGACGCTGGAGCTTGCTCCGCGTCGGGCATCCGGTCGTAGAGCTAGCCTCCCGGATCGATGATTTTATTAAGTCCCAGGACGCTGGAGCTTGCTCCGCGTCGGGCATCCGGTCGTAGAGCTAGCCTCCCGGATCGATGATTTTATTAAGTCCTAGGATGCTGGAGCTTACTCCGCGTCGGGCATCCGGTGGACACACTGAGCTCCCGGATCGATGATTTTATTAAGTCCCAGGACGCTGGAGCTTGCTCCGCGTCGGGCATCCGGTCGTAGAGCTAGCCTCCCGGATCGATGATTTTATTAAGTCCCAGGACGCTGGAGCTTGCTCCGCGTTGGGCATCCGGTTATAGAGCTAGCCTCCCGGATCAATGATTTTATTAAGTCCCAAGACGCTTGAGCTTGCTCCGCGTCGGGCATCTAATCATAGAACTTGTCTCCCAGACCGGAGTATAAACTAAGGCCCTCTCGGGTGACGGAGGGCCTCCGCTTGTAGCTTTATAAGCTCGCGGAGATAACTCTTAAGTGAGTATAAACTAAGTCCCTCTCGAGTGACGGAGGGCCTCCGCTTGTAGCTTTATAAGCTCGCGGAGATAACTCTTAAGTGAGTATAAACTAAGTCCCTCTCGAGTGACGGAGGGCCTCCGCTTGTAGCTTTATAAGCTCGCGGAGATAACTCTTAAGTGAGTATAAACTAAGTCCCTCTCGAGTGACGGAGGGCCTCCGCTTGTAGCTTTATAAACTTACGGAGATAACTCTTAAGTGAGTATAAACTAAGTCCCTCTCGAGTGACGGAGGGCCTCCGCTTGTAGATTTATAAGCTCGCGGAGATAACTCTTAAGTGAGTATAAACTAAGTCCCTCTCGAGTGACGGAGGGCCTCCGCTTGTAGCTTTATAAGCTCGCGGAGATAACTCTTAAGTGAGTATAAACTAAGTCCCTCTCGAGTGACGGAGGGCCTCCGCTTGTAGCGTTATAAGCTCGCGGAGATAACTCTTAAGTGAGTATAAACTAAGTCCCTCTCGAGTGACAGAGGGCCTCCGCTTGTAGCTTTATGAGCTCGCGGAGATAACTCTTAAGTGAGTATAAACTAAGTCCCTCTCGAGTGACGGAGGGCCTCCGCTTGTAGCTTTATAAGCTCGCGGAGATAACTCTTAAGTGAGTATAAACTAAGTCCCTCTCGAGTGACGGAGGGCCTCCGCTTGTAGCTTTATGAGCCCGCGGAGATAACTCTTAAGTGAGTATAAACTAAGTCCCTCTCGAGTGACGGAGGGCCTCCTCTTGTAGCTTTATAAGCTCGCGGAGATAACTCTTAAGTGAGTATAAACTAAGTCCCTCTCGAGTGACGGAGGGCCTCCGCTTGTTGCTTTATAAGCTCGCGGAAATAACTCTTAAGTGAGTATAAACTAAGTCCCTCTCGAGTGACGGAGGGCCTCCGCTTGTAGCTTTATAAGCTCGCGGAGATAACTCTTAAGTGAGTATCAACTAAGTCCCTCTCGAGTGACGGAGGGCCTCCGCTTGAAGCTTTATAAGCTCGCGGAGATAACTCTTAAGTGAGTATAAACTAAGTCCCTCTCGAGTGGCGGAGGGCCTCCGCTAGTAGATTTATAAGCTTGCGGAGATAACTCTTAAGTGAGTATAAACTGAGTCCCTCTCGAGTGACGGAGGGCCTCCGCTTGTAGATTTATAAGCTCGCGGAGATAACTCTTAAGTGAGTATAAACTGAGTCCCTCTCGAGTGACGGAGGGCCTCCGCTTGTAGCGTAATAAGCTTGCGGAGATAACTCTTAAGTGAGTATAAACTAAGTCCCTCTCGAGTGACGGAGGGCCTCCGCTTGTAGATTTATAAGCTCGCGGAGATAACTCTTAAGTGAGTATAAACTAAGGCCCTCTCGGGTGACGGAGGGCTTCCGCTTGTAGCGTTATAAGCTTGCGGAGATAACTCTTAAGTGAGTATAAACTAAGTCCCTCTCGAGTGACGGAGGGCCTCCGCTTGTAGCTTTATGAGCTCGCGGAGATAACTCTTAAGTGAGTATAAACTAAGTCCCTCTCGAGTGACGGAGGGCCTCCGCTTGTAGCTTTATAAGCTCGCCGAGATAACTCTTAAGTGAGTATAAACTAAGTCCCTCTCGAGTGACGGAGGGCCTCCGCTTGTAGCTTTATAAGCTCGCGGAGATAACTCTTAAGTGAGTATAAACTAAGTCCCTCTCGAGTGACGGAGGGCCTCCGCTTGTAGCTTTATAAACTTACGGAGATAACTCTTAAGTGAGTATAAACTAAGTCCCTCTCGAGTGACGGAGGGCCTCCGCTTGTAGATTTATAAGCTCGCGGAGATAACTCTTAAGTGAGTATAAACTAAGTCCCTCTCGAGTGACGGAGGGCCTCCGCTTGTAGCTTTATAAACATGCGGAGATAACTCTTAAGTGAGTATAAACTAAGTCCCTCTCGAGTGACGGAGGGCCTCCGCTTGTAGATTTATAAGCACGCGGAGATAACTCTTAAGTGAGTATAAACTAAGTCCCTCTCGAGTGACGGAGGGCCTCCGCTTGTAGCGTTAAAAGCTTGCGGAGATAACTCTTAAATGAGTATAAACTAAGTCCCTCTCGAGTGACGGAGGGCCTCCGCTTGTAGCTTTATAAGCTCGCGGAGATAACTCTTAAGTGAGTATAAACTAAGTCCCTCTCGAGTGACGGAGGGCCTCCGCTTGTAGCGTTATAAGCTCGCGGAGATAACTCTTAAGTGAGTATAAACTAAGTCCCTCTCGAGTGACGGAGGGCCTCCGCTTGTAGCTTTATGAGCTCGCGGAGATAACTCTTAAGTGAGTATAAACTAAGTCCCTCTCGAGTGACGGAGGGCCTCCGCTTGTAGCTTTATAAGCTCGCGGAGATAACTCTTAAGTGAGTATAAACTAAGTCCCTCTCGAGTGACGGAGGGCCTCCGCTTGTAGCTTTATAAGCTCGCGGAGATAACTCTTAAGTCAGTATAAACTAAGTCCCTCTCGAGTGACGGAGGGCCTCCGCTTGTAGCTTTATAAGCTCGCGGAGATAACTCTTAAGTGAGTATAAACTAAGTCCCTCTCGAGTGGCGGAGGGCCTCCGCTTGTAGATTTATAAGCTTGCGGAGATAACTCTTAAGTGAGTATAAACTGAGTCCCTCTCGAGTGACGGAGGGCCTCCGCTTGTAGATTTATAAGCTCGCGGAGATAACTCTTAAGTGAGTATAAACTGAGTCCCTCTCGAGTGACGGAGGGCCTCCGCTTGTAGCGTAATAAGCTTGCGGAGATAACTCTTAAGTGAGTATAAACTAAGTCCCTCTCGAGTGACGGAGGGCCTCCGCTTGTAGATTTATAAGCTCGCGGAGATAACTCTTAAGTGAGTATAAACTAAGGCCCTCTCGGGTGACGGAGGGCTTCCGCTTGTAGCGTTATAAGCTTGCGGAGATAACTCTTAAGTGAGTATAAACTAAGTCCCTCTCGAGTGACGGAGGGCCTCCGCTTGTAGCTTTATGAGCTCGCGGAGATAACTCTTAAGTGAGTATAAACTAAGTCCCTCTCGAGTGACGGAGGGCCTCCGCTTGTAGCTTTATAAGCTCGCCGAGATAACTCTTAAGTGAGTATAAACTAAGTCCCTCTCGAGTGACGGAGGGCCTCCGCTTGTAGCTTTATAAGCTCGCGGAGATAACTCTTAAGTGAGTATAAACTAAGTCCCTCTCGAGTGACGGAGGGCCTCCGCTTGTAGCTTTATCAGCTCGCGGAGATAACTCTTAAGTGAGTATAAACTAAGTCCCTCTCGAGTGACGGAGGGCCTCCGCTTGTAGATTTATAAGCTCGCGGAGATAACTCTTAAGTGAGTATAAACTAAGTCCCTCTCGAGTGACGGAGGGCCTCCGCTTGTAGCTTTATAACCTTGCGGAGATAACTCTTAAGTGAGTATAAACTAAGTCCCTCTCGAGTGACGGAGGGCCTCCGCTTGTAGATTTATAAGCTCGCGGAGATAACTCTTAAGTGAGTATAAACTAAGTCCCTCTCGAGTGACGGAGGGCCTCCGCTTGTAGCGTTAAAAGCTTGCGGAGATAACTCTTAAATGAGTATAAACTAAGTCCCTCTCGAGTGACGGAGGGCCTCCGCTTGTAGCTTTATAAGCTCGCGGAGATAACTCTTAAGTGAGTATAAACTAAGTCCCTCTCGAGTGACGGAGGGCCTCCGCTTGTAGCGTTATAAGCTCGCGGAGATAACTCTTAAGTGAGTATAAACTAAGTCCCTCTCGAGTGACGGAGGGCCTCCGCTTGTAGCTTTATGAGCTCGCGGAGATAACTCTTAAGTGAGTATAAACTAAGTCCCTCTCGAGTGACGGAGGGCCTCCGCTTGTAGCTTTATAAGCTCGCGGAGATAACTCTTAAGTGAGTATAAACTAAGTCCCTCTCGAGTGACGGAGGGCCTCCGCTTGTAGCTTTATAAGCTCGCGGAGATAACTCTTAAGTGAGTATAAACTAAGTCCCTCTCGAGTGACGGAGGGCCTCCGCTTGCAGCTTTATAAGCTCGCGGAGATAACTCTTAAGTGAGTATAAACTAAGTTCCTCTCGAGTGACGGAGGGCCTCCGCTTGTAGCTTTATAAGCTCGCGGAGATAACTCTTAAGTGAGTATAAACTAAGTCCCTCTCGAGTGACGGAGGGCCTCCGCTTGTAGATTTATAAGCTTGCGGAGATAACTCTTAAGTGAGTATAAACTGAGTCCCTCTCGAGTGACGGAGGGCCTCCGCTTGTAGATTTATAAGCTCGCGGAGATAACTCTTAAGTGAGTATAAACTGAGTCCCTCTCGAGTGACGGAGGGCCTCCGCTTGTAGCGTTATAAGCTCGCGGAGATAACTCTTAAGTGAGTATAAACTAAGTCCCTCTCGAGTGACGGAGGGCCTGCGCTTGTAGCTTTATAAGCTCGCGGAGATAACTCTTAAGTGAGTATAAACTAAGTCCCTCTCGAGTGACGGAGGGCCTCCGCTTGTAGCTTTATGAGCTCGCAGAGATAACTCTTAAGTGAGTATAAACTAAGTCCCTCTCGAGTGACGGAGGGCCTCCGCTTGTAGCTTTATGAGCTCGCGGAGATAACTCTTAAGTGAGTATAAACCAAGTCCCTCTCGAGTGACGGAGGGCCTCCGCTTGTAGCTTTATCAGCTCGCGGAGATAACTCTTAAGTGAGTATAAACTAAGTCCCTCTCGAGTGACGGAGGGCCTCCGCTTGTAGCTTTATAAACTTGCGGAGATAACTCTTAAGTGAGTATAAACTAAGTCCCTCTCGAGTGACGGAGGGCCTCTGCTTGTAGATTTATAAGCTCGCGGAGATAACTCTTAAGTGAGTATAAACTAAGTCCCTCTCGAGTGACGGAGGGCCTCCGCTTGTAGCTTTATAAGCTCGCGGAGATAACTCTTAAGTGAGTATAAACTAAGTCCCTCTCGAGTGACGGAGGGCCTCCGCTTGTAGCTTTATAAGCTCGCGGAGATAACTCTTAAGTGAGTATAAACTAAGTCCCTCTCGAGTGACGGAGGGCCTCCGCTTCTAGTTTTATGAGCTCGCGGAGATAACTCTTAAGTGAGTATAAACTAAGTCCCTCTCGAGTGACGGAGGGCCTCCGCTTGTAGCTTTATAAGCTCGCGGAGATAACTCTTAAGTGAGTATAAACTAAGTCCCTCTCGAGTGACGGAGGGCCTCCACTTGTAGCTTTATAAGCTTGCGGAGATAACTCTTAAGTGAGTATAAACTAAGTCCCTCTCGATTGACGGAGGGCCTCCGCTTGTAGCTTTATAAGCTCGCGGAGATAACTCTTAAGTGAGTATAAACTAAGTCCCTCTCGAGTGACGGAGGGCCTCCGCTTGTAGCTTTATAAACTTGCGGAGATAACTCTTAAGTGAGTATAAACTAACTCCCTCTCGAGTGACGGAGGGCCTCCGCTTGTAGATTTATAAGCTCACGGAGATAACTCTTAAGTGATTATAAACTAAGTCCCTCTAGAGTGACGGAGGGCCTCCGCTTGTAGCTTTATAAGCTCGCGGAGATAACTCTTAAGTGAGTATAAACTAAGTCCCTCTCGAGTGACGGAGGGCCTCCACTTGTAGCTTTATAAGCTTGCGGAGATAACTCTTAAGTGAGTATAAACTAAGTCCCTCTCGATTGACGGAGGGCCTCCGCTTGTAGCTTTATAAACTCGCGGAGATAACTCTTAAGTGAGTATAAACTAAGTCCCTCTCGAGTGACGGAGGGCCTCCGCTTGTAGCTTTATAAACTTGCGGAGATAACTCTTAAGTGAGTATAAACTAACTCCCTCTCGAGTGACGGAGGGCCTCCGCTTGTAGATTTATAAGCTCACGGAGATAACTCTTAAGTGATTATAAACTAAGTCCCTCTAGAGTGACGGAGGGCCTCCGCTTGTAGCGTTATAAGCTTGCGGAGATAACTCTTAAGTGAGTATAAACTAAGTCCCTCTCGAGTGACGGAGGGCCTCCGCTTGTAGATTTATAAGCTCGCGGAGATAACTCTTAAGTGAGTATAAACTGAGTCCCTCTCGAGTGACGGAGGGCCTCCGCTTGTAGCGTAATAAGCTTGCGGAGATAACTCTTAAGTGAGTATAAACTAAGTCCCTCTCGAGTGACGGAGGGCCTCCGCTTGTAGATTTATAAGCTCGCGGAGATAACTCTTAAGTGAGTATAAACTAAGGCCCTCTCGGGTGACGGAGGGCTTCCGCTTGTAGCGTTATAAGCTTGCGGAGATAACTCTTAAGTGAGTATAAACTAAGTCCCTCTCGAGTGACGGAGGGCCTCCGCTTGTAGCTTTATGAGCTCGCGGAGATAACTCTTAAGTGAGTATAAACTAAGTCCCTCTCGAGTGACGGAGGGCCTCCGCTTGTAGCTTTATAAGCTCGCCGAGATAACTCTTAAGTGAGTATAAACTAAGTCCCTCTCGAGTGACGGAGGGCCTCCGCTTGTAGCTTTATAAGCTCGCGGAGATAACTCTTAAGTGAGTATAAACTAAGTCCCTCTCGAGTGACGGAGGGCCTCCGCTTGTAGCTTTATCAGCTCGCGGAGATAACTCTTAAGTGAGTATAAACTAAGTCCCTCTCGAGTGACGGAGGGCCTCCGCTTGTAGATTTATAAGCTCGCGGAGATAACTCTTAAGTGAGTATAAACTAAGTCCCTCTCGAGTGACGGAGGGCCTCCGCTTGTAGCTTTATAACCTTGCGGAGATAACTCTTAAGTGAGTATAAACTAAGTCCCTCTCGAGTGACGGAGGGCCTCCGCTTGTAGATTTATAAGCTCGCGGAGATAACTCTTAAGTGAGTATAAACTAAGTCCCTCTCGAGTGACGGAGGGCCTCCGCTTGTAGCGTTAAAGGCTTGCGGAGATAACTCTTAAATGAGTATAAACTAAGTCCCTCTCGAGTGACGGAGGGCCTCCGCTTGTAGCTTTATAAGCTCGCGGAGATAACTCTTAAGTGAGTATAAACTAAGTCCCTCTCGAGTGACGGAGGGCCTCCGCTTGTAGCGTTATAAGCTCGCGGAGATAACTCTTAAGTGAGTATAAACTAAGTCCCTCTCGAGTGACGGAGGGCCTCCGCTTGTAGCTTTATGAGCTCGCGGAGATAACTCTTAAGTGAGTATAAACTAAGTCCCTCTCGAGTGACGGAGGGCCTCCGCTTGTAGCTTTATAAGCTCGCGGAGATAACTCTTAAGTGAGTATAAACTAAGTCCCTCTCGAGTGACGGAGGGCCTCCGCTTGTAGCTTTATAAGCTCGCGGAGATAACTCTTAAGTGAGTATAAACTAAGTCCCTCTCGAGTGACGGAGGGCCTCCGCTTGTAGATTTATAAGCTCGCGGAGATAACTCTTAAGTGAGTATAAACTAAGGCCCTCTCGGGTGACGGAGGGCTTCCGCTTGTAGCGTTATAAGCTTGCGGAGATAACTCTTAAGTGAGTATAAACTAAGTCCCTCTCGAGTGACGGAGGGCCTCCGCTTGTAGCTTTATGAGCTCGCGGAGATAACTCTTAAGTGAGTATAAACTAAGTCCCTCTCGAGTGACGGAGGGCCTCCGCTTGTAGCTTTATAAGCTCGCCGAGATAACTCTTAAGTGAGTATAAACTAAGTCCCTCTCGAGTGACGGAGGGCCTCCGCTTGTAGCTTTATAAGCTCGCGGAGATAACTCTTAAGTGAGTATAAACTAAGTCCCTCTCGAGTGACGGAGGGCCTCCGCTTGTAGCTTTATCAGCTCGCGGAGATAACTCTTAAGTGAGTATAAACTAAGTCCCTCTCGAGTGACGGAGGGCCTCCGCTTGTAGATTTATAAGCTCGCGGAGATAACTCTTAAGTGAGTATAAACTAAGTCCCTCTCGAGTGACGGAGGGCCTCCGCTTGTAGCTTTATAACCTTGCGGAGATAACTCTTAAGTGAGTATAAACTAAGTCCCTCTCGAGTGACGGAGGGCCTCCGCTTGTAGATTTATAAGCTCGCGGAGATAACTCTTAAGTGAGTATAAACTAAGTCCCTCTCGAGTGACGGAGGGCCTCCGCTTGTAGCGTTAAAAGCTTGCGGAGATAACTCTTAAATGAGTATAAACTAAGTCCCTCTCGAGTGACGGAGGGCCTCCGCTTGTAGCTTTATAAGCTCGCGGAGATAACTCTTAAGTGAGTATAAACTAAGTCCCTCTCGAGTGACGGAGGGCCTCCGCTTGTAGCGTTATAAGCTCGCGGAGATAACTCTTAAGTGAGTATAAACTAAGTCCCTCTCGAGTGACGGAGGGCCTCCGCTTGTAGCTTTATGAGCTCGCGGAGATAACTCTTAAGTGAGTATAAACTAAGTCCCTCTCGAGTGACGGAGGGCCTCCGCTTGTAGCTTTATAAGCTCGCGGAGATAACTCTTAAGTGAGTATAAACTAAGTCCCTCTCGAGTGACGGAGGGCCTCCGCTTGTAGCTTTATAAGCTCGCGGAGATAACTCTTAAGTGAGTATAAACTAAGTCCCTCTCGAGTGACGGAGGGCCTCCGCTTGTAGCGTTAAAAGCTTGCGGAGATAACTCTTAAATGAGTATAAACTAAGTCCCTCTCGAGTGACGGAGGGCCTCCGCTTGTAGCTTTATAAGCTCGCGGAGATAACTCTTAAGTGAGTATAAACTAAGTCCCTCTCGAGTGACGGAGGGCCTCCGCTTGTAGCGTTATAAGCTCGCGGAGATAACTCTTAAGTGAGTATAAACTAAGTCCCTCTCGAGTGACGGAGGGCCTCCGCTTGTAGCTTTATGAGCTCGCGGAGATAACTCTTAAGTGAGTATAAACTAAGTCCCTCTCGAGTGACGGAGGGCCTCCGCTTGTAGCTTTATAAGCTCGCGGAGATAACTCTTAAGTGAGTATAAACTAAGTCCCTCTCGAGTGACGGAGGGCCTCCGCTTGTAGCTTTATAAGCTCGCGGAGATAACTCTTAAGTGAGTATAAACTAAGTCCCTCTCGAGTGACGGAGGGCCTCCGCTTGCAGCTTTATAAGCTCGCGGAGATAACTCTTAAGTGAGTATAAACTAAGTTCCTCTCGAGTGACGGAGGGCCTCCGCTTGTAGCTTTATAAGCTCGCGGAGATAACTCTTAAGTGAGTATAAACTAAGTCCCTCTCGAGTGACGGAGGGCCTCCGCTTGTAGATTTATAAGCTTGCGGAGATAACTCTTAAGTGAGTATAAACTGAGTCCCTCTCGAGTGACGGAGGGCCTCCGCTTGTAGATTTATAAGCTCGCGGAGATAACTCTTAAGTGAGTATAAACTGAGTCCCTCTCGAGTGACGGAGGGCCTCCGCTTGTAGCGTTATAAGCTCGCGGAGATAACTCTTAAGTGAGTATAAACTAAGTCCCTCTCGAGTGACGGAGGGCCTCCGCTTGTAGCTTTATAAGCTCGCGGAGATAACTCTTAAGTGAGTATAAACTAAGTCCCTCTCGAGTGACGGAGGGCCTCCGCTTGTAGCTTTATGAGCTCGCAGAGATAACTCTTAAGTGAGTATAAACTAAGTCCCTCTCGAGTGACGGAGGGCCTCCGCTTGTAGCTTTATGAGCTCGCGGAGATAACTCTTAAGTGAGTATAAACCAAGTCCCTCTCGAGTGACGGAGGGCCTCCGCTTGTAGCTTTATCAGCTCGCGGAGATAACTCTTAAGTGAGTTTAAACTAAGTCCCTCTCGAGTGACGGAGGGCCTCCGCTTGTAGCTTTATAAACTTGCGGAGATAACTCTTAAGTGAGTATAAACTAAGTCCCTCTCGAGTGACGGAGGGCCTCTGCTTGTAGATTTATAAGCTCGCGGAGATAACTCTTAAGTGAGTATAAACTAAGTCCCTCTCGAGTGACGGAGGGCCTCCGCTTGTAGCTTTATAAGCTCGCGGAGATAACTCTTAAGTGAGTATAAACTAAGTCCCTCTCGAGTGACGGAGGGCCTCCGCTTGTAGCTTTATAAGCTCGCGGAGATAACTCTTAAGTGAGTATAAACTAAGTCCCTCTCGAGTGACGGAGGGCCTCCGCTTCTAGTTTTATGAGCTCGCGGAGATAACTCTTAAGTGAGTATAAACTAAGTCCCTCTCGAGTGACGGAGGGCCTCCGCTTGTAGCTTTATAAGCTCGCGGAGATAACTCTTAAGTGAGTATAAACTAAGTCCCTCTCGAGTGACGGAGGGCCTCCACTTGTAGCTTTATAAGCTTGCGGAGATAACTCTTAAGTGAGTATAAACTAAGTCCCTCTCGATTGACGGAGGGCCTCCGCTTGTAGCTTTATAAGCTCGCGGAGATAACTCTTAAGTGAGTATAAACTAAGTCCCTCTCGAGTGACGGAGGGCCTCCGCTTGTAGCTTTATAAACTTGCGGAGATAACTCTTAAGTGAGTATAAACTAACTCCCTCTCGAGTGACGGAGGGCCTCCGCTTGTAGATTTATAAGCTCACGGAGATAACTCTTAAGTGATTATAAACTAAGTCCCTCTAGAGTGACGGAGGGCCTCCGCTTGTAGCGTTATAAGCTTGCGGAGATAACTCTTAAGTGAGTATAAACTAAGTCCCTCTCGAGTGACGGAGGGCCTCCGCTTGTAGCTTTATAAGTTCGCGGAGATAACTCTTAAGTGAGTATAAACTAAGTCCCTCTCGAGTGACGGAGGGCCTCCGCTTGTAGCTTTATAAGTTCGCGAAGATAACTCTTAAGTGAGTATAAACTAAGTCCCTCTCGAGTGACGGAGGGCCTCCGCTTGTAGCTTTATAAGCTCGCGGAGATAACTCTAAAGTGAGTATAAACTAAGTCCCTCTCGAGTGACGGAGGGCCTCCGCTTGTAGCTTTATAAGCTCGCGGAGATAACTCTTAAGTGAGTATAAACTAAGTCCCTCTCGAGTGACAGATGGCCTCCGCTGGTAGCTTTACAAGCTCACGGAGATAACTTTTAAAAATGAGTATGAACAAGCTCCTCCTCGAACGATGGATATGAATAAAAAACAAGATCATACGATGCATCATTGTCGAACCCCAGTTTAGCCACGACTTAACTGAAGTTCGAGGAGCTGTGATGATGCCCGAGAATTAAATAATGATATTCTCAAAAATCATAAATAAATAAGGTTTCCCGCTATATAAATAGAACCTTATAAACATTAAAAAATGGACGAGTGCAAGTAAAAAACTGAGACTCAGGATGTCCGCGGACGATAAACCGCCTACGGATCTCACATGCATGTCGGGACACATGGCACCCATGCCCCCATCACACATGGTGGAGACACTTGACATGTGGCAAATGAGTGACATGCAAATAGGAGTACTTGCATTATAAAAAGAGGTCGAAGCCTCATTAACAGGCGTCGGTTCCCATGATATTCCGAGGGGCATAGGCCGGGAATAGGGGGCTTTTCCAGCCTATCTGAGCGGGTTCGTCTCGACTCAGAAATGAGCCGACGTTTGGTGAGATCATCGCCCGAAAAGTGGAACGAGCCGAGCACTAGGTCCTGCGGCACAGGTCGAGGCCCCCATTTAGGATAGATAATAGTAGGAAGGGGGTTTCAGGTAAGACCGCCGACCAACTGAAAATCAACACGTAGATCACCTCCCCCACGAGGACGTGGAAGGAGGTTCACTTTTCAAATGTGGTTTCATCAATATCAAAATTGTGATATAAAACGATGTTATAAAATGCCAAAACATCGTTTTTCATATAAAAATGATTTAAAAATATATAAATAACATTGATTTTTAAAATATTCAATATGGTCCATTATATTTATATAAAATAATATAGAAAATTAAACATGAAAAAAGAGTACGCACGAATTGAATAATTCCTAACCGATGTGTATATTAATGTAAAACATCAGGTTTATAAAAAATAGCGATGTTAATGTGAACTTTTTGGTTATCCTACAAATCTTCAAATGTGAACTTTTTGGTTATCCTACAAAACTTCAAAGTTTTTCATCAATGCAAGTTTATTTCCATTCAATTTCAAGCATGTCTTCTTTCTACATGAGCGAGTAGTTGTCCTTTTTTCTAGGGTCGGGGTGAGCCCGACGATAGCCATGGTGGTAAGGTTTGTATGTCGCTAAAGAAGGTATCTTTTATCTCGCTCTACCTTGTGTTTCATCTTTAAATGCTAATTTAAGGAACTCATGTTGTGAAACTTGGGTAGTAATTAGGGATTCTATTCGAAAGGCTATAAACTCAATTATGACAAAGATAGACGCAAATTAGGTTAATTTATTGCAATATATCTTTTCCTATTTGTCGGTTTAGGTGAAAGCCTTCTCCTTTATGATAAAAGCATGCATCTTTATCGGTTTCTTACTTATACTATCATGGTTGTCGTCGCGGTAATCCTTGGCTTTGGAAGATCTTTTCTTTCTTAAGTTTACATCTCTATTTACCTGATGTTCGTTGAGTTATCGAAAAACCCAACACCCCTGGTTTATTTATGTTCATTGCTCCTTTGCCATCCTTATTTCTTCGGCCTTTCTTCGCCAACAAGAACTTTCCTTTCTTTAGGAAAACATCGATATCAACCCCCATCATCGATATCAACCACCTTGCCAGATCGACGGTCTTATGTGTCGATCTCGAGTCTCTTGTACGAAGTAGCTGAAGTCGATATCAACACCCAACGTCGAAATCGACCACCCTGTGTCGACTGGCAGTCTTCTGAGCCAGTCGATTTCGTTTACTGACATCGATATCGACCTTCCTAGTCGATATCGACTGCCGTTTTTGTCTCTGCAGGTCTTCTGTTG
This sequence comes from Persicaria maculosa, assembly GCA_963922045.1. Lineage (NCBI taxonomy): Eukaryota > Viridiplantae > Streptophyta > Magnoliopsida > Caryophyllales > Polygonaceae > Persicaria > Persicaria maculosa. The sequence goes on from OY998267.1 coordinate 61,167,061, forward strand.
CAGAAAGGATCGATAGCCAAGGTCGATGTCAAGGTATGTGCTCGAGATCGAGGCTTCTGGTCGAACATTCAGGACGTGTCTTCAACGCTACTAGGATCCCGCTGACATCGCTTCCTCCAGGATCGAACCTGATTCCCTACTACTATAGCGGGGAGTCTTGAATTTATTTGAAGAGGCTAAGAGTTGTATTAGTTTATATTTTATTATATATTTCGATTCAATTCTCCCCACGTCAGTCGCCAGCGAGATAATGCGTGAGGCTCACTATCGTCAGCATGATTTAGTGTCATCATAGTGTGAATGACGTCGTTTGGGATGACGGGCGCTGCGTAAGGCAAGCCATTGGTCATTTGACAGCGAGACAAGCAGGTGGTCTTTTGGTTGGCTTTGATCCATCTGACCACAAAGCATATGATCGTGAAGGTTTGTAGGATAAATGAAGAGTTTGTATTATCGACACAAGAATATTTGGCTGATCGCGATGTTTCAAGTAATGAACTAATGACGTCGATCGCGAATGTATCTTTCTGTACTTGCCATTTTTTGTGTTGGGTGACTTATTGATGACGTATAAATGAGATGGTCATTTATTGGGATATCATGAGAGAGAGAGAGAATCATATGTAAACAACTCTTCATTGGGTATAAACAATAAGTGACTTTGAACGAGATTGACAAGAAGGTGGGTCACATAAAAATGGATAACATTGCTTACTGTTGGTGGGCTATATGGTTTTTTAGAAATCAGTTAACATTTGGACATATTACATTCTTCTCAGTGAGCGTCATCAAGGTTTTTTTCCTTAAATGTCGTCAGTCTTGGATTGAGGCTTGCAAATTTAATTTAGGAGACGACAGTATAAGTAGCTAGTGATACTTATGCTCTTCCATCAAAAGAGATACTCTCTAAGAAGAGCTTGACGAATCTCACATGGCGTAGTGGGTATTGGGCGGTTTTGCAAAACTAAATTTTGATGGTTCAAAATGATTGTCAGACGAGGCAGCTTATGAGTTCGTCATACGAGATACGGCAGGAGATGTTATACATATCACTCGGAATGAGTACTTGCTCTAGTGTATTTGTCACCTTTGCGGAGGCCTTGGGATTTCGGAAGGGTGTCCCACGTGCAAAACAAAGGGATATTAATACACTTCTTAATAAACGTGACAATCTAGTGGTAGTAAAAACAATCCTATGAGACTGGAAGTGTTCGTGGAACATATAGCTTTGATTGTCATACACAAAACTAGATCTTTGTGATTCTTCTAATGTTGTTATTCATCATATTTTTAGGGAATCTAATATTATTGCAGACAGAATCGCTCCTCTCGCATACAGTAGCCCTTTCGACAAAAGTTTGGAGATTGATGCAGAACTGGATGTTCTCATCCGGAAGGACACTTTAGGAAGAAACGCTAGTTGGCTGTTTTCTTTCTAATTACTTTGATTGCTTCCAAAAAAATGGAAAGAGCTGTTATGGTGTATCATGTTAATAAATCTAAGTCATTGAACTAAAAAGATCAACGATTGAGATTCAAAGTAACTTGTGATTATTCGTTGGAATCGAATTATTTGGTGGTACGTACGAGTGATTATTCATTAATAAGAAAGAAATTTATACTTTTTTTACAAATGAATAATTACATTGTTATAAATAAATAATCGTGTAAAAACAGATCAATAGTTATGAAAAAAAGAACAAATAATTGATGTATATACGATAAAGTATGTGTACATAACGAGGGTCGTACACTGGATGGAAATCATAACAATAGTAGTTCCATCCTCTTTCTTGAAAATGAAAGGGAATTGGTTGTACGTATATGATGATATAGAAATCCCAACCTTAATTAACGTGTATATGGATGGAAATCATGGAATAGTTGATGAGAATATTACTACGTACTGTATAATGGATATATTGGATACGGAGTAGTATATATAATTGGAAGCTAAAGCTAGTGGTGCAACAAAACAGGCTACATGTTTTTTAAGTACTCCGGCCGTAATTTAATTAAAATTGGGGGAGAACAAGAGGGGTGGGGGCCAGTGGCCCAGTTGGATATCGATGATCAGTTGCCGTATAACAACATATCACATCATTGAATTGGGTTGGAATTAAAAACGTTGCAAGTTGGAAAGGAAGCGGTGGTACTAGCTAGCAGCCGGTACTGGTAGGTTATCCCTTATCACACTTCACTCAGCAATCAGCATCAGATACGTCCGATCCGTACCTGCTGTATTATCAGCTAATTAGCTGTCATCACACTTTGTTACGGGGGTAAATGAATCGGAAGTTCATGGGCGATTGGAATTTGGAAATATCGTTGGATTAACGTCTACGCGTTTTGGCTCCCTTTCTTTTTCAACAAACAGGCCTAGGATATGATGGAACTACTACTAGTACTGTAGTAAACACACACATAATGATGACTGAGTCCTCTTACTAAAGTTTCGTTTTGTTTTCTTCTCAAGTTTCATCACTGCACAATTACATTAAGAATCTTCTTTTGGACGCAGTTGCGAATTTCTAGGGGGCACGGAGTGGCTTAAATCCTAGTAATCAGGAAAAGAAAAGTGTACGGAGTAAGATTTTTTTTATGATTTTTTTTTATTTTTACTACTACAATTGTTTTAAAATATAAGTCTTTTATTATTTCGTTCTAAAATATGGATTTATTGATATTTTATATAGTTTTTATTATTTTAAGAAAACGTGGTTAAATAGTACTCCCTCCGTTTTCAAATAAGTGACTTTTTACTATTCAGGTACGTATTTTAAGGTGATAAAAACTATATAAAATATTAATTTTTTCAATAAATTTTCTTGATAAACTCATACTTATTAATAATAAGTATAATATTATTAAAAAAATTAATTAAAATTTTAATATTTTATATAGTTTTTATCCTCCTAAAAATACGTATTTTACTCCCTCCGATTTTTAATATAAGACATTTGACTTTTCTTCACGTGGTTTAAGAAGCTAAAAACTATATAAAATATTGATTTTTTGAATTAAATTTTTTACATTATAATACTTGTTAATAATAAGTATTATAATGTAAAAAAAATTAATTGAAAAAATCAATGTTTTATAAAGTTTTTAGCTCCTTAAACTACGTGAAGAAAAGTCAAATGCCTTATATTAAAAATCGGAGGGAGTAGAAAGGAGAGAGTAATTTTAAAGATAAAACAATGATAAAATAGTAATAAATCATAAAGGCATTTAGCTTAATTGAAAATGAAGGGTATTTATTACTTTGAGATTATGAATGCAAACCTCATTAATACTTTTTTTATACAAGGCAAAGATTTGGGGATGGTCAACCGCGGTTGAACCACCGACCAATAGCGTCCTTGCGAACGACGTCGTCAATGTTAGCAGACATCTGTTCAGTGACAAACAATGAAGAGAAACCAATATGTGCCAATATATCCGCAACCTGGTTCCCCTCTCTGAAGGTGTGTGAGAAGCTAACACTCTCAAACGTGTGGTAGAGAGCGAGGGCATTCGAAACCGCCATCTCAATCTCCCAAGAACACCGCCAGAGCCCCTTCAATACGTTAATCAGCATCAAGCAGTCACCCTCCACCTCAAGTCGTGAAAAACCCCTCGTCGAAGCAACCTAGAGATCGAACAAAAGACCGCGACACTCCGCTTGCATAGCAGACAAACGACTAAGGTCACGAGCGCCACAAGAGATAACTGACTCGTGGCAATCACGAATAACAAATCCCGAAGCAGCAAGACCCGAGCCTGTCGAAGCACCATCAAAATTAAGTTTGACAAAGCCAGCGACAGGTTTTTTCCATCTAACACTTTTCTGTTTTTTGTTATGTTTTAGTGGGAACCTATCTTAGCATTTGTCGTGTCTTTTTCTAACTCATATGTTTGTTTGTTTTTTTTCAACTTATCATGCATTGTTTAATAGTCTTTATTCATTCTTCCGTGTTTCTTATGTCAGTGTTGTCAAAGAGGATTTTGTTTCTCATTGACCAGATGCCCCAAAGGTAAAAAGCGAGGGTCGATTTCTGACGTGCCGAAATATTTGTAAAATTGTCTGTAATTACATTTTTATAGGATTTGTCTACTTGGTTAGTATTTCTGATAATTTGCTCGATTTTTCTATCCATTCTCCCTATAAAGGATAAGGCAGTTTGACATTCGGTAAAGATGTGAGTAACGTCTTCACCACTATGGTTGCAGAGCGGGCATTCTAGGGGAACATGAACTCCTTTACTTTGCAATCTGACTTTCGTAGGGGTCCCGTTTAGTAGGTTTTTCCAAATGAAGCTTTTTATCTTAGGCGGGCAATCGATCTTTCAGATCTAGTTAAGTGGGTCTACACTTGTTCTCTTGTTTCTCGTAATATGGTCAACTGCACTAAAAGTGGAAAACCAACCATGTCTATTCGACTTCCAATACAATCTGTCTTCGAAATCATTTGAAGGAATATGAACATTTGTAATTTTCTCAACTATATCTTGGGGAAGGGTATCTTCTAGTCTTTCTTTATTCCAGGTTTTGTGTGGATTAATGAATTTGTCCGCCGTTTCCAGCTCATCAATTTGATTATGCAGGCTTTTTTGTTAGAGGTCGATGTTCATTTGTAACCACTTGTCTTTCCAAAACCTAATGGTTTTCCCGTTTCCTACTTGCCAGATTAAGGCCGAGCAAAAGCCATCCTTAATCTCCATCATCTTTCTCCATTGCCAAGAAGTGTTCTTTTTCCTCTTGTAGTCCCAAATATTATCGTCCTTCGGGTATTTTTCCTTAACAATTTTTACCCATTCGTTAGTAGGTTCGGCAAGGATTTTCCAAAGGAGTTTCATTTGGAGTGCTTTGTTCATGTCTTTGGTCTTTACTAGTCCTAAACCGCCTTCTTTCTTAGGTCTGCAGACTTTATCCCAACCAATGAGATGTTTGAACTTTGGATCCTTGTTCCATAAGAAGCACCTGTTTAGTCTATCGAGATCGTTATGGATACTAGTCGGCAGCATGAAGCTTTGCATAATGTAACTAGGTTTGGCTGCTAGGTTTGCTTTAACTAAGACCACTCTTCCTTGTTGGGTTAATTCATTTACTCTCCATTTTGTTAGTTGGTTCTTAGATTTACCGAGGACATCTTCAAATGTGTTATTGTTTACTCTACCATTAATGATCGGACATCCGAGATATTTTTCAAGAGCAGTTTGGTTTGTTATATGAAGGCATGACTCGATGCGTATTTTTTGGTCATTTGTTATTCCTTTTATAGTTTGGAAAGAAGATTTTTGAAATTTTTTGTCCAGAAATCTCACAATACTCATCAAGTATGTTTTTCACAAGCTGACATGTTTCCGTTGTTGCTCTTGCGAAGATCATTATATCATCCGCAAAAGACAGAAACGGGATAGAAGCACCGTTCCTTGAGGTCTTAAACCCGATGGTGTTTGGCGATTGATCACTTTGTCTTTGCATTTTTCTAGCGAGAATCTCAGCACCTATGATGAATAGGTATGGAGAGATGGGGTCACCTTGCCTGAGCCCCCTGTGGGGGCGGAAGGTTTCAGTTGGTTCATCATGCACAAACACGGAGAATGACACAGTTTGGATACATTCTTTAATCCAATCACAAAAATTTTTGCAGAAGCCAAATTTGGTCATATCGGAGATCGAAAAATCCCAGTTCATCATGTCATATGCCTTTTCCATGTCGAGCTTGCTTGCAATCCATCCGTTTCGACCTTTTCTCCCACGAAATGAATGGAAGATTTCGTGTGCAATTAGTACATTATCCTGAATAGCTCTATCAGATATGAAGGCGCCTTGGAGAGGATGGATAATTTTTCCTAACACTTTTTTCAATCTGTCAGCCAGAATTTTTAATATTGCCTTATATATTGTCGAACAAAGGCTAATTGGTCTATAGTTATTGGTTGTTCTTGGGTTATCACATTTTGGGATCAGAGTGATGAAGGTTTGATTTATCTGCTTGAGCATTCTTCCATAATGGAAGAACCCCTTAATAGCTTTAGTGACCGAAGGACCCATAATGTCCCAGTATTGTTGGTAGAACTCTGCCGTCATGCCATATGGGCCAGGTGATTTATCCCTTCCGATCGAGAAGAATTCCTTTTTCACTTCCTGGTTCGTTATTGGTTTTGCAAGAAACTCGTTTTCCTCAGGTGAGATTTCTGTGTTTATTAATTCTAAATACTCTTCCAAAAGACGAGAGTTGATCCTTTCTTCTTGAAATCTTTTTTCAAATTCTCTCCGGATCTCTTTCCTAATGGTTTCTTCTCCAATAATTGTTGTTCCCTCATGAATTGTGATTTCTCTAATGATTTTCCTGTTCCGTCGACCTGTGGTAACTTTATGGTGGTAAGCTAAATTCGTATCAGACAGTTTTAGATGTTTAGTTTTCGCTCTTTGTTGCCAATACACATTATGATATTGTAATAGTTTATTCTTCTTGTTTATCAATTGCAGTTGTCTTGAGTTGTTATTGTTTTGTTGAGATTGGCTAATGTTCTTCTGGAGGGTAGTGAGTTTTTCTTCTATATCCTTTGATTGTCTAAATATATTTCCAAATGTCGTTTGATTCCATTCTTTTGTTAATCGTTTGAGCAGTTGGGTCCAAATGTCGTTTTATTCCAAATGTTGTACTCTTGCATAGTATATTAAAAATTTTAAAAATAAATTATTGTAATTTTTTTTATTAGGTAAAAATTCGGGTAGAAAACCTACCCGAGAGCATTCTTACGGACGAGGTCATGAAAACCTATGTTATTGTAGATATCGAGACCCCTGACAGAGTGGCAAAGGTGTGCAACCTTATCAACCACTCTATTGCCATCACGGGAGGTGTAATAGAATGTCACGTCGCTCACTCTTGACAGAAGGGTTTTAATGTCTGGCATAGTCATTTGGATTTCTCAATGGCATGTGGTTTGCTTTTTAAGGTGATTTATGATTATTAGGGAATCTCCTTCAATCTTTAGTTTGTTTATACCTAGCCGCAATGATTGGGTAATGCCTTGTCTCAAAGCAATGGCTTATGCCTTTAGGAAGTCTCGTTACCTATCTGGTCGTAGCCACTATGAATGAGCCGACCCTCCCAGTCTCGTATAATAAAACCAGTCAAGCTACTGTTATTCACAAGAGTTGATTCATCAAAATTGAGTTTGAACGTGTCAAGTGGAGGTCTTTTCATCTGACTGTTTTTCTTTGGAGATTTTTCTTAATCCTTTGGTTTGTTACTTTTGCGTAATTTAGATTCGCTTCAATATTTTGTTCATAAGGGGCAGTTTTTAGCCAGTTTTCCATGTGCGTACTAGTTATTTGTTTGATAACATCTTGAGATGATGGTGGTTCATGCCGAAATGTAATTTGGTTTCTAACATATGTTGTCCACCTCGTGAAAGCCAGTCTTTCCTTTTCTGTTTATTATAATTTTTTGGCTAGTAGCGCTAAGATAGGCTTAATTTCTCTTGAGATCGCGATCATGTTGTTAATTATTTGACAAATATCCATTGTTAATGATGGTTGGATGTCATCTCGGCCGCCACCACCCAACCACCTTATTGTTTTCACCGACGAGCCACTACCCACTCATTGTCTTGCTTCCACCGACATGTTGAGAGATCTTTCGCTCTTGGCCGCCGCCTACCTAAGGTGTCCAAATCCACTCCCTCCCAATAAACCCTTCTAGTCGTGGCCTCAAGAGCTTATGCTCTCTGCCACCGACACCCACCCACCTTATTGCTTCCACCGGCAAGCCACCAACTTGTCTAGAGACCTTCCGCTCTCGGCCGCCATCCACCTATCTTCTTGCTTCTGCCGGCAAGCCGCCACCAACAAGTACCACCTTTGACCGCCATATCCAACGCTCCTATGCCGCCTCAGCTTGCCACCGTAATGGCCATCGCGGCCACAGCTCCCGCCGGCGCCAGTCTAGCTCCATTGCCACCCACCTTGTTTAGCTACCAACCCTGTCTCGCCGTTGCAGCAAAGTTCGGTTCTCGACTGGCCCTGCCATACTCCGTCGTCAGGTCTAGCCTTGGCTCTAATTGGCTCCTCTATTCGGGCTTCTATCAAACTCAGCATTCCCTGAGGTCCACCGTCATTTTTTCGAGGTCTGCCAGTTTCACCCTCCTAGGTTTGCCACCACCATCTTCTCTCTCGGCCATGGTGCCTTGTTCCAATGCTTTTTTTTGAAAATATATATAAAAAATAAAAATGTCCTTACATGCCATTGATCTTAAATCAAACCTTGTTTTAATGTTGGGGTTTGGTTTTGCTTCGATCCAAAATCAAACCTTGTTTGTATGTTGGAGGTCGGGGTGGCATTAGCCCTCATATCCCGAAAGAAAACCCAAAAAAGAAATTATATATATATATATATTTATAATTTTTACTAATTTGAGGGATAAAAGAGTTTAAAAAGAGTAAAGAATCACAAAACTAATTTGGCTTAGTTGGTAAGGAGGGGTGATTATGACTTTGAGGTCATGGATTCAAAACTCATTTAACCTCATTTTTTATAATTTTTTTCTCTCTTAACTTCCTTCTACTAAAAATGTTTAATTAAATAACAAATATAAAATTTTCTTCCATAAATTTAAGTTAAAACATTATTTTTAATATATACATATAAAAAAATTCTCATTTTTTTATAATTTTTGGTTTTATTAATTTTTTCAACTTAAAATGACTATTTAAATCACAAATTTAAAGATTTTCATAAAATATTTAAACAAAAAAAATATTTTTTTATATATAAATGCAAAAAAAAAAATCTACAAAAAATATTCAACATCCGCTAAAAAATTACGGGTGTGATTTTTACACCACAAATTTTTACTTCATACACCACACATATCCCATTTTTTTTCAAAATACACACTGCCCCTCTTGAGTCACTGACGTGTGACTCAAGATGGGAAAGACAGACGTGTGACTGAAGAGGGGCAAGAGTGTGACTTGAGAGGCGTAGATGTTGTGTATATAGTAAATTTTATAAGTGAAAATATTATAACCTAAAAATTATCTGAATCTACCACTGAATTGACACTACACCAACTCCCGAAAATGCACGTCCGTACGTACCGTACTTGACAATTGAAGATTTGCTAATGGAATAGAATACGGAGTATGTAATTACTCCGTATGATACTGTAAATTAAATATATATGGGTTTGGTTTCTTTTAATTCCTTAATTACGTACAGTAGCTAATTACGTAAGTTGGAGTCGTTAAAAAGGAGGTAAGTACTGTAGTAGCTAGTGTCAACTTATCTGGACGGGATCTACAATTTTGACTCTTTAAGTTAAGAGTGTGTGCAAATTAAACAAAGTGTGATACTCATGATCACTCACGACGTAACAAATTAACGGAAATTCGGATTTTCCTAAAGTACTATTCCTCCGTCTCAAAATTTTAGTCATTTTAAAATTTTACACAAGTTTTAATAAAACACTCACCCCTCGATCAATATCATCATTTTACTAACTTTTTCATAAATTTTATTGTATTTTAATAATCACTATATTTTTTTAACCAATCAAAATATTTTAAAAAAATCAATAATATACAAGTCGATACAAATTATTAGTATTACCTATCTATCTAGAAAACATAAAATGACATTTATTTTAATATAAAAATAAAGTACTAAAATCACTTAAATTTCAAGACGGATGGAGTACGGAGTATACTTAAGCATGAAAAGTCGCAGTAACCGTGTATGTTGTACTGCACTTGTTACTCTGCTGTAAGCTAGCTGTTATATACTCCGTATACAGTATACTCCTTAATTATTACTCACTCCGTTCGGCAAAAACTTGTCATTTTAGCTTATTTCACAAGTTTTAAGGCAATTAACAAATGTACTAATTTACCCTCAATTATTATCCTTCTTTTTTACTTCATCGAAAACTACAACTAACAAACCATCAATCATATCAAGGGCATTTTTGTAAAGTGAAGGGCAAAATACCTACAATGACAAATTTTTTTGAACAAAAATAACACCATAAAATAACAAGTTTGCCGAACGGATGGAGTAATTAACTTCTTCTGCGTATCACCAAGTTAAGTAGGCCCAATTATTTCAGCTCCCTGATTTTGACAATTTCTGGATTTATATATACCTACTTTTCCTACGGAGTATTTCCTTTTTGGGAAATTGGGTTATATTAAAGGCTTAAATATGTGTATGGCCCCTCAACTATTTATACTTGGACACTTTACCCCCTAAACTATAGAGACAATTTGCGCCACAGGCGCAAATTTTCGTACGAATTAGCGGAGTGTTCGAGGTTTGGGACAAATAGTAAATTTGTCTATTTTCCCCAATTTTATTAACCCTAACTTTCCACTCTCTCCGGGTCTCTCTCCTGCTCTCTCGATCTCTTCTGTCTCGCTCAATCTTCCTTCATCTCTCTTCATCTATTGATCGACGTCGGAATCCGGCGAAGCTCCTTCGCTCTGTTAGTTTTAGGTAATGTTGTTTTAATGGGTTGAAGGTAAATTCGGTTCTTGTAGATCCTTATGGATAATCAAGACAATTTGAGTAGACCAAAAAAGGGTAATCTCATGGGTAGACCTCGAAAGGTAATCCCGAGGGAGTAGGCAAAAAAGGCAATCTCCACCGAATTCTTTTAGGCGACAAAACTAAGTGTTTAAGCCCTGTAGAAAAGATATATAAAATGTCTTGGATAATGGCAAATGAGTCACTCAAATAAATCGAGTTTTCCATCAACGTTTATTGCCCCTATTTATGCCAAAGGGTTGCACTACAATAACATTGTGGGATAAAATGTTTTCTATATAATAAAAGAGTGGCATCCCATTTCATTATTGCATATATACATACCTTGTTTGTGTTTCAAGTGTTTGTTCTTTCGATTGAAAGGGATATAGAAAAAACTCATCCTTTCCAAGTGGATGGCAAAGACCTTTTATAGGCAAAATGGGGTGGTAGTTTTTGGGTAGTTATTGGTAGTTATTGGTGGTTATGATAGTTATGGTGGTTGGGCGGTTACCTCCCAATAACTACCCCAACCGCTGACCCAATAAGAATTGGCCCAATTAAGGACAAGCTAGCATGACAGAGCTAGCATGGTGGAGCTAGGTCACTCATAAAATATAAAATGTGCGTGACATTTATACGAAGCTGAGTGTAGCTACCATACAGCTAAAATGACTAAGCTAAAGCTTCAATGAGCTAAAACCCTAATCAAGCTCAAAATTAGAGCTAAGTCATTTTTGGAGTTCCGAAGCTCGGTTAGCTCTCAAATTTTGCATCAAAGATTTAGAGCTTAATATCTTCCTTTACAAATCATGAGATATTGTTTTAACTCACTATAAGTGATCAAAACTCGATCATAACCATATCAGATCAAGTGCCGAGCATATCACTATCGCTTACTTTTATGGAAAACGTCCGAATAAGCTCGAGACCAACTTTGTCGATGTTGAGACTTTTGCATGGGTCTTTCCTCATGATTTCCTTTTCCCTTAAAGTCTTAGAATTACTTAGGGCCGATCACATGAGCCGTGCCTCCCGCACACCCTAAGCCCGAGTGATGCTCTTAGTAATTATCACACTTAACATTTATGATTTCAGAAAAATGGATTGATGACTTTTCACAAATCACCAACATTCCTTCCCCCATTTGAGCAATGTCATAAATCTTTGAACAATTTACAAAATCTTTGTATAGACATAAATATCCATTGGATTTGAATTTATATCTTGTAAAAATTACAATCATGTACTAAAGAATCGAGGTGTTCTAGGACTTGAACCACATCAACTAGTTTAAGCACACGTAATAAAAATTACAACATGAGTTACATAATTTATATACACTAAACTTGACGTTTTGAGGCTTTACGTCCCTTATCCTTCTCATATGCTTCGAGACGAGTCATCCTTGAACTCTCATGGAAGAACCCTTGCACTTCCACATATGCTTAGTTGAATCTCTAATTTGCACCTACAAAATGTATTTGCCAAAATTCATTAAGAAACTATGTTTCAACTTTTCTTTTCATGTAGACTAGAGCAAATTACCTTGATGGGTTGTTGATTGCTCTAAAACTCTACGTCCTTGGCCTACCACATTGAATTTTACCCTACACCTTTCGGTAAGGGGGAATTGGCCGTCCAAGTCATAGGTTCATTTAGGATTTTAACCCCATCCCTCGAGATGCTTTGTACACCAACTCTTTTGCCAAACTCTTGGTTAAGTGATCGGCAAGATTGTTGTGTGTTCGCACAAAGACAACCGATATGACTCCATGTGTGATTAGTTCTCGGATGGAACTATGCCTCACACCTAGATGTCGCGACTTCCCGTTATATACTTGGCTATATGCCTTTTCCAAAATACTTTGGCTATCACAAAAGATAGCAATAGGGGATATTGGTTTTGGCCACAAGGGTATCTCATGTATGAGATTCCTAAGCCATTCCGCTTCCTTGTCGGCCGCGGCAAGTACGACAAACTCCGACTCCATCGTCGAGGTTGTTATGCACGATTGCTTCTTAGATGCCTAAAAAATCGCACCACCACCTAAAACGAATACCCAACCACTTGTTTAAGAGTGATCTTCCATATTGTTGATCCAACTTGCATTGGTGTATCCTTCCAAAGTGGAGGGAGAACCCACATATGCAATTCCATAGGTCATTGTCCCTTTCAAGTACCTAAGTACTCTTCTAAGGGCCTTCCAATGACTCGAGCTCGGTCGACTTGTATATCGACTCAACTTACCCACGACAAATGCTATGTCAGGGCGTGTACTCGTCATGGCATACATTAGACATTCTATCACTTGAGAATACTCAAGTTGTGAGATTGGTTCTCCTAAGTTAGGGAGAAGTTTCTCACTTGGATCCATAGGTGTACTAACCGGGGTGGATTTATCACATTTGAAATGTTTTACCACCTTTTCGATGTAATGAGATTGTGTCAGGGTTAAACCTTTTTCTTTCTCGCTTGATCTTAATTCCCAAGATCACATCAACTTCTTCTAGATCCTGCATGGAGAACTTACTAGACAAGAACTCCTTTCTTTTGTCCACTTCTATTTGGTTTGTACCGAATATAAGCATGTCATCAACATGTAGACATATTATAACTCCTTGTCCGAAACTATTAAACTTACTATATACACACTTATCTGCTTGATTGATTTTGAAGCCATCACCCAAAATCACTTCATCAAACTTTTGATGCCATTGTTTTGGCACTTGTTTGAGTCCATAAAGGGACTTGATCAATCGACACACTTTGTATTCTTGACCTTTTACTATGAAGCCTTCGGGTTGCTTCATGTAAACCTCTTCATCCAAATCTCCATTGAGAAAGGCCGTTTTTACGTCCATTTGATAGATGACTAGACTATGAATGCTTGCTAAGGCAATTAAAAGTCTTATAGTGGTAATTCTAGCCACGAGGGCATAGGTGTCAAAATAATCGAGTCCTTCTCTTTGTCTAAAACTTTGGATTACCAATCGGGCTTTAAATTTGTCAATGGACACATCGACCTTCATTTTCCTTTTGAAGATCCATTTACAACCCAGAGGTTTGCACCCGGTTGGAAGGTCTGACAACTCCCAAGTGTTGTTGCCAACAATAGAGTCCATCTCATCTTGGATTGCTTCTTTCCAAAATGCGACATCTTGAGAACTCATTGCCTCGGTAAAGGTCTTAGGATACTCATCCATATGTTGATATGAGATGATTTGACCTTTTGTATTCCTAGAACCCTCCATCAAGAAAACTTGAAATATTGGTTCAGGATACGTATGTCCGACTATGAGTGCGGAGTGCACTCGGTGTTAACCGAGATGGCGTGATTTGGTTCTATGACAAAGAACCTACAAGCCTTATAGTTATGTGCATATCCAATGAATATGCACTCAACACCTCTATCTCCTAAAGTTTTACGCTTAGGGTCCGGTAGTTTAACAACCGCACGACAACCCCATATACGAAGATAATGGAGATTCGGTTTTCTTTTAAACCAAAGCTCGTATGGTAATTGACGATTTCTCTTGCTCGGCACCCTATTTAAGATATAGTTGGTCGTTAACATCGCCTCACCCCAAAACGAGTTCTTTAACCCGGAGTAGGACAACATGGCAGTAACCATGTCCTTAAGCACACGATTTTTTCGCTCCGCCACCCCATTTTGTTGTGGAGTATATGGAGCCGTCGTCTCATGAATTATGCCATAAGACTCGAAATACTCCATGTTGATGTATTCACCATCACGATTGACGATGCCATCTAAAATGACCTCTTTTTATTAAATAGTAATATGACATCATAAATGGGTTACCCTACGCAAAGATCATATACTTACAAAAGTCATATATGCACTAAAGATGGTATCATCGCGATCATATTTTTCTCGATTCACATGAGCTAAGGCTCGGGTTTGACTGAGAATGTCGCCCCTTATAATCGAGATCGCGAAGGGAAGCTCCAAGACCGACTAAAAACTCCTTAAGAAAGGCAAGCAGCTCGCTGGTGAAGCACCTCTCCTCTAACATCGCCACGTGTAGCTACCCTAGACCGCTGGCATGAGGGCATGAGCTACACGTGTCCCCTACATAAACCACGAGGTCACCAGCTAGCTGCTCACTTGGATACTACTATAAATACCCCCTAATGCCCACAAGAAAAGGGATCCGAAATAAGAGATAAGAAAAGGAGCTCTGCAACTTCCTTTGATATAAAAAACCCTTAGGTTTGAGTTCTTTAGATCCTTAAATTAGACAAGTAGCCTTTCTAGGAAAGACACATCATCAAAGCAAACTTCCTCTAAAGACGACGATTGAACAGTAAATATAACTGATCGCGAACCTCGGATATCTGTAAGATCACCCTCAGCAACAAAAGGTTCATTTAATCGCGAAACTAAGTATTATCTCTTAATACGACAGGTATTTAAGGACTTTTGTTGTCACCTTGAGGTAATAAGTATAGGTGAAATTCCATAATCGCTTCATTGGCGCCGTCTGTGTGAAACTTTCACGACGAGGGGTCCCTCGAAGAATTTTTTCTTCACTTTCATAAATTTTTTTCATTCTTCATTTGCTAAAAAGTTTGTTTTTCCCTTTAAAAAACTGGTTTTTTTAGTTAAAATTAAAAGTTTACTTCAGTAACATCGCAGGTAGCGAAGAAATGAATTTCACTCTCTTTGGAGAGAAATTTGGGGAACAACACCATGAGGAGGGATGGAACAACAAACTAAATCTAAATAATCCCCCCAACGAAGAGAATCGCGTCCTGGAAGGCGAGGACCTCCCCCCCCCCCTTCCACTTTGGAACAATGCCGCAATTCCCCCTTTCGGACAACACGGGGCTTGGGGGGGGGGGGGTTACCCCCCATATACTTACTTTGCGGGTGACTGTCCTCCGAACTCTTTCTATGGACAACTCGCAAACATGATCCCTCCCCAATATGACCCCTACGGGTAATATCAACAATCGGCCCCCGCTCGCGCCCCGATCAACTTATTCCCAGGCCCATTTGATAATACTCAACGTGCAGATCGGGATCGTGATAAAGATAACGTCGGTAAGAAAGCCCGTGAGGATTCTGCAGCGGATATTTCCTCAAGATCCAATTTGTCAAGAGCCCCTGGTCCAACTCCTAAGGATGAGCCCCCTTGCCCATCTGCTTTCTGCAAAGCCATTCGTGAAGCACCGGTACCGAAAAGATGGAGAGACGTGTCCATCATGAAGTATACCGGGAATTCTGATCCAAATGATCACATGAATCAATTCACTACAACCATGGGCATGAATGAAAACAACGACGCCATGTTTCGCCGATGTTTCCTCTCCACCTTGAGCGGAGTCGCGTTGACCTGGTTCACCAACCTACCTCGATCATCAATAAGCAACTTCACCCAACTGTTGAGCATTTCCGTTGCTTATTTCGGCAGCGCTTGCACGTAGAAGTGCACCATGCTGGATTTAAATTCCATTAAACAAGAAGCATCTGAATCGTTGGGCAGTTTCTTCAGCAGATTCACTACTATGGTCATGCAAATCCCAAAATTCAATCAAGAATCAGCTAGCACTATCTTGATGGGCAACCTGGTTGAAAGCGACTTCAAGACCTATCTGTTCAAAAAGAACCCTGCAATTATGACAAGTTGCGCGACTTGGTCACTTTGCAGATTCACGCATTAGAGGCTGCGGGATCGAGTTCAAAGACCAATGAAAATGAGCCTCCCTACTTTCACAAGCCCAACAACAAATTCCATAACAAAGGAGGTTGAGATAACCAACAACACTATAACCCCTGCTGGCCAAATCCTAATATCGTTCCACAACATCAACCCCAAGAGGTACATTACAATCAATTGACCAACCCAAATCTACCTACCTCTGCCCCAAGCAACGTACAAATGGCACACCCATCAATGATCCAGCCTCCTGTTTATGGTGTCCCTCCTCCTCCTCCCCCACAACAAATAGTGCCTCTACAAATTTGTTCCCCACCTGCGAATCAAAACCAAAACCGGCCCGTCCTTCCACCCCAACAATACCATCCACCATATGGCCAAGGGGGAAGGGGAAGGGGCGGCTACCCACGAGGACGTGGAGGGAGAAATGGGAATAGAGGCGGTGGTTATAGGCCCCCACCAAGGGATATTCCTCGCGTTCCAAAAGCAAGGTCATCATTGAACAAATCTATACATTCTCATCGTAATGATAAAAATCCGCCCCTTCTCGACGGATGCATCAATACCATTGCGGGAGGACCATCTGCATCAGGAATAAGTAATCAGGAGAGAAAAAACTATGAAAGAGAAGCTAGACAGCCCCCGTCAGAATCCGGCCAGCGTTAAACAGGCTTCCACAAAGCACGCTGTTTTGAATTTCTATTTTTCTGACGCCCGCGATCTCAAGATGCCCCACTCAGACCCCATGGTCATTCATGTGCAACTAGGCACCAAGACAGTCAAACGCGTTTTAGTCGACACAGGCTCTTCAGTGGACATCCTATACTGGAACGCGTTCGAACAACTAGGGATTGCGAAGAGTGCTCTACGATGCTATTCAGGAAAACTTATCTCCTTTTTAGGAGATGAAGTTGAAGTAGCTGGGACAATTGAACTCGCGTTGACCTTAGGAACTCCTCCGGGAAGGAGGTCTCACATGATAGAGTTCACAGTGGTTCGTCTACCATCCATCTACAATGCCATCATGGGTCGTGTGAGCCTTTTCAAATTCCAAATAGCTTGTTCCATCTACCATTTTGGCATCAAATTCCCATGTGCGGATGGAAAGGTTGGGGATGTATGCGGAGAACAATCAGAGAGCAGGGTCTGCTACCTCGCATCCCTTAAGAAAAATCAACACAGAGTACTTGTTATCGACGGACCTGCCCCGGGATCTTTAAAGTCATAAGTAATTGAAAACGTTGATTTGGAAGCTACTTCTCACCCCACCGAAGCCGAGTTGGAAGTCCTACCAATGAAGATCGCTGATAAGATCGTCGAAGAATAGGTGGCGTTTTTCCCTTTCACCAACAACACCGAGGCCCTTTATCACGGGCATAGTCTGGAGACCGCCAATCTAAATCGCGTTAAAGATATTCTCAAGAATTCAAGAGACATCTTTGCTTGGTTACCCCAAGACTTTAAGGGCCTTCCTCAAGAAATATCTGAGCATTCCCTTAGGCTCACCCACGACACTAATCCAGTGTGTCAGAGAAAAAGGAAAATGGCCGCGGAAAAAGCTAAAGCCGCCAAACAAGAAGTAGAAAAGTTTTTACAACCAGGATTTGTTCACGAGATTAATTACCCAACATGTCTATCTAATGTGGTCTTGGTCAAAAAGAGCAGTGGAAAGTGGAGGATGTGCATCGACTTTAAAGATTTAAATAAGGCATGTCCCAAGGATAGTTTTTTGCTCCCTTCTATTGATGAGTTAGTAGACACCACAACGGGCCACGCCACTTTAAGTTTTCTCGACGCTTATTCAGGGTACAACCAGATCAAAATGCATCCACGCGATGAGAAGAGCACGGCCTTCATCACCAATCAGGGCACCTTTTGCTACAAGGTAATGCCCTTTGGATTGAAAAATGTAGGCGCTACTTTTCAATGAATGATCGAAAGAGTTTTCAAGCCCAAGATACGGAGGAACATTTCAGTTTATGTTGATGACATTGTGGTGAAGAGTTTGACCAGAGAGCAACACCCTTCCGACTTACAAGAAACCATCAATGCTCTTAGATTCAATCGTGTATGCCTAAACCCAGAAAAGTGCGTATTTGGCGTTGATTCTAGAAAGTTCTTGGGTTTCATAATCAGTCACCGAGGAATAGACGTAAACCCCTCAAAAGTGAAAACCATACTCGATATGACTCCTCCTAAAACGCTAAAAGACATCCAGAAACTCAATGGATCAATCAACTACTTGAGTCATTTTTTCTCGCGATTGGCAGATCATTCATCACCTTTCTTCGACCAACTAAAGAAAAAAGGCCCAGTAGAATGGAGTTCAGTATTGGACAAAGCTTTCAAAGACATGAAAGAATATATTCCAACTCTTCCCACCCTTCATTACCCCCGGGAGCATGAAACATTACAACTCTACCTTGTAGTTAGATCAACCACCATTAGCGCCGTGTTAACCAGGGAATCCAAATTCCCTGTTTATTTCGCGAGTAGAGTGCTACAATCAACTGAATCCATATACACCCCTATTGAGAAAATGGCTTTATCTATGGTCTTTGCAGCAAGACGATTGAGGCCTTACTTCCAAGATCACACCATTGAAATCCTCTCCAATCTTCCCCTCCATCAAATCCTCCATTCACCGTCACTCTCTGGTAGAATGGTAAAATGGGCAGTAGGAGCTACGCTACCCCTCGAGCTAAGTGATCGTGTGGTAATAAAGCGTAGCACACTTGGGGGATCCATAAAGGGGTTTTCGAGATATCACTGTCCGATTGGCGAGAACCCATCTTGGAATACATCAACAATGGGCCAATTGAAGTAGCCCAGACTCAGAATATCGAAGGCTCGTAAGACAAGCTTCTCGTTTCCGAATCAAGGACGGTCGACTATATAAAAGAGGTTTTCACCTCCCGGATCTTCTTTGCGTATCCGACCAGGAAGGTCGGGCCATCGTCAAAGAGCTACATGCAGGCATCTGTGGGAATCACCAAGGATGGAGAGCTATTGCAACAAAAATCACACGACTAGGATATTATTGGCCCAGCCTCAGGGCTGAAACCCAGCACTACATCATGATATTTGATCCTTGTCAACGACATTCCGACCTCAAACATCGACCACCCCACCCCCTCAAATGCATATCTGCCCCGTACCTTTTTGCAATGTGGGGAATGGACATCCTTGGACCTTTTCCGCGGGCTCCTGGGCAACTGCGATTCATCCTCGTGATAGTCGATTATTTCACCAAGTGGGTAGAAGCTGAAGCCATGGCTTTGATAACATCGGATAAAGTACGGAAATTCCTTTGGAAAAATATGATATGTCGTTTTGGAGTACCGCGAGCAATCATTACTGATCATGGACCTCAATTCGATTGTAAAACTATTCGTGATTTCAGTTTTGGGCTCCACATAGAGCTTCGCTTCTCATATGTGGCATACCCCCAGTCCAACGGCCAAGCTGAAACAACTATTAGACAAATCCTGAATGCGTTAAAGAAAAGATTAGGCCTCGCCAAAGGTGAATGGGCAGAAACCTTACCTCTGGTTCTATGAGCATACCGAACCTCAGCAAAAAGCCCCACAGGAGAAACACCCTTCGCCATGACCTTTGGCGTAAACGCGATCATCCCAGTTGAATTACTGATCCCTTCAGCAAGAGTTTTTGACTTCAATAAGGATACCAACGATGAAGCATTAGAGTTGGAATTGCACCTCCGCGAAGAAAGAAGAGAAACAACATGCATCAAGGCTAGTGAGTATCAACGTCGACTCTCTGATGGCTACAACAAAAGCGTTTTCATACGCCCATTACAAAAAGGGGACATGGTCCTTCGACAAGCCACAGAAGGAGGGAAACTCGAACCCAAGTGGGAAGGGTCTTACATAATTCACCAGGAAGTAGGAAGAGGATCGTTCAAGCTTCAAAACTCAGAAGGGGCTATCCTCCCTAAAGCATGGAACACTAAGAACCTCAAAGCTTACTACGGCTAAGATTTACCTTTTTTGTATAAGGATACCCGATGACTTAGAATTTTCTCTGTATAGGAAGTCTCGAGGGTCCTAGAAGGGGCACACCACTTCTTTAAAAATATATATATGAAAGTTCCAGGCCCTCTTTTGAAAGAACCCTGTGTTGCTGCATAGAATAAATTTAGCAATCGCGTGCGCTTTTGGCACGGATATGCAAACAAGCCTCTATGGAGAATAAATTTAGCAATCGCGTGCACTTTTGGCACGGATATGCAAACAAGCCTCTACGGAAAATAAATTTAGCAATCGCGTGCACTTTTGGCACGGATATGTAAACAAACCTCAATGAAGAATAGATTTAGCAATCGTGTGCACTTTTGGCATGGATATGCAAACAAGCCTCTGCGGAGAATCAATTTAGCAATCGCGTGCACTTTTGGCACAGATATGCAAACAAGCCTTTACGGAGAATAAATTTACCAATCGCGTGCACTTTTGGCACGAATATGCAAACAAGCCTCTACGGAGAATAAATTTAGCAATCGCGTGAGCTTTTAGCACGAATATGCAAACAAGCCTCTACGGAGAATAAATTTACCAATCGCGTGCACTTTTTGCACAGATACGCAAGTAAGCCTCTACGGAGAATAGATTTAGCAATCGCGTGCACTTTTGGCACGGATATGCGAATAAGCCTCTACGGAGAATAAATTTACCAATCGCGTGCACTTTTGGCACGAATATGCAAACAAGCCTCTACGAAGAATAAATTTAGCAATCGCGTGAGCTTTTAGCACGGATATGCAAACAAGCCTCTACGGAGAATAAATTTAGTAATCGCGTGCACTTTTGGCACGGATATGCAAACAAGCCTCTACGGAGAATAAATTTAGCAATCGCGTGCACTGTTGGCACGGATATGTGAACAAGCCTCTACGGAGAATAAATTTAGCAATCGCGTGCACTTTTGGCACGGATATGCAAACAAGCCTCTAAAAAGAATAAGTTTATAACACACAAGTTAACCTTGAAACATGAACAAAGCGTTCAAATAATTCGATTGCGAACATATTCAGTATAAAATACCATAAAACATAAACAAGGCATACAAGTTAACCAGTGACAAATAAGACCACCCTGAAACCTTTGCCACGCACAATTGACAAAGACATGATAACAATTCTTTGGAAACAAAAGAAAAGGACCCTAACAGTAAATCAGTTCTTCTTATCCTCATCTTTCTCTTCTTCCTCTTCCTCCTCTGTTTCCTCTTCCAGCACCAAAACATTAAAGCAATGATCCTCCACGTATCTAAATAGGGCCCACGAAGCGCCTACGCGAATGCCATTTTCCACCCAAAGGCATTCCAACCCTCTGTTAGCCATGCTTTTCCATTACCATCCTTTGAAACCCTCACTTGCATGATATTACCATTAGGGGATGTCAGACAAACGTGATATGATATTAACTCCCCATAAATCTACTTAAAGCAGTTGGGCAAAGGCTGTCATAAACGCATAAAAATTAGCTAAGCATGAAGGAGGAACAAAACCATAGATTCAATGCGACAAAGGACCGAGTATTAAAATGACAAATACCAAGAAATGCAGTTTCTCAGCAGCATCAATAAACCTGATGAAATCTCGGGGACCTGAGTGAGAACAAGACATTTTCTTTTAAAAGATAGGGGAAAGGCAAATACCAGTAAAAGACACACCAAACCCCCATACCTCAATAACCATTTATATATAATGAAAGATCAAACAAACCAGGTCAAACTCCTACTAATTACTAACGAAAAAATCCGTTTAGTAACAGGGCGTTTTCCCGAGATAACCTATACACCGTACACGTGGAAGGAATCTAATAACACCACTGTTAAATCAAGCAGAAAAGAAAATATGCAGTTACCCATAGTCACGGGTAAAACTCACGACGATCGAGGGTTTTCAAAAATCTGACTCCCATTGAAAATACAAGCACACCAAGCCATCCTTGCTCTATAAAAACCACCCCCACATTGCATTTCATTATTCACAAGAAATAACAAATTGGAAAATGGCAAACCCAAATCCTTAACAAAACTCGTACACTTTTACCCTCCATCTGGATTTCGAAGAACAAATGCTACGCATGATGCTACCGTATGGTTTCTAAGAATATTTCGAATCCCAAGTCCCCGAGGAAATCCTGCTATCCTCTAGCGCAGTGAAGAATTCCAAAATTGGCCTCGTTAAAGGTCACTATTAGTCCCTATGGGTTGCTCAAGGATGGAAAGATTTCGTAGAGACTCACAATCTTCGCTTAAGATCCACCATATTCTTCGTTCATAACGAAAACACTCACTTCAAAGTAAGTATGTATGATTCCGAAGGATACGATGCGGAAGATCAATTAGACACATCTGTACTCGATGGTTCCCCATGTAACGGTTTTTAAAAAAAAATTTGTACTTTATGGAACCCAATTCTCAAAGAAATAAATAATCCATATCTAAATAATTGTTTCTTAGTTCTGATTTGCTTATTTCAATAAATCTCTTCAGCTCATTGTACGCTAGAGATTACCATCAATTTTTACGAGTCAATCTCCATCGCGTATCGAATGCCGGAGATTGCATTTATTTTTGGATAATTTCTTCAGCTCGTTGTACGCAGGAGATTACCATCAATTTTTACGAGTCAATCTCCATCGGGTATCGAACGCTTGAGATTGCATTTATTTTTAGTTAATCTCTTCAGCTCGTTATACGTTCGAGATTACCATCAATTTTTAGGAGTTAATCTCCATCACGTATTGAACGCTGGAGTTTGCATTTATTTTTGGTTAATCTCTTCAGCTCGTTGTATGCTGGAGATTACCATCAATTTTTACGAGTCAATCTCCATCGCGTATCGAACGCTTGAGATTGCATTTATTTTTGGTTAATATCTCTTTTCAGCTTGTTGTAC
Organism: Persicaria maculosa; assembly: GCA_963922045.1. Classification (NCBI taxonomy): domain Eukaryota; kingdom Viridiplantae; phylum Streptophyta; class Magnoliopsida; order Caryophyllales; family Polygonaceae; genus Persicaria; species Persicaria maculosa. The sequence goes on from OY998267.1 coordinate 61,190,193, forward strand.
GCGGGAGATTACCATCAATTTTTACGAGATAATCTCCATCGCGTATCGAACGCTGGAGATTACATTTATTTTCGGTTAATCCCTTCAGCTCGTTGTACGCTGGAGATTACCATCAATTTTGACGAGCCAATCTCCATCGCGTATCGAACGCTGGAGATTGCATTTATTTTTGGTTAATCTCTTCAGCTCGTTGTACGCTAGAGATTACCATCAATTTTTACGAGTCAATCTTCCTCGCGTATCGAACGCTAGAGATTGCATTTTTCGGTTAATCTCTTCATCTCGTTGTACGCTGGACATTATCATCAATTTTTACGAGTCAATCTCCATCGCGTATCGAACGCTGGAGATTGCATTTATTTTTGGTTAATCCCTTCTGCTCGTTGTACGCTGGAGATTACCATCAATTTTTACGAGTCAATCTCCTTCGCGTATCGAACGCTGGAGATTGCATTTTTGCGTTAATCTCTACAGCTCGTTGTACACTGGAGATTTCCATCAATTTTTATGAGCCAATCTCCATCGCGTATCGAACGCTGGGGATTGCATTTATTTTTGGTTAATCTCTTCAGCTAGTTGTACGCTTGAGATTAAAATCAATTTTTACGAGCCAATCTCCATCGCGTATCGAACGCTTGAGATTGCATTTATTTTTGGTTAATCTCTTCATCTCGTTGTTCGCTAGAGATTACCATCAATTTTTACGAGACAATCTTCCTCGAGTATCGAACGCTGGAGATTGCATTTTTCAGTTAATCTCTTCAGCTCGTTGTACGCTGGACATTACCATCAATTTTTACGAGTCAATCTCCATCGCGTATCGAACGCTGGAGATTGCATTTATTTTTGGTTAATCCCGTCAGCTCGTTGTACGCTAGAGATTACCATCAATTTTTACGAGTCAATCTCCTTCGCGTATCGAACGTTGGAGATTGGATTTTTGAGTTAATCTCTTCAGCTCGTTGTACGCTGGAGATTTCCATCAATTTTTACGAGACAATCTCCATCGCGTATCGAACGCTGGAGATTGCATTTATTTTTTGTTAATCTCTTCAGCTTGTTGTACGCTGGATATTACCATCAATTTTTTAGAGCCAATCTCCATTGCATATCGAAAGCTGGAGATTGCATTTATTTTTAGTTAATCTCTTTGGCTAGTTGTACGCTAGAGATTACCATCAATTTTTACTAGTCAATCTCTCTCGCGTATCGAATGCTGGAGATTGAATTTTTGGGTTAATCTCTTCAGCTCGTTGTACGCTGTAGATTACCATCAATTTTTACGAGCCAATCTCCATCGCGTATCGAACGCTGGAGATTGCATTTATTTTTGGTTAATATCTTCAGCTCGTTGTACACTGGAGATTACCATCAATTTTTTAGAGCCAATCTCCATCGCATATCGAAAGCTGGAGATTGCATTTATTTTTGGTTAATCTCTTTGGCTAGTTGTACGCTAGAGATTACCATCAATTTTTACTAGTCAATCTCTCTCGCGTATCGAATGCTGGAGATTGAATTTTTGGGTTAATCTCTTCAGCTCGTTGTACGCTGTAGATTACCATCAATTTTTACGAGCCAATCTCCATCGCGTATCGAACGCTGGAGATTGCGTTTATTTTTGGTTAATCTCTTCAGCTCGTTGTACGCTGGAGATTACCATCAATTTTTACGAGTCAATCTCCCTCGCGTATCGAACGATGGAGTATGCATTTTTGGGTTAATCTCTTCAGCTCGTTGTACGCTGGAGATTACCATCAATTTTTACGACTCAATCTCCATCGCGTATCGAACGCTGGAGATTGCATTTTTGAGTTAATCTCTTCAGCTCGTTTTACGATGGAGATTACCATCAATTTTTACGAGTCAATCTCCATCGCGTTTCGAACGCTGGAGATTGCATTTATTCTTAGTTAATCTCTTCAGCTCGTTGTACGTTAGAGATTACCATCAATTTTTACGAGTCAATCTCCATCGCGTATCGAACGCTGGAGATTGCATTTATTTTTGGTTAATCTCTTCAGCTCGTTGTATGCTGGAGATTACCATCAATTTTTTCGAGTCAATCTCCATCGCGTATCGAATGCTGTAGATTGCATTTATTTTTTATTAATCTCTTCAGCTCGTTGTACGCTGGAGATTAATTACCATCAATTTTTACGAGACAATCTCCATCGCGTATCGAACGATGGAGATTGCATTTATTTTTTGTTAATCCCTTCAGCTCGTTGTACGCTGGAGATTACCATCAATTATTACGAGCCAATCTCCATCGCGTATCGAACGCTGGTGAATGCATTTATTTTTGGTTAATCTCTTCAGCTCGTTGTACGCTGGAGATTACCATCAATTTTTACGAGTCAATCTTCCTCACGTATCGAACGCTGGAGATTGCATTTTTTAGTTAATCTCTTCAGCTCGTTGTATGCTGGAGATTAACATCAATTTTTACGAGTCAATCTCCTTCGCGTATCGAACGCTGGAGATTGGAATTATTTTTTGGTTAATCTCTTCAGCTCGTTGTATGCTGGAGATTACCATCAATTTTTACGAGTCAATCTCCATCGCGTATCGAACGCTTGAGATTGCATTTATTTTTGGTTAATATCTCTTCAGCTTGTTGTACGCGGGAGATTACCATCAATTTTTACGAGATAATCTCCATCGCGTATCGAACGCTGGAGATTACATTTATTTTCGGTTAATCCCTTCAGCTTGTTGTACGATGGAGATTACCATCAATTTTGACGAGCCAATCTCCATCGCGTATCGAACGCTGGAGATTGCATTTATTTTTGGTTAATCTCTTCAGCTCGTTGTACTCTAAAGATTACCATCAATTTTTACGAGTCAATCTTCCTCACGTATCGAACGCTAGAGATTGCATTTTTCGGTTAATCTCTTCATCTCGTTGTACGCTGGACATTATCATCAATTTTTACGAGTCAATCTCCATCGCGTATCGAACGCTGGAGATTGCATTTATTTTTGGTTAATCCCTTCTGCTCGTTGTACGCTAGAGATTACCATCAATTTTTACGAGTCAATCTCCTTCGCGCATCGAACGCTGGAGATTGCATTTTTGCGTTAATCTCTACAGCTCGTTGTACACTGGAGATTTCCATCAATTTTTATGAGCCAATCTCCATCGCGTATCGAACGCTGGAGATTGCATTTATTTTTGGTTAATCTCTTCAGCTAGTTGTACGCTGTAGATTAACATCAATTTTTACGAGCCAATCTCCATCGCGTATCGAACGCTTGAGATTGCATTTATTTTTGGTTAATCTCTTCATCTCGTTGTTCGCTAGAGATTACCATCAATTTTTACGAGACAATCTTCCTCGAGTATCGAACGCTGGAGATTGCATTTTTCAGTTAATCTCTTCAGCTCGTTGTACGCTGGACATTACCATCAATTTTTACGAGTCAATCTCCATCGCGTATCGAACGCTGGAGATTGCATTTATTTTTGGGTAATCCCGTCAGCTCGTTGTACGCTGGAGATTACCATCAATTTTTACGAGTCAATCTCCATCGCGTATCGAACGTTGGAGATTGGATTTTTGAGTTAATCTCTTCAGCTCGTTGTACGCTGGAGATTTCCATCAATTTTTACGAGCCAATCTCCATCGCGTATCGAACGTTGGAGATTGCATTTATTTTTTGTTAATCTCTTCAGCTCGTTGTACGCTGGAGATTACCATCAATTTTTACGAGCCAATCTCCATCGCATATCGAAAGCTGGAGATTGCATTTATTTTTGGTTAATCTCTTTGGCTAGTTATACGCTAGAGATTACCATCAATTTTTACTAGTCAATCTCTCTCGCGTATCGAATGCTGGAGATTGAATTTTTGGGTTAATCTCTTCAGCTCGTTGTACGCTGTAGATTACCATCAATTTTTACGAGCCAATCTCCATCGCGTATCGAACGCTGGAGATTGCATTTATTTTTGGTTAATCTCTTCAGCTCGTTGTACGCTGGAGATTACCATCAATTTTTACGAGTCAATCTCCCTCGCGTATCGAACGATGGAGTATGCATTTTTGGGTTAATCTCTTCAGCTCGTTGTACGCTGAAGATTACCATCAATTTTTACGAGTCAATCTCCATCGCGTATCGAACGCTGGAGATTGCATTTTTGAGTTAATCTCTTCAGCTCGTTTTACGATGGAGATTACCATCAATTTTTACGAGTCAATCTCCATCGCGTTTCGAACGCTGGAGATTGCATTTATTTTTAGTTAATCTCTTCAGCTCGTTGTACGTTAGAGATTAACATCAATTTTTACGAGTCAATCTCCATCGCGTATCGAACGCTGGAGATTGCATTTATTTTTGGTTAATCTCTTCAGCTCGTTGTATGCTGGAGATTACCATCAATTTTTTCGAGTCAATCTCCATCGCGTATCGAATGCTGTAGATTGCATTTATTTTTTATTAATCTCTTCAGCTCGTTGTACGCTGGAGATTAATTACCATCAATTTTTACGAGACAATCTCCATCGCGTATCGAACGCCGGAGATTGAATTTATTTTTTGTTAATCCCTTCAGCTCGTTGTACGCTGGAGATTACCATCAATTATTACGAGCCATTCTCCATCGCGTATCGAACGCTGGAGAATGCATTTATTTTTGGTTAATCTCTTCAGCTCGTTGTACGCTGGAGATTACCATCAATTTTTACGAGTCAATCTTCCTCACGTATCGAACGCTGGAGATTGCATTTTTTAGTTAATCTCTTCAGCTCGTTGTATGCTGGAGATTACCATCAATATTTACGAGTCAATCTCCTTCGCGTATCGAACGCTGGAGATTGGATTTTTGGGTTAATCTCTTCAGCTCGTTGTACGCTGGAGATCACCATCAAGTTTTACGAGTCAATCTCAATCGCGTATCAAACGCTGGAGATTGCATTTATTTTTGGTTAATCTCTTCACCTCGTTGTACGCTGGAGATTACAATCAATTTTTACGAGCCAATCTCCATCGCGTATCGAACGCTGGAGATTGCATATATTTTTTGTTAATCTCTTCAGCTCGTTGTACGCTGGAGATTACCATCAATTTTTAAGAGTCAATCTCCATCGCGTATCGAACGCTGGAGATTGCATTTATTTTTGGTTAATCTCTTCAGCTCGTTGTACGCTGGAGATTACCATCAATTTTTACGAGTCAATCTCCATCGCGTATCGAACGCTGCAGATTGCATTTTTGGGTTGATCTCTTCAGGTCGTTGTACGCTGGAGATTACCATGAATTTTTACGAGTCAATCTCCATCGCGTATCGAACGCTGGAGATTGCATTTATTTTTAGTTAATCTCTTCAACTCGTTGTACGTTGGAGATTACCATCAATTTTTACGACTCAATCTCCATCGCGTATCGAACGCTGGAGATTGCATTTATTTTTGGTTAATCTCTTCAGCTCGTTGTATGCTGGAGATTTCCATCAATTTTTACGAGTCAATCTCCATCGCGTATCGAACGTTGTAGATTGCATTTATTTTTGGTTAATCTCTTCAGCTCGTTGTACGCTGGAGATTACCATCAATTTTTACGAGACAATCTCCATCGCGTGTCGAACGTTAGAGATTGCATTTATTTTTGGTTAATCCATTCAGCTCGTTGTACGCTAGAGATTACCATCAATTTTTATGAGCCAATCTCCATAGCGTATCAAACGCTTGAGATTGCATTTATTTTTGGTTAATCTCTTCAGCTCGTTGTACGTTGGAGATTACCATTAATTTTTACGAGTTAATCTCCATCACGTATCGAATGCTGAAGAATGCATTTATTTTTGGTTAATCTCTTCAGCTCGTTGTACGCTGGAGATTACCATCAATTTTTACGAGTCAATCTTCCTCGCATATCGAACGCTGGAGATTTCATTTTTCAGCTAATCTCTTCAGGTCGTTGTACGCTGGAGATTACCATCAATTTTTACGAGTCAATCTCCTTCGCGTATCGAATGCTGGAGATTGCATTTTTGGGTTAATCTCTTCAGCTCGTTGTACGCTGGAGATTACCTTCAATTTTTACGAGCCAATCTCCATCGCATATCGAACGCTGGAGATGTCATTTATTTTTGGTTAATCCCTTCAGCTCGTTGTACGCTGGAGATTACCATCAATTTTTACGAGCCGATCTTCCTTGCTTATCAAACGCTGGAGATTGCATTTTTTTTTGTTAATCATTTCATCTCGTTGTACGCTGGAGATTACCATCAATTTTTACGAGTCAATCTCCCTCGTGTATCGAACGTTGGAGATTGCATTTATTATTGGTTAATCTCTCCAGCAAGTTCTAAAGTTGAAGATTACTACCACCACTCACGATTCAAAGAACAAAAAATTTCATTCATGGTTCAAATCCTGATCTCAACATGAGAAAGCACATAAAAACCATATATCAAAGCAACAACTGAAAAACATAACAAAAGAAAATATAGAGCCAATACGAAATGGGAACAACACCAACAAACCCATATTACAAATAAACCTAAGAAGAGGAGTCATCTCTAGGTTCAAGCACTATGGTGTTAAAAGAGCGCCCCTTTCATACTTAAAGATTACAAGGGAACACCCAACACGAAGACCACCATCATTTGCAAAATCAGCCCACCCATCAGTCAGCCAAAACCGATCATTACAATCTTTGAACACCTTCACAATAAACAATCGACCTGTAGGAGACGTTAGCAGAACCTCTCCCCTTACAACGTCATTATACATAGGTGCAAAGAACTTCAGGAGTGCCTAAAAATTCAAAAATTTGCCAAGGTTAGAAAACGCAATTTGTTCTCTAAGCAAATAACAAATAAAGAACAAAAATTATAAACTCAATACCATAGCACAAAGTTGCTCCTCAGCATGGATAGATCCATTAAAATCACGCGGAGATAAGTTTGAAGAACCCATTTTTTATCCCACACAGATATCAAATCTACCATCATACCTCTTTATACGCGAGTACGCAAGGTAGAACCCCACATATTCAAACACGACAGAAAAAACGTGACAAACCAAGAGCAAATCTCATAAAAATTATGCAGATCAGACATGTGGAAAATTGCAGACAAAACCTGCGAACCTTATCTATATCCACACACATATCAAAGACAAAATGCAAAACCTGCAAACACTGCATATTATCCTTACCCATACACGTGTCAAACGACCGAAAAATGTAAGATATAAATTTTATATGTTACTCGCGATCTTTAAAACAACAGAAATACATAAGCTCCTTCGCTTTATGGCTTATGCCAAATCCGTCGATATTATTACAGACAACAAAGAACGTTGTCAATCAAATCATTTATTTATTTAACAAGTTACAACAACAAAACTCACCTCTACGATCAACAACGAACATTAAACTCCAAATCACCATTCTGATCAAGTTCTGGATCAATCGCGATGACATCAAACAGAGATTTCCCATCGTAATCGAAAACTAATTGCATACCGACCCGAATCTCATTCATCGCCACAAATTTTGACCACCCTTCGGTAAACCAATATCGATCAGTGCTTAGCTTTTTAACTGTTACCCAAAACGTATCGTCATCTCGCGAAGACAAAATCACTTGCCTCAAAACATCATCACCATAAGACACATATCCATATGGAAGAGGCTAAAAAAAAGAAAGAAGAACGGAATTCAATAATTCAGAATTCATAAATCCTTCAGAGAACAACAAAGTATTCACAAAACATACAAGCCGATGTAGATAACTCTCCACAACAACATCCACTATGAAGCTCCCAAGCATGGGAAAGTTGGTCCTCGATCCAGTCAATGAGCTATTTGACATCATCAATACAAAAAATTTTGTTTTCAAAACAAGCCGAACGCCATTTATAAAAGGCTAAAGCTTCTAGATAACCATCGCAAGCGAAAAACCATTATCCTTATCTTTATCCTAACAAGAAGATTGACACAAGACACGATCCAACTTTAAACTTATCCACAAGCAAGAATCAGATCGAAAGCTCAGCAATAAGATTCAATCAACACGCGTCTTGCTGATAATTCAAAAACCCATACACCATATCCCTATCCCTAAACAACGAATTCATATAAGTACACCTCCCCTTAGTCTATAAAGTTTAAAACAGAACACTCTCATACAATGCCAAGCTTCGATGAACTCTCCCAAAATCTCTCCCCACCTAGATTTATCTCAAGCGTCATAACATATCCCAACCCTAGGTTCATCAGAATGATCCTTCTTCAGAGTCATATGATCAGGCTCCCCCTTCCATATATATTTACAGAGCTCGAAGAAGAAATCCTAGGCCATGTATTCCTCCGCTCTCCCTGAAACCAAAACTTCATGATCCTCGTAGAAAGAGATGAAGGAAACTGGTACTCGCTTTCTAAAGGATTGAGAGATTTTGTAAGAATCAATAACCTCAGAATTGGAGCGTGCCTTACATTCGAATATGAAAGAGACGCTAATTTCCAAGTTACCATATAGGAACCTGGACCAGAGCAAAATGGAGATATCTCCTATGACCTCATGTGCCATGAAGACATAGGAGATACCACACAAAACTAAAAATTACTGAACAAGGTGTTGTAACAAATTTGATCCACAAAGATCAAATTTTAGCCATAAATAAAAATATAGCGATCCCTTTATTTTATGTTATCTCAGGCGTTATCTTATAAAGCGCTCAATAACAGGAGATTGGTAAGGGTATTATGATGTAATAAAAAAAAGCAAACAAAATCAACAAGTAAGAGTAGAAATTATATACTTATAAAAACCACAAACCACGACAAAACAGTCGACCTGAATATCGCGGGTGAAATTGTTTAAAAAACCATCACACCATGCAAAAAGAACAAACTAATGTTCAGAAAACAACCGACACAAGTGTTTCTCAAGAACCGATTGCCGGATCACGATTTTGGTCATCAGGATTACCAACCATGCCCGTTTCAAATGACGGTGTCGAAGAATAAGGGGCTAAATATAGAGACGGGTCCACGAGCACCATGTCGCTGGCGTCGTAACTAGGTGCAAACATTCTGAAAGAACTGTCAAGATGGGAAAATCGGTTCACACTCTGAACGACCCCACCATCGACACCTTTCGCGAACGCTTCAGCTAAGTAGTTGTAAAGAATGGATTCCCCAACTGTCTCTAGAAATTTACCAAGTCTTTCCTTGCCCTCGTCGGTCAGAAGATACTCATAAAGGGTAGCTTTGGTCAGATGAACACCATCGTCGGCTGTATACTTCTCCAGCTCCCCTTTAGTGGCGGACAACTCATCACGCACACGTTGTAACTCCTCCTCCAATCCATGCAACTGGTTTTCTAAATTGGAAATCCGGGAAGCATTTTCAGCATTCTTTTCCCTCAAATTCATGGACTCCACGTTCGAAAGATCCAGCTCCCCCTTCACCTTCTCAAGCTCCTTCTTTGTCTTCTCCAAAGCATCCTGCAAACTCTTGATGGTCCCTTCTTGCATCTTTGCGTCCTTCAACTTGGATAGCTTTACTTGGAGAACTTTTACTTCCTTTTGCAGCTGATTTACACGATCTCTATGCTCCTTCAAACGTCCCGTCGCTTCTTCCCAATAGAGGTTGTACTAATAATCAAAACAATAAAACATGTGAAAAGGGGAAAGTCCGAAGGAAGTAAATTTTTCATAGCAAGGCAAAATGGCAGTTTAAGCTTACCCAACCCATAGCTTTTTGCCCTTGGTCGGCTAAATCCTCGTCCGCGAGGGCCCGAAGATAATCCCTTTCAGTCAGACAACTCCTCATGGGAAGAGCAAGTTTACAATAGTTAATTGCTGTAAAACCAGGTTGCCAATAACCTGATGTGGCTATTCCAGGCTAAGTAAGAGGCTCATCCGATAAAGGCATGCCTAGGCCTTTGTCCCCTGTCTTCCTCTTCTTGCTTGTAGCCCGAACTAGAGGCTCATCGTCTCTGATTGGACTCTAGTCTAAATCAAGAACATGCAAGGCATTTGCTACGTCCTCCACAGAATGACTCTCGATGGGAACTAGGGGCAGAGTAGTTTTGTGAGCTATGGTTGAAACACCGGAAGCCGATGATCTTGAGGCCTTCCTTCCTTTCAAAGCTCCCGCAGAGAGTTTGGTAAGATCCAACATACCTGCCAAAGAAAAGAAGTATAATACATACGGGTGTGGATTAAAATGAGAACGTTTATCTCCATGTACAAGAGAAATAAAGTTATAATGCATCGCGAATCAAAGAAAACATCGAATACCCACCCCGAGGATGTGGGAGGCTGAGTCTTGCCATTTCTAGACGGGCAGGAGTTATGAACAACTTATAACTACGCTTGCCCGTTTTGATTCCACACCCAAACATTGCCTTCCATTGATCAGTCGTCGCGGTCCTATTCTTGGGAGGGGCCTGATAATTGCTTGGGGTGGTCTTGAAGTTTAAAATAGCCACGGAAGGATCGCGAACTAAGAACCATTTTTCCCTCCACCCAGGACTACTCGACAATCTCGTTACCATATCACCACTAAGAGATGCGGACACCAACCCATCTTTCCCATGCCTAAGGGATAAAAACGTAAACAGATGGTCCAACGACATCTCCTGTTTTAAAGCTATACACCACGTGGTGTAAACGGCTAAAAACATCCATACATTAAAAGAAACCTAGGCTGGGCACACTCGAATTTTCCCCAGAAATTTCGCATGAAGTCTAGGCAAAGGAAGGCGAAACCCTTGGAGCAAACTCTCCAGATGAACCACCATGTGATTAGGGTATATATTCAAGCAGCTTCCTCTCGCAGAAAAAAAAAACCAATTCCACGCCCATAGGCCAAGGGCAAGCACGAGCCATGAGTTGCAAGTGCATGGGCTCTAAAATGGATACCTCCCCCCTAGTCTCCGATGTTGTAGGGGCTTCCCGCTCCTCAAAAAAGGAAGGAACAGGAGGGGGATCGGAAGAGGTAAAGCCATCACAGAAGCTATTATTCGCGAACTCCTCAATATTATAAGGAGGCATGGAAAAATCCCCGGGTACTACGTGAATCTCCTTGTGTTTCTTCCCATCACGAACAATTTTTCTTTACTTACCATGACCATCCTCGGATTCGGATGTATGATAATACGCGAGATCTTTTCTCGACAAAGGCTGCTTAAATGACCCATCTAGAGGGGTCCTGTTTTTTCCCTTTATCAATACTGCTTTCTCTCTTTTACCCCCGCTTCCTTCCAAATGAAGCGGGGGAATACGAATAGAAGATGTCGTAGCCTCGAAGTCGTTTTTCGCGACCGAATGTGAAGTTCTTGATGAGCTGAATTCTTCTCTTACATCCCCCACGCTCATATTCTAACTGTCACTTGCTGATGACATTGTCTATTTCCCCCAAAAAAGAAAAAAGACCTTCCTAAGAAACAAACTCCCTAAAAGATGCGAAGGATGAAAATCAAACACCAGGAAAGTAGTCTTTTCGATATCGTGATTAGATCAGAAATGACGCCAAAAGCCCTTTAAGGGTCAGATTGGCGCCTCACGCGCCTCTTTGAAAAGACAATGAAAAGACTCGTTTCCCAAGAAATGACGGCTGGAAAACGCTTTTTTGCCTTCCTAAAAATCCCTTTTCCCAAGACAAAAAATGAAGCGTCCCCTAAAGAAAATATAGCAGAAGATCCCCAAAGATTTTGCCTTTTGTCCCATCGGGGAACCGCCACCTGATCAACCTCAATCCACCATGCCCAGGGTGGTCCGATCATGAAATCCGGGAAGGAAACCAAGGACCGCCGATCCAACCGCCCCTAAGCACCACTCATTTCATCTTTCCCGCCACCAAAGAAGGAGGTTTCTTGTACCCTCTCTTCAAGAGCAACCCCTCCAAAAAGAATTTCCCCTTTTACCCCAAAAAACCAGAAGAAATCAAAGGAAAAAACGAAGAAAACCGAAAGAAGAAACAAAAATCACAGATAGAAAATGGAAAAAGAAAACTGTAAAAAGAAACAGGATCGGGGGTTACTTACTTGGAAATGGAGGAATAAATCGAAGAAGAAACTTCAAATCTAGAGAGTCACTGTACCCAAAACCGCCAAACCAGATGATCCAAACAACTTTATCTTGTTTCTAGAAATACCACCTCTCTTTTCTCTCTCTTTCTCTCTCTCCTTCCAGTTCAAGATAAAATAAAAGGACGAGAAAAAGGAAGTAAAAACCCTATTTGTAAGCCTCTGTGGAACCGTACTAATTACCGCTCTAAAAACTCATGGACTTGTTGGGCCGGACCACCTAAGCCCATCTCCACACAAGTCTCACTTTCCCCCGTTAAGGAAAAGGAAGCATCGCTTTTTATCAAAACTTGATCGCGTGTCAATTTTCATCGCGATCTAGTCCCGAGGAGATATGACGATGCCATCTAAAATGACCTCTTTTATTAAATAGTAATATGACGTCATAAATGGGTTACCCTACGCAAAGATCATATACTTACAAAAGCCATATATGCATTAAAGATGGTATCATCGCGATCATAGTTTTCTCGATTCACGTGAGCTAAGGCTCGGGTATGTCTGAGAATGTCGCCCCTCATAATCGAGTTTGCGAAGGGAAGCTCCAAGACCGACTAAAAACTCCTTCAGAAAGGCAAGCAGCTCGCTGGTGAAGCGCCACTCCTCTAATGTCGCCACGTGTAGCTACCCTAGACCGCTGGCATGAGGGCATGAGCTACACGTGTCCCCTACATAAACCACAAGGTCACCTGCCAGCTGCTCACTTGGATACTACTATAAATACCCCCTAATGCCCACAAGAAAAGGGATCCGAAATAAGAGATAAAAAAGGGAGCTCTGCAACTTCCTTTGATATAAAACCCTTAGGTTTGAGTTCTTTAGATCCTTAAATCGGACAAGTAGCCTTTCTATGAAAGACACATCATCAAAGCAAAGTTCCTCTAAAGAAGACGATTGAACAATAAATATACCTAATCGCGAACCTCGGTTATCTGTAAGATCACCCTCAGCAACAAAAGGTTCATTTGATCGTGAAACTAAGTATTATCTCTTAATACGGCAAGTATTTAAGGACTTTTGTCGTCACCTTGAGGTAATAAGTATAGGTGAAATTCCATAATCGCTTCAACGATTGGTTCATAGCCTTTTAATTTTATTTCCTGTTTACAATTCAACTTCGGTCTGGTATGCTTTAAACCTATCTAGTGCCTCACTCTTCGAGTGAACTAAATATACATAGCAAAACCTTCTTACATCATCGATGAACACTATGTAGTAACGTTTTTTACCCAACGATGGTGTTGCATGCAAGTCCCCTAGGTCCGAATGGACTAGGCCTAGGACCCCTTCCTCTCTTTCAATTGCCTTAAAAGTAAGCCTTGTTATTTTTGTTAACAAGCAAGTTTTACACTTTTCGTTCGATGGTTCAAAGGCGGGAATTATATTTTCCTTAGCCATATCTACCATACGCTTCATATGTACATGTCCCAACCTTGCATACCAAAGATCATATAAAGAATCATTAGAAACAATCATGTAATCTAATAATATTTTATTATTATGGATAACATTGAGTAGGAACATATTGTTTTTATAATGGCCGAAGCCTACAAATATTCCTGCCCTACTTATCACAAATCGATCGGATTCGAAACCCAATCTATAACCTAACTTGTTAAGCACACCGTTGCTTACAACATTTTTGCGGATGATGTTGAAGGTTTTATTTTCAATCAAATAAATTTATAAGATCGAAACCCCGCTATAGTATAGTAGGGTCAAGTTCGTCCGCAGGGAGAAAGTCAGTGACTCAATTTTAGTTACCAAAGAGCAAGAATAGCGAGGATAGATGACAAATATAGAGATTTTTGGGGTTTTGTGGGCTGCTGGAATTTTTAGGAAAAATCAATAATAATAAAAGTCTAGGGCATAAGGATCCCCACAACGATAATCATGCAAGCATTTCAATGAATCATATAAAAATCATGTTTTTATCTATTAAATAGGTCAACTTGCATCAACCCTAGCAAAGAAATCAATTTATTTTCACAAATTAATAAACTTTACTAACAATCTTAATTAGGTTATCAAACTTGCGTTCAAAACCCTAATTACCATCCAATTCACAATTCAATCTTTCAATTCAATTGCAAAAAGGAATTTCCCCAATTTTCATTGAGTACTTAAGCATATAAAATAGATAAGAACCAATCAATTCATCAACTCATAGCAAAATTGCAAGCATAACTATCGTTGGGATCACCCCAACCCTAGAAAAGGCGACTACTCACGCATATTCATGGTGAATAACTCAAAATTCATGAAAAGACTAAAAATCAGAAATTCAAATTGCATAAAAACCTGAGAATAATGTCAACAATGCGTCCCAAAAGCCTTACATAACGTTCCTCAACTTTCGCCGAAGAAATCGCTTCAAAAAGCTCTCAAATCCGCTCACAAACGCTCTCAAAAGTGTGCTGAGAATTTTAAACATAGGCTGAAAATTTGGTAGAAGGAAGAGAGAGCCTCCTCCAAACCCTAAAAATCCTATTTATACTTAATATCCCATAACCTTAATTAGGAAATAACAAATATATGAATTTTATCTAAAGTCTATTTAAGGAAAAGAGGTAAAAATAATTAAATCCGGATAAAAATAGCCGCCAGCGAGCCCGTACCAACCCTCGGCCACATCGGTACCGAGCCCCCTTAGGGTCGGTATGACTGCTGTTACTCAGATTAGCTTGGTCTGTCAGATTATGCCTCGGTACCGACCCAAGGTGGTCGGTACAGGGTCGGTACATCTCAGTAAAATGCTCATATCTCCTTTGTTTGAACCCCGATTGCTTCCGTTCTTTTTCCTATGCGCTCCTTATTCTTTTCCGCATCATTTCTTTCCTGAAAGTTTCTTCAAAAACAGCTGCAAAAATGCTGTAAATCACACAAAAACTAGTGAAGACATCTATTTCTTATGAAACATGAAAATCTATGCACAAGACACTAAACCCACTACATAACCAATGAAAAAGACTTATATTAACACTAAAGTATATGGAAAAATATGACTAAAAACATGCACATCAAAATACCCCATACTTAGACTTGCTTGTCCTCAAGCAATAACCGAATATGAGTCTTTCATCCCATAAACATACCTTTTTACGCACTAGCCTTTTCAATTTAGTGCGGCATGAATAAACTAGACAAACGTCCTAGCATGTACATGAGTGATCAAGTAGCCTGCATGCTTATCCATCCAACCTCGAAGGGAAAGTGTTTCACTCGCTCTCATGTGTTTAGGCTTTAAGAACAACTCTCAACTCCAATTCAAATGCAAAAACTCTTAAATATTGAAACTTATATCACCAAATTCGCAACCAATTGATGCTAATGCAAACAAAAATTATCAGGAGGTCTTTCGCTCAATGGAGAACTTCAAAGAAGTCTCCATTCGGCAGGGTTGTAATGGGGCTTGGTATGAAATAAAGGGTATGGAATTATTTGGTTATGTGGTGCTCAATAAAGTTAGGGAATCAAGACTCCTAAATCTTCAATACAACTCAACCAAACCATAACTTTCAATCATATAAATCAACCAAACTCATCAACATATCTCGTGAAGAACTCAACCCTTTTCCCAACTCTAGATACCTCTCAATAATATAACTCATGCACAAAAGAAAATAACTAAGAACTATTTGGCTCATGCATTTTATTCAACTACTAATAACTTCACCCCATTTTTTTTCTCTTTTTTTCTCTTTTTTTTGTTTTTCTTTTTTTCTGTTTTTTTTTTCTGATTTTTTTTAGAACGAAAATAAAATAAAATAAAATAAAAATAGTGCATTTATAATGTGAGCCAAATATTCTTTTACATAATATGTAGCAAGCTGAAAAAAATAAAAACCAACCCATGCTTCCATAAACTCAAAATTCCTCTCACTTGAACCCAAACATAAGCTCATTCTTTCCACTAAATCATTAATCCAACCAACTCTAAGTCTTAATTCCCAAATGGGGTCAGGCTCAATTCGGTTAGGAAATAATTTTATGGAGCTTATATAGTATATAAAGGTCTCAAGCTAATTATTGGCTTCAAGCAGAGATAATGTAAGGTATGTAAAGAGAGGATAAAATTGGCTCAAAAGGTGCCTCCATCACTTAATTCTCATTCACATCAAATTTATATATATATTGGCATTGAAAAATAGATAACCATCGCAATACTCAGAGATAATATACATATGAAGAGTAAACTCACTCAAGAAAGCAAAAGGATTTTTATGTTCTCCCTATAAGGCCAAAATTCTCACTAGGTAAAAGTTTTGTTGGACTTCAGTCCTGCCTAAGAACTTAGATCATACATGCTCAATTATGTCTACTTAACCGTATTATGCTATGGGACTTATATCTTCATGTCGGCCATTATTTATCATCATAAGACATCTTAGTTAGGATATAAAGCTAAAACTAACACATAAAATAAACATGCATTTTTCTCTTCTTCTTTTTTTTCGTCATTTTTCCTTTTTTTTTTAACTTAAAGCAAGACTAAGATAATCAAAATATGACTAAGGACTTAAAACTTAAAATGCATAAGACTTAAACATGAATGCATAACATAATCCAAATAAAATGAAGTGCAGAACAACACATAGAAGAACAATTTTCAGAAATAATGACACACAAGTTTTCTGAATCCCCCACCCCATACTTAAAAATAGACAGTGTCCCTACTGTCAAAAACAAGATGCAGAAGCTGTTGAAGAAATCAAGAAACTCTACTCAGAGGGCGGCGGCGGTGGTGGGTATGGGTTCTGTGGGAAGAGAGAGGATACCCAAGATGTAAAAGAGGACGCGCGTGCTTCCTGTAGGTCCATCCTCTCATTTAGGCGTGTAAATTCACCCCTCAGCCCTTCTTGCAAGCTCTCCTGGCCTAATCTCAGATATTGCAACTCGCACATGATATCATCAAAAGAAGATTGTTGCGTAGAAGACCTACTCAGACCAGCCTCATCAGAAAAGTAGTGGCCACTAGGCCTAGCATCATGATCCATGAATTTAGTATGCTCCGGCTGGTGAACCACTAAACTTAGTGTATCCTCTGGATGGGGACACCTGGGCGGTCATTGGCGTCTCAGAGGATCTCCCAAAATGATCTCTAAGATTGAACGATACTCCTCAGCCCAAGTGTTGCGCCAATTCGGTACATACAACAAGTCCAAGTTCTGCCTGAGAATCTCAACATCATAACCATGAAAAGTAGAAAAGTACTTATCCCTTTTCCTCGTGATCACCTTAGCACTCGTCAAGTAAGCAATGTCTATAAGCTGAGTAGCCGCAGACTTGTATCTGGTTAGATTAACTTGTAGGCGCTTGGCTAAAAGCACAATCATACCACCAAACCAAATCTCATCGGCGTTCTTCGTGTAATCTCTAACATGTGCAAGGAACTCATAACCCAAATTTAGGGGCGTCTCCATCTCGAATAACACCCCCCTTAAACAAGAAATTTCCATCCTTGTATGCCTAGAAAGCTCTTTCTTTGCCCATATAGTGCTACCAAAAATCCTAAGGATAATACGAAAAAGAGGGTTCGCGATATCCTTACCTGGAAGAGCTCTTTCAGGCCATCTGGGCATGCCGGTGATCAGTTTCCATGTATCCAAAGCCCTGCAGCTGACGACGTTGTATGGCTCTACAGGGTTGGGGAATCCCAACAGAGCGTTGAACTGCTGCAAGGTGAATGTGCACATCCCATTCCCTAGTTGGAATGTAATAGGGCCCTCAAAATCCGGCCCATTGACATCCGTCTGCAAAGTAGCCACGAACTCAGCAACTAGGGCCGGGTAGAAGCGCGGGACAGGATCCAGTAGACACGTGGCGCCTAAATAGGAAAAGGCCTCCACTATGCCATCCTGTATTCCCAGGCTCACTCCATCTATAGGGTCATACCACCGAGCCCGAAGCTTGTGGTTCTTGAGGATGTCCTTGTACTCCTTCTTCTGACGGGCATCGTATATGATCATGTCGTCCAATGTAACCGTAGAAGATGACTCCCTAACCCTCTTGCTCTTAGAACGGAACATATTTCTGAAACAAATAAAAGAAACTCAAGCTAAATATGTTTCTATAATCATAAAACCAAGGCAATTATGATCAAGCCTTACATACCTACATAACCGAGTAGACACAAAATAAATAAGATGCACTAAATAAATCCTATAAGCATATAAAGCATGTGCAAACATAAAACCACATAACCATAAGTGCATTTTTTAAAATATCAAATGAACTCAAATGCACACAAACTCACCACCATTATAGAATAAATGTAATGCACTACTTATATATAAAATATATGCTCAACCCATACTATATGAAAAGGGGAAACAATATATATAATGTAATATCATGTAGAAGCACTAAGGCATCCCCTAATCATACAACAATATAACCAAGAAAAGTAATATAAGGAATGCACAACTCTTTATACACAAATCATCTGTCACATCCCCATACTTAAGTTCAAAACAAGTCAAATAAATATGCAATGGATATATAACTTGCTCGCAATTGTCAAATCATGTAAAGAGATAATCTTTATGCTAAAATAGAAGAACGTAATCATCCTAAAGCATAAAAATCAAATCAAAATCAAAACTCGAAACAAATCGCAAGAAAAACATAATATCCAATTGGCTCACAATCCATAATCAATTTGACAATGCTATGAACACGAAAGATGCTCCAAATCAACCCAACAACACAACCACATCATCAATTTCGACCAATTCAACCCTCGATAAAAAGCCCCAAATTCCGCTTCTAAATCAAACCCTAGGTTTTCAATCTCAACCCAAATCATCAAATCAATCCAAATAATTGAAATAAACAAGTTTAGGGTAAGAAATCATACCAATGTTGAGTAGAAAGAGGAAGAAAATCGAAGGTTTGGAAGAGTAACGAACCAAAAGGACCAAAACAGTGAAACGGGACAAGTGGGTTCGGTGGGGGCTCGGATGGGCTCGAACCAGGGTGAGGTTGGGCTCAGGGGGTGCGGCAAGGAGTGGGGGGTCGAGCTGTGGTGGTGGTGTGGCCGGAGGTGGCCTGTGGGTGGCCTGGGTAGCGCGGAGAGAGAGAGGAGCCGGGCTGGGTACTTCGGAACCGAGGGTGGAGAGAGAGTAACGGGGCTGCTGGCTCAGGAAGAGAAGAGAGAGGGGAAGAAAAGAAAAAGGAAGAAAAGAAAAAGGAAAGAAGAAAAAGAAAAAGGAAGAAAAAGAAAAAGGAAAGATAAAAGAAATATTTTTTTCGGTTTTCTGAAAAAAAAAATTTCTTTTTTTGAAGGTGGGGGTCGGTACCGAGGGAAGGGGGGTCGGTACGGGGTCGGTATGCCTACTGGAATTTCTCGGTTTTTCGAGATTCACTTACCTGTCCGTCAGGAGGGTCGGTACCGACCCTAGGTGCCTCGGTACGGCCTCGGTACAGCTACTGGAATTTCTCGGTTTTCTGAGATTCACTTACCTGTCCGTCAGGAGGGTCAGTACCGACCCCAGGAACCTCAGTAAGACATCGGTACAGGTGTTTTTGAACTTCTTTTTCCATTTTTCGCCCGTTTTCGCAGTGATTTCCTCCTAAGACCTGCATGGTTAGTGCAATATGCTCCACCCCAGCTATCCAACCTATCCTAAAATTTAAAAACTAAAAATAAAACTTAGAAAGAAAAGGAAATAAAGCGGGTTGCCTCCCGTAAGCGCTACCTTTAACGTCGTTAGCTTGACGTGGTTACTTCATCTTCATTCCAATGTTGTAAGAGCCCAAGTAACTCTTATTTCTTCCTCCGGATCCACTCTATCATAGTACTTCTTGAGTCGGTAACCATTGACCTTGAATATGGCTCCTCCTTCATCAACTAGATCCACCGCTCCATAGGGATAGATATATTGAACCACGAATGGCCCACTCCATCTCGATCTAAGCTTCCCTGGAAACAACCGCAATCTAGAATTGAAAAGAAGAACTTTATCACCTACCTCATAGGTCTTTGGGACCAATTTCTTGTCGTGCCACTTCTTGGTGCGCTCTTTGTAGATTTCGGCGTTTTCATAAGCTTTGAGCCTCAACTCCTCCAATTCTTGCAAGTCCATGAATCTCTTTGCTCCGGCCGCGTCAAGGTCCATGTTAAGCTCCTTGAGAGCCCATAAAGCTCTATGCTCAAGCTCGACGGGCAAATGGCAAGAATTACCATAAACCAAGTTGTAGGGAGTTGTGCGCAAAGGTGTCTTGTACGCCGTTCTATATGATCAAAGTGCATCATCTAGCTTAGATGACCAATCCTTTCATGAGCGTGACACCGTCTTCTTTAAGATGCTCTTTATTTGCCGATTTGAAACCTCCACTTGGCCGCTAGTTTGAGGGTGATAAGGTGTTGCCACCCTATGATCACCTCATACTTAGCCAAAAGAGCCTCGAAGCCTCTTTCTATGAAATGAGATCCTCCATCGCTAATAAGAACCCTTGGGACTCCAAACCTGGGAAGTATGTTAGTCTTTATAAATTTAGCTACAACTTTAGAATCATTAGTACGTGTAGCTATTGCCTCAACCCATTTAGAAACATAATCGACAGCTACGAAGATATATTTATAAGGCCCTGATCAAGGGAAGGGCCCCATAAAATCAATACCCCATACGTCGAAAAGTTCAACCTCTAGGATTCCGGTGAGAGGGTTCTCATGTCTCCAAGTGATATTCCCCGCTCTTTGGCACTCATCGCAATCTTCAATGTAAGCATGTACATCCTTGAACAAGGTAGGCCAATAGAAGCCACTTTGAAGAATCTTCGCCGTGGTCTTGAAGCTCTTTGCGTGGCCACCCGTCGGAAGGGTGTGGCAATGCTTGATGATGCTCTCAATCTCTTCCTCCGTCACACAACGTCTAAAGATATGGTCCCTTCCTTGCTTGAACAAGTAAGGCTCATCCCAATAGTAGTGTTTGACGTCGTGGAGGAACTTCTTCGTGGCTTGCGAGGTCAAATCCTTAGGGATTTCTCCCCCTACAATATAATTAGCAAAATCTGCAAACCAAGGGGTCCTCGACCCTCTAACGGCATAAATATGGCAAGATATAGGAGAAGAAGAAGGGGTATGAAAAGAATCCTCACCGGAACTCACCACATCGGAGCGAATGAGCTTAAGGAGGCTCTCGTCCGGCCTGGAGTCATTGATTGGCACTTCATTTTCGGACTCCTTCAGGTGGTTTAAGGGCAACCTAGACAGATGGTCAGCCACCGAGTTTTCCGCTCCTTTCTTATCCCTAATCTCACAATCAAATTCCTGCAACAAAAGCATCCACGGAAGGAGCCTAGGCTTGGCATCCTTCTTAGTCATCAAATACCTTACCGCTGCGTGATCCGTATAAACAATGACCTTAGAGCCTACTAAATAAGTACAAAACTTTTCAAAGGCAAATACCATGGCAAGGAATTCCTTCTCCATCGTGGTGTACTTACTTTGCGATTCATCGAGTGCCTTACTTGAATAGTAGATTGCATGAAGCTTCTTGTCTTTCCTTTGCCCAAGCACGGCACCCACAGCATAGTCACTGGCATCACACATGATCTCAAAGGGAAGGTTCCAATCGGGCGATTGCATAATAGGAGCGGAAATAAGGGCTTCTCTTAACTTGTTGAATGCATCAAGACATTCTGCAGAAAAGTCAAAGGCTACATCTTTCATAAGCAAATTAGTTAGCGGTTTTGCAATCTTTGAGAAGTCTTGAATGAATCTCCGATAAAAGCATGCATGTCCTAAAAAGCTCCTAATATCTTTCACATTGGAGGGAGGAGGTAGTTTCTCAATTAATTCAATTTTAGCACGATCTACCTCAATTCCCCTATTTGAAACCAAATGCCCTAAAACAATTCCCTCTTGAACCATAAAGTGACATTTTTCCCAATTAAGCACCAAATTAGTTTCTTCACATCTTTCTAGCACCTTACTCAAGTTGGCAAGACATGAATCAAAAGAAGAATCATAAACAGAAAAATCATCCATAAACACTTCTACTATATCCTCAATCATCTCAGAAAAAATAGCCATCATACACCTTTGAAAAGTTGCAGGGGCATTACAGAGCCCGAATGGCATCCTCCTGTAAGCAAAAGTTCCATAAGGACAAGTAAAAGTTGTCTTCTCCTGATCATCCGGATGAATGGGAATCTGCCAAAAACCACTATAGCCATCCAAATAGCAAAAATAATCGTGTTGTGCTAGACGCTCAAGAACTTGATCAATAAAAGGAAGAGGAAAATGATCTTTCCTAGTAGCACTATTCAACTTCCTATAATCAATGCACATGCGCCATTTAGTAGTGGTCCTAGTAGGTACTAACTCACCTTTCTCATTCTCAATCACAGTCATTCCCCCTTTCTTAGGGACAACATGAACCGGGCTTACCCATTTACTATCATAAATAGCATAAATAATTCCAGCATCTAACATTTTTAAAATTTCAGATTTGACTACTTCTTGCATATTTGGGTTAAGCCTACGCTGACGTTCTATGGTTGGCTTATGATCATCCTCCATGAATATTCTACGCATGCACAAAGAAGGTGAAATTCCAATGATATCATCCAAAGAATAACCAATAGCCTTCCTATAGGTTCTAAGCACATTAAGTAACTTCTCTACTTCTTCCTCATTCAATTTCGCATTAATGATCACAGGAAAAGTAGAATTGGGACCCAAGAAAGCATACCTCAAACCTTCTGGAAGTGGCTTAAGCTCTGGGGAAGGCTCGATTGGAACAAGTGTGGGATCTTCCTCATCCGTCCTCAATATTGCTTCCAGGACCTCTAAAGAATAGATTTCCTTTTGATCCGCCAGAAGACCTGAGACTGGGCCTGTAGACTCAAGACAATCAAAATAGTTTACCTCTACCATGTCCGTGGTTTCCTTCATCGTTGGATTGAAGCGAAACTCAACGATGTCATCCCCAATCTCAAATGTTAGGAGTCCCTTCCTAACATCAATTATTGCTCCAGCGGTTGCTAAGAATGGTCGTCCCTTCATAACAATAAAATCGGTAGGGACGAAAAACGTACCTACACGAACGGGAACATCATCAATAACCTCATTTGGTGATACTACCGCGACATTAGCCATGGACACTCTCATGTTGACGGGGTCTAGGGCTCCTAAACTCGTCTTTGACCATATAGAAAGGGGAAGGAGGCTTACACTTGCACCTCAATCACACAAAGCCTTGAAACGGTAAGATCCTAAACCAATAGTAATAGCAAACTTACCTGGATCTCCAAGTTTCTCAGGGAACTTCACTGAACGGACCTCGTCAGAAAGCTCAGACATGGATCTCTTCTTAGCTAAGATGTCTTTCAAAAACTTAGTGTAAGCAGGCATCTCACTCAAAGCGTCAGTGAAAGGAATAGTTATATTTAAACTTTGAAGCATCTT
Source organism: Persicaria maculosa (assembly GCA_963922045.1). NCBI lineage: Eukaryota > Viridiplantae > Streptophyta > Magnoliopsida > Caryophyllales > Polygonaceae > Persicaria > Persicaria maculosa. The sequence goes on from OY998267.1 coordinate 61,213,659, forward strand.
TAAAAACCTTTGAAACTTACCTTCCGCTGTGTCCTTTACCTTTTTCGGAGGATATGGAAGCACTTTCATCGGATTCGGGGCTGAAATAGGCCCAAAAAAAGAATCCATCACTGCTGAGGGGGTCGGTACCGACCCTAGGGGGGTCGGTACGGCCTCGGTACAAGTTGTGCTGGAGAGAGGAGGATCACCTGCTACTGGGGGGGTCGGTACCGACCCTAGGGGGGTCGGTACGGCCTCGGTACAGCTACTTGAATTAGGAGAAAAAGAAGAAAAGGACATCGTACCTGCAGGTGGGGTCGGTACCGACCCTGGGGGGGGTCGGTACAGCCTCGGTACGGACACTATTTTCGCCGTTTTCCTCCTCGTTTGACGTGATTTCGCATCCGGGCACTTTCTTCCCACTTCTTAGGTGAATTGCAGCTATTTGCCCTTTAGGGTTCTCATCGGGATGGCCCGGGAATTTCCCTTGAGGTCGCAGGATTTGAGCCGCTAGATGCCCTAGTTGAGACTCCATGTTCGCTCAGGGGGGTGGTAGTAGGAGATTCAAATATTTAAAACAAAACAAAGCACAACTAGACTATCTCCTTGTCCCAAACAAATAATACAAGAATCCCCTCCCTTGTAGTAGTAGGGTAATTCAGGATCGAATCCACGAGGAGGTATGTCAGCGCTTCCCTTGTTGTAATCACGATCAAAGCTTTAGACCTCAGCAGACACTCGATATCGAGTATACAGGTCGATATCGACCTCAGTTCTGGTCGATTTCCTAGCACAGTTCCTGCAGAAGACAAAACAGCAAGTCGACGTCGAGACAGACCTCGATATCGATGTTAGACCTCGATATCGACCCTTACAGTCGATTTCGATGCTTGTCACAGAAACTGTTTTCGTAACCAATTTGTCGGAAAAGAGTCCGAAGAAAATAGAATGGAGAAGGAAGATGAACAGAAACAAAACTTAAGGCTTTTATGAAGAATTCAATTAATTAAAAGGCTTCGAAAGTCGGGGTTTCATGCCACAATGATAACAATGCAAGTTTTATGCTAAAGCTATGAAATTTAATGCCTTTTCCGTCAAATAACTTTCGTTATCAACACTTAGGTGATTAGAGGCTCTCGCATAATTCCTAAGAGTTACTATCCAATTCATGAGTAATTCAAGTTCACAATATGAGTGGCTTTCGCTTCAATAAATGCAAATAATGAATCTCCCTAACTTTCGCAAAGGATCATGAATGGGGTAGAAGACGGAATCGCATAAAAGTCATACCTTTGATGCACTTACCTCACATTGCTATCGTCGGGCTCACCCCGACCCTAGAAGTGGGTTGACTACTCACTCCTCATCATGCACATCATCATCATTATTGTTGAAAGAAAGCTACTTTGAATTAAAACTTCAAAAGAAAATATAACCGAACAAGCCACTCCACTCTCGCTTTACAACTTTCACTCGGCCTCCTCTCTCTTTCTACTGATTCTCTGCGTGTCTAAGTGTTGAATCTACAGAAAATTGAATCTAAAATTGAATGAATAAACTCAGCACTATTGGCCTCTACTTATAGATGTCGATAAAGGCTCGAAACCTTATCTTTATTCTCTAAGATAAACTAAAATAAAAGTAAAAGCTAAAACTCTATGGTAACTCAGCCTCCATCTGATAAATCTCGTGTTGATGATAGGAAATCTCGACCTTTGGATATACGTTGCAAGCTTTGGATAGAATTCTATCAAAATCGGAGTCGGATTCCTCTGCTGGCATGGTCGATATCGACCCTAGACATCGATATCGACCCCTTCAAAACTTCATCTCGAGCTTCTCCTTCTCCTACTCGAACTAGCACTCGACTTCTATCAATTTGGTCGATCTGGCAGCCTCGATATCGACCTCCAGACGTCGATATCGACCTCTCTTTGTCGACATGCTCTGTTTCATTTCCTGCTCGATTACTATGTTTCTGATGTACTCGATGTCGAGGTCCCCAGTCGATTTCGACCTCTTCAGAAGACTTCGAGTTCTTTTTCTGCTCTTCCGAATTCGTCCATTTTTATCCTGTTTTCTGCAAAATCACATGGAAACTCGTGCAAACCCAAATATTTGACATTTAAGCATAAATTACACTTATCCCATGTTTTCCTATTAATATGCATGCAAAAGACAATCAAATGGATTCATATGTGCATAGAAAATATGGCAATTTGCGCGCACATCAAACACCCCATACTTAAGCTTGCTTGTCCCCAAGCAATACCTTTAATGGTCATTCAGGGGAAGGAAGTTGATAACTCCACTCGCTTGATGAAAATCGGAATAAGTTTCAAAGGCCTTGACAGTCTGTTTGTGTCAAAGGTCTTGAAGCTTTAACAGTATTGATGAAACACAAAACATGTTCTATATGATATTATGTTCGAATATTATTTTATGTTATTATATGCTTCCATTAAATTATTATACATACACTAACCTTTCAGGAAGTATTTTCGAATATTATTTCCTTCCTTATGTTGTAAATTGAGAAGATTCAAATCGGAAGATCGTGGCCTCCGAAAGTTTCCAAAGATAGAAGATCCAGCTCAAGCCATGATCCTCTCTAGCCGTTGGTGAAGATCCTTAGGCGCCGATTTGTTTCAATAAAAAGAAAAGGAAGAAGAAGACAGCTACACACCTGTTGAACACAAGCTTTCATACACTCAAGCCTTCAAGCGAGATCTGTCTTCTTCGTGTGCTCTCTACTAGTCCTTAAGAGTCTGTTATTTCATTTCAAAGCATTTGAGAGTTACACTGTGTGCTTATAGGATATATTTTGAGAGAGTGTTATACTCAAGAGTTTGTAACTCGGGAAGTAGACACTAGGCGATTGATTCACTAAGTGTAAGAGGATTGTACTAGATAGCATAGAGAGGTGGGGCTCTTCAAGATTGGTCTAGGACTCCAAGGGAACGTGAGTTGACTAGATTGTAATTGTATAGGAGAGAGGCTTCTCGGTGAGCTACTAGAATCCTAAGTCTTGTGAATCAATAAAAGTCGGTTGAATCCTAGGGTTGTGGAAGAACCCTAGGCGGGGACGTAGGCCAAGTTCGTGCCGAACCTCGTAAACAATTCATCGAGTCCTTTACTTATTGCTTTACCTTATTTCCGCACTTGGTTCGACTGTTTAACTTTGTGATTCAGGTTTTCAGAGAAAAGACTAAGTCTAATCTCAAAGGATTTTGCACGAGCTTCAAAAGTCTTGAGAATCTGCGAAAAACTGGCATACTCTATTCAACCCCCCCCCCCCTTTTAGAGTATTTCTATATTACTTTGTTTTACATTATCGAACCTTCAATTGGTATCAGAGCTTTACTCACTGCTTTTGATCTAACAATCTTTGTAGGAAACAACTTTGTCCACTGGAAGGTCTACCAGGGAAGGTCTACCAGCAGACCACCACTCTTTGTAGGAAACAACTTTGTCCACTGGAGATCATTGATGAAGATGTTCATCATAGACCAAGATCTGGAACTTTGGAACATTATAGAGAATGGGCCAAAGATTCCAGAGAAAGAAGGACCAAATGGAACCAAAGTCGCAAAGAAGGAGTCTGAATACATCCAAGCGGATCTTGAACTCGTCTCCAAAAACTACAGGGCTATTAACTTACTTTATTGTGTTCTTAGCACTGATGAGTTTAACCGTATTTCATCTTGTAGGTCAGCTAAAGAGATTTGGGACAAGCTGGTCGTCACCTATGAGGGAACCAGCCAAGTGAAGGACACCAAAATCAGCATCTTCCTTCGAAAGTATGAACTTTTCAAGATGAAGCCTGATGAGTCTATCAAGGTCATAGTCACACGATTCACATAAATCACCAACAACCTTGACTCTCTCGGCAAGAGCTTTACAAACGTTGAGAAAGTAAGGAAGATATTGAGGTGTCTCCCAAAAGAAAAGTGGGGTCCTAAAGTAACAGCTATAGAGGAAGCCCAAGACCTCACTACTCTGCCTCTTGACGACCTACTTGGGAAACTGATCACGCATGAGATGATCCTTAATGAAGACGATGGAGAACTTCCAGCAAGCACTAAGAATTTGGCGCTCAAATCTAAGAAGGATGACAACAAAGATGAATCTGATTCCGAAGATGAGGATGACGATGAGGATGATCCTTTTGCTCTTATCACAAGAGGTCTTGCTCGAATCCTCAAATTGAAGAAACAATTCAACAACAAGGATGGATCAGAGTCTTCTAAATTCCGAGGTAAGTCTCAATACAACAAAAATGATAAGAAGACTAAACTGTTGTCTTGTTTTGAATGTGGTGAAATAAATCATCTTGTGAAAGACTGCCCTCAAAAGACGAAGAGCCAGTCCAAGAAGGGTGATAGATGGAAAAAGAAAGCCATGGTGGCAACTTGGAGCGATTCTGACTCCGACTCCGACGATGAGAAGGCCAATGTCTGTCTTATGGCATCAGGAGATGAATCTCACGATGAGAAGCTTGAGGTAACCGTAAGAGAACTTATAGCAAGTCCAAAAGAGGTATTATCGGAATTCCTTTCTAATATGATTGCCAATGAAGAGAAACCTATTGCCCAAACTAACACTCTTATTAAGAGAACTATGGACCAGGAAAGAACTATTGAGGATCTGTCTATGAGGGTCAAAAGTCTTGAAGCTTCTTATTCAGGTCTTGACATTAAAGTCAAGACTCTTGACTCAGAGAAATCTGAACTCAAGCAAGATCTCTCGTCTCTGAGAAGTGAACATCATGACTTAGAGAACGAGAAGATCTCCCTGAATAATAAGATTCAAGACCAACAGACAACCCTCATAAGTTTTACCAAATCCAAAGGCACTCTTGATAGGATGTTGGGTGAGCAACAAAGTTCTCTAAACAAAAGTGGTATTGGTTACAATCCAAGGTTTTTAAAGAAGCAGCACATTACCACCTTTGTAAAGGCAAAAGGAAGCAGAACCTCTCCTATATGTCACCATTGTGCTCGAAAGGGACATGTAAAAGAGACCTGCCCCTACAGAAGAAAGGATCCATATATCATTCACAATACATTTCCTGTGCATTTGAGAAAAGAACGGATAACACAAGTTTGGGTCCCAAAAGGCACTATTTTACCAAATATGGTTTATCCCAATAATGGATCCAAATTTGCTTATTGGTCTAGCCACAAAGGTTGATGTTTGTTTTGCAGGAGATCACCAAGGTGAAGGAGCAAAAGTGGATTATTGATAGTGGATGCTCGAGGCATATGAGTGGGAAGAGTTCTCTCTTTCATGATCTAAAGGAGCAATCCACAGGAACAATCACTCTTGGTGACAAACGAAAGGGTGACATCGTTGGTATTGGTAGCGTTGGGAGTGATTCCAACCATAGTATTAAAAATGTCTATCTTGTGAATGGTTTAAAGTATAATTTGCTTAGTGTTTCTCAATTATGTGATAGTGGCAATAATGTCAGATTTAACAAGAAAAGATGTCTAGTGTGCAGAGAAGATACAGGTGAAGTTATACTAACTGCATATCGTTACAACAATATATACGCTGTGAATGCTGATCAAGTGGCACAAGGAAGCTTAACCTGTCTAAAAGCTTTGACGGACGATCCAAAGCTCTGGCACACGAGACTCGGTCATGTGAGTCCACATACACTACAGAAGCTTGTGTCCAAAGGGCTTGTAAGAGGACTACCTGAGATGGACTTCAAAGGTATTGATATGTGCAATGCATGCACACGAGGTAAACAAACACGTAGCTCGTTCAAACCCAAAAAGGTTGTAAGTTCTTCTAGACCCCTTGAACTTTTACATATGGATTTATGTGGTCCTATGCCAGTCAAATCTCCCAATGGTAAAAAGTACATGCTTGTTGTTGTTGATGATTTTTCTAGATATACTTGGGTTGCATTTTTAAAAGAAAAATCAGAGGCCTTATTTGAGTTTTCAAAACTTTGTAAGGAGTTGCAAACTTTAAGAAACGAGCCCATAGTGTCAATTCGAAGTGATCATGGTAGGGAGTTTGATCAACTTCAGTTTGATTTGTTTTGTGCTAAATATGGCATCTCCCATAACTTTTCTGCTCCTAGGACACCTCAACAAAATGGGGTTGTGGAACGAAAGAATCGCACCCTAGAGGATATGGCCAGGACTATGCTTTTAGAAAATGCATTACCTAAAACCTATTGGGCTGAAGCTGTTAACACAGCTAACTATATTTTGAATCGTTGTCTTATTCGTTCCATCTTAAAGAAAACTCCTTATGAACTTTTCAAAGGCCGCAAACCGCTTATATCTTATTTTAAACCCTTTGGCTGTACTTGCTTTGTTCATAACAATGGAAAAGATAACCTTGGGAAATTTGATGCGCGTAGTGATGAAGGTATATTTCTTGGCTACTCCACAAGTAGCAAAGCTTATAGAATCTTCAATAAAAGGACCCAGTTAGTTGAAGAAAGTATACATGTTATATTTGATGAATGCAATGACGGTTCTTTGAGTGAAAGTGTTGCAGATATAGATCTTAACATCCATGCGGAGAACGAGGAAGGTGATGATGCTGCTACCAAGAACACAGAGAAGAGGAACATGCAGGAACAGATTCTCAACACTGAAGAATTGGCCCAAGGTGTTGAAGATTCGTCCAAAGCCCTTGGTGTCCAATTCAACAGTGTTGAAATGTCAGAAACTGCTGAAACTGAACCTAACAGGACTATGGAGTCAGATGTACCACAAATCAATCCTGCTGGTGTGACGAATCAAGGAGCTGAGACTAGCAAAAGAAAATTCAAATACTCCTCATCACACTCATTAAAGGATATCATTTCTGACCCTACTTCTAGTGTTCAAACTCGTTCTAAACTTAAAGATCTTTGTGCTTTTCACGCGTTTGTCTCTCTTATAGAACCCAAGAAGGTAGATGAGGCCCTTCAAGAGCCAGATTGGATCAGTTCTATGCAAAGTGAGCTTAACGAATTTGAAAGGAACAAAGTCTGGACCTTGAAGCCTAGGCCAAAGCATCAATCAGTCATTGGCACACGATGGGTATTTCGAAACAAGCTAGATGAGAATGGTAAGATTGTGAGGAACAAGGCAAGGCTTGTTGCTCAAGGCTACAATCAAGAGGAAGGTATTGACTACGAGGAGACCTTTGCTCCCGTAGCCAGGCTTGAAGCCATTCGTATATTATTAGCATTTGCATCTTTTATGAGCATAAAGCTATATCAAATGGATGTCAAGTGTGCTTTTCTTAATGGTTTCTTAGAAGAAGAAGTTTATGTGGCTCAACCCCCAGGTTTTGAAAGTTTGGAATTTCCTAATCATGTTTATAAACTTGACAAAGCGCTTTATGGTTTGAAACAAGCCCCAAGAGCTTGGTATGAGCGCTTGTCAAAATATCTTTTAGAAAATGATTTTAAAAGGGGGTTGATCAACAAGACTCTTTTTATCAAGACCAAAGGAAAGGACATTTTGGTTATTCAAATTTATGTTGATGATATATTATTTGGTGCTACTAACACATCTTTGTGCAAGGAATTTTCTGACATCATGTGCAGCGAATTTGAGATGAGCTTGATGGGTGAACTCAACTTCTTTTTGGGATTACAAGTTCATCAATCCAAGAAAGGGATCTTTGTCAACCAAAGCAAGTACACTAAGGATCTCTTGAAGAAGTTCAAGATGGATCAATCCAAAGCAACCAAGACTCCCATAAGCTCAACATTATCCCTAGATCAAGACAAGACTGGGAAGAGTGTCAATCAAAAGGAGTATCGGGGAATGATTGGATCTTTACTATATCTTACAGCTAGTAGACCTGACATCATGTTTAGTGTTTGCATGTGTGCTAGGTTTCAAGCTGATCCTAAAGAATCTCACCTCGTGGTTGTGAAGAGGATCTTTCGATATCTCAATGGCACTAAGGAGCTTGGACTATGGTACCCAAAGCAAAAGGATTTCACATTAATCGGGTATTCTGATGCAGATTTTGCAGGCTATAAGGTGGATAGGAAGAGCACATCAGGATGTTGCCAATTCTTAGGAGCATCTTTGATCAGTTGGCATTCTAAGAAACAAAACTCAGTTGCCCTATCCACTGCAGAAGTCGAATACATAGCAACTGGAGCATGCTGCTCCCAAATCCTTTGGATAGCTCAACAAATGCGAGATCTTGGCATCAACCTCAAAGGAATTCCCATTAAGTGTGACAATACAAGTGCCATCTCCATTACAAAGAATCATGTTCAGCATTCAAGGACCAAACATATTGATGTAAGGCATCATTTCATTAGAGATCACGCCGAAAAAGGTGATGTGTCCATTTCCTTTATTTCAACTGATTATCAATGGGCTGACATTTTTACTAAGCCTTTGGCAGAGGACAGGTTCACCTTCATTAGACGAGAGATCGGGATGCTTAACAAGGATGCACTTTCGTAGGGGGAGCTTTCCCTTTACGAAAGATAAATTCTACTCAGTGTCAAGACCCTTGAGTTTTATGTCAAGGTTTGTGAACTGAATGATAGAAAACAGATATCGGATCGTATATATTTGGTTAATATCTTTTTAGATATTTGATCAAGTATTATTTTCATCGGATTTCAAAATAATTTATTTATGTCACATATTTTATCCGTAGAGATATTTTTGGAACAAAATACTTTCGGTTATTTCCCTCCTATTCTAAAATGGTTAAGAGAAGATTTAAATTTTGAATTGAAATATTTTTCAAATTGGCAATGTTATCATTACTTACATTGGAACCCTAAACCCCATCCCATCACTCAAATCTCTCCTATTTAAAACCCAAACCCCTCTCGATTACCTCATAACCTCATAACTACCCAAAATTCTTCCAATTCTCCCTCTCCAATCTCTCAAACTATCCTGAAACTCTAGCTGAATACCTCCATGGCTCCCAAATCAAAGAAAGCTTCCACACCCAAAAGACTTGGCGCCACCCCCAAGGGACGCCAGGACACTGCTACTTCTCCTACACCTGAACCCACTCCTCAAGCCATCGTCCCTACTGTTGTCCAGAGCACCATCGTTGAGAGCACGACTACAGTATCCAAGGGCTCTCAAAAACGCTCTGCTAAGAAGCCTCTCAGTGCGAAGCAGAAAGGGAAAAAGAAGGGCATCCCTGAGGAGGTGGATGAGGAAGAAGAAGAGGAGGATCTTGATGCTATTTTGGAAAGGGATGCAGCCAAGGAAGCCGAAGAAGAAGCTTTAAGGAAGAAAAAGGCCGAGGAGGAGGCCGAGCTTGCAAGAAAGTTGGTCGAGGAGGAAGCTAAGAGAATCCGGAAGGAAGCCGAGGCGGAGGCTCTCAAGGAGGTTCCTTCTGAAGAGGAGCCTGAGGAAGAGGACGAGGAGCAAGACGAATCCGGAGAGGACGAGGATACCGATGGAGACAACGCTGAAAGGTCCGGTGAGGACTCGGGGTCAGAGGAAGAAGAGGAAGAGGAGCCCGAGCATGCTCCCTCTCCTTCTCCTCCTCCTCCTCCCCCGTCTCCAAAGAAGCGGAAAGCCTCTGCAGCCAAGCCTCCTTCTCCAAAGCGCACCAGGAAGGGCACCCTCAGAAGCCTTGAGGCGCCTGCCAAGAGGTCTGCTCCAACACCGGCTAGAAGGAAGAACGCTGATCCGCCCGCTCTCATTCAGGTAAATCAATCCCTCCCCTCTTCATGGTTTGAAAATGCTGAAATGGCTGGTAAGTGGGTAGATGAGTTTCGAACTCGTAGGATCTGTTGTTCTGATTTTTTAGATATTGTGTTCTATGAAGCTTTGAATTTACCTTGCATTGCTATTCTTAAAAAATCCCCAGCCTGGACCCTTCTCAATCTTGAAACCGTCTATTATCCCCAACTCACCCGCCTGTTCTATATAAATCTCAAAGCCAAACACACTGACGATGGTTGGTTCTTGGAATCTGTCGTCAAGGGAGTTAGAATCTCTTTCAACTCCTTTGACTTCGCTGATTTCCTTGGTCTTCCTAGCCCTTGTCCACCCTCTCAAGAAAACCCCTCTAAAGAAGACTGCATTACCCTTGCCCGATCCAAATATCTTCTACCCGAGGCATCTACCAACACCTCAAAGCAGCTAACCCACTCATCCCTTACCCTAGAGGCAAAGATCATATTTAACATCATTGTGCGTTGCCTCTTACCCCATCTAAACTCCGACTCTCTCCTGACCAACAATGCCATGATCCTACTTTACCGAATCCTCAATGGCCTTGATCTTGATCTGGCCAACACCATTTTAGGATCCATGGCTCATACTAGAAAAGCTAGGAAAGGAACTCCCCTCCCCTTCGCTACCCTTTTGACCCAAATCTTCAAAGCTTCTGGAATCGATTTTAAAAATGAAAAACAGCAGTGTCATATGGGTAAGTTCGACTCCATGAGCCTTGAAAAGATTGGCATCACTCGGTCCCCCCAAGGGACTTGGAGTCTTGCCTCTCCTTCAAAAGCTCTTCCCACTCCCTCAGCCGTTGATGAACGCATGGACAACCTGGAGTTGGGCTTGGAGGAAGTTCGCCTGGATATCAAGGAGCTGCACAAGGAGTTTATGACGGAGATGAGCGGGGTAACCAAGCTGTTGCAAGGTCTGTGGTCGCGGCTCACTGATGATGTTCCGGACGATGAAGCTTAACCCTATCCTACCCTACCCTAACCCCAAATCTGAAACATTGCTGGTTTTTGGAAACTGTTTCAAAACTTTTGGTGACTGTTTTACCTCCTCCCTTTGTTGAAAGACAAAAAGGGGGAGATGATATGTGGTGGTGTTAGACTTTTTAAAACTGTTGCGATTTAAAGGTCTTGGAAGACCTTGGTTTTATTTTCAGTTGGATGGTCTTCTTGCTTTAAAATTTTGATCCAACATTTGTCTAACACATGCAGGTACTTAGTCCGATTTTACTTATATTATATATGCTTGACTAAGTTGCAGGGATGCACAGGTTTTGTCTTTCATCAAGGGGGAGATTGATAACTCCACTCCCTTGATGAAAATCGGAATAAGTTTCAAAGGCCTTGACAGTCTGTTTGTGTCAAAGGTCTTGAAGCTTTAACAGTATTGATGAAACACAAAACCTGTTCTATATGATATTATGTTCGAATATTATTTTATGTTATTATATGCTTCCATTATATTATTATATATACACTAACCTTTCAGGAAATATTTTCGAATATTATTTCCTTCCTTATGTTGTAAATTGAGAAGATTCAAATCGGAAGATCATGGCCTCCGAAAGTTTCCAAAGATAGAAGATCCAGCTCAAGCCATGATCCTCTCTAGCCGTTGGTGAAGATCCTTAGGCGCCGATTTGTTTCAATAAAAAGAAAAGGAAGAAGAAGACAGCTACACACCTGTTGAACACAAGCTTTCATACACTCAAGCCTTCAAGCGAGATCTGTCTTCTTCGTGTGCTCTCTACTAGTCCTTAATAGTCTGTTATTTCATTTCAAAGCATTTGAGAGTTACACTGTGTGCTTATAGGATATATTTTGAGAGAGTGTTATACTCAAGAGTTTGTAACTCAGGAAGTAGACACTAGGCGATTGATTCACTAAGTGTAAGAGGATTGTACTAGATAGCATAGAGAGGTGGGGCTCTTCTAGATTGGTCTAGGACTCCAAGGGAACGTGAGTTGACTAGATTGCAATTGTATAGGAGAGAGGCTAAGTCTAATCTCAAAGGATTTTGCACGAGCTTCAAAAGTCTTGAGAATCTGTGAAAAACCGGCATACTCTATTCAACCCCCCCCCCTTCTAGAGTATTTCTATATTACTTTGTTTTACATTATCGAACCTTCAAAAGTAAACCCTCAACATCATAGATTCATTTTTCATATGTCCCTAAAATCAATTGCCATCCTCGATAAGGTACTTATGTCAACCAAGTCCATGCATGTGCATAAAAGCAATTTCATATTCATAAAAGGAGGTAATACGCAAAAACAATTTTAGCGACATAGCATTAATAATCAAGAGGACTTTTTGCAAGCTTGTGAGAAGTAGATTGGTAAAAGGCTAAAGGTGGGCTAATATTTGGCCATGTGGTGTTAAATCCGGGGAAACATACTTTCTTTCCAAAACATTCCACATTCCTTCTTCATAATGTCTCACCTTTCACTCATCTCTCAATGCTTTTTTCAATATAATGCTTTTACCTCGCTAACCTTAGCACTGCCTTCTCGCTAGTCGCAAACATGGGTGTCATGAATTGCCCCGGATACTTAGTACTTTGGACTCCTCACCTTGTGTCCCAACTCGCTGAACTAACATCTCAACGAGCAGGGTCGACCCACCTTTATCTCCTGAGGTAATCGGATTTTTTTCTCGCTCATTAAATTTTCCATGATTCATACTTTTATCATTCCTGCCAACTACTTCATATATAATGCACAACTCCATATAACTCCAAAGATGACATCCATTCTCAAACTTTGTCCCCAGATAGGGTATAAGGTATAAAAATGGGCAATATGTACATATGTGGAGCAATAATGATCATGATAAGGCTCATATATGGCTTTGTGACTTTTGCAAACATGCATAGGTAAGGCTAGGATATGAACTTTGCTTGTATGGAATTTTTTTTCATAAAAAGCCCTCCATCATCTTATCATGCATATGTCAAAAGCAACTTCAAATTTCATCTCCTTTATTTTTTTTTCTCTTTGCACTTCATTGGGACTTCCCTTAACTAGGCAATCTCATGTTATATCTCTAATGAATCTAATTTTGCATCATAGAGCTCTTTTTTATACTTCCATGACTCTTTCTTCTTTTCAAAATTTTTGATGGGGGTCATTATTCTCTCTTTTTTCTCTCTTTTCTTTTTTTTTATGCATTAAAATAAATATGCAACTCTAATCTAAGTATGAATATGCAAATAAGCCTTTCCCCATACCCCATACTTAAAATTTACAGTGTCCTCACTGTATTAGAACTAGGGTTAAGAAGAAAACTTACAAAACCGTCACAAATTTCAGGAGTCAAAGAAGACAACAGGCAGGGTCGATATCGACCTTTTACATTGATATCGATGTCTCTCTTGATTTCTGCTCAGGCTTCAGGGTGATTTGGCCTCGATCACAAACCTTATCTATGTCGACCTTAAGATCGATGTCGACCTTGGACATCGATTTCGACGTCTTTCTGTGTGCTTTTCTCTTTCCTGCAATTTGAAAACTAAAAACAAAACCAAATATGCAAAACAATAAAGTGTCTAAAACCAAAACAAAAGCTGTCTAAAACCAAAACTAAGTCTTTGTTACAAGCTCTAGACTTTTAAGTCGCTAGGCCGACTTCCTCCTTCGTGCTTCTCAAGGCGGCATCTGCAGAGCCCATGTGGCTTGGGCCTCAAATATCACTCCTTTCTTGTCTCGCAGCTGCATTCCGCCCGGATTGATTTGATTCACCGTGAATGGTCCTAAGTTCTTATCCTTGAATCTTGTAGGGAACCAATGGTCCTTAGATTTGGCAACATAGACCTTGTCTCCTATCTCATATTGGCTCGAATCATCATCGGATACCCTACACAAGCGCACATGCCAAGTTACACCTCTTCCAAATAATGACAAGTCCTTTATTGAAATGGAACAAAAGGAACACCCTGGTCGATATCGATAGGGGGGGTCGATATCGACGTCTGTTCTGGCTCCTTCTCCTCCGCTTTTTGCTCGAGCGTTTGTAATTGACGCCCACTCCTTAGGTTTACTGTCGTAATATGACTAGTGGTTTTGCCCTTTTGGTTTGGCATAGTGGATCCAGGGAGTGATCCTGACGCTTTGGGCATTGCTTCCGGCAATTGACTCATTTGAGTCTCCATGTTGCGCTTCCAAACGTCGATCTCCCCAAGTCTAGAATTGATGCCTTGCAGCTGAGTATGGATGGAGTTATTGGCTTGTTTGAACTCAGCGTGGTTCCTCCGTATCTCATCAAGGATGATTTGCAGGTCATCTTTCTTAGTCTCCCGCTCAGGGTGCCCTGGTGCCCTATATGTTGGGGGATCCTTTTGATAGAACCTTTGATCACCCCAGTTTTGTTGATTGCCCCCTCCATAGGGGCCTCTCGTCCATTTGACCTCCTCATGTTGTTCCTCCATGGATACTTGCTCAGTATGTGGACAGGCACTAGTGTTATGCCTTATTGAGCCACACTCCTGACAAGGTTAATTGTTGCTCAGGAACCTTACTTGCTTTTGAAGGCGGCGTGTTTGATCGTTATGGAATTGTTGCCGTACCTCAGAATCTATCTCCCTTGGAGGCTCATATAGTGGCATAGATGGGGTAGGCCTTGCATCATAGGTCGCAGCAGCCCCATAGGTGTTGTCAAAGTTCACGAGCCTCTCAATGGTCACCCATGCTTCCGTTGGTATAAGCTCAATGTACCGATATGAGGTATATGAATTGATCCTCTCCTTATTCGGCGCATCAAGGGTGTTATAAAAGATTTCCTGGATGACTATGGAAGTTGCCCATGCGTCGGGCATGATCTCAGCAAGTCCTTGAAGCGCTCCCACGCCTGTGCTAGGGTTTCACCTGGCTTTTGTTTGAAAGCCGTGATCCTTTGTCGCAGCATCGCCGTTTTAGAAGGTGGGAATAATTTGTTCAAGAATGCATCTTTCACCTCCGCCCATGTCCTTAGCGATCGTGGAGCCAAACTTTCAAGCCATTGTAATGTCTTCCCTGCCAAAGACCATCGAAAAGATTTTAGTCGCACATACTCTAAGTTTACTCCATCGGCAACTGTTTCACATAAGTCCATAAAAGTAGAGATATGTTGCAGGGGGCATTCATTATGTCTTCCTTCAAAAGTATTTCTTTTAATCTCAGATAGGAAGTTAATTTTCAATTCATAGTTGGAGTGAGGAATTATAATGGCAGATTCAGGAACATGAAGCGGCGGATGCATGTATTGCATCGCCGTTTGTGGATACTGATTTAGCCGCTCTTGGGCTTGTCTGCGTGCATCCTCCTCCCTATCAGCACGGGCTCGCTCAGCAGTAGCGGCGGCCCTTTCAGCAGCGATTGTAGCATTGTGGTCCTCGATTTCCTTCCTCAACCTCTCTATGATCTCAGCCTGCATTTCGTTGTCAGCCATGATGCGAATTGCTTTGTTGCGAAGATGGTAGAAACGTTCAGGCTCATTGATTGGTTCCAGGATAGGTCCGCGATCAAAACGTCGCATAAACCTACAGAATAAGCTCAGAAAAAGATCGTGATTAACTTAGGTGGCGATTGATTGCCTCCCCGGCAACGGCGCCAATTTGTTCGCTCAGGGGTGTGGTAGTAGGAGATTCAAATATTTAAAACAAAACAAAGCACAACTAGACTATCTCCCTGTCCCAAACAAATAATACAAGAATCCCCTTCCTTGTAGTAGTAGGGTTATTCAGGATCGAATCCACGAGGAGGTATGTCAGCGCTTCCCTTGTTGTAATCACGATCAAAGCTTTCGACCTCAGCAGACACTCGATATCGAGTATACAGGTCAATATCGACCTCAGTTCTAGTCGATTTCCTAGCGCAGTTCCTGCAGAAGACAAAACAGCAAGTCGACGTCGAGACAGACCTCGATATCGATGTTAGACCTCGATATCGACCCTTACAGTCGATTTCGATGCTTGTCACAGAAACTGTTTTCGTAACCAATTTGTCGAAAAAGAGTCCGAAGAAAATAGAATGGAGAAGGAAGATGAACAGAAACAAAACTTAAGGCTTTTATAAAGAATTCAATTAATTAAAAGGCTTCCAAAGTCGGGGTTTCATGCCACAACGATAACAATGCAAGTTTTATGCTAAAGCTATGAAATTTAATGCCTTTTCCGTCAAATAACATTCGTTATCAACACTTAGGTGATTAGAGGCTCTCACATAATTCCTAAGAGTTACTATCCAATTCATGAGTAATTCAAGTTCACAATATGAGTGGCTTTCGCTTCAATAAATGCAAATAATGAATCTCCCTAACTTTCGCAAAGGATCATGCATGGGGTAGAAGACGGAATCGCATAAAAGTCATACCTTTGATGCACTTACCTCACATTGCTATCATCGGGCTCACCCCGACCCTAGAAGTGGGTTGACTACTCGCTCCTCAGCATGCACATCATCATCATTATTGTTGAAAGAAAGCTACTTTGAATTAAAACTTCGAAAGAAAGTATAACCGAACAAGCCACTCCACTCTCGCTTTACAACTTTCACTCGGCCTCCTCTCTCTCTCTCTACTGATTCTCTGCGTGTCTAAGTGTTGAATCTACTGAAAATTGAATCTAAAATTGAATGAATAAACTCAGCCCTATTGGCCTCTACTTATAGATGTCGATAAAGGCTCGAAACCTTATCTTTATTCTCTAAGATAAACTAAAATAAAAGTAAAAGCTAAAACTCTATGGTAACTCAGCCTCCATCTGATAAATCTCGTGTTGATGATAGGAAATCTCGACCTTTGAATAGACGTTGCAAGCTTTGGATAGAATTCTATCAAAATCGGAGTCGGATTCCTCTGTTGGCATGGTCGATATCGACCCTAGACATCGATATCGACCCATTCAAAACTTCATCTCGAGCTTCTCCTTCTCCTACTCGAACTAGCACTCGACTTCTATCAATTTGGTCGATCTGGCAGCCTCGATATCGACCCCCAGACGTCAATATCGACCTCTCTTTGTCGACATGCTCTGTTTCATTTCCTGCTCGATTCCTATGTTTCTGATGTACTCGATGTCGAGGTCCCCAGTCGATTTCGACCTCTTCAGAAGACTTCGAGTTCTTTTTTTGTTCTTCCGAATTCGTCCATTTTTATCCTGTTTTCTGCAAAATCACATGGAAACTCGTGCAAACCCATATATTTGACATTTAAGCATAAATTACACTTATCCCATGTTTTCCCATTAATATGCATGCAAAAGACAATCAAATGGATTCATATGTGCATAGAAAATATGGCAATTTGCACGCACATCACTCCACTCCCTTCTTCCATGTTTCCAAGTCTCCTTGTTGTGCTTGAACACCTTTAATTTGAGAATTCACATCAGAACGAAGCCCATTGAATCCTTCCTTAAGCTCTTGTACCCATGATGGTGGTTCTTGATAGCCAGGGGGCCTATATGGGGGAATCCTTTGATCTTGGGGAGGTTGGCTCCCTTGGCCTTGTCCATAGTTACCCCAATTAGGGTAATGGTTGTTCCTCCCTGCATAATTGTTATTTTTGTTCCCTGCATAGTTATTATTGTAATTGGGAGGCCTATAAGGGCCCCTCATATAACTTACCTCTTCGTAATGCTCCGCCCTTTGTACCTGGCTAATATTATCGCAATCTATAGTAGTATGAGATTGAGAACCACATTCTAAACAAGGTTGGTTTCTAGAAAGAAAACTTACTTGTTTCTTGAGGCGTCGGGTCTCATCATCATGGAATTGCCTACGCACATTAGGGTCAATTTCATTAGGAGGCTCATAAAGTTTCTTACCTGAGGGTCTAGCCTCTTGGGTTTCATACATAGCATCATACTCCGTTAGCTTGTCCAAAAGAGCCCATGCATCAGTCGGAGTCATCTCAAGGAAACCACAATCAGTGTGTAGGTTCAATCAAGTCTTGGTCTCTGTATTGATGCCCTAGAAGAAGATTTCTTGGAGTACATACTCGGGTTGCCCATGGGTAGGGCATTGTCTCTGCAACTCCTTGAACCTTTCCCAAGTCTCTAGAAAGGTCTCCCGTGGCAATTGGTGAAAAGAGGTGATCTTCTTCCTAAGCTCTGTTGTCTTTGCCGGTGGAAAGAATTTTGTCATGAACAAGTCATAAAAAGCCTTCCATGTAGTGATAGACCTAGGCGGTAGACTTTCCAACCAATTCAGGGCCTTTCCTGCAAGAGACCATTTAAAAGCCTTTAATTGAACATACTCTAATGATATATTATCAGCAGCAATAGTATCGCATAAATCAATGAAATTCTTGATATGAAGCATAGGGCATTCATTAGCTTTGCCCTTAAATTGAGATCTTTTAATTAAAGAGATAAAGTGAGATTTGATCTCAAAGTTGCGCTCAATCTCAGGGAGGACAATTGCAGACTCAGGCACCCTCAGTTCTGGGTGCATATATTGTTTTGCATTCCTTGGGATAGCATCTAACTGTTGTTGCAGACGAGCAGTCGCTTCCCTTTCTCTTATTGCAGCGAGCCGAAACTGCTCCATCTGTCGACGGAGTTCAGCCATCTCCGTAGCAACATTAACATTGTTTCCATTATTGCCTGTGTTGTCTCCCATTGTCCTGGCTTCTCGTAGTCTGCGATGGAAAGAGCGTTCCAGTTCGGGATCGATAGCAAAATCAAAATCAAGCCGACGTCGCTCTGATGGCATAAACTGAAACCAAAAACAAAGACAAAGACAACACAATTAAAAGCAAAGGGGGATGGGCTATTCCCAAACCCTAATAGTAACTAAAACTTTGACATAATTGAAATCTCCCCGGCAACGGCGCCAATTTGTTGAAGGGTTTATTTTCAATCAAATAAATTTATAAGATCGAAACCCCGCTATAGTATAGTAGAGTCAAGTTCGTTCGCAGGGAGAAAGTCAGTGACTCAATTTTAGTTACCAAAGAGCAAGAATAGCGAGGAGAGATGACAAATATAGAGATTTTTGGGGTTTTGTGGGCTACTGGAATTTTGAGGAAAAATCAATAATAATAATAAAAGTCTAGGGCATAAGGATCCCCACAACGATAATCATGCAAGCATTTCAATGAATCATATAAAAATCATGTTTTTATCTATTAAATAGGTCAACTTGCATCAACCCTAGCAAAGAAATCAATTTATTTTCACAAATTAATAAACTTTACTAACAATCTTAATTAGGTTATCAAACTTGCGTTCAAAACCCTAATTACCATCCAATTCACAATTCAATCTTTCAATTCAATTGCAAAAAGGAATTTAGCTGAGAGAATGGGCAATGTGAAGAGACCAAAAGAGTCCCACATTGATAATATGAACAAACAAGCCTTAGTATATAACCTAGTGGGCTACCCCACCTATTGCCAATTGGTTTTAGGATGGAACCCCTCTCGGTTGTGTGCTAGGCTATTAGCGCAAAGGTGCACGTGTGCACACGACCCCCGATCCCGAGTCCCAATGGACTTCAGTATGGTATCAGAGCGGAAAAGCCAAACGGCCCGACTCTCGATCCCGGGCTAGCTAAAAAGAGAATGAGATGCTAGACCCGTTGTCCAAGTGTCAACTAGAGGTGAAAAACGACCCTAGTTGCACTTGCGGGGGCGTGTTGAGAGAATGGGCAATGTGAAGAGACCAAAAGAGTCCCACATTGATAATATGAACAAACAAGCCTTAGTATATAACCTAGTGGGCTACCCCACCTATTGCCAATTGGTTTTAGGATGGAACCCTTCTCGGTTGTGTGCTAGGCTATTAGCGCAAAGGCGCACGTGTGTACACGACCCCCGATCCCGAGTCCCAACGGACTTCAGTAAATTTCCCCAATTTTCATTGAGTACTTAAGCATATAAAATAGATAAGAACCAATCAATTCATCAACTCATAGCAAAATTGCAAGCATAACTATCGTTGGGATCACCCCAACCCTAGAAAAGGCGACTACTCACGCATATTCATGGTGAATAACTCAAAATTCATGAAAAGACTAAAAATCAGAAATTCAAATTGCATAAAAACCTGAGAATAATGTCAACAATGCGTCCCAAAAGCCTTACAAAACGTTCCTCAACTTTTGCCGAAGAAATCGCTTCAAAAAGCTCTCAAATCCGCTCACAAACGCTCTCAAAAGTGTGCTGAGAATTCTAAACGTAGGCTGAAAAATTGGTAGAAGGAAGAGAGAGCCTCCTCCAAACCCTAAAAATCCTATTTATACTTAATAGCCCATAAACTTAATTAGGAAATAACAAATATATGAATTTTATCTAAAGTCTATTTAAGGAAAAGAGGTAAAAATAATTAAATCCGGATAAAAATAGCCGCCAGCGAGCCCGTACCGACCCTGGGCCACCTCGGTACCGATCCCCCTTAGAGTCGGTATGACTACTGTTACTCAGATTAGCTTGGTCTGTCAGATTATGCCTCGGTACCGAACCAGGGAGGGTCGGTACAGAGTCGGTACAGCTCAGTAAAATGCTCATATCTCTTTTGTATAAACTCCGATTGCTTCCGTTCTTTTTCCTATGTGCTCCTTATTCTTTTCTGCATCTTTTCTTTCTTGAAAGTTTCTTCAAAAACAGCTTTAAAAATCTTGTAAATCACACAAAAGCTAATGAAGACATCTATTTCTTATGAAACATGAAAATCTATGCACAAGACACTAAACCCACTGCATAACCAATGAAAAAGACTTATATTAACACTAAAGTATATGGAAAAATATGACTAAAAACATGCACATCAGATGGCGGGTGCATATAATACATTATGTAATAAAAGTTCCTTCCCACTAGTAAAGTTGATACGTCCCCTTTACCTAGGACCGGGGTTGTTGACTCGTTTCCCATGTAAAGCACTAAACCGTCCTCTACATCCTTCATGTGCTTGAACCATTTCCTTTCCATGCACACGTGGGTGGTGGCACCCGAGTCGAGCCACCAAAAGAGTTTTTCATCCTTCATAACAAGACATTGATCAATGTTAGATACAAAGAATAATGACTCATTTGTAACTAAAGACACTGAAGTGCCCTTACCTTTCCCGGGGCTAGTGTCCGAGCCCGACGCCGGTGTCATGACACTTTTGTCCTTTGACCCCTTGGACCTGCAGTCCCTCTTCATGTGTCCTGCCTTTTCACACTTCCAGCAAGTCCCTTTGGCCTTAGCCTTCTTACTAGATCCTTGCTTACCGTTGTTTCCTGATTTGGGTCACTTGGAGCCCTTAGCGCACAGGGTGTGTTTACCATTGCCCGCCTCCATTGTATTTATTGAGTGGGATGGTTCGTCTTCGCCTTTCTTTCCCTTGTCATTCGCCTTAAATTCGTCCTCTATACGTAGATGAGAACCCAATTGGACAAGGTCCATGTCCTCCTTCGAATGCTTCAAGAGATGTTTCGCCTCCTTCCATGAGTGAGGTAACTTATCGATTATGGATGAAACGGCGAAATTCTCATCCAAGGTGATCCCATGTTGGGTTAGTTGACCCAATACCCCGAGCAATTCATGGTATTGCTCCATTACCGATCTATTTTCAACCATCTTGTAGTTGTTGAAGTTAGACACAAGAAACTTCTTTGAAGAGGCATCTTCCGCCAAGTACTTGGCTTCGAGTGCTTCCCACAAAATTTGTGATGTCTCATGATTTTGATACACATCGAATAGGGAGTCGGCCATACCATTGAGTATGTGCCCACGACAAATGTAGTCGTCGTTCTCCCACTTCCCAACATGCCTATGTTGAAGCATTATAGCCCCCTTTTCGGCGATTTGAGCCTCGGTCTCTCCGTCCTCTTTTTCGGGAATCGGAGGTGGCTTTTCGGGACATGGCATTGAGAGCATGTACGCCACCTTAAATGAAGTAAGCATGAAATGCATCTTCTTTTGCCATCGACGAAAGTCTTGCCCTTCAAACTTCTCGAGTTTCGCAAATTGGATGCTATCTCCGCCATTGGTAATTCCTTCGTTCTTGCCATTCCAACCTTGTTCCAAAACAACAAAACCAAATAATAAATAAACGTTGAAGATTGTTAGTTTTAGGTAATGTTGTTTTAATGGGTTGAAGGTAAATTCGGTTCTTGTAGATCCTTATGGATAATCAAGACAATTTGAGTAGACCCAAAAAGAATAATCTCATGGGTAGACCTCGAAAGGTAATCCCGAGGGAGTAGGCCAAAAAGGCAATCTCCACCGAATTTTTTTAGGTGACAAAACTAAGTGTTTAATCCCATTAGAAAAGATATATAAAATGTCTTGGATAATGGCAAACGAGTCACTCAAATAAATCGAGTTTTCCTTCAACATTTCTTTCCCCTATTTATGCCAAAGGGTTGCACTACAATAACGTTGTGGGATAAAACGTTTTCTATACAATAAAAGGGTGGTATCCCATTTCATTATTGCATATATACATATATTGTTTGTGTTTCAAGTGTTTGTTCTTTCGATTGAAAGAGATATCGAAAAAACTCATCCTTTCCAAGTGGATGGCAAAGGCCTTTTATAAGCAAAATAGGGTGGTATTTTTTGGGTGGTTATGGGTAGTTATTGGTAGTTGTTGGTGGTTATGGTAGTTATGGTGGTTGGGCGGTTACCTCCCAATAACTACCCAAACCATTGGCCCAATAAAGGCCCAATAAGAATTGGCCCAATTAAGGACAAGCTAACATGACAGAGCTAGCATGGTGGAGCTAGGTCACTCATAAAATATAAAATGTGCATGACATTTATACAAAGCTGAGTGTAGCTACCATGCAGCTAAAATGACTAAGCTAAAGCTTCAATGAAGCTAAAACCCTAATCAAGCTCAAAATTAGAGCTAAGTCATTTTTGGAGTTCCGAAGCTCGGTTAGCTCTCAAATTTTGCATCAAAGATTTAGAGCTTAATATCACCCTTTACAAATCATGAGATATTGGTTTAACTCACTATAAGTGATCAAAACATGATCATAACCATATCAGATCAAGTGTCGGGCATAACATTATTGCTTATTTTTACGGAAAACGTCTAAATAAGCTCGAGACCAACTTTGTCGATGTTGAGAGTATTGCATGGGTCTTTCCTGATGATTTCCTTTCCCCTTAAAATCTTAGAATTACTTAGGGCCGATCACATGAGTCGTGCCTCCCGCACACCCTAAGCCCGAGTGATGCTCTTAGTAATTCTCATACTTAACATTTATGATTTCAGACAAATGGATTGATGACTTTTCACAAATCACCAACACACTCATCGTGCTCCCTCTCTCCCGCGGTCGCCGGATCTATGGAAAAATTCGGCGCAGGATCTGAAGCAAAGCCGAGATCTGCTCCGTGTTCCTCATTTGAAGCAAGGTCGAGATCTATGGAGACATCGTCGCCTTCTCCGTCGATCTCCCGTTGTAGATTTCGACATCGATCTCCCTCGATCCCTCGGATCCAACCTGAGGCAGGCTCAGCTCCGCCACATCCAGGAGCCGGAGAAGCTCTCTGGTGCTTTCGGATTCGATCGCTTCATGAAGCCGGAGAACTTCGAATCGGAACTCCGGGATGCGTCCTGTCGATCTTCCTCCTCTTCTCCTATTCGCCGCCACTCCTCCCCCGTCCATCTCTTCAAGCGCGTCAGATCTCAAATATGCTTCTCCGACTCCTCTTCCCTCTCAGATGTCCACCTCCTCTTCATCCCGATCTACTTCCCGTCTCTCCGGCTTTCGAAGTCGCCACCGAGCGGAGGAACGAGGAGGTGAGGGGGTTGTACCAGTTGTGGCAGGCCAATCATCGCAAGCCCAGATCTTCTTCCGGTGCCGATGAGCCAGATTTCTCCTTCCTCCAATCCACTTGTCGAACTAACCCCACCGCTGGAGCTCGCCGGACGCTGATTACCAACGCCATCAATCGAGGCAGGTACCTTCGCTTCTCCGAATTCGTTAGCTGTTGTAGATTGCTCGTTAGCTGTTGACTTAGATGCTCAATTCGATTTTGGTGTGTCCCTGCCGGACTTCATAAATGCACGCATTGCACATTAGGTTGGCAGTTGGCATGTAGGCAAGGTATTATTCCTTTTTTGAACTAATGGTTTATTGATATGTATTTGAGCAATTGAGTTGTGGCATGAATCTGGTTTTTTCTACTCGGTTTGTGCCTTTTGCTAGTTCCTGATCTTGAAACACTCAATTTCAAGATCCTTATCCGCAATGATTTATATGAAATCAGAGAAGTTGAGGTATGATCTTCCAAGTTCTCAAATTTCCCCATTTGAGACCTTAATTAATTTGCTGTTTGGAGCCGCTTATCAGCTTATGAAAATGCCTGCTATTTAAAATAGCTAAGATCCTATAAAGACAACTTCAATCATTTAAGGACTGCAAAAATGGGGCAAATTTGGTAAATTTCAAAATAGTGATCGACGTACACGTTGATCATGCATCATTGATACAAATTTCATACTATAACTCAAATCATATTATTATACTTCATATATCATTGTTTTAATTGAATAAATTGAATTTTAAATTATTTTTAAAATCCATTTAGAAGATTACATAATGAACAAGAATGGTCATAAAAATGAGAGTAATGTATGTGTTGTTGGAAGTGCAAGGTCAGAATGGAAGGCAGGAATGAGCACGATGGGAAATGTAGAAGCGGCGACGGAGAGTCTGGGAGGGCGAGGTGAACCGAAACCCGAAGCAGCAACTGTGAGGGTAGGAAGTGCAGAGGAGGAATGGATTGATGAAGGAAGATGGAGGAGAAGGAGGAAGTGCCCTTGTTGGTGCACCTTTTACCTTAGCTTCATATGTTGTTGAAGGTCGTTCATCGAAAAACTTCACAAAAATAAAGAAACTGGCTTTCTCTGAGCCCAAGGTAATTTTCAACTCTTCCTATTTGTGTTCAAATTTGATATGACTGGGTGCAGTCATTAGTTGGATTGTTTTCAAGTCTAATTTCTTTGCTCTAGGTTTTGCATGCTCTACTTGAAAAATTCGAGACATCAATGGCAAAGTACATAAAATACCAAGCTGACAGCGGGGCACAAGCAGTCCAAACCTTTGATTTTATTTGATTGCATCTTAATGTTGACATCATTTTTAGTTGGGTATTATATATATGTAGGTATATATGTATGTTTGAGTCCTTAAAATTGATTTGTTTTTATTGCTGATATCGTTTTTATTCGTATTTTTTAGTTTTTATGCGTATTTTTTAGTACTGACATCGTTTTTATGCGTAATTTTTATATTTGCACAACATAAACTTATATTTGCACAACAGATTATTATATTTGCACAACAAAAGTGGTTACACAAAAAAAACTCTAATTTGCACAACAGATTGTTATATGTGCACAACATAAAGTTATATTTGCACAACAAAAAATATTGAAACAAAAAAAAAGAAAAAAAGCGCGGAAAAAAATATTACATTTGCACAACATACACTTATATTTGCACAACAAATTATTATATTTGCACAACAAAAAGTGCTGAAATGGAAGAAAAAAAAGCGGAAAAAAATATTACATTTGCACAACATGAAGTTATATTTGCACCACAAAATGTTATATGAGCACAACATACCTTTACATTTGCACAACGAAAAGTGATGAAACGAAGAAAAAAAAGCGAAAAAAAAAATATGACATTTGCACAATATAAAGTTATATTTGCATAACAAAATGTTATATGAGCACAACGTACCGTTATAGTTGCACAACGAAAAGTGCTAAAATGAAAAAAAAAGCCGAAAAAAATATATATTACATTTGCACAACAAAATGTTGTATTTGCACAACATACGGTTATATTTGCACAAGCACAACGTACGATTATATTTGCACGCCAAAATGTATTGACACGAAAAAAAACTAGACTTGGGTCATATTTGCACAACATACGGTAATTATATTGGCACAAGCACAATATAATGTTACATTTGCACGACAAAATGTAAAAAAAAATAGACTTTGGTCATATTTGCACAACATACGGCTATATTTGCACATGCACAACATAATGTTATATTTGCACGACAAATGTAAAAAATAAATAAAAATAAATTGGGAAGGGAATGGACAATTCACTAATTTGTCCAAAGGTGTGGATATTTCACCAATTAAGACATGTTTTTTGGACATTTTGCAAACTCCCCCTAAATTATAAACCCTCCGTCTTGAAATTTAGGTCATTTTAGGCCTTTATTCTTATATCAAAATAGATGTCCTTTTAGGTTTTCTAGGTAGAGGATAGTAATGATTTGTATCGATTTGTGTATTGTTGACTTTTTTTTAAAAGATTTTGATTGGTTAAAAAATATAGTGGGTATTTAAAATTTATGAAAAAGTTAGTGGAATGATGATGTTGATTGATGAGTGAGTGTTTTATTAAAACTTGTGCAAAATTCTAAAACGACTTAAATTTTAAGATGGAGGGAGTAACTCGTGTCAACTCACCCGATTGGGATCACCTGTCCCTATGTATTCTTCTTCTTATCCTAAAATAAATTTTAAAAAAATTGTTAAAATTTAAAAAAAATATTAAAGATCAGAATTTTTGTGAGAAGGTATAGGGAGTAGGGGTGGGCACAAATCCCGCAAATCCCGGACCCGTCCCGATCCCGATCCCGGTGGGATTTGAAAAAAAAATATTGAATTCCGTCCCGGTCCCGTCCCGCAAAAATTATGAGGGACGGGACGCGGGACGAGAATTTCTTATCCCACAAATCCCGTCCCGTCCCGCATATATTATATATATAAATATTAATTAAGTAATATATATGTGTGTATATGTATGCATGCATGTATACACACTGTATACTTTATATATACAGTTTTTTGGTAGTTTGTATATATACACTGGTCGTTTGTATAAATATACAGTGTATATATACACTTTTATGTTGTGTGTGCAGTGTATATATACACTTATATACTGTATACATATACACATATTACCGTATATATACAGAATATATATATTGTGTGTAAATTATATTTATAACATGTCTAGTGTGTGTATATATAAGTAAAATCGTAAAATATAAAAAAATATTATAAATCTATATATGTTACGCATTTGAAAACCGCAAAATATATAGGAATTTTAGATTTTTTTATAATGGTTTTTATTTGAGGGACAGGGCACGTCCCGTCCCGGTCCCGTCCCGTCCCAGTCCCGCCCCGTCCCGTGAGGTACAAGCCCGCGCGAAATTGGAAAAAAAGTAGTGAATCCCGTCCCGGTCCTGTCCCGTAAAAATTACGCGGGACGGGATACGGGACGACCCCCATCCCGTCCCGTCCCGTCCCGCGCCCACCCCTAATAGGGAGACATGAAAAAAGGAGACATCGGATCCGCTTTGCAACGCACCCCCTCAACTTTATTATTTGGACTAATAGCTCCTATAACGAAACACTAATAAACATTTGTGGTTAAGTTCTATGTAAACACATTTTAAAATTATTTCATGATCGAATTAATAATTTTTTTGGTTTTAGGCAACACTGTGATACTTTTTTTTTATTAGGAAAGAATTCGGCCGAGCGAGCTCTACCCGACAG
This sequence comes from Persicaria maculosa, assembly GCA_963922045.1. Classification (NCBI taxonomy): domain Eukaryota; kingdom Viridiplantae; phylum Streptophyta; class Magnoliopsida; order Caryophyllales; family Polygonaceae; genus Persicaria; species Persicaria maculosa. Next base: position 61,240,862 of record OY998267.1, read on the forward strand.
CATCCTTTCGGATAAGGTCTAAAAGACCTAAATAGTTGTGAATATCGACACCCCATGCAGAGTGGCAAATGTGTGCAACCTTATCAGCCACTCTGTTGCCTAAACGGGGAACATGAAAGAAGGAAACTTCTTTCAAAGTTGATAAAAGGAGTTTAACATCTGACATGATTAGTTCAATTTCCCAAGGATATTTAGCTTTTTGGTTGAGGTGGTTTATAATTATACTAGAATCACCTTCAATATGGATTGTGTCGATATGAAGTCGAGTAGCGTGTTGGATTCCCAGTTTTAGAGAAAGAGCTTCCGCTTTTAGGGGACTTTGTTTACCAAGTTTTTGATAGCATATTTGAATTGGGTGTCCTTTCTGATCCCGGATTATGGCTCCAGACGAGCTGTCATTGTTAGTAATTGTGGATCCATCAAAATTAAGCTTGAGAGTTCCCCTTGGGGGTTTACGCCATGTAACCTTATCATGCTTCTTTTTCATCTTTGGGTGGTTGGATGGTTGTGTGTGTAAGAGGAAATCCTCATCTGGACTACACTCCAATTGAGATGTTTTACTCCAGTTCTCCTTGTGAGTTTTAATAATACGTAATGAAGAATCTTTAAGAGGGATAGGAATCTGCCTGAACACGTGTTGGTTCCGAATGTACCAAGCTGACCACCAAGTAAATGCTAGTTCCACCTTAGCCGCAGAAGCTAGATTGTTCACAATAAAGGAAATGATAGGTTTAATATCTCGAGAATGAGATATCAAAATGGATATGGTTGAGTTAATGCGACAAGGAAAACGAAATAAAGAACATACATAATGGCATTCTAACAAGAGGTAAACATCATCTTCGACCGCACAATTGCACGGGCTACAGGTGGAAGGAACGTAGGTCCCATGAAAGGCTAGTCTAGAGGCAGTTGGGAGACCTCCCTAATAAACCTTCCACAGAAAATTTTTAACCTTAGGGGGAATATCCAAATTCCATATCCATGCGTTATTGTCTACCACACTCATTATTTCTCTGAACCACACTCAGTTATGCTGAACCACATACCACCTCACTACTAAAAATTTATGCTGAAACACATACTGCTATTTATAATGAACCACATACTAATAATTTATGCTGAACCACTACAATATATTTATGCTGAACCACTACAAGTTATCTCTCTGAACCACACTCATTATCTCTCTGAACCACACTCAGTTATCTCTCTGAACAACGCTCATTATTTCTCTGAACCACACTCATTACTTCTCTGAACCACACTCATTATTCTCTCTGAACCACACTCATTATTTCTCTGAACCACACTCAAGTTATGGTGAACCACATACTACCTCATACTAAAAATTTATGTTGAAACACATACAGCTATTTATAATGAACCACATACTAATAACTACGCTGAACCACATACTACATAATCAAAAGAAATTTCATTTAAAACCATACTTTTTCTGGTGGGCCTTCAAGTAATCCACATATGACTGGATCTTCCACAGTGTGCTCTTCAGATGTAGAGACTTGTTGTGGAACTGAACCCAACTCTAGTCTTGGCAATACACGACCAGATCCAAGTCGATTGCCTCTCATTTCATCTCCTTCCCTTGCCTTAATTGAAGCAGTTGTCCGATTAGCAAAAGTGGGCACTGATCTCGGTTTCTCTTGCCTTTGTAATCGAAGCCGATCAAGATAAAAGAACTGTGATAACAAAAAAACATAACAAAAAATATTATAATATTAAAAAAAACATAACAGAAAATATCCAAAAAAACACAAAATGCTCAATATTTATCTCACTTACCAATAGGAATGGGACTGAACCAGTGAAGATAGAATATTTGTTACGTGCCCATGATTTTTTTGTTTCAACAAGGCGATCGAGCAAAAAACCACACCAATTCAAGTTTTTAATATTTTCTACATTTTCAGCTACATTAAAATAAGTAAAATTGACAGTGCCATTTGGGTTGCTTTCAATCAACGCAGAAATTACAAGAATAGTAAAACAAGTCTTGAAAAATTGTCCCCCGTCTTTATCAGTTAACATCTCCTGCACCACATCAGCTGAGTGGATCCTCTTGTTCTCAGAAACCATAGATTTCTTCCACAACGATAATGATGCATCCGTCCTTGTGTTATATGAAGGATCAACAGGCACCGGAATTGACCCCAACAACAACCCCAAAGCAATTGCAACATCAACATTTTCGATAAAATTTGTGACATTATATAGTGACTATATATATATATATATATATATATATATATATATATATATATATATATATATATATATATATATATATATATATATTCAGCCACTGCTCACTCCTTACTCCTCCAACTTCATTCCCACAACACCCAATCAACCAACCAATTACAATCATTTACTACTTCACTCACTCACAGTCTACCCCAACTAAAGGTCAACACTTAAGAGCAAAAAAAAAAAACTAAAGCTCCACACTTCAATTCATTCATCCATCCATCGATTAATCAATTCCCACACCAATATTCCGATCCGATCGATTCCGACATCATCCATCAAATGGAAGTTTTTTCAGCTTATTATAACTACCACCAATTTCAGTACGGCGACGAGGGGTCGTCGTTGGAGAGTGGGAGCGCCAGCCCCCCGCCGGCCGATGTAATGCTGGCGGCTGACCACCTGAAGAAGAGGACCGGCCGGAAGAAGTTCAGGGAGACCAAGCACCCCGTCCACCGGGGCATCCGACAGCGCAACTCCGGGAAATGGATCTGCGAGCTCCGGGAGCCCAACAAGAAGTCACGAATTTGGCTCGGCACTTTCCCCACCGCCGAGATGGCAGCCCGCGCCCACGACGTCGCCGCCATAGCCTTCTGCGGTCGCTCCGCCTGCCTCAACTTCGCTGACTCCGCCTGGTTGCCGGTTCTCACCTCCTACAACACCAAGGACATCCAGCGGGCGGCGGCAGAGGTGGCGGAGGCGTTCTGCAGGCCGCAATCCCAACCCCAGACGGCGGAGGAAGTGAAGAATGAAGATGATACGTCTTTCATAGTCATAGATGAGGTGGATTTGTTTGGGATGCCGGAGATTATTGCTGACATGTACAGTGGGATGATGTTGGCCCCACCCGCCAGTGCCTACGTGGCAGATGATGACGTGGATTATGACATTGACATGTCACTCTGGGGCTACTAAGTTTAGAAAGTCACTTCTTTTAGGTTGGAGTATATAATAGATTGGAAATAATCAGCTCATTTGTTTCATACTCACTTTTGTTTTTCAAGTCCCCAACGTGTTTTTTTTTTGGGTAACCGGTACGGACGGTACGAATACACGAATACGGCAATGCAATGTGTAAAATGCATGTGAAATCAGTCTGGACCCTCTACAACTTTCCCGCACTCCTTGGTGATTCACTTAATTATTTCGATTATATATTTACATAGAAAAAAATTTCAAAAAATATTTTTATGTTTTATACCATTATATTGATATGTTTATACATTTGTATCTTCAAAAATCACATTTTAGAAAAATAAAAACAAATTTTGTAAAATAATCGATATTTTATTTATCTAAATTTTAAAAATGTAATTTTTTAAGATATAAATTTATAAACATATCAATATAAAAGTATAGAACCTAAAAATATTTTTTAAATTTTTTTTCAATGTAAATGTATAGTCAAAATAATTAAATGATGCACCGAGGGGTGCGGGGAAAGTTGTAGAGGATCCGGACTGGTGTGAAATGCATGGGAGAGGAATAAGAAATTCAGAATTTTGGTATATGATACTTACTCAATCCGTTTCCAAATACACCACCTTTTAACTTTATGCACAAATTTTAATTAAACATTTCACTTTTTAAAAATATCATAATTTCTCTAATTTTGTCATTAATTTAATCATTTTTAATAACCAATATATATTTTAATCAAACAAAATCTTTTAAAAAGTTAACAAAACGCAAATCATTACATTCAACTAACTAGAAAACATGAAAAATATCTATTTTAAAACAAAACAAGGCCTATTTAAACTGTTATAAGTACACTATATTGTGGTCCTAACTTGAGCATTTGTGTCTCAAAACTTCTCTTCATTCCTTATTCGGTCACTTCACTTTCTACTCACTTTATTCTTAACCCTTCTCAATTCATGTTTCACTTTTCACAATAGTCGGATGCGTCAAATCTCTTTTTTCATCTCAACGACAATAAAATAGAAAGAAAAATAATTTTTTATAGGGTAACATGACATCTTTAAATTGGTTTCAAATATGAGAAAGTTACCGATATATTAAGACACCTGAAAAACAGAAAAATTCTTCACAATGATCGAACTGATTAAATCGAATAAAAAAGGTAAAATGATGTAAGAGGCGGATCCAAACGGGGGCATGTGGGGGCACGTACCCCCACCCTCATCCGACGAACCTCATATATGTATTCTCCTCGTCGATAGCTTCGTTTTGATATATAGTATGCATTAATCCGATATCCGAGTAAAAAGTTATGAATGTTTGAAAATCGAAGGTATATTAATCACTTTAAATCTTATTTAAATAACCCACAATGCTTTTATAGTTTATTTAGATTGACATTCCTATACTATAATTTATCTTTAGATCTTTGAAATGAGAGGTTATATTACTCATTTCGACAATTAGGTAAGAAATTACGAAAGTTTAAATGAAGAAAAATGTTAGATTTTCTACTTTGCAAGATAATAGTGATGTTTCAAAAAGATGATCGAGGTAGGAATTCACAAAGCTTTTGATTTGGTATATCATCTCATCGAGTTGATTTTACTATTACCGGTTGCAAAAACTATAGTGGAAAAAACTTTCTCTACTATGAGTATTATCAAACCATATTTGCGCAACAACATAAGAGGCAGTTGGGAGACTTTTCTCAGCTTGGTTGAAAATGATGTTTTCAAGCGCATTGTTAATGAGGTTATCATTTAATATTTTCAGGGTATGAAAACTCATAAAATAGATTTAACCCGTGTCGAGTTGAACTATTTTATTATAAAACTCTAATTAGCGATGAAGAATTTTTTGTACTAGTGAACTGTTTTATTTTTATTGCTATTTTGTAGTGTTGAAGACGTTATGTGTTGTACGAGTTCGTATTATTCATTGTTGTTTATCATCGGTGTGCCCCACCCTCTTCGGGTTCTGGCTCCGCCACTAGATGTAGGAGATTGGTTCTCCACCGTTGGATGGAGATGGTGTAATGTAAGCTGTTGGTGTATAATTAATTAGCTCACGGAGATGTTTAATCAAGTTGAACAAAGAACATATACATGGTGCGTAATAATTAATTAATTCATAATATGGCAATGGGGGACAGGAAGACTTTACTTGCATAGATTAATATATTTAGAAGAAATTGGCAAATTGCAGGCGCATGACCACACTAAATTTACAAACCATACCAACAATTCAATAACATTAATATTTAATTTATAAATTCAGAAATAGCAGCGGGACTACTTTGATCACTTGGTCTCTTCTCGATAGTCAATGACTCAATCCTCATCACTCATTAATTACTAGATGGTCCAAATCTATCACTAATTAAATTAGTTTAATTCATCACAACCCACAAGCTACAAGTAGATCAAGGTAGCTAGGGGAGTTGTTGGAGATTTTGTGAATAATAAAATTAATATATGGAATAATACTTAATCTAATCTGAAAAAATATATCATATCATCTAAAACTATATAAAATATTAATTTTTTTAATGAATTTATAATTGTAAATAATAATTAATAAGTGTGAAACTAGTAAAAAAAATAATATATTATATAGCTTTTATCATAAAAACATATATAAACAATAAGAGATACATTTTAATAAAGAAATGAGTATTTCTTTAAATTTTACTTTGGAAAAATATAATTTAAAACAAAGTAATTGAAAACCTTTGCAAAATAATAAAGGCCGAATTTACCTAAGCGAAAAAATGCCCTATTTAATTTTTCTACCACTGGTTCAAAAATTGTTTTTTTTTTTATTTTTTTTTTTTTACAGTAGGCAAAAATTTGGATGTACTAACGACATCCATGATCATCTCGCAAGATGATGTTCTGGAACTCACAACAACAAGCGCTCAAAATAAAATTACAATTAAGCTGAGATTTGGCAATAAAATCAGCTGCACCATTGGCCTCTCTATAACAATGCTGAAAAATGATGCTCTCAAAATCTCTTTTGAATGAAAGTATTTCTTGGACAATTTGAGTGACCTCCCATGGACTATTGTTCGCATGATTGATGGCGTCGATGATGATCGCACTATCACTCTCAAGTATCAATCTACGGACCCCCATCTCCGCTGCCAATCTTATACCTGTATAAACAGCAAGAGCTTCTGCCAAAATGACAGAACCCATCCTGACATTACATTTATGTATCCGAATAATCTGACCATCATTATTCCTCACCACACAACCAATCTGTGGTTGAGTATCATTTTTCACCGAAGCATCAACATTGATCTTAATTACATCTATTGGAGGACATTTCCATCTCATTTTATCAGGAGGCCTAGCACGTTTAGGTAATTTTGTTTTAATTTGACCTTTATTCCAACAAGAGATATTATCAATAGCTCGAGTTAATGCATAGATCATACCTGTATCAGAAGAATTGCGAAAAATAATTCTATTTCTGAGCTCCCAAATTGAATGCCATAAATGACATAAATCTGTAAAATCTAGATTAAGAGCCCTAGTATTTAGAATATTTTCTTGAACATCACTAGTTAAATTTGGCATAATGAAACATTTATTCAACTTAACACCCAGATTTTGAATAAGGGATTTTGTAATTTGACAGTTAAACAATAAATGATTTGTATCTTCAATATCAGAATTACAAAGAGAACAAGTACTAGGAACTCTATTTATATATCTATTTAACCGGACAGTGGTGGGCAGGATATCCAAGAAAATTTTCCAAATAAAATTTTTAATATTCGGAGGGATATTAAGTTTCCAAATCCAATCAGCTGGAATTTTCGTCGTATTCCTAGTTTTATAAAGCAAGGAAGTGGATTTAACAGAGAATTTTCCATTTTTACTGTAAATCCAAATTAACTTGTCTGGAATGTCAGTTACAGGAATATGGATATTAGTAATTGCATGAACTATATGAGAAGGAAAGATAGAATTTAACTTATTAGTATCCCAAGAATTGGTATTTGTAAATAAATCGCATACTCTTAAATTAGGATCACGATCATTCCGAAACCTATGAAGATATTGCGCATCTACCCAAATGTCAGACCATACATTAATGGTTTTCCCATTACCAACTAACCAGAGCAATCCTTTAGAGAAAAGATCTCTAATATTAAGAAGCCTCCCAAATTGCCAAGAAGTTTTAAATCTACCTCTTTCCATAAGAGATTCTGTCGAGAGATATTTATTCGTAATTACCTTAGACCAAATATTTTCTGGATCAGCCATGATTCTCCACAGAAGTTTCATTTGCATACCAATATTAATTTGCTCAGCCGATTTAAAACCTAATCCACCATCTTTTTTAGGAGTGCACAGATGTTCCCAACTAATTAGAGGATGATAGTTATCAAATTGAATTTTATTCCAAAAGAAATTTTTGTTGATCTGATCAATTTTTTGTAGAACACCTTTTGGAAGAAGAAATGATTGCATTAAATAATTTGTTTTAGAATTTAAATTTGCCTGAATTAGTACCGATCTACCAGCTTGAGAAAGAGCGTTAGATTTCCACTTGGACAGCTGCTTTTTAAGACTATTAATCGCCTCATCAAATAAGACATTGCTGACCCTACCACTAATAAGAGGAATACCTAGGTATTTTTCCATAGACTTCGTAACTGGAATATTTAGCTGTTGAGCAAGGGACTGGGCTTTACTGGTAGGAATATTTTTAGAAACTTGTAAAGAACTTTTATTATAATTTATAGTTAATCCAGACATATTGGAGAAAGTATTTAGAAGATTTCTCATTGTATGAAGGCTTAAATCATCAGCTCGTCCAAAAATTAGGGTGTCATCTACAAAGGAAAGAAATGGAATAGGATCACTATTATTTGTAAGTTTGATTCCAACCAAAGGGTCACATTCCAAAGATTCTTGTTGCAACATTCTCCCTAATAGCTCCATAACCAATACAAAAATATATGGTGCAAGAGGATCTCCTTGTCGAATTCCCCTATGAGTATGAAATGTACGCCCCGGCAAATTATTAACTAAAACTGAAAAGCTAGTTTTAGTTAGGCATGTCATAACCCAATCAATCCATCTAGAATCAAAACCAAATTTATTTAGAATAATGCGAATAAAACTCCAGCTTATTTTGTCATAAGCTTTCTCCATATCAAACTTTAATGTCATCCACCCAGCTTTGCCTTTTTTGTTATGAAAAGAGTGGAAAACCTCATGAGCTATTAGTATATTATCTTGAATATTTCTACCTTGTACAAAAGCTCCTTGAAAAGGATTAATAATACGTGGTAATATAGGCTTCAAACGGTTAGCCAAAATTTTCGAAATAATCTTATAAATAGTATTGCACAGACTAATCGGACGGTAATGGTTAATATTACTAGGCGTATCAATTTTAGGAATAAGTGCAATGAAGGTTGAATTTACTTCATTAAGTAGTACTCCAGAATGAAAAAAAGATTTAACAGCTTTACAAACTAAATTACCGACAATATCCCAATATTTTTTATAGAACTCCGGTGGAAAACCATCAGGTCCTGGAGACTTATCATCTGTCATTGAAAAAAGGGTATCCTTAATTTCTTTATCTGAAACATGTTGTGTCAAAACTCTATTTTCAGATTCAGTAATGGTCTGATCAATTAAATTTAGGAAATATGGATTACTACTAACCGGTGTGTTATTTGAAATAAATCTTTCAGCCAATTCAGTCGTAATTTCATCTCTAATTTGATCTTCATCCTCAATCACTAAACCATTTTTATTTGTAAAATTACGAGTGACATTTTTAGAATTTCTAATTTTAGATACTGATTGGTAATATTTAGTATTTCTATCTCCAAATCTTAAAAAATTTGATTTTGCTTGTTGTTTCCAGAAGGTATTATTAAAGTCCATAAGAGCTTCACGTTTACTTAATAACCTATTACGCCTAATATTTATGGTATCATTTGAATTCCCACTAATTTGTTGTGTTTGAAGTAACAAAAGCTGATCTTCAATATCTTTTATCTGTCGGAAATTATTATTAGGGTGAGACTTACACCAGATCTTTGTATTTTTTTTAAAGCAATTTCTGTTTTTGTAGAAGTGTAAATATAAACGACCCATGAAGTTTATTATGCCAAGTTGATTTAACTAACCTGTTATAGTTATCATTACTAGTCCATGAAATTTCAAATGTAAACGGTGAACCAACCCTAATTTTCGTACTTCCTAAAGACATAGACATTAGAGAATGATCTGAAGTCGTAAAAGGATGATTGTATACTGATAAATTAGGGAACTGTGTTAATATATCTGTATGTACCATTACTCTATCTAATCGCTCATAGATATTATCAATGGGATTTTGACTCTTCCTCCACGTTATTGGACTACCTGTACAAGGGATCGTATGCACGTCTAACTCTTCCACAATCTGCTGAATTCGCATAAATCTATTAGCGTGTGGAACTATCCCACCAATTTTGTCAGAAACTGATTCGATTTCATTGAAATCTCCCATAATCAAACATGGAAGAGATTGGTTACGAATAATAACGAATAACTCATTCCAGAACCTATTTTTATCTACTTGATTTGAAGGAGCATAAATGAAAGTAATAATAAAGCTAAAGTTATCAATATTGACTCGGTAAATAATGTACTTATCTGATGCTGAGATTTGTTGAAAAGATTGTGTAAATTTCGAAGTCTTGAATAAAATCCAGAAGCCTCCTTTTGTTCCAATTGAGGCAATGTGATGAGCATTGTTAAAACCTGCCCGAATATAGAGGGATTGAGCTGGTGGATCAGTTGATTTTGTTTCTGCAAGTACTAAAATATCCAAATTGTTTCGTTTTTTAATATAGGCTAGGTCTTGCCAAAGATTAGATTTTCTTACTCCTCTAATATTCCAATATGCGATGTTCGTCATTTAAAAAATATATTGTGCATACCCGCTTTGTGAGCGTTTCTAATACAATAGGTAACCCTGACGGATAGTTTATAATAATTGAAAATAAACTCATTCTACCTGGATAGTCTATGTTATAAATTGGTTGGTTAATAGCCCATAAATTATATAATCGCATAGAATGGATATTACAAATAGGTTTATTATTATTTTCCTTAAATCTAATAACTGAATACCCACTTTTAAATTTACTTATTATACAACTTTTAATAATTGGAAATTTAATGTCATAACTTACATGGTTGATGAGGCACCATATGGACAAAATATTATAAGTAGTTTTATGACAATTATTGTATAATTTATTTAAAAAAATTTTGCCCTTGATTTTTAAAAATAGTTTAAATTGATTATAGGTAGGAGATATACTATTAATAAAACTATAATCATTATTGGTAAGAAAAAAGTTATCATTATCAAATTTGTTAGGATTTTCCACATATCTCCAAATCTGATTCCATGGGTACCAATCCATATATATGAGTGTAAGCCAATCTATATCCAAAGATGTTAAACCGATGACAAGGCTGTTAAGCCATTTAGATTTAAAACTTACTTCACTTATGCAGGTAACCAAAAAATTAGAAGCAACATCCAAGAGAGAATAGAATTGCAGTAGGTTCCTAGGCAGACAGATATAATTTTCCTGAACATAAGACATAAAATCTAGACCACCTCTAATTGAGAACCACACCCCCAAAGCAACCATAAGGACAGCAAACAAGTGAAAATTATTTGGGCCATCATACCACACAGCAGTACCAAAACAGCAGCCAGTGATATGAATAATGAAGAAGCAAAGCTTACCAACAGAAGAGGAATCCCCCATAAATAACCGGAATTGACAGAATTTGTAAGCACTGGCACAGCAAACATAAGATTCAACAAACACAGACTGAAACCAATAGAATATTTGAATGATATAAAGATTATGCCATAATTCATGATCCTCATTGTTAAAGGTGATCAAAGTGATGTTATTGAAGTAATAGAACCCAAAATTAAACTGATTATGGTTACAAGAAAGCCTATTTGCCCAGATCTGGAAATTTTTTTGAAATAAAAAAATCTGTATATCAAACCAGTTAATATTTTGCATCTCAGTCCACCAATATTTCCAGTTATGTGTATATATTTTCTTAAAGCAACCAAAATCAGGTGTTACCCCACTGTGATGCTTGTTAATTCGATTGACATAGATCAACAAAATTACTACCTTGTTGAAACAGAACTTGTGAAACCTCAGAAACTGAGTTTTAGTAGAAGATTGATAAAAGTTATAACTAAATCTTCTAGGCAGCATGTTCCGAAAATTATGATAAAAATAATTATAGTTGTCATAGTTGTTTGGATCTTGCATTTGTTTCCAAATATTTCTCCAATGATACAACACACCATATGTCACAGAAATAATAACGGGTGCTAACCCAATGAATTTGCTGTTAAGCCTTTTCAAGCCATATGTAATCCAACAATTTTGAGAAATCATAATCTTATGACCAAATTTTAATAAGAAAGCTATATTCACAAGGCAACCAAAACAGAATACAGAAGTATAGAAAGCAAACACAACCAACTGAAAGCCCCTACGCATAATCCTAAACCGATCCGAAAAGGAAACACCCATTAGGACAGCCAAAATATGGGTGCTCCCAGGGCAACCTGTACACACCAAACAGCAACACACAACCCTTATAACTGTAAGGTACCCCGAGGGAAAGGGCACTAAACATCTAAACCTATTACATAACCAAAATTCGAGGGGAGCTTGGATACAAACCAAGGAAAACCATATAACCCTCTTATAAAGTGCAGCTGTCATAGAAAACTAAGGAGTCGACTTGTGCTTCTTGTTAATATGATCACTAGAACTCACCTCGTAATCCTCAACCTTTTCCTTGCCCTTATTTCGATACTTGGCATCATTGTGGTCTTGATCTTGAGACGAGATATGAACTCCTGACATATTTCTCACCATTGATGCTGCTGAATTCATCGATTGGTACGAAGAGAGAGTCTGCTCCAGATCAAGGGCATCAGTTACAAAAGGGTTCGGCATGTCACACATATTTGCCAAGGTTCGATCAGGAGGAACCGATGTCGAAGCATGATTAGGATCCACATTGAAGATTGTATGCAACATTGCCGGAGAGATTTGGAAAGCCGGAATAGCTGTGTCTGCTGCAATCATTGATGCGTGAGCATTGTTAAGAGCGATCAGATTGTTGATCAGGTCCTGTGAAAGAAAAGGACTGAACACCGTATTAGTGTTACCCCCTACTGACTGGATTGCTGCCAAGGCATTTGCTGGAGCCGACAGAATAGGAAGACCACCAAAATCTCCCCTAGCAGCCTGAACAGAAACACCGGGCCCTTCATTGGTCGATCTTCCCACCACTGAAACACCTCCAGCAGCCGATGTAACAAGGGTTGCATCAGTACTATACACCGAGCTTTCAAAACGAGCATTGTCATCTAATAAATTAACTCCTGGCCTCTCTTGGATACGTAATTCAAACCGTCTAGGCTTCGCAACATTACTCGGACAGTCTGGATATAAGTGATCTTCTTTACCACAACAACCACATCCGATTGAGAAATCCTCATACCATACTCGCATACTAATGCGTTTTCCATCCGGCATCTTCCATTTAATGTAAGAAATCAGCATATGCTCAAACGAAACATGAATACAGAGACGCACAAACCTGAATCGACTCTTGAAATACGCCTCCTTATCCACCTTGAACAGCGTTCCCACACGACAGGTGCTAATGATATCCGCTAATATTTCAGTTGTGTTTAGTTGTGGTGGTAAATTAGGAATACGCACCCAGACCTCACCCGTGATCGTATCTGCTTCAGAAGGGTCAAAGGAAGGGGTCCAAGGATACACAGCAAGAAGTGCACCCGCCACATGGTAAGGCCGATTTGCCCAGACCCTTGCCCTATCTTCACTAGTTGCGAATTTGAATAAAAACCAGTCATAGCCAACAAGATCGATAAACCACTGACCTTTAAGATATCTCCATTCCACACGCATCTTTGTCAACAGTTGTTTGAAGTCGACCTGGTTATTAACAAACCGTCCCACCAGCGCCGTGTCCTGAAGTCTACTCTGGATCTCACTGATGATAAGGATCTCAACCTCGTCAGTTTCTGGGTCATCACCAAAATTGGGCTGCGTCGGAAGTGTTTGGGCCATAGTTGAAAGAGTGGGCTGATTGGAGGTGTTTGTTATAGAATTGAGGGGAGTGATTAAACAGGGAAATCCAGGAGGGGCTGAACCCAACTCCATATCAGTTGGACTCCCATGAACCACAGCAGCCAGGTAAGAAGAAGACATGGATTTTTTAGTTTGAACACACCAGTTAATACCTTGTGAAACCAAATTGAAAAACTGAACATGATCATAATCCCAAAAGTAAAAGGGAAGAGTAAGAAGAAGATAAATTAACACTATGATCTGTCCCGCCACACCATCGACAGATGGAGTTTGATAAAAAAACGTGGCAAGCATATCTGAAGCAAGGGTGAAATTTTTTTTTAAAACCTCTGTAATTATCTTCATAATACCAAAAATTGCTAGGGAAAATTGAGTAAAAATACCACCTATGGTAAAGACCAATCAAGTTAATTGGAAATTTATTTAACTGAGAATGATTTACATAAGCAAAATCTATAAAATTGAAATGGAAGATAGCTGTCATAAGGTAAACCGGACCCATATAGCAAATACAAACCGACACCAAGGAAAGGTCAAACCAATCAGGAAATATGAAATGAGAAAACCACAGAAAACCCACTTCCATGTTCTGAATTTGATCATAGCCCCACAATTGTAATAAATATTTAAAACCATATGTCCGGCGACTCATGGTTAGTCTTATGTGGGGGAATAAATACATAAAGTAATAGTTGGAGTATCCATCCCGCAGATGAAACAAGAGGTATAGTACATCAAGTAGATTTATCCAGTGAAATGAAAACATTACAAATTCCATCATATTTCCAGGAAAACAAAATTTAATGATATTATTTGGTCTATTCCAACTATTTTGATGATGTAGAACAGTATAAACACCTAACCAAAAGTGAAGATGGAATATCAAGGAATGAACAGAAAGAAAGTAGAAACTGTTACTAGAAACATTTAGGATTTGATGTGAATCATGTGATATTGAACTGAAAAAAACATTTAAAAAAGATATAGCTGTTAAGCTATGAGAACTATAGAATCCCAGATAATCGAACGAAAGATAGCTGTTAAGCTCTTCAAACCTCCACATCAAATTATAATTCTGGCTGTTAAGCCCCACTTGAACATTGAAAGAATTACATTTAGAATACAAACCCCAGGTCCTAACTTCCTCCAAAGAGGAAGGACAGAAACCAACGAAGCACAAGTCCAGCAGAAGAGAAGAAGAACCAGGCAGGAGAAGAGAGAGAAGAGAGAGAGTCCCTAAAAAGTGTCCCAACCCTCCAAATTGTTTTTTTTTGTTGGAATTTGAACAGGTGGTAAAAGTGTAAAATCTATATAAAATACTAAAATGCGATCTCGCGTCCACAGAATTTTCTGGATTAAAACGGGATTATTTTTGCTTACGTGGCATTTTCTGGATTAAAGTTGTATTATATTTCTACCCCACATCAATTAATAAACGAATATAGTTAGCTAAAAACTTATCTTTTTAGATCAATAATCTATCCAATATAACTTGAATTAGTTGTTATACATATTTATTATTTTCATGCTTTTGTTAATAAACTATATTATTTATTATTTTAAAAGATGAAAAAGGAATATTTGGTGCGTTATTCTACTTTTTAGATCAAATTGAATATAATATATTTATATATCGTTTTATTTTTGTGAGCCACGTCAATTTGATTTTATTTTTTTAAGCCACGTCAATTAATTATCTAATATAATATTTTAATATAATAAAATATAATTTATTAACAAAACCCGCAACCGCGCGGGTAACGAATACTAGTCAATAGTGTATAATACTAAAAGAGAAGTCACTTACGCCATGTGGCGACTTCTCCTTTAATGTAGCTTTTTTATTTTTTTTATTGAGGATTTGTTAGTTAATTAAATTAATTACATTAATAACACGATGAATTAAGCTTGTTTTGGAGAGAGGCATGCTTAACATTGCGAGTGTGTATACTCCCCAGGTGAACCGTAGCGATGAGGAGAAGAGGATCTTTTGGGAGGAGCTGGATGATTTGGTCAGGAGCATTCCAGAGGCCGAGCGACTGATTGTAGGTGGTGACTTCAATGGACACATAGGACAGGGCAGTGATGGGTACATTTCAGTGCATGGAGGCTTTGGGTACGGAGTTCGGAACGAGAGCGGGCTCGCTCTTTTGGAGTTTGCAGTAGCTTTTGATTGCGTTATTGTGAATTCCCTCTTCGCAAAGAGAGACAACCACCTGGTTACTTACGAAAGTGGGAGTGGACGCTCACAGATTGACTACTTCCTTGTCAGGAGAGGGGACAGGAGTCGATGCAGAGATTGCAAGACTATCCCGTATGGGGGTTTGACTACCCCGCACCATCTACTAGTGTTACAGCTCGAGTTCCAGGGTTGCAGAAAAAGGTCGATCAGCTTACACGGTCCTAAAATCAGATGGTGGCGCCTGAAGGAGGAGAACGGGGCGCTCTTGAGAGAGAAGATTTTGGCAGAGGCGGATTGGGGAGGCTCGTGGATAGTTAGGGAGAATGCAGATTTGATGTGGAGATCTGTCGCTGGCTGCATCCGGAGAGCAGCTTCGGATGTCTTGGGCGTTTCTCGGGGGAGCAGCAGGTACAAAGGCAACGAGACTTGGTGGAATGATGAGGTGCGTGCAGCGGTTAAGGTGAAACAGATGGCTTTCAGAAGAGTGGTCAGTAGTTCCAGTGAGGCTGAGAAAGAGGGTCGGCTAGCGGAGTACAAAAGGGCTAAGAAAGAAGCCAAAGCTGTTGTGGCAAAAGCTAAAGAAAAGGCGTTCGAGCAGATGTACAAGGCGTTGGATGAGAAAGGGGGGGATAGATTGCTTCTCTCCCTGGCTCGGGTCAGGGAACATCAGAGTAGAGATTTGGACAGACCAAGATGTGTCAAAGACGAGTCGGGCAGAGTGCTGGTGGGTGACTCACAGATTCAGCAGAGATGGAAGAGATACTTCTCCGAGTTGCTTAACGAGGGATATAGAGAGACAGATGTTACTTTCAGTCGGGGCTTTAAGGAGTTTACCTATTGTAGACGCATATCTTTGGAGGAAGTGAAGGTGGTCATTAGTAGAATGAAGAGTAGGAGAGCAGTGGGGCCGGACGAGATCCCAGTTGAAGTGTGGAAGTGTATAGGCGTAAAGGGAGTGGAGTGGCTCACCAAGCTTTTCAACGTCATTCTCAGAACTGCAAGGATGCCAGAGGAATGGAGACTCAGCAAGTTAATCCCAATTTACAAGAACAAGGGCGATATACACCAATGCAACAACTATAGGGGAATTAAACTCCTTAGCCACACGATGAAGATTTGGGAGAGAGTTATTGAACGACGGCTGAGGAGTTTGGTTACCGTATCCGAGAACCAGTTTGGTTTTATGCCAGGGAGGTCAACTACAGAGGCTATACATTTGATGAGACGCTTGGTGGAGAAATACAGGGAACGGAAGAGAAACTTACATATGGTTTTCATTGATTTGGAAAAGGCATACGATAGAGTGCCTAGAGACCTTATATGGGAATCTTTGGGAGCTAAAGGGGTTCCAGAATCTTACTTGAGGGTTGTCAAGGATATGTATGATGGATCACAGACTAGTGTGTACTCACATGATGGGGACCCTGACTACTTTGCGGTACAGGTGGGTTTGCACCAAGGCTGGGCTTTGAGCCCATTTCTCTTTACCGTTGTCATGGATGTGGTGTCGAGTAGTATCCAGGGTGGAATCCCGTGGTGCATGCTTTTTGCAGATGATGTGGTTCTGGTGGACGAGACGAGAGTAGGGGTTAGTAGCAAACTTGATCTGTGGAGGGATAAGCTTGAGCAGAAGGGCTTCCGATTGAGCAGGACGAAGACAGAGTACGTGGTGTTCAGGCTAGGTGAAGAGGAAGAAGGAGACGGGGTGTCAGCATGGGTGGGGATCTTGTTCCGAAGAAAGACAGTTTCAAGTATCTGGGATCTGTGATGCAGAGCGATGGAAGTGTAGACATGGATGTCAAGCATCGGATTCAAGTAGGCTGGCAGAGATGGAGGGCTGCGTCAGGAGTCTTATGTGACAGAAAAGTCCCTCTCAAGCTCAAGGGTAAGTTCTATTGAGTGGTGGTGAGACCGGCTTTATTATATGGGGCAGAGTGTTGGGTGACAACGAAGGCACAAGAACAGAAACTCTTGGTGGCTGAGATGAGGATACTGAGGTGGATGTGTGGGTGTACCTTGCGAGACAGAATCAGAAATGAGACTATCCGCGAAAGGGTGGGAGTGGCTAGCATTCAGGCTAAGCTACGGGAATCGAGACAACGATGGTATGGACATGTGCAGAGGAGAGATCCAAGTGCGCCGGTGCGCAGATGCGACAATTTGGCTATCGAAGGCGTTCGTCGGGGCAGAGGGCGTCCAAAGAAGAGTTGGGGTGAAGTGATTAGACATGACATGGCCGCTCTGGGACTCTCGGAGGAGATGACGCGCGATAGGACTCGGTGGAGGAGTGCTATCCGGGTTGACGAACTTTAGCCGGGTGCAACGTTTTACCGCATCATGCCTTTCCCCCATCTATCACAACTTTGCTTACGCGCATCATTTACATCGTTTTTCCTTTATTAAATTTTGAATTACAGTTTATGTATGATAGGTGCTACCATCGTCCCCTGATGTCTTGTCTTTGGGTCACTAGGAAACACCCTCTCGACCTAGTCGGGGAAAGGGTGCGTACAATTCGACCCCCCAGACCCTGCTCTTTGAGCGGGATATATTGGGCTTGTTGTTGTTGTTGTAATAATAAAAAAGCATTAGATTTAAAAATTAAAATATTACTTGGAAAATCTAATTAAGCGGATATTACCAAATCTTAACTAATTAGAAAATTTAATTAAGTAATTAACTAACTTATCTAAATAGTTAACTCTATAATGTATTTAGATCCTACCTTATCTAATTAAGTAAATAATCTAATTGTACGCGATATCAAATAACAATGGTAAGCCGCTCATAGAGAAGACCAATAGTAAGGTTTAAAGGAGCGATACGTTAGATATTTAATTTATACGCCTATCTAAAATTTCTAAAGTTATGATCTATTTATTATACTATTGTTTAGTGATGTATAATACGTGGTAGTTATAAAATAAAGTTTAATTAAAAACAGTTTTGTATAATTTTAATATCAAATACTAGTACTTCTTTCCCGTCCGTTGTGCGATTTTTTAATAAATAAAATGATGTTTAATTTATATTTGCTTTAAATTATTGTCAATTTATTATTGGTGATAAATTTTTTTATCTTTAATTACGGTCATCAATTTTATTATTTTATCTTTGGTTATTAAGAATGATTATATTAGTTCATTATCTCTCATGATAAAGATTTTATTATTCAATATATATTTAATTATGGTTTTGGATAGAAATATAATAATTTAGTATGTGAAAATTTGAAAAAATTGTAAAACTTACTTGAATATATAATAATTTACCTACCACTAAAGATTCTAAACTCCGTAGTTGGGAAAAAATACATTTTCGGTTTGTTAGGTTAATTGCACCAGAGCCCGTTTCAGGCATCTACTTTAGTATTTATATAGATATAAAATAGATAGATATATATAGATATAGATTATATATAGAGGATAGATAGATATAGAATAGATATAGCGTTTATTTTTTTTAATTATTATTTTTATTATTTTGGGGGTTGGTTAAATACTTTCAAGTTTCAATTAACGTAACATTACAAAACGAAGATAAAGTCCAAAACTAATTGACTAATTGACAGGACCAAATTGTTGTGTATCCTATCAAAAGAAAACTCAAACCTACAAACTAGTATAGTGAGCAAGTAAGAGGTCGATCCCACAGAGAATCAAGTATTCCTATGTAGAGTGTATTTACCAATTTGTAGAAAAGATGGGTTTTGAGTGGTTTAGAATGAGAAATATTAACAAGTTAGGAGAATCAATTATTAAGAGATAGTTTCACCTACAATTCTCAACCCTATTTGGTGAATTCGATCCTTGTTTCCTACTCCAATTCTTTTCTTTTTTCCAATCAAATGTTCTTATCTTGATTTGAATAGATTATTAGCCCTATGAGTTCTAATAATCCCTTACTCCTAGGCAATCTTAACACGAATTAAGATTTAATCCTAGAAATAGCAATAAGTCTCAAGATGTATAAAGCTTATAAGCAATATCAATCCCCTAAAGAACTAATATTTAACCTATAGTCAACTTCCTACACATTCAAGCGTTCTAACGAAGTCCACTAGAACATGTTTACTACGAAAGATTAAGAATCATAACGAACAATTCAAAACCCTAGCGATGATGAGATCCTAGCGAGGTGATCAATCAAGATAGAATCAAACACCATAAAACATTCAAGCATAAAGAAGATGAAACATATGATGCAAATAAGAACAAGAATAGAAAACTCACATTTCAACCAAACGGAGTCTCAAATCGTAGGCGAAACCAAATAGTTTAGCCCTCCATTGTCAAACGATTGTCAAAAGATTCGATGAGATCCCTAAAACACCCTAAAACAAGCCTTTAAATAGGCCTAAGAACCGTCATAAAACCCTAGAAAGTGTTTTCCAAAGATAGACCCAACTTAGGAAAGATATAAAAATCGGCGCTGAACCGGCCCAGAAAAACCGCGGGCGCTGCCTACCAAGCCGCGGGTGCGGCCTTTACAGAATATGATGTCGGTTGCCCAGGTTCTCTTGAGCCGCAGGCGCGGCTTTTCCAGTCTTTATCAATTTTTCCGTTATGACTTTGGTCTTGACATCAACATAAAAGTTGTATTTCTCAAAAAGAGCTTTCCAATGCATGCTTATAATAGTCAATCGGACCACCGAGGCCTCCAAAAAGTGCGATACAAGTTCAACTTGTCGGGCGACAACTTTTGTTGACTTGTTATTCACTTAGGCTCTCGAACTTCGATTCCGCTCCCATTCTCTTCTTGTAGCTTCCTCTTCTTGACTCTTCCTTAATCCATGAGCCTCCTCGTTCGACAGTTACCTGAAATAATCAATAAAAACGTGTAGATTCCGACTCCACTAACATAGAGAGCAAATATGCAAATTGTGCTTAAACCATGCATGATATGCATCTTAACTAAGCTAAATGAAACCTATTATGACCATCTAAATGCATGCTATCACTAATTAAAAAGTGGATCCAATGTCTATGAGATTAAATACAAAATAAAGTCCAAAACGGAGGTAGTACGTACTAAAAACTAAGATATATTTATAAAGCTATGTAAATACGGGTGCACGAGTACATACTTATAAAATAGTTTTATCTTTATTATATACTATCAACAATATATAACTTATTATTATCTTTGATTAATTAGTTAGATTGGATGTGTTTTCAAGTCATTGTACTGCGTGCATGATATATTTATCTAACTGATAAGTTTATCTTTTCACCTAGTTAATTGATAAGTGATTTAGAATGATAAGTTTTTACCTAACTATATTGATTTATTAATTGAGGTGACCAAAAAATATAATACCAATTTAATCCAGAATATGACACGTAAGCAAAAATAATCCCGCTTTAATCCAGAAAATTCCATGGGCGCGAGATCGCACGGCCTCTGTTTTAGTATTTTATTTACTTTACCCGCCCGTTGTGCAGTTTTTTAATAAAAAAAATGATGATTAATTTATATTTTTTTATGAAATTTGAAGGTTATATCTATTCAAATTAAACGTAAGATTTTTTAAAATATAATAAAAAAATTGAGCAAAGGTATAATGTAGTTGTATTATAAAAAAACGTACTAAAATAAGTGGTAATTTAATTTGTGGTTAATATCCTTATGACCCATTAAAATAAAAAGAGAAATATGTAATTATTATGTATAGGTTTGATTAGATTGTTTATATAATACGTACTAAAACATATTACTATTAACAATTTTATTATATGATTAAAATATATAATAGTATTAGATAAATTTATCTAATTAAGATATAAGGTTATATTGGATAGATTATTGGGGGAATTGTGCTATAGGCCATAATTAGGGTCTTTATTAGGAAAATGTCCACCCTTCCCCTCCAAATTGGCAAAATGTCCATCTTCCTTCCCTTGCCCCCTTTGCCCCTTTGCCCCCCACGCGCCCCCTGTGCCCCCCCTCCTGTTTCAGCACATTTGGTTTCAGCAAACCCTATTTCAGCGTTTTTTTTTCGCGCGTTGCTGAAACCAAAGTTGCTGAAACCGAAGTTGCTGAAATTATTGAAATTAGTTTTTTTTTTCGCGCGTTGCTGTAACCTAAGTTGCTGAAATCGGAGTTGCTGAAACCGGAGTTTCTTAAATTGCTGTTGCAATTGCTGAAATTAGTTTTTTATTTTTTCGCGTCAGCGCTTCGATATCGGAGTTGCTGAAACCGTGTTTCAGCACATTTGGTTTCAGCAACCCCTATTCCAACGTTTTTTTTTCCGCGCGTTGTTGAAACTGAAGTTGTTGAAACCAAGGTTGTTGAAACCGGAGTTGCTTTTTTTTCTTTTTTTCTTTTTTTTTGGGGTTTACTAGAATGTCCATATTTTCCGCCTTTATTAGCATTTTGCTGAAAACAGAGCTAAATGTCCACCCACTTCACCGTATTTGCTGAAACCGTAGCTGCTGAAACCGGAGTTGCACTAAAAATGCACTAAAAGATGACGCCGACATTGCTGAAATCCAAGTAGCTGAAACCGGAGTTGCTGAAACTGAATTCGCCCAATTTTAACACCAATTTCAGCAATTATAATAACAATTTCAGCAAATTAATATTTTGTTGAAGGAATGAATTATTTTATTTCGTTCTTAGCTTTTAAAAAATCAAAGGAAAATGTATTACATATCCTTTCCTATTGTGCAGATGTGGCGTATGATTTTCATTATAAACCTAATAGAAACCAAGATCTATATAATTAATTTGCAATTCATTTCAGCAAAATAAAGCAAGCTTTCATTTCAGCACAAATTTCAGAAAATCATCCCACATTAAAAACTCAAAATCGAATTGCTGAAATCAGCCAACATTACAAAGGAGAAGGTGACCTTGGGGCCTGGGAGAGAGTGGAGAGAAGTGCTGAAATTGGAGACTTGGTGCTCGGGCTTCACAGAGGAGGACGAGCTCCGGCATCGACACCGGCGACACCATGCCGGCGCTACGATCAATATGTAAAAGCTAATCAATATGTAACTGCACCAATAAAAGGCTATATGGATAAAAGCTGTTGAATCGAACAAATGTATATAGCTAAGATATCTAAGAACTTAATTGTTTAATTCATTAGTTGTCTATATAAATAAATAAACAAACAAACAAAATATTATGTAATTCGGTCGGTTTCATAATGATTTGAAAACCATTCCACTAATCCAATTGCATTTCTTCTTCTTCTTCTTCTTTTTCTCATTTGACAAAATATGAGCAAATTGAGGGCGCCACTGTATTTGATATATACTTACAATTAATTAGATATTCACATTAATTATTTGAGCAAATTAATTAGAGAAAGTGAGAAAAAAACTGTATTTGATATATACTGTATTTAAGAAAATTGTATTTGATATTCACATTAATTAGAGAAAGTGAGAAAAAAAACTGTATTTGATATATACTTACAATTACAGTGGCACCAACGTATTCGATTCGCCATTTCTATCTGTGCAACAGCAATAACAGCAGATCTGTGTTTGAGAAGAAAGTGGCCGACGTGGTGGAGGGAGGGAAGGAGGCGGTGGCGTCGAAGGCGGTGGCGAAGGAGGCGGTGGCGTCGGAAAGTGCTAGTCGAACAGATTCAAGAGAGAGGTCGATCGGTCAGATTCAAGAGGGAACATATCTGCCTTCGACGGTCGGAGAAGAACAACACTCCTTTCTCCCCCTTCCGCTCCAACGTATTTGATCCGATCGGAGAAGGCAACAGATCGGAGAAGGACATTGCACGCCGTCGATCGGAGAAAAATGTGGCCCAAATAAATAATACCAAATTAATTCAGAATATGACACGTAAGCAAAAATAATCCCGTTTTAATCCAGAAAATTTCACGTAGGCGAATCGCACCAGATGCCGTTTCAGATCTCTGCTTTAGTATTTTATATATAGATATATAGATATAGATATTAATATTAATATTTAAAAAAAATTGTACAAGTACAAGTACTGAACTAGTTTAAAATAAAAGAAATTAAAATAGACGTGGCAACCGTCACAGTCAAAGAGTCAACAAACGTAAATAGTTAGAATGGCCAATGGGGGGAGAAAGAAACTAGAAGAAAGAGAAGACTCCCCCAGGAAGGGGAAGGGAAACCGAGTAAAAGGACCCCACAGTGGGCCCCACTTCCAATCCTCCTTGATCCAGCTGTGTCCTCTTCATAGTTCATTCATTTTTACCTCCACCACCGTGTTGCTTCCGTATTTTCCTTCAATTTTAAGCTCCCGCCAGGCGCCAGCAATTAAACACTCATTCTACACACTCCAACCTCGTTTATATTCCAATTTCAGCCCACCCTCACCTCCATATAAATTACTCACTCAAATTCCTCAACTTCCCAACACCAACTACCTTAACTTGATTAACTGCTTTCCTAAAAATTAAAGTTTACATTCACATCACTACTACTTGCACTTCCAACATCCTATATATAGAAACCCCCCACCCCACCAGTTTCAACTTTCAATGGAAGGTTCTTCAGCTTATAACTACCACCAGTACCCGTACCAGTACCTATACGGTGACTACGGATCGCCGTCCACCGAGAGTGGTGGCAGCGCCAGCCCCCCGGCATCCGATATAATGCTGGCCGCCTCCAACCCCAAGAAGAGGGCCGGCCGGAAGAAGTTCAGGGAGACCAGGCACCCGGTGTATCGGGGAATCCGCAAGCGCGACTCCGGCAAGTGGGTCTGCGAGGTCCGCGAGCCCAACAAGCAGTCCCGGATATGGCTCGGCACCTTCCCAACTGCCGAGATGGCAGCACGCGCCCATGATGTGGCCGCCCTCGCCCTCCGCGGCCGTTCCGCCTGCCTCAACTTTGCGGACTCTGCCTGGCTGCCTGTGCCCACTTCCGGGGACACCAAGGACATCCAGAGAGCGGCTGCTGAGGCCGCGAGGGCGTTCAGACCGCAGTCACAGGCATTGGAGGTGGGGACTGCTGCTGCCACCGCCGCCTTGGAGGCAGATGATGAGGGTGGGAATATTAATGGAGGTGCATCAGCTTTCATGGATGAGGAGGATTTGTTTGGGATGCCGGAGATTCTTACGGACATGTACAATGGAATGATGTTGCCTCCTCCCACCAGCTCCTACGTGGCGGCTGTTGATTACGCCGAGTATGACATGGACTTGCCACTCTGGAACTACTAAATTGTTTTTGGTATATATATATATACATATATATATATATATACAAGCATGCATGCATTTCAGGCATGATGTAGGGAGGCTCCATTGTTTCATATTTCTTCTACCGTAACATGTTTTTTTTGGGCGGGCAGTACAAATATGGCAATGTGTAAGGTACTGTAGTGTTGAATAGGAGGGGTAGACGGTAGACCCACCCCTCAAATCCATTCCCACTAAATATAAATATGCTGCTTTTTTTTTTAGCTATGAATATGAATGTACTTGTGAAAATGTCTTTCTGCAGTACATTTCCATGGAAAATCAGTCAATAACTAAAGTTTACAGCACATGAACAGAGCAAAATGAATGGGGAGAGGGAAACTGAAATGAAACAAGATATGAATCATATGCTAACAGCAAGATAAATACACCCCATTAGCGCCGATCAATGCTTTTTGTTTTTGTCAACAGACAAGCTGCAAAAACAGGGAGAAACAACCAAGCAATATGCAAAAATTACAGACAGGTTTACATGAAGTATACTATCCAACACATTTCTGTGGAAACAAAAGGCTCTAGCTTTGGACAGCTTAAAGCGCCAGAACCTGTAAAAAAAACTGTAAGCATCAATAATAGATGCCAAAAAAAAAAAAGATGTGAAGATCAGGACGCAAACTTTCTACATTGCCAAGTAACCGCAGGGGCGGGGGGAGCTTATCTTCTATTTTCGCTTCTTCATCAGGCTCACTGTTGTGGACTCGGCATCGTCTTTAGCAAAGCTCCACCAAAGGTGAGTAAGGGGTATGCTAGAGGTGTGCCAAAGAGCATGGGAGTCAACAAGTCCCCTATATGGTGGGAAGTCACACGCCAACAGAATCAGGGAGAGAGCCATACCAGTCACAACCACCAACACCTTCCAGCGCGAAGGGTGGCAGGTTAGAGCTGCCCAAACACCCCACAGTACAAGCTTGGAGATCATCATAGTGAAGCACACCTTTGTATTTAGGCCTGCATTGCAAATTATAAATAATCAGTATAACTGGCCAAATTCCAGGCACTATATATATAGAGAGAGAATAACTTTCGAATGCATTCACTTATTACAATGCATTCATTACAAATGCATTCGTGAGACCAATTTTTAGCCACAGGATTAAATTGGAATGAATGTACAAGATTGATGGTAAATATTAATATTTATGGATATTAATAAATTTTTATTTAAAAAAAAATTATTAATAATTTAATGAATATATATTCATATATTCATACGAATATACATGAATATAATATATTTCAACGACGTTAAATAAATTGGTGAGAGAGAAAGAAAGACATGGAGAGAGAAAATAATTAATTTTTTAAAAATATTTTTAGTTTGAAATCTATCCATCCATTAAAACTCATCAAATGGCCTAAAAATGTTCTCATGTGTGCATTATAAGGAGTGAATGCATATGAAAACTCCCCTATACATATACATATAAAATTTTTCCTTATTTCTTCTTCCATGAATTGCTGAAAACAAAAAGAAGTTCATCAAAATTGAAGATCGAATAAATCACTGGAAACAACACTTCCCGTCCGACTTGCATGTGTTAAGGATGCCGCCAGCGTTCATCCTGAGCCAGGATCGAACTCGCTTTTTTTGAAATGCTACGACAAAAAATGTACTTTTCTTTTTTTACAACAAAAAAAATTCGTTTGTGATGACCTGGATAAATTCTTCTATGATGAACTGTGTGGTATTTGAAGCGCCTTCCTAGTTATATTGCGAATTTTTTAGATAAACCTCTTAAAGAATTAGAGGGCCTAATTTTTAAAAAATATTTTTAGTTTGAAATCTATCCATCCATTAAAACTCATCAAATGGCCTAAAAATGTTCTCATGTGTGCATTATAAGGAGTGAATGCATATGAAAACTCCCCTATACATACATACATATATATATATAAGAGCTTTCCAGTGAGAACACCTCTTACCATGTAACGAGGGGAGAAACGTGAGCCATTAGATCTACCAAATTAACGGCTCTGATGAGGGAATAAAAACACACGGTGTCATCCTTGAAATTGTAAGCAATTACAACTCAATGATTTGAAGGGGTAAATTTGTATTTTTCATCCCAACAATGCAAAACGGTTTCAAATTATGAAAAGTAAATTGAACATCATCTCACATATTCTTAAGTTAAATAAAATCTTACCGTCTCTTGCTATTACCATATACAATAATATAATTGGCCATGATTTTTTTAACGTGTCTATTGCTTCTGGGACAAGTGAATTTTATATTTCTTTGTCCAATCTTGTAATTGTTAAATATGAATACTTTAATTTATTAAGTATTAATAATTAAGACAACATATAAACATAAATAATACTGTTATGATATGTTTTATTTGTTGGATAGTTATAAATCATTTCGATGTAAAGTAGGAATAATAAACTACTTAGTATTAACTATCGTTAAATATGAATACTTAAATCATTAAGTATGAATAATTTAGACAATAAATATGGAGTTAAATTTGTGACGTGATATTTATTGGATCTATTTATTATTAAAAAAAATTATAGAGTTTTCCTTTAATTTAATATATATATGAATAATTAACCAACTAGATTTGAATAATTAGATCTTTAAATATGAATAATCAATTTTTAATAGTCAAAGACTATACAAATGTCGCTAATTAATTATGAACAACTAGTTTGATAAATATGAATAGTAAGTAGCTAACTATGAACAACTATTCTGTATATTAGTTTGATAATTGTGAAAAATTAGTCATTTAAATTTGAATAATGAGATTATTAAAAATGAATAATTAATAGTTTCAGTTTGAGTAATATTTTTTTTAACACGAACTTAATTTGCATGATGGAAAAACTTATGCAAATTAACTCAAAAAATCTGAAATTTGAAAACTATTATTGTAAAGCTTATATTGACATGAAATTTGAATCAAGACAAAAAAAAATCAATTAAAGAAATATAAAAAAATTTCATCGATTATTTATGGCAATTGGCAAAAGAGAAGTGAAATTTGCTTTCCATTCAATCCGTAACTGCCATCTCCAAGAGCACAGTTACATATTTACCCTTATATTTTTCAAATAAAAGAAAAAAAATGGAATTTTCTTATTGGTTGGAAGTTTCAAATCCTACGCGTGAGATTTATCCCTTCGTTTCACGGTAAGACTTGTTTCACCGGAATATATATATAGTAGCAGCTCACTCAACACCTTGAGATAGTGTGGAGGATGAATGTCGGAAGAATAATGGTGATGTTTAAGGATCATCTCATTACATATATGAGAATGTTACACAGGATATTTTGAAAACCTTTACTACACGTGAAACAGTCACGAAAAGAGAATTTGTTGGAGAAAACCTTTACAAGTTCGACAAAATTGTAAACTTCAATGTCCTAGTTTCGACCCATCTTA
The DNA here is from genome assembly GCA_963922045.1 of Persicaria maculosa. Lineage (NCBI taxonomy): Eukaryota > Viridiplantae > Streptophyta > Magnoliopsida > Caryophyllales > Polygonaceae > Persicaria > Persicaria maculosa. The sequence goes on from OY998267.1 coordinate 61,269,042, forward strand.
TTTTCCAGCATATGTAACAGAGAAAAAAAATAACCACATACAAATCACACCAAGTAAAAAAGTGTGATCTTGGTTGGGGTAGTTTCAAGTTTTCACCATTCAAAATGATTGTTTTTCCACTGTTAATATGCCCAAAACTATGTATGGTCAGAATAGTTACTGTAAGAATGTCAAATCCCGATTTACTCGATTTCCAAAGTGGTAACTCGGAACTAAGAATAATACAAAATGGCAACTTAGGACATGGTGCCTTTTGAAACTCGATTTCCAAAGTGGCAACTCGGAACTAAGAATAATACAAAATGGCAACTTAGGACCTGGTGCCTTTTGAAAAGAGGCAGTTGCTTCCTCACACACAATCTCTTAAATAAAAACCATTAATTAAAATTTTTGTAAGCCAAAACACGTGAAATAGTTGTCCTTAGCAAAAAGAAAATGAGAATCACATAAATAAGAACAGGATGAATGGCCATGGAAGTTATTTCCAAAGGGAAAATGGCTAAACTTCAAATTCAAGTACAAAGAAGTTAAAGATTTAAATTAGTTCCATTTGCATGCCACTTCACCCCCCATGCATGATGATAATATAACAGAAGTGGAATTCCTAAAGCACAACTAAATTTTCTAACTTAACGAATATGAGGCAAGGGGTTATTAGAAAAGAAAGAGAACTGGAAAAAGTAGACGCTATATCTCCTTATATTTTGATTTGGAAGTAGAGGTTATCCTTGTGTTTGGTAGAGGACACTAGAAATAGATTTTTTGCACAATCAATCAGGATTCCAAGCCAATCTATAAAAATGGGCACTTCTTTTTCTAAGAGAGGTGAACAAGGAGAACAAAAACATATAGTCTTAGATAATACTCCCTCCGTTCGGAAATAAATGATGTTTGACTTTTTTGCATGTAGTTTTAGGAGCTAAAAACTAGTATATAAAATCTTATTTATTTTAATTAATTTTTTTCATAGTTTAATACTCCATCCGTCCAAAAATACATGTCCTTTTACTTTTTAGCACGTATTTTTAGAAGCTAAAAACTATGTAAAATATTAACTTTTTTATTAATTTTTTTAAATAATTATAAACATATTATTAATAAGTTTGTAATTATTAAAAAAATTGATAAAAAAGTTAATATTTTATATAGTTTTTAGCTCCTAAAAAAACGTGCATGAATAGTAAAAGGACATGTATTTTTGGACGGAGGTAGTAGTTATTAGTTATTACTAGACCTGTCAAAACACAACCCGACCCGAACTCCCAGAAAATTTCCGACCCGAACCCGGAAATTTTGACCCGGAAATTTTTTCTGACCCGAACCCGAAAACCCGGAAATTTTCTGGGTAATCTGGGTTTCGACCCGGTGACCCGATTGTCCCGGTAATTTTGACCCGATTTACCCAATTGACCCGGTGACCCGATTGACCCGGTTGATTTATAATTATATATGATTAAATTTTTTTATGGAGATTCCAATTTATTACATTTTATAATTACAATCACTTGATCTTTCATTTTCAAATCAACTTTTATATTTATTTGTATTGTGTAATACTCCGTCCGATCGATAGTATTTGATTTTTTATTTTTCAACATATTTTTTTAAGAAGATAAAAATTCTAACAAATATTAAAATATTAAAAAAATTATATGCTTATTACTAATTGCATGAAATTATTTTTAAAAAATTATTTGAAAATTTGATATTTTATATATTATTACATTTTATTAAAAATTATGAGAAATAATAAAAAAATCAAATGTTTTTTTAATAAAATGTAATAATATATAGAATATCAAATTTTTAATAAAATTATTTAAAATTTTGATATTTATATATTATTACATTTTTTAAAAAATTACGAGAAATAATAAAAATCAAATATTTTAGATCAGATATAGTATATAATTACAAGAACTAGAACTTATGAACAATGTCTTTAATTTTATATTTTTAAATTTATCGCAAAATTATCAAATTATGATTTTTTTAATTTAAAAAAGAAAAAATTGACCAACCCGAAATCGACCCGAAATGACCCGGTCAAACCCGGGTTCCATTCAACCCGGAAATACCCGAAACCCGTATTACCCGGGATCCGAAGTGACCACACCCGAACCCGACCCAAATGACCCGTTTGACATATCTAGTTATTACTAATAACTATTAAACTATGAAAAAAATCAATTAAAATAAATAAGATTTTATATAGTTTTTAGCTTCTAAAACTACGTGCAAAAAAGTCAAACATCATTTATTTCCGAACAGAGGGAGTAACATATACCTTGAGGGCCTATGATCATAATATTCTGAGCTAATTAGAAAAGGGTAAGAGGATTAGAGCATGGTCAGCACAATCCTTATACAGAGATAACAGAATGAATCAGTCCGTTGGTTGGTACAAAATTTTGGGTTCGGCCTTACAGAGTATCTTATTTCCCAAATTTGGGATATAAAGTGTGGAGTTTTAGGAGATCTACTAGTTTATTCTCCGTGCTTTGCACAGATTTAATATAAAAATATTATAAAATTATAACATCATATGAGTTTTTTTAAGAATGAATATTTCACTATTAATTAACAATCATAAATTTAAGATAAAATCAAAACCAATTCAACAAATAAAGAATAAATATGAAAAAAAAATAAAAGAGTAGAAACAAATAATAAGCATGAGAACCCTCACTCCTTAAAAAAGATCAATTACAAAGCTCCAAACCCCCCTTATTATTTTTATTAGGTATATTCAAGACGAGATAAAGATTTAAGACATATGACTATATAGCATGGTAAGATTAAATGTACAAATTAAACATGATAAAAAAATAATTTGTCCCATTTTTAATTATTTAAATTCTTTTAGCATTAAAAACACCACCTTAGAGTTTTGGCTTTCTTTTCAAACTGTTTTTGAATTATTATTTCTTTAGTTTAATTGGTAAACTAATAAATATTTGTAAAATAATAAAATTGTTTTAAAAAATGGCCAAATTATATGAAAAAATTCATTTACAACTTTTTTTGAATGATAATTTGGCCATGTTTTAATTAACAGAGGGGGTATAAGATAAGATAAGGGAAGATGATTTTCTTGGTTGAGTGAATGTTGAATCCTCGTTGTAATGGAGCACTTAACCCCTTATTGGTTCTATCTGATGCTAGTCGGAGTAAGGCTCATATTTGTTACCAAAAATTGTGTGTACACATACATATGTACATACATACATATGAAATGCACATAAATTTATAATAAAATGTGACTAAACAATATGATAAAATTAAATGTAAATATATCATATAGTTAATGATCACTTGCATACAAAAGTTATTAAATCATGTACCCATTAAATGGGTTATACAAAATCCAATACAAATATAGAATGATTAGACCTGATAAAACTGAACTAAAACAATAATATATATATAGACACACGCACACACACCATGAATTGAATTGATATTTAAAAAAAAAAAGCAAAAGTAACATCTTCTCTATGCGCATATTAAATAAACTTGTCACATAAATAAGTATATAAATATAGTACAAATGATTATTTTCTTAATATGTGATTTATATGTAGTACTTTTTTTAATAATAAAAATATAAAGAGTAGCATTTTTTTATATTGAGTGCATAACAAATTAAGAAACTCAAAAACAATAAACAAAAATAAATATTAGGTTTTTATACAAAAAAAGTCTTTTATGTAAGATGACCTAATTATGTAAAATTAATTTAAAAAGTTACCTACTTCAGAAGATATACAAATATAAATAATTTCAAAACAATGAATAAATTAATAGATAAATACATGGAAAACATTCTTAAAAAAATTAACAATATAATTAATTACTCTTTTTTTTATCCTCAATATAATTAATTATTCTAGAAAAAAACAATGGAATATAAGTTCAAATTATAATTTGATTGATTCTTACCTAAAATGAAAGATAATGCTTTGTTTATAAATTTAGAAAATATTTAAAAAATAATAAATATGTGGATATAAATATGTTATGTCTGGCAATATATTAATTGACATGGGAAATTCTAATTGGTTGAAATTTTGAGCGGGAAAATTTTCAACCACAATGCGACATGTTGCAAAACAATTACTCCTTTAGTATTGTATAGGATAGGATTTTGATTAATTCAAAGCAGAATGCAGATGGGAGAAAGTAGTATCAGAGAGCCTATCACATACCAAAGATGTTCCATCGTGTTAAGGGTAATGGCTGATCAGAGGGGGAAGCTACACCTCATGCAGTATGAACATACTAGTTCATAGTAGTACGAAAAGGCATGATGGAGAATAACATAATAACATATGCAGTTTTTACCGCTTGAAAGCAAGATGTAGTTGTCCAAGTTACAGCAACACAAAAAGCAAAGCATGGGAAATGGAGTGACTGAAATCAAAGTTCAAAATCATCCAAGAAAAATGATATACTAAAAATGGAGTGTAAGCAAGAGATTAGTACCATAGTCAAGCTTGTAGAAGTTCAAATACATGATATGTGTAGTCACGAATGCAATCAATGGGGCGATAACCATAACCCTTGAAGCTTCATCTCTAATGCTGAAGGTCCGCAGAATAGCCAAAATAAGACTAAACCCCATTAGTGCCGCAACAGATGAGTAAGCAAACTTCTCAGTTAGTTCCACATCTCTGCAAAAGTTGACATATTAGTAATTAGAATGATTGGACCAGGATCAGAAAAGACATACAACAGATAAGGAAAAAGAAAAATATAGGGCTTAATTGGTAGCTAATTTCTGTAATTTTTCTTAAACTAAAGTCCAGGTGGTACTATCTTTCAGTCATGACGAAACCAAACCAATGTCTCCACGGTTGCAGGACTTTTTATCTACTTTCTATTATTGAAGATTAGCTCTAAGCCAAATGAGAGATGGAAAAAGCTAGATCTCTACTTTGCTGCAAAAGCATATGTACAGGCTCCCTTTTCCCCCTACCACCTTTATTTTGTTACAACATTCATATTTGCTAAAGTGCTGCCATTCCAGAACCATTGACTGCATTTGTGGATAAGTCAAAAAACACTCACCGGCTGTGAAAAACGGCATTCCAGAACCAGGAATTCATTGCCAACATTCCATAAATATGCCACAAACCAGTATATTCATACCATGGTTTCTGAGACTTCAATGGAAGCTTGTAGTATACAAGAATAAAGAAAGATATCCAGCCATGAAATTGCACAGCAAGATTAAGAGCCGAAGTCGCAACAGAAACAGGTTCCTGGAAGAAAATACACACACCAAAAATTAATTATTCTATCCGAGTTCAAAGTAGGCCAACCACACTTCATTAAAGCAGACTAACAGAATTAAAAGCAATGAAAACCTGTATCCCCTGCACTCGCTGGAATGGCCATTTCCCATGATACTTGACAGGCTTTTCACCACGTATTTTCCTATCTTCCTCCCTAGCAAGCATACAGCGGTATCGACAATCACTTTGGCAATCCCATTGTTTCCACTTCACGTAGAGAGGCTCTTGAAGATACCATTCGTTCCCATCAGAGGTGATATTGCAGCTCTGAAAGCATTGGGCATCCACACAACCAGTCGTCTCACAATTCTCAACACAAGACCTGAAGTAAAATAAAGAAACAAACTTAAAAACATAGTAAGCATGAACCTCACTATCATGCATATTACCATTGCCATGCATCTCTCATGCACATTACCATTAGCCAGGCATCTCTCCATTACTCACCGGCTGTAGATACTAGATCATTTATACAATTCGGAGTCATTAATAAATACTGACAAAAAAGACCTAAAAGAATCCTACAAATACTAAAATCATACAATCTAAAAAACAAAAATGTATCGGACCTCTAAATTATTGAAATGCGATAATGAAACAGAAAGAGAGAGAGAAGCATCAGAAAAAGGATCATCATATAGTTTCTCACCTTCTCCAATCTCCACTAAGCAAATACAATGAGGTGTAACAAAACAAAAATTATCAGTTTTTTCAATAAATTTCGAAATAAATGCTATTTCAAAAGGCAGATGAAAGAAAAAAATAGGTTCACATTTCATCGAATGCTCCAATGGTATACAAGAATCAAATTCAAATGTGATTTACGAAGCGGTAAATGGATAGAACAGCGACAAATTTATTTCTAAAGGATGAAGAGAAACTTGGGGGTTATAGGCTTATAGCATCAAGTAGTGTTGGTTCACACAAAGACCATCAATTCTTTCAAATACCATTACTAACGTAAGTATGAAGATCAAGACAATATACTTGGGGAAGTCACTCAAGTCTCATCATTCACATTAAGCTTTAAGAAGCACTTTGAGTTGTAGAGTTTGCACCAAATTTTAAACTATTACTATCATGATTAACAATTGAATCTAACAAACTGTCACTGTTATCCCAATCGACAACATTATCTCAAACATCTCACTCCACTGCTTCCTTGAATCAATTCCAAGAACGAGATAGATCTACAGCTACAACTTTACATTATAGTGACTGAGAAGTCTGAAATACAATCTTCGACAGAGTGCCGATTAATGCACTCTCAATCCACATTCCCAGATTGATGATTACAAAAAGGGGGGAAAATAAGTATGACTTCTCACCAAGAGTTGACTAGTTGTAACGAAATCCTAAGGACTAGGCAGACGTAAAAGATGTTTAATTCACGATACGAATACGGTAAATAGAGATGATGAATCGGGAAGGACCACAATCAGCAAACCCTAACTAACACTACGGGACCAATCACGACGAAATTAAAAGCGCAAAATGAAAGGAGAGAACTCACCTATAGAGCGGATCCTCGTCGCCTTCGCTAGCAAGGAGGGCGTGGCCAAGGGACAAAGCCGTGGCCAGGAAAACCGCAAGGCGGAGAAACGGAGACATGGAGAGAGCGATGACAGCAATCGCGAAGGAGAGAAAGAGGAGGGGGGGGGGATAGGGGTCTGTACTGGCGATCTTTGGAGATCTTCTATCACATTCTGCCAGAGGAGAGAGAAATGGCTATGGCGTGGAGAGAGAGAGAGAGAGAGAGAGAGAGAGATTCTGACGAGAGAGTCCGAGAGACGAGGGTGGGGGAAGGGGTCGAGTGAGACGGTCCATTATCCATTTGACATGTGGCTTCAGGTTTTATACTTTTATTTATGTCCATGAATTTATTTCCATTTTGTAAAAGGCCAGTTGTTATTTTTTAAATAAAATAAAATGGACTTCTTCGTGAAAACGACCCGTTAATTAATTCTTTAAGAATATTTATTTGTTATAATATTATTTTATGTCACTTGTGAATCAAGACTTGTAATCCCTATAAATAGGGCTCATTGTTTATCATAATAGATCATCATTTTCTTCTCTCTTCTACAGATCCCGATGAGCGGCGCCTGGAGAGGACAACTTAGAGGTGATTTGGTAATTAGACTTCGAAGCTGCTTTGGTAAAATTGGATGCTAATTCGGCCGATTTTTTAGCAGAGGTTGAGCTTTGCCAACAGCCGGATGGTGTACGACGGAGAGAAGACTACCGATCCGCTTCTTCATCTTCTTCTCCGATCGCAAGCAGGTCAATTTCAGAAACGCCGTCGAGATCCGCTCCTTCATCTTCTTCTCCGTCGTCCTCACCTAGGAAGAACGTGGTGTCCGAGATCACCGTCTCTGCTACGCTGATTTTGCAATTGACGCCGATCGAAAGGGCCTTTCAGCGCCTTGCCTCCTCCAGATGTGGCGTCGATTTTGCAAAATTCCAGATCCGGCATCGAGAGAGCAGGAGAGACGAAATTGAGAGAGCAAGAGAGACCGATAGAGCGAAACAGAAGTGATCGAGAGAGCAGGAGAGAGAATTAGTATATATAGTGGACATTTTGCTAATTTGTCCAAAAAGGTGGACATTTCACTCATTTGTCCAAAAAAAGTGTTTGTTTGGCAAATTTTTTCTTCAATGAATGCGCAGGGAAACAATTGTGAGATTATTAAAATATTGTGTGTCTATATATATAATACTTATATTTATCTCGGTTGATAGAAGTTTATATCACAGTTATAATCTGGAATATAAAGTCATCTTGGATTGACGCCACATTATTTATCCTGGTTTGTAAGGATTTTATCACGGTTATTAACCGGGATGTAAAATGTGTCTACAATTTTGCGCGTGCTTTTTAGTACGGTTTTTAGGGGATTTTATCACAGTTATTAACCGTGATATATAGCATCTTTTTATCCCGTTTCTGTCACCCTATTCTTTTTATCCCGCAACAAAACAAGTCGGTTAAAAACCAAGATATATAGCCACACGGAACCGGGATAAAACAATGTTTTTGGCCTAGTGTAGCTCCATCGTAATTTGGCCTGCACAAAGCACAAAAAACAACAGCAAACACAATCCTAACAAGTATAGCTAAATCACAACAGCAACCAGGTTCCAAAAATTGATAAGATCAAGCACTATACAACCTTAAACCCATCAGAACAAAACCAACACTAGGTGACAAACGCTTAAGATCAAACAGACTATGAAATCAGCACATATAACAAACAAATGTCCAATATAATGATCAAAAGCTAAGGTTCATCAAAAAAAATATTTCAGTTGCACTTAGTCACATATCAATAAAAATCAATAACATCAAGTAACTTCAGGAAGTGCAAAACTGAGAAGAGCTAGAAGCACCTGAACCAATCATATAAACCACCTAGTGAAACAAGAATCAACATTAACCAAGCACAAGCTATCACCTCCAACAAACAAGTGTAACCATCGACTAAATTTTAAGAGCTAAAGTGATTAGTTTCAGCAATAAAATCAAGTCAAACCACACTCCTAATTACATCCAAAAGCATAGTGCTAGCAAGAATATGTATGGTTAAAATGCCTCATAGCACATATCCACAAACCTCCAAGATCTTGAGACTAAAACAAACGCTGTTGATTTTAGACATGACATGAATAAACCGATCAGCAACAGAGAGTACATTATCACTTCATATTAAAGTCTCAAAATTGAAGCCAATGATGGAAGCAAGCAAAACCTCTTAATTTTTCACAAGTGTCCAGTAGCAAGTATACTCAGAGTAGCCCACAGCAGCAACAATCAACAATTAATATCACAAAAGCATCAACTTCACGATCCACGGGCTAACTGGTGCAACAAATCTCCAACCAGGTTAAAAATATTTGCTTAACAACATATAAAGGCAATTCCAAAAGCAAATTTCAGCACATAGATTTCCTAGCACATCCAAACTCAGCCAATATAGTCAGTTATTAATCACAATTTAGTACCCATAAGAAGCAAAATCAACCCCTGTTTTCAGCAATAATCAGACAAAATCAAATATTGGGGAGCACCTTTAACCACAAACTTCCTCCAGCATGATCCAATCAAAATTATTCAGAATCACAACATCATCAGTCAATTCACCCTAGACACATTAAGCTCAAAAATCAGAAACTTTAGACCCTAAGTTCAGATGTGGTGAATCAAAAGAAGAAGGAGAAAGAGGGTATACCTGCGTTTCCTGATCAGAATTGAGGTAGAGGACAATTTGGGCGTCTAATGTCTTCAAAGCGTGGCCAAGCGGATTAAGATCGAAGAGGAGGGTACCTAGTCAGGACTTGGCAAATTAACACTGGAAGAGCGTAGAACTGGGCGGAGGAACTTCTGTGGAGGCATCAGTGGAAGGAAGGTCCTGCGATTGGTACGAGGGCGCGAGGGATATCGGGGAGGAGAGAGCAGGGGCTGGTGAGGCTGTGCGGTGTCGGTCCTGGTGCTGGAGAGAGGTGGTGCGACTGGTGTGGCTGCTGGCGGTTAGGGGAGAGGAGCAGTGGTGGTGCGAGAGAGAGATCGGGGAAGAGAGAGCAGGGAACGCAGAAGCGTTCTTATTTTTTTAAGAAATAAAAATAAAAATAAAAACACATAAACAGGTGGCCACGACTCGTGAGAGTCATCCCGCGAGTCGTGAGACTCATCAGAAGGTTGAGCTAGGATCGAGACTCATGGCTACGACTCGTGGGAGTCATCCTGCGACTCGTGGGACTTCTCAGAAAATTGAGCTGAGATCTAGGCTTGATATCGAGACTTGTGGAGAGTCTTATTTTAGACAAAAGAAACAAAATAAAGGAAAAGTTACCTATGACTTACCTCGGGTTGCCTTCCGAGCAGCGCTAGTTTAAAGTCTGAAGCCGACCCTTATTACTTTCGAGAAGTTTAAATCGACCCGAATGAACGGTCCATAGCTCATCCCATCCATCCATTAGAGTCTTCTTGGAGCGGCATGATTTAGATCGCTTTTCGCTCCAACTCCATAGGCGTGTGCTCCTCCTCTTCTTAGCGCATCGTCCCTTTGTGTCTTCACTGAACTCGAAAAATGGAAACTCCTCCATGAAAATTTTCTCCTCGTGCTCTAAAATTTTCATGTCTTTGAAAACCTGCATGTCAAGAAAGACGGCAGTGCAATCATCATTATCACTACCCTCACCTTGAACACATAAAATTTCCAAAAAAAACTCAAAAACTTCATTGGTTGCCCCTCTTGGATCTGCAACATCTCATCTTCAAAATTGGATTGGATCCATGCAATTTGAGTCTCCAGTTCAGTGAAGAACATCTCCATGTGACTTAGCCCGGACGATTCTTGTGAATTTTATGAAGCTTGATCTCGACACCAAGGTGGTACATATCCCTCAGTGAGATCTCTCTCGTAAGAAAGATGAGGATGCAACATGTAGTACACCTCTTATTCATTCCCAAATAGAGCTTTCAACATCGGGCAATCACTAGCTACATGACCAAAAGCTCCACAAAACTCACAATAATAAACATAATCCATATTAAGAGCACAAATTGTAATGAAAAACAAAAAGAAAAGAAATCAAAAATAAAAGAACAACTAAGAAAAATCAATCTAAATAAACAACCAGTACAAACAATAGTCCCCGGCAACGGCGCCAAAAACTTGATAGGCTAAAAACCTACACCGCAAGTGTACGGGTTCAGTTGTAGTATATCGAGTGTCGTATCCACAAGGACTATGTGGTATTGATTGTAACTTTAAACCGATTTAACTAAGCCAAGAAAAATTACGGAGAAATAATTATATGGAATGGAGAAAAGTAACCAACTAAAAGGAAACAACTATGCAAAATTAGTAGTAAACAATGGATACGAGGCAAATCTAGGGTAAAGGATCACCAAAACGACACCTTAGTAGATTAATATTGATATTCGTGCCACATTGTCTGAATTTGTTAAAGGTAGATTGTCTAAGGTAATTGCAAATCTCCTCTCGGTTTCAAAGCAATTGTGTCTAAATTGTTTAACAATCTCCTTTCGGTATCAAACAACCAATTTAGACCCTTTAAGTTCGTATAATTCTAGATGATAATCACATTAACTTCGCCTTTCAGTCTCGATCAATATCAAAATCATCTAAAATATCTATGACAATCTATAAATCCTCAAGAAATTCGATTATCTTTCGATAAATCAAACTTCAATTTTAATCTTATGGTTCCGATGGACCCAATATCTTTTCGGCCTAAATTCATCATCTAAATTCTAACTTAGGGTTTTAGTCTTTCGATTTCAAACTCTAAATCAGTTCTAACCAATTTTCATCAATTAGGGCTGGCGCAATAGGATTCAATCTAACAAATTATCAGACAAACGAATATCAATTTCAACGCTACTAATTCATCGTCGGGATCACCCAAACCCTAGATCTGAGAAATTAAGAAAGCATAATATAACAAACAATGAACTAGATTATAGACAGAAATAGATCAATGTTCAGAATAGAATGCAAACCGAAATTTCCGTCCTCGATCCAAAGCTTATACCGTCAAAATCAAACTAAAAACAAAACCTAAACTGATCGGCCGAAGCCATGTCTGTGAAGAAAACAAAAGTCCCAAACTCTCCCTGCCAATCTAATCGGCAGTATTAGATTGTAATTTGAGAAAATTACAATTTTGGCCCACAAAATTAAGTAACTAAATTACATCCCAACACCCAATTATAAATTAACTCCACCAAACAGCTCCCACATTTAGCAACTTCCGCACTAGCCACTTTAGCTCATCGGGTCCAATGCAATATGCTCGCCACTCCGTATTAAATCTTGAATTTCCTCAATATTAGCCTCAAAATGCCTGAAACAAATAAAAACCAGGTGTAGACTCCGAAAATGCAAAATAAAATAAATAAAACATAAAATATGATAAATATGCATGAAAATGGCCTAAATTACTATGCAAATGCAACCCTAAAATATGACTAAAATAGATGTTATCAATAAAATTCACCTCTCAACTTAAAAGTGACTTGATCGTTGGCGTGTAGTTTTACTGTTGTGATGAATTCTCTCATGAGGTCGGGTTATATAAGATCTCTTTTCTGCATAAATTTCCCAATATCTCCATTTTTCAACAAATCATGCGTGACATTAAAACACCCAACAACTTTAAAGTATCTTCGCATAGGAATTGGGTTGTTGAGTGTTTATGAACTCCTAATCTTTGCCACTTATCCCATTCAGTGGATGTCAAGTTTCCAGTTTCAATCATGTTTAAGATCATGGCTATGCTGTAGAAGGAAAGGAAAACAAAATATTTTGAGCGATCTCACCAAAACTTCGAGTGAGAACTCGAAGAAATAAAACTCAGCAGGATCGTCAGGCGTGATGGGGTCTCGGTAGGCCTCGATAATCTGGGTTCGTCCTATTCTTCGGTTTTCATTGAACTTCAAAGAATATCTTCAATTCTTCAACTTCTCTCTAAAATCAGACCTTTGCTCTAAAATGGTTCGATTGTATGTTATGAAAACTCGAGAGAAACTAGGTTAGGTGGACTAAAGTGGGTCTGTGTCGGCGGACGCGACTTGGTAGCGGCGGGCGCCGACCTTCTAGGTCTTCATTTTTCTCCGCCTTTTCCTCCATTCTTCTTCCGTACAGCGTGAGTATGATCAACACGAAAAATAAACAAGTCTCTTCCAGAAAACAGGAGTTTTATTAGTGTAGAAACAAATTTAACTTATGATGATGACTAATGCAATGTTAGGATTGAATGATGCAATAAATACTAACTAGCTAGGGTTGCCTCCCGAGCCCTTGATTTTTGTCCTGTTGGGGTTGATTTGTTGGCATAGGGTTTTTGGGTTGAGCTTCGAACCAAGTTCTTCCTTGGTATGGTGCTCGAGCATTTGACCTATTTCCGAACCCTTGATAAAAATTTGAATTGAAATTAGGGTTGAATGAGTTATTACCATATTGTCGAGGACCATAGTCTCCAACTACATTGATTTACATGAATCCTTCTTTGACTTGAGAATAGAGATCATTCGGGTGCGCTACAGATCTCCACATACTCTGCATGGTCTTTCCTGGGCTTGAGTAACATGAGTAGCTAGGCTTTTAACCAGTTCTGTAAGCCTACTGATCTCATCCTGCTGGATCGGACTAGAGCTTTCATTCTTAGCATGATGTATTTCTCGAAGTCCTTGCGTCCTTCCATACTATTGTGAGGCATTAGCAAGATATTCAAAAATTTTCATCGCCTCAGCTTGAGTCTTATCCGGAACATCTCCTCCGCTTGTTACATTCATTACTCCTTGCTCTATACCCATCAAACCCTCATAAACGTAGAGAACCAGATCGTCCTCCATGATCCCATGATGCGGACAACTTGATTTGATCTTGTTAAAGTGTTCAACGTACTCATAAGTGATTCTACAGGAGACTGCTCGATACTGGATATCTTCTTCTTGACTTTGCTGCATCGAGTAGTTGGAAAGTACTTATTCAGAAATGCCATTTTTAGCTCTATCCAAGACTTGATACTTTCCGTTGGCATATAGTGTAGCCATTCATTAGCAGCATTTAGACCCGGGCAAACACGGACGTGGATCGGGCTTGGGACGGATTTTACCTGAGATTTTGTCCCGCTGTTGCGGGCGTAGGCTAGGCTAAGCCCGCTTAACGAGTTGGAAGTTATGTCCAAGTCCGTCCGTAAATGCGGGTGCGGGTAGCCTGTGGGTACCCGTAAATCTACCAAGTTTATTGTAAATTTGTAATCCAACAAATAAATGGTTGTTGGAAGTGATATATATATATATATATAACTAATAATATATTAATATATTATTAAGCTAATGGAATTCACAAGAAGAAAATCTACTAAACTTGATAAGAATTAAGCTACTGGCATTCACAATAGTTCATATCAACATGATATGCCAAACACATGATAACTTTTTTTTCCTTTTTACAACTAATAATTAATATATTATTTATCTTATATATATATATTATAATTTTGTTAAAAAAAGCGGGTACCCGTTATGGGCCGCTAGACCCGTTATTGGACATGGGGCTTTTTTCCATGTCCAAGCCCGCTCGTCAATGCAAGAGAGTGGGGCGGGCCGAGTGGGCCATCCCGCGTTTGTCCAGGTCTAAAAACATTCTTGAGAGTCAACAAAAATACTCTGAGCATCATCTGGTCATCTGTAATTCATGTGGGTCTAACATGATCGTAGACCGTTGTAAATTCCGCCATATGCCTATTAGGATCTTCTTCATTTCTTCCATGAAAATTTGGCAACAGCGATGCCCATCCTGATTTGAATTCAAACTTTGAGCTTATTAGGAGATCTAAGAGCTTAATTGGCAGCAACGATGATGTAAGAGTCAGCTCCTTGAGATCTCTTAGCGTTCTCTTCGATGGATCTTCGCCAACCATTTTGCTTGCATTACGTCTTCGTAGCCTGGAAATGCTCCTTTCTATTTTTGCATCACAAGGCACTAGAGAAAGATTTGTATAACGAGTGTGAACCATGCAAGATGGTTACACCCATGCTTGCAAATTACGCTTAGTCAAAAACAATTCGACACTCCTCGGCAACAGCACCAAGAATTTGGTGCGGCTATAATGTCGTGTGTTCTAACATCCAAATAGTAATATATCTACCTTCAACCAATAACTTAGTATCGACAGCAAGTAAAGGTCAATCCCACGGAGAGTGCGTGCGACTTTTGGCTAAGTGTAGTGTGTAAGCAAGAGAATCGTAACAATAGCAATTGAGAGAAAAAAGCAATATTAGAAATGATTGTATTATAGAGATAATAATGATGAGAATATAGCTCTACTTATAATTGCAACATTGGTAACTTCATGATTATCAGGTTATTTTGGTTATGCTTGGCTATCTTATTGTCGGTTTGTGCGTAGAGTTGTATAGCTTCCTATTCGATCACTATTCAACTCCCTAACCTCTTGCATGTGGTTCGAGAAGCAATAATTCCCTAAGCATCTAAGCATGTAACTCATGTGGTTCCCGCATAATTCGACGTGTCACCTGATTTTCAAGCAGCCATCGCTTCCGTTAAAAAGAACACTTAATTACCTGTCCTTACTCTCACATATGCATGATTTCTAACCTGTTCCTCAAGATATGTTGGCTACTTTATAGGATTAAGGCCCATAATAGTGGATATAGCTATAATACCTAACACGTTGTTTATCTATCCTAATGGTCAGTTAAAACGAATAAACAACATAAACATGTGAAGAACAATAGTAATGAATAACCAAATATGTATAAACCATATATTCACTATAAAATAGTATAGAAACAACCCTCATATGTCCTAAACCAATACATTGAACATAAGCAAAACTATAGAAAAGGTTTAGTCGAGCATGACTTACCAAAAAACTAAGAAAAGAGAGATGAGAGATGTGTGAATGAGTTGGTGTATCAATTGTTGTCAAATGGTTGAGGAGATGCCTTTATTTATAGTGCTTAGAAACCCTAAAACTCGAATAACTTAGTGTAGAAGCAAAGCCTAATGGGTCAGATTTGTCCGCTGAGAATCTGTTGAGATATGGGATCGGCGGGCGCCGATGGTCAGCGATGGGCGTCGACTCAGCGGGTGCTCGAGATCTTCCACGGGCGTCGCTGGATCGACGGACGCCGCTAGTAGGCTGCAAACGTCGCCTCTACAGAGACCTTCTTCTTCATTTCTTATCTTCTTGGCTTCTCCACTTATTCAGAATCTTCATCATTGACTTATCTTAGGCTTCCATATCTCTATAGTGTAGCTTTGCTCCTCTTCTTAGGATTGGTTTTGAGAATCTGCATAAATAGGTATAAAACACATAGATTTCGAACTTTGTAACTTAACAGACAATGAATGCACTTTATGCTAAAAAAAACATGTCTAAATGCAATCTAAACTAACTAAGAATTACATAAAATTGCTATACAAACACTACAAAAAAAAATTAGCCACGGATGGTAGCAACGGCAGGGATTTGCCGTGGCTATTGGGAGAAAGAAAATACATTAGCCACCGATGGTAGTAACGACAAAGATTTGGCATGGTCATTGCATAAAAAAATAATAACAGCCACATATGGTAGCAACGACATGGATTTTCCGTGGCCAATGATCGGTTTTTCCCACGGCATAGGCCACGGCTCATATGCTATTTACTTAAATTTGCCACAGCAGTGAGGTTCCGTGGCTAAAGTGTGTAAATTTTTTTTCGAAGAAAAAGAAAATCTAATTTTTGGAAAATAAAAGATTGAAGCAGCTCATCTCTATTCATCATCGTCTAACATGAGAGAGAAGATTCCAAAGAACAACCCTATCTCTGAAATCCAACGTCGTCTTCCCCAAACTCAAAGTCAAAATCGCTTAAAATCAAGTGTATTAGAGAGAATTGAGGAACCAGAAGCCCTTGTCCGACCTCAATAACACCCTGCCTTCTTCGTTTGCAATCTCTCTCTCCTTTTCCTTCATCTCCTCTCCGTCTTCAAATACTAGCTAGCCACAATAGTACGAGACTCGTCACCACCATTCCACCATGTCGTCAGTATCGTCGTCAATTGGTTCCTTTCGAAATCTCTTTCCCTCTCCTTTGGTGATCTCTCTCTCCCCCATGTCTGGCATTTTTTAGAGTTTGAACTTCGCCGGAGTCCCAGGTAAGCCTATTGCCCCTTTCATAGTAGTATATGGTCAATTTGAGTTGTAATTTATAAGCCTCTTGCCCCACTTGAAGCTCTCTAACATGAGCTTTTGTATGCCTATGTCTCCTATAGATTTTCTCTGCCTACATCTACTTCTATACCCACCTTCATCAACTATCTCATTTCAAAAAGTGAGTTTTCTGGTTTGTTCTCGAATAACCCTAACTTGTATTTATGCTCGACTTCTCTTTGACGCTCTGGGAAAACCCTAACTTGTACTATTTTCGAACTCCATTTTTAGCCTCACATAATACATGTTGATTTTTTGTTTGAAATAATAAGCATGATTTGGAGCTTTTTGTGAAATTTGAGTAATTTGTGTTTAAATTGGAAACGTTTGCAAATAGATCTAAGTCTTTGTATGATGTATGTGTTTAGGATCTTTGAGATTGAAGGGGCTATTTTTGTTAAACAGGAAGTGCATTCTGAGAAACCAACAATGAGAAATAGGAGGATACATATGTCTAGTTAAAATTCATGCCAAATTGAATTTAATATTTGGCACTATATCCCCATGGCAGCTAGTTTCTTTGGTAATATTTGTTTCACTTTTGAAGTTTTTGGCATGTGTGATATGTTGAACTCAAGTTATTCTCTATATTAGATAGATATGAACAAGCTATATATTTTAGAATTTTCTATGAAAAGCAGAATGAAAACTTTTAAATTCAAGAATAGTATAGTAACCATGAGACATTTTCAATCTCTAGGCCCTTAAAAGAGCATGAGGTCTATAAGGATTATTATTCTGTAGTTTATGCAAGCCTAGGACCAGGTGTTGGGGTCGAACATGGCTCTTGCTTTAGTAGACCAGTGCCACTTATTTTTCTTGATTTTACATGTCAAAAGAGAACATAAAGTTTTTTTCAGGAGAAATGTGGACATTTTTTAGTGGAAATCTCAACAAATAGATAGCGTACATGACATCTCAGCATGTCACATTGATTGGTGTATATATGATTGGATTTATTTGCGACGTCTAGTAATTCGTCTCTAGTATTAGTTAACTATTTAATCTTATTTGTCAAAGAATGGTTTTTATTATCATCATTATTCTTGCTAAATGATTTTATTTGCAGTTTGACAGCCGAAGGAATCTCAGGCTTCGACCTTTGGCACATGGGGCAACTATGCAATTATTCCATATTTCAATTCTTTGGACTCCTTGTATTATGTATGTGTAAACATTTTCTCACATTCTACTCTTAAAAAGGGACTTCGTATTTTTTCAACATTACTTGTTAAATGTTGTTGACTTGCATTTATCATAATTTCATTGTTGTAATTGTGCAATTTCGGTAAAATTTGTTTTATAATTTCATCTGTTGTTCTTATCAACAAGCAATTGACAAGCTCTCTATACTTCAAGGTGTTTTATAATTTCATTTGTCGTTCTTATCAACAAGATTTGGTATGTACAGACCTTTCATCTGTGTTATTACTTGTTCCTTGCTTTACATCTATTGCCGAGTAGTTGTTGCTGTTATATAAATATGGTATGAATTGAAATGGTGAGTAGGATCTGGATATCTTAATAATATATTATTTTCTTCTCCTCTTTTTCACTCTCTAATGAGCCATGTACCTGCTGAGCGTGAGTTTTTCCCTCACTGGTTTTCTTCATTTTGCAACTATTCAGACACTTGATTATATGAATTTGATATGGGTGTACAAATGTGCTTTTATTATTAGATAAAAATATCTTTAATATCTTTGATTATTATTATATTATTATATATATTTATATATAAACCCTTTGAACAATAGTTTGATGATTAATCCAGTTCCATAAAGCGTGAAAATCAAAGATGGTAACTATCTAGATTAAGAGAAATACCACTGCCCACTGGCTTGGTGCCTTATCTGTTATCTCTCATATTTTATTTCACTAGAATGATTATTTTATTGGATAGAATTAAATTTTCAAGTAATATCTAGGCTTAAAATTAAATTTGTTTTTGGTCTTTAGGGAGTTGCTGCCCTTGTTGCATTCCTAATATCTGAAATATTTCATGAGGTACGATTTCTTCAGTTTCTCAAGTTAATTTACACTAGTATAATGTATGCTTTCTGAATTCATGTGTTTTTTTCAACATGTAGAAAGATGTTTGCCATATCTTCAAACTCTATGTTTCAGGTACGCTATTTGTAACCTTCTAATTTGCTTAGTTTCTCCATGTGTTCCATCACTGTATCGTTCTTTAATTTTTCTGTGAGAACCGCATTTGTCATTGCAATTCATTTTTGTTCATTGGTTGTGAGATTGAGTGAGCGATGCTAATATGCAATTGCATTCCCTATTCTAGATGCAACTTCCACAGGTTAGCTTTACACAAAATCTTCAAAATATAACCAAAAGATGAGGCAACTAGTTAACAGTCTGAAGGTTAGCTTTGTTTATGATTAATTTTTTCTTGCATCGCATAGGTGGAACTTTATCTGTTTGAATCCTCATGGTAATCTAATGATGCTAGCATTTTATCAGGATTTACATGTCTAAGGATGTGATATGTCTTCTCTTATGTGGTCATATAAAGGGCATTCATCTATAAGGTGTACTGGACAGAGAGATGATCTTAGAAGCTTATTGTGCACGACTTCCTTTGAAGGTATGGTTCTAGTCCCAAATAACTGGATTTATGGTTCTAGCCTTAATAATATATGATTCATGGTTGTCTTAATAAAAACAATCTATCAGGGCTCGTTTCTAGTTCCTAAATATCTCTTTGGAATGAATTCACTTATGAAGATCTTTTTAGTTCAAGGCTTAAGCACATCTCTTGCAAACAATGCCTTTTTTAATTTTGATGCTCATATGTCGTGTCTATAGCGATTCATGTCCATGTTTATTCAGCTTAATGATAGCATCCATTTAAATGGTCATAATAGGTTTCATTTAGCTTAGTTAAGATGCATATCATGCATGGTTTAAGCACAATTTGCATATTTGCTCTCTATTTTGGTGGAGTCGGAATCTACACGTTTTTGTTGATTATTTCAGGTAACTGTGGATCCGAGGAGGAGACATGGGTTGATGAAACATTAGATGAGGATGTCTAGTTGATCGAGGAATCTTACATGAAGATCTGAAGAGGTCCTGAGAAGAAGAAGCGAGCCTAAACGAAGAACAAGTCTGCAGAAGTTGTCGCCAGACATGCTGAACTTGTTTTGCACTTTCTGGAGGCCTCGGTTGTCCGATCGACTATTATGACCATGCGTTGGAAAGCTCTTTCAGAGAGCTACAACTTTCCTGTTGATGTCAAGAGCTGATTCAAAGAAGATTTTTCGTAAAAGACCTATGCAGCAGCCGCCGCATTAGTACTGCAGCGACGTGTTTAAGGTTTTTGCACAGCGACGGTTTTTTCTATTCAAGACCTATTTATCTATCTTTTGGATGCCGACTTTGGGGACGATTTTAGAGAGGGCTTAGCCCTAGGTTTCCACTTCATTTTCTATTCTACGTTCTATCAGACACTTTAGAGATTGAGCGATGTTTTCCATGAGGAACTAAACTCATCGGTTCTGCCTACAATTTAAAGTTTTATTTGGATTGATTGTGAATTTCTAATTCTCGTTCCTTAATTCCTTGATTGAATGCTTCAACTTCTTTGCGCTTATTGATTATTGTTTTGTTCTATCTTGTCTGGCCAACTAGTTAGATCAATTCAATTGCTAGGGTTCTGTAAATTCCTGATTGTAAACCTTAACCAAAGTAGCAAACTTGTCCCTTTAGGGCTGATTGAACTAATTGGATAAGTAGGAAGTTGGATGTGTTGTTAAATCCCTCTTTAGGGACTGCAAATACCTTGGCTAATATCTGAACTTAAAGCTATCAATTGGGTTAAATCCTTCTTTAGGGACTATTCGATTGATAAGGGTTTCTAGGACTGATTGGACTAGTAACTATATTAGGTCGGGACAAGGGCATTCATAGGGAACTTAATAGGACGAGAAGAAGTTACAAGGATCGTTTCAACCAAATAAAGTGAAAAATTGTAGGTAGAACTGCTTCTCTTAATTGTTTGAATCACAACCATTTACTCTTGCTTTCTTCAATCCGCTTTGATTAAAGGCGGATCTTTTACACTCTTAAAACCCCCCATTTGGTTACTTTAATTGGCACTTAAATCACATTTGAATAAAAAATTTCCATGTGGATCGACCTCTTACTTATTACTATACTAGTTATAGGTTTGAGTTTGCTTTGACGGATCAACGACAGGTTTTCCCTCCGTCACCTAAGGGTTAAAACTCTATCCTGATCTTGAACTCTATCCAACAGATTTTAATGGTCAATCACGAAAGGGATGAAGGTAAAAATCTTTGCTTTTATTTTACACTTGTTTATATCTTGTTTATATTTTGGAAACTTCATATCAGATATGCGAACACTTACGATGCCATTGGTTTTTAGTAGCTCTGGTTGTTAATTGTAATCATGTTTCCAAGTTTGAATTTAGTTAGTTATATCCTTGTCTTGGTCCTTGTCAAAGTTATAATGTAGGTTATAGTTATTGAATTAAATTCTAGATTGATCTATTCATGAATTAATGGATTGATTAATGGTATTACTTTCTAGAAACCTTATGTGGTTGCGTTTTTCTATATTATAGACAAGTGTTCAACCGAGGGAGATGCTAGCTGGAAGGATAAACCCTTAAAGGCTACTGAAGACGATGATGAAGCTACTGGATGAGATGGTGAGGATTTCGTACAAGCTACCGGACACAAACTTCGGAAAACTATGTTATTTTGGCTTCATGTTTTATTGGAAAACTTAAACCGTAGACTTGAATTGGCAAGATATCTAGCTATCTTATGTACTTTTGTTTGGTGTTTGTTTTATGTAAAAATGTGTTGTGAAAGAAACATCTTGATATGTTTGAATAGTTTTGATGTTTGGTCTGCAAATTGATATCAATATGAGCAGGTAAAGATGATTAGGAATTGGCAACGGGAGCTTGTCGTAGCCGATTATAGAAAAGAAAGTCAAATCCTTAGCAATGGCAGCTTGCCGTGGCCAATTATGGAAAAAAGAGCCAAGTTTTCGGCAGGAAAATCCCAAAAAAACACTCTAGCCACAATAGCTTCCCGTCATAAATTGTAAAAAAGGGCGCCAAAAATTGGGTGGGAAACTTTTGGTTGCTTGGCGCCCTAAATTTTATAGCCACGGCAAGCCCCCGTCGCTTACATTGAATTCTCTAGCAGGGCTATGCTTTGTCGTCACTAGCCGTGGCTAAAAAGCTAACCACGGCTACTGCCGTCACTACAATCTTTTTGCCACCGCAGGTTTGGTTACGCCTGATTCGCCGTGGCTTTAGCCGTTGCTAGCCCTCTTTGGCCACGGCAAACCCACTTCTTGCCACGGTATTTTGCCGTTGCCAATTTGTTTTTTTGTAGTAAAATCATGCATTATCACATACATCGGGGTCTATAATCCCCAAGGACAAAGCAAAAAACTTTTTTTCTAAAAATAAGCAGCAAAGCAAAGTTAAAGTGTGTGTGTGTATATATATATTTCCCTGTTGGTTTTTTTTCGAATAGTAATCTTAAACTAATCTAGCAAAGTTGAAAACACTCTCTCCCTATGTTCTCTATTTGGCTTCAGGCTAATTGGTTCCTGGTTGTTGTGGGGCTTCGACTCGTTGGTTCGTGGTTAGTTATGGATGAGGAGCAGTCTTGCGTCCCTGTTGGATCAAGTTGATTATGGTAGTGTATGTGATCTCCAAAGATCCATAATCTAGGTGGGAGGGACGTCGTGTGATCCACACTTCTCAAAGAGTCGTCCATTGCCCATCGAGGATTTCTACTTTCCATATACTCTGCGTTGAGACAACTTCTGCTTTCCCATGCACTCACTATCCACGTTCCCTCGCCGAGTCTTTTATCCCCGCTCAACCGGTCTTTTGCTTAGTTCTTAGATTTTTTTTTATGTATGGTTGTTTTTCTCATTTTTCTTTGCTTGTTTAGTTCATTGTTTGTGGTTTCGTGTATCATGATGGTCTGTCCGTTTGGCGCTACTTGTGCTCTCTCAATTTACCAGACTTCTATATGTTATTTTCAATTCTTACTTATTCAAAAAAAATTAAACAAAAAATCTAAAACATGACTTGTACCAAAATATTTTATATACAAATTTCTCTGTAAAAAAAATTGAAAGGTTAGAAAAGTAGTACACACTAAAGTAGAAGAGCACGCTCTCGAGAAATCCCAATTTTCAAACCCTCGCTTTGAACCTTACGTTCCTAAATCATCTTCTTCTTCCTTTGATTGGTCTGGTTTTCAAGCCAATTTTGGGAGCCTATCAGCCATTCTATCGATTTCAACCTTCAATTTGGGGTTTAGGCTCTAATTTCGACCTTTAAACCCTATCGTTGGATGTCATGTCCTGTCGTGCTTTGTGTTCGTCTTCAATCTTCAATTCTAGTCGTGCTTCGTCTTCAAGTTGGGCTCTCCGGTCTTGAGCTAGGTTTTTCGAGTCTGTCTCCGGCGTTCTGGCTTCAAAATCGTCTTCATTTTGGGTACGTTGGTGCTTCTATTCCAGTCGCTTGCGCCGCTTTGCGACCCTGATGCTGGTCTAGCGCTGCGTCCCGCAGGGCCTGACTAAACAATATTAGATTAGCAATAATTTCTTGTAACGGTCCGGATATAAATACCCGGGTTACGTTTCGAAGGTCGGATACCTTCGTTCGGCCCAGGCCACCGGCGGCCTTTTGACCTCCAACTCCCACCCCGGAGGTCGGAATGGGATTCCGACCATCATCGACACAAAAAGGGCAAAGCGAGAGCAAGAAGGAAGGAGAGAGGAGAGTTTTACCGAGGTGGCGCGATTCCGACTCCGAGGGCACTTCGGCGGCGACTCCGGCTGCAACACGGAAGGGGAAGCCTTGGCTTGAGTCTAGGTAGGAATGAGAAGTGAGCAAAAGCGGAGTGAAGGTCGCTTGAATCGAAATCGACATGAAAGTGACCAAACCTTGACGGAAACAGGGGTGCAAGCGGCTCTTTTGTGGTGCTCTGGCGGCGCTCCTGGGCTCGTCGGCGCCGATGGTTGGGAGCTCCTGGGTGGCTCCTTGTAGAAGAATGAGGAAGAACGAAGAGGTGGGGCTCGGCTTCTCCGAATGGCGAACAGGGGAGTCTCTTGGCGGCTCGGATTGGAGGTGGAGGAGGCGACGGTGGTGGCGTTTCAAAGGTGGTGGCTTTGCCTCATTGTAAAACAGAGAGGGGAGAAGAACATTGGGTTGTTGGGCTTTGTTTTGTATTTGTTCTTGGTTTATATTTCCTCGGTTGCTTGCACACATCCGAGAGAGGGAAGGGGAAACAAGGGAGATGGGTATTGTTTTGGGAGCTTAGTTTGCAAAGAGGAATAGGATGGAGAGGAGGGGAGTGTTTACTGCAGGAGCCTGAACAAGGAAAGAAGAGGAAGTAATGGGTTTGTGTGGGTGTGTAGGGAGTGTAGAGGAAGAAGACAAAAAAAAATGAGCTAGGTGAGGCAAGGCAGGGAGGCTGCAATGGCTCGGAGAGAGAGAGAGATAAAAGGAAAAGAAAAAAAAAAAGAAAATAGGGGAAAAAGGGGTCCACACAATATCAATTTAAAATCCCGACACTCGACCCCAATCCCGCTCACTAGAACGAAACCCGACACTCGACAATTAAATAAAATTTTAAATCATATCGGAATGAAATTAATTTTATTAATACCCGGAACTCGAAAGCGAAAATCAAATCCCGTCAAAAATCCAAAATTTAACTGATGCCGGAAGGATTTTAAAATTGAACTCGTGCTCGAGGACAACTTTTCTCCGCCTTTACGAATTGAAATAAATACTAACATATTTAATGAAAATAATAATATAATATATATATAAAATAAACATTCAGTCTTTACATTTCTGGATGTGTTTTGCTTGGGTTGTGTTCGACTTCGCTTGATGTGTCTTGGCGATCTATTGCTTTGTTGGGGTTCTAGCATTCGGAATAGGGATTGGTTAGGATCGTGGTAGTGTGTACGGGATGACTCCGTATACGAAAAGATTAAGGTTCATCTTCACTGGCCACAGGGATGCCTTAAGTATCGCTAACCAATGGTGCTATATATAGTGCTTGGCTTCGTCCGTAGTCTACGTGCACAACATGCTAGTTCTAGGTCTGCTTTGATGCATTTTTGTTGTTTGTATTGCTTGGTCTTTTGCGCTTTTTATGTATTTAATTATGTTGTATGTTTGACATGATGCGTGTCTTCTTCTCGAACTTCAGTCATGTCTGAGCTCGAATTTTTACTCAATAAACAAAAATAAAAAAATAAAAATTGCTCTGTCTTTGATATTTTATACAACTGAGTTATGTACGTACATTTAGCTCATTTATTTGCTTCGGTTTCTATAGCTTTTGGTCTCTCGTCATTCATCAACAATGATTCAACACCCTACTGTGTTCACCTTGATGCCCTTATGCTTACTGAAACTAAAGCCTCTGAACCTCCGTCGGATCAGATGATCAAAGCCTCAGGGTTTCACAAAGCCTTCAGCATCAGTGCTAAGGGTCACAAAGGTGGCATATATTTTCTCTATAAAACAAAATTTGAAGACTCAAGTATAGTTCTGGAATAGTCTGACAGATTTTTCATGATCAAAATAACGGTGGACAAGCATGATTTCGCTTTACTGTTTGTCTATGCTCCATCCGTGGAATCAGAAAAAACTCCTTTCTGGGAAGAAATTTTCTCGATAACTCACAAACACTCTCTTCCAGTCCTCATCATTGGTGATTTAAACGATATAGAAAATGATACAGAAAAAATAGGCGGTGCTACTCCATCCATATCTAGATTTAGACGATTACAATTTATCAAGTATGAACTTGATCTCCAAACTGTTCCCTACACTGGCTCTCCCTTTACTTGGAGAAAAAACAAATCAAAATTTAACAATACATATGAACGCTTGGATAGAATTCTGGCAAGTCAACAAATCTTCAATTGGTTTCCAAAGATTCATACGAAACATCATTCTTTCTCTAATTCTGATCATTGCCCAATCTCTCTAGAAATAGGATCTCGAAATCCTACAAAAGGTGCCCCATTTAGATTTGAAATGGCATGGACGACAAATCCTATATATGAATCTATGGTTCGACAAGTTTGGCGTAATAATTTTAATGGATCCCAAGGCTTTAAACTAATGCAGAAACAGAAACTGCTCAAACGGAATACAAAAAACTGGTGCAAATCTCAAACCAGTAATACCGCTAGGCAACTTTCTGAAGTCGAGAGCCAAATTATGAGTCTGCAAAATCGTTTACCTTGGGGTAACATCAGTAAGCAAGATGAAGAAAAGCTAGCAAGATTAGAACTTAAGAGATACAGACTCTTAGAATGCAACCATAAGTTCTGGAAACAAGGGGCCAAAATAAATCATCTTGAATTTTCAGACAGGAATACGAAATACTTTCAAATAACAGCTAGAATTAAAAACACAAAAAGACCAATTAAATCCTTTACAACAAAACAGGGCAATATCCTTTATGACAACGACACCATCTCTGATCAAATCACAAATGAGCTATCGGATAGATTTATAGGTACTCATCAATATCAAGTTAACCCATGGGATGTTTGGAACATTCAACCTCAAATAACGTCAGAGGAAAACCGAAACCTAATCTCTCAACCGACTATAGCTGAAATCAAAACTACTATATTTGAAATGGCAGAAGATAAATCCCCAGGCCCGGATGGCTTCCCCCCTGAATTTTATAAAAAATACTGGCGTATAGTAGGACCCTCTTGTTGTAAAGCAGTCAAAGCATTCTTCCACTCAGTACAATTATTGTCGAAGAAAAACAAAACCTTCATTGCTCTAATCCCCAAAACTGAGAACCCTACCACAATAAACCACTACAGGCCGATTAGCTTATGTAACACCATTTACAAAGTAATCACAAAAATTCTTGCAAACAGGCTGAAACCTATTCTCCCCAAACTCATCAACCCTTTTCAAGGAGCCTTTGTAGAAGGTAGATCCATTCAGGATAATACCTTAATAGCTCATGAAATATTTCATAGCTTTCATAAAAGAAAAGGAAGAACTGGTTGGATGGCATTAAAACTCGACATGGAAAAAGCCTATGATAAAATCAACTGGAGCTACATCGAAGTGGTTCTTCATAAGTTTGATTTCCATCCTATATGGATCAACTGGGTGATGACCTGTCTTACAACATCCTCCTTCTCAATTCTAGTTAACAATTGTCCAGGTAAACAGTTTAAGCCTAATAGGGGAATTCGCCAAGGAGACCCACTTGCACCCTACATCTTTGTATTAGTAATGGAAGGCCTAGCGAGAGAAATGCATAAAGAATCTTTGCAAGAGGATGCGTTAATCGGAATCAAACTAACCAAAAACGGTAACCCTATACCTTTCTTTACTTTTGCAGATGACACGATTATTTTTGCTAAAGCTGCGCATACTAGTCTAAATACCATTCAGAACATGATAAACAACTTCTCCAACCTCTCGGGTCTCACTATTAATTACAGTAAAAGCTCTCTCCAATGCTCTAAGAATGTAAACCAAAACTTAGCGAGAGACCTTGCCCAGAGTATGGGAATTCCAATCTCGAGTACCCTTGAAAAGTATCTAGGTATTCCAATGATCAACGCCAAATTAAAAACTCGGTTTTTGAGGAAGCCATCCAAAATCTGAAAAAGCAACTATCCAAATGGAAAGCCTCGAATCTATCTCAAGCAGGCAGAGCCATTTTAATTCAAGCCAACCTAAGTTCTAAAACTAACTATTTGATGCAAAACTTTTTGCTTCCTAAAGGAATTCTTAACCAAATAGACCAAATAAACAAAATTTTCTTCTGGAATAAACTTCACTCGGAGAGATATACCCCTCTAATAAGCTGGGATAACATCTGCAAGAGTAAAGCCCAAGGTGGATTGGGTATTAGAAAAGCCGAAGACCTAAATATAAACCTTCAGTTTAAATTACTTTGGAAACTTTACACTAATGAAGATAATATTTGGGTTAGAGCCATCAAAGAAAAATATTTGCCTAACAGCAACATCAGGGAAAAACCAAATCAAGCCACCTCTTGGCAATTTGGCAGACTATTATCTCTTAGAAAAAAATTTGAGAAAGGTCTCCTTTGGGTTATAGGAGACGGTAACCTCATAAATATTTGGAATGACCCTTGGGTACCCAATAAAAATCTCAAAACCTTCATGGGTAACAATGACCCGAACATGAAAGTCAGCCACCTCTTTACCCCACAAAAACTATGGAATAAGCCTCTCATTCAGAGTCTTTTCCCTCAAAATATAGCTAACAATATTTTATCCCTCAACATCCCATCATGGCAACCCCAGGATAAGCTAATCTGGGCACCTAATCCCACAGGAAAATTCACCACCAAATCTGCAAAGAAAATTACCAACACCCATAACCACAACATAGAAAACCATAATTGGATCTGGAACCTAAACCTCCCTCCTCGCCTTAAAAACTTAGTATGGAAAGTTAAAATAGATGCTCTACCCACGACCAGCAGGCTCAATAGATACATCAACAGAGTACCAAACACCTGTTCCCTATGTAACCTCGGAAATGAGGATGCCACTCACCTCTTTACGGAGTGCTCCTTTGCAAAGGAACTAATAGCCCATTTTGAACAAGCAACAGGTAAGTTCTTTCACAACCTCTCCTTGCAAGGTCCCTTGTGCGACAATATTAGTCAAATCAAGCAAGCAAATCAATTTTTCGAAGATCTAGTGGTTATTTGGGAAATGATCTGGGAAACTAGAAACAAGCTAATCTTTAAACATACAAGCCCTGACACTTTTGGTAATATGATAAAGCGAATTAATAAAAATATCCAGGACTGGAGAGAAACAAATCCCAAGGGTACTAATAAAGACATCAATAAGAGGAAAAAAAGGTCTAGATCTAAGTGGACTAGACCAGCAGGAGCCATCTACAAGATTAACGTAGATGGTTCTATCAAACCCACCGGCATTAGTCAGGTGGGAGGAATCATTCGTGATTCTAGGGGCCATGTTACTGAGATCTTCTACCAGGAAGTAGATCAAGGTACAATTATTCAAACTGAAGCAGCAGCAGTTCTAATAGGTATGAAGGTAGCTCGAAGATTAGGCTTGAACAAGATCGTTGTAGAAGGAGACAATCAAGAGCTGATGAGAATTCTTTCTAAAGGAAAACACATCAGATGGGAGATTATGCGCCAGACAGAAGAAATCAAGATCATGGAAGCAGCTTTCGAAAAAGTTGAATTCAATCACATCTACAGAGAAGCGAACAAAGTTGCAGATTATATAGCCACTAGGGGTATCATTAGTGATAGATCTACAATCCCTTTTAATAGGGAATTTTGTACCATCATCCGTCAGGATGATCCCGGAACGCGTTTACATTCTTTGTAATAGCTCCGAATGTTTGCCTACTGTAAAAAAAAAACACCCTATTGTGTTCAGGTAACACAATTATCATATCGTCAATTTCAACTAATGATTTTTATTTTATTTAAAAAAAAAAGCAAACAAAATTGTTGAATGGGCTTTAAAAAAGGAGGGTGATATACATGATCCAATCTCTGCAACTTAAAGCATATACATGATCCAATCTCTTTAGCCATTAAATTTATTTTAATGACTGAATCTCTGCAACTTAAAGCATATACATGATCCAATCTCTTTTAACTATATATATTTATACTAGTCTTATTACTCGCACCATTGTGCGATTTTTTAATAAATTATATTTATTATCTTAGTCATAAGTGTTTAATTATATATTCATTTTAAGGTTAAAATAGTTTGGCTGAAATTTATTTAAAATTTTAAAGATATATATAAGAATAAAGAGTAGACAAAATTGTAGAATAACTTTAAAATATCTTTCAAATTGTTATGATTGGACTTCGGAGTAATTTTTGTTAATAATATTTATATTATCAGTTGCTTTTTATTTTTCCTTATCATAATTACGGTTATTTTAGTTCTAGATCCGACTTCCTATGATTAATTACGGTTAGGGTTTAAAAGTTAGTACAATAGTCTTATAGATGAAATTGGCCATATATAAATGTCATCTTATAATAAATATATACAGATTTTCCAATGGATGCATATTAAATATTTATTTTTAATAATAAATTATTTTTCTTAAGATACTATATTGATCGATGCATTGGCCATTAATTAAAAAAAAACTATTTTAAATTCATTATATAGATACTTATAATATATACTACTCTTAAGACAAGCTAAAAAATGAAAAAAAATATATAAATATTCCTCTTCCATTTTTATCAAGGGCGTACGTCTAAGGTGACCGAATCAAACTTTTATACTTTAAATTATAAATATATATTTTTAAATTTCAAAATTGAACATTATAATAAGCAATAACTAAATTTAATATTTAATATCGTAATCTATATATTTTTAATATTCCTTATCGTAATTTTGGTTATTGTTAAAAAAAAAAAATTTGCCAGCATGAATAATATTAGATAGATTTATCGAAAACGATAGGTTTTCTACCTAATTAAGATATAAGATTGAATATTTACAAAAAAAAAACCTAATTAAGATATAAGGTTATATTAGATAGATTATTTGATCTAAAAAGATAAGTTTTTTAACTAATTATATTGGCTTATTAATTGATGTGGCTCAAAAAGATAATACCAATTTAATTCAGAATATGACACGTAAGCAAAAATAATCCCGTTTTAATCCAGAAAATTCCATTGATGCGAAATCGCACCAGAGCCCGTTTCAAGGCTCTGCTTTAGTATTTTACTAGTTTTATTACTCGTACGTTGTGCGATTTTTTAATAAATTTTATTATATAAAACATCTTTGAATTAATATAAATTACTACTTCATATAAAGTAAATATATAATTTTCAATTGTGTTATTTTTTAGAGAATGTAAACATGTTTCAGACCTCTGTTTTATTATATATAATATAATATATATTATATTATATATATTGATAAAATAAATAAATAAATATAAATGTAGGTATTGATGATGTTGATTGATAATTAGGTCCATCTTTATTCAATTGTGCATAATTGTTGTAAATTTTCAATTCCTTCACATAAAATCAAACTTAGTATTAGTTTTTTTTAAAAAAAAATCAATGTAAATCAACAACTTTTTTTCAATCTCAAGAGATTTGATCCAAATCAACGGTCTTTTTTAACCGGAAGAGATTTGATCTAAAAGGTAGAATAGTTGACCAAATATTGGATAGATTATTTGATCTAAAAAGATAAGTTTTCTAGCTAATTAAGATATAAGGTTGAATATTTACAAAAATAAGTTGGACCATTAATTGAGATGTCAAAATTATATTGACTTCTTAATTGATGTGGTTAAAAAGGATAACATCATATTAATGCAGAATATGACACGTATGCGATTTGTTCCAAAATATGACACATAGGCGAATCGCACTAGAGCCCGTTTCAGACTTCTATTTTAGTATATTACTAGTATTGGGTACCCGCGCGGTTGCGCGTTTTGTTAATAAATCATATATTATTATGTTAATTATATTAAAAAATTATATTAGATAATTAATTGACGTGACTCACAAAAATAAAACCATATATAAATATATTATATTCAATTTGATCTAAAAGGTAGAATAATTGACAAAATATTCCTTCTTTATCTTTTAGAATCTTGACGACATGGTACATATTTATATATAGATATATTATATCCAATTTGATCTAAAACGTAGAATAATTGACCAAATATTGGATAGATTATTTGATCTAAAAAGATAAGTTTTATATAGATTATTTGATCTAAAAGATAAGTTTTCTAACACCAAAATTACATTGGGTTATTAATAGTGGACCAAATATTGGATAGATATAAGGTTGATCAAATAATAAAAAAAGATAACACTATTTTAATTCAAAATATGACACGTATGAAAAATAATACCATTATAATCTAGAATATGACACATATGCGAATCGCACCAGAGCCCATTCCAGACCTCTGTTTTAGTATATTATATAGATTGACATTAATTTTTAAATGATAATATCAAATGCTATCTTCCATTAAAATTCTATCATTTTAATGAAATATTAAAGAAATTAAAAATATATAAACTATTAACTATAAATTAGGATTTTCTTAAAATAGTTTACATGGAATTGTTGTTAATTATTTTATCTTGATAATCAATTAATTACTACGTAGTTTACATGGAATTGGAAGGTATTTAATATGTGGCATATATGGCTATCAAAAGTATATCAACCACATTTTACAATCCATGCGGAAAAAATGAGCAAAAAGAAGAGTTGTAATAAGCACACTTAAACACCAGTTAGATCCCCAAATCAATTGGCACTAACCTCGGAATTATCCCCGTGTAAAACTGACTGAGCATTAGAAAAGAACTCATCCGACACCTTCCCGGTACTAAGAGCATCAAGTGCTTGTAATAAGATTTGATTACTTTGATCAGCCCTTGCATGAAGTTTCTGGTTTTCTTGCTCCATATTGGCTAGCTTTGCTTTCATGCTTTCCAATTCCGAAGAACTATTGTGTATTGTTGAAGATTCACTTCCAGTTTTCCTCAAAATACCATGGACTCCAAAAACAGCACTTTGTTTGACTCCAAACCCAAAGCCAACTGGTCTTTTAGGATTGTCATCCCTATAAATCAGTTTGTCAAAGATTGCATTCTCAATCTCTATACGAGATTTTGGAGGTGATGAATTTTGAACAAGTTCTTCAACATTTTGATGTGCTTCTTCCTATTTTCAAAAGCAAAATAACACAATTACACATTTTAACTTCACATGTTATATATCAATACAAGAAAGGAAATTGTTTCCCTTCCTTAATGTGCAAATTTTCTTAGTAAATAGTCTACAAATGAGTATGTTTGAAGAAAACCTACCGATGAACATGGTAAAAATAGCACATTTACACATTTGAAGTTAAAAATCCTGTAAACAGTAAATAGATATAGGAAAACAGAAACTATTCAACATGATAAACAAAGGGAAAAAATATAGAGGAAAAGAGGATATAGTGTACCAATAATTCTGCGGAGTTGGTGTTATCAACGAATCCTCCTCCATATTTGGTGTGAGTCAATTTAAAAAATTCTAAATGACTAGGTTGCTTTTCATTAGTTTGAACCTGAAATAGATAGATTCATTATTAAATGTATTCAAGAATTGACATCAACTTCAATAAGAAACCAAAAAAAGAACACAAATATCAAAAAGGAAGAAAGTATACAAAATCGACTCTCTTATTGGCATAGCTTTTTGGAACCAGTAGTATGCACATGAGATTGGGATGCTCTTGCCTGTTTACCACATTGGGACCTCATCTGCACCAATTGCTTAGTATTACAAAATCACTCAACTTTGAATGTACATATATATATATATATATATGTATATATATATATATAATGAATTAAACCTTCAAATTGTATTTCAAAAGTTTAAAAGCTTTAATGTGCATAAGAACTAACCTTGCTCAACTCTGAAAACCAATACTCAACCAAACGCATCCATTGGTCACGTGAGTGTCCATAAGGTACATCGTTAACGATTGCTTCCTTTGACCTCTTTCCCTGGTTGAAATATACTTTTCAAGCTACTTTTGTAATTCCTCCAGTGTGTGCTAATCCGCATAAGAATAGCTTTGTTAAATATCTCACCATCCGGGATAACAAATTTGGCCTTGCAACATAGATAATTATATAATTAACTTTATGAATATTATAAATGAACAGGTTAGACTTAAAATAATACTTACCCGAACTATTTTAACCAACTCAACTTTATATTGGCTATTCACATAATGCCAACTAATTTCCCCAATTGGGCAAAATCTCTCGGCTTTTACCAAGTAAGCAAGAAATTTAACTAGGACTTCACCACCCTTTTGAATTGGTTGATTGAACTCATTAAAATGGACCATGCACTAAACTCCAGCTGTTTGATCTTCGATATCTCGAGGTTGTATTAGCCCACTTAATATTCCATATTTTCCTTTGGCATATGTAAAATCAATTCACAACTAAGTTGATATATATATATTGATGACTAGTTAAAGCTAAAAATAAGAAAAGAAGACTTACCAACAGTCAAAACCTCTGTCTTTTCATCATACTTCACATTACCATGACAATCACTCTCCACACTCCTTGAATTCATAGATCGAGATCTAGATGACTTTGATTTGTTCACTTCAACTTGCACATTTTCCTGCTGCCCTTGTTCGCAACTGATATCTTGATTAGAGTCATCGAACTCATCCTCAATTAGCTGTAAATCAGCATCATCGATTTGCTGCGAATCAGCCGGTGAATGGGATGGTCTAAGTGCAGGTGATGGGATTTGTAAGGGCGTTGTCAATGGTGGTGGCACGGAAATGGGTGGGGAATTTTCCACCATGTTTGCATTGACTGAATTCCCTACCCTAACACCAATGGATGATGCTGAAATTGAAGTGGAGAAGACCGAAGGTAGTGGTGCTTGCAGACTACGCTTAAAGGTAGTGGTGCTCGCAGACTGAAGTGGAGAAGGTTTTGTTGCTCCTAATTTTGGTGTGTTAGCTAGGGGTCTAGATTGTTGCATGATTTTTGAGGAATGGGATGGCCTAAACAAAGGTGATGCAACATTTGAGGGCAGTGACTTCATGGTAGTGAGTGAGGGATTTTCCTCCATGTTTGCATTGACTAAAGTGGGGGGCCTTAAGCTATGACTTGTTCCTAAAGTTTGGGTTCTAAATGGAGATGATGAGAGTGGTTTAATGGATGGCTGGATACCCTTGACAGTAGACTGGAGTGGAGGATGTTTTTTTTGCTCCTAAAGGGTGTGTTTTGGCTACCCTAGATTGGTGCATTAGACTTGGTAAAGATACATATTTTCGTTGTTGAGCATAAATAGGATTAACCCCCTTTGGTTGGGATTCTGAAATGGGGGGCTTGTATTCAACTCTTGTGCTTGATCATCACCTACTATTTTCCTCTTGCTCCTGCCACTCATCTTTGTAGAGGTCCTATTAGGAGAGAAAAATTATAACTACATTTCCGAGAATTTTAATGTTAATACAAATTTCAATACGGCGTTATCAAAATACACCAGGAAAACAATTCAACTACAACAACTAAAATATGATGTGAAGAAAATGCTATAAAATATATATAAAAGAAAATAAGACTTTGTGAAGGCCAACTTATGTCAATGTAACGGTATGGGAATAACAAAATGATCAGCCCAAGTATATTCAACAGATCCAACAGATGCAATAATAGATCCAGTAGATGCAACAATTAGTATCAGACAGAATAGAACTATTTTATTATGGAAACACAGTAGAACTAGGGGGAAAAAACAGTGTCATAAATAAATGCATTGTTCTATTTCAGTAAATAGAATAGGACTAGGAAAAAAAGAATGTCAACCAGTAAAAGAAAAAAGAACCTAAGGCATAACATTGCCTAATTCAAACAAATCTCTTGGCTTTGTGTGAATAACATGAAACCAGCCCTTTTGTAACTCATCTTCAACAAAGAAAACTTTCTTAGCTTGAGATGATAAAATGAACGGGTCATCTTCCAACAATCTACCCGTATGTATTAGCTTAGAGAAGTTAACACAAGCGCCTCCATTTCCATATATCCTCAAACCTCTATTTATATCAACCCATTCACAATGGAAGACCACAACTTTATATGCTCCATAGTAATCTAATTCATATATATATATCATTGACCTTCCCATAATATGCTTGCCCATCTGCTTCCAACATAACTCCTGAATTTTGTGTCTTTCGAAATTGTTCTCGATCAATGGTTTCAAATTTATACCCATTGATCCTAAAGGCTTTGAATCTTTTTGCATATTGATTCAAACCTCCAGCTAATGTCTTTCTCAATTTTCCTTCTTCAGTACTTGCATCTATAATGTGCACCTATTAAATTAGAAAGAAAATTAATGTCAAGTACTGATAGTAAACAATCCAGTTTTCAATGTTACTATAAACCAAGTAACCTGATTTTTAAGCCATTCTGAAAACTCATTTACAATCCACTCATTCTGAATGCCTTATTCGGCTATCAAGATTTGATCTTCTTGCTGCTTTTGGTGAATGAATTGACTTCATGTGTCAAAAAATAGTTAATATTGTATAAAAGTTATATTTCATTAAAAATAATGTATAAATATATAGTATCACTTACGATTTTAAATCATTTATCTCATCGGAATGTAATAAAACATAACGATGTGCTTGCTTCAAACTTCTTTCTCAAAGACGAACCCTCTTTGTCATTCCAACTACTCGGCCACTAGAGTTAAACAAATATGCATTCATATTGTCGACACCATCGTCATTCCTTTTAGACTTATTGAAGATTGTATCAACACCTTGTAAGTATCTTGAACAAAAGATGGTTGTCTCTTCCAAAATATATCCTTCTGCAATAGATCCTTCTGGTTGAGCTTTGTTGGTTACGTATGACTTCAAATGGGCCAAATACCTTTCCCAAAATATGTACATTAATGACTATTAGTTAATATGATCCATGAACATTTACAGAAGGCTAAGGATAAGACTAGAAATTAAACTTTCAAAAGGATACATCCATCTATTATGAACAGGTCCCCCAAGCTTAGCCTCATTCACTAAGTGAATAAGTAGGTGAACCATGATTGTGAAAAATGTTGGAAGGAACTCTTTTTCCAATTCACAAAGAATTAAAGATATCCTCCCTTGAGCCACATCTAGTTCATTTGAATCAAGAGTTGTAGAGCATATATACTTCAAAAATGAAGACAAATCTGAAAGTACATCAATCACTTTGGTAGCGTTGGATGCTCGTAAAGCTATAGGAAGGATGTCTTGCATCAATACATGATTATCATGACTTTCCAAACCTATCAATTTCCGCTGTTTTATGTTCACACAACGAGAAAGATTAGATCCATAACCATCAGGAACTTTAAGCTTTTGCAGAACTCTTAAGAAGCGTTGCTTTTCCTCTAATGACATGGTGTATGATGCAAGAGGCATGATTGGCTCTCGATTAGGACGAGGTTGAAGCCAAAGATGGGCTTTTACGCCTAACTCTTCAATAGTTTTCCTAGCATTAATGTCATCCCTGCTTTTGTTCATATCAAGAAGAGTTCCTAACAAAATGTCACACACATTTTTCTCTATGTGCATAACATCTAAATTATGTCTTAATAGGTTGTACTCCCAATAGGGCAAGTCCAAAAATATGCTCTTTTTGTTCCAAAGAACATTGTCATCTTCAACATCTTCTTCATTTGACGGGCCAACATCGCGCCTTGCTCTCTTTTTCTTTTTCTTTGAGATGTTCTTTGAATTTCCATATACGTAATTAGTACCTTCCTGTTGCCTTAAA
The DNA here is from genome assembly GCA_963922045.1 of Persicaria maculosa. NCBI lineage: Eukaryota > Viridiplantae > Streptophyta > Magnoliopsida > Caryophyllales > Polygonaceae > Persicaria > Persicaria maculosa. The sequence goes on from OY998267.1 coordinate 61,306,538, forward strand.
ATGCTTGTTCCAGATGCAGGAATAGGTGCATGACCAGATTCAATAGTCCCGTCAAATAAACTAGCTTCGGCTCGATAAAGGTGATTAGCTCATATCCATTTCTGATGTCCAGTATAACAAATTTTACCCCCAAACCTGTATGAATGAGTTGCATTTGTACATAAAGAACAAGTAGTATAACCTTTGATACTCCAACCAGATAACATAGCATAGGCAGGAAAGTCGTTAATAGTGCCCATTAACGCAGCTCGCATCATAAACCATTCTTTAGCATACGCATCAAGCACTTCGACGCCTTCCCACAACACTTTCAACTCATGTATGAGGGGTTCCAAGTACACATCAATATCATTGTCGGGACTTGATTTTCCAGGAATAATCATTGAAAGGATAAAAGATGAAGGTTTCATAACCAACCACGGTGGAAAGTTATAAGGAATTAATATCACTGGCCATGTACTGTAATTAGTGTTCATGAGACGATATGGATTAAACCCATCACTAGCAAGAGCAAGCCTTATATTACGAGGCTCGGAGGAAAACTCGGGATACATTTCATCAAAAAATTTCCATGCCAAACCATCTGCCGGATGACGTAACTTCCCATCCTTATCATGATCTTTATGATGCCATATCATGTTTTCTGCAGTCAAAGGTGACATGTAAATCCTTTTTAACCTCTGAATAAGAGGAAAATAACGCATCATTTTAGCTAGTTCACCCTTCTTACCGATGACATCATCACTCATCTCATCGTTGGCATTTCCTTTACCCATCTTCCACCTCGAGGTACTACAAACTGGGCACTGTTCTAATTCTGAATACTCCCCCCAGTAAAGAATACAATTCTTAGGGCATGCAGCAATTTTTTCATATCCAAGTCCCAAATCAGTTATTACTTTCTTCCCCTCATAATAAGATAGTGGAAACTCCTTGATTTATGGAAATGCATCTCCTAAAAGCGTGAGCAACATATTGAAAGACTCGATACTCCAATGGTGCATAGATTTAAGTTGGAATAACTTCAGAAGAAATGACAACTTTTAAAAAGAGGTGCAGCCTTCATAGAGTTCCTTTGTTGCGACGTTCAACAACTTCTCATATTTGGCATCTCCCTCATCAAAATTTATGGTTGGTGATTGATTGGGCTCTTCAAAAGAAACATTTTCAGGGAGGCTAGGTTCGGTAGGCATATCAGAGAATTCTTCCCAATTGTTACCTTGTTCTGTTGGGAAGGTATTTAGGTGAGAAGAGGAATGAGGAGTGTTATGGCCAAAAGGTGCATTTAATAACCCCACCATATCATCTTCTCCTACTAGCACAGATTGCTCATTGATCGCTGCTTCGTTGTTGCTTGTTAAATCATCTCCTAAAATACGTTGAACAATATCCCCTTTCCCATGATGAATCCAATTCTTATAAGAATTGTAAAACCCTTTAAACAAAAGATGTTGCTCTACTTCATCTACGAGTAACCACTTATTCACCTTACATTTTTTGCAAGAACATCGAGTTCTACCTTCTACAAGGTTTTCCTTGGCTAACTTTATGAAGTTGATAACCCCATTTATATAATCTTCATGATCATTTGGTAGTTCAACCCAACTTGTATCCATGCCTACATATGAACAGATGCTATTATATTATGATGAAGACTCTAACAACCAAGAAATACATACACATCAAAGTGATGCAATGTTCAACTTGCCAGTGGGTCATTTTTTTTTAAAATATTAGAAGACTATTATATACTATGAGAGTAGGTGTATTATTTTTTAATCTTAGCAGACTACATGCTTTAGGGGTTACAGAAGAATCTATAGGTCTAATATTTTTTTGATATTATAAGATTACAAAAAAAAATATTTAGAGGGGAGGTATCCAAGGGAAGTCGGTGGTGCTATGCGCACTTGTATATATGACTTGGAAAATTAGAAATAGGAAAATATTTAGAGGGGAGGTATGTCAGCCGGATGTATGGCGTTTCTATTAAGTGTAAAGGCAAAACCTTGATAGAAAAGTGATGGGTAAGGAGGGTGGTGGGCTTAGTTTTGTGAGGGTATAGAGTGCTTGGGAGTACAGGTACCTGTTTTTGAATTTAGGAGCACATGTGAGTAGTGGTGGGGCATTGATTGGTTTTTGATTTAATTCTTTTCCACGGGACTCTTGATTTGTTCCGCGTGCTTTTGTAACTTGGTTACACCAGTTATATATATATATATATATATATTTATTTATTTATTTATCGTTTCAAGAAAATCATAATCACATAAATGAAAAGCAGACAAGAAAAATTAAAAAATTGCAACTTCAAACTAGGAACTAAACAAAGACACTGAAAGGAATGTAATCTTTAGTTAGACATGCAGTTCCAAAAAATTCTCACATAATCATCAAGCAATCTTTTAAAATTAAGATCATGAATAATACAAACGGTTCCACACCAGAATCAACAAAAGGGTTGTAGTTAATCTTCAAATTCAGCACAAATATCCAAATTCAGACTTTAAATAGAGAGGTTATACTCACCTGGACAGATCCTAGAAGAGATGCAAGCAAAGAAGACCTTACTGTTGAACCCCTGTAAAAACAAAAACACAGCCCTGATCAACCACACAAATAAACGGCTGAACCATATAAAAAAACATAAGTAAAGCACAAACAAGAAAGAGGGCAAAATAAATAAAATTAACGAGGAGTTTTGAGACCCACAAACTAATCAACTTCACTTAGGAGGGGGTTTAAACAGTACATCAAAGAAGATTTCCAATTTCTCGTTTCAAAACCTCACCAAACTAAATTTGCAAATCGTAGTTTTGTAGAGAGTAAGTCCCTTGTAAAATTGAGAGTCTAGGTGTCAAGGGAACCAAAGTATGATTACGGGAATACCTAATAGCAGCTGTTGAACAAAAATTGAGACGATCTGAGCACTTTCGAATGCTTGCCGACTTCAAGAACCACCGCCAAGCCGCCGTTGCCGACTTCAGGAACCACCGCCAAGCCGCTGTTGCCGACTTTAGGAACCACCGTCAAGCCCTTCCGAAAGCCAATTTAGAGACTGAAATCGCAACTCGATCACTAATTACCTCTTTAGTTTTGACGATTGTGGAATTAAGTGTGGAAATTGCTTTGAAATTTAATCCAAACAAGAGGGTTTTACTAGTGCTTGCCTTGAATTGTACGTGGTAGTGGCCTGAGATTGCAATCCGGTTAATTTAGTATTTCTTTTTTTTCCTTTTTTTATACGGAGTATCTAATATTTTGGGGATTAATTTACCATGGGACCCACCTTACACCAATTTTCACATCTTACCCGCGAAAGAACGGAACTCATCAGCATTTGTCGACAAATTTTATGGGTTTTCCATGATTTTAAGCGTTATGATATATCAACGCTAGATAGCGTCAAACTTTCCATCACAAACAGTTACGCGCCTCCTTTATCTCCTGACGGAATCCAAAGGCGCCGAGGGTAAAACGTGGATAAAGGCCTCCTTTTCTAGTAGTGATTACGATACTTTTGATTAATTGGAAATTAAAACATGTTCTTCCAAAGATTATAAATTTGCATAAAAGATGGTATCTAAAGCATACATGTATCTTCAATTTTTCTCTTTTGCATATCTGGCTGACTATCTAGCTTTTCAACATGTCCAGGTTCAAGCTCTTGTTAGTGGCCTTCGAGAGAGCACAACTGAAAGAACCAGCCAACATGGAAAAAATTGTTTCTGCAAGAACGAGGGAGGTGAAAGAATCAGTATAATGGTCAATTATGTACTAGAGAATGATTATGTGTAACTTTTGGATTTCTTTTTTTTTGTTCATAGGTAGACACTTAGGCCATTACAATAGGGGAAGGGAGGATTCGAACTCGTGACCTATTGGTCACTACATGTCATACTCACCAGCTAAGCTAGCAAGACTTCACAACTTTTGGATTTCCTACTTTGGATTTTTTGTTGAAGGAAACTTTGATGGTGGATAATACATGCCTTTTAATTATTCTAATTTATCATTAAAGTAATTAATATCTTATTTCAATGTAACTAGTAGGTACATTATATGTATTTGTTAAAAAAAGTAATTTAAATATAATAGTTTAACATTAAGAGTAACATGGTTCTTCAAAGGTAACATTATTCATTAGATGTAACATATTTAGTTAATGGTAACACACCATAGAAAGGTAACATTTATTCTAAAATGTAACATTTACTTCAAATGTAATAGTTTTGTTATAAAATGTAACACTTAATGTTGCTAATGAAGCAATGTTACATTTGCTAATAAAAAATGTTACATTAGGTCAAATGCAACGGCCGCAAATGCAATGCTCAAAAAGTGTTACCTTCTCTCTAATGTAACACATTTTAGTGATAATGTAATATATTTGAGTGTTACCTTAGGCCTTTATATGTAGTAGTGACAAGTGATATTCATTGTGTAATAAATGAATAAATTTTTTTTAAATAAATATTTAGTTGTTAGACTTTTATAAAATGATTTAATTAAAAATATAATTGAAATTACTATAGATATTGTTATATATGTATTATTTTGAGATTGATATTTTGGGGTTTATATTTAGATTTTTTTATACAAGTTAAGTACGAATTTCCAATTTATGTTTGAGATTGAGAACGAGATTTGAGATTCGAGATTGAGACCAAGATTGAGATATGAGATATGAGATTTGAGATTGAGGTTAAGATCAAGATTTGAGATTGAGATTGAGATTTAGATGGAGATTTGAGATTTGATATTGAGATTGAGACCAAGATTAAGTTACGATCGAAGTTTGAGATTGAGATCAAGATTAAGATCAATATCGATATTTTGATATTGATGTTGCGATTGAGATTAAGATCAAAATCGAGGTTTGAGATTGAAATTAAGACTATGATTGATATTTAAGACTGAGTTGAAGGTTGAGATCGAGATTTGAGATTGTGATTAAGATTTGAGATTTGAGATCGAGATTTTAGATTGAGACCAAGATTGAGATTTGAGATTTTAGATTGAGATTGAGGTTGAGATCAGGATTTGAGATCAATATTTGAGATTTGAGATTTGAGATTGGGATCAAGATTAAGATCGAGATCAAGGTTTGAGATTGAGACAAAGATTGAGATTTGATATCGAGATAAACATTGAGGTCGAGATTTGGAATTGAGATCGAGATTGAAGTCCCAATTTCCTTATAACAAGGGTTAGATGTAAATCAATCATATATATTTCAAGAATTTGAGATAATATTGGTAACAAGGGTTAGTGTGTTAATTTGGAGAGGAAAAAAAGTATGGATGACTATTAATGGTTTAGGGTGTTGATTTGAGAAGAAGAAAAAATGATGGGTGTTTACCTTGCACTTGTGGAAAAACTTATTTCCCACAAAAAATTTCGATCAAAATTTGTATTTTGAGTTTACCCACTCAAACCTAAGTTATTATAAATATGAGTTCATATAAGCAAAATTTATGAAATTGGATTTGATTTTATTATACAAGATCTTATAAATTTGGAATAGTATATAATTAACATGTTGAATCGTAGTTATGATATTCGATATAAATCAATCATATATATTTTATAATTTTGAGCTTATATTAGTAACAAGGGTTAGGGTGCTAATCTGGAGAGGAAAAAAAGGTATAGATGACTATTAAGGGCATAAGGTGTTGATTTGAGAAGAATAAAAAATATGGATGATTATCTTGCAATTGTGGCAAAACTTCTTTCCCATAATTTTTTTTTATCAAATTTTGTATTTCCATCCATTCCCTCCTATTTTACTTTCCCTCCTATATTTCTCTCCCTTCCCTCCTATTTTACTTTTATATTTCCCTCCTATATTTCCATCCACTCCCTCCTATCAAAATTCATTCCCTCCCAATAAATTTCATTCCCTCCTATTTTATTCCATCCTAATAAAATTTTCCTCTCTTTCCTCCTATTTCACATTTGCATTTCCCTCCTATATTTCTCTCTCTTCCCTCCTATGAAATTTTATTCCCTCCCAATAATATTTCATTCCTTCTTATTTTCATTTTCTCCTATTTTATGAAATTTCATTAGTAATGAATAATCTAATTAACAAAAATAAAATTCGATGAGGCAAAAATAAAATAAAATAAAATTTTACTTATGTAAGAATCTAATTAACAAAAATAAAATGATCAGTAAAATCATTCGTAATGAATAAGATATAAAATCCTAACTTTATTTAGACATAAAAGATAATAATTTGTTTATACCGAATTTTATATCATCTACTTAAATACTTAATAATCAAACATAAATAATTGGATATGGTTTCAAAAAAAATAAGATTACGGGAATATGAATATATGATAGTTTTATAAGTTGTATACTTAATACTTGTATTTAGAATTTTATATTATCACACATAAGTAAAATTACCAAAAATGAAATGATCGATCAAATCACTTCAAAATGAATAAAATGATCGATCAAATCACGTGAAATGAATAAAATATAAAATCATAACTTTACTTAGACACGAAAGATAATAATATCTCGCCAAATACATGAATTCATATTTATATGTTTATACCATTATATATTTAATGTTTATATGTCTTGATCTAAATTAGAACCAATATATTCTTTAAAACCAATATACCTTGATCTGAATCTCAATATCAAATCTCGATTCTCGATGCTCGATCTCAATCTCAATCTCAAATATCGATCCTAATCTTTATCTCAATCTCAAACTTCAATCTTGATCTTAACCTTAATCTCAAATTCTGATCTCAACCTCAATCTCAATCTCAATCTTGGTCTCAATCTAAAATCTCGATCTCAAATCTCAAATCTTGATCTCAATCACAATCTCAAATATCAAATGTCCATATTGGTATCAATCTCAAATCTCGATCTCAATCTAAATCTCAATCTCAAATATCAAATCACAATCTCAATCTCGATCTCAAGCTTTAACTCAATCTCAAATATCAATCCTAATCTTAATTTCAATCTCAAACCTTGATTTTGATCTTAATCTCAATCTGAACATCAATATCAAATCTCGATATTGATCTTAATCTTGATCTCAATCTCAAACCTCGATCTTAACTTAATCTTGGTCTCAATCTCAATCTCAATATCAAATCTCAATATCAAATCTCAAATCTCCATCTCAATCTCAATCTCAAATCTCGATTTCTATCTCAAACATAAACTGGAAATTCATACTTAACTTATATTAAAAAAATCTAAATATAAAACCCAAAATATCAATCTCAAACTAATACATATATAATTTCAGTTATATTTTTAATTAAATCATTTTATAAAAGTCTAACAGCTAAATATTTATTTAAAAAAATTGTTGATTTATTACACAATGAATATCACTTGCATAATTAATAATGTAAAAAATAATTCAAAATAATAACATTAACTTATTTGAACAGAGCATAATTACCATGGGTGATTAATGTTAAAGTCCAACCAAGAATTTGAGATAATATTAGTTACAAGGGTTAGGGTGCTAATTTGGAGAGAAAAAAAACGTATGGATGACTATTAATGGTTTAGTGTGTTGATTTGAAAAGAAAATAAATTATGGGCGTTTACCTTGCAATTGTGGAAAAACTTATTTCCCACAAAATATTTCGATCAAAATTTGTATTTCGAGTTTGCCCACCTAAACCAAAAATTTCCCGCCCAATTACATTCCAGTATTCCACAACTAAGAATATACATACAACTTATACAAGACAAGGAAAAAAGGCAGTTGGCACGGGTGTGCAGCAGCAGGCGTGACCTCAATGGTTTCGGGTCGGAACTTGAGGATTTCGGGTCGAAATGTTGGGTCATTATCAACTTGTTGGCTCCATTTCACTATGTTTCAGACCGAATTTGAGAAAATGATCAACATGAAAGTTGTAGATATTTGAATCAGCTTTCCAACAAACTATAGAACGAATCGATCCGAATTCCGTGGATCTCAAACGACTCATTATACCAAAACATCTTTAAGTTGGAACTGTATAGAAACCGTCCGCTCGACAATAAGCTCTTCTTATCTTGATTCTTAGCACATGAGACTGTTACAAAATGCTCTTTTGACATTTGTGATGATCTTGAACTTGGCTTCAACGAATCTTATTCCATCATGATTTTTTTTCAAATTAAATTTCGAATTAACTAGATACTAACCCGGAATATGTAGATACGAACTTGAAACTCCGTAAAGTTGTGTTTTCCGTGATGCCAACTCTGACAATGTGAACACCGACTTGGAACCTTGTTAATTTTGAAATTTTTATGATACCGATCGACATTATTACTCGATATTAACGTTTTGGCTTGATTTCGCTATGTTCCCAAGCGAATTTGCAAAATTGGTAAACATGATAGTTGTAGCCATTTAAGGTGAGACTTCTGCAGGGTTCATTATCAGGGACCACCACGGTTCAGTTATTGATTGTGGCGGTTTCAAATGTGGGCACATTTCCGCTCTAGCAGCTTAGGCTCTTGCCCTCAGAGGTGGCGTCGCCAAGGCGAAAGAGCTTGGCCTATCTAGTATCATGATCGAGGGTGACAGTCTGACCATTATCAACTGCTTGCGAAGACTGTGGAGCTGCCATTGGGAGATTGAGATGCTGATTTCTGACACCCTGTTCCTTCTCCAACAATTTGAAAGGGTACAATTCGGCCACGTCTTCCGAGAGATCAACTCGACCGCCGACAGGATTGCGTGTCTCCTCCACACGACTTGGACCTCCTTGCCGATTCAACTTTATGTGTCCTCATCCGCAAGGATGCCCTTGGGTGGTGGTCTAGCAGGGCCTGACCCCACTCAAATCTTTACCTTATCAGAAAAAAAAAATTGTAGCCATTTAAATTAGTTTTTTTAACAAGATATAGAATGACTAGATTCAAATTCATGGATCTCCTCATCTCATCACTTTCACTCCCGACATTTTCAAATCATCCCCATTGCTCACACAATCATCATCACCCTCATCTCTCGCTCCCGCTCCCTCTTCACATACACCACCGCCATCTCCTCCCCTCCATCACCTTCGGTCCTCACCGCCACGCATCAAGCACCGCAACCTCCGTTTCCGAAAGCAACCACCACAGCATCCCTCGGAGCCACCAGCAGCAGCCACATCATCCCTCAAAGCCACCAGCAGCAACGGAGCCACCACCGGAGCCGCCACGAGAGCCACCGTAGCCCATTCTCTTCTATCCCCTGTTTGATCGTGAGCCGCGTTCCGGTAAGCGTTTCTCTTCCGTCTTCGATCGAAACCACCCTCGGACTTCCCATCACACTCACCCATATCCCACGCAGGTCCGACGAGCCATCGCGAGCCTCCGACGATGCTCAGACCTCCGATCGAGAGCTCCAAAGTCACAAACTCCCTCGGTAAGCTTCCGCCTTTCCCTCCTCTGTTTCGATTCGATTCTATCTTGGGTCGGGCTGTGGGTGAGTGCTGAGTGTGTGTGAGGTGAGTGCAAGGCGTTGGGTGAAGCTCGAGAGCTCCGAAGAGCTCGAGAGCGCAGTCGAGAGTACGAGACAAGCAGAGTGCGAGAAGAGCAGAGGCGAGCGCGGGCGAGAGCACAAGCGAGCGGGAGCAGGAGAGGCGAGCCAGCGGGAGCATGAGGGGCGATCACCGGGCGCGGGGTCGAGCAGCCGGCGGGCGCGAGCGAGCAAACTGGCGGGAGCGGGGTCGAGACCAGCGAGCGCGAGCTTCTCCATTTAAAATCCGGGAGGAAGAAGGTGGAGCGTGGAGGGCAGCGTGGCTTGTGGGGCCCTCCATTCCTTTTTATTATTTAATTGGCTGGGTTGTTTAACCGGTTGGGGATTATATTATGGGTTTGGTTCGGTTCGGTTCGAGTTTATCCGTTTATTTATTTAATTATTTAAGGGTATTTAAAATATTATATAATATTATTTGAGGATTTAAAAGATAAAATATTAATTTTGGAGATTATAAAGGGTTGTTTTTATGAAATAAAAATGGTTTGGAATTATTTTATAAAGGATTCGGAGATGTTTTATAAAAGTATTTAACAAATGGTGTTTAACTATTTTGTAATAATATTTGGGGTTTAACATAAATTATTAGACTTGTCGATTTAGAAAGAGAATTTGGAAAAGAATTTCAAGGTCAGAAATGATTTAATAAATAATTGAAATATCCGTGATACTAGAGGTGAAATATCTGTGTGATATAATGCGTGTTTTGTACTAGTGTTGTGATTCTCACACGAATATGCAATATACACTATTCTATTTATGTGTCACCTTATTTTTTTGAAGCATAAAGATTTTCTGATATTTTAACAAGCAAAGTTGAATACGAATCAAAATGCATATCGTGTCATGTATACGAATATTAACTTCCTCTAGTCCTCCTATTGAATATTTCTTCAATTAATTATATTTCTAATCTATCTCGGAGTGTTAAACGGTTTGGAAGTAAAGATGTTAAAGAGGAAGATGAAATCAACAAAAGGTTTGCATTTCAAAAAATAATAAAAAATAAATAATGAATGGGTTAGGGGTAATTTTAGTTTTTTCCATGCACTTTAACTTGAATTAAATGAATCGAAACAAAATATTCTACTTGGGTGGTTTTTTGTTACCTATACACCTGTGGTTTATTGCAATTTCGAATGTAATGGGTAGTTAAGTGAAAAATTGTCATGTAATGGGTGGTTTATTGCAATTTTGAATGTAATAGGTAATAATACCCTATATTCCTAGCTACCCCACCTATCTAGTAAAGGTGTCATGCCCCACTTCTATTTTCTAGGAGGGGTAATTACTAAGGGAATCATCCTCCATTTAAAAAATTAAAAAAATAAGTATACCTTTTAGTGACCCTGGTAAATTTTATTGGGTGCCATTATCAAATTGATAGGATATTTTATCGTCTAGAAAATGAAAACCCCTAACCAGCGCTTTCAGTCTCCTCCTCCTTTGTGTGAGCCGTCGCCTTTAGCAGTGGCGGTCGCAGGATCCTCCAAAAGGTGGGGCGGGCGCGAAATTTCTAGTGTGTACTGAGATATTGGCCTTGAATAAACTCCTTTACCCAAGCTACAACTTTCAACTTAGCAATGGATTGTAGAAAAGTAGACTTACATTTGCTTGATTGCTATGGTAGTGGTTTCTCGTTATTCATTGGAAATTTAGGCATTTGTTATATTTAGGAGTGTAAACTTATCGAAATTCAATCATGCTAAATTCAAGGCTTTTGCATATTATCTAGGATTGTAAACTCATCAACTTTATACTCCCTCCATTAATTAAAACTTTACGTTTTACTATTCACACACGCTTTTTGAGGTGTTAAAAACTATATAAAATATTAAAATTTTTAACATATTTTTTAAATAATTTCATACTTGTTACTATTAATTATGAATTTATAAAAACAAATTTAAAAAAAATGTTAATATTTGATATAGTTTTTATCATTCTAAAAAAGCGTGCATGAATAGTAAACGACAAATTTTAATTAACAGAGGGAGTAATATCTTTTGGTTCCCAAAGACATGTAGGGTACGAAAATATAAATATTGCATAAAGCTTCAAAAATTCAATTAATAAATTTCATTCTCAAAATCACATATACACAATAATTAAAACACAAAATTTATTCTCAAAATCACAAACTCTAATGAAAATTTCACAAAATTTATTCTCATAATCAAATCCTAATTTCACCAATTTTATGGGGTTTGATTAGTTTATAGCTAGATAATTTGTATATAATAGGGAGCTCAAAAAGTGGGAATATAATTAAATAAGGGGGTAGAAACATAGAGAGCGGGTGAAAGTTAAACAAAGAATAAAAAAACTTTTTTGAGGGAGGTGAAATTTTTTTTTTTTAAAAAAAAGAGGCTGATTTCACCAATTTTATGGGGTTTAAGTAGTTATAGCTAGATAATTTGTATCTAATAGGGAGGTCGGGAAGTGAGAATATAATTAAATAAGTGGGTAGAAACATAGAGAATGGGGTGCAAGTTGAACAAAGAATAAAAAAGCTTTTTTTGGGGAGGTGAAATTTTTTTTTAAAAATGAGGCTAGTAATAAGAATTGAGCCTACAACCTTTGATCTCACTTTACTTTCCTTCCCTCCAACAAACTAAACAAAGTAGATTAGTTGATTTTACATTCATCCTAGTTTTACTTATTACAACACTGCCATATATATATATATAAATAATTTTTTATTTTTTTTTCCAAAGTCCGGGGACACGTGGGTCGAAGGATGGGGCGGCCGCCTACGCCCGCCCCACCCTAGGGCCGCCCCTGGCCTTTAGGTAACCCTAATCGCCACCAGCGCTCTTGTTTCGGTGTCCTCCGCGCCTGCCTGTCGACCCCCTGCAACCTCAGCCATGTATTTCATCATCACTTTGGGTCTTTTCCCAGCCCCCTTCCCACTTGCGAGTACTGTTCGCATAAAAAAAATTGCTTGGCCGTCTGTATTCAGTCGGTGTTGAGGCTTCTTTGTCGTCCTCCTCTGCCTGGATCTACTTTCTCTGGTGTGCTTTTGTCTGCACTTTGTCAGGCTTAATCTTGGAAGGGTGGCGGCTGAGGGCTCCTGTCGGCGGGCACGATTTCGTCAGGTGGAAGGGCTGGGTGTTCCTCGGTGTTAGAATTATTTTATAATTCGGACATTATTTTATATACGCCCAAAAATAAATAACCTAATTTATGCAATTAGGGAATTAATTCTTATTCGTTAAGAATTAATTAATATGACGATAGATAATATATATTCGTTATATATTTATCTAATAAAATAAGAGATAAGTTCTCTTATTCCTATAAGATAAGGAGAAGAGACGCTTCTCCTAAGAAGTCAGTCATTACTAAAACCCTAGAGAGTCTGTTCGTCAGACGTTCCTTTCTCAGGAAAAGAGAAATCCCACAGAGAACTCTCCTCCGTGGAGAGAGTCTCCTTCCTCTCCAATGCTATCCCATGCTATCCCATGGTATGTAGGCTATGAATCGTAAGTTCTCCCCTGCTCCCGAATCTCTAACGAGATTTAGGGCTGTGGAGATCTACCCGATGATCAAATTCGAAGGCAAGACGATGTAGATTCCGCTTCCGTTATTCGAGGTAATTCGTTTTATCCCTCAAATTCTAACATTGGTACGAGAGCTTTTAGGCTCATATTGTCTTTGGATTTGTTCAAATCGGATTAAATTCACATGTACACCTTAATGCGAAATAAATTTACGTTTTTGTTTTGGCATTCTTGAAATTCATGTGTGCATATTTTTCCACGTATGTTTGCTGTGCATATTCATGTTCTTGGAAGCAAGCATGCTTTGCCATCATGTAGCCTAGGGGTCTAAGTTCATAGGTGTTGACTTTGATTTCCCCTATTTAATTATTGGTGTAATGACCCGTACAAATTGAAGGAAGATTTCTGTTTTTTATGTGCACTGCCTCTTTACTCCGTCTTCTTCCTTTCTTATATCATCATCTCTCTCTGCGCATTCAAGCTCATATCTTCGGCTGATCTCGCATGTTTTTTACTTCCATGAATGAGGGGTTTTGCTCTCTTTTTTGTTTCTCTGTTCATATTTGCGGTTTTGGATTTGGGTTTTTTTTTAAACCCTAGATCTGAGAATTGCTCTGAATTTGAGATTGAAGCATGAAATTGGTTAATTGAGAACACTTGACCCTTAAAACTTCGATCCTTGTCCAACAAATTCGTGTTTTGGTATGCGATTATGCTTTGTTGTTGTTCTGTTTTTAACCCTCTTCAGAGAACGACGGAGAAGAAGATCGAAGGCCGAGCCTTGGTGGCGAGTCGAAGGCGCTGGTTCATCTTCGTCCTTCGGGTGACAAGGGACCAGTGCCTCCTCCCCACTTTGGCTGCGGGATCGGCGACTTCGAAGACATGGGGCCGCTGGTGGTCGAGGGAAAGATGGTTGACGATGCCCACCCTTCGTGGGTATTGGTGAAGTTCGCTCCATCGCCTAGGACCATCACCAGCAGCCCGGAGCACTGCAGATTGGCAATCTCGGGTCTGATTGGATCTCGATTCATCTTCGTGCTGAATCGGTTCCCTTTTTGACAGGCCCTGCGAAAGTCCGATCTCGGTTTGATTGGATCGCGATTCACCTTCGTGGTGAGTCGGTTCCCTTGTTGACAGAATCGGGAAGATGTCTAAGTTTTACGGGCCGAATTTGTGGTTTGTTGGACTCACACTTGGTCCTTTATGGGCCTGTTTTTTTTATGGGCCAAAACACATGATGGGCTCAATTTGTTTGAGCTTATCCTGGATTCTGTTATATGTTGAACGTGACTAGTTTGTCCGAATTCGTTTTGGACGGGGACTTGTCATGTTTGACCGAGCTTTGGAGTTGTCTTGGTCGGGTTCGGACACGGACTGAGACTTGGTGGGTTGCGTTCGATGAATTGGGCTTAGCCTGATTCGGTTCGAACGCAAATCATCGCTTATATATAACCAAGCTGTGACTAAGTTATGTGAACTAGGTCAGGTGAAACAGCTTTTCGGTTATGTTTGCTCTCAAAATTTTGATCGGACTATGTGTCTGATTGAATTTTCGATTGAAGCGAACAAACTTGAAAGTTATATGATATATCAACTTACGTGGCCCTTATCTAATAACGACCGATGATGAGTCCTAAGTTATGTTGATAAGTTCACATAAGGACTGAGCTATCTAAAATTCTTTATCCAAGAATTTGTTTTTCAAGGATGTTTAACCTTGGTTGAATGTCGTTTTGCTTGAAAATTGAGCGGATTTAAATAATTCAATCGTGAGTTGTTTAAAATTATTTTGAGTTGATGGATAGTTATTGCGTATAACTTATTGACTTAAAATGAGAAATTGACTTTATGTAAGTTAATTGAAATCTGAGAAATAAATCTTTTATGTAAAGATTGTATGAGAGATGGCATTTGGGATGCATCTCTGAACCTTGCAAAAAATTTCATGTTTTACTACTAACTTGGTGATGTGCTTGAAATTATGAAAAACACTTGATTTTTTTAGTGTGATTGCAAGAAAACCGAGCAAGTAATTCATTTGTTAAATGGATGAAAGTATTTAGTAATTTTGAATAGCGTTTTTAAACGTAGTTCTGAAATTCTGAATAAACCCTTAAGGGGTGAGGGCCTATATGTCTAGGATCCTGAAAGTCGATTATCCTAATGAAGACATGTTATCAGACTTTGCTCGATTGGACTAGATTTGTTCTAGTGTACATCCATACGTTGGACATACAAATATAGTGAGCGGATGTTGAGTACTTCGGGTACGTCAACAACAATGCAGTTCCCTTGAAAATTAGAAAATGAGCAGATGGACTTGATGAGAGCTCAGCTCTCGAGTCCTAGGCTTTAAAAATTATTTTCTAATTTGTAAAGCTCATTTTGGATTTTCTCATATCAAAAGAGTTGTAAAGCTAGATTTCATGTTTCTAAGGCATTTTCATGCTAGGAAGATTGTTATTTAGTGTACTCTGTTTTCACTTAGGGACACTGTCCTAGTGGGAGCAAATCTTTAGACTGACTCGCACAGTTCAAAAAATAACCTTAAACATACGTTGTTTGAAAATCGTCAAACGGACGATTATGTCGTCATGAATCTGTGTTCTAACGGAGTTGATTGCATGCTATAAGTATGCTTTTGCTTCGAAGGTCATGGTAAATGATGATATGTGTTAGTTTGTGCTTCGTGCATAAATGGTAACATGTTTCTGGTCAATGGTGATAGACGGGTAACACACTCATCTCACTGATCTGAATCAGAAGTTAGCAGAACTGAGATTACATCGATTTATATAGTAGTAATAAAAGTTTAGCTTTCCTGAATGTCAGGGGCTTCTAAAGTTTCCATATATAGACCATGTGATGTCATGATGCTAGTAAAGGAACATACCTTGAGATCTTATTGGATTTTCGGTTCCAATGTGAAGATCACAAGTTTACTGATTTTTGGTTCAGTAACAAGAGGAAAATTTGTCACTTTTGTGATAATGGTTGCAAATATGGTTTGTAACTTATGCATAATCTGATCATTGGGAGGAAGCAAGTCGTTGCTAGGTCCATAGGAAGAAGTTGCGATCTACTTGTTTCAAGTTGATCACTAGGCAACTAGATCAGATGATATACCCAAGGGTTGGTGCTGAACTTCGAAGTTTAGCTGAAGCCAATCATATAAGATGATGTCAAGTTCATATCTTGACATTTTCTAATCCTCACTGAATTGTTGTAATTCATGAGAAGTGTCACTATGAAAGCATAGTTTAACCACTTTGCAAAGTGATAAGGGGTAGATGAAATGCATACTCTAAAAAGGTATTCTACTAGCGAGTGGGAGAATAGGTTCAATAGAACCTGAGAAAAGACAGGGTTGTCAGAAGAGGATGTTTCCTTATCTGAAAATGATGTGACACACCTTGGGGTATGTCTAGGATGATCATTGTGGGATTGTCCAAAGAGATTAGATGCTTATTGCGTTAAGCACTTCTCTTGTGGCTTCGAGGGTAATCTGTTACTTGTAACAGATCACTATTTTGTAGATTACGTTCTACAAAATATAGAAGTTGAAAGCACAAATTGTGGTGTGATGTTTGAATTTCATGATTTCCTAGGATCAATATGGATCTGAGGATGAATAAATGGATGTTGGTATACAAGTTGAGCTTGTTGGTCGACATATATCCATGCTTTCTCTCACATTGAGTGATGGAGAAATCAGATGAAATTCAAAATGTTTTATGTCTTAAATTCTTTTATTGACTGAAATTGCACGAAATGGTCAAATCCGAGCACAAAGCATTGGTTTCTGCTGAGTGCGTACTGTGCTGATTTGTGGAGTGGTTCATTTGTTGGACAATCCTTAGTCAGTTACTTCTTGGAAATGGCACATGAGGAGTCATGTTAAAGGCTAAAGACATAAGAGGATCTCTGGGAGATGTACATATGATTGAGGGTCACTTGGTGAACCTTAAGATATAGAATAAGCTTAAGAAGCTGTTTCTTATATATTTTAGCCTTATCTATTTAGTTGCATCAAATCCATTTGGATAAAAGGTATCATGTAGAATGTGTGTACTAGGCATGAGGCTAGGTACATGATCACATTCTTAAATCATCTTGGAAATGCGAACTTCTAAGACTGAGGGGAGAAATCTGGTAAGGATGATGAGTTTCGTAGCTCGAAAATCCTTAATCATGATTGTGAGACAGTTGTTAAGACAACTTAGGATGATTTTTGATTGATGAAACCACAACATAACCTCTGGTAGTTCAATCATTACATTATCCCATGATAGTTGTAATACAAGCTATCTTGCCACATTAACATTCAGGATATTCTGGGTCAATCGTGATCTAGTGTTCCTGAGAATGTTCAGAGCTAAAGAAGTTTCGTTCTTGGCTCACAACTTGTTGAACAAATGTGTTTCGCATTCAGGATTTTCATCTAGAACAATTGTGAGCTGACAGGAGGAAACTGTCGTTGTTCCTATCAAAGTATAACTCAAACCCACAAACTAGTATAGTAAGCAATTAAGAGGTCGATCTCACAGAGAATCAAGTATTTCTAAGCAATGTATATTTACCAATTAGTAGAAAAGAGGGGTTTTGGTGATTGAATATAAGAAAAGAAACTATACACAAGTTAGTAGAGATAACAATGAGAAAATAGTTTCATCTACAAATATCCACTTTAGTTTGGTTGATTGATCATCGATTCTTCTTCGAGTTCTCTTTTCATCCTATTATTGTTCTTGTCCTGATCTTGTGTAAATTACTAGTCCTACGAGTCCTAGTAACCCTTACTAATTAGATAACCCTAACACGGTCAAGATTTAACCTAATAGTAGCATTAAGATTAAGGATTAACCAGGATACATGCAACACCAAGCTACGAGTCAGCATTTAACATATAATTGATTCTCTACACCAATTTAGTCCTACGAGTCCTAAAAAGGCATGATTGCTACTATGGATTAAGGTTCGCTACGAGGAATCTACAAAATCCTAGCAATAATCTCAACTAGTTGTACGGACTAGAAGAAATCAACAATATTCTCTAAAGAATCAATACGAATCAATAGGAATAGAACAAGAATAGAAATCTCACAACTTTATCAAACCAAAGCTTCAATCCATAGATGAAACGGAAGAGTTTAGCACTCCATGGCCATGGAGGCTCCCCTCTAGGGTTCTCTCAATTGATAATCTCCAAGTGTATAAACTGATGAGTTAGATGTCTAAGAAAATAACCCTAATAGTTCTTAAATAAACCTAACAAAGTCGGCCAAAAGAATTAACATAAAAACCCTAATTAAAGAGATAATAAGTTTGTTCGTTTCAGCAGAAGCGCCGGGGCAGCCAGCCCAGGCCGCGCGGCGGCCAGGCGATTGCGAAATCGTTCGTCAGAGCTTCGAGCCACGGGGCGGCTAGGTTGGCCACGGGGCGGCCTTACTGTTCACAGCACTTTTTCCAGTCCGAATTTGGTCTTAATGTCAACACAAAAGTTGTAGATCTCGGAGAGAGCTTTCCAACACGTGCTTATAATAGTCAATCGGATTACTGAGGCCTCCAGAAAGTGCAGTACAAGTTCAGCTTGTCTGGCGACAACTTCTACTGACTTGTTCTTCACTTAGGCTCTCGAAATTCGACTCCGCTCCCGTGCTCTTCACTTTTCCTCCTCCTCTTCATTCGTCCTTCATCCATGAGCTTTCTCATTCCTCGTCGGATTCACATCTACCTGAAATAATTCATACAAGCGTGTAGATTCCGACTCTACCAACAAAACAAGTATAAATGCAAATCTAGTCTAAACTATGCATTATAAACATCTAAATCATGCTAAATGCAACCTAATATGCCTACCTAAATGTGTGCTATCAAATTCCCCCACACTTGAGCTTTTACTTGTCCTCAAGCAATGAAAATCAAAATCAAATCAACACCCACGGACAAGCAATCCATGTAATCACTTTGGTAAAACACTTAAGCTCAAAAATAGGGAAACAAAGATTGATAAATAACGTCATAACATGTATATGTGCAATCCAAGGAATAAAGCAAGTACATCTATCCAACCTCACCAGAAAAATGTGTTTTCACTCTCGCTCATGTGTTTGGGCTAACCATTCACGCTCAAACTCAATCCTTGAAAACTTAGCTACAACAAAATTGCGTCAGTGGTCTAAATCTCCACCGCTAGTGACTTCACATGCAACCAAAATCATGAGGTCTTTTGAATAGGTTGTAATGGGGCCATGGTAGGAACACAGGGTATGGAAAATATTTAGGCCTTGTGGTGCTAAAAATCCGGAAAAAAGGGTTAGTAAACAACCAGAAAAACACCAACACCAAAACACTTCATATACCATTCCAATAACATATACTCCTTCACAATACAAATTCGCACACAATTTTCAAATATCCACACAAACTCATTCATTTTTGGAATTTTTTGCTTTTTATTATGATTTTTCTTTTTCTTTTTTTTTTCTTGACTTTTACCCCTAAGTGAATTTTATCCTCCTTAGGTCCCAAGTAATAAGCACATAAAAACCATCTCTATGAAGTACAAATGAATCACCCAACATAATTTCTCCACTCAAAGCAACTCTATCAACATATCAAGATATATATTCACCAACTCTTCTCCTAATTCCCGGATGGGTAAGGCTAATAATTGGCTAGGAGGATTTTGTGGAGCTAACAAAATAGGCTTATAAGGCTCAAATTGGCTTCATGCAAAGGATAATGTGTACGGGTGGGTAGAGTATAATATGGCTAAAAGAAAATCATGCCTCAATCACTTTAAGGTTACATGCAAAAATCATATAAATGCAGCCTCAATAAAGATATCTAAACGCAATTTAAAGAGGAAGTAATCAAGGAGAGTATTCACACAAAAAGAAACTAGAGGACATATATGTGTAGTCCCAATAAGGACAAAAAAACTCACAAGGTTAAATTGTTAGAACTTCAATACCACTTATATTCCAAAGACTATACATACTCAATTATCTCATTAATCATATTCTCAAAAAGTATACAAAAACAATTCAAAGCTTCAAACACTTCAAGCAAGTCATGGGGCGCATGATAAGATAAATATAGAGGACAAGTAGCCTAGATGGGAAAATAGGACCTAAAGTACATGAAATGCATGATATTTTTGGATTTTTTTTAACAAATGCAATATATGAGTAAAAATAAATATGAAAACATAAATAAACATGATATGCAAAACCTATCTATATGCAATGTAATCCTTCCCCCGCACGTAAATCTTTCATTGTCCTCAATGAAAATTAAAGACAACAAAATTATAAAAACACAGAGGAAGAGATAAATGGAATACTCAGAATGTGGTGGAAAGGTGGATTTATGAACCTTCATGGATGAACAAAGAGTAATTAGCAACATCCGTAGCTCGTGGCTTCATCTCGATCTGCAGTGTTAGGTGCCCATACCGAAAACGCCAAACACAAACTAACCTAGAACTAAATAAAAATGCTAAACAATAACTAAACTCAAGATGAAAAAAAGATTATTACCTATCTTGGGTTCCCTCCCAAGCAGCGCCTTTCTTTTATGTCATTGGCATGACTTATTCTCAATCTCAATTCCTTACCTATCAGACATTGTCAAGGCCCTCAATAGCCTATCATATTCCTGTGCACACATCTTACAAAAGACATCATAGCACAATAAATTGAAAGCATAAAATATGGAATTCAAAAACCCTCTCAATCTATCAAAGAGTCTAGCATGACTCTCTCCTGAAGGAATATGATACCACCAACACAGTTCCGCTGGTGGCTTCTCAAAATAGCAGGCAAAAGGATCAACATAGTCACTATTACTTTTCAAATTGCAAAAGTTTACCTTTATTACCTCTTGAGCCTCAGCAGGTGGCTTTAGACATGGTTCATCAACGGGGGAGCTGAGAAATAATGCATCAGATGGAGTAGGAGACACAACACATGAAACCTCATGCGTTGACTCATGAGATTCCATGTCAGGAAACACTAGACCCTCTTCTCCATCGTCAAAGAAACTATCGTTGTCTGCGAACAATTCCTCCTTGTTATGAAACCAACTAGGAGGGAATGAATTAAGAACAATGACTTCGACAGGATCTTCCATTCTTGCAACCTTCAATGTCTTAGGGGATGGCGGAATGGGTTGGCTTTCTTTAATAACTTGAGGGTCGGGCCTCCGCTTTTCTATTATCTCGCTCAATGTTTGAGTAAGTTGGCTCAGTTGTTCCCCCATGTTTTTTAACTTCTCACCATTCTCCTGTATCGCTTGAGTAAGACCCTGAATTTCATCATCCAAATGTATGACAGAGTCCTCCCTTGGTGGAGATACCGTAGTGAAGGATTCTTCCTGCGCACTCTGGTGACCCATGTAGCAGAAAAGATCCCATATTCCCAACACTCTTAAACCAGCAAAGCTTCCGTTTTTTATGGACTTGGCAAGTTCTCGTGTCTCAGGAGTCATCCCGTCAATTATGCAAAGAACCATATCTCGCATGCTATCTTGATAACCCCGTGATTCACGGATGTCCACATACCTCTACAATCTGGTAAGATATTGGTGAAAGTTCTCACCTTCAAACTGCAATAACCTCAACATCCTAAAAGTTAGTAGCAAGGGTGTTATGAACCGTAAGATAGGTTCACAACAAGTTAATTATATACAATAATTGGCAAACACACAAAACAAAGAAATAAACTTTGATTCCCCGGCAACGGCGCCAAAATTTGACAGGAGGAAAATGTCGTTGTTCCTATCAAAGTATAACTCAAACCCACAAACTAGTATAGTAAGCAAGTAAGAGGTCGATCCCACAGAGAATCAAGTATTTCTAAGCAATGTATATTTACTAATTAGTAAAAAAGAGGGGTTTTGGTGATTGAATATAAGAAAAGAAACTATACACAAGTTAGTAGAGATAACAATGAGAAAATAGTTTCATCTACAAATATCCACTTTAGTTTGGTTGATTGATCATCGATTCTTCTTCGAGTTCTCTTTTCATCCTATTATTGTCCTGTCCTGATCTTGTGTAAATTACTAGTCCTACGAGTCCTAGTAACCCTTATTAATTAGATAACCCTAACACGGTCAAGATTTAACCTAATAGTAGCATTAAGATTAAGGATTAACCAGGATACATGCAACACCAAGCTACGAGTCAACATTTAACATATAATTGATTCTCTACACACCAATTTAGTCCTACGAGTCCTAAAAAGGCATGATTGCTACTATGGATTAAGGTTCGCTACGAGGAATCTGCAAAATCCTAGCAATAATCTCAACTAGTTGTACGGACTAGAAGAAATCAACAATATTCGCTAAAGAATCAATACGAATCAATAGGAATAGAACAAGAATAGAAATCTCACAACTTTATCAAACCAAAGCTTCAATCCATAGATGAAACGGAAGAGTTTAGCACTCCATGGCCATGGAGGCTCCCCTCTAGGGTTCTCTCAATTGATAATCTCCAAGTGTATAAACTGATGAGTTAGATGCCTAAGAAAATAACCCTAATAGTTCTTAAATAAACCTAACAAAGTCGGCCAAAAGAATTAACGTAAAAACCCTAATTAAAGAGATAATAAGTTTGTTCGTTTAAGCAGAAGCCGCGGGGCAGCCAGCCCAGGCCGCGGGGCGGCTAGGTGATTGCGAAATCGAGCTTCGAGCCGCGGGGCGGCTAGGTTGGCCTTACTGTTCACAGCACTTTTTCCAGTCCGAATTTGGTCTCGATGTCAACACAAAAGTTGTAGATCTCGGAGAGAGATTTCCAACGCATGCTTATAATAGTCAATTGGATTACTGAGGCCTCCAGAAAGTGCAGTACAAGTTCAGCTTGTCTGGCGACAACTTCTACTGACTTGTTCTTCACTTAGGCTCTCGAAATTCGACTCCGCTCCCGTGCTCTTCACTTTTCCTCCTCCTCTTCATTCGTCCTTCATCCATGAGCTTTCTCATTCCTTGTCGGATTCACATCTACCTGAAATAATTCATAAAAGCGTGTAGATTCCGACTCTACCAACAAAACAAGTATATGCAAATCTAGTCTAAACTATGCATTATAAACATCTAAATCATGCTAAATGCAACCTAATATGCCTACCTAAATGTGTGCTATCATGAGCATATCGAAACCACTTTAGAGTGGGAGTTGTTTTGAACACGAGATATCTCAGAAACACATTAGATGTGGTTGCTCCAAAAGTATCCAAATGAGATAGCACCAATCACCACTTAGAGTCCGTGATCTGTTGATAGATCTAAGGCACAACTAGCAGATGGTGATGACAGATAACGAGTCTATAGAAGAAGCCATGTTTTGAACTAGTTTCTATTTTGCCTAGACATAAAGCAATGAGATGATTGGGTTCTTAAGGCTTTATAGGCGGAATGATCCATTGAGAGTAAATTAGGTTTACAACCTGATGTTATACCCTAGATCAAGAGAGTTAGGTTGGAACCTTCTCTCTACTTGGTTAGATTGTGTTCAATCAGACCGATGGATGGCTACAAAAACTTGTATCCATTTACAAGTTGACCTAGATAGCAAAGTTTTTCCCAGTGGGAGGACTTCTAGAAATTCGTTTTCTGGAAAAAGTTTCTGCTAAGGTTTTGAGAAAAACATTAGTCTTGTGCTCACACCTATGTAAGCATTGAAACATTGCATCTAGATGACAATGATAAGATGTTTTGTACTTGGTGTTCGAAATATGAATCATTGTAAGTATGTCATATTAGAAAGGTTAACTTTCTGATGCAGTAGATGACACACTGATAACCAACTATGTTATGATTCGAGGACAACAATTTTGATACAAATTGTCAGTTGAATGTGTTGCATAGAAATTGGGTAGTTGTATATAAGGTTATTTCGTATAATCTAAGACATGTCACTCTCATATGTGGAAATGGGTTCATGGACTCAAAAGGAAGTGGATTAAGTGAGGAACACTTGAGAAACTGAGTGCAATCTCGCATTCTGTCGTATGCTGAGATAAGACAAGTGAACATGTGTTTGTTTACAAACTGATTCGAGTCTTAAGCACTGAACACAGTAAATGATTGCAAAAGCACTCGTGTAGACTGTGTATTGTGTTACGTGGATGATATCTGTGCCCATGTTGGAACATAGATATGGATCTTAGTGATCTAAGGAAGGAGACACTGATGTATGTATAAACATCAGTCTATAGGTCTTATCTCTAAGGAGCAGAGACATTGATGTCTAGCAAGAAACTATCTTGCTTGTCCTTCCACCACAGAAGATGAGGTTCTTACATCATCAGTAGCTTCCAAGGAGATTATGAAAAAGGATTCTCCTGAAAACACAAATTTGGTTGTGGCGAAACATGGTGAGCAGATGTCATGACTATAGGTTATGGTTGTTCAGTTTTGTCAATACCAGGATTTCCAAAGGATATTGGAGATCAAATGATATTCAAATCAAACCCTGTCTAGTCAGAGAGACGTTGTTCAAGAACAACGTTGTCGTAATATGTTTGACTCTTGATGGTCATGCGAGCCACCTCTCTGATTTGAGTTTTTAGCAAGTGGGAGACTTTGGTCTTAACTCATATGTTGTGCCATTGATGTGGTGAAAACTGGTGATGTAAATGTGAAATATGTTACATGTCACTGAACCATAGTTTGTTCTCTCACACGAGCAAACGTTCCTACGAGTGTTCGGCACTATAGGTGTAAGGTATCTCAATTCTTATGGGAACGGAATGAGATGATAACCGCCTTGACTGTCTTTGGATGTCAAGATGAAGTCTCTCCGGTTGGGAGAGACTGAATGGGTAATTTATAGTTAGTCGTTCATATGACTCACAACTATGCTCCTGTGCCCATTGGTTCAGAATAACAAGGTGTTGTATGATAAAATAGTTCTCAAGTCTGCGTGACTGTGAGATGAACACCTTTACAGGTTGAGTGGACAATGCTTTAGAGAAGCACTCCCTGTAGCACACTGTCATACTAGTGTGTGCAAGTCGACCCTATGAGGTGATAGATTGATCCCATCTCTATCACTGTGTGAGCTAAGATATATGTAAACATAGTAGCCCTTAGTGACTAACAGCTTGGGTTACTGATTGTGGTGGTGATGCGCTACTTTGGTTGTGTTCCGATGGCCATGAGTGATGCGGTCTAAGTGGGACACTTCTGGGAAAGTGGTCATCATTTACATGAAAGTGATGCCAATGCGAAAGGAAGGTATTATGAGTAATCGTTGACGGAAATGGGATTTGCTGGATCCGACAGTTGCGTACTATTGTGAATCACCATTGTTGAACAAAAATGCGCGAATAATTGCAAAACATATTTTATTTAATTTTTAGAATTTGAGTTCGACCCCTTTTGGTTATCCTTTTGATTCGAAGTTGTATCGACACCAAGACTTGAGTGGTTTTGGTGATTTGGGCTGCACCCGAATTTTAACGGGTTGCCTACGTATCTCTTGGAAGAGAATCAAGCCTTACGTAGTTCAGAGTATTTAATTTGATTTGATTTTGGGTGTTGGTGATTGAACCCGACGAGCTTGAGCTTTATATCGGATGTCCTACGTACCCGTTTGGAACAGGATCAAATCACCCGTAGTTCTTTCGGGAACAAATTTAATTTAGTTCGAGCTGGGCGACTGAATCCGATATATGTTGAATTTTGATATCGGACTTCTTACGTAACTCGTAAAAGAGCATCAAGTCTTCACGTAGTTCTTTTTAGAACTAATTTGATTTTCTTTGGTTTGACGATTGAACCTGACGAGCTTAAGCTTTGTGTCAGGTGGCCTACGTATCCGACAACTTGGAATCAAATCAAGCGTAGTTCCTTTTTAGGAACGATTTAAAATTTGATTTGAAATTTTGACATCGTTTTGACTTAGGAGTCAATTTTGAGATCGACCCACTCGGAACAAACTGACAATGAAATTTTACGAGTTTAACTTTAGGATTTTGTTAAACTCAATTTCCAATTTTTATGCCAATTATAATTCTTATATTTTAGCGGGTAACTTTTGTGATTAAATAAATTTCATTTCAAAATTTCCAAGCTTATGTACGCGTATTGGCTCGGACATTCGGTGTTGACCAAATTAAAGGGCTCGTTTCTCTTTTGTAAGCCAACGGGCTGAGCAAGATTCCCACATAAAAAAAAATAAGCCCATAACTTGAGCCCAATTAGTTAACACCGAGCCTAGCTCATTTTCTTCAAAACAACAGGTGCGTTTCACACACAGCCTCCCTCTCTTCGTTCGATAGGAAACTACGCTGTTTTCTTTGACAGCTTCCAACGTTTTGGAGCTCTGGTCTCGGTTGATTGGAGCGGAGAGCAGCAGAGCAAGGGCGAGGCCAAGGTGGAGCAAGGGCGGTGCGAGGCGAAGACGTCTCGATCCCAGGTATGCGCTAGTTTTTTTTTTTTGTTTGTTTTTTTTTTCCTTTTGTTTGCTTCAGGAATTTTAGCCCCAACTCTCCAATTCGGTTGATATTTGAAAAAGTTAAAGCATAAATTGTGCACTTCTTTCGCCCTTCTCTCTGCTCGTATGCTCAATTTCTGAATTTGACCGATTTTCATTTGCAACTTTTAGGGTTGCGATTTCGCAGGATTTAGGGCTTTTCGATTTGGGCATTTGAAAGAGGACAAAAAAGGCTTTCGACGACCGGGAGCTTCTGCTGCTTGAAGAACCATCAGGTTCGATCCTTTTTTTCTTCAATCTGCCTTTAATTTGATCTAATTTAGGCTTCGATCGATTTGTAATTTGAGATTTTTTTTTTTGTTTGTTTGGAGCTTTTGATCCGGGTAGTCGGACCTGGGAGGCAAGGAAGGCTGGCTTCTCTTTAAAGAAGGTGAAGAAGACCGAGAAGCATGGATCTGTCTGAGCTCTCCTCGGTCTCTTGGCTTAGGTATGTTAGAGTTACCTCCTTTCCCCTATTTTCTTTTTACTGGATTGAAACACCAGTTCATGCTAGGCATAGACTGATTTGGATTTGTTCAAGTTTCAAACAACTAGATTAGCTCCCCATTTTTTTCCCCTTGATTCTGGTGTCCTGGGACGGAGATGAAGAGGACGACCCAACCCAAGAAATTTTCCCGGGTTCTAATTTGTTTAGGCTCAGGGTTGCTCTTCTCTTTTTTTTTTCATGATTCTTCTAGATGTGCAGTTTGACATGGATTTGCGCTCAACTCAAATTGATTTAGTTCGAAACTCGAATTTCAATCTCTGAATTCATCTCATAAGTAACTGACATCATGGATCCCTGGTTGAATTTGTAGCATTTAGGGGTCCAATTAGTTGCAATTTGGTAGCAACGTCTTTAGGGTGTTTTATATTTTTTTGTTTGGCTGCCTGATCTGAGAAACCCCATGGCAAACTAATCACTTGCTAATCAGGCCTTCCAGAATTTCGGGAGAGTAATTTGAGGATTTTTTTTTTGTGTGAACTTGAATTGAAACATATTTTCTGTTCACTTTCTATGCTTTCATCTTTGCCATCTCTTTTTTGAGTTTACTTGCTTGTAATTTATATGTGACTTCATAAAGTCTAGACTCCTTTAGGATTTTAATTTCCTCCTTGGCTGCAATCAATTTGTTTCTTTTCGATTTACTCAAATTGTTTGCAATTTGTATGCTTGAATGAATTAGCTAGTTTAGGAGTAAATTGTTTGCAATTTGTTTGCTTGAATTATTTGCTTGGCTAGTCAAAATCCAGCAGCATTTCACCCTTTTTTAGGGCTGTTTGCTAATCCCGAAACCCAGGCCGCAAGCGAAAGCCAGTGACTTTGCAAGGGCGGGGTTTCGTGGATCGATTTCGGCGCCCCCAACTTTGTTTGGGCGGTTCGCTGACTTCGAAACCCAGGCCGCGAGCGAAAGCCAGTGACTTTGCAAGGGCGGGGTTTCGAGAGTCCATTTTGACAAAGCTTCGTCTTTCTTTGGAGATATTTGTTGACTCCGAAACTCAGGCCACAAGCGAAAGCCAGTGACTTTGCAAGGGCGGGGTTCCAAGAGTCAATAGGAACCAATGCGGAGAGAACTACCTTGTTGCTTTTCTTTGTGGCGATGGATTTTTTTTCTGCAGCAGTTTTTTTTTCTTTTGGCCTTCTGTTTGCTACCGTCCGTTTTTTTTTTCCAGCCTTTCTCTCTTGCAACCATAGCCTGCCATCCTTTATAGGATAGGGAAACTAAGGATAGATCCCTAATTGCCTTATTTTATCACATCTTTTTTTTCCTTACAAGATAGCACATAATCTTTTCTTTCTTTTTTTTTTTAAAAAAAGATAGATAGATCTTTTTTTTACCATCTATTCAACATTCTGTGTGCTACATTGATTTCTTCCTAGCCAGTAGCCACGTGAGATCTAGCAGCCAAATTTTTGGGTTGGGCTCTCTTTTGTGGGCTGTCCTAATTTGCCCTACGATTTAAAAAAACCCAACCTTCTAGCAGTCTTTGTGTGGATTTTTTCCTTAAAACCCACTAATTCAACCTTGGCTTTTATTTTGCAGATTGAACGGACAACCCAACTAGCATTTGATTTCAAGAGATTCGCCACCCAAGTGACGAAATTTGTGCTCTCGGGAGCTCGACTATATTATTATTTCTTTTTTTTTATTGTATGCTACACTATTGTATCAAACTTGAATACCTTAGTTCCCAAGCTTGTATGCTACACTATGTGCTCGTGTTTGATATATAAAGTATCACATGAAAGCTTCCACAAAAATAATTTCATGAGATTACACGACAACTTTTAATAAAAACACGAAATTTTACCCCCAAACAGCCATTATAGTTGAACCAAGCTGAGAGGGATCCAGTTTTGCGTGTCAACTAGTCCGATGAAAGATAATCCTAGGTATGCAACAATACTTTTCAACTAACGTTGTGACCTAGTCCCCAACGGGATTTTTATGCAGGTAGTATTGTCGGGTCGCACGACCTATACACGACAAGTATGAGATTGAGTCTTGGAGGAACATGATCTTTTGTGCGAGTGGGAGATGTTAGAATTATTTTATAATTCGGACATTATTTTATATACGCCCAAAAGATAAATAACTTAATTTATGTAATTAGGGAATTAATTCTTATTCGTTAAGAATTAATTAATATGAGGATAGATAATATATATTCGTTATATATTTATCTAATAAAATAAGAGATAAGTTCTCTTATTCCTATAAGATAAGGAGAAGAGACGCTTCTCCTAAGAAGTCAGTCATTCCTAAAACCCTAGAGAGTCTGTTCGTCAGACGTTCCTTTCTCAGGAAAAGAGAAATCCCACAGAGAAATCTCCTCCGTGGAGAGAGTCTCCTTCCTCTCCAATGCTATCCCATGGTGTGTAGGATGTGAATCGTAGGTTCTCCCCTGCTCCCAAATCTCTAACGAGATTTAGGGTTGTG
Organism: Persicaria maculosa; assembly: GCA_963922045.1. Classification (NCBI taxonomy): domain Eukaryota; kingdom Viridiplantae; phylum Streptophyta; class Magnoliopsida; order Caryophyllales; family Polygonaceae; genus Persicaria; species Persicaria maculosa. The sequence continues at coordinate 61,335,989 of OY998267.1, forward strand.
GAGATCTACCCGGTGATCAAATTCGAAGGCAAGACGATCTAGATTCTGCTTCCGCTATTCGAGGTAATTCGTTTATCCCTCAAATTCTAACACTCGGCACAGGCTTGTCGCCTCTATTTGTAAGTTTCCGAATCACTTGTTACCTCTACACATCCCCCATCAATCGTTACAATCTCTTTCCCTTTAAATTGGGAGTTAATGGTTCTTTAGGGATTCACAATCCTATCTCTGTTGTCTACTTGTTCCTGTTTCTTGCTCATACCTCAAGTTTTATTGTCAACTTCGAATTACCTTCCTTTCTATGCACTGGACTTACAATTTCTAAACCAATATCAAAGGTCTGATCCTTATGCTTAATCAGCACGCGTATGTACATGAGTTCTATATCGGTAACCCCGAATTTAGGGTGCGAGTTTCCCTCACGCTCACAAGCTGTTGATGTACTAATGGTCGACGTTAAAACTAACTATTCAGCCGCGTATGAGTTACATTTCGGGGCATCGGAGAAAAATTGTCTGTTTTCTATGTCCAGCTTTAGTTATAACCAATTGCTTCTTTATCGTTTGCCCTTTATACAATCACGTAATTCCAGGACTTTAGCTTGCTTGCGTGTGGTTTGTTTGGTCCCCAAAATGCGGCAGTTGTGTGTAATTCCTCATAAATTCTTTGCCTTAACATCGTCAACTTCCTTTCAGATTCACATCACTCGCTTGTTTGGCCTGTATAGGGTCTCTTGTATACAAAGCTTTCGTCATGAGTGTTGTTGTTGCATCTGGCTTTTCCTTTGTTCACTTTCTTGCTGCTTTCGTTTTTATTGCTGCAGGTTTGCCATGGGTCGGGTTGTGTTCTTCTTCCTTTGGAAGAGGGGTGCTCGTTCGACATCTGTGGTAGGTACTATTCGCTTACAAGTGGTGCACCTGATGATTTTAGCCTCACAGGCTCTTACTTACAACCGACATACAAACTACAACTCTCTTCATGGCTTACTGGTTCAGTCTGTTGGACTCAATCAGCGAAGCTTGCCTTACCGATTAGGGAGACTTATTGCTAATGACTTTTGCCTTACAAAAGGATGGAGGAACACCCCTCATGTAAAACAGTTAGACTATGCCTTCATGTTTTGTAACTTAAATTTACCTTCCGAGTCTCGCTTCATGTATTACATGTCGGAAACCTTGGACTTCTGGTACGTTGATTATTGTTGGTGTGTGTTTCCACCAGGTCTAATACATGTTAAATTTAGGCAAATTCATGGCTATGTTATCAACAATTACTTGTATCTTCTTGGTCTTCACTATTCGTTTATAAACTTCCCTTGGCGGGCTATTTATTTAGGTGGGGTAGCAGGTTATCTTTGCTCTCGGCCTGAATCTACTGGGACTTTAAAACGGTTTGCGATCGACCGTCACTACAATTACCAAATCTTGGTCCATTTAACTTGCTATATCGACCAATTAATTCGGTATATTGAATATGTTTCTAACCGTAATTGTCATCATTCTTCGGTTCGGCTTGTTGCAATACATATACTCCAAAAATGTTGCGCAAGGTGGCATATTATTGCTCTCAACCGGCTTTCTTTTCTAATGACCAACTTTGATTTGTTTAATGCCCCAAAAATGCTTGTCTTTTATAGTAAAAATACTCACCACTTTATTTTGGAATGTTTAGGCTTCTCGTCTATTCGTTGCAATCAATTGTACCAACGGTTACTGCTAAAATCGGTTGTTTTATGAATATTACCACTTGGAATTATAGAGGTATGCGTTGTCAAAATTTATGGACTAACGTCGATATCTTCTGCCGAAACAATTTTGTTAATGTGCTCGCTCTTCTTGAAATAAAATCAACTTCGCCACCAGAGGATAAGTTCTATCGTAAATGCGGCTTTAATAACATAGCATTTGACCCGTCAATGGGGTTCTCGGGGGGAATTTGCCTCCTTTGAAAGGACTTGCCTCCTACTGCGGGACAAATTACATTGGTGTCGGTATAGCACATGTTTATTCATTTCGACTATTTTGATACTCTAAAAAATATGTCCATGGCTGTTCTCATTGTGTATGCCACGCCGGATTATAAGAGCAAAGATGCTTTTTGGAATTCTTTGCGGTCTTACTCCGCTCAGTGTCTTTATCCTATTTGCATTATGGGAGATCTTAATGAGATCTCTTTCTGGACTGATAAGCTTGGGGGGCTCCCCCAGCTATAAACCGATTCACACGGTTTAGTCCATTCAGGACTCCCTCGATTTGACAAAAGTTCCTTCCTTTGGGGGCCTTTTCACTTGGCGTCGAAAGAAGATTGGGGAACCTGACAATTCTTTCGCTGAGCTAGATTGGTTTTTACCACACCAAACGATCGTCAAGAGCTTCGACTCGCTAAGGGTGCAGATCCACCCTTTCACATCCTCTGACCATCAGCCGATATCTATGAATTTCATAACACAAGATAACAATTACAAAAAATCTTTCAGATTTGAACTGGCCTAGACAACAAAACCAGAGTTCGCCAATATTGTGACTCAAGCCTGGCGCATGCGTCAAGTGGGCTCTCATATGTTTAACCTGGTCAAGAAAACATCACTTCTTAAAGTTCTTGCTAAAAAATGGCATAAAGCAAACTTCGACAATATCAATCGACAGGTTCTTCATACAGATGAAGCTCTACTAAATCTACAAACTTCTCTTCTGTCATCTTTCTCTTTTTCCGATCGTCTTAATCAAAAGCAACTTTTGAATAAAAGAGAGCATCTTCTCGATTTCCAACGCCGCTACTGGAGTCAGCGTGCTAAGGTTAAACATATCAAGCTTAATGAATCAAATACTCAGTATTTTCTTTGCATCTTCCAAATGGGGAAGAAAATTCATTAAATTCATTAACAATGACTCTGGTATTTGTATCTCTAACAATAGGCTTATCCAGCAGGCTTTTGTTTCTGATTTTAACTTTAGATTCAAAACCACACTGGACCCTAGCTTATCTCTCGCCATTGATCTGAATGTAATTTCGTCTGAGATTACTTCTAACGATATCATTACTCTTACTGCGCCGGTCACAAATGCTAAAATAAAAAAAAAGCAGTTTTCTCCATGAAAGCAGATAAGTCGTCGGGTCCTGACGGGTTACCTCCGGGGTTTTATCAAACTTATTGGCCCATTGTAGGCCCTTCTGTGATTAAAGCAATTAAAGCATTTTTTGTATCAGGTAAGCTACTCAAACAGGTGAACCATACTTTCATTACTTTACTTCCTAAACGGGAAGATCCGTCGACTGTAAACCATTATAGACCTATCGGTCTTTGCTCCACCGTTTATAAAGTTATCTCCAAAATCATTTCTACAAGGCTATCGGGGGTTTTTGATAAACTAATTCACCCCTTACAAGGCGCTTTCACTAAAGGTAGTGCTATACAAGATAATATCCATACAAGATAATATCCTCATAGCTCATGAGATCTTTCACTCGTTTAGATCCCTTAAAGCTAAATGTGGATCAGTTGTCATAAAATTGGATATGGAAAAGGCTTACGATCGTATTGAATGGTCGTTTCTTTTCAAAATTTTGACAAACTTCGGCTTTGCTCCTGCATTTATCAGTGGATTCACGAGTGTATTACCAATGTCTCATACTCTATTCTGATTAACAATGAACCATCCGTTCCGTTTACCCCCACAAGGGGCCTACGCGAGGGTGACCCTCTTTCACCATTTCTGTTCATACTGACGGCTGAAGTTCTGGCTCGCACCTTACAAAAAGAAGCAAACATAAACAAACACTTGGGTTTCTCATTTGGGAGGGGGTTGTTCACAATCCCGTTCCTGGCTTTTGCAGACGATATCATCATCTTCGCGAAATCATTGCAAGCTGCATGTTTTAAAGTCAACTCCGTTGTGCAAAGATTTTGTCTTCTTTCCGGCAAAAAAGTTAATCTTCATAAATCAAGCTTCTAAACTTCGCCAAATACGTCCCAGTTGGCGATTAACACCATGGCGGCTGCTTTAGGCATCCCTCAAGCTAATAATTTGGAAAAATATTTAGGATGTCCAATCATAAACGGCAGACCTAACCGTGATACGTTTATTGACGTGGTTTTAAAATCTAAACAACAGTTAACAAAGTGGAAAGCCTCCTCTGTGTCTGCAGAAGGACGAAAGGTCCTTATCAAAGCAAATCTTAGTGCCAAACCCATTTTTCTAATGCAAGCTTTTTTGCTGCCGACTTCTATCTTACACGAATCGAACAAGGTTTACAGAGATTTCTTCTGGAATAAAAATAAAAAATGCACTCCCATGATTAGCTGGGATAAGATCTGCTCGGACACTCTAACGGGTGGGCTGGGTTTATATAAAGCCGAAACCATGAATATAGCACTGCAAATGAAACTATTATGGAAAATTATTGTTGAACCAAGTAATCCGTGAGTACGTCTTGTTTCTGTCAAATATCTAAAGGGAACTCCTCTTGTGAAGTACCATCGGACGGGAAATACTTCCTGGAAATGGTCTAAACTTTAGTCGATAAAACACTTGTTTAAACCAGGTCTGAGATGGTCTATCGACAATGGCACGAATGTTGATTTCTGGACGGATAACTGGATTTATGAACAACCTCTTTCACATGTGGCTAGCTCGTGTCCTTCGGACTCAACTCTCACTTGGAAGGTTTCACGCTTCATCAATTCTAATAATTCGTGGGATTATAACAAACTATCCAATGATCTGCAGGGTCTTTTGTCCCCTATTCATATTAATAATATTTTAACTTCAAATTTATCAACTAACTCTTTTCATGACCAGTTGTATTGGGGTCCGAGCAAGGATGGATGGTTTTCTGCAAAATCTGCTAGAGCGATTATCCCTTCCTCCAAAGGTAACCCAAATTATAGCTGTAATTGGATTTGGAAACTTGACGTTCCATACAAAATTCGTCACTTTTTGTGGAAAGTCTCGCTAGATGGACTGCCTACCACTGATCGCTTGCAACGGTCGCATTTGGCGGTGCCCTCAGGTTGCCCGCTCTGCAGTAATACTCATGAGACAGGGTTCCATTTCCTGCTTGAATGTAATATTACTTCCTGCCTTCTAAACACATTTCATCTCAGATTCCTTCTTTTTTGGGCGCTCTTATGCACACCAACTTCGACTTACTGCTCAATCACTTATATTCCTCAATCGGTAAATCTTCTATGGCTCTTTTGACGACAGTCTGGTGGGGGACATGGTTCTTTAGAAATAAGGCCGTGTTCGATCCTACTTTCAGCTTGAAGATTAACGATATTTCTGTCCTTATTTCTACCACCCAGAATACTTAGTCAGCCACTAAGGATAATTTGTGGTACGACGCTCCTTCGGAGCAAATTAGTGGTAGTAGATCCTCTACTGGAACTACGACAACCACAAATCAATCTAATAAAAAACAAAGGACTCTTCAGTGGCAGAAGCCACCTTCGAATTTCTTTAAACTTACTTCGATGGCTCCTTTAGACAGGATGATTCCGGCTCTTTTGGTTTTGTCATTAGAAATGACACTGGAGGTATTGTCTCCTTGGGGAATGGTCCTTGCAATAACAACTCTACTCTGTACGCAGAAGCTTTAGCGCTTCGTTTGGGAGTTCTTAAAGCTAAGCAGCTTAATCTGGACAATCCGGTTATAGAGGGTGATTGTCCGGTGGTTGTTAATGCTCTACTGGGTGACTGGTCTTGTCCCTGGAACATTGAGCTGCTACAATCGGATACTCGTCTTGATCTTTCCTTGTTTAGTAATGTTGCTATTCGTCATGTTTTCCGGAAATCTAATGCTGTAGTAGACAGGATTGCCCGTCTGGCTTATAGTAACCCTGCCGAGGATAGCTATTGGACTGATCTTCTTCTGGCCGATCTCGTCCGTCAGGACGCGCTAGGAAGGCTCGCCGCTCGTCGGATCCTCCCAAATCTTATCTTGCTTCGGGAAAAAAAAAAAAGGGTGCCATTATCATATTTTAGCTGCACAACTCTCCGTTGATCGTCGCAACGATAAGCCGACAACGAAGGCGGCGAAAATGTTAAAGGGTCTCGTAGCAGATCCAATGCCAGCGTCGATTACACCGCCCCACCACTTTTCATTTGGATTTCGCCGTTGCTTCCCCCGACCCATCATCACTTCAACCAGAACCAGGAGAAGAAACGACTTCAAATTATCAGCTCAAGCTGACGATTCAGACCCTCAACAGCAGCAGCAGCAGCAGCTTAATCTCTCCGTCCTTCGGTTTACATTTGGTTTCTTCCTTTCCCTCTTTCTTTCCCCAATTGCTCTCCGATTGTTGGGTTTTAATGGATTCCTCTTACTAGGGATACCTGGGCTGGACGAATCTTACTTGCCCAGATGGATCGGATATGGGTTCGGATTCCTCATTGTTTTGAACCATTTTGTGGGTTCTAGTTCCCCTGTGACCTCTGCTCAGCTTGTAAGCAGCAATTCTCCCAATCGGGGTTTCGTCGGATTTTCGGAAATTAGGGTTTTCCCTTTTGATGGTTTTGGTTTTGGTTGATTAGGTTACAGAGGCTTTAGGGTTATCACTTGCTGCCTTCTCTATCACACTGCCTTATCTGGGGAAATTTCTCAAGGTAATTTCGCTTTTGTTTATATTCATCACTCTCTCTTATCACACTGCCTTATCAGTGATTGCAAATTATGATTTTCAGGTTGGCTAGTTTGAATAGGGGTAATGTTGTTTTGTAGGAAAGATGATGAATTTTGCAATTTTCTTAGTCCTCCTTCATGGAAGTAAGAAAGCAAGATGATGGTATTGTTGAAAGTGTTGCCCTGAGTTTTTTTTAGAAAGGGATTACTAGCTTTGTCCTTTGAGACTATGGAATTTGAATATATATTCATAATGTGGCTTTGTTTTTTATGCTCATGGAAATAGTTTTTGACCTGTGATTAATTGTTAGTGTGACCTCTGAGAGTTGAAATAGATAACTTTGATGCTTCAAATAATATCGGTGGAGATTATTGAAGTATTGAATAGTCTTGTTATGTTATTATGAAAGTACTATCATTAGTAGTAAAGCTTGTGATTTTGTTATGGTTTCTGGATGTGTAGCAGCTTAAAATTAGTATGAGAAGTGATAGTTACACACAGCTCTACAGGGTGCTAAGCCGGTGGACCAAGCAACTCTCCCTGAAGGAGCAGAACAAATTTTTATCATGTCACAAAATATCTCTAATAATTTAAAGGAGGATCTGGCTTGGGCAACTTATGTTTTGCTGCGCAATACAAACTCTGTGTCAGCGGTAAGCTCTAGTTTGAACCCTAACCTTTTTCCTTGTCCTCGATTTTGATATTATAAATTCTGATACAGGCTATTGATGAGTTTTCTTTCCTCTTTTATCTTATCGTCAGCTTATATGCATAAAGGATCTCTTGATTGTCCGTGGCTATTGGAGTACACCAGAAAATTTGTCTAATGAAGATTCTCTTGATTGGTTTGGGAGACAAATTCAACGATATGGACTCTCAGATCTGAAGGACAGCCTCTATTTTCCACAGGGTGCAGGTGAATATTTATACAGCCTTGTATTTATTTAGAAGTTTGGCTTATACATGTTCCTCTAATGAAGTAATAATTTCATTTTCTGAAAAGAGGAAAAAGTGCTTGCATCCTCAAGTTCTTTTTCTATGTTTTCCTTTGAGTTAGTTGTTTCGTGAATCTATGAAGGGGTTGTTGATTAAATTTGTGTATGTGGTCTCACTGATAGGGCGTAATATTTACTACAAGTTGCAGTGCTCTTGTGTTGTGATTTCCAAAATAGCTTTGAAATCATCCCAAAGAATTGTTTGGTGCATTGAACTCAAACCTATGACTCAAGAAATAGCTTATACATCTACAGCATAACCTGTTGAGTTCACCCAATCTTTGTTGTGTCTGGCTGCTTACTTGTTGAGATTCACGACGATATCATGATGTAACCCTGACACTCATGGGTTATATCAGAAAGTTCTTTGAGTTATAAAAATATTCCGATAAATGATAAATTCTTCACGGCAGCTCTATATTCAGTGCTTTCTGATTCATGGTGTTTTCACTGTTTTGGCAGGTCAAAACCTAAAAATGTTCATGCAGATGATTTTTAAAATTTTAACTAATGACACCAAATTTCAAAGGGTGTATTTATTTGATAAAGTTTTCTTTTCGCTGTCAAGGTTGCAAATGCATACTTCCGAATAGTTAAATCTCTTAAGACATTTCTTTCACAAGTGCATCACTGTAATGTTACCGGGTACAAGTATGCTTTATCTTATGTTTGTCTCAATAATAGTGTTTTGTTTAATGCCGTGCAGACTCTGAACTTGAAGAGCTCCTTCGAAAGGGGGTGGGCTCCGTCTTAATTCAACCTATTCCACAAGCAACAAAGCAGATGCCTGGTGAGAAAGAGAAAGTGTTGGGGTTTGTTCTTGTAACCTCAACCATAACCTATGCATATAGTGACAAAGACAGGTCATGGATAAGAGCTGTGGCCAACAAATTTAGGAGTAAAGCCATCGTCTAGTAATTTCAGTTCAGGTAATATTCCTGGGTATAATCAGTTATTGCTTAGCTTTCATTACTAGATTTGCTTTCTGGAATGTTCTTTACAGAAAGTCCAAATGCTGACGATGCAGTGGCCATTTCATTCCCTACGAAATGCTTGAAGATTGCACATTTTTTTATTCGACGTTAAATAGTTACATCAATGGAGGTGGCTAATTATTAAATTAAAAAGTTGAAGGTGATAGAAGACTGGTTTGAGGACCCTCTTAGACTAGTATGTTATGAAAATGAAGAGCGCTATATTATGATAGACAATATTTGGAACCTCATTAACTGCCCAGGTCAGTGTTGTTTCTCTGCTAGTATTGGAGCATTGTGGCTTTCTTTTTAACCAATTGGTGAGAGCTCATTATCGATTCTAATTTTGCTTTGATTCGGAGTTGCGATATTTGTAGCAAAGAAACCGCATTTGATGCTACATAGGCCACTCAAAGAAGAAAAACGAAGCAATCAGTGACTAAAATTTGAAGTGGTAGAAGGGATCAGATATTAGACAAAGAAAACAAGAACAAGAAGCTTCATTAGAGGATACAACATAGATCTTTCCAGTTATCACCTTAAATCTGTACGAAGATATAAACCGAAGGGAAAAAATGTCAACAAATATCCTTAAGAGTCATCAAAATCTTCAGCTCCGCAATTGGGTTCACATTGAATTATTACAAACAGATATATTGTTAAAGCATCGTACTCCTAATTTGCTGAGTTATGACTAAAAAGCTTGGTGAGCTTCTTTTGATAAGATTATTGATCTTGCTACTTGTTTGCATGCTGTTGAACTTTGTCCTGGCTCTTTATGGTTCATGGATGAAGTGCAGTAAATAGATGACAAATAACTCTCCCTTGTAGTAAGAAGCTGTAGGCAATGACTGCATCATGCTTGAGCCGCTATACAAACTTTTCCAAGCCGTAGACAAGACTCTGCCAAGGGGATTAAAAAGGACAAAGGTTATTAATCTTAGAGGTCCACAAACCATTATAATGCTTTAAATATCTAAGTGTTGTATTTCTTGATTACCTTTAACCGCACAACCTGTCTAATGGCCAGAATCAGGCCTGGCATAAGGCATTGCACATCAGTGATCTCGTGTTTTAGGGAGTAAACCTGTACCAGCCATTTAGTATAGGGCGGTCATGCTTCATATGGGTATTGATTCAGCCTTGCTGTGTATAGCTTATTGTTCTTAGCTTAATTGAGAAAAACAAAGGAGTAACTTTTGGAAAACTTCATCAAGAAAACTGGTATATTTTGGGGAAACATAATGTCAAAATAAGCTATAAAAATCAGGTCCTTGCATACTTGAAACTTGATGTGTGTAATGCGAGTGAATCTGAATTCCCGTCAAATAAAGAAAGAGTCAAAGAGTTATGTTTGAAACATGAGTCTGTGATCAAACCTCTCCTGGGCCTGAGAAGTAAACTGTTGTACCAGATGCTAGACCAGGAAGAACCATGCTGTGAACACGGACTCCATCTTCTCCAAGAACTTGACCCCTTGCCTTGTAGTGTAAAGAATTGAAAGCCATAAATCATGTGTTATTTCTAAATCAAATGGAACAAATAAATACTATTAGCTTGAGCTATTTGCATGTGTTTTTTATGTCGTACTTTATGGATCAACGTTAGAAGAAGCAGCTGTGTTGTGTAAAAGTATCATTTTAAATGAATTCAACTCCCTGGGTTCTTAATCTGACTCTATTGTAATTTTCTCCTTAGATTCATCTCCTTTTATTTCTCCTCTTACCGCAACATCTGTTGAGATATCTTCTCTGTTGAAGATTTGTCCGAGATTTGAAAGATTGGTGGCAATTTGATTTGCATCTTGTGATGGAAGCTCCTGTTCAACAAGAGATCAGAAAACTTTTGTGCTTTGGGAGGATAATGCAGATGATATCAGGATAATTCATTTTTTGTATAGCTGCTAAGCAAGAACCAACAAGTCATGAAAATGCATTCCTAGCAGCACGATAGATTTCATTTTAGAAGTTTATGAACCAATCTACAAAATGATTAGGAGATGAAATTCTGAATTGCATCATTGTCAAAACTGATTGCACATGCTCTGTTACAATTGCTAAAAGCCAAGTACGCTGTTTGGGTTAACGTTTTTTTTTTTCTTTCAAATGTTTCAATTAGCTGATACATGTGCTGAATAGATTTCCTCTTCTTCTGGTTTCATTTCGCAAGATAAACAGATATATTTTCTTACCTTTGAAGCTGGTCTTGATTCGACAATCTCTACGTTATTGTAGTGGAAGGAAGCTGAAATAGCGGCCTGCTGGAGGAGGATCGATCCTATGGACAGTGTTGGAGCCACAAGGCAACCCTGTCATCAAAATGTATATCCGTGATAGCTACAGGTCATTCATCGACTAAAACAGGTAACCCTATTCCCCACCCCCACCTCCACCCCCACCCCCCACCCCAAGCGTCACAGATAAAAAGAAAAAATGTTCATACACAGGTTTTTCTAAGTTCACTTAGTTGACAATCAATCTCACCCTGATTTGCTCACCATGCTGGCCTTCTCGCAGAATGCAGATAACGCTGCTACCGTGTCTATCTTAATCTGAGGGACATACACTACACTTCTTAAGCCAAAAGCTGTTGCCTGTGGAACGCATCGACAAGAGTGAAACTGTGCTATCAAACCAAGTGAATGCGAAACCCGAAAGAGGATTGATCTTTTTTCACATGTGCATATTCGACATGGTTTGAGTTCATCAATGGTTCAATTTGTGTACAGTGTGTTAGATCAAGAGAAAGCCGGAACTGACCTGTTTAACATTTTCATAAACTGTTGAAGGATCAGTGAAGTCAATTACAACTCCTGTTGCTTGTGACTGACAGGAAAATGTATGTTAGAAACAGCTTTATGAGTACAACTTGTATTCACTATTAAAGTGCAATTTACCTGGGAAATGGATCCCAAAACCATAGTAAGATCATTCATTATGGGTATCTCCAGGGGTTCCTCCATGTCACATACCTAGTCACACCATAAAGAAGTTGACGATGACTAACAAACGCGGACATTGATAGCACTGAGGTGTATAGATGTTTTTACTCGTATCGGATTCTGTAGCACTTGTGAACGATTGATAAGATTTGAAGCTTTAAACTTGTGTTCTGAATGGAGATTTCGTAAACAAGGTAAAATGAAATGACATGAAGCGACAATGTGATTATAATCGGAACTCACTGCACCAATATCTTCACCAACAAAATGGGAATCAACAGCACCAGCTACCTCCATTCCTCTAGCCTTAGTGACAGCCAAAACTGCTGCCCTCCCAATTTCCTTTGCAGCTCCATTGATTATCACCTTCAAAATCGCAATCTACGCTCAACTAAACAGCCCCTAAAACCCGATGAGAACATCAATTTGAATGAACATGATTGTACCTTGATGTTACTCTTTGAAGGTTGTTGCATTGTGCAGGATATGCTCAAGGGCTGAAGGGTATAGAATTTGGGGTTGTTTTGGTACCTTAGAGGGCATACTCCGGAGTTCGAGTATGCAGCCATGGCCTCCCGAACCAAACAATCCTTTAGCCTTTCTTACTGAACACTGTTTCTGAGAGGTTTGCTGGCTTTGTAATGGTTTGGATAAGGTGGTGTAAGCGTTTGCTGATGGATAGGCAGGGCCGCCTTTGTTTTTTTCTTCGGTTGCTTATGCAATGTTTATTTTTATTAACCGGTTTAATGTTTTTTTTAAGAAAAGAGATTTATATAAGGGAAAACTAATTAAAATACCCCCACCTTTGGGGGTATGGCAAAAATATATCCTCAACTTTTAAATGTAATAAAAATATCATGACCTTTGATGGTAGTGGTAATATATTACCACGAGTTTTCTCACGGGTCGAAAATGCTGACAAGGCTGTCCACGTGGATTTTTTTACAAGAGTTTTCTTGAACGATTTACTTAGGAAAAAAGTAAATAGTTGGACTGGATTCATACCCAACGTATTTTTCTCCTTTCTATCTTCTTCCATGGTCGCCTATTGAATTGTCTTCCAAGCAGCTCGTGGTTCCTCTTCAATGGCAGTCTTCCTCTCTTGTGATTGTCTATCTTGAGCTGTCTCGATCTCTCACATCTTCTTCCTCTTTGATTCGTTCACGGACTTGGCTGAGTAAGTTTTGTTTTTTCCCCTCTTCGTTGTTGTTGTTGTTGTCGGTTTAGTTTTGTTGTCGGTTTGGTGTTACGAATAGAATAGCCGTGTTGTGATAATTTGCGACAATTTTGACCAGATTAGTTGCTTGGTTGAATCAATTTCGTTTTTCGGGTTTAATTTTGTTGTCGGTTTATTATTTTCTCTACGGAAACTGTTCAAGAAAACCCAATTTTAGTGCTAATTTGTAAAAAGGCTTACATGTTGGCTGTTTTGTAAAAAAAAATTCACGTAGGCTGCCTTGTTAGCATTTTTGACTCGTAACAAAACCTGTGATAATATATTACTACTACCCTCAAAGGTCGGAATATTTTTATTACATTTGAAAATTGAGGTTATATTTTTACCATACCCCCAAAGGTGGGGATATTTTAATTGGTTTTTCCTTTATATAACTACAATTTAGTATAATCAAAAGCATTTTTGGAGATGAGAATTTACCATTTAAAAAAGGGATAGTTAGGTAACTCTACCATTTTCAGTTTTTGTTTTGGTAAATATACCTTTAAAGTTTTTATTTTGTTAATTATATTTTTTTTCTCCAATGACAAATTTTCTCATGTTTTATCAATTTCCTTCAATAAAATATATTGTAACCACAAATCTTTTCCCTTCCACCAACTCTCATTCTATTTACACTCATTTTTTCAATTCCTTCAATAAATTGATGCTCATATTCCATACGCTTACCTTCTTTCAACCACGTATATTGCGAAGGTATTCGAGGTTGGTTTTGTATTTTTTTTTTCATGTGATGTCTACCATGATTTATATCGTGATGTAAATCCTGGTATTAGAATTCAACAATATTTCTTTAACGATCAACAATTTTTTTTTAGGTTGGCAAATTTTTAAAAGATTTTTTTTGGATGAATCGGTGTTACGGGGACGAGTTATATCGTGGTGTAAACCCTAATCTGAAGAATTGATTTTTATAGTTACAATAATTTTAAAAATTTGTAATCGCTACATGTGATTACAATAATTGCTTTACGTGGACAATTTCTTTTTAACTCAAAGTCCAACAATTAATATATTATGGTTACAAGAATTCGCATGTTATAGGAATTCACTCATTACAGGAATTCGATGATTAACCAGTGTTGATGGATGATTAAGTAGGTCCGATCGATGATGACTATATATTACAAGAATGTGGCTATATTACTTATTGAAATTAGGGAAATTTCGTTGGTGCCCCTAAGTTTGTGACAATTCCGGTTGGTGTCCCACACTATTTTTTTTGTCCGGATGGTACCCTTGAGTTTTGTCAAAAGTTCAGCTCATGCCCAAAACTCATATTTTCTTCTTTTTAATGAATAAAACCACCCTTCATTATTCATTTCTTCACAAAAAAAACCTTTACTTTTAACATTGAACAAAACTGCCTATTATTTGACTAAATTCAATACAAAGTGACAAAATCATCTTTATTTTTAAAATTTTACAAAATCACATATTATTTTTTTTTATCACAAAATCATCATTGTCTCCAAAAAAAATTAGAAGAAAATCACTATGGTTTTTAAATTGTACAAAAGATCTATTATTTTTTCATACTTGGCAAAAATTAAAAAAAAACACTAATTATTTGCCAAAACAATGTGTAAATATTTGGCCTAATATCCATTTTTATAAATCTATTAGCTAAATGTCCACCCTAAATAATTTTTTTAGTAATTGTCCAAAAAAATTTCATAATACCACTTTTGCCCTCCTTTTAATTATTAATCTTTCCTCCTCTACTTCTCGTGCTTTTTTTTTTCCCGGATTAAAGAACACAGGTCTCACATCTCTGATCTATCTCTGCTCACTCCGATCGATGTCCTTTAACGTCTCCACTGCCTTGTCACTCCGGCCAACTCCCACGGCATTTTGAGGCGGTCGTTTCCGATCCCTGTTGCTCTTCCGATGGCGGAGGTTGTTGCCGGCGGCATAAAGATAAAGTTCTTCAGATGGGTGTTGCTCAAATATGATTTTAGTTGCTTATTCAATTAATCTTCGGCGAGAGCTCATGTGGCTGTGAACAGGAAGAGAGGGAGAGAGAAAGAGATTGGGAGTGAGGATGGTGATGTCTTGAGAGACAGTATCACGAGGGGCTATATGGTTTGAGAAACTGATTTTTTTATGGGAAAAGGAAAAAGATGAAGTCTGAACGGGTTACAATAGCACATGGAAAATTTTGTACAGTTTGGTGGGGAAAGGGGTGAATTTGAAACTTATTGTATTTTGGTTTCATGAATTGACAAATGTCTTGCTACTACTATTAATGAGAGAGCTAGTTGTGAGAACATAGTAGGTTTGGTCAAACATATATTTTTTTTTATTAATATAACACCACTTGTGACACTATATAAGGGGTGAGGACAAATATTGAACAAATTTTTGTTGATTTAGGATTAGTCCCTCTAGTATTTATGTTCCTTTTGTTCTATAGTTTTAGTTTGGTGACACCTGAAACAAAGTTGTCACAAAAACGTTGTCATCATATGTGTCACCACCGATAAAGGTGGTGAAATTGATCTCGTAAAAAAAATAAAAAAGGTGGTGACAGTGACCCTAATAAAAGTGGTGACAGTGACCCTGTAAAAAAACTCTAAAAACAAATTAAGTTGTTACCAAAAAACCTATCACCACATGTGTCACCACTGATAAGGGTGGTGACAGTGACCACTGATAAGGGTGGTGACAACGATAAGGGTGGTGACAGCGATAAGGGTGGTGACAGCGATAAAGGTGGTGACAGTGATAAGGGTGGTGACCCCGTAAAAAAAAAAGTTGTCACCATATGTTTTCATAGTGGTGATAGTGTCTATGACATTTTTTTTATAGTGATGACAATGCTTATGTTCTTGTTTTTATTTTGGTTACAACGTCTATGACCCTCTTACCCATTCATATATTAGAAGAGAATTATCACCACATGTATTTTGGCTTCTCATTAGCCCCTATAGGGTTTGTGCTTACCTTGTCCTAGGGTTTTCCTTTGGTTACAATGTCTATGACCCTATTTTTATATTGGTGACAGTGTCTATGGCCCTGTTTTTATTTTGGTTACAGCTTCTATGACCCTCTTACCCATTCATATATTAGAGGAGAACTGTCACCACATGTATTTTGACTTCTTATTAGCCCCGATAGGGTTTGTATTTCCCTTGTCCTAGGGTCTTCCTTTCGGTTACAACATTTATCTCTTAACGACGTACTGTACTTAACATTTTAGGGTTTAAGATTTAGGGTTTAGGGCTAAGACTTAATGTTCGTTTAGGGGAGGTAGATTCTTTGCTCAAATAAAATATTCAATAAATATCAACTATGCTAACTCCCTGTTCAAGCAAATAATACAAGAATCCCTCATCCCGATGCAGTGGTAGGGTAATTCAGGATCGAATCCACGAGGAGGTATGTCAGCGCTTCCCTTGTTGTAATCACGATCAAGCTTTTGACCTCAGGAGACACTCGATATCGAGGTGTCTGGTCGATATCGACCTCAGTACTGGTCGATTTCCAGCAAAATTCCTGCAAAAGACAAAAGCAAACACAATTGACGTCGAGACAGACCTTGATATCAATGTTAGTGCTCGATATCGACCTTACCAGTCGATTTTGATGTTTGTCACAAAAACTGTAAAGCGTAACCTATGTGTCGGAAAAGAAGTCCGAAGATTGTAGAATGGAAAAGGAAAGATGAACAGAAACAAAACTCAACTTTTTATGAAATTCAATAAACTTAAAGCTTCCAAAGTCGGGGATTAATGCAACAACGATAACAATGCAAGTATGATGCTAAGGTTATGAAATTTAATGTCTTTCCGTCAAATAACTTTCATTACCAACACTTAGGTGATTAGAGGGTCTCGCATAATTCCTAAGAGTTACTATCCAATTCATGAAAAATCCAAGTTCACAATATGATTGGCTTTTGCTTCAATAGTGCAAATAATGAATCTCCCTAACTTTCGCAAAGGATCATGCATGGGATAGAAGACGGAATCGCATAAAAAATCATACCTTTGATGCACTTACCCTACATTGCTATCGTTGGGCTCACCCCGACCCTAGACGTGGGTTGACTACTCGCGTCTCATCGTTGAACTCATCATCATCATTGAAAAGAAAACTATTTTGATTAAACTAAAGAGAAAGTTACAACCGAACAAAGCCGAATCTCCGCTCTTGCTTCACACCCAACTCACTCGGCTCTCCTCTCTCTCTCTCTCTACAAATTCTTTGCGTTCTATAATGTAAAATTGATTGCTTGGATGAAAACTTAATGCCTAACTTAGCCCTAACGGCCTCTAGATATAGATATCGAACTTTGCTATCCAAAGACTCGGAATTCTATCTTTATTCTCTAAGATAAAACTTAAATAAAGTAAAAACTAAAAATTCTATGATAAATAACATAATAGATGTAGTCTGGTGTTGAAGATAGGAAATCTCGACTTTAGGATAGACGTGTAAGCTTTGGATAGAATTCTATTAAAATCTGAGTCGGACTCCTCTGCTGGACAACATCGATATCGACCTAAGACATCGATATCGACCTCTTTTTAACTCTATCTCGAGCTCTCCTTCTTCTTCTCGGACTGGCACTCGACTTCTATCAATAAGCTCGATCTAGGCCACTCGATATCGACCTAAGGACATCGATATTGACCTCTTCTGTGTCGACATGCTTTGTTCTCTGCTCTGCTCGATTCCTGGTTGCTCTGATGCACTCGATGTCGAGGTTCATAATCGATTGCGACCTTTTCAGAAGACTTCGAGTTCTTTTTCCGCTCTTCCAAATCTGTCTATTTCTGTCCCGTTTTATGCGAAATCACATAGAAACTCGTGCAGACCCATATATTTGACGATAAAGCATAAAATACACTAACCCCATGATATCCCACTAATATGTATGCAAATGAATGATAAAATGGACTTAAATGTGCATAGAAAATATGACAATTTGCACGCACATCACTTAACCCTAAACCCTAAACCATATTGTACAACATATGTTCTTTTGGTTAGGTTTAGCCCCTTTAGGGTTTGTGCTTCCCTTGTCTTAGGGGTTTTCCTTTGGTTACAGTGTCTATGGCCCTGTTTTTATAGTGGTGACAGTGTCTATTACCTTGTTTTTATAGGGGTGACAGTGCCTATATCCCTATTTTTATTTTGGTTACAGCGTCTATAACACTCTTACCCATTCATATATTAAAGGAGAACTGTCACCACATGTATTTTTGCTTTTCATTAGCCCCTATAGGGTTTGTGCTTCCCTTGTCCTATGGTTTTTCTTTGGTTATAGTGTCCATGACCCTGTTTTTATTTTGGTTACAGCTTCTATGACCCTCTTATCTATTCATATATTGGAGAAGAATTGTCCATTACATGTATTTTGGCTTCTCATTAGCCCATTTAGGGTTTGTGTTTCCCTTGTCCTAGGGTTTTCCTTTGGTTACCGTGTCTATGACCCTGTTTTTTTAGTGGTGACAACAGTAGTTACATTTTTAATTTTTTTTATTGTGCTGACACCACTAATAATATTGTTTTTTTAATAATGGTGACAATGTTTTCATTTATATAATATCACGATAAATATGGTATAATCAAACAAAATAGTTAGTTTTAGCTATTGTGGAAATTGCAAGTTGCCCACACCCTTGGTCTCCATTAATCAATTAATAAACTCTTTTGAGCAAAATAAAGTTAACATTGCTAAAAAAAAATAATAAAATTAATAAAGTCCAATTTCATTTTAAATAATACAGCTGTGTACACATTAATAATTTGACTGCAGTAACCCAATTCCACCAATAGGGCAATAGGCCACAATCCAAATTGAAAACCAATCGTTTTCCTCTCTTCTTAGAACTTTTGCACCGAACTGGAGCAATCGGCAAATGAGCTGAAATCAATAGGCTTCTTGTGGAACTCCAGAAAACAGTGGAGATCGATCAATTGCGGAAAAACAAATATTTGTAGAAGCAAACTCTGTTTACACAGGTAGGAGTTTGAATTAAGTGCACTCCCCTCCCAACCCTCCCAACTCTCAACTGCCAACCCCAACAGTCTGATCTCCCGTTTCCCTCCCATGAATCGGAGCGCTTGATGACGCCGGAAGGGAGGAGCTCGGCAGATCTGATATAAGGAGAGGCAGTGGTGTTAGATGCGGCGTTGGATGCAGCGGAGAGGCAGAGGCGGAGGTCGACAGAAGACACCACGCACCAGCATCGAAGCCACAACCGACTTCGCCGATGCCGAATCAAGACGATGAGATCGGAGAGGAGAAAATCATCAATTTCTAAGATCTAGCAAGAGTTCACATATTCGTTTACTGCAATTCGAACCACAAACCTCAATTTCTCAAATCGTGATGAAACTAAATCAAATTCTGGAAAAAAAAAAGCAAGTTTCAAGAAGCAATTCATCGATCATGGAGGGGAAAGAGATTCGTTGCTGCTCCTGATCTCGTTTCCGATTCCGTCGCCATGGAATCGGTCCTCGTCGATCAGAAATCCATTGAAGAGACATCCGGTGCGTGGTGGATCCCGATCTCATTGTCTGCCTCAATTAGCTTGGAAGAAGAATCTTGGGAAAGAAAGGGATTATATGAATAGGGGCAAAAGTGTCAATTTAGGATACTCACTTAAAACACTAATGAAAATGGACATGAGGTAAAAAATGGGATCTCAAGTGCACATTCACCAAATTTTGCCAAACAATATTTAACAATTATTATTTTCCAAAATAATATTTAACCTATAGCTCACTAAATTTAAACCTTTGTAAATGTGATTGATGAATTTAACCAAATAATCGATTAGAATTTTATTGAAAAAGAAAAGTAAATTAAAGTTTATTTATTTCATTTTCATCTCTTATAAAAGAAAAATATAATAAAATATTAATCATTCTTATCTTATTATGTTTTATGTATTTCAAACAAAAGAAATGAATATCATCTTCTTTTATTATATAAGAAGGGGTTTTGTGTATTTTTTAAAGCATAAAGGGTGATTTTACTCAAAGTATGGTTTTATGAAGTATTTTTTATAATTTATTGGTGAACTATTTTTGTTCACATAATAAGATGGCGGATTTGTGCAAAGTTTTCTAAATAATGGGTGATTATGTACATTCAATGTTTGACAAATAATTATATTTGTTATTTATAAAATATGAAAAATATATAACAGATCTTTTATGTAATGTTAAAATAGTGGTTGGTTTTCTTCAAAAAAAAAACAAAATGGAAACAATGGATAATTTTTTGCTAAAACTTTCGCAATAAATTGTATGATTTTGTTAATTTTTAAAAAATAAAGGTGATTTTGTCACTTTTGTATTGAATTTAGTTAAATAATGGGTAGTTTTGTTCAATGTTAAAAGTAAATGGACTTTTTTAGGAAAAAAGAAAAATAAAGGGTGAGTTTATTCATTAAAAGGGAGAAAATATGAATTTTGGGCATGGGCTGAACTTTTGACAAAACTCAGGGTACCATCCGAACAAAAAATAGGTATGGAACACCAACCGGAATTGCCATAAACTCATGGGCACCAAACGGAATTTCCCATGAAATTACTTACATGAAGATTTGATTACTATAAATTAGTCACTCGCGGATGCTAGGTGGAAAAGAAGAGTGCTTTATAGGTCACTATGAATATGAGAGTAGATATGAACGTAGGGTGTTGGTAGTGTTAGAGGACTTTTGTGGTCTTTTGGTGGGCATAGAGGGGACTTTTTGGTTATACAGTTCCCTTTTTACCTGATACTCTTGGTTTGGTCTCATTTTTTTACTCTGTTGTTATCACCACATTTTTATATTTACCTATTTAAGCTAGAAGTTAACTACATATATGAATGGTTGTAACGAAGAATATTGAAATTATCAGACAAAAACGAAAGACAATATTTACATGATATTTTATTCATTATTTTAGAAGAAAATATTTACATACAATAATGATATTTTAGTGTATTATAAAAATGATATTGTATTGTATGAATGTATTAGGGTTGACATTGTTCAGTAACCACCAACAAATGGTGATTCCCATTATCATACCACCTAGAGGTGGCCACACGTCACGAGTGTAAGGACATCATGTTTTTAAATAATAATTTAATAATAAATTATTCAAAATGGATTTAAGTCGGAAAATTCGGATGTTTTGAAAATTTTCGTCCTCAATATAATAATCCTATTTTAAAATCCTTAAAGCGGATTCCGGCCCAATTTCGAACTTTTGGAGATAAATTCCGTCTTTTGCCTCGGGATTCGAATTTAACTTTGGATGTCGATATTCTCGTAATTTTGAAGCCTTATTTTGATCAATTGGGATAAGACCGAAAAAGCGGATTTCAAAATTTATTCATTTCGGGTATTTCGATTTTAGGACCACTTTGTTTCTTCCCTTTTGCTTGTCTCCCCCCCTTTTTGTCTCCTCCTCCTTCCCCACTTTCGATTTCAGTAGCTACACTCACCCAATTTTGGTTAGACACCTCCCACACCCTTTCTTCTCCCTCCTTGAACTGTTTACCCATTTTGGGCATAAGACAAACCACCATACAACCTCTCTTTATCCGATTTCTCAGCCCTCTCCATCCTTTTATTTTGAATCCAAAATCCCAAACACACACACCCTCAGACCCACACTCTATCCCCCATTTTCTCATGCTCTCGTTCCCCTTCAAACAAAATCAAACATACCTCACAAACCCCTTTGGATTCCCTGTTTTCGCCACCGCCGGCCACCCTCACCATCTCCTCTCTTATCCCCAAGCCAACACCTCCATTTCTGTTTTGTCAAGCACCACAACACCTCTCTTTCTCTTCTTTGAGCCACCACCTGCACCTTCTCTGTTTTGAAACCACAAGCACAACCACCTCGTCCCTGTTTCTTCACCAAAGAGCATCGCCGAGCTCCACCACTTCACGTCTCTCCAACTCCATCTTCGAGCAGAAGCACCTCAGAGAAGCCGACCCTCCACCGTCCGATGAAGCCCGGAGCCGAGCTGTTAGCAGGACCCTTTGGTCGCCGGCGTCAGCCCGAGAGCGCCGCCTCGATGTTCTTCTTGCTTTGTCTCGGATTTCAATGGTAATAGGCTCAATTCTCCCTTATTTTTCTTCTTTCCACCTCCAATCACCTTAAAAGAGGAGCTTTAACCCCTTCCCACTCCCCCTAGGACATCTCCGACGAAGCTTCACTCTGACGAGCGTTCTGAGGCAATTTCGACCGATTTCCGGGCTTGAAGAACCCTCCGTGAGCACCCTCTCTTTTCTTCATTCTTCTTTGTCGATCTCTGTCTTTGGGACGGGGAGATGGCCGGATCTCAGTGCACCGCTGGCCAGCTTCCTTCTTCTTCTTTCCTTTCCCCCATTGTCGACCAGAAACTGTGAAGGAAATGATGATGAACAATGATTTCATTGGTCCTGTTTTGTCTTATGTTTTAGGGGCCCCGTTCAGGGGTTATAATAAACTAAAAACCGGTTTGGTTCAATTTTAAAACAAAAACCAGATTAAAACTATGGGCTTGGGTTCCTCTTTGGGTTTGGATCCGAAAATAAGGAAGGGTTGGACCGATCTTTGATTCAGGCCAGATCTGATTTTTTCTTACAAAGGGTTTAAGACTTAATTTGTGTTAAGTTGCAAACTTACTTATATAGGTTATTTAAATATCTAAACATTTAATAAAGGCAATATTATATATTATATAATATTATTGATGAGATTTAAAAATATAATATTATTTTTGAGATTTAAAATATAATATTGTGAGATTTGGATTTGTTTTTGCAAAAAGGGATTTGGGAAAAGGTTTTAACTGTTGGAATTTAATTTGAGAAATGGAATTGGATTTAATAAATTTTAAAAGAGGATTTCTGGAAATGATCTAACCTTGTCGGATTTGTTTTGATAAAATAATAAAAGAAGTTGGTTTAAAATATAATGTTATGTAAATGGATTTTGGGTTAAGTATAATCTGAGAAATTATTTTGAATAATGATTCGATCTAACTTGAGATTAAGAGTTTTGGGAAATCTTGGGAAAATGACTTACTTTGCATATCTTGATGAATGACTTGAAAATTTGTGTGAATATAAATTATAATATGCCAGTATTGCTATGATATGATATATTATCTATGATGAGATATTGATCTAATGAGCATGTTATGATGTGAATTATGAGGTGAAATGTTGATATATGTCCTTAATTAAAATGATATTGTGATGTGCTGATATATATGAAAGCATGATGTTATATTATATGGTTGATAAACATGATATGGATATGTTATATGGTGCCTTAGAGTATGAATATGACTTATATATGAGATGATGATACATGACTTCTAAGTGATTGCGATATGATATGATGATGAAACGTTGAGATGAGATATTAATATGATGAGTTGAGATGATACATTGAGATGATGAGTTATATTAAAATATGAGATATGAGATGAACGGATGATGATGAGGAAATGATAATGATGAGACATGTGGATTGTATAAATTTGTGTGTGTGATGTTATATGCTTTAAGTAACATTCGGAGTAGACTCATTTATATTACTTTTATATGCATTATGTGATCATCTGTGACGTGTTGGCTTGTATATCTAGTTGTTGCCTTTTGCTGTTCTGCACTTCCAAGTAAGTTTCCTTTTGGAGCTTACTCAGATTGAATAGAATCACTTCCCTGCTTATATGTGCATGATATACTAGGTGTTGCATATGCATAAGAGCATGTCATGTAGTATCATGCATAGGACTGCACTTATGAATGAGCATCCTTATTCTGTATGCATTTGTAAACAGAACGACCGTTATATGTGAAGTCACTAGAGTCTTTTGCTAGGGTCATAGGACAACCCAGGCTCATTGTGTTTGTTCTGAGTCAAGTCGAGTCATGAGCAACACCAAAAAAAAAAAAAGAAAAGAAAGAGAAAAAGAAAGAGAAAAAGAAAGAAAAAGAAAGATTGAATGAATGATGAACATGATGAATGAATGATGAATATAAATGACTTGATACATGCACGAGCTGGCCAGTCTCTACCCTAACGGGAAGGGGGGTGGAGGTAGGAGAGGGATATGCCACTTGACATTCTATGAGGGTACCCTTTAATTACAGTACTGCGTTATATATATATATAAACTGCTAGCATGCTTGTGTGTTAAATTCCGTCATGCATTAGAAGCATGATATTAGGAATAGCGTATATGTGTGCTTATCTGTAGGGACTAGCCAAGTGCGGGCCTCAATCTGATCCCATGCCCCTCTATATTTTTTTAGGTATATATGCATGATCCTATCTAGTGTCGTGTGCTATTTGGTGTGGAATGTTCATGGCGAATAATTGGAAATGACTTGTTACTTGACCATATAAAATGCTAGTAGATATACCATATAATAACACCTGTTTTGACCCGGCTTTGTCGTGACACCTTGTATCGGATTTACGTGATTGTAAGCGGAAATGTTTTCCCGACTTAGCACTTAGGACAGGTACAGGTATGTTAACACCGGATCTCCAACGAACCTCAAGATAACTTTTGGTATGAAATCCCACCTTCAAAACCTACTTTTGGAATTCAAACTTTCAACCTGTACTTGGTGTGCAAGATCCGAACGAAGGTATCCGACATTTGAAACGTAACCCGGGTTAATAACAAATTGGGTTGAAAAGGATTTTGGAAACCCGCCCAACGATTTCAAGGTTTTAAACGGATTTAAAAAGGGCAAAATGAATTTAATTGGACCTAGGATAACAAATTGGATCAAACTCACGGGTAGAGACCAAGGCGATAGAATATTCCATAAGGATGTAGACTCGGGGAATGGTAGATAAACTTAGCTTTATACTTTACAGAGGGCCTGGAAGACTCTAAGGAGTTGCACCGCGGAGATTGGAATAGTTGGGTTAGGAGACCAAGAGGTAATTGCCCTCTTCGGTCAGTTGGCCCTCAAAGAGCAGCATAGATCATCTATGTGCTTTTATAAACTAAGCCCGAGGGCGATATCCCTCGAAGGGGATCAGATTATATTGTGATGATCGCTTCTGTGCCGAGTGTTGCTAGAAATAGAGATATGATTGGTATGTTTTGACCGTGAGTCATGTATTGAGTATCTGTGCAAACGGGATAGTGGGAGAAACCTTATCCTTATGTAGTCGAGTTTTCAATTTTTGGTGGAACAGTCGTTTTGTTGTTCAAACCTCCTTGATGATCCCTAAATTCCGTCGTCCATCCCATAAAAATGTCTAGGTGTGTTTATAAGGGTTGAAGAGTGTCCATTCCCTTTTGTCATGATTCCTATATCGTGTCTCAAACCTTGATGATTATATCGAGTCTTTCTACAATGTCCTTGCGGGGATGGGGTTAGTAAGCGAATTGCATTTGGGATTTGGGTTCGGGTACCTGGTTACTTGGGAGTGTGGTGGGAAATGGTCATTGACATAATCCTGAGCCTAGAGAGTGAGTTATCCTATGAGGTCATCCTTCTTAATTCTCGTAATGGGCAACCAGTGTCTTCTTCTCGCGATAAGTCGTACTAGAGTCCCACGGGAAAAAGGGGTGATGAGTCGTTAGGGATGAATCAATGGGTGCCCATAGGAATTTTTGTCTGATTATAATAGCTCTTCCTATGATCACATGGTGTGTTACTGTATTCACAGCATGTATTATACAAATGATCATTAATATGAACTTGTGCCTCTGTTGTTACATCATGATTTACTTGGCTTCTTGTATTGTAAAGACCCGAAATTTAAAAAATATATTATTTTATGGCTTAAGATTCAAATTAAATATTAAATTTATGAGATTCCGGAAATTTTGAAAATATCCGTCCTCGATTAAATGATTTTTGTTTTGTTTAAAATAAATTCCGGCATATAAATGAATCTGATTTAAGAACAAATCTATTCCGATTTCCTATACCCAGACAAGAAGATATTTTTTTTTCGGATTTCGAGCTGAGAGATGAATACTATTTTGAACCTATTGAGATGAGTGTGACAACTTTTATCATGAATTGTAAATGAAATAAAAGTGTCGGGTTGAATTTTGTTATTTGTTTAGATAGAATTTTTATAAAACAAAAAAAAAATAGCGGATGATTTTGTGATTTTTCATAATTTAATTTTAACCCTAATCTGCGGGTATATATATGCCTTTATAACCGAGTCACTATTCATCCCCTTTCCTCCTAAATTTTTTAGATCTCAGCCGCCCCTTTTGATTTTTGGATCTGAGCTCAAGGGAGCTCCCATGGCCGCCCTTGCCTCCCTTTCTCCACTGCTCTCTCTCTCTCTCTCTCTCTCTCTCTCTCTCTCTCTCTCTCTCTCTCTCTCTCTTGATTCAGAGGTCCCATCGAAAACATCCAGGCCGCTCCTCTCCTCCGGATCTGAGCTTCCATGGAAGCCCTGCCCTCTTTCCGTCTAACCTCAATCCGAGCTTCCTCACCCCCCATGGCTCACTCGTCTCTCTCACGCTCTTCGTCACACTTGGCCGCTCCTTCTGCCTTCGACCTTCCTCCGACTCTGGCGGGTATCCCCTGCTCTCTTCTCTGTTGCTTCCGCTCTCTCCTGCAATGGCCGAGATCGAGGCCGACCCTAAGCCGCCTCCGCCAACGACGCCTTGGGCCACCCACACCGGAGACGATTCCGTTTTTGTAAGAGATTAAGTTAAGAAAGACCTTAATTGAACAACGTTGTAATCGTGGACTTGTTGTGATGCCTTATGACCCTTTTTGAGTGGTTTAGTTACGATCGTAATTATAAAAGGTTTCTAGAAAAGTTGATATACTCGGTTACTCCTTGAGTCTAATGTCTTTTATGAGAATTGACAAATTAAATGGATAAATTAGCTAAGCTTGAAGTTGTTGAACTACCTTGGTCATTATTGTTGACTATGTGTTTATTTAGAAAAACCCACTTATTTAAATGAGGCAGGATCCTTCTTATATAAACCTAAACCTTAAGTGCGAGTATCTTATTTAAATGTTTTGTGATTGAAGTACTTGATGAGCGAAATCTTATAAGAGTATCTAAGATACGGTGAAGTGCATAAAGTTATATTAAAGACATCTTGAGAACTTTTTATACTTGTAAGTTTGTTGTTATGCTTATCAAGTTATGAAATTGGTTAGTTTGACTTGATATCACTACCTCATAATTAAGCTAGGTAATTTGGTTAACTAGAGTAATATTATGGATGTTTTAAGTTTGTTAATCGGTTGAATTATAGTGATAATTGACTTTGACTAGTGTAAGTATTTGAGAAATGTCTGGAGAGCTTGATGTGCCTTGTGAATTTACTCTTCATGAAATTTGTTACTAAGGCTATATAAAAGACATTTGTACAAATTATTATGCTCGGGTAGGCATGGCCATGGGTCACGGGTCGACTCGTGATCCGGCGGCTCATACGGGTCGATAAATCGCCGGGTCACTGACCCGGCGGGTGTGGGTTCTCGGGTCAAAGGGTCAAGGCGGGTTGCGGGTTAGGGTTATGGTCGGGGGTTTCAAAACCCGCTGACCCGGCGGGTCAAACCTACTTTTTTCAAATTTCTAGCCGTTGTGCAATGGATAGCTCAACCCAAAACGCCTATAAATCTTGTCTCCTTTGTTCATTTCATTTCATAACACTCATACATTTCATTTTAGTAATAACGTTATCATGTCCGATCAATCCGTGACTTTGTTCGAAAACCATTTCGACAAGGTCGAGCTAGACTTGGGGAAGGTCGAAGCGGTTAGTCGTCATTGCGGTCACAAGTTCAAGGTTACGAGAGGCGCCGGTTACGGAAATCTAAAGCTTCATATAACGAGGAAGCATCCCGACAAGATGCAAATCTAAGGAGGTTCGGTCTCGGCTTCAGGTGACTATGTGTCTAGGTCGTCTAGGATTATAGGCTCTAGCAGTGTAGGTGTGTGAAGTGTGAGTGTGTCACACTGTTAGAGACTTCGTGTCAGTGTCATGTACTCATGTTATGTGTATGTCGGTGTGTGTGGTGTCGAATGTTGATGTACACGTAATCACGGTTTTGATTTTTGAACCGTATTACGATTTACAAGTGACATACTGACATAAAATAAACTGAATATTTGTAAAAAGTAGTACAAAACCATCAGGCTACGAAGATCAAGTGCAAAACCATCCGTAAAACTTAAAAAAAGAGGCAACGTTCGAAATTCCAATGTTCGAACCGCCGGGTCGACCGTTTGACCCGCCTGGTCAAACGTTGGACCCGCCGAGTCGAACGTTGCCCAACGGTCGATTTGCTTCTTTTTCCTCCCGATTTTGGCTATAAATAAGCCTTACCTCCCTCCCATTTTACTCACACCTCATCTCAATCTCTATAAACGCTTTGTAACAAGGCCCGCGATGTGATGAGCAGAAGGACAAGCGATTGTGAATCCAGTGTTGAAGGCCCGCGACGCAGTGAGGAAGAGGGCGAATCCAGTGTCCAAGTCCCGCGAAAAGAAACGCACAGGCTCTTGAGTGTGGCCCAAGTTCGGTCCGCTATATTCACATGCTGGTTCACAAAGCACCCGAGGGATGAAAACAGTTGCGACGTCAGTTGTAACTTCCGCGGGATGGTCTTTAGGCACCCGAATAGAGGAGGATGTGGGAACTTCAGTCGTCATATCCAATGAAAGCATCAAGAGAAACTAGCTTTGGCCAAACATTTGTAACTTTATTATGTAGTGTTCTTTCTCAGTTAAAATATGGACATTAGTAAGTTAACACTTGATTTTGATTTTTTTTTCTGCGTTTATTTACGTTTTATGAAAATAATACCCGACGGGTCGACACGTCGACCCTGGAACCCGCCGGGTGACTCGAACCCGCCAACCCGTGGGATTCTCGGGTTAGGGTTTGGGTCACCCTTCCCCAACCCTTGACCCGACGGGTGGAACAAGTCGACCCGCCGGGTCGGACCCGTGGCCACGCCTATGCTCGGGTTCTTTAAGCTTGAATGTAGCGCTTTGGTGTTGAGTAGTTCTTACATTTGAGATTATAAGAGATTTCGTGAATTATCAACTTACCTTGGATTACTTCTTGAGCATGATTTAGTATGCGATTTTGATAAATAAGACTTGTTGACCCTTAGTTGTGAGAACTTATGATTTTGATTGAGTATTTGAGGATTTAATAATTGATGAATTACTTGGGAAAATGTGTACGAAAAACCTGAACTTTATTTGAAGTAAGATGTTTTGACTAATGATCTTGATAAGGCTTTGAAACAAGTTTATACTCGATGAGCACAAGATTAATTGAGGTAACTATCATGATGAGAATGCTAGGTTACTTAACTAAAATGTCAGTTAGTTTTGGGTTGGTTTGGAAGTCTGTTTGTGTGTTGATTAAATATGTATTGATGAACTATTCCTTGATTATTACTTGCTAGTGTGAATGAATGGTTCTCTGAGTGGCTTGCTTGCTGATGGATTATTCTCTGAGTGACTTGTTTGCTGGCTAATTGGATGTGAAGACTCCAGGTAAGACCTCCGGGGCTTTCTCAAGTGATTGGACCTCATGCCTGATGTGTCATATAGTATGTAGGTGTTGCATATGCATAAAAGCATGCCATGTAGTATCATGCTTAGGACTTGCACTTATGAATGAGCATCCCTATTCTCTATGTGTTTGAAACAGAACGACCATTATATGTGAGTTCTATAGTCTTTTCTAGGGTCATAGGATAGCCCAGTCCCATCGGGTTTGACATGAGTCAGTCGTGTCGTTACATGAAATGATAGCCCAGCACCATCGTGCATGAGTATGATGAGATGATAGTCCAGCACCATCGGGCATGAGTATGATGAGATGATATGATATGATGAGATGATATGATATGATGAGATGATATGATATGATGAGATGATATGATGATGATACAATGTTTATGTGCACAAACATGAGGAAATGGGTACTGTACTGGCCAAGTCCGCTCATGAAAAAGGGGCGGAGTAGGAGAGGGATATGCCACTTGGCATTTTGTGTGGGTCCAATTTATCGCTTTCTGCATTATATAAACTGTCAGCATGCTTGTGTGATTTAAATTCCAGTACTGCATTAGAGCATCCTTTATTCTAGGTATAGGTGTATTATATGGCCTCAACGAGGACTTTCGGTCCCGCATGAGTGGCTCGACCTTGACTTGTGGTATAGTTTTAGGTACCCGCTCTCTTTTGCTTGCTGATTTGCTTCTATGGCGGGGGTTTTCTCACGGGACGAGAGTGTTAAGAAGACTTCGTACATCTTACAACCTGGCTTTATAAATGTTTTTGTTTAGTTGGACATTTAGAAGCAATGTATATTTATCTTGATTTAAACTCGTTTTTTCTCTTTCGAGTTTTGACTAGTTAAATTAGGACAGGTTCTCGTGCGAAAGCACAAAATCATATTTGGATTATTTGACTGTTTTGAGGGTTTGAAATCCCCTTTTTTTTGAACTATATCATTAAATTTTGAAGACTTAAACAGGGTTATACCTTGAAGAGAACAAATAAACAGCTCGTACTTGGATTTCTAAGATCTGGCAGAGGGATATTTCTTCCCTCTAAACGTACCCCGAATTTCATAATCTGGGCCATTACAAAGTTGGTATCAGAGCCAGGTTGTGCAATCCGAGTACAAATGAGTTGCAAAACTATTGGTGATTTTGAGTTTTGGAAATAAAATGGCCCAAAGGTTTTCACGAGTTTTGAATGTTTTCAAAGGGCAAAAATGAATTTAATATGGATTAGTAAGATAACCACTTTGAGAAGTGGGAATCGAGATTCGATCGGGTAGTCCTGGCGATAGCCTATTCCTTACGGATATAGAGTGTGATTGGTATAGACCCTTAGCTTTATACACTTTACAGACGGCATGGAGGACATGTGTAAAATTTTGTTTGGGTAATTCGTAAACTTGATTATAGAGATAGATGAGTTTGGGGGAGAAGTTTGATGATTCATGTGTGTTACTCTTGATGACTTGGTATGATAATTGTTTATATGAGTTTCCCTCGTTATTACATCTGACGTAATTCTTATAATATGCTTCAATCATGTTATGCGTATATAATGTCTGGTACTTGATGACTTGAATTGGACAATTGTTACCGTTCTTGATGTGTTTGACTTATACATATTTGTTCGCTATATATATCACTTATGATGGAAATTGTTGGTGCCTTCTGGCCTTGGTTGATGAGGACATGAGATGAGATTATGAGGATTTACATGGTTATGGATGATGTTTCGTATTGGTTAGTTGAAAGCTTGTGAGCTCGGGCTTGAGAATCTTACTCTAGTTGATGGAAAAAACTTATGGTTTTGAGATTTAGAAATTATGTTTGTTGTTTAAGAGCCATGATATTCTAATTACAAGACTTCATGATTGAGTTGATAAGAAATGCTTATGGATGATATAAATTGTTGATTCTTGCTTATATGATAATGTTTTCATAAAGTCAGCACAAGTATTTTATAGGGATGCTTGTAAAGTACTTGGTCTGATCTAGTGAAAACATTGTGATGATTTTGTGATACTTGTACAAGTATTTCATGGTAACGCCTATGGAATACTCGTAGGGATCACAAAATGCATTGTTTATATGCTTATTTGAGATGTTTTGGCATGATATTGTTCTATGATCTATTTAGTGATGCCTTACATGATGAATTTTAATGATATTGCTCTCATATGCAAAATTCGTTCAAAAGAGGATCATATGTATACAACTCGACAAAAATGTAAGTGAATCAATAAATAGACATGACTCGATTATCGATATGACATTGTCTCTCCTACCATCGATGTGTTATCATTCATATGTTGTGACTTTATGAAATTTTGTGAAGTTATGTCATGTACCTCTATCTTGTTTATGTGAACGATGATGGTTAATTATGATGTATTGCTTAGGTGGCTACTCGTTATCCTATAGTTGTCTGACTTGTATAATTGATGCCTTATATGTTCCAATAAGATGATGTCATTCTTGCTTGTCTACTTGTTTAGGGAAGAGACTTTATATTTGAGTTAACTTGTTAATGGTGAGACTTGATAAGATATCAAGTTGACCTATTGATTGACCTTCTTAGATTCTTGAAGAATTTTTCTTTGTGATCTTTGAGAATCTCGATAAATTATCATGACAACTCCTCATCTCTCTTCGTTACTCTTCTCTTACCTTGCCACTCTGGTTCCTTCTAAATTCCTTTCATATTGGTCACATATGTTCCAAAACTTATGGGTCTAATTTGTTGCGAACTCGTATATAAGTTAGAGTGTTGACTGCCTTGAAGGAGTACAATACCAAAAAGGGGTCTTGATGAGCAACCCTTGGAAATCTATTGGATGTAATCTTTTGTACCGAGAATTCTTTTGAAGTCTTTGTTCATTCGGGAAAAATTGTTTGAAGGTCTTCCTTATGGCTGGTGTTCACCCAAAAGTATATTGTCTCCCTAAGAAATAACTAGGCTTCTTTTAAGAAGAGGTATGGATTCGGTGGGGATGAGTTGATGTTTCATTGGGAAATTTCTATTTAATTATAATGGTAGTCTTGTTTGTGTTTCTACGTTTTGAGGTATTATCATGTATATACTTGTTCTATTTGGATCTATGTTGATATGTATATCTATTATCTTGCACTCGATTCATCCATGCATTATACACATTATCTTAGGATCGTATCACATTCCATAGTACTTCTTTTGTGTTTCTCTCACTTTATTATATGATTAGTTAGACTTCTGATGTATTGCCATGATAGCCCTATACATGTATATCATATGTTTATGTACCCGTGTCTTATTTGGTGTTACTAGTGTCATATAGGATTTATGACTTGTGAACTACGTGACCTTATTCTCCATCTATACTATTGTTATCACCCTTAATCACATATTCATGATAGTCTTCTCATTCTTCTTTTGTTTAAGAATGTTAGGTATAATTGAATTAGTATGTCGTGCCTGCATACCTCATTTGTATCATGTCTTTATAATTTCTATCGCGGGTTCATGTTAAACTTGTCATCCTTTTGTATGTTCACGTCACATGATCATTTATCCTTGTCTGCTTATACTTATTAAATGATATTGATTTAGCTATGTTATGATTTTATGTCTTATGTGGTTAACGTCTTGTTTAGCTATGTACTTCTTATCGTTGTCTCTTCTTAATCTGTGCTATAACTCTATGATTTTCATGCTTTAAGGACCTTAGGTGCTGAGTTGGAATCCAATTCGAACTAAGGTTACACATCGCATGCCCACACACCACGATAACTATATAAAATTATACGATGATCTCTCGACATATACAACGTGTTATCCTCTTATAGTATGATGCGCTTGGAAAATATTATTTGATTTTGATGATAGTCATGCTTGAGCATCCATTACTTGATATGACATTGTATTTAGTTACTTGAAATATTCATGCCTTGTTTACATGTATATGCATATCATGACGTTTTGTGTAACCTTAGGTAGCTACTGCTGTCTCATGGTCATATTATTTTATTTTACATCCCTCTCATGCTCCTTGTATGTTTTCACTGATCATTTTGGCTTATTATGTGTTATTGTCATGTATGTTGTTCATGCTCCTTATGTGCACTCCTACTGTGTTGCGTGCTACTCTTATGTGATCTCTACTTTCGAATAAAGAATTATTTGGTTTCATGTCCTAATTATAACATTGATTGATTACGATTACTGCATGACTCATGATAGCTTGGTCCGTGCCTTTTCTATCTGTATCTTCATTTGGTATGCATATCTCTGTCATTATACTCAATATATCCATGCTTAGTCATCACCGTTTTAGGTACATCGTTCTCATTATACTTCACCTATATTCATGTTGTTTGGTTATATAGTTGTTTTGACTGGTTGCGAATCGTCATGTTAGTGGTTAGACCATAGCTCTACATGCTTACATCTTGCCATATGTCATTAAATACTAATTGGTAATTAAGTATTTGAGAATATGATTATGTGATTTATTGCACTCTCTATATTATTTATAGGATTACTCTTATGATATGGGTGGTTCGACTTATCATGTATCATCTTATTTGTTGATAAAGTAGATCATCATGTACTTACCCCTTGTCATGTGTTATCGATAATATGTAGAGATTTCGCATCAACGATATGATATGTGATAATTGCACTATTTACATTATCTGTATGATCACTCTAGTAATAGGGTTTGGGTAGTATACCTATTTTGCATATTTGCCCTTGTTATATGACTTTATGAAGTTATGATTGCTTATGCATTTTGAATATTATCATTACAGAAATCTTGTTATCTTTCGACACCATCATACTCTATTTTACATGGATAGTACCGTGTGTAGGCCATAATATTGCACATGCTCACTTTTACCTATTACATGATGTTTTCTATACTCGTTATGCATGAATAGTTTTAAGCCCCGTATGCTCGCACGTCCACCCCTATAGTTTAAATTGCACTTGCATGGTTATGCACCATATTGTGCTTAAGAATTGTTGATATTATACTATCTACCATGTTGAGCTTATAGTGGTATGAAATATGTGTTGATGTATGCCTTGGTGACACAAATGCAAAAAGCACACACTTTACACTTGTCTTTTGCCAGTGAACTATATGATATTTCTTTCGTGACGTTTAAGACATGTTGATGCTATTCCTTATATGTTATGTTTAGTTTCCTTACACCATAGTGGCATATAGGATTCCCTCACGCATGTATTGAATCAATTTAGTATATTCGGGCAACGGATTGTTAGATCTATCTTGTGTATATCCATAAATGTTGAACCTTAATAGCAATTCCTAGACATTATAGGTGATACTCCTTTCTTGTGAGGATTTGATTTGATAGTAGTATGTGCATTGATATTGCTATGATCATGATAGGTTCTTTACCTTGTGCTTTCCCACACGATATGGCACTGAAATCGTATTGCCATTGCCTCCTGAGATAGGTCCATGTTAGTGTGCAAAATTACAAAGTTGTGTGTTTATGACATGATGTGTTACATGATGATTTTGAGTGATACGATCGTAACCTTAAGGGTTTCCCATGGGCATCGACGAAATTCTCACGTTTTGTCTTACTAGATACTATCCGAGTCTATCTTCATGTCCAAAGTTAGGCAAATTGTCCCTTAATATTTCTTTCCTTCGGTTATAACTTAGGTCTTGCGTCATCCTTGTATAATCTCTTGTGGTGTGATCAAGAGTGGGTCATTTAGTTTGATCAGAGTGGCGTAGCAGAAACGTAGTGGGCCAACATGCTGACTTTTACGATGCTGATTTATGCTTTCCCTTCTTAGTGTACATTTTATTTATGATGACTGTGCTCTTCTCTAATAGATAAAAATGTGCAACTTTCTGTGATTATATGGTGTGCTAATGATGTGATCTACTGATGATGAATTCTGACATGATGATATTTAAGATATGTTAATATTTGAGTTTGATGTTGAGACTGATCATGAGAAATGAACTTAGGAAGTGGAATCTGGGACTAGCCCTTAGAGGCGGATAAACTGCTTGTTGAATCCTTGAAAATCTGGTTGACTGACGTAGGAGGAGTTGACTCGAGTTTTCGAAATGTTTTGTTGCTTTTAAAAGGATTTTAGTCTCGAGGACGAGACTTGTTTTTAGTGGTGGATGATGTAAAGACCCGAAATTTAAAAAAATATATATATTATTTTATGACTTAAGATTCAAATTAAATATTAAATTTATGAGATTACGGAAATTTTGAAAATATGCGTCCTCGATCAAATGATTTTTGTTTTGTTTAAAACAAATTCTGGCATATAAATGAATATGATTTAAGAACAAATCTATTCCGCTTTCCTATACTGAGACTAGAAGATATTTTTTTTCGGATTCCGAGCTGTGAGATGAATACTATTTTGAACCTATTGAGATGAGTGTGACAACTTTTATGATGAACTGTAAATGAAATAAAAGTGTCGGGTTGAATTTTGTTATTTGTTTGGAGAGAATTTTTATAAAACAAAAAAGTAGCAGATGATTTTTTTGATTTTTCATAATTTAATTTTAACTCTAATCTGCGGGTATATATATGCCTTTATAACCGAGTCACTATTCATCCCATTTCCTCCTAAATTTTTTAGATCTCAGCCGCCCCTTTTGATTTTTGGATCTGAGCTCAAGGGAGCTCCCATGGCCGCCCTTGCCTCCCTTTCTCCACTGCTCTCTCTCCCTCTCTCCCTCTCTCTCTCTCTCTCTCTCTCTCTCTCTCTCTCTCTCTCTCTCTCTCTCTCTCTCTCTCTCTCTCTCTCTCTCTCTCTCTCTCTCTCTTGATTCAGAGGTCCCATCGAAAACATCCAGGCCGCTCCTCTCCTCCGGATTTGAGCCTTCCATGGAAGCCCCGCCCTCTCTCCGTCGAACCTCAACCCGAGCTTCCTCACTCCCCATGGCTCACTCGTCTCTCTCACGCTCTTCGTCACACTTGGCCGCTCCTTCTGCCTTCGACCTTCCTCCTCTCTTCTCTTGAATTAGTGTCGGAGTTCTTCTACTGACCTCTCGCTCCCTGGCTCGCTGCTTTCCATCTCGTTGCCCTCGAGCTCACCAACAAAGACGTAAGGGACCAGGGCAGCAGCTACTCCTCAGATCCGACTCTAACGGGTCTCCCCTGCTCTCTTCTCTGTTGCTTTCGCTCTCTCCTGCAATGGCCGAGATCGAGGCCGACCCTAAGCCGCCTCCGCCAACGACGCCTTGGGCCACCCATACCGGAGACGATTCCGTTGCTAGAAGCACGAGCCTTGGGTCGATGAACTTTCGCAGCCCCGATACCGAATTTCGAGCTTTCATTTAGTCAATTCCGAGAAAGGGTATAAATCCTTGGGCTTCAAATCCTTAATTGTATGCCTTGGTTGATTTAATTTAAGTTTTGGATTTGTTTTTACTTGAACTACTTGCTAAATTATGAATCTGTTTTAGAGGAATGGATGAATTGGTTTTGCTAGTTGTGGATTCTCTGGCTTATTGCTATTATTTGCAAAAGTGTTGGTTTTGTTATCTGTCTAAATCAAATTTAGACCTTCAAATTGAACAATCACCCAGTATGATCATTGTCACTAAATAGATTTGTTATTAATGTGTTTTAAGTTAAATGATGGCCTAGTTTTTAAATGAGAATGAGATCTATGTAAAATATTGTATTTGATTAATGAATTGGATTAGTAAAAATAATTAAGATGAGTAAGTTTTGGGGTTTGGATATTCGATGCCTTGTTTTATAAGAGATTAAGTTATGAAAGACCTTAATTGAACAACGTTGTAATTGTGGACTTGTTGTGATGCCTTATGACCCTTTTTGAGTGGTTTAGTTACGATCGTAATTATAAAAGGTTTCTAGAAAAGTTGATATACTCGGTTACTCCTCGAGTCTAATGTCTTTTATGAGAATTGAAAAATTAAATGGATAAACTAGCTAAGCTTGAAGTTGTTGAACTACCTTGGTCATTATTGTTGACTATGTGTTTATTTAGAAAAACCCACTTATTTAAATGAGGTAGGATCCTTCTTATATAAACCTAAACCTTAAGTGCGAGTATCTTATTTAAATGTTTTGTGATTGAAGTACTTGATGAGCGAAATCTTATAAGAGTAGCTAAGATACGGTGAAGTGCATAAAGTTATATTAAAGACATCTTGAGAACTTGTTGTACTTGTAAGTTTGTTGTTATGCTTATCGAGTTATGAAATTGGTTAGTTTGACTTGATATCACTACCTCATAATTAAGCTAGGTAATTTTGTTAACTAGAGTAATATTATGGATGTTTTAAGTTTGTTAATCGGTTGATTTATAGTGATAATTGACTTTGACTAGTGTAACTATCTAAGAAATGTCTGGAGAGCTTGATGTGCCTTGTGAACTTACTCTTCAAGAAATTTGGTACTAAGGCTATATAAAAGACGTTTGTACAAATTATTATGCTCGGGTGCTTTAAGCTTGAATGTAGCGCTTTAGTGTTGAGTAGTTCTTACATTTGAGATTATTAGGGATTTGGTGAATTATCACCTTACCTTGGATTACTTCTTGAGCATGATTTAATATGCGAGTTTGATAAATAAGACTTGTTGACCCTTAGTTGTGAGAACTTATGATTTTGATTGAGTATTTGAGGATTTAATAATTGATGAATTACTTGGGAAAATGTGTACGAAAAACCTGAACTTTATTTGAAGTAAGATGTTTTAAATAATGATCTTGATATGGCTTTGAAATAAGTTTATACTCGATGAGCATAAGATTAATTGAGGGTAACTATCATGATGAAAATGCTAGGTTACTTAACTCAAATGTCAGTTAGTTCTGGGTTGGTTTGGAAGTATGTTTGTGTGTTGATTAAATATGTATTGATGGACTATTCCTTGATTACTACTTGCTAGTGTGAATG
The DNA here is from genome assembly GCA_963922045.1 of Persicaria maculosa. Taxonomy (NCBI): domain Eukaryota; kingdom Viridiplantae; phylum Streptophyta; class Magnoliopsida; order Caryophyllales; family Polygonaceae; genus Persicaria; species Persicaria maculosa. Next base: position 61,374,187 of record OY998267.1, read on the forward strand.
GATGCTTCTCTTAGTGGCTTGCATGCTGATGGATTATTCTATGAGTGACTTGTTTGCTGGCTAATTGGAGGCGAAGACTCCAGGTAAGTCCTCCGGGGCTTGCTCAAGTGATTGGACCTTATGTCTTATGTGTCATATAGTATGTAGGTGTTTCATATGCATAAAAGCATGCCATGTAGTATCTTGCTTAGGACTTGCACTTATGAATAAGCATCCCTATTCTCTATGTGTTTGAAATAGAACGACCGTTATTTGTGAGTTCTAGAGTCTTTGCTAGGGTCATAGGATAGCCCAGTCCCATCGGGTTTGTCCTGAGTCAGTCGTGTCGTTACATGAGATGATAGCCTAGCACCATCGGGCATGAGTCTGATGAGATGATAGCCCAGCACCATCGGGCATAAGTATGATGAGATGATATGATATGATATGATATGATGAGATGATATGATATGATGAGATGATGATACCATGTTTATGTGCACAAACATGAGGAAATGGGTACCGTATTGCCCAAGCCCGCTCATAAAAAAGGGGGCGGAGTAGGAGAGGGATATGCCACTTGGCATTCTGTGTGAATCCAATTTATCGTTTTCTGCATTATATAAACTGTCAGCATGCTTGTGTGATTTAAATTCCAGTATTGCATTAGAGCATTCTTTATTCTAGGTATAGGCGTATTATATGGCCTCAGCGAGGACTTTCGGTCCCGCATGAGTGGCTCGACCTTGACTTGTGGTATAGTTTCAGGTACCCGCTCCCTTTTGCTTGCTGATTTGCTTCTATGGTGGGGGTTTTCTCACGGGACGAGAGTGTTAAGAATACTTCGTACATCTTACAACTTGGCTTTATAAATGTTTTGGTTTAGTTGGAGATTTAGAAGCAACGTATATTTATCTTGATTTAAACTCATTTTTGTCTCTTTCGAGTTTTGACTAGTTAAATTAGGACAAGTTCTCGTGCGAAAGCACAAATTCATATTTGGATTATTTGACTATTTTGAGGGTTTGAAATCCCCTTTATCTTGAACTATATCATTAAATTCTGAAGACTTAAACAAGGTTATAACTTGAAGAGAACAAATAAACAACTCGTACTTGGATTGCTAAGATCTGGCAAAGGGATATTTCTTCCCTCTAAACGTAACCCGGATTTCATAATCTGGGCCGTTACATGTATTGTGGTACTAGTGATTGAATGAATGTATGAATCACATGTTATGACTCTGCATGATTTTTGCTCTCTTTTGAAATAGGTTCCTAGTAGTATGATCACTCCCTCTCATTATCCTCGTAATATGGTTTTCATAACTATAGAACTGTGTTACAATCCGATGTTCATTATCCCTTCTATTACGGTTGGTGGGTGGAATGTCATTAGGTTTCCACCACGCTAAAAGTAATAATAACGCAAACTAACAAACTAACTAGTAAACTAGTATAACGGATAAGGGGTCGAACCCACAGAGAAACCAGTATCTCAATGCAAAATGTATTTATCAATTATGATAATAAAGATAGATGAATATGAATAAATATAGATAATGCAAATAAACTAAGATAATGATGTTAGCAAGAGTGAATCAAAGATAGAAGAGTAGAGCATATGGTTTCGCATACAATTTGCAACATTGGTTGATTTACTTGATTCTTGAGTTGATTTCAATATTATTTATAGGTTTATGTCAACTACCTTTAATCGATTGTCCTGCAAAGATACAACCTCTTATTCAATAGAACTAAAGAACAACATTAACGATTCGAGTACTTAAGACCAATAGGCACATCAATTCAATGCAATTAGGAAACAAGGGAACAACCCACTCGGCCCTAAGAACACCTAATCGACATAGATCAATGACTTCGTTTGCTATCGAGAAACCAATAACGGATTCATAGCATAGATGCGAATTCTAATTAACTAGATGTGCGATGATAGAAAAAAACACAAATATAATCAATGAAGATCAAGATGATAAATAAACTTATAAATAACATAGAAACCAAGTCTCACAATCAACCAACCAAGTCTTGAATCATAGCAAAACCACAAGAATTCTAGGTATGCATAACGTACCTTGAATATCTAAACTTAAATTCTCTCATCTCTCTTTATTGTAATTAGTTTATGGAGGAAGAGATCTGAGTTAGTTGATTTCAAATGGATGAGAACAAGTCTAATATAAAGCCAATGACATCGGCAAAAAACATTAGGAAGAATAGATAAAAGTTTTCATAAAGATAGACTTGGGCCGCATTGCGCAGATTCGGAAACAGCAAGACCGGCGGGTGCTGCACTTCAGCTTTGACAGCTTCGACAGGCTGAACTTGTAATGCACTTTGTGGAGTCATTGTTCATCTGATTGATACATATGTATATGGGTTGGAAAGCTCTTTTGAAGCACTAAAATTCTCATGAAGACTACAGAAGCTAAATCCAATTCTTCAGAACCTTAAAGATGGGATTCTTCCATGTTCTTCATTTCCGCTCTTGTTCCTTAGCTCTTCTTAGTCCATTTGCTCCATGCTTTCTCCACCAACATTCCTCCTTTCAAGTGTGAATCTTAAATCCTAAAACTAACCAATAAATGTGTAGATTCCGAGTCTTTAAATATAAATGATAGAGATATGAATTAACTCTAAAACATGTCAATACTAAGAGGTAATTGCATAAGATGAGTAAATCGCACAACAAAAGAAGAGGGAATATAGATGTGATCCCTATAAGGCCAAGAATTCTCACTAGGGCAAGTATTTGTTGGATTTCAATCATGCCTAGAAACTTAAATCATACATGCTCAATTATATCCACCTAAAATGGTTCACATGAAAACCAAATTTTATAAGACAAGGCTAAACAATCCAAACAGGTCATGGAATTTATATGGCAATGCCAAAATACATAATAGAGGACAAACATTGCAAGATTGGTAGTTGAATAACACATATATGCAATGCATGATATTTTATGATTTTTGACATTTTTCAATTTTTTTTATTGTAATAAGACAATGGAAAAGTAAACATGAATACACAAATATATGATAATGCAAACAAAACAATAGAACATGAACATGAATGCATGAATAGTGCAAACAAAACAATAGAACAAAGAAAGACACTTAATTTTTCACGAATCTATGGATGCAACTTTCAATCGTCAATGACGCCAAAATTTGGTGGTGGTGGTTATTTCAATCGTCGGACAAAGAAGCTTTCGAGCACTGAGGGCGGCGGCCGCCGGTGTTGCAGAATCGTGAATCCGAGTAGAAGCATCGATGTTCCGACGTCAAAACTCCTTCTAAATAGTACTTTGAAGATCAGAATTTGGTTTGAAAGTCTTCTTTTGGTGATAGGGATGGTGATTGGTATGATAAAGAATCGAATTTGATGGACGAAGGGTAGTGATAAATGTGGATGATGGATGAGAAAAAGAAAGGTTTTTGATTGAAACTCAAGGCTTAGGTTTTGGAAATTAGATTCAAGTAAGATAATTAGGGTTCTTGTGTTTACTTGGAGACAAAGGCTTTGATTGATCACAAAATAGGGAATGGACAAGTATATGATATTTGGAATAGGAAAGGAGATCATCTATAAAATAAAATGATAATTAGATAAAAAGATATAACATAATAGATATAATATAATCAGATAGATGGATATATTCTTTTCGTAGATAGATAGAAATATATATATATATATATATATATATATATATATATATTATAGATATAATCATATATAAATAATATATATAGATATAATTATGAATAAGATAAATAAATCCTAATATAGATAGATATATGACTTATAAATATATAGATAGATAGAAATAAAAATGACCTAAAATATAGATAGATATAAATATAAATATAAGGATAGATATAACCTCCCATTCCAAGTTACCAAAAATAAAAAATGCGTCCAGGCAATAGCGGCGGGCGCTGGTAATGTGGAACTTCCAATTCATCATTTTGATTGATCAAATTTGCCTACCAGTAAGTTCTAACACAAAGCCATACCAATATGCAACAAATTGATGTACACATTTAGTGTCTTTTTATTTGCATCTTTTGACTTCATATTTCATTCGATTCCAAAAGTAAAGGTTGAAAATAATGTAAATTTGTGTAGAATGAGCCAACGTGCAAGAAATAGAGTCTGTAAAAGTTCTATTCTAAATATGTAGGAATTGGAGCGGAATCGGAGTCGAAACAAAGAAGCCAAGTAAAGCTAAAGAGAGGTTGATATCGACCAAACAAGTCAAAATCGACTAGACAACTCGACGTAGAACTGAGCGTCGAGACAGACCACAAAGAACCACACTGAAGGCACTCGACATCGAGGGAAGATGTCGACATTGACATAGCTCCAAAGATTGAGTGAAATGAAGAATTGTCGAGCCATAACAGAGACCTCGATATTGACTTACCTGGTCGATATCGAGTGGAAATCGACACAGATTGCACACGCTTCGAGGACGTGGATTTGGAAGTCTATCAACTAGCCACGGTTTTATCTTCTTTTTAGATAGAATATGTCTTAAGGGTTGTTTTCTTTTTTACCCTAAGATATTATGTTAGATATTTAGATATTTACCTTAATAAAGATTCATCCTATGTAAGATGGGATAGGATTTTAGATAGAAGTTTTAGTAGGATTAGGAGTACTTTCCTTGGATAGCAAGGATTAGTAGGCTATAAATAAAGCCCTAGGGGCTGGTCTTTTATTTCATTCCACAACACAAGATACAATACACAATAGAGTTAGAGTAGATAGAAGCTTTGTGAAAGCCGGCGTGGGATTGTAAGGTTTCGGAGTTTCAATTAATGCAAGTTTCTTTTTTTCAATCAACGGTGTTTGTTGCGATGAAGTGCGAGCAGTTCCCCAAAGCTTCTAGGGTCGAGGTGAGCCCGACGTTAGCCATGCGTGTTAGAGGTAAGTACTTGATGTTGATATCGTTGTGTCTATATCATCTCCTACAATTCTATATTTAGTCCTTATCGCGAGAAAAGGGATTCATGTTAACAACTTGAGTTATAAACATAAAATTGGTAGAGACAATTAGGTTTATTTGCAAGAGTTTTCCTAATCGTTGGTGTACGACGAAAGCTTGTCCCTCAGGTGAGATAGCGCAATTGTCCGTCTTATTTGTCTTATTGCATCCATTGGTTATCGTCGTGGTAATCCCTGGCTTTGGAAGATCTTTTCTTTATTAGTTTACATTGTTATTGCCTGTCGTTCGTTGAGTTATCGAAAAAACCGACAACCCACTGTTAATTGTTTTTAATTGCCCCTTCTCCATCCTATTGGTCTTCGACCTTCTTTGCCGACAACTAACACTGCAGGAAACACTCGAAATCGACCAAATAGGTCGATATCGACCACTTCGCTCTACGTCGATGGTCTCCTGTGTCGACGTCCAACCCTCTTGCATCTCAGATTGATATCGAGCCCATCACTTGAAATCGAGTCCCTTGTGTCGACTGACAGTTTTCTGAGCCAGGTCGACGTTGTTGCTGACATCGGCTACACTAGTCGATATCGACTTTTTGTTTTTGTCTTTGTAGGTCTTTTGTTGTAGTAGAAATCGACAGCCCAGGTCGACGTCGAGTCCATTACTCGAGATTGAGGCTTCTGGTTGATTAAGACGTGAGCTTTCCAAGGCTATCTAGGATCCCACTGACATGCTTCCTCGTGGATCGATCTTGATTCCCTAGTACTATAACGGGGGGTCTTGAATTTATTTGAAGAGGCTAAGGGTTGCATTGGTTTATATTATATATTTCGATTCAATTCTCCCTACATCACAAATAGACTAGTCCTACTTTATTGAATTGAAAATCTAATGCAAAAATTAAATAATATTACCTACTTTACCTTGGGTTGCCTCCCAAGAAGCGTCCTTGGTTAACGTCATAGACTTGATGGTTTATTCTGTCCTTCCTTCAAGACTCATTTAGACATTGTTAATGCCATTAAAATCAAATCAAGTTCTTGTGCCCATCCAAAATTTGAATGAACACTAAACATGAAAAAGTTGGCAGTTACGGATACCTTGTAGAGAAGCTTTGACACTTCCCTGTTTACCTTAGTTCGATCGTCACTAGGGGGAAAGTAAGACCACCAACACAGTTTCGCTAGTGTTTGGTAGAAGTAATGCTCTCAGAGATCTAAATATTCACCATAACTCACAAAAGTGTTAGAAATTTCATTACCTTTCTCAGGAGCCATATAAATCGGCAATAGAATTTGGTTCCTTAATAGGTGCGATAGGAGTAAGATCTTCAGCTGAATAAGGCACTAGAACACATGGATCCTCAAAACACATTAGTGCGTCAGATGAAGTAGGAGACATAACGGATGATGGATAAGAAGATATAAATTGTGATGGAGACATAATAAAAGAAAGAGAAGAAGACATGAAAGATGAAACCTCATGCATCGACTCATGCCATTCCATGTCAGGAAGCACTATATCTTCCTTTTCATCGTCAAAAGGGATATCGTCACATGTTTGAGTTGTCTGCAGAAGCGGCGGGCGCCGGTTGTGGAGCGGCGGGTGCCGGATCTGCAAAAGCGACTTCTTCCTTCTTTCCCATTATTGATTCGAAAGATAAGGGTATGGATGCCAACTTGTAGTCTTCTTCCACCTCTGCCATGGCACCCAAGCAAAGGAAAATATCCTACACTTCCGGCCAATCCAAAACACCAAACCCTCCCTTTCTCAAAGATAGGGCGAATTTTTGTATCGCAGGAAGCATGCCATCCCATACATACCATACTTGTTCTCCTAACTCATATTGGATACCCTGTAAAGCACAGTCATCAACTAGATCTTGTACTCTTGCTAGGTAAAGGTGAAAATATTCTCCCTGTTCCTGATATAATCTCAACATCTTGGTAGAAAAATAATTAGTAGCGAGGTGTAGTGAACCGTAAGATAGGTTCATAACAGGGTTAGCAATATATAAACAAAAATCAATAAACACAGAAAACAAAGAAATAAACTTGATTCCCCGGCAGCGGCGCCAAAATTTGGTCGGTGGAATGATGTTAGGTTTCCACCACGCCAAAAGTAATAATAACCCAAACTAAAAAACTAACTAGTAAACTAGTATAGCGGATAAGTAAGGGGTCGGACCCATAGAGAAACAAGTATCTTAATGCAATATGTATTTATCATTTCTGATAATAAAGATAGAATAGGAATATGAATGAAGATAGATAATACAAATAAACTAAGATATAGATCAAGAGTGAATCAAAGATAGAAGAGTAGAGCATATGGTTTCGCATACAATTCATAACATTAGTTGATTTACTTGATCCTTGAGTTGATTTCAATATTATTTATAGGTTTATGTTGACTACCTTTAATCGATTGTTCCGCAAAGATACAATCTCTTATTCAATATCACTAAATAATAATTAACGATTCGAGTGCTTAAGACCAATTGGCACATCAATTCAATGCAATTAGGAGACAAGGGAATAACTCACTCGGCCCTAAGAACACCTACTCTACATAGATCAATTGTTATCATCCACTACAAAGGCAAAGAAATATCACTAAATCAATGACTTAGTTTGCTATCGAGAAACTAACAACGGATTCATAACATAGATGTGAATTCTCACTAGATGCACAGTCATAGAAAGAAACACAAGTATAATCAATAAAGATCAAGATGATAAATAAGCTTATAAATAACATAGAAATCAAGTCTCACAATCGACTAACCAAATCTTGAATCATAGCAAAACCACAAGAATTCTAGGTATGCATAACGTACCTTGAATATCTAAACTTAAAGTGCGGCAGTCGCCGCATAACGTACCTTGAAGTGCGGCAGTCGGTGCACTTCAGCTTTGACAGCTTCGACAAGATAAAATTGTAATGCACTTTCTGGAGTCATTGTTCGTCCGATTGAAGCATATGAATATGAGTTGGAAAGCTCTTTCCAAGAACTACAATTCTCATGAAGACCTCAGAAGCTAATTCCAATTTCTCAGAACCTTAAAGATGGAATTTCTCCATGTTCTTCATTTCCGCTCTTGTTCCTTAGCTCTTCTTAGTCCATTTGCTCCTTGCTTTCTCCACCAACATTCCTCCTTCCAAGTGTGAATCTCCAATCTTGAAATTAACTAATAAAATGTGTAGATTCCGAGTCTTTGAATATAAATGATCGAGATATGAATTAACTCTAAAACATGCAATGTGGACTCTCTAATTGCACTAAGACCTATCTATAATGCCTATCTAAAATATGCATTATCAATCTCGCCCTCACTTAAGCTTCGCTAGTCCTCTAGCGAACATAGAGTTGAGCATAGAGATATAGACTTCTTCATGTCTAAACAAAATTTTTTTAATATATCATAGCAAGTGCACATTAAACATGAAAGAAGCAAACAAATTGTCATAACTCCAATTTCCCCACCAAGGGACAAGCTTTCGCCGTACACCAACGATTTGGAATACTCTTTCAAATAAACCTAATTGTCTCTACCAATTTTATGTTTATAACCGAAGTTGTTAACATGAATCCCTTTTCTTGCGATAAGGACTAAACATAGAATCATAGGAGATGATCAAGACGCAACAATATCAACATCAAGTACTTGCCTCAAGCACGCATGGCTAATATCGGGCTCACCCTGACCCTAAGAGCTCGGGGAACTACTAGCTCTTCATCGCAACAAACATCTTGAATGGAAAAGAGGAAACTTGCATTAACTTGAACTTCGAAACTTTAGAACTCAACGTCGGCTTTCGCAAACGCCAAACCCTAAAGCTTCTCATAGTCTCTAACTCTATTGGTATTGTGTTGTGGAATGGAATTCCTTAATTGAATGAATAAAAACCAGCCCCCTAGGGATTTACTTATAGCCTACTAATCCTTGCTAGCCAAGGAAAGTAGTCCTAATCCTATTAAAACTCCTATTATAAATTCTATCCCAAAACAATTAGGATAAAACTTTATTATGATAAATATAAAATATCCTAAGTTAAAAAGGAAACAATGCAACCACATAATCTAACTAATGATAAATGATAAACCGTGGCTCCTTTTGATAGATCTTTCACTTAGATTGCTCAAACCGCATTCAATCCGTGGATTTCATCTACTCGATATCGAGTGCTCTGTTTCTGCTCGATAGTCTTCACTTTACTCGATCTCCAGTGGGTGTCGATGTCGAGTTCATTACTCGATCTCAAGTCATGTCGAGTGCTTCCAGTAGCTTTGTGTTGTCCTAGCTTGACGCTCAGTGTCTATGTCGATTACTCTTGTCGTTCTCGACTTGGTGAGTCGATATCGACCTCTTATCTGCTTCACTTGTGATACGTTGCTATTCCCGATTCTTCGCCTGTGGGCTTCGAATCAAGAACAACGACTTGTTGTTGGCCCGATCTTATAATAGCTCTTGTATTTCCGTGAATTGATGCCGTATTTGTAACGAGTAGACTCCGTGAATTGCTAACTAATTAACGATTGTTAACTAACTAGTCAACGGTAGCCACTCACAATTGAAGCCGACTGAATTTGCCGATTGTCAAATAGCATAAACTAATTAATCTTTGACGCTGGGGTTGACTTCGGAACTCCAATAGACCCACCTCGGCACCGCTTTCGGAAGCAAGCACGTACAGCAACTATCGGTCAACTCCAATTTATTTAATTGGAAACAAGCAGCACTTGATCCAAACTTTTGACGATAAATGACGTAAAGGGAATTGTAATGGTGGAACGTGTTTTATTTGAGATGTAAAAAACGGAAGCGGGTTTGGATTGATATCGGCGAACCCTTTAGCTAAAGGGTTTCTCCAATTCTATTCAATCTGATTTTCATTAAATGTATAAAGTGTTTAAATATGTAAATAACTAGGGTTTGGTGGACTTCCTTAGAGGCTAAGGATTGCTTTACCAATCTATATCCTAACTAATTGAACTTAATCTAAAATCCTAATATAGAAAATAATAAAATATGATAATTAAGAAAGGCTAAAGGATAGACTCTCCTAACCATCTTATTTAACCTAACTATGATAATTAAGAGGATGACATCAACTTGGCTTCTCGTTTTGACTCCGTTTCCGCTCCGATTCCTATACATTTAAACCAAAACTTGTGCATGCTCTATTTCTTGCATGTTAGCTCATTCTACCCAAATTGTCATTATTCTTAACCTTTAATTTAGGAATCGAATGGAATATGAAGTCAAAATATGCAATTAAAACGACTCTAAATATGTACATCACTGAGTAAAGGATATCGTTAGGGTTGACCGTAGGTCTGATTGATTGGGATTTAGAGGTAAGTATCTAAATGACGAGTATGGGAAATAGTCTAGGTGGAGAATATCAAAGTACTGATGATTGTGGAAATAGGAAATATCGATGGGTGTGGAATTTTGGGAATTCAAATAGGTTATAATACATTAGGTAAAAATTGAATAAGGATAGCGTAGAGATGCTCTAAGGAAATGATTGATAGTAAATGCCATTAAGAGGTAAGGTGTCGCTATTGGGGATTGTAGTCTAAGGTGAACTAGGAATATGTGGAGATGAGGAGCTAGAGTAAAACTTGAGAATTTTGTTTGGTTATAGATTAACTGGGACTCTAAATGGGAAATTGGTGTGGTAAATAGGTAAGTTGCTATGGCCTTATTGGGAAATGAAGTGATACGGTTCGAATTAGATATATCCTGATGAGTTAGATGGGTAGAATATGTTTGTTGGTCATTTGTGAATAGATACAGGTGAGAAGGAACTTGATGATTTGTGATTTACGGGATTTCATTAGTTGGCTCTTGGCTTAGAATCGGGCGAGTGTGGGCGGTTGAAAATAGTTGGCAAAGTGAGGTGCTTGTGTTGTCTTGGGTTATGTAAGAGAGTTGAGGGATGGACCTTTAATGCGAAATATCAAGGATATAGAATGCGAGAATCTTTTGTTGTGGTTGTCAATAGAAGTTTGTTCTTTAGAAGTGGATTAGCAGTGAGTGCGCTTAGTGGCTTGGGAAATAGACTAGGAATAGTGAAGCAGTTTGGGAATATACTATAGAGATGATGATCGGAGGGGTTCTTACGAACATAGGAGGAATAAATGAATTTGTTGAGGAACACCTAGATTGACCTCGTGAGAGTTTTTGAGAGAATGGGAAAATCGGGTGAATACTGAGTTTTGAGACGTTAGACTTAGTTTGTGATTCTGGGAGAATAATAGATTCAGATATATGAGCTTAATTGGGTAGATAGAAAGTTTGGGATTGTGAGCTTGAGATTTTGCGTAAGTTGATTTTAGAGAACTTGTTGACCTAAGCTTTGAAGTGTATATTAGATGAATTTAGGCTGGGCTTTGAATTGTGGAGTTTTGTGGAGAAATCGAAGAAGATATCTATGAGCTTTGGGTTTTAGCCAAGATAAACGTGGATTGGATGCATTTGGGGATTCGGAATCTGATTTCAGTTGATGGACGTAGCTTAGACTTGATCTTGACTCATGAGTTCGATGTTAGTGCGTGAGTGGTGGTTGTGTTCTGTTGCGATTAGTGACTATATGCAGATTTTCTCGATTTGTGTGACCTATTATATGCGATACTTCGAAATTGAATGACATACAAATTTTATGCTATGAACTATGTTGATTTTCTGATGCGTTGTTATGTGATATGCTGGTGTGCGACTATTCGTGTTATAAGTTGACATAATAATTCTTGATGGTTGATGATGTTATATGTTTTGGGTATGTTGTTATGCAACTTGGTGACCTTATATGAGATTATGATATTCATGAATGATGGGCTTGTTAGTGCATTGACTTGTTAGATGAGATTGAATTGAGACCTGGAACCTAGGAAGAGAATCTGGGATTAGCCCTTAGAAGTGGATAAATTGGTACTTGAATGACTAGAAATCTGACGACCAACATAGGAAAATTGACTTGGATTTTGGAAAACTGTTTTGGTTTTAAAAATTATTTTATTCTTGAGGACGAGACTTGTTTTTAGAGGCAGATAATGTAAGGATATCAGGTTTTTAAATAATAATTTAATAATAAATTATTCAAAATGGATTTAAGTCGTTGTTCGTTAGGGGGAGGTTGATTCGCTCAGATATAGTATATTCAAATTCAAACTAAGCTAACTCCCTTATCCAAGCAAATAAAATACAAGAATCCCTCCCGATGTTGTGGTAGGGTAATTAAGGATCGAATCCACGAGGAGGTATGTCACCGCTTCCTAAGTTGCAATCACGATCAAGCTTTCGAATCCAGGAGACACTCGATATCGAGGTGTCTGGTCGATATCGACCTCAGTTCTGGTCGATTTCCAGTGAGTTTCCTGCAGAAGACAAAAGCAAAGCAGTCGACGTCGAGATGGACCTCGATATCGATGTTAGTGCTCGATATCGACCTTGCCAATCGATTTCGATGTCTGTAATAGAAACTGTATACGTAACCTATTTGTCAGAAAAGAAGTCTGAAGAGCGTAGAATGGTTATGGAAAGATGGACAAAAATAAAAACTCAAATTTTTATGTAAATTCAATTAACTAATGTCTTCCAAGGTCGGGGATTCATGCCACAACGATAATAATACAAGTATGATGCTAAAGTTATGAAATTTAATGTCTTTCCTTCAAATAACTTTCATTACCAACACTTAGGTGATTAGAGGCTCTTGCATAAAACCTAAGAGTTACTATCCAATTCATGAGTAATCCAAGTTCACAATATGATTGTCTTTTGCTTTAATAATGCAAATAATGAATCTCCTTAACTTTCGCAAAGGATCATGCATAGGATAGCAGACGGAATCGCATAAAAATCATACCTTTGATGCACTTACCCTACATTGCTATCGTCGGGCTCCCCCCAACCCTAGAAGTGGGTTGACTAGTTGCGCTTCATCATTGAACTCGTCATCATCATGGAAAAGAAACTACTTTGTATTAGAATTGCAAAAGAGAAAGTACAACCGAACAAAGCCACTCCGCTCTCGCTTCACCACCCCACTCGGCCTTTCTCTCTCTCTCTCTCTAACTATTCTCTACGATGTACGACTAAAACTTGCTGTAATTGAATGATTAAACTCAACCCTAATGGCCTCTATTTATAGATCTCAAACCTCGCTATCCAAGGATTCGAAAATCTATCTTTATTCTCTAAGATAAAACTCAATAAAGGTAAAAACTAAAAATCCCATGGTAAATAACATAAAGTGATAAGTCTGGTAATAGAAGATAGAAGATCTCGACTTTAGGATTATCTCGAACGCTTCAGATAGAATTCTATCAAAAACTGAGTCGAATCTTTCTGCAGCAACATCGATATCGATCATAAGACCTCGATATCGATCTCCCTTTATCTTATCTCGAGCAATCCTTCTTGTCCTCAGATTGGCACTCGACTTCTATTCTTTATCTCGATCTAGGCCACTCGATATCGACCTTCTGACATCGATATCGACCTCTTCTGTGTTGACATGCTCTGTTCCTCCTCTGCTCGATTCCTGATTCTCTGTTTCACTCGATGTCGAGGTTAATCGTCGATTTCGACCTCTCAGTAGACTTTGAGTTCTTTTTCCGCTCTTCTTCTCATGTCCAAATCTGTCCATTTTCTTCTCGATTTCTGCGAAATAACATAAAATCTCGTGTAGACCTCTATATTTGATAATTATTCATAAACTACACTAATCTTATGATTTTCCCACTAATATGCATGCAATTAAAGTCAAAATGGACATAAATGTGCATAGAAAATATGGCAATTTGCCCGCACATCAGTCGGAAAATTCGGATATTTTGGAAATTCTCATCCTCAATATAATAATTTATTTTAAAATCCTTAAAGTGGATTCCAGCCCAATTTCAAACTTTTGGAGATGAATTCCGACTTTTGCCTCAGGATTCGAATTTAACTTCAGATGTCGATATTCTCATAATTTTGAAGCCTTATTTTGATAAATCGAGATAAGACCGAAAGAGCGGATTTCAAGATTTATTCATTTCAGGTATTTTGATTTTAGGACCACTTTGTTTTTCCCTTTTGCTTGTCTTCTTCCTCCCCCTTTTGTCTCCTCCTTCCTCCCCACTTGAGAGCCTTCCTCTAGCTACACTCACCCAATTTTGGTTATACACCCCCCACACTCTTCTTCCTCCCTCCTTGAAATGTTTCCCCATTTTTGGCATAAGACAAACCACCATACCACCTCTCCTTATCCGATTTCTCAGCCCTCTCCATCCTTTTATTTTGAATCCAAAATCCCAAACACATACATCCTCAAACCCACTATCTATCCCCCATTTTGTCATCCTCTCGTGCCCTTTCAAACAAAACCAAACATACCTTACAAAACCCCTTTTGATTCCCTGCTTTCACCACCGCCGGCCACCCTCACCATCTCCTCTCTTCTCCCCAAGCCAGCACTTCCATTTCCATTTTGTCAAGCACCACAACACCTCTCTTTCTCTTCTTTGAGCCACAACCTGCACCTTCTCTATTTTTTAACCACAAGCACAACCACCTCATCCCTATTTCTTCACCAAAGAGCATCGCCGAGCTTCACCACTTCACCTCTCTCCACCTCCATCATTGAGAAGAAGCACCTCAGAGAAACCGACCCTCCACCGTACGACAAGGCTTGGAGCCGAGCTGCTAGAAGGACCCCGTTGTCACCGGCGTCAGCCCGAGAGCGCCGCCTCAAAGTTCTTCGTCCCCTGTCTCGGATTTCAATTATAATAGTTTTGCTTCTCCCTCCTTTCTCTTCTTTCCACCTCTAATCACCTTAAAAAGGAGCTTTAACCCCTTCCCACTCCCCATAGGACATCTCCGGACTCCGGCGAAGCATCACTTCGACGAGCGTTCCGAGGCAATTTCGACTGATTTTCGGGTTTGAAGAACCCTCCGTCAGCACCCTCTCTTTTCTTCTCTCTTCTTTTTCGATCTGTGTCTTTGGGTCGTAGAGATGGCCGGATTTCAATGCACCGCCGGCCAACTTCCTTCTTCCTCTTTCCTTTCCTCCATTGTCGACCAGATATTGTGAAGGAAATGATGATGAACAATGATTTCATTGGTCCGGTTTTGTCTTATGTTTTGGTGGTCCAGTTCAGGGGTTATAGTAAACTAAAAACTGGTTTGGTTCAATTTTAAAACAAAAACCAGATTAAAGCTATGGGCTTGGGTTCCTCTTTGGGTTTGGATATGAAAACAAGGAAGGGAATATTATATATTATAAAATATTATTGATGAGATTCAAAAATATAATATTATTTTTGAGATTTAAAATATAAAATTGTGAGATTTGGCTTTTTTTAACAAAAAGGGATTTGGAAAAAGGTTTTAATGGTTGGAATTTAATTTGAGAAATGGAATTGGATTTAATAAAATTTAAAAGAGGATTTTTGGAAATGACCTAACCTTTTCAGATTTACTTTGATAAAATAATAAAAGAAGTTGGTTTAAAATGTAATCTTTTGTAAATGGATATGGGGTTAAGTATAATTTGAGAAATTATTTTGAATACTGATTCGATCTAACTTGAGATTAAAGAGTTTTGGAAAATCTTGGGAAAATGACTTTCTTTGCATAGCTTGATGAATGACTTGAAAACTTGTGTGAATATAAATTATAATATGCCGATATTAATATGCTATTATATATATGATATATTATCTATGATGAGATATTGATTTGATGAGCATGTTATGATGTGATGATGAGGTGAAATGTTGATATATGTCCTTAAAATGTTATTATGATGTGCTGATATATATGAAAGCATGATGTTATATTATATGGCTGATAAGCATGATATGAATATGTTATATGGTGCCTTAGAGTATGAATATGACTTATATATATGCGATGATGATACATGACTTCTAAGTGATTGCGATATGATTTGACGATGAAATGTTGAGATGAGATATTAATATGATGAGTTGAGATGATACATTGAGATGATGAGTTATATTAAAATATAAGATATGAGATGAACGGATGATGATGATGAGGAAATGATAATGATGAGACATGTGGATTGTATGAATTTGTGTGTGTGATATTAATTTCTTTAAGTAACATTCAGAGTAGACTCACTTATATTACTTATATATGCGTTAGGTGATCATCTATGACATGTTGGCTTGTAGACCTAGTTGTTACCTTTTGCTTAGACCCGGGCAAACACGGGCGCGGGCTGGGCTTGGGCCGAGCTTCACCCGGAATTTTGTCCCGTTGTTGCGGGCGCGGGCCGGACTTAGCCCGTTTAACGGGTTTGAAGTCATGTCCAAGCCCGTCCGCGAATGCGGGTGCAGATAGTTCGCAGATACTCGCAAATCTAATCAATTTTTTCTTATTAAAGCTATACTAAGTCTATTGTAATCAATTTATATATATATGTATATATATATAAATGAATAATTAATTTTATTTATAGTTATTTTTTTTCTTATTACATGTATAGTTACTGTTTTTCTTATTACATGGAATAATTAATTTACCAAATGAGTAATTAATTTACCAAATTCATACTCCCTCCGTCCCATAAAGAATGTCGTTAACTATTCATGCACGTTTTCTTAAGAAGCTTAAAACTATATAAAATATCAACATTTTATTAAATATTTTTAAATAATATCATACATATTACTAAGAAGTATAGAATTATTTTAAAAAATTAATTAAAAAATGGATATTTTATATAGTTTTTAGCTCCTTAAAAAGCGTGCATAAATAGTCCAAAGACAATTATTGTGGGACGGAGGGAGTATTATTTATTACATATATATATATATTAATAAAAAACGGCGGGTACCTGTTACGGGCCACTAGGCCCGTAACGGGTTGATTGATATGTCCAATCCCGCACTCGCTGCGGGCGCGGGCCGGGCCTAGCAGCCCGCATGAGCTTTTCCCCATGTCCAAACCCGCCCGCTAATGCGGGCGGGCGGGGCGGACCGAACAGGCCTATCCGCATTTGCCCATGTCTACTTTTGCTGTTCTGCACTTCCAGGTAAGTTTCCTTTTGGAGCTTACTCAGACTTAATAGAAGCACTTCCATGCTTATATGTGCATGATATACTAGGTGTTGCATATGCATAAGAGTATGTCATGTAGTATCATGCATAGGACTGCACTTATGAATGAACATTCTTATTCTGTATTCGTTTGTAAACAGAACGACCGTCACAGTCACTAGAGTCTTTTGCTAGGGTCATAGGACAATCAAGTCTCATCGTGTTTGTCCTGAGTCAAGTCGAGTCATGAGCAACACCAGAAAAAAAGAAAAGAAAAGAAATAGAAAGAGAATAAGAAAAAGAATGAAAAAGAAAGATTGAATGAATGATGAACATGATGAATGAATGATGAATACGAATGACTTGATGCATGCACGAGCTGGCCAGTCTCTGCCCTAACGGGAAGGGGGGTGGAGGTAGGGAGAGGGATATGCCACTTGGCATTCTATGCGCGTACCCTTTAATTACAATACTGCATTATATATATATATATATATAAACTACTAGCATTCTTGTGGGTTAAATTCTGTCATGCATTAGAAGCATGATATTAGGAATAGCATATATGTGTGCTTATCTGTGGGGACTAGCCAAGTGCGGGCCTCAATCTCATCCCATGCCCTTCTATATTTTTTTGGTATATATTGATGTGCGCGCAAATTGCCATATTTTCTATGTACATATAAATCCATTTTATTGTCTTTTTCATGCATATTAATAGGAAAACATGGGATTAGTGTAGTTTACACTTAAATGTCAAATATATGGGTTTGCACGAGTTTCCATGTGATATCGTAGAAAACAGGATAAAAATGGACGAATTCGGAAGAGCGGAAAAAGAACTCGAAGTCTTTTGAAGAGGTCGAAATCGACTGGATACATCGACATCGAGTACATCAGAGACATAGGAATCGAGCAGAAAAGGAAACAGAGCATGTCGACACAGAAGAGATCGATATCGACGTCTGGAGGTCAATATCGATGCTGCCAGATCAACCAAATTGATAGAAGTCGAGTGCCAGTTCGAGTAGGAGAAGGAGAAGCTCGAGATGAAGTTTTGAAGGGGTCGATATCGATGTCTAGGGTCGATATCGACCATGCCAGCAGAGGAATTCGACTCCGATTTTGGTAGAATTCTATCCATAGCTTGCACGTCTATCCAAAGGGTCGAGATTTCTTATCTTCCACACCAGTTCTATCATGAGGAGGCTGAGTTACCATGAAGCTTTATCTTTTACTTTTATTTTAGTTTATCTTAGAGAATAAAGATAAGGTTTCGAGTCCTTATCGACATCTATAAATAGAGGCCAATAGGGCTGAGTTTAGGTATTCAATTTTACACACAATTCAGTTTCAATAAACAGTAGTAATGAGTTAGAGAGAGAGAGAAGAGGCCGAGTTGAGTTGTAAAGCAAGAGCGGAGTGGCTTGTTCGGTTGTACTTTCTTTCAAAGTTTTAATTCAAAGTAGCTTTCTTTCAACAATAATGATGATGATGTGCATGATGAGGAGCGAGTAGTCAACCCACTTCTAGGGTCGGGGTGAGCCTGACGATAGCAATGTGAGGTAAGAGCATCAAAGGTATGACTTTTATGCGATTCCATCTTCTACCCCATGCATGATCCTTTGCGAAAGTTAGGGAGATTCATTATTTACATTATTGAAGCGAAAGCCACTCATATTGTGAACTTGAATTGCTCATGAATTGGATAGTAACTCTTAGGAAATATGCGAGAGCCTCTAACCACCTAAATGTTGATAACGAAAGTTATTTGACGGAAAGACATTAAATTTCATAGCTTTAGCATGAAACTTGCATTGTTATCGTTGTGGCATGAAACCCCGACTTTGGAAGCCTTTTAATTAATTGAATTCTTCATAAAAGTCTTAGTTTTGTTTCTATTCATCTTCCTTCTCCATTCTATTTTTCTTCAGACTCTTTTTCGACAAATTGGTTACAAAAACAGTTTCTGTGACAAGCATCGAAATCGACTATAAGGGTCGATATCGAGGTCTAACATCGATATCGAGGTCTCTGCTCGACGTCGACTTGCTATTTTGTCTTCTGTAGGAACTACGCTAGGAAATCGACCAGAACTGGGCTCGATATCGACCAGAATACTCGATATCGAGTGTCTACTGAGGTCGAAAGCTTTGATTGTGAGTACAACAAGGGAAGCGCTGACATACCTCCTCGTGGATTCGATCCTGAATTACCCTACTACTACAAGGGAGGGGATTCTTGTATTATTTGTTTGGGACAGGGAGATAGTCTAGTTGTGCTTTGTTTTATTTTGAATTGTTTAAATCCCTACACCTACCTCCCCTTAGCGAACAAATTAGCGCCGTTGCCGGGGAGGCAATCAATCGCCACCTAAGTTAATCACGATCTTTTTCTGAGCTTATTCTGCAGGTTTATGCGCCGTTCTGATCGCGGACCTATCCTGGAACCAATCAACGAGCCTGAACATTTCTACCATCTTCGCAACAAAGCAATTCGCATCATGGCTGACAACGAGACGCAAGCTGAGATCATAGAGCGGTTGAGGAAGGAGATCGAGGACCACAATGCTACAATCATTGCTGAAAGGGCCGCCGCTGCTGCTGAGCGAGCCCGTGCTGATAGGGAGGAGGATGCGCGCAGACAAGCCCAAGAGCGGCTAAATCAGTATCCAGAAACGGCGATGCAATACATGCATCCGCCGCTTCATGTTCCTGAATCTGCCATTATAATTCCTCACTCCAACTATGAATTGAAAATTAACTTCCTATCTGAGATTAAAAGAAATACTTTTGAAGGAAGACATAATGAATGCCCCCTGCAACATATCTCTACTTTTATGGACTTATGTGAAACAATTGCTGATGGAGTAAACTTAGAATATGTGCGACTAAAATCTTTTCGATGGTCTTTGGCAGGGAAGGCATTACAATGGCTTGAAAGTTTGGCTCCACGATCGCTAAGGACGTGGGCGGAGGTGAAAGATGCATTCTTGAACAAATTCTTCCCACCTTCTAAAACGGCGATGCTGTGACAAAGGATCACGGCTTTCAAATAAAAGCCAGGTGAAACCCTAGCACAGGCGTGCGAGCGCTTTAAGGACTTGCTGAGATCATGCCCGACGCATGGGCAACTTCCATATGTCATCCAGGAGATCTTTTATAACACCCTTGATGCGCCGAATAAGGAGAGAATCAATTCATATACCTCCTATCGGTACATTGAGCTTACACCAACGGAGGCATGGGAGACCATTGAGAGGCTTGTGAACTTTGACAACACCTATGGGGCTGCTGCGGCCTATGATGCAAGGCCTGCCCCATCTATGCCACTATATGAGCCTCCAAGGGAGATAGATCTTGAGGTGCGGCAGCAATTCCATAACGATCAAACACGCCGCCTTCAAAAGCAAGTAAGGTTCCTGAGTAACAATCAACCTTGTCAGGAATGTGGCTCAATAAGGCATAACACTAGTGCTTGTCCACATACTGAGCAAGTATCCATGGCAGAACAACATGAGGAGGTCAAATGGACGAGAGGCCCCTATGGAGGGGGCAATCAACAAAATTGGGGAGATCAAAGGTTCTATCAAAGGGATCCTCCAACATATAGGGCACCAGGGCACCATGAGCGGGAGACTAAGAAAGATGACCTGCAAATCATTCTTGATGAGATGTGGAGGAACCACGCTGAGTTCAAACAAGCCAATAACTCCGTCCATACTCAGCTGCAGGGCATTAATTCTAGACTTGGGGAGATCGACGTTTGGAAGCGCAACATGGAGACTCAAATGAGTCAATTGGCGGAAGCAATGCCCAAAGCGTCAGGATCACTCCCTGGATCCACTGTGCCCAACCAAAAGGGCAAAACCACTGGTCACATTGCATCAGTAAACCTAAGGAGTGGGCGTCAATTACAAACGCCCGAGCAAAAAGCGGAGGAGAAGGAGCCAGAACAGACGTCGATATCAACCCCCCCTGTCGATATCGACCAAGGTGACATCGATGTCGACCCTCCTGTCGATGTCGATCCTAAATCTGCATCACCATAGAGATCGACTCCTTCTGTCGATATCGACCGTACTGATGTCGATATCGACCTTACTGTGGCCGTGAGAAGGAAGAAGGTGTTGCCATACCCATCTAGAAAGGTAATTAAAGACCCAGCGGAAAAGAAGTTCCAACGGTTCGTGAAGATGCTCCAAGGACTTAATGTCTCTATACCATTCACAGAGGCACATCACGAGATGCCATCTTATGTAAGGTTCCTTAAGGACATCTTGGGTAAGAAGCGATCCCTCTCTGAGATCGCAGAGGAATGCAACAGGTTGGAGCTACCACAAAAGCGGGCGGACCCAGGTAAGTTTTCTATCGCTATAGGTCTAGGTCAATTCAAATTTAATGCTTTAGTTGACTTGGGCGCTAGCGTTAGCATGATGCCACTAACCATATGGCACAAGGTAAAGATAGGTCCTCTGGAGCCCGTGGATGCAAGGTTGTACATGGCTAATAATACGGTAGTAATTCCAACTGGGATAGTGACGGATGTGCCAGTACAAGTAGGTAAATTCTTTGTCCCTGCTGATTTTGTAGTTGTTGATATAGCGGAGAACCCTGCTTGTCCAATTATTTTAGGTAGGCCATTCCTAGCAACCGTCGATGCCAACATCAGCGTAAAGAAAGGATTGCTCTCATTCACAATTAGTGATGAAGTGATAGAGTATGCCTTCAACAAGACGGTGAAAAATCAAGGGCCAATGGAGATAAAAGCCATCAATGAAGCCCAAGTAGAGGAAGTTGAGGAAATCTTGAACGAAGGAGCTCAACAGAACATCGAAATAGATCCAGGTAAGTCGATATCGACCACTAATGTTCATGATTTTGTGACAGGTCATAAGTATGGGGTCGACGGAGAAAAAGAGGAAACATCGAAATCGGGGTCAAGGGTCGATATCGACCACACCCTATCGAAATCGACCACCATCATCGCTGAGAAGGGAGGAACGGAGACCTCGATATTGACCTCTGAGGATCAAAATCGACCTGATCATATCGAGTCAAAACTCTCCAAATCGACTGATCTTCCAGGTGTACAACAGGGGTCGATATCGACCTCTGAACATCGACATCGACCTGAGCCACAGACTGAGAAGAAGGTAAGTCAAGGTACGAATTCCTCTTGTTCAATTACGATTAAGGACTTATCATTATTTGGAAGAGGTGTGCCTTGGCATGTGCGCTTATGTAGGGTATCCGATGATGATTCGAGCCAATATGAGATAGGAGACAAGGTCTATGTCGCCAAATCTAAGGACCATTGGTTCCCTACAAGATTCAAGGATAAGAACTTGGAACCATTCACGGTAAATCAAATCAATCCTGGCGGAATGCAGCTGCGGGATAAGAAAGGAGTGATATTTGAGGCCCAAGCCACATGGGCTCTGCAGATGCCGCCTTGAGAAGCGCCAAAGAGGAAGTCGGCCTAGCGACTTAAAAATCTAGAGCTTGTAACAAAGACTTAGTTTTGGTTTTAGGCAGCTTAGTTTTTTGTTTTAGACACTTTATTGTTTTGCATATTTTGGTTTTGTGTTTTGATTTCAAATTGCAGGAAAGAGAAAAGCACACTGAGAAGGCATCGACATCGATGTCCGACATCGAAATCGACCTTAAGGTCGACATAGACAAGGTTTGTGATCGAGGCCAAATCACCCTGAAGCCTGGGCAGAAATCGAGAGAAACATCGATATCGATGTTAAGGGTCGATATCGACCCTGCCTGTTGTCTTCTTCGACTCTTGAAATTTGTGACGGTTTGTAAGTTTTCTTCTTAACCCTAGTTCTAATACAGTGAGGACACTGTAAATTTTAAGTATGGGGTGGGGGAAAGGCTTACTTGGATATTCATACTTAGATTTGAGTTGCATATTTATTTTAATGCATAAATAAAATATATATAAATAAATAAATATATATATATATATATATATATATATATATATATATATGACCCCCATAAAAAAATTTTGAAAAGAAGAAAGAGTCATGGAAGTATAAAAAAGAGCTCTATGATGGAAAATTAGATTCATTAGAGATATAACATGAGATTGCCTAGTTAAAGGAAGTCCCAATGAAGTACAAAGAGAAGAAAAAAAAACATAAAGGAGATGAAAATTTGAAGTTGCTTTTGACATGTGCATGATAAGATGATGGAGGACTTTTTATAAAAATTCCATACAAGTGCTTACATATACAAGTTCATATCCTAACCTTTGCATGTTTGCAAAAGCCACAAAGCCATATATGTGCCTTATCATTATCATTATTGCTGCACATATACACATATTGCCCATTTTATACCTTATACCTTATCCGGGGACAAGTTTGAGAATGGATGTCATCTTTGGAGTTATATGGAGTTGTGCATTATATGAAGTTGTTGACATGAATGAAAGAATTATGAAATATGGAAAATTAAATGAGCGAGAAAAAATCCGATCACCTCAGGAGATAAAGGTGGGTCGACCCTGCTTGCGTTGAGATAATAGTTCCGCAAGATGGGACACAAGGTGAGGAGTCCGAAGTACTAAGTATCGGGGGCCATTCATGACACCCATGTTTGCGACTCGCGAGAAGGCAGTACTAAGGTTAGAGAGGTAAAAGCATATATTGAAAAAAAGCATTGAGCGATGAGTGAAAGGTGAGACATTATGAAGAAGGAATGTGGAATGTTTTGGAAAGAAAGTATGTTTCCCCGGATTTAACACCACATAGCCAAATATTAGCCCACCTTTAGCCTTTTACCAATCCACTTCTCACATGCTTGCAAAAAGTCCTCTTGGTTATTAATGCTATGTCGCTAAAATTGTTTTTTGCATATTACCTCATTTTATGAGTATGAAATTGCTTTTATGCACATGCATGGACTTGGTTGACATAAGTACCTTATCGAGGATGGCAATTGATTGTAGGGACATATGAAAAATGAATCTATGATGTTGAGAGTTTACTTTCTTCCCCTGAATGACCATTAAAGGTATTGCTTGGGGACAAGCAAGCTTAAGTATGGGGTGTTTGATGTGCGCGCAAATTGCCATATTTTCTATGCACATATAAATCCATTTTATCATCTTTTGCATGCATATTAATAGGAAAACATGGGATTAGTGTATTTTACGCTTAAATGTCAAATATATGGGTTTGCATGAGTTTCCATGTGATTTCGCAGAAAACAGGATAAAAATGGACGAATTCAGAAGAGCGGAAAAAGAACTCGAAGTCTTCTGAAGAGGTCGAAATCGACTGGAGACCTCGACATCGAGTACATCAGAGACATAGGAATCGAGCAGAAAAGGAAACAGAGCATGTCGACACAGAAGAGGTCGATATCGACGTCTGGAGGTCGATATCGATGCTGCCAGATTGACCAAATTGATAGAAGTCGAGTGCCAGTTCGAGTAGGAGAAGGAGAAACTCGAGATGAAGTTTTGAAGGGGTCGATATCGATGTTTAGGGTCGATATCGACCATGCCAGCAGAGGAATTCGACTCCGATTTTGATAGAATTCTATCCAAAGCTTGCACGTCTATCCAAAGGGTCGAGATTTCTTATCTTCCACACACCAGTTCTATCATGAGGAGGCTGAGTTACCATGGAGCTTTAGCTTTTACTTTTATTTTAGTTTATCTTAGAGAATAAAGATAAGGTTTCGAGTCCTTATCGACATCTATAAATAGAGGCCAATAGGGCTGAGTTTAGGTATTCAATTTTACACACAATTCAGTTTCAATAAATAGTAGTAACGAGTTAGAGAGAGAGAGAGAGGAGGCCGAGTGGAGTTGTAAAGCGAGAGCGGAGTGGCTTGTTCGGTTGTACTTTCTTTCGAAGTTTTAATTCAAACTAGCTTTCTTTCAACAATAATGATGATGATGTGCATGATGAGGAGCGAGTAGTCAACCCAATTCTAGGGTCGGGGTGAGCCTGATGATAGCAATATGAGGTAAGTGCATCAAAGGTATGACTTTTATGCGATTCCATCTTCTACCCCATGCATGATCCTTTGCGAAAGTTAGGGAGATTCATTATTTACATTATTGAAGCGAAAGCCACTCATATTGTGAACTTGAATTGCTCATGAATTGGATAATAACTCTTAGGAAATATGCGAGAGCCTCTAACCACCTAAGTGTTGATAACGAAAGTTATTTGACGGAAAGACATTAAATTTCATAGCTTTAGCATGAAACTTGCATTGTTATCGTTGTGGCATAAAACCCCGACTTTGGAAGCCTTTTAATTAATTGAATTCTTCATAAAAGTCTTAGTTTTGTTTCTATTCATCTTCCTTCTCCATTCTATTTTTCTTCGGACTCTTTTCCGACAAATTGGTTACAAAAACAGTTTCTGTGACAAGCATCGAAATCGACTATAAGGGTCGATATCGAGGTCTAACATCGATATCGAGGTCTCTGCTCGACGTCGACTTGCTATTTTGTCTTCAGCAGGAACTGCGCTAGGAAATCGACCAGAACTGGGCTCGATATCGACTAGAAAACTCGATATCGAGTGTCTACTGAGGTCGAAAGCTTTGATCGTGAGTACAACAAAGGGAAGCGCTGACATACCTCCTCGTGGATTCGATCCTGAATTACCCTACTACTACAAGGGAGGGGATTCTTGTATTATTTGTTTGGGACAGGGAGATAGTCTAGTTGTGCTTTGTTTTATTTTGAATTGTTTAAATCCCTACACCTACCTCCCCTTAGCGAACATATATGCATGATCCTATCTAGTGTCGTGTACTATTTGACGTGGGATGTTCATGGCGAATAATTGGAAATGACTTGTCACTTGACAATATATAAAGCTAGTAGATTTACCATATAATAACACCTGTTTTGACTCGGCTTTGTCGTGGCACCTTG
This sequence comes from Persicaria maculosa, assembly GCA_963922045.1. Lineage (NCBI taxonomy): Eukaryota > Viridiplantae > Streptophyta > Magnoliopsida > Caryophyllales > Polygonaceae > Persicaria > Persicaria maculosa. Next base: position 61,400,123 of record OY998267.1, read on the forward strand.
TATCGGATTTACGTTATTGTTCGGTTTAAAGTAGAAATGTTTTCCCAACTTAGCACTTAGGACAGGTATATGTGTGTTAACACCGAGTCTGCAACGGACCTCATGAGAACTTTCGGTATGAAATCCCACCTTCAAAACCTACTTTTGGATTACAAACTTTCAACCCGTACTTGGTGTGCAAGATCCGAACGAAGGTATCCGACCTTCGAAACGTAAACCGGGTTAATAAACTTGGGCCATTACAACGGGTTGAACTGGACCACGCGGGGGTCATCGACCCGCTTGATTCAGGTCAACGAGTTGTTGGGTTGGCTGAGTTGGCAAATTCAAGCTACGGTCGAGCTCCTCAAGCCTACCAACCCCCCATAACCGTATATTTTTTTTGAAAAAGTATTTGTTTTTAAAAAAAATATATAATTTTTATGTATATTATTCTTAGAATAATTTATAATAATACATAAACTATTATGTAATATGCAACGTGGGACAAAAATATAAAGACCAGAAATTTTAAATTATTATTTTATTAAAATATTGATTTATATTCGAGTTAAATTCTTAAGTTCAAAAAACTTTAAAATTTCCGTCCTCGAGTAATTTATTTTCTTTTGAATCTTTCGAAGTAAGATCTGACATCATTTTAAAATAGGGTTTCAAATGGATTTTATTTCCGCTTTCATGTTATGAGATTCGAAAATATTATTTGGATATCATCATTTTAATTCAGTTTCAAAAATTCGATTTAAATTTGAATTGAGTCAGAATAAGATCGAAAGAGCGGGGTCCGGGATTTAATTTTGGGTATTTCAAAATTGATTTCTTTTTGGGGGACCATATCTCATTGTCTTCCTCCCCCACCTCCCTCCAATTCCAGAATTCATCCCCTGATTCCCCTTGTGTCAACAACTACAACAACATTACACCCTCCTCCCATTTCCAGCTACTACATCTCTCTTCTCTCCTCAAGCTGGCACCACCCATTTGAGGAAAAATGCCAAGCCTTCTTCACTCCCTCCTCTGTCCGAATACACCTAGCACAACCCATCCTCTCCTCTTCATTTTTTGAATCCGGACAACACAACACAAACCCCATTTATTTTCTCTTCTTTCCATCGTCAAACAAAATCCACACAAAACCCAATTCACCCCCCACCATTTTGATTTCAAAGAGACACATCTCTCCTCCTTATGTTGAACCCAATCCCACAAACTCTCTTGAAAACACAAAACCCCCATTTTATTTCCTCTGGTTCCCTAGTACTCATCCCACCTTTACCTTCTGTTTTCATTACAAAGCCACCACCCGAGCATCACCTCCGAGAGCCTCTAGCACCACTAACATGTCCATCATCAGACCCCCCATCGAGCACCTTGGCCTCTGTTTTAAAGAGCCCCTTTCGAGCCCTTCACCTCCACCTCTTTCGAGCAACATCCGCTTTATTCACCTACTTCTCTTCCCTCGAGCAGCCCAGCTCAAGCCACCCTTCTTCTCCTTGATGAGAGCAGCACCATCAACAACCCTCATCACCTCTGTTTCTAAGCCAAGGAGTCGAGCCCAGCAATAACTCCTCCGACGCCCGAGACGAAGCCGAGCCGCCCAACTCCTCTCCTATGTTTTCTTTGAGCACCTTGGTAAGCCTTTCCCCTCCTTTTTGATCAAGCCACGTGATAGGACGAAGTCGTTGTGTTTCCTATCAAAATAAAACTCAAACCTACAAACTAGTATAGTGAGCAAGTAAGAGGTCCATCCCAGAGAGAATCAAATATTCCAATGTAGAGTGTATTTACCAATTTGTAGAAAAGAGGGTTTTGAGTGGTTGCGAATGATAGATATTAACAAGTTAGGAGAATCAATAATTAAGAGATAGTTTCACCTACAATTCTCAACCCTATTTGGTGGATTCGATCCTTGTTTCATACTCCAGTTCTTTCCCTTTTCCAATAAAATGTTCTTATCTTGATTTGAATAGATTATTAGCCCTATGAGTTCTAATAATCTCTTACTCTTAGGCAATCTTAACACAGATTAAGGTTTGATCCTAGGAATAGCAATAAGTCTCAAGATGTATAAAGCTTATAAGCAATATCAATCCCCTAAAGAACTAATATTTCACCTATAGTCAACTTCCTACACATTCAAGCTTTCTAACGAAGTCCACTAGAACATGTTTGCGACGAAAGATTAAGAATCATAACGAACAATTCAAAACCCTAGCGATGATGAGATCCTAAAAAGGTGATCAATCGAGATAGAATCAAACAACATAAAACATTCAAGAATAAAGAAGATGAAACATATGATGAAAATAACAACAAGAATAGAAAACTCACAATTCAACCAAACAAAGTCTCAAATCATAGGCAAAACCAAATAGTTTAGCCCTCCATTGTCAAAAGATTGTCAAAAGATTGGATGAGATCCCTAAAACAACCTAAAACAAGCCTTGAAATAGGCCTAAGAACCGTCATAAAACCCTAGCAAATGTTTTCCAAAGATAGGCCCAACTTAGGAAAGATATAAAAATCGGCGCTGAACCGGCCCAGCAAGGCCGCGGGCGCTGTCTCCGAAGCCGCGGGTGCGGCCTTTACAGAATATGATGTCGGCTGCCCAGGTTCTGGCCGCGGGTGCCGCCTCTTGAGCCGCGGGCGCGGCTTTTCCAGTCTTTAGCATTTTTTCCGTTATGAATTTGGTCTCGACATCAACTTAAAAGTTGTAGCTCTCGAAAAGAGCTTTCCAAAGCATACTTATACGAGTCAATCGAACCACCGAGGCCTCCAGAAAGTACGATACAAGTTCAGCTTGTCGGGCGACAACTTTTGTTGACTTGTTCTTCACTTAGGCTCTCGAACTTCAATTCCGCTCCCATTCTCTTCTTGTAGCTTCCTCTTCTTGACTCTTCCTTAATCCATGAGCCTCCTCGTTCCTTGTCGGGATCCACATCTACCTAAAATAATCAATAAAAGCGTGTAGATTCCGACTCCACCAACATGGCGAGTAAATATGCAAATTCTACTTACATTATGCATGTTATGCATATTAACTAAACTTAATGCAACCTATTATGGCTACCTAAATGAGCTCTATCACCACGCCATAACGTGTCACTTTTATAACTCCTATCTCTGCCCTAGGCCAAGCTTCCTTTAGTTCGATATCGAAGAAGCCGGATCAAGCCCCAATGAGCATTTTCCGGCGAGACTCAAGCCCTCGGTGAGTGCCCTTCTCCTCCTCTTGCTTCGTGATTTCGGGCCCTTTCTTGTTCTTGAGTGAGTGTGGTCGGAGTGTGAGCACGAGAGGTCTGTCGAGCTTCCCCTGCGTCTCCCTTCCTTCCTTCCAATTTCGATTGTAGACAATGGGAGGGATAGTGAACCGTGCCATCTTTGTTCGATTTTCCTATTTTAAAAAAAAGGGTCCAATTCAACAATTTTCAAAATAAAATAAGGTGAACTGGTTCAGTCTTTTAAAGAGTTGGGTTGGATTGGATTCGAATTTTAATGAGTCTTGGGCCTATTTCTTTGGGCCTATTTCTTAGGGCCTATTTCTTTGGGCCTATTTCTTCTGGTCGTTCCGACCGGTATCAACTGCAGATCGCCAAGGGCGCAGAGTTCAGACAGTACCGCCATGATCTCCGTCAACGGCATGATGAGATCTACTAGAGGCAGGAGGATTAGGCCTGTGCACTCTCCGGCCTCCAGAGCAGCTTCAATTCCTTTGTCCAGTAGTTCCAGCATTACTACCCATTCTAGTCACCACCCCAATGAGTGATATCATACCCTTCCATACACTTCATTTTCTTTACTTATGCGTTTGTCCTTGTGTTCAAGCATTGAGGACATTGCGATATTTAAGTGTGGGGGAGGGGAATTATGGATTTATGTTGATGGATTTATGTTTTATGGATTGATGGCTTTAGTTTAAGACATCTTGAATTTATGCTTCATGCTTTGGTCTATACTCGGATAATCCCTATGTTTGGATATCTTACACTATGTTATGCTTATGGTTGTGTTTATTTCTTATAGTCATTGCTTCTATTTTGAAAAAAAAGGAATTATAACATGCATTGCATCTATGTTATTATCTAAACACCCACCTTAGTTAGCGAAACTCTACACGTTATCATGGCATGATAGAACATAGTGTTAGCGAGTAAGCGGGTGGTTAGAGAGAGAAACTCTCAAAGAAGGATTTTCCTTCTTGCCTTCCCCCTTACTAAGGCACGCTCTACCGCCCCACTCTTGGTTCTCCGGTAACCCTCTGCTCCGGTAACCATCTTCCCTATCGCTGTCATTTCCTTCCACTTCTAATTACACCATGTGATTGATAGGTGGGTACTCACATTTACTACACCCACTATCTGACCACCTGAATTTAATTTCCCACCAACCCACTTCTATTGCATTTTCATACTGTTTCTCCTTCTTCATAGTGCTCACTGTCCCTTTTCTGCTTGGTTGCTTCGTTTTCAGGCGTCCTCCGCCTCAGGCGGTGGCGCCCTAAACGGCGCTTCAAAGCTTGAACCTACTGGCCACAACTTTTCTGAAGGTGTTCGTACAAACTCTAGCCGTTACCTCTAAAGAAATATTTCCGTTACCTTTCCAACGGTCAAAATTTCAAATTCGTTTTGACCGTTACCCCTCACTGACCTTCTCCCCCATCAACCCTCCGGCCTGTTTGGCTCCCTCTCCGACGCCGGAGAATCGCCTTACTGCCCGGAAAACTAAACTCCCATCTCCCCTATTCACATCTCTCCTATCCTCTCCCCTCTCCCTTTCCATTCCCCTTTCTACGGGCTAGGAATAAAGTGAATAGTTGCAACCTTCTTCGTTTCCGGGAGCAGACCGCCGCCCTCCTTCCCGAAAATTGACTCCTCCCCCCCTCTTACACGTACCTAACCTAGCTGTAACCTTGCAAATTTGACGTTTGAAGCACTATAGTGAAAACCCCCAAATTGAAGCTAGGGTTCTTACGGAGACGTGAATATCGGCGAATTCTCCAGGACGTCCATTGCACTCAATCTTTGGAGAAATTGATTTCAAATCTCATCTTATCCTCCTCCCACCTACTCTGAGCCTTACCAACTTCAAAAAAGGTGGTGCTACTCAAAACCCCAATTTGGGTAGGGTTACTGGGTAGCCATAGTTCGAGAGGATGCAGAATCCGAAGAACAAAGACACCATACATGATCCTGCGAAGACGATTACAACTATGAACAAAAAAAATCTCCAGGATCTGGACAACGAGGAGTATCTCTCACACCAACACCAATCTCAGCAACCAAAGAAGGTGAATCCGGCCCCAAGATGACGGTGATAGGAACCTTGCCTAAAGGCTCCCTATTTCCTCAACAGAAGTCCAACAAGCAAGATCAAATGGATGCCTCCATTCCTCCAGGTTCTTCCTCCTCTTCCACTTTCAGGTCGTATGGATCGCCAAAGGTAAACAACTCATCCTCCCTCCCCTCGGAGCCAACCGGGTCCTCTAGGATAGAATATGAGGTGCAAAAGATCCCTATAGAGGGACAAATTGATTGCTCTATGGTCATGAAGATCCCAATGGAGGGACAAAACATTTCTTCTTCTATTGAAGCTCATGCTTCTACTGATTTTCATACTCATACTCAAAAGACCCCAATGGAGGGGCAACATCCTATGTGTGATAATGCTACCATAGACAATTTAAATATCAACACATTGCTGCCTGAATCTGAACTCCCTCCCTCTCACACTCCCAACCTGCAATTCAATGGCAATAAGGTAACTCCTCCGGACAGTGGGATATCTGATGATACAAGGCAGAACACTGAGGTCTCTACATCTACAGAATTTCAGGCTCCTAGCTCCCACACTTACCCCTGTTCCAATCCTCCACCTTCTAACCTTTCCCCCTTAGCCGAACCCACACCATGTCATGAGCCAACACCAGCAGAAGCATATAGAACTACTATGAACCCCCAAACTTCACAGCCCATCCCTCCCTGTCATAACAACTCAAACATTCTACAGGGAGCCTGGGCTACTAAATCTCCTATGCTAGAAACAAGCTCTAGATCAAGAGGTTTCAAACTGTCCTATGAGAAATCAAGAGATGGGGATATTGTAAAGGCCTCAAAGGGTGACTGTCTCAGCTTAGAGGAAGCATGGGGATATGCCTTGGTTGGATATGTAGTGGGCAGATTCCCAGGTTTTGAGGCTATTGGTAATCTAAAGAAGAATTGGCCTAAGCATGACTACAATGCACAGGGAGGCTGGTTGATGTTCAAATTCTTCAATGAGGAAAATAGAGATGCTGTTTTGATGAAGGGACCATTTATAGGACCTGGCTATACCTTGCTCCTCAAGTGTGTGCCTGAGAGATTTACATTTGACAAGGCACTTTTCTCAAGTCTCCCTGTTTGGATAAGAATACACAAGCTGCCTACGGAGTTTTGGACTCCTGTGTTGCTTCAGAAAATTGCATCCAAGATAGGGGATCCCATTATGACAGATGGATATACTGAACACAGATCAAAACAATTGTATGCTCGAGTATTAGTAGATATGGATTGTTCCAAAGAGCTTAAAAGTATGGTAACAATTGAATTTGATGATGCGTCAGACCACACATGCTTTATTGAATATGAGAACTTACCTCCTAGGTGCAATAGGTGCACAACATATGGGCATGAGACAACAAAATGTCCTGCTGCCAAAGGTTCTGCTATAGACAACAGACTGAGAACCAACAAAGGTGCACATAAAAATTACAAAGAAAAATCCACAGTTTCCGTAGTAAGGGGCTCTACCTCCCACCATACACCCTCGTTCACCCCAAGTCCCTCCCCCAACTCTATTCCCTTTCAGACTAACCCCCCTCCTCCTCCTCCATCTGATTCTCACCCTCCTAACCTAACTACTCCACCTTCCTCTCTAAACCAATCTGCCCCCCCTCTGACCCCTCCTCCTCTTCTATTTCTAACCCTCCTTCCTCTGCCCCTCCCCTCCTCCCTACTCCCAACTCTGATCAATACATTCTAAATCCCACTCAACCCCTCTCTGTGTTCTTTCAAGGACAACCTTCCAAGGCCCATCAAAAGTCATCTCCTCAAGTTTCTAAATCTACAAAATCCAATGTCAAATCCTCTCTTTTCTCCTCTATAGATAGGATTAACCAAGCTTTTCACAAGAAAAAAGCCTCACCCCCACCACCTGCCAGAGCTGTGGAGTTAGAGGGGACTCAAAATATTTACATAGAATCATCCTTGAGACTAGAAAAAGAAATGAGAAGAATGGATGGTCAAAAGGAAAGAGAGGAAAAGAAAAAGAAGAAGGTTGCTTTTGCAGATCAAAATTCTTTCCAGATTCTTGAGATGGTGACTGATCAGAATGTAAATGCTGAGGAAGATCTGGAAGTCTTATTACTGACGGATGGGAAAGATGGTAACATCACAGAAGCTTCTACAGGCAGTGACAAGCACCATTTGAATGAGGTTAGAAGAAGTGAACGACTGAATAAGCAAGGTACTACAACTACTGAGACAACTTTGCCAGTGCAGAACTAGAAGGGTGGACAGTTGAATGAAAAAGGGCCTAGCACCCTTTCTAAAATGAACAAATGATAATAGCCTCATGGAATGTGAGGGGGTTTAACAGCTCCCCTAAACACAAGGCTGTTAAGAGCTTTTTGAGAGACAAAAACATATGTTTGCTTGGAATCGTAGAAACCAAATTGGATGAGGTGAAACTGAAGTCAATAATGACAAAAAGCTTTAGCCAGTGGAATTACATACACAATTTTGATCAAAATGCTGCAGGTAGGATTTTAATTGTTTGTGATCCTCTAAGAGTTGACTTCAGATGCAGGAGGATCACGGAGCAGCTTATATGTGGAGAAATTAAATGCAAAATCACTGGGAAATGCTTTCAGTTTGCAAAGGTTTATGGTCTTCACACTATTGTCAAGAGAAGGGGATTGTGGAGAAATCTTGTAGAAGAAATTGGTAATACTAATGCACCATGGATAATACAAGGGGATTTTAATGCCATAATGAGATCCTGTGAGAGAAAGAATGGGGCCTCAGTGACAGCCTATGAAGTTTCCGATTTGTGGGATGTGTGCACATAATTAGATCTACATGATGCTATAAGTGAAGGGCTTGACCATACCTGGTTCAAAGGATCAAAGTCTACCAAAATAGATAGGGTTATGGTTAATGGTTACTGGGATACTTTAAATCTGTATTGCAAAGCAACTTTCCTGATGCCTAAGTCCTTTTGTGACCACAATCAAGTGCTTGTGGAGGTTTTAGAGCAGAATAAAAGTAAAAGGGGTCCATTTAAGTACTTTAACATGTGGGGTCAGAATGAATGCTTCCAACAGCTTATCACTGATCACTGGGTGTATCCAGGTAGTGGGTCAGAACAATTTCTCCTTTGTAAGAAGCTTCAGAATCTAAAGAAACCACTACAGAAGTTGAACAGAGCTCAATACTCCAACATAAATGAAAGAGCTAAAACTGCAGAAGCTGATTATGAGAAGGCTTTTATGGACTTGAGAAATGATCCCTCATCCCCTGAACTGTTACAAACAATGGAGAATGCAAAGAAAAAGGCTAACAGGCTTAAGGAAGCTGAATTTAAATTTCTCACTCAGCTTGCTAAAGCTAAGCACATATTTGAGGGTGATAGATGCAGCGCCTACTTCCATGGCCTTATGAAGAAAAATATGAAAAGGAATTATATCAGCTCTTTGATTAAGGAAGATGGACTGGAAACTTTATCTTTAAATGAGGTTGCTGATGAATTTGTGAAATTCTACACTAGGTTACTTGGGACAGAGAGACAGACTTCAGACGTAGAGGAGAGGTACATTAGAGATGGGGGAGAAATCCTGACCACTGACAGACATGCTGAACTTGTAAGAGAAGTCACGGCTGAGGAGATTAAAAAAGCACTTTGGAGTATTGGAGAGGATAAGTCTCCTAGCCCTGATGGCTATACTTCTAAGTTTTTTAAAGATACATGGACTACCACTGATGACCAACTTACCAGAGCAGTGATGGAGTTTTTCAATTCAGGCAACCTTTTAAAGCAAACAAACCATACCTCTATTGCCTTAATTGCCAAAACTGCTAATGCAAAATCAGTAGGTGATTTTGGACCCATCTCATGCTGTAACATTTCTTACAAAATCATCTCTAAGATTTTAGCTGCTAGACTTTCTACCATTTTGAAAACTATAGTTTCTCCTGCACAAATTGGATTTGTTGAGGGACGAATCATGAATGAAAACATCTTCCTCTTGCAAGAACTTATTAGAAGGTACACTAGGAAGAGAATTAGTCCAAGATGCATTCTCAATCTAGATCTCAAAAAGGCATATGTTACAATTTCCTGGAAATTTATTGAACAAATGCTCACACACCTGAACTTTCCTACACAGTTTATTCACTGGATCCTTGAATGTGTGTGTTCTTCTACCTTCTCTGTTAATATTAACGGATCCTTGCAAGGATATTTCTATGGAAAAAGAGGGCTAAGACAAGGAGACCCTATCTCCCCACTTATCTTTGTTTTGTCAGTAGATTATCTTTCTAGAATTCTAACATGCAAGACGAAGCTTCCAGTTTTTAAATTTCATCCAAAGTGTGATAGACTGAAAATTTCACATATTGCATATGTTGATGACTTAATTCTAATGTCTCGTGGGAATAAGGTTTCCGTGTCTATTCTATTGGATGCGCTAAATCATGTTACTGAGGTGTCAGGTCTTGAAATTAGTGCTACAAAATCTTCTTATTTCCTTGCTGGAGTGAAAAATGAAGACAAAGAGTTCCTTGCTACAAGATCAGGTTTCTCACAAGGCTCGTTTCCCTTCAGATACCTTGGGATCCCAATTTCTTCAGGGAAGCTCACTATTTCCCAATTATCCCCCTTCTTGGACAAGATCTTAACAAATATCAGCTATTGGAACTCTAAAACTTTATCTTATGCTAGAAGAGTGGAGCTTATAAGAACTGTGATACAAGGGATCAGTGCCTTTTGGTTTTCAATCCTTCCTTCCCCCTCCACTCTTATTGATAAAGTTAATAGCCTCTGTGCCAAATTCCTATGGAAATCACATAGAATAAAATAGAAAGATGTTTGTTTGCCTAAAGAGGAAGGTGGTTTGGGATTGAAAGATCTAAAAACCTGGAACACTGCCTTTCTCTCTAGAATGCTTTGGGATATTGTTAGAAAAAAAGATAGTTTATGGATCAGATGGATACATCACCAATACTTACAACAAGGAGACATATGGAACTGCCAAGTTCACAACAAAAATGACTCCCCTTTGCTGAAAAAAAATCCTTGCTATACGAGATGCTTTGCTAACTTCTACAGGAAACGCTCACGATGCTACTGCAAAACTTAACAGCTGGTGCCTTGGTGGGAAGTTTAATATAGAAGCAGCTTACAATCACTTCAGAAGAAGAGCAATTGCACCCCCCGGTCGACAGTTGTATGGGATAAAATAATCAGTCCCAAGCATGCTTTCATCCTATGGCTAGCAGCTAAGAGGAGGCTTACAACAAAGGATCTGATCAGAACAAGGGAAGAGACTTTGAACCTAAACTGTCAATTATGTAATCAAGCTATTGAATCACATGAACACATTTTCTTTGCTTGTAATTTTTCGTCAAATGTGTGGTTCCAGGTGAAAGCTTGGCTAGGAATCTGGAGGGGAATGGGTACTCTCAATAGTGGACTTAAATGGCTCAAGAAGGAGGCTAGAGGAAAAGGATGGATCTCCAAAGCAAAGAGAGTGGCGTTGGCAGCTACTGTTTATCATATATGGAAGGCAAGGAATGAGAAGATTTTTGAAGAATCAAGCAAGAGCACGACCGAGATCTTTCACCTCATCAAAGTGCATGTATACAAGGTCCTATCCCACGAGTTCTCACTCCACTTCACAGCATCATCAACCCTGCTAGGGGGAATGGACCATACCAATGGAACTAATGCACAAAACTAAGACCAAGGAAGAAGAACGAGCTTGGATTAGAAGGCCTGGAAAACAACCTGTAATTTTTTCATATTAAAACCTTCTATTGACTCGCCATTCCTTGGCTTTTGTTGGATCTGGATGGAATTTTGTATAGTTTATGGTCTAGGATTGGACTGTAGCCGTATAGGCATAGGTGTGCTAAGGTTGTGTTTGTGTAAATCTCTTGATGGCCGAGCCGAAGGGAGATTTATACTCACACAACCTTAGGGGTAGGTCCGACTTCCGATAGCTTTGGCTTGAAGAGACAGGAGATACCCCGAGCTTCTAGCTCAACACACCCATAGTTTGGAACAACTCTATGTGTTCCATAATTTTGGTAGCTTTGGACAAGTGATGTTATACCACTTGGTCCTTCCTTTTGTACATTTACATATTTTCATTTCCATGCAATATATTAACCCTTAAAAAAATGAACTTGTAAATCCTACGATGAATTTGAAGTGCTTAGCCTTATTGCTTTAAAAAGGTTTTCTTAAAAGAGCTTGATTGGTGATGTAATTGAGCGTGTATGATCAAGTTTGAGTATAATTGAAATCCGTCAAAATATGACCCTTGTGAGATTGTTTTGGCCTTATTGGAATCATAAAATCCCTTTTTTGCTTAAATGTGTGATTATTCTCCTTATGTTTCTACCTCTTGATATTGACTTCATTATCTATTGTCAAGACGGACTCACATGTTTGTTGCTTGCGGAGTTTTATGCTTTTATGTATATATTTGGCTTTAGTTGCTTAATGAGAGTTTAGAGTGAAATAAAGTGGCAATGGTTGTGACACTTAGTAACCAGATCTATGCATGACACCCATGGGTATGATTCATGCAAAACGGTGTTGAAAACTATCAGCTATGAAGGAAGCTTGATCATTGAGTAACCGGGTTCATTCATGACACCCATGTTTGCAACTCGCGTCAAAAGATACTCAAGTGTACTTTATTCAAGTAAGTTGAGGTGTTGATAGGCCAGGACCATTCATGACACCCATATTTGCGACTCACGTAAGGAATACACCAAGGGCGAAAGAAAGAAAAAGAAAAAAAAAGAAAAGAAATGAAAAAGAAAAGAAAAAAAGAGAGATCTAGAGCCAAATTGCTTATTTTTATTGTTTTTCTGCAAGTAATGACATTTCGGTGGAGATATGGTGATATTGTTGTCAATTTCTATGAGTTTAGTTGCATTTTGGATTGAGTTGAGAGTTGAACTTAAAAGCTTTAACACATTAGAGCATGAGTGAAACACATATTCCTGGTGAGGTTGGATGATTTCTACTTTGAATGCTTTGATCATTAAATAAATGCTACGATGTTTATTCACTTGATTCTATTCTCCTTGAAATTTGATTTGTTTTGGTTGAGGCTATTGCATGAATGATGAAATCGTTGGTATAGGTTGTTTTTCATTATTCGCTCGAGGACTAGCGAAGCTTATGTGTGGGGGGATTTTATAATGCATATTTCATATAGGCATTATATGTAGTTCTTATTGCATTTATATAGGATTTTTGCATATGTTTTAGTCTAATTCTATATCTTTCTTGTAAAGTATTCGAGTTTGGAATCTATGCCTTTTTTGTATTTATTCACAGATTTGTATTCCGACACTAGTGAGGATACATTTATGGCTTTCCTAAGGATGAGCATGAAGAGCTTGGACCAGGAGAAAAGCATTACAAAGGCAAGAAGAGGCGCGAGGAGGAGATGAGGACAGAAACAGAAGCAAGGAGTTGAAGAACGCAGCTACTGAAAGAGGCAGCACCCGCCGGTCAACGCTGACGCGGACTTTCTGAATTCTATCTTTGGAACAATTAGTTTTGTTTTAGGTTAATATATTTCTACTCACAGAAGACACGATTTAGACCTAGTTTTGAGAGAGAAACCAATGGAGAGAATGAGAGGAAGAATTTCCATGAGGAACTAAACCTCTTTTGTTTCGCCTGTGATTCGGAGACATGGTTGGATGATTTGTGAGACTTTATTTCTATCTATTCTACGTTTGATTGATTCAATATCTTTGTTCTTCAATTGATTGATTGCATGTATTCCCCCTTGATTAGCTTCTTGACGGAATTCGCTCTCGTGCTAAGATTTGATTATCTCTTGCGATTTGATTAGTTCTAAGAAGCAAACATAATCAATCGATCACGTGAAAGCATCGATTGGGTGTGTATGGGATATTGACAATTGTGCTCTATCAATTATATCGAATAGGGTTAAGGAGTTGCGCCTCTATCTTTGATTGTTTATGTTATTGATATTGTTTAATTTCCAATGCTTTGGAGTGATCCAAGGTGGGATGAATCACATAAGAACAAGTAGAATAGAGTCAAGGATCAATGACCTAACCATTGTTGATGAATTATAGGGAAACTATCTCATTACTATTAATCAATGCAGTTCGATCACCATTATCACTTTTTCCGTATTCGATTTTCTTTTCACTCAATTACTCTTCGATCTTACCCTCTTTGTTAGCAACTTAAGTAGACAGGAAAGGTATTCTCCCCGTGGATCGACATCTAGACTTATCACTTATACAGAATAATAGGTTCAGTTTATCATTATTACTTTTGGGACAAGGTAAAGCCTACGACACTCTATCTCGGCACACCAAATTTTGGCCCCATTGCGGGGGAGAATTACTTTATTTTATTTGTTTACTTTTGTTGCTATCTATAGTGTGATTCACCTCGGTGAATTGCTCTTTGGTTAATAATCAATCTTTGTTGAGTCTTTGATAAGCTAGGCAAGGATGTTTGAATCAGATTTTTATCCAAGTTTGGAGCCCTCAAGGAGTTCAAGTAATATGATTCTAAGTCTCTCAATGTCCTCCTGAGAGGCCTAATAAGCATTTGACAGAATTCACAAAACCTTACAATCATATTACTTGAACTCCCTGAGGGCTCCAAACTTGGATAAAAATCTGATTGGTTATTGGTTCTTCCAGTTTTCCATGGGATGATTAGAGATGAGCCTAATAAGCATTTGACAGAACTCGTTAGTGTCTGTGACGGACTTATACCTCAATGATTTACTTATGATTAACTTATGTTGAGGTTGTTTCCGTTCACCCTGAAAGATGCAACAATTGATTGGCTGTACTATCTGCCTACAGGAAGCATCACCACTTGGTTGGGATTGATGAAAGCTTTTCTACATAAATGTTTTCCTGCTACACGTCTGAGTAAACTGAAAAAGCAATTGACCAGCATAGAACAAGTCCATGAGGATAGCCTCTATGACTATATATAGAGATTCAGGAAACTCAAAGCAAGTTGCCCATAGCATGGTATACCTAAAGAGGATCTGATTCTATATATTTATGAGGGGTTACTTGATCATGAGTGCATTGTCATCAACGTGACCAGTGGAGGAGATATTCTGGATAATACACCGGAGGAGGCTATGCAAATCCTTGATGGGTTAGCAAACTCAACTCAGCAGTATAAGAAATTCCAAGGGACAGAAGATTCTCATGGATCAAATGACTCTATGAAGGGCTACGAGGAGAAAGTAGCACAACTTACAGAGATTGTAATGAAGATGGCCACTCAAATGGCTACATCAAACGCTCAAGATAGAAATGGAAGAGATGAACTTAAGAAGTTAAATCATGTAAGCTCCTAAAGTATCAAGGGGGACACCTTGAAAGATTTGAGGATGATGATAAAGAATCAAGGAGAGCTAATGGAACAAATGGCTCAAGAGTTACGAGAACTCAAATCAAGGCATTCGATGAAAAATTCGATAGGAAAATCCTTTAAGGAAGATTCCATAGCTATGGCCCTAAGAGGAGGTAAAGAAGTGAGTATACCCATTGAAAGTTTAGAAGAAAGGCAGGTGATTGAAGTGGGTGAAGAAGGTGAAAACAACTCAGAACTAAGCTTCTGTAAAAATCGGCGCCCGCCGCCTCTGCCAGTAAGTGATCCGAATTTTGACGTCAATCCATCTGCGAAGAAATCATTGAAGGAGTGGTCTGCTGAGGTTCCAAGGCCTGCACCACCCTTTCCTCATGCCTTAAAGCCTGATCGTAAATGGAAAAATGAAAAAGAATTATTCGTTACTTTCGCTAAATGCCAGGTAAACATTCCTCTCCTAAATCTAGTTAAATCCGTTCCTCGTTATGCAAAATTTTTAAAGGAGGCATGCACATTCAAACGAATGCAATGGGAAAAAGGAAAAGAAGGTAAGGAACAATAAGAACAACTACCATTGGTACTTCAAAGGCGACTGCTTGAAAAATGCAAAGACCCAAGTATGTTTACTATTCCTTGTACAATTGGTGAGGTTAAGTTTAAAACCGCTATGCTTGATGTTGGTGCATCTATAAATGTCATATCATACAAATTATACAATGATTTACGCTTAAGACCTCTAAATGAAATTAGGGTTGTTATACAGCTTGCAGATCGTTCTCAACATCATCCTAAGGGGGAAGTCGAGGATGTGTTAATCATGGTAGATGAGTTGATTTTTCCTGTTGATTTTTATGTTATAGAATGGGATGCGGTGTAACCAAAACACCTATCATACTAGGTAGACCCTTCCTATGCAATGCAAAAGCAAAAATTGATCATTATGCTGGGTCCTTATCTGTCGAAGTTGATGGGAAAAAGGCTGAGTATTTAATTCCTGATGGGAAATTTGCTGAATATTCTTTGAATTTAGTTAACTCAGTTCACTAAGGATATCATGAGTATTGATCGTTCCAACGAGTTACAGGTTGTTTTCGTAGCCCTTTTGGGCGAACTTTCTCTTGATTATGCTTTTCCTAACAACTTGCAGGAATTATCTATTGCTATGGATGCCAATTCAGGGAATTGGACCCCTTTTCATAAAACTGAATTGTTAAATCCTTCTTGTGAGAAACTTCTTCCGTCTGTAATTCAGGCACCTGAAGTTTATTTAAAACCCCTCCTTGATCATTTGAAATATGCATTTTTGGGAGAGGGCAATACACTTCATGTTATCATATGTAATAAACTTACCCATGAATAGGAACAAAGGTTAGTCAATATCTTTAGGGAACATCGATTGCACTGGTATGGACCATTTCTGATATCAAAGGGATCAGCCCTACATTGTGTATGCATCGCATACTCATGGAGGATGATGTAAAGCCAACAAGACAACCTCAGCGCCAATTGAATCTACCAATGATGGAGGTTGTCAAAAAGGAAGTCCTAAAGCTCCTTCAAGCAAATATGATCTATCATGTTTCTGATAGTCAATGGGTTAGTCTTACACAGGTAGTCCCTAAAAAGGGAGGTATCATAGTCTCTGAAAACCAGGAAGGTGAAATGGTACCTATGAGGGTACAAATAGGTTGGAGAGTTTGCATTGATTATCGCAAACTCAATGTCGTAACACGTAAAGACCAGTTTCCTTACCTTTTATTGATCAAATGCTTGAACGCCTAGCTGGTCATTCTTATTATTGCTTCTTAGATGGTTATTCAGGATATTTTCAAATTCCTATTGCACCCGAAGACGAGGAAAAAACTACTTTTACATGTCCTTTTGGTACTTTTGCTTATAGTAGGATGCCTTTTGGATTATGCAACACACCTCGTACTTTTCAAAGATGCATGATGACTATATTTTGTGAATATGTTTAGCATGTCATTGAAGTGTTTATGGATGATTTTACTGTGCATGGGAATGATTTTGATTCTTGCATGCATCATTTATCCTTGGTACTTAAGAGGTGTGTTGAAACTAATTTTGTTCTGAACTCTGAAAAATTTAATTTTATGGTGGAACAGGGGATTGTCCTTGGTCACATTATGTCCAAAAAAGGCATTGAGGTAGATAAGGCAAAGATTGATCTTATTCAGTCTTTACCTTACCCTACTAATGTGCGTGAAATCCGTTCATTCTTAGGACATGCAGGATTCTATCGTAGGTTTATCAGAGATTTTTCAAAGATAACCTCACCCTTATGTGAACTCCTTAAGAAGGATGTATGCTTTGTGTTTGACGATAGTTGTAAGAAAGCTTTTTATGAGTTAAGAAACCAGTTAACCTCAGGATCTATTATCCAAGCCCCAATTTGGACCTTGCCCTTTGAGATGATGTGCGTTGCTAGTGATTATGTTGTTGGCTCTATTTTAGGACAAAAGGTAGATAAAGCATCTCATGTGATATACTATGCTTCTATGATGTTGAACACCTCCCAACAGAACTACACTAATACAGAGAAGGAATTGTTAGCTGTGGTGTTCTCTCTTGAGAAATTCCGTCCTTACCTATTGGGTGCAAAGGTGGCGGTTTACAATGATCATGCAACACTCCGATACTTGATGACAAAGAAGGATGCAATGCCCAGGCTAATTCGATGGATTCTACTCTTGACATAATTCAATTTAGAAATCAGAGATAAGAAGGGAGCAGAAAACTTGGTAGCTGACTACCTAAGTAGGATATACAGAACTGATGGTGAGGGACAGCAACCACAAAGGTTAGGAGAATTTCCTGATGAAGGCTTGATGAGAATTTCGGCACATGCTGAAACTGAACAACCGGTGCCCGCTGCTCCAACTGGCGCCCGCCGCCTTCACGATTGGCCGATGTGGAACAATCTTGATAAAGATAATGAGGAGCCGCTGACTTGGCTTCTGATTGTGCAAACTAAGAAGACGTGATTTGCGGATATTGTTAATTATTTGGTAGTTGGAATTTTCCTTTGAAATTGCCCGAAAGCTAAAAAAGGATAAGATTCGACATGATGCGCGATACTATGTTTGGGATGATCCTTTTCTAGGGAAGCACTGTGCTGATCGAATCGTTCGTCGTTGTCTTCCAGATAGTGAGGTAACTCTGCCACAAGGTGTTGAACAATACCTTCTTTGGGCCGAACGAGCTCAACAAGGTCTCGCAGAAGAGCTGGGTGGCGTTATACTGTCTTACTCCTGAGGCGGAGGTCACTCCTGACTGGGTCCAGTTGTTCTTGGATGCATGCGCTGATATGCTTGTCGGATGACCTCAGAGGGACACGTGCACTATAGGTTTTGGAGGCCTCATTATGTTGATTGTGGTTCGATGCAGAGTTCCTATTCATGATCTTATCGGATGACCTCAGAGGGACATCTTGAGGGCAGTATGGCCCCATACATCTGGCAAGTTGGTCGTCAGAATGACCACATCATCCGCCTTTCTACTGAGCTCTCCATGGGCTTGACGATTGCTGATTTCAACCTCCCGTCGGGGGCCGAAGACCTTTCTGATGAGCCGGAGGATGCTAATGATGATGATGATGCTGGTGCTAATGCTGCTGGGTGTAATGTGCCACTTTTGACTTTTATGAGAGGAGAGTCCAGTCGGGCTAGGGCTGAGGATTCTGACACCGACATAAGCTATGTCCCCTCCTCTTCTTCTAGGCATTTCAACCGGTATGATTACCGACTGGATGAGATTCATCAACTGCAGAGCGTCCAGGGCATGGAGTTAAGACAGTACCACCATGATCTCCGTTAACAACTGTATGAGATCTACCAAAGGCAGGAGGATCATGTCTGTACACTCTCTGGCCTCCAGAGCATCTTTGATTTCTTTGTCCAGCAGTTCCAACATTACTACCCATTCTAGCCACTACCCGAGTGAGTGATATCATACCCTTCCTTACACTTCATTTTGTTTACTTATGCGTTTGTCCTTATGTTCAGGCATTGAGGACATTCCCATCTTTAAGTGTGGGGGAGAGGAATTATGGATTTATGTTGATGGATTTATGTTTTATGGATTTATGGCTTTGGTTATGTTTTATGGATTTATGGCTTTCGTTTAAGACATCTTGAATTTATGCTTTATGCTTTGGTCTCTACTCAGATAATCCTTATGTTTGGACATCTTACACTATGTTATGCTTATGGTTGTGTTTATTGCTTATAGTAATTGCTTCTATTTTGATAAAAAAGGAATTATAACATGCATTGCATCTATGTTATTATCTAAACACCCACCTTAGTTAGCGAAACTCTACACGTTATCATGGAATGAACTTGTAAATCCTACGATGAATTTGAAGTGCTTATCTTTATTGCTTTCAAAAGGTTTTCTTAAAAGAGCATGATTGGTGATGTAATTGAGCATGCATGATGAAGTTCGAGTATTATTGAAATCCATCAAAACATGACCCTTGTGAGATTGTTTTGGCCTTATTGGAATCAAAACATTCTTTTTTGCTTAAATGTGTGATTTATTCTCCTTATATTTTTTTTATTTTGAAGGTAAATATATTGAAATAAATAAATATTTACAAGCATATGCTTAGAAGCAAGTTTAGTAACCCATAGGCATAGCACTTTAGGTAACCAAAGTGAGGCCTTGTGGTGAGTACGACTCACGTCCTAAGTAGTCTATGAGGGTGGGAGGACAAATTCCTTATGTGGATCATGTCTCTTTAGGCCTCGGCCATCAGAAGTCGGACACACATCTCAAGTATTATATACCATATCATCCCCTTCGGCTCAGCCATCAAGGATGATATAGTACACAACAATGAGTACCCTTTTCCCATCATATATCTGCCTTAGCTAATCAAGTGGTTCCTTTACAATAGAAGGCTTTACCAAACCATTGCCTAGCCTATTACAAGATACTAGCAACGAGATCAAAATGTTGCTATTCAATGAACACCATTTTCTTGCCTAACATAGCCCTGAGACAAAATTGTTGTTGCCTTGTTATTCTGATTCTTGATGGTGCATCTCATTGAAGTCCTCCCTTATAAGGCCATCTTGCAGCAGAGGGGCTGAGTGAAAGTGCAGGGAGTGGGAGTGATTTAGTACCTTGTACACATGGATTTTGATGAGGTGGATGATCTCCTCTGGCCTTTTCAACTCCCCTCAAACACCTTCTCGTTTCTAGCCTTCTAAATGTGGTACACAATGGCTGCACCATCTCCTTATGTTTTTACCTCTTGATATTGACTTCATTTCCTATTGTCAAGACCGACTCGCATGTTTGTTGCTTGCGGAGTTTTATGCTTTTATGTCTATATTTGGCTTTAGTTTCTTATTGAGAGTTTAGAGTGAAATAAAGTGGAAATGGTTGAGACACTTAGTAACCGGATCTATGCATGACACCCATGGGTGTAATTCATGCAAAACGGTGTTGAAAACTATCCGCTTTGAAGGAAGCTTGATCATTGAGTAACCGAGTTCATTCATGACACCCATGTTTGCAACTCGCGTCAAAAGATGTACAACTGTACTTAATTCAAGTAAGTTGAGGTGTTGATAGACCGAGACCATTTATGACACCCATGTTTGTGACTCGCGTAAGAAATACACCAAGGCCGAAAGAAAGAAAAAGAAAAAAAAATAATAAGAAAAGAAACGAAAAAGAAAAAAAACAGATATAAAGCAAAATTGCTTATTTTTATTGTTTTTCCGCAAGTAATGACATTTCGGTGGAGATGTGGCGATATTGTTGTCAATTTCTATGAGTTTAGTTGCATTTTGGATTGAGTTGAGAGTTGAACTTAAAAGCTTAAACACATCAGAGCATGAGTGAAACACATATTCCTGGTAAGGTTGGATGATTTCTACTTTGAATGCTTTGATCATTAAATACATGCTACGATGTTTATTCACTTGATTCTATGCTCCTTGAAATTTGATTTGTTTTGGTTGAGGCTATTGCATGAATGATGAACTCATTGGTATAGGTTGCTTTTCATTATTCGCTCGAGGACTAGCGAAGCTTAAGTGTGGTGGGATTTTATAATGCATATTTCATATAGGCATTATATGTAGTTCTTATTGCATTTAGATAGGAGTTTTGCATACGTTTTAGTCTAATTCTATATCTTTCTTGTGAAGTATTCGAGTTCAGAATCTACGCCTTTTTAGTATTTATTCACAAATTTCTATTCCAACACTAGTGAGAATGCATTTATGGCTTTCCTAAGGATGAGCATAAAGAGCTTGGAACAGGAGAAAAGCATTACAAAGGCAAGAAGAGACGCGAGGAGAAGATGAAGATAGAGACAGAAGCAAGGAGTTGAAGAACGCAACTACTGAAAGAGGCGGCGCCCGCTATTCAACGCTGACGCGGATTTTCCGAATTCTATCTTTGGAACAATTTTTTATGTTGTAGGTTAATATATTTATGCCAACAGAAGATACAATTCAGACCTAGTTTTGATAGAGAAACCAATGGAGAGAATGAGAGGAAGAATTTCTATGAGGAACTAAACCTCTTTTGTTTCGCCTTTGATTCGGAGACATGGTTAGATGATTTATGAGACTTGATTTCTATCTATTCTATGTTTGATTGATTCAATATCTTTGTTCTTCAATTGATCGATTGCATGTATCCCCTCTTGATTAGCTAACTTCATGGAATTTGTTGTCCTGCTAAGATTTGATTATCTCTTGCGATTTCATTAGATCTAAGTAGCAAACACAATCAATCGTTCCCATGAAAGCATCGATTGGGTATGTATGGGATATTGACAATTCTGCTCTATCAATTATATCGATTAGGGTTAGGGAGTTGCGCCTCGATCTTTGATTGTTTATGTTATTGATATTGTTTAATTAATTGCCATAGCTTTGGAGTGATCCAAGGTCAGATGAATCACATAAGAATAAGTACAATAGAGTCAAGGATCAATGACCTAACAATTGTTGATGAATTACAGGGGAAACTATCTCACTACTATTAATCACTACAATTCACCATTTTCGCTTTTACCGTATTCGATTATCTTTTCACTCAATTACACTTCGATCTTACCCTCTTTGTTAGCAACTTGAGTAGACAGGAAAGGTATTCTCCTTATGGATCGACATTTGGACTTACCACTTCTATGGAATAATAGGTTCACGTTATCATTATTACTTTTGGGACGAGGTAAAGCCTACGACACTCTATCTCGGCACACCAATTACTAATTACAAAAGCACATATATTGATATATGTTCTTGAATATGAATGAGAGTACAATATTGTATATGATGATGTGAGTATGAATATGACCTATGTATGAGGTGATGATGTATGTAGCTATATGCTATGCGGTGATATATGATGAGATATGATATGGTTATGAGATATTGAGATGATATGTTGAGATGGAACTTGATGAGTTATGAGGAGATTATATGGAAATGATGATGAGTTATGACGAGATGAGGTGATGTGTTATGATGAGATAAGTATGAGATGAGTTGTATGATGATGGTATGGAAATATGATGATGAGACTTTCAACTAGGTGAATTTATATAGAAATTACTTATGCTTGGGTCCTTGAATGTAGACTTATATGTTTACTATGATTACTAGGTGGCCTTAATCTGTGTTATTGCTACAATGCTATTCTGCACATCTAGGTAAGTTTCTTACGGGAGCTTACTCAGTGACCGAACCTCATGCCTGTGTCATATAGTGTATAGGTTTTGCATATGCATAAGAGCATGCCATGTAATATCATGCTTAGGATCTGCATTTATGAATGAGCATCAGTCTTTTTTATGCGTTTGGAAAAAGAACGACCATTATCTTCGAGTCTTAGAGTCGTCGCTAGGGTCATTGGAGCATTCGTGTTTCTTAAATGTTTCGGTCCCAGTCGATTCATTGAGCATGATCTCTATATGGATGGTTCAGTCTAGAGAGGCCGAGCGCCGTACCTCGGAGTTGGGTACCGAGTTATATGGATGGTTCGGTCTAGAGAGGCCGAGTGCCCTACCTCGGAGTCGGGTACGGGATTACCCGAGACCAGGGATATGCCACTTGGCATCCTATGTGGATCCATTTAATCGCATTCGGCATATATATAAACTGTATGCATGCTTGTGTGTTTAAAATTCCCGCACTGCATTAGAAATATCCTTTATTTAGGCTTAACATGCTTTATGTCCTCATTGTGGTCTTTAGGTCCCGCATGCGTCTCTTGGCCTGACTTCGTGGTTAGTTTCAAGGATATAATCTTTGCTTGTTGCATGCTTCAATGGCGAATTTATCTCTAATTTGGCGCACTGTTGACCGAGAGACTGGCTATCACATAACTTACATACTTGAATGATTTATACTCATTACTTGCTTTTGACCCGACCATGCCGTGGCAAGTTATATTTTGATATTTCCATTTTTTTCGGTTTTGAGCTCCAAACGGTTTTTGAGCAAATTAGCCAAATAGGACAGGTTTCGAGTACCCAACGACCCTTCGCTAGATTTGGGGTATGAAATCCCCTCTTTCAAAACACTAACTTTTGAGGTTTGAAACCTCGACCCATACGTAGATTGCAAGATCTGAACGAAGGTATCCATCCTTCGAAACGTAACCCGAATATTTATATTCAGGTCATTACAAAGTTGGTATCAGAGCGAGGTTGTGTAATCCGGGTACAAAAGGGTTGAGTGTATGTTTTCAAAATCGCCCATGGATTCAAGGGATTTTGAAGAGTTTAAAGGACAAAATGAATTTAAAAAGGCTAACATAATGAACCTAACTTAAACGAACATGACTTAAAGTGAGGAAAGTGAAATGGGTAACCAAATGGGTAGAAAGGTGATAGATCGTCCCTCATGGACATAGATTCGGGAAAGGGTAGGCAAAACTTAGCTTTATAGCTTACAGAGGGCCAGGAAGACTCGATGGAGTTTGCACCATGGTGGTTGGAGTAGCGGGATTAGGACGTAGAGACCGAGACGTAGTTGCCCCCTCCGGGTAGTTGCCCCTCATAGGGCAGCATCTAGATAGATTGTTGTGATATATATAAATTGAGCCCGAGGGCGATCCCCCTCAAAGGGGATCAAATTAAATCGTGATGATCGCTTTTGTGCTGAGTGCTATTATGATAGAACTAGAAATTTGTTTATATATTTAGACTGAGTGTTGCATCTCTATATGATCAAGATAAGAGAGGGAGCCTTTTTTTCGGTATATTCGGAATTACTGTCTTATAGAGCAGTATCCTCTATGATTAAGTTGTCGGTGTCCTCCCTTTTGTTTTTTCTCCAGTTCGACGAAGTTTGGTTAAAGGTTGTTGTTGGTTAAGAGATGCCTATTCCTTACATTCTGATTTCCTCCCCTTCTATCTTCTTCCATGTCTCAATTGGTATTCTGATCAAGTCGTTCTTTATGGTATCGATGTCTCTTACGGGAAATGTGTATGAGTCTATGGAATGGGTTGTTTTGCAGAGTCATCCTCCTCGATTCTCGCATTGGTCAACTGATGTCTCCTTTTCATGAGATTCTATACAAATCCGCCATCCTCTTTCGGGAAGTAAGTTGAGTTCCCTTCTACGTTCTCAAAATGAGTCACACAAGCATTCCACGGGAAATGGGCATTTGAGTCTGTGGGGATAAGATGGCATTGCCCTTGGAAATCTATGCTTGGTTATAATGGTAGCCCTATCTGTGTTTACATGACTTGATACATTACTATGTTGCACGACTTGATGCAATACTATACTAAATACATGCCCCATGACATTTTTTTTACGCTTTTAAGCATGAATAGTCTAACACCTTGCATGAACGCACACACCACGATAGTTGTAAGATGCTCGCATGATTACCTTTTACATGTATATTAATATAGCGTATTGTTCTCTCGAAGCTTGACACCTTAGGAGCATTATCCTGTTTTATATTATGACTTGCTTACGATTCACCCAGACACACTTGCTTGTATCCCTCCTATATACATTCACGTTGGTTGCGATGGTAGACTTACTTGAGCTTCTTTGACTCCCATGCTATTATGTGAAATTACTCGATGCATCTTGTTTCATATATTTATAACTTGTCAGGTACTATTAATATAGTGTAAGGCTTATGTGTTGGATATATGACTTGTATGATCACATGCTCAATTTGTATCATTGTTTAGTACTATTGCCGTAGGTTGTGATAGCCTTGCTATGGCCCCTTATATGATCCTATTACTATCTAAGTATGTTAGATGTTGCTAATCTAGTT
Organism: Persicaria maculosa; assembly: GCA_963922045.1. Classification (NCBI taxonomy): domain Eukaryota; kingdom Viridiplantae; phylum Streptophyta; class Magnoliopsida; order Caryophyllales; family Polygonaceae; genus Persicaria; species Persicaria maculosa. The sequence continues at coordinate 61,425,077 of OY998267.1, forward strand.
GTCGTGCTATGCCTCAACAACCTTGTATCATGCTTAACATGACTAATGACATGCTTATGTGGGTGTCACATATAATTTGTTCGTTTTACCATATGATGCTCTTGTGACGCTGATTGTATTCTAGTAGTTTGTACCTCGTTCGACTACGCACCCCCTATTATGGTTACAGTTATGCCTAGGTTTACACATTATAATTTCGCTCAAGATATATCATCAATCTATGCTTATCTTGTTGAACACATATAATTGCGAGTCTTGTGTGCCACCTTGCATGTTACATACTACGACATGATGAAATGAACATATACATGAAATATGATCTGATGTTGAACTTGTACCTCAGTAATCATCTTTGGTTATATGATGTACATATATAGAGTCTTTTTATTTGCATGTTTTGACTTCATATTCCATTCGATTCCTAAAGTAAAGGTTAAAAATAATGCAAATTTGTGTAGAATGAGCTAACGTGTAAGAAATAGATTCTGCAAAAGTTTTGGTCTAAATATGTAGGAATTGGAGCAGAATCGGAGTCAAAACAAAGAAGCCAAGTAAAGCTGAAGAGAGGTCGATATCGACTACATAGGTCAAAATCGACAGGAGTACTCGACGTAGACCCTGAGCGTCGAGACATACCACAAAGACCAACATAGAAGACCACTCGATATCGAGTGATTGTGTCGATATCGACATTGCCCTAGAGATCGAGTGAAGTGAAGATTGTCGAGCAGAAATAGAGACCTCAATATCGACTGACCTAGTCGACATCGACTGGAAATCGACGTGGGTTGGAGGCGCTTTTTGAGATGCGGATAGAAAGATATATCAATTGGCCACGGTTTATCTCTTCTATTTGGATAGATTATGTCTTAGGGTTGTCTCTTTTTACCCTAAGATATTTATTAATTTTTTTAGATATTTACTTTAATAAAGATTTATCCTACTTGTTAAGGATAGATTTTAGATAGCAGATTAGGACTACTTTCCTTGGCTAGCAAGGATTAATAGGCTCTAAATAAAGCCATAGGGGGCTGGTTTTTAGACATTCCACAATACATAAACAATAGCTAGAGAAGTAGATAGTAGAGAGAAGCTTTAGGGTTTGGCGTTTGCGAAATCCGACGTTGGACTGTAAAGTTTTGAAGGTTTTATTAATGCAAGTTCTTTCCTTTCAATCAATGGTGTCTATTGCAATGAAGAGGGAGTAGTTTCCCAAAGCTTCTAAGGTCGGGGTGAGCTCGACGTTAGCCATGCGTGTTTGAGGTAAGTACTAGATGTTGATATCGTTGTGTCTATATCATCTCCTACGATTCTATGTTTAGACCTTATTGCTAGAAAAGGTATTCATGCTAACAACTTGAGTTATAAACATAAAATTGGTAGAGAAAATTAGGTTTATTTGCAAGAGTATTCCTAATCGTTGGTGTACGGCGAAAGCTTGTCCCTTGGGTGAGAAAACAAAATTTTCCGTCTTATTTGACTTATTGCATGCATTGGTTAGTGTTGTTGTAAACCCTAGCCCTAGGAGTTTCCCTTTTATATATTTTATTCAACCATAAAAATATGTCCTTTTTCTGTTCATACTTCTTTTCCATCCTATTCGTCTTCGGCCTTTCTTTGCCGACGCTAATCACAGCAGGAATCACTCGATTTCGACCAAATAGGTCGATATCGTCCGATTCGCCCTACGTCGCCTGTGTTCTATGTTGACGCACCATGTTCCTGCTTCTGTTTGAGGTCGATTTCGAGTACTTTACTCCATATTGACGACCCTGTGTCGACTGGCAGTTTTCTGAGCCAGGTCGACGTTCGTTGCCAATGTTCCAAAAAACGCTTGGCAGATGCTCGACGGCTAGATAGGGTCAAGGGTCTTGGCGGATTGTGCTGGGTCTAGGCGGATTTACTATTTTGAGATGTATTTTTAATCCTAGGCCATATTCAATACATATATAAAATAATAAAGTTTAATTCATAACATATATAAACAAACAAACTTTATTTAATTGTCTAGGCCTTAACAATGGGAGTTAGGTCGCGAGTTAGAGGACTATGAGAGTGAGGGATCAAGAGTAAGAGAGAGTATAGAGGTTGAGAACTAAGAGAGAGATCGACATGTGGGGGTTTTAGGAGTTAAAACCTCAAAATGGTTTTTTCACTAACTCGCCAATCCCGCAAGGCTGCCAAGACCTTACCTCAAAGGTGGAGGGCATTCAAGGGTCTAGGCGGGGTCAAGGCGGAGGCCCAGACCTTTTTTTGGAATAATGTTCGTTGCTGACATCGATATTGACACCCCTAGTCCATATCGACTACTTGTTTTTGTATATGCAGGTTTTTTGTTGCAGTAGAAATCAACAGCCCAGGTCGACGTCGAGTCCACTACTCGAGATCGAGGCTTTTGGTCAGCAAAGACGTGAGCTTTTTAAGACTATCTATGATCCCGCTGACACGCTTCCTCGTGGATCGATCCTGACTACCATTCTACTACAGCGGGAGGAATGTAAAGACTCGATATTTTAAAATACTATTTTATAAATTAAAAATTAATATTGGTTTAATTGGGGTTTGAATTATAAGATTTCCGAAAAAATTTGAAAATCTCCGTCCTCGAACAATAAATTTGATTTTATTCTTCTGAAGTGAATTCCGGCATAATTTCGAATTTGATTTAAAAGCGGATTATATTCCGTTAGTTTTCAACCGAGACATGAAAATAATTGTCGAGTTCATTATTACTAGTTCGGATTGGGAATTTCGTTTTAATTTATAGTCACAACGGGATAAGATCGAGTGAACGAGTTTCGAGATTTGTTTTTGGGTATTTTGAATTTTCTTTTGGGGAGCACACCTTATCTTCTTTCTCCCCTTATTTTTGGGATCATGCCTGCTGCTAGGTGTTGCAGCCTCCTTCCATTTTCAGTTCAAGCAACACACCTTTAACCTCTCTCCATCACACCTCCTGCTACCCCTTTTGTGGCTAAGAGACAATGTCCCTCACGCCTGTGCAGAACACCAACCAGTACCCCAAATCCTCCCATGTGACCCATAAATCAGATTCTTTTGACTCATTTCAACACATACAAACACAACCCAAACACCCCCCTTCTTGATTCCTCCTTCATTGGCTACAACAACACATCCCTCTTTCGTTATTCGAACCGGCTCAGCCTCCCTCTCCTCTGCTGACAGACCACCCAAACCACCCCTTTGCTCCGCTGCAAATGAACCCCCGAACACACCACCTCCTTGCCTTGTTTTCCGATGCCATCAACCTCACCACCCCTGTTTCGAGGAGACCAAACCGACGTCGCGCAGGGCACAACAACTTCGCCTCCTTCCTTCTTTGAGTATAGCAGCAGCAACTCCTTCGATGTTAGAGCCACGCCTAGCAACTCCCCGAGCCGAAGCCGATGCCACTCCCCCTGTTTCGCTTCCAATTGATCGGTAAGGGCTTCTCATCCGTTTTCGACCTAATTCTCGCTAAAGGTTTCCCTTTTTGACCTCTCCCTTCATCCGAGGCTGAGAATCACAGCCTTAAGCCTCCGACGAAGCCCAACCGTGCCGCCGGCGAGCATCCCGGTGAAATCTCGAGCCCCCACGATGAGCACAGGATCACCCCTCCTTCCTTGAATCATTATCTCACTATTGCATCATTCTAGAATGCCATGAGAGTGCGCTTGAGAGAGAGAGAAAAATGCGAGCGAGCAGTAGAGTGGGGCTGGGTGGGAGTAGTAGAGGACGGAGGAAGTGAAGGTAGAAGGAGGGTGAACAGTAGCATCCGGGTTGGGTTTGTTTTCTTTTTGCTGAGGTTTTGTTTGGGCTGGGCTGGGATCCGATTTTGGGCCGGAATGGATGATTGGGTTTAAAGGTTTGGGTTGGGCCGGTTTGGGAATATGGGTTGTTTTGCTATATAACTTATTTACTTATTGTTAATTACTATATTAATATTATATAATTAATGATTAAATAAATGGGATATTATATATTACATAATATTATTGGTGAGATTTAAAGATGTAATATTATTATTTTGAGATTTAAAAATATAATATTATTGGACTTGAGATTGGAAATGTCTTTAAAAGTTGGAAATTATTTTGATAAATGGAAATGGATTTAATAAAATTAAAAGATGATTTTGGGAAATGACCTAACGTTGTCGGATTTTATTTTGATAAAATAATAGAATGAGTTGATTTAAAAGGCAATGCTTTGTAAGGGGTTTTGGGTCGAGTATGATTTGAGAAAATGGTTTAAAGGATGATTTAGTCTAACTTGAGATTTAAGAGTTTCGGGAATCTTGGGAAATTGATTTGCATTATCTAACTTGTGAATGGCTTATGAATCTTATGTGTGAAATTTTGTGAAGCAAATTATGATATGTGATGTTGATGTGTTAAGTGTTGATTGTGAAGCATGCTATGAGGTGTTGTGTTATGATATCGATATAATGATTAAGTATGAATTATGATATGAGATGATATGAAATGTTATATGATGATGCAAGATGAGATTATGGATGAGATATTGAGATGAGATAAGTATGAAATGATCTATGATGAGATAAGATGGAATAATTTGAAATGAGATATGTGAAGCTATGTAAGATAGTTAGGGGCGCCTTGTGTGAATTAGATAGACTTATGCATATTTGTATGTTTATTAGGTAATTTGTGATCTATTGGACATTGCTTATTATTGGTGTTGATTGCTTGGATTCTGCGCGCATCTAGGTAAGTTTCCTATGGGAGCTTACTCAGTAACCCGGACCTCATGCCTGATGTTTCATATAGTATGTAGGTGTTGCATATGCATAAAAACATGCCATGTAGTATCATGCTTAGGACTTGCACTTATGAATGAGCATCCCTATTCTTTATGCGTTTGAAAAAAAAAAACGGCCGTTATCTGTGAGTCTTAGAGTCTTTTATAGGGTAATAGGGTAGCCCAGCTTCATTGGGTGCCCTGAGTCAGTATTGTCGATATATGAGCATGATGATGAGATAGCCCAGCACCATCGGGCATGAGCATGATGATGAGATAGCCCAACACCATCCAACATGAGCATGATATATGATATGATGATGAGATATGATATGCTATGATGAGATATGATATGCTATAGCATCGAACTGGCCAGTCTTTGCACTAACGGGAAGGGGTGTAGAGGTAGGAGAGGGATATGCCACTTGGCATTCTTTGAGCGCCTTTACCGTCATTTTCTGCATATCATATATACTAGGAGCATGATAGTGTGATTTAAATTCCGTACTACATTAGAACATGCTTTATTCTAGGTATAGCCGTATTATATGTCCTCAGCGAGGTCTTTAGGGCCCGCATGCGTCTCTGGGCCTGACTTCGTGGATAGACTTAGGTACCCGCCCTTTTGCTGCTCTGTGCTTCTATGGCGAGGGATCCTCCTGGGCGAAAGCGAAGAATCTGACTAACCCGCTAATTTGGCTTAAGTGTTATTTGATTATAATTTCGGTTTTGACCAGGCTCCACCGTGGCAAGTTGTACTTTACTTCCGCTTTCACCAGTTTCGAAAATGAACTTCCACGATATAGTCTTAGGACAGCTTAAGGGTTCCCAGTGGCCCTTCGATTGTTTTGGGGTTCGAAATCCCCACCCCTATTGGATGTAGTTGGGAACGGCTAGGCGAAATATTAGCTTATTCTTTACAGATGGGTTGGAAGACTCCAAGGGATTGCACCGAGGTGGTTGAAGTGGCGAGTTAGGTAGAGATTGTAAGGTTTTTGTCCCTCCGGTCAGTCGCTCCTCGAAGAGCGGCATTAGATAGCTTGATGTGCTTTATGCATTAATTGAGCCTCAGAACGATCTCCCTCGGAGGAGATCATTATACTTGTCACTGACTAATTCTGTGTTGAGTGCTATTATGCTAGAACTAGAAATCTATTGGTATATTTGAACTGAGTGTTGCATCTCTATGTGAGCGAGATAAGCGAAAGATTCTTTCCTTTCGGTATAGTCGGAATTTCTATCTTATAGAGCAGTCTCCTACATGATTCAGTTGTTGGTTCTTTCCTTTTCGTTTTGTCTCTGGTTCGAAGAAGTTTGGTTAAAGGTTAGTGATGGTTGAGGGATGCCTATTCCCTTTATTCTGATTTACTCCCCTTCTATCTTCTTCCATGTCTCAATTGGTATTCTGATCGGGTCGTTCTTTATGGTATCGATGTCTTTTATGGGAAATGGTATTGGGAATCTAATCATGTCCGGGAGATTGGTTCGGGAACGTTGACTACTTGAGTGTATGATGGAGTATGGTATTTGACACCATAGTTGATGCCCTGAGGTGGTTAGTGTACTAGAATATCAACCTTGAATGGTTCTGAGTCTATAGGACGAGTTGTTTTGTGGAGTCATCCTCCTCGATTCTCGTAGTGGTCAACTGATGTCTGCTTGTCATTAACTTCCATCCGAACTCCGCCATCTTCTTTCGGGAGTAATTTGAGTACCCTTCTATGTTCTCAAAATGAGTTACACGCATTCCATGGGAAATGAGCTTTCGAGTTTGTGGGGATAAGTCGATATTGCCCTTGGAAATCTCTGTCTGGTTATAACGGCAGCCCTATCTGTGTTTGCGAAGTCACACTATCTTAAGCTCATGTTGTCCCTCGCTATGTTCTTCCTTGCTTCCATATGATTACGTCATGATTGTCTTGACCTCTTGTATATGTTGGTGCTAAGTTGTTTAATGTATATGTATCATATGTTGCACACCTACGCCTTTCACCGAGACATTAGTATCCTGTAGGACCCATGACTTGTGGCTTGTGTAGATTTGTGGCCTACTCGCTTTATGATCTCCTCCTATTTAAAATAGGCCCCTGATAGTGTTGGCATTCATCCCTTATGTCATTGAAATATGATTGATGTTACAACTCGATGCTCATTATGCCTTATGTGATTTCGACTAGTATCACGCCTATCTACTTGTCTCGTGATATTGTTTCTTCATGCCCCATGATATTCTTTTATGCTTTTAAGGATAAATAGCCTGACGCCCTACATGTGCACACACCACATTGTATTTAGATTCCGTGTATGTAATTAGTATCATATAAGATGTATGTCTTCTCACATGTAACTCATCATGAGGATATGTGCTCTAATTTTCCCATTTACGTATGCGAATATTGCATTCCTAATGTCATGTTGTTCCCCTGCATCTTAGTATCTAGTGGCACCTCAGATGATCATCTTGCCATCATTGATCTCATATGCTGGTGACCTCGATATGACTAGGGTAGGTTACATCTCTTGTTACACCCTTCCTCGAGACAATATCTTTACACGTGCGGAGATCTTCACTTTGCATGAACACACCCACCACGATAGTTGTAAGTTACTCGCATGATTACTTTTATGTATATGAATATAGTTATATATATGAATATAGCATATTGTTCTCTTGTAATATGACACCTTAAGAGCATTATCTTGTTCTGCATTATGACGTGCGCATGATTCACATGTTGTACTTGTTTGTATTCCCCTTATATGCATTGATGCTCGTTGTAATGGTAGCCTTGCTTAAGCCTCTATGACTCACCATGCCATTATGTGAAGTTATTCGATGCACTTTATTCTCACCTATCCATGACTAGTCATGCACTATTGTATCATGTGAAATCTAAGCCCTTAGAAATATGATATGTATACTCCCATGCCCACTTTGTACCATCGTTCAGTTACACTTGCCATAGGATGTGATAACCATGATGTTCCACATTATATGATCTTATGACTATCTGAGCACGTTTTATGTTGGTAACCTAGTTATTATGTTATGCCTCAACAACCTAGTAGCATGCTTAATATGACTTATGACGTGTTTATGTGAGTGTCTCATATAAATTATTGTTCTTACCATATTATGCTCTTGTGATGCTTATTGTATTCTGGTAGCTTGTACCTCATCTGACACCGTGCCCCGTATTATAGTTAAAATCATGCCTAGGTTCACACATTATAATTTTTCCTAGGACATATCGTCAATCTATGCTTATCTTGATGAGCACCTATAATTGCGAGTCTTGTGTTAATTAGTAATTGTGTGCGACCATGCATGTTACATCTTGCGTGATTATTTAGTAATTGTGTTAATTAGTAGTTGGGTGCATGTTACATACTATGACATGATGAAGTGCACATACGCATGAAATATGATCTGATGTCGAACTTGCACCTCAGTAGTAATCTTTGGTTATACTTGTGACATGTCGTGACCAATTAGGATCATGTAGGACATGCCTTACGATTATAGCTCATCATATGATTACGTGCCATACTTATGTTATCATGTAGACCTTGTTGTCGTATGATGTGATAGTTATTGTGCCCCCTTATGTGTTCCTCTTATAGTGCTATGACGTGTTTGAGCATCTTAGTATCGGATTATATATTGATATGACCTATTTATATGTGAACCCGATATGAATAATTAGTTATTATTTGAATATCCGTTATTAAATTTTGAGGTATTTAAAAATGTGATTTTAAACATTTAATTGCCTGTTAGTCATGGTATTATTCGGAATCATTATTCTAAGATGTTGTTTGAGGTCGGGGGAGGGTGTCGAAAAGGGTTAGATTAGTTGGGAAAGAGAGATCGAGTTTAGATCAAAAGCGAGCTCACAGTCGCTTGTTTCACCGCGGCGAAACCATGGTCGTCGTGACGAACAAGGACTAGGAACAAAGGAAGAGAATGAGGCTTGTCGTGCATAGCGAGAGGCATCACTCGCGAGGGACGAAGAACTAGATTTCACTGTGGCGAGCGGCCAATTCACCGCGGCGAAAACCAGGTCTGGGCTCTTGGCCGGAGCCGGTTCTCTCCTTTCTTTGGGCATTGACTCGAGTTTGGTTTAAACCCGGTTCGAGTTATTCTATATATGTGATTTAAATTCTTATCTGATACTATATAAATTGATAAAGAGGGATTTAAAGACGGTTTATGATTCCATGATTTATACGGATTTGGACTTGGATTAGTTATGATGATAGGTGTATATGATTTTCTAAGATTCCGTTGAACATGAGTAGTCAACCATACATGTGATACTCGTTATATTACAATGTTTGTTTAGCTTGTACCACACAGATATTTCGAGCTTGTTTATTACTTGAGGAATGATAGGTGGCTAGATTGTCTCATGTGTACGTCCGTGTAGAACTTGCTCATGTTCTTTGCTACCCATGTGTGTTGTCGTTATTCATCGAGATAGGTACATGTTAGTGTGTATTGATGTGACTAGTATGCTTCATGATTGATTGATATGTGTCTTACTTGCCGCATTATAACCTCGTAGAATTCCATAAGGGCACTATCGTCGTTCTTGGGTTGGGATATTGCCTTTCAGTCTCCTCATCGTCAGTTCTGGTCTATGTTTGGTTCCGTAGTGAATTCGGGTTATCTGCTTTTATTTCTCCCCTATCTCCGTTAGCTTAGTATCTTTTGCACTACTTTCGACGAGCGACGACATGGAGAAGAGAACGGTTAACTAGGTAGTACTCGAGCGGCGCAGCAGAAGCGTGGTGGGCCCATAACCCACCGGTCCCAGGACTTGAGGTAGAGAATTATGCGAGAGGCGTGCTTGATCGTTATTCAAGAGACTTGGCATGTTTCGAGGCTAGCTAAGGAGTTCATTCAACGGATTTCGAGGCTCTATGGAGTTCCTGAGGGGATTGTTCCCGACAGAGATGGACAGTTCACTTCGAGATTCTGGCAGCCCGTTTACGAGTTCCGAGGCATCGACAAGGATCGAGATTATATTTGATGTGGGATCACACATATGGATGAGAGTATCACCACCCGAGGGTTCCAACGTTTTGACATCATTGACAATTCGAGCCCTAGGTTTAAGTGATCCTTTTGAGGTTATGGAGATGTAGCTTATCGCTTAGCTTTATCCCCATCCCTAGCTGGAGTGCACGATGTCTTTCTTGTGTCTCAGCTTTATCGATATGTTTCCGTTCCTATGCACATTCTTGACTATTCTAACCACCATGTTGAGGCCGATCATTCCTTGGTAGAGCGTCTTGATGGAAGTATTCGGCTAGTTGTGAAGATGCTTCAGATGAGCTACTCACGTCTTACGTGGAGGCTAGTGTAGACATTACCTTGACCTCTTGACCTATGGTGAGTATACCCTAGTGCCTTCTTTTGAGATATGTGTTTTGATACTTATCTCTATGTTGTTGTGCTTATATGATTGATAGTTATGTGGATATATGATGATATGACGTGATTAGCATTGTAATATTGATATGTGGTGACTTGCTTGCGTGATACTCGTATAATATCACCCTAGATATGCTTGTTAGTGTGATGAAACTTGATAGCTTGGCTTGATTATTTTGATATATGAGATCCTGAGATTGTTTTGAATTGACTGATAACTGAGGACGATGATATCTTGAGATTGATAGTTGAAACTGATCTTTAAAAGATGAACCTAGGAAGAGAATATGGGATTAGCCTTAGAGATGGATGATTCCACCTCTTGAGTTCTGAAAACTTGGTTGACTAATATAGGTAGAATTAACTTGGGCTTTTGCATGATTATGTTTGGTTCTATGTTTTGAGAAAAGCTTGATCAGTTTTGAAAAAGGGTTTTAGTCTCGAGGACGAGACTTGTTTTTAGAGGTGGATGATGTAAAGACTCGAGATTTTAAAATACTATTTTATAAATTAAGAATTAATTTTGATTTAATTGGGGTTTGAATTATAAGATTTCCGAAAAATTTTGAAAATCTTCGTCCTTGAGCAATAAATTTGATTTTATTCTTCTGAAGCGAAGTCCGGCATAATTTTGAATTTGATTTAAAAGCGGATTTTATTCCATTAATTTTCAACCGAGACATGAAAATAATTATCGAGTTCATTATTACTGTTCTGATTGGGAATTTCGGTTTAATTTATAGTCATGACGGGATAATATCGAGTGAACGGGTTTCGAGATTTGTTTTCGGGTATTTTGAATTTTCTTTTGGGGAGCACACCTTGTCTTCTTTCTCCCTTTGTTTTTGGGACCATGCCTGTTGCTAGGTGTTGCAGCCTCCTTCCATTTTCTTTTCGAGCAACACACCTTTAACCTCTCTCCATCACACCTCCTGCTACCCCCCTTTGTGGCTAAGAGACAATGTCCCTCACGCCTGTGCAGAACACCAACCAGCACCCCAAATCCTCCCATGTGACCCATAAATCAGATTCTTTTGACTCATTTCAACACATACAAACACAAGAACCCAAACACCCCCCTTCTTGATTACCCCTGTTTCGAGGAGCCCAAACCGACGCCGCCCAGGGCACAACAACTTCGCCTCCTTCCTTCTTCGAGTATAGCACCAGCAGCTCCTTCGATGTCAGAGCCACGCCAAGCAGCTCCCCCAGCCGAAGCCGACGCCACTCCCCCTGTTTCGCTTCCAATTGATCGGTAAGGGCTTCTCATCCGTTTTCGACCTAAATCTCCTTAAAGGTTTCCCTTTTTGACCCCTCCCTTCATCCTTGGCTGAGAATCGCAGCCTTAAGCCTCCGACGAAGCCCGACAGTGCCGTCGGCGAGCATCCCGGTGAAATATCGAGCCCCCACGGTGAGCACACGATCACCCCTCCTTCCTTGAATTATTATCTCACTGTTGCTTCATTCTAGAATGCCATGAGAGTGAGCTTGAGAGAGAGAGAAACGCGAGTGAGCAGTAGAGTGGGGCTGGGCGGGAGTAGCAGAGGACGGAGGAAGTGAAGGTATAAGGAGGGTGAACAATAGCATCCGGGTTGGGTTTGTGTTCTTTTGGCTGAGGTTTTGTTTGGGCTGGGCTGGGATCCGATTTTGGGCCGGAATGGATGATTGGGTTTAAAGGTTTGGGTTGAGCCGGTTTGGGAATATGGGTTGTTTTGCTACATAACTTATTTACTTATTGTTAATTACTATATTAATATTATATAATTAAATATTAAATAAACTGGATATTATATATTACATAATATTATTAGTGAGATTTAAAGATGTAATATTATTATTTTGAGATTTAAAAATATAATATTATTGGACATGAGATTGGAAATGTCTTTAAAAGTTGGAAATTATTTTGATAAATGGAAAAGGATTTAATGAAATTAAAAGATGATTTTGGGAAATGATCTAACCTTGTCGGATTTTATTTTGATAAAATAATAGAATGAGTTGATTTAAAAGGCAATGCTTTGTAAGGGGTTTTGGGTCGAGTATGATTTGAGAAAATGGTTTAAAGGATGATTTAGTCTAACTTGAGATTTAAGAGTTTCGGGAATCTTGGGAAATTGATTTGCATTATCTAACTTGCGAATGACTTATGAATCTTGTGTGTGAAATTTTGTGAAGCAAATTATGATATGTGATGTTGATGTGTTAAAGTGTTGATTATGAAGCATGCTATGAGGTGTTGTGTTATGATATCGATATAATGATTAAATATGAATTATGAAATGAGATGATATGAAATGTTATATGATGATGCAAGATGAGATTATGGATGAGTTATTGAGATGAGATGAGTATGAAATGATCTATGATGAGATAAGATGGAATAATTTGAAATGAGATATGTGAAGCTATGTATGATAGTTAGGGGCGAATTAGATAGACTTATGCATATTTGTATGTTTATTAGGTGATTTGTGATCTATTGGACATTGCTTATTATTGGTGTTGATTGCTTGGATTCTGCGCGCCTCGAGGTAAGTTCCCTACGGGAGCTTACTCAGTAACCTGGACATCATGCCTAATGTGTCATATAGTATGTAGGTGTTGCATATGCATAAAAGCATGCCTTGTAGTATCATGCTTATGACTTGCACTTATGAATGAGCATCCCTATTCTTTATGCATTTGAAAAGAGAACGACCGTTATCTGTGAGTCTTAGAGTCTTTGTTAGGGTCATAGGGTAGCCCAGCTTCATCGGGTGCCCTGAGTCAGTATTGTCGATATATGAGCATGATGATGAGATAGCCCAGAACCATCGGGCATGAGCATGATGATGAGATAGCCCAACACCATTCGGCATGAGCATGATATATGATATGATGATGAGATATGATATGCTATGATGAGATATGATATGTTATAGCATCGAACTGGCCAGTCTCTACAGTAACGGGAAGGGGTGCAGAGGTAGGAGAGGGATATGCCACTTGGCATTCTTTGGGCGCCTTTACAGTCATTTTCTGCATATCATATATACTAGGAGCATGATAGTGTGATTTAAATTCCGTACTGCATTAGAACATCCTTTATTCTAGGTATAGACGTATTATGTCCTCAACGAGGTCTTTAGGGCCCGCATGCATCTCTGGGCCTGACTTCGTGGATAGACTTAGGTACCCGCCCTTTTGCTGCTCTATGCTTCTACGGGGAGGGATCCTCCTGGGTGAAAGCGAAGAACCGGACTAACCCGCTAATTTGGCTTAAGTGTTATTTGATTATAATTTCGGTTTTGACCAGGCTCCGCCGTGGCAAGTTGTACTTTACTTCCGCTTTCACCGGTTTCAAAAATGAACTTCCGCGATTTAGTCTTTGGACAGCTTAAGGGTTCCCTGTGGCCCTTCGATTGTTTTGGGGTTCGAAATCCCCACTTTAAATACTGATCCTTTGAGGTTTGAAACCTCGACCCGTACTCGAATTGGAAGATCCGAACGAACGTAACCAACCTTCGAAACGTAACCCGGGTATGTATATCCGGGCCGTTACAAGGAAGTCTTGTAATTATTTGCGTGGAATAGGATTCGGTTTGCATTTATATTTTATAATTGTTTCGATTTCCTCCTCCTAACAAATTGACGTCGTTGCCGGAGAAGCAATCAATCGCGCCCTAGTAGTCTATCTCACATCTTCTTTTCATAAGTTTTGCTTTATAGGTGTATGCGACGCGCTGATTGCACGCCTGAATTCGAAGGAGTAGATGACGCTGAACGCTATCTACATCTAAGGTCATGAGTTCAAAGAATCATGGCAGACTAAGAGACCCGACTCAGTAGATTGAGCGTCTAAGGAAGCAAGTCGAGTATTTCACGACTAGAGAGGCGGCACAACTAGAGCGTGCTGACAGGGAGGAGGAAGCGAGAAGGCAAATTGAAGCTCAAATCAATGCCCTCCCTCAGAATGCCAAGCAATATATGCACCATGTGCTCTCAGTGCCTGAATCGGCCATTCTTATCCCTCATTCTAATTTTGAAATTAAACCTAGCTTCTTAACTGAAATTAGGCGACGTCAATTTGAGGGGAAACCTAATGATTGTCCTCTAGAGCATATTTTTTATTCCTCGATTTATGTGATACAATTGCTGATGGACAAAGCCTAGGGTATTTTAAACTAAAGGCTTTTCGTTGGTCTCTCGCAGGGAAGGCACTAGCATGTTTGGAGAGCCTAGCCCTGAGATCGCTCCGCATGTGGGATGAAGTCAAAGATGCTTTTCTCAACAAGTTCTTCCCACCATTCAAGAAGGCAGTCATACGCCAAAAGATCATGGCTTTCAAACAAAAGCCACATGAAACCCTGTCACAAGTGTGGGAGCGATTCAAGGAGCTACTGAGGTCCTGCCCTACGCATGGGCAACCACCCTACGTCATCTAGGAGATCATCTACAATGCCCAAGACGTAGTTACTATGGAGAGGATCAACACCTACACCTCCCATGGTTATCTTCAGCTCCTACCTGAACAAGCTCGGGATACTATAGAGAGGCTTGTAGAATTTGACAACACCTATGAGACTTATGTGACCTCCGACTCAAGGCCTGCCCCATCTATGCAACTCTAGGAGCCATCCAAGGAGATTGATCCCGACGTCAAAACTCAATTCGTGCAAGATCAACTTAGGAGGCTCCAAAAGAAAGTCCAATTCCTCTCTGCCAACCAACCCTGTGCTGAATGCAGCTCCGAGAGGCAAATCACTACCGCTTGTCGCCACACAGAGCAAGTAGATCTAGATGAGACTCACCAGGAGGTGCGATACATGAGGAATCTCAATCATCAGGGGTACCAAAACTGGGGGAATCAACAACCCTAATACCACCCCAGGGATCCTCTGCCTTACCAGGCTCCAGGCCATCCGAAGAGAGAACCACGATGAGATGATGTCCAACTCATCCTTGATGAGTTAAGGAGGAACCAAGATTCAAGTGAATAATCTAGAAACGTTATCCAGAACAAACTTCAAGGGCTTAATGCCTGCATGGGGGAGATGGATACTTGGAAGAAGACCATTGAGACCCAACTGGGTAAACTAGAAGCCCAAATTCCAAAGCTGCCCGGCAAGCTCCTTGGACAACCACAAGAAATTCCAAAGGGGCAAGCCGGGCACATAGCTGCCATAAATCTAAGGAGTGGACGTCAATTGCATGAGTCACGGAGCGAAGGAGAAAGCACTTAAGATGCAGTCGATGTCGACACCCCAGTCGATGTCGAGGGCTCTGTCGACGTCGATCACCCAGTCGATGTCGAGCCCATTGCAAAGCACACCACGGAGCCAGGGAGTCACTCGATATCAAGTGTCGCAGTCGATATCGACCACCAACTTGATGTCGACCACTCTACAACTTAACCACAACTTCAGAATCCCCTGAAGTCGACCAACCCAGTCGATACCGACCACCCTAATGTTGATGTCGACCAGTCCACAAGGTAGAAATTGACCACCTTGTCTCCAAAGCCATCCAAAGCACTTCTTTATCCTTCCAAGGCGCTACAAGATCCAGTAGACACCAAATTCAGACGCTTCATGAAGATCTTACAAGGTCTCAAACTCACCATCCTACTAACGGAAATGCTAAAGGAGATGCCTGCCTAAATGAGGTTTTTAAAGGACATCTTGTCCAAGAAGAGGTCTATATTGGAGATCGTCGGCGAATGCAATTCAATTGAGTTCCCTGAAAAGCGCGGTGATCCAGGCAAGTTTGCAGTAACGGTAGGGCTTGGTAAGCATCAATTCAAATCCCTATGTGATATTGGGGCTATTGTTAGTTTGATGCCCCTATCAATATGGCAACAAGTGAGCATTGGAGCCCATCGTCATGAAGCTCTATATGGCGGACAACTCCTTCGTGAGACCAACCGGGGTTGTGGATGATGTCCCTGTCCAGGCGGGAAAGTTCTTCATAGCTACGGACTTCATCGTGTTGGACATGCTGGAAGATCCTATTGTGCCTATTATCATTGGTAGGTCATTCTTAGCAACAGCGGATGCCAACATCAATGAAAGGAATGGCACCCTTACATTCACAATCGGCAACGAGGTTGTGGTGTTTCGCTTCAACCTTACAATGAGCAAAACAAAGCAGCAAGAACAATTTTCCCTCTCACCTGAAAAGCAGAAGCTTCGCAAATTTTTATTGGCAAGGACAGAAACTGCAAAGAGAGTCAAGATCGACTGGAGCCCGTCGAAATCGACCAATCAACTCGATATCGACCTATATGAATCGATGTCCAGTAACCCTGATGATCCACCAAGTTGCCAAGAGCTTAAGTTTGGGGTCCCTGATGTCGATATCAACCACACCTACTCGAAATCGACTTCTTCACTCGAGATCGACATACCTCTATCGAGATCGACTGACCCTCAGCCCAAAGATCGTTGTTTCGGGCCCGAAAAGGTAAGCTCATGTATAATCCCTAACCCTCCTCTGTGCATTATCGATGACTCGACTAATGGGAGGTCAAAGCTCCATGGTTTGCTCATATTTCTAAAGTTAGGTCAAGAAAGAGAAGGAAAGCATTCAACAATGAGCCTAACGAAGAAGAAGCCTTGGTTGCCGAACTTAGCTACTATCAAAAGGACTTAGATGATCCAAGAGATTGCACAAGCTTGAAGGGTCCCTACCTTAAAGGATCGTGAATCGTTGACAGAGAAGTCGGCCTAGCGACTAAAAAATTTAGAGCGTGTACATAAAACTTTTAAATTTCCACATAGATGGTTTTTATGTTTCAAATTTTGGATTTGGATTTTGAAACTTTGATATACCGTGGCTATTTCTTTATTATTCTAACGAGAATTTCAGGTTACAAAGCAAAAAGAATGACGAAGAAGAAAAGAAGCTACTGTAGAGGCACCCGAAATCGACTAGGCCAGTCGAAATCGACTGCCTAGGGTCAAGCCACTTCCTGGAGTCGACATTGATGACTCAGGAGCCAAACACTGCACTCGATATCGAGCAAGCTACTCGATATCGACCAAACCCAGGCGACTCTCGACCTCAACTTCTTCCTCGACATAGACAAATGCTGTCGACATCGACCACATGACTCGACATCGACTTTTGGCATCGAACTAACCTGAAATCGACCTAAATCCGTAGGTTGCTCAGTGATTGTCTCTCTTCACCTGTGTTTTTCTTTTAATAAAGTGAGGACAGTATATATTTTAAGTATGGGGTGGGGATGAAACAGGTCTTGTGATCAAAACTTGGCTTTCTGCATTGTATTTATGTTTAAGTTTATGTTCTTAGTTTCTTACTTTTATAAAAAATGCAAAAATCCAAAAAAAATTAGAAAATGTCAAAAATAACAAAAAAAATGCATATTTACTTTTGAGTTTTTTTAAAACCTACTTAGATGTCCTATGTTGAGAACTCAATAGTTGACTTGATCATGTAAATCCTATGGCATATTTGTATGGTTTAGCCTAAGTCGTTAAAATGGTTTTTTATGTAGATTGTGAATTTGTGATGAAATTGAGCACATATGATCCTAGGCTAAAAAGCAAATCCAACAAAAATTGTCCTAGTGAGAATTTTGGCCTATAGGGAGAACATCAAAAATCCCTCCGCTTTCTTGAGTGTATTTACTATTCTTATGCATCTCTAAATGTTGTGATAGTTATTCAAAGTCAATGCATATATATGTTTATGTTTATGAGAATTAAATGATGGAGGCATCTCTTAAGCCATTTTTATTCTCTCTTTACCTACCTTGCATTATCTCTATTTGAAGCCAAAACATTAGCCTGGGTCATATATTGCAAACTCCACAAAATTACCCCTAGCCGAATTAAGCCTGACCCCCATTTGATAATTGAGACTTGGGATGGTTGGAATAAGGCATTATGGAAAGAAAGTGCATATTGTTTAATTTTGAGCAAAGAGAATTTATAGGTTGATATATATTTGCGTGCTGACATATATTGTAAAAGGATTTTTGGCTCACCATATAAATGCACAATTTTTATTTCTTTATGTAATTTTCGTTCAAATAAAATCCAAAAAAAAGAAACAATATTATGTTTAGTGCATGAGCCAATTATTCTTTAGTTCTTTTATTTTAAACAAGTTTATAGATTTGAGAGGTTTATTAGGGTTTGAAAGAAGGTTGATGAGTATTATGGAAAGTGAGTTTGGAAAGTGCATCATTGTAGGAGATATGGTTTGGATGAGTTGTGTTAAAGTTTAGGAGTCTTGATTCCCGAATTTTATAAGCACCACATAGCCAAACCATCCACTTTCCGTCAAGAAAAAAAATAGTGGACTAGCTAATATTTATGTCAGTTAGGTCGTACGTTCGAATCCTACTTGGGGAGCCTTTATTTCTTACCAAGCCCTATTACAACCCCGCCGAATGGAGTCTTCTTTGAAGTCTTCCATTGAGCGAAAATCCTCTTGATGGTTCTTGTTGCATTTACATAATTGGTTGCGAAGTGGATTATTATAAATTGCAATGTTTATGAGATTATATATAGAATTGAGTTGAGAGTTGATCTTCATAGCTTAAACACATGAGAGTTGATTGCAAACACATTATCATTGTGAGGTTGGATTATAATTGCATATGCCTATGGATCGCTCATATATGTGTGATGACGTTAAACTCACTTGGTTTGCTTTGCTACCGTTATGATGTTGCTTTTGACAAGGGCAAAACTTGAAGGGTGTGTTGTAGGTGTTGATTATTACTTGGTTATTTCTTGAGGACAAGCAACTCTAAGTATGGGGTGTTTTGATGTACATATTTAGAGTTTTTTTATTTGCATGTTTTGACTTCATATTCCATTCGATTCTTAAAGTAAAGATTAAAAATAATGCAAATTTGTGTAGAATGAGCTAACATGTAAGAAATAGAGTATGCACAAGTTTTGGTCTAAATATGTAGGAATTGGAGCGGAATTGAAGTCAAACGGAAAAAGCCAAGTAAAGTTGAAGAGAGGTCGATATCGATTACATAGGTCGAAATCGACAGGAGTACTCGACGTAGACCCTGAGCGTCGAGACAGACCACAAAGACCAACATAGAAGACCACTCTATATCAAGTGATTGTATCGATATCGACATTGTCCTAGAGATTGAGTGAAGTGAAGATTATCGAGCAGAAACAGAGACTTCGATATCGACTGACCTGGTCGATATCGACTTGAGATCAATGCGGGTTGGATGCACTTTTCGAGATGCGGATTGCAAGATATATCAATTGGCCACTGTTTATCTCTTCTATTTAGATAGATTATGTCTTAGGGTTGTTTCCTTTTTAACCTAAGATATTTATCAGTTATTTAAATATTTACTTTAATAAAGATTTATCCTACTTGTTAAGGATAGATTTTAGATAGAAGATTAGGACAACTTTCCTTGGCTAGCAAGGATTAGTAGGCTATAAACAAAGCCCTAGGGGGCTGGTTTTTAGATATTCCACAATACAACAACAATAGCTAGAGAAGTAGAGAGTAGAGAGAAGCTTTAGGGTTTGGAATTTGCGAAAGTCAACGTTGGATTGTAAAGTTTTGAAGGTTTTATTAATGCAAGTTCTTTCCTTTCAATCAATGGTGTCTATTGCAATGAAGAGGGAGTAGTTTAATTCCCAAAGCTTCTAGGGTCGAGGTGAGCCCGACGTTAGCTATGCGTATTTGAGGTAAGTACTAGATGTTGATATCGTTGTGTCTATATCATCTTCTACGATTCTATGTTTAGTCTTTATCGCAAGAAAAGGAATTCATGCTAACAACTTGAGCTATAAACATAAAATTGGTAGAGACAATTAGGTTTATTTGCAAAAGTATTCCTCATCGTTGGTGTACGGCGAAAGCTTGTCCCTCGGGTGAGATAGCGCAATTGTCCATCTTATTTGCCTTATTGCATGCATTGGTTAACGTTGTGGTAAACCCTATCCCTAAGAGTTGCCCTTTTATATATTTTATTCAACCATAAAAAATCTGTCCTTTTTCTGGTCATACTTCTTTTCCATCCTATTCATCTTCGGCTTTTCTTTCCCTATGCTAATCACTGCAGGAATCACTCGATTTCGACCAACAGGTCGATATCGACCGCTTTGCCCTCCGTCGACGGTCTTCTATGTTGGCACACCTTGTTCCTGCTTCTGTCTGAGGTCGATTTCGAGTACCTTACTTGATATCGACTACCTTGTGTCGACTGGTAGTTTTCTGAGCCAGGTCTACGTTCGTTTCTGACAACGATATCGACATCCCTAGTCGATATGGACTGCTTGTTTTTGTCTCTACAGGTTCTCTGTTGTAGTAGAAATCGACAGCCCAGGTCGACGTCGAGTCCACTACTCGAGATTGAGGCTTCTGGTCGATAAAGACGTGAGCTTTATGAGACTATTTAGGATCCCGCTGACATGCTTTCTCGTGGATCGATCCTGACTACCCTTCTACTACAGCGGGAGGAAGTCTTGTAATTATTTATGTGGACTAGGATTCGGTTTGCAATATTTATCCTATCATCTAGACCTCGTTGCTCTATGATGTAATAGTTACTGTACCCCCTTATATGTTCCTTTTATAGTGCTATGGCATGTTGTTCGTTTAGGGGAGGTAGATTCGCTTAAATAAAATATCAATTAAATATCACAACTAAGCCAACTCCCTGTTCAAGCAAATAAAATACAAGAATCCCTCCCGATGTAGTGGTAGGGTAATTCAGGATCGAATTCATGAGGAGGTATGTTAACGCTTCCTTAGTTGCAGTCATGATCAAGCTTTCGACTCCAGGAGATACTCAATATCGAGGTGTCTAGTCGATATCAACCTCAGTTCTGGTCGATTTCCAATGAGTTTCCTGCAGAAGATAAAAGCAATGCAGTCGACGATGAGATAGACCTCGATATCGATGTTAGTGCTCGATATCGACCTTGCCAGTCGATTTCGATGCCAACAACAGAAACTTTATTCATAACCTAATGTGGGAAAAGAAGTCCGAAGAACGTAGAATGGTTATGGAAAGATGTACAGAAATAAAAAAAACTCAAACTTTTTATAAGAATTCAATAAACTAAAGTCTTCCAAGGTCGAGGATTCATTCCACAATGATATTCATGCAAGTATGATGCTAAAGTTATGAAATTTAATGTCTTTCTGTCAAATAACTTTCGTTACCAACACTTAGGTGATTAGAGGCTCTCACATAGTTCCTAAGAGTAACTATCCAACTCATGAGTAATCCAAGTTCACAATATGATTGGCTTTCACTTCAATAATGCAAATAATAAATCTCCCTAACTTTCGCAAAGGATCATTCATAGAATAGAAGACAGAATCGCATAAAAATCATACCTTTGATGCACGTACCCTACATTGATATCGTCGGTCTCACCCCGACCCTATAAGTGGGTTGACTACTCGCGCTTCATCGTTGAACTCATCATCATAATGGAAAAGAAACTACTTTTTATTGCAAAAGAAAGAAAGTACAACCGAAAAAAGCCAAATCTCCGCTCTCACTTCCCTCCAACCTAAATCAGCCTCTCCCTCTCTAACTCGCTAAAACTGAATGTAAAACTGAATTGTGTGTGCTTGGATGATTAAAATCAGCCCTAATGGCCTCTAGATATAGATCTCAAATCTTGCTAGCCAAGGATTCGAAAACCTATCTTTATTCTCTAAGATAAAACTTAATAAAGGTAAAAACTAAAAACTCCTTGGTAAAACTCATAAAGTGATAAGTCTGGTGGTAGAAGATAAAAGATCTCGACTTTAGGATTATCTCAAACGCTTCGGATAGAATTCTATCAACAACTGAGTCGAATCTTTTTGCTGACAACATCGATATCGACCTTGTGACTTCGATATCGACCTTCTCTTTATCTTATCTTGAGATGTCCTTCTCTTCCTCAGATTGGCACTCGACTTCTATCAATATGCTCGATTTAGGCTACTCGATATCGACCTTGGGACATCGATATCGACCTCTGGTGTGTCGACATGCTCTGTTCTTCCTTCTGCTCGATTCCTGGTGCTCTGTTTCACTCGATGTCGAGGTTAATCATCAATTTCGACCTCTCAGTAGACTTCGAGTTCTTTTTCCACTCTTCTTCTCTTGTCCAAATCTTTCTATTTTCGTCTCGATTTTTGTGAAATCTCATAATAACTCGTGCAGACCTCTATATTTAACAATTATGCATAAATGACACTAATCTTATGTTTTCCCACTAATATGCAATGAAAATGATGATAAAATGTACATAAATGTGCATAGAAAATATGGCAATTTGCGCGCACATCAAACACCCCATACTTAAGCTTGCTTGTCCCCAAGCAATACTTTTAATGGACATTCAGGGGAAGAAAGTAAACCCTCAACATCATTGATTCATTCTCATATGTCCCTACAATCAATTGCCACCCTCGATAAGGTACTAATGTCAACCAAATCCATTCCTGTGCAATAAAGTGATGTACATATTTGTACCTCTTTTTATTGCATCTTTTGACTTCATATTTCATTCGATTTCCAAAGAAAGGGTTTAAAATAATATAAACTTGTGTAAGAATGGGCTAACGTGCAAGAAATAGAGTCTGCACAAGTTTTGATCTAATTTTGTAGGAATTCGAGCGAAATCAGAGTCAAAACAGAGAAGCCAAGTGAAGCTGAATAGAGGTCGAAATTGATCCACATGGTCGATGTCGACTACAAAACATCGACAATGAACTGAGTGTCGAGATAGACCATCACACCACAGAAGAAAATCAATAGATATCGATCTCTTATCATTGATATCGACCACAACCCAGGAATCGAGAGAAGCTGAGCTTGTCGAGCACAAATAGAGAGGTCGAAATCGACCTTCTTGGTCGATATCAACCATACTTCGATAGACGGTTGGACACGCTTTTCGAGATGCAGATGACAATTCTATCTTCAAGGAGCACGGATTATCTATAGATTTTAGATAGATTGCAGCTGAGATTTACTTATTTTTTACCTTAGAGATTTATCAAGTTGTTTAGAGTTTTATCAAAATAAAAGACATATCCTACTTGTTTGGATAGAGTTTATAGTTTAGATAGAAGATACAATCCTTGGATAGCAAGGATTAGTAGCCCATAAATAAAGCCCTAGGGGTTTGGCATTAGAGGATCTATCAACACAATCGAAGAAAACAATTACACACATACAATAGAGTTAGAGTTAGGAAGAAGCTTTAGGGTTTGGCATTTGCGAGAGCCAACGTTGAGTTGTAAAGTTTTGAAGTTTTTAATGCAAGTTTCTTTTATATTAATTATGTTCCATACCATGAGGTGCGAGTAGTCTCCCAAAGCTTCTAGGGTCGGGGTGAGCCCGACGTTAGCCATGCGTGCCTGAGGTAAGTGTTAGATGTTGATATCATTGTGTTTATATCATCTCCTAAGATTCTATGTTTAGTCCTAATCGAAAGAAAAGGGATTCATGCTAATTATAAACATAAATTTGGTGGAGACAATTAGGTCAATTGGCGGCACAAATTCCTAGACCGTCCAGAACGTTCCCTGGGCAACCAACTACAAATCCTAAGGGGCAATCCGGGTCAGGCCACATCGCAGCCATGCAACTAAGAAGTGGCAACAAACTACTAAAGCCACGAATGAAAGCGGAGAAGAAAACAGCAGATCCAGTCGACATCGATAGACCAGTCGATGTCGAGCCAGACATCGAAATCGACCCCCAGGTCGACCCACTGGTCGATGTCAAGGCCACTGCAGAGCCTTCAGTGCCACTACAGAGGTTGACATCGACCATCCCGGTCGATATCGACCAAGTTCTAGTCGACATCGATGTCCAGCAGGCCCCTCCGACCACCGTTTTGGCTCCTCCGCCAAAGAAGAGGTTGCCCTTCCCATCCAAAGCATTGGAGGACCCCACCCAAGGTAAGTTTAGGCGCTTTGTAAAGATTCTTCAAGGTCTTAACATAACTATTCCTCTTATAGAAGCCCTAAGTGAGATGCCCGCCTAAGTCCGATTCCTCAAAGACATCCTTAGCAAGAAGCGGTCCATGGTAGAGATCGCAGAGGAGTGCTCAAAGATGGACTTCCCAGAGAAGAGAAGCGACACAGGGAAGTTTGCAATCACCGTGGGGCTTGGCCAACATCGCTACAAGACCCTATGTGACCTAGGGGCAAGCGTAAGTCTTATGCCTCTTTCTATTTGGCAAAAGGTGAACATCGTAGCACTTGAACCTGTTGACATGAAACTCTATATGGAAGACAAGTCATTCGTCAGGCCCACAGGTAAAGTTGATGATGTTCCGGTAAAGGTAGGTAAGTTCTTTGTTTCTACTGATTTTATTGTATTGGAGATGCTTGAATATCCTATTGTACCTATCATCCTTGGTAGGCCTTTCTTAGCTATGGCTGATGCCAATATCAATGTATGTCGAGGATTACTAACCTTTACTATAGGAAACGAAGTGATGGAGTTCTCCTTCAACCCTACCATGAGCGAAACCAGGCAGCTGAAGCAAGTTGTCCCCTCACCAGCTAAGGAGAATCTTAGAAAATTTTTATTGGCGAGAACGGAAACATCAAGGAGAGTCGACCTCGACCGGAACCAGTCGATTTCGACCATATATCATCGATATCGAGTAAGCCAGAGGATTGTCAGGAGCTTACGTATGGGGTCCCTAACGTCGACATCGACCCCAACAGGTCGACATCGACTACTGTACTCGAAATCGACCCCCTTTGGTAGAAATCGATCTCCCCTTAGCTCAAAGATTTCTGTTTCGGGCCCGAACGGGTAAGCCCATGTATGACTCCTAACCCTCCTCTGTCCATTATTAATAATTCAACTAATGGGAGGGTCAAAGCTCCATGGTTTGCCTATATTGCGAAAGTTAGGTCAAGAAAGAGAAGGAAAGCACCCAATAAAGAAGAACCTAACAAGGAAGAAGCCTTGGTTGCCGAACATAGCTATTATCAAAAGGACCTAGATGATCCAGGAGAAAGCTCAAGCTTGAAGGGTCCCTACCTTAAAGGCTCATGAGAAATTGACGGAGAAGTCGGCCTAGCAACTCAAAATTCTATAGCGTGTACATAAAACTTTGATTTCCTTTCATAGATGGTTTTTAGGGTTTTGAATTTTGGATTTTGAACTTTTAAAACTGAGATGATTCATGGTTTTATCTATAATTCTAACAAAAATTTCAGGTTGCCAAGCAAAAAGAACGACGAAGAGGAAAAGAAGCTTCTGCAAGGGCAGTCAAAATCGACCAAGCCAGTCTAAATCGACCACCTAAGGGTCGAGCCACCTCCTGGAGTCGACATCGAGGACTCAGGAGCAAAAAAAGCATAGGTCGATATCGGCCATAATCATCGATATTGACCCCAATCTGGCACCCTCGACTTCATTTTCTTTCTCGACTTCGACAGATGCAGTCGACATCGACCTCAGACCTAGATATCAACTACTGGCATCGACCTAATCTGAAATCAACCTGAATCCGCATGTTGCGCTGTGAGTTTCTCTCTACCCTTGTTTTTCTTTTAATACAGTGAGGACACTGTATATTTTAAGTATGGGGTGGGGGGAAAACATGTCCTATGGTCACAACTTGGCTTTCTTCTTCTCATTGCATTCATGTTTAAGCTTTTGTTCTTAGTTTTACTTTTAAAAATACAAAAAAATAGAAAAATGTCAAAAAGACCAAAAAAATGAATGTTTACTTTTGAAGTTTTTTTTTAACCCTACTTAGATGTCCTATGATGAAAACTCAATAGCTGACTTGATCATGAAAATCCTATGGCATATTCGGATGGTTTAGCATAAGTCCTTAAAATGGTTTTATGTAGATTGTGAAATTGTGATGAAATTGAGCACATATGATCCTAAGCTAAAAAGCAAATCCAACAAAAATTATCCTTGTGAGAATTTTGGCCTATAGGGAGAACATCAAAAATCCCTCTGCTTTCTTGAGTGAATTTATTCTTCCTATGCATCTCTAAATGTTGTGATAGTTATTCAAAGCCAATGCATATATATGTTTATGTTTACGAGAATTAAATGATGGAGGCATCTTTTAAGCCATTTTTTATCCTCTCTTTACCTACCCTGCATTATCTCTGCTTGAAGCCAGAATATTAGCCTGAGTCTTTTATTGCAAACTCCACAAAATTATCCCTAGCCGAGTTGAGCTTGACCCCCATTTGGGAATTGAGACTTATAATGGTTAGAATAATGCATTGTGGAAAGAAAAGTGCATATTATTCAGTTTTGAGCAAGGAAATTATGGGATAGTATATATTTGCATCTTGTCATATTTTGTAAAAGGATTTCAGCTCACCATATAAATGCACATATTTTTTAGTATTTATTTATTATTTTCGTGCAAAAAAAATCCGAAAAAAAAAAGAAAAACGATGTATATACATAGTGCATGAGCCAAATTCCTTACTTCTTTTTTTGTTTCATACAAAGTGTTGTATTTTTTAGAGGCATATTAAGGGTTTGAAAGAAGGGTTGATATTATGGTTGATATCTTTAGAGCATATTAGAGCATATTATGGAAAGATGAGTTTGGAAAAAGCATTATATTATGGAAGATTGAGTTTGGAAAGTGAAGCATATTAGAGCGTAAGTCCTCCTGATGGTTCTTATTGCATTTTCATAATTAGTTGCGTAGTGGATTATTATAAATTACAATATTTATGAGATTGTATATGGAATTGAGTTGAGAGTTGATCTTCATAGCCCAAACACATGAGAGTTGAGTGCAAACACATTATCCCTATGAGGTTGGATCAAAATCGCGTATGCTTATGGATCGCCTAAATATGTGCTATGACGTTAAATTCACTTGCTTTGCTTTGTTGCCACTTATGATGTTGCTTTTGATAAGGGCGAAGACTTGAAGGGTGTGTTGTAGATGTTGGTTATTGTTTAAGGACAAGCAAGTCTAAGTATGGGGTGTTTTGATGTACATATTTGTACCTCTTTTTATTGCATCTTTGACTTCATATTTCATTCGATTTCTAAAGAAAGGGTTCAAAATAATATAAACTTGTGTAAGAATAGGCTAACGTGCAAGAAATAGAGTCTGCACAAGTTTTAAATCTAATTATGTAGGAATTCGACTGAAATCGGAGTCAAAACGGAGAAGCCAAGTGAAGCTGAATAGAGGTCGAAATCGACCCACATGGTCAATGTCGACTACAGAACATCGACACAGAACTGAGTATCGAGACAGGCCATCAGACCACAGAAGAAAAGCACTCGATATCGATCTCCTATCATCGATATCGATCACAACCTAGGAATCGAGAGAAGCTGAGCTTGTTGAGCGGAAACAGAGAGGTCGAAATCGACCTTCCTGGTCGATATCGACCAAACTTCGACAGAGGGTTGGACACGCTTTTCGAGACGCAGATAACAATTCTATCTTCAAGGAGCACGGATTATCTATAGATTTTCATAATTGGTTGCGAAGTGGATTATTATATTTTGCAATGTTTATGAGATTGTATATGGAATTGAGTTGAGAATTGATCTTCATAGCCCAAACACATGAGTGTTGAGTGCAAACACATTATCCCTGTGAGGTTGGATCAAAATCGCGTATGCCTATGGATCATCTAAATATGTGTTATGACGTTAAATTCACTTACTTTGCTTTGCTGCCGCTTATGATGTTGCTTTTAATAAGGGTGAAGACTTGAAGGGTGTGTTGTAGGTGTTGGTTATTGCTTGAGGACAAGCAAGTCTAAGTATGGGGTGTTTTGATGTACATATTTGTACCTCATTTTATTGCATCTTTTGACTTCATATTTCATTCGATTTCCAAAGAAAGGGTTCAAAATAATATAAACTTGTGTAAGAATATAGGCTAACGTGCAAGAAATAGAGTCTGCACAAGTTTTGATCTAATTATATAGGAATTGGAGAGAAATCGGAGTCAAAACGGAGAAGCCAAGTGAAGCTGAATAGAGGTCGAAATCGACCCACATGGGCAATGTCGACTACAAAACATCGACACAGAACTGAGTATCGAGACAGGCCATCACACGACAGAAGAAAAGCACTCGATATCGATCTCTTATCATCGATATCGACCACAACCTAGGAATCGAGAGAAGCTGAGCTTGCCGAGCAGAAACAGAGAGGTCGAAATCGACCTTCCTGGTCGATATCGACCAAACTTCGACAGAGGGTTGGACACGCTTTTTGAGACGCAGATAACAATTCTATCTTCAAGGAGCACGGATTACCTTAGAGATTTGTCAAGTAGTTTGGAGTTTTATTAAATAAAAGACATATCCCACTTGTTTGGATAGAGTTTATAGTTTAGATAGAAGATACAATCATTGAATAGCAAGGATTAGTAGCCTATAAATAAAGCCTTAGGGGGCTGGCATTAGAGGATCCATCAACACAATCGAAGAAAACAATTACACATATACAATAGAGTTAGAGTTAGGAAGAAGCTTTAGGATTTGGCGTTTGTGAGAGCCGACATTGAGTTGTAAAGTTTTGAAGAGTTTAATACAAGTTTCTTTTATATTAATGATGTTCCATACCATGAGGTGCGAGTAGTCTCCCAAAGCTTCTAGGGTCGGGGTGAGCCCGAAGTTAGCCATGCATGCCTGAGATAAGTGTTAGATGTTGATATCATTGTGTCTATATCATCTCATACGATTCTATATTTAGTCCTAATCAAAAGAAAAGGGATCCATGCTAACCATTTGAGTTATAAACATAAAATTGGTAGAGACAATTAGGTTTATTTGCAATAGTAATCCGAAGAGTTGGTGTACAACGAAAGCTTGTCCCTCGGGTGAAATAGCGCAATTGTCCATCTTATTTACTTTATCGCATGCATTGGTCAACGTTGTGGTAAACCCTAATCCTAGGAGTTTCTTTTTATATAGTTTATTCATCAAAACATCTGTCTTTATTATGTTCATTGCTCCTTATTCATCCTTGAGTCTTCGGCCTTTCTTTGCCGACAAAAAGATAACAACTTTGTAGAAAACAACATCGATATCGACCCCAGACGTCGATATCGACCACTGTGTTTCGTTGATGGTTTTCTGAGTTGACGACGATCATTCTTCACAAGTTACTGAGATTGATATCGACCCCCTACCTCGATATCGATCACCTCTGTGCCGACTGGCAGTCTTCTGAGCCAGTCGATTTCGTTTACAGACATCATTATCGACCTTTCCTAATCGATATCGACTGCTTGTTTTTGGCTCTACAGGTCTTCTGTTGCAGAAAGGATCGAGAGCCAAGGTCGAAATCGAGCACCAAGGTCGAGATCGAGGATTTTGGTCGACTAAAGACGTGAGCTTTCCAACGCCACTAGGATTCCACTGACCTGCCTCCTCGTGAATCGATCCATACAACGGGAGGAAGTCTTGTAATTATTTGCATAGGCTAGGAATCAGATTGCATTTATATATCTTTATATTTGTGTTCAAAGAGGACTTCTTGCAAGCTTATGAGAAGTAGATTGGTAAAAGGCTAAAGGTGCGCTAATTTTTGGCCATGTGGTGTTAAAACCGGGGAAATAAAACTTTCTTTCCAAAATTATTCCACATTCCTTCTTCATAATATTTCTCACCCTTTCACTCTTTGCTCAATGCTTTTTTTCATTATAATGTTTTTACCTCTCTAACCTTAGTATTGCCTTCTCGCGAGTCGCAAACATGGGTGTCATGAATGGCCTCGGATACTTAGTACTTCGGACTCCTCACCTTGTGTCACATCTCGCTGAACTAACATCTCAACGAGCAGGGTTGACCTACCTTTATCTCCTGAGGTGATCAGATTTTTTCTCACTCATTAAATTTTCCATATTTCAAAAATTGTTTCATTAATGCCAACACTTGATAAATAATATGCACAAACTTCATATAACAACTCCAAAGATGACATTCATTCTCAAACTTGTCCCCAGATAGGGTATAAGGTATAAAAAAAATGGGCAATATGTAATATATGTGGAGCAATAATTATAACGATATAGTAAGGGTCATATATGGCTTGTGACTTTTGCAAATATGCATAGGTAAGGCTAGGATATGAACTTGTAAGCACTTTGATGTGCGCGCAAATTGCCATATTTTCTATGCACATAAAAGTCCATTTTATCGTCTTTTGCATGCATATTAGTGGGAAAACATGGGATTAGTGTAGTTTATGTTTAAATATCAAATATATGGGTCTGCACAAGTTTCTATGTGATTTCCCAGAAAACAGGATAAAAATGGACAAATTTGGAAGAGCGGAAAAAGAACTCGAAGTCTTCTGAAGAGGTCGAAATCGACTAGGGACCTCGACATCGAGTACATCAGAAACATAGAAATCGAGAAGGAAATGAAGCAGAGCATGTCGACACAGAGAGGCCGATATTGACGTCTAAAGGTCGATATCGATGTTGCCAGATCGAGCTAAAAGATAGAAGTCGAGTGCCAGTCCGAGTAGGAGAAGGAGAGCTCGAGATAGAGTTTCACAGAGGTCGATATCGATGTTCAAGGTCGATATCGATGTTTCCCAGCAGAGGAATCCGACTCGGATTTTGATAGAATTCTATCCGAAGCTTGCACATCTATCCAAAAGTCGAGATTTCCTATCATCAACCTCAGATCTATCATATGAGCTGATTTACCATAGAACTTTTAGTTTTTACTTTATTTAAGTTTTATCTAGAGGCCATTAGGGCTGTGTTTAGAAAAAAAAAAAAAAGCACATTCAATTATATCCAATTACGCAGAGAATTTCAGTTTCAATAGAGAGTAACGAGTTAGAGAGAGAGAGGGCCGAGTGAGTTAGAGAGAAGCGAGAGCGGAGGTTTTAGACAGCTTTTACTTTGGTTTGAGACATTTTATTGTTTTGCATATTTTGTTTTGGTTTTAACAAGTGGCAGGAAAGAGAGAAGCACACAGAAAAGACAGCAAAATCGATGTCCAAGATCGACATCAACCTTAAGGTCGACTTTGATAGGCTTGTGGTCGAAGCCGGATCACCCTGAAGCTTGAGCCAGAAATCGATGACAAACATCGATATCGATGTTTAAGGTCGATATCGACCATGCCTGCTGTCTTCTTCGACTCCTGAAATTTGTGACGATTTAGTAAGTTTTCTTCTTAAGCCTAGTTCTAATACAGTGAGGACACTGTAAATTTTAAGTATGGGGTGGGGGAAAAGCTTATTTGCATATTCATACTTAGTTTAGATTTGCATATTTATCTTAATGCATACTTATTTTATATATTTCGAAAAAAAAATGACCCCCATCAAAAAAAATTTGAAAAAAAAAAAGAAAGAGTCATGGAAGTATAAAAAAGAGCTCTATGATGCCAAATTAGATTCATTAGAGATATAACATGAAATTGCCTAGTTAAGGGAAGACCCAATGAAGTGCAAAAAGAAAAAAATAAAGGAGATGAAAATTTTGAAGTTGCTTTTGACATGTGCATGATAAGATGATGGACGCTTTTTATGAAAAATTCCATACAATGTGCTTACATATACAAGTTCATATCCTAGCCTTACCTATGCATATTTGCAAAAGTCACAAGCCATATATGAGCCTTATCATACATCATTATTGCTCCACATATATACACATTGCCCATTTTATACCTTATACCCTATCCGGGGACAAAGTTTGAGAATGGATGTCATTTTTGGAGTTATATGGAGTTGTGCATTATTTATGAAGTTGTTGGCAGTAATGAAAAACATTTATAAAATATGGAAAATTTAATGAGCGCGAAAAAAAAATCCGATCACCTCAGGAGATAAAGGTAGGTCGACCCTGCTCGTTGAGATGTTAGTTCAGTGAGATGGGACACAAGGTGTGGAGTCCGAAGTAGTAAGTATCCGGGGTCATTCATGACACCCATGTTTGCGACTCGCGAGAAGGCAGTACTAAGGTTAGAGAGGTAAAAGCATTATATTGAATAAAAGCATTGAGCGATGAGTGAAAGGTGAGACATTATGAAGAAGGAATGTGGAATGTTTTGGAAAGAAAGAATGTTTCCCCGGATTTAACACCACATGGCCAAATATTATCCCACCTTTAGCCTTTTACCAATCTACTTCTCACAAGCTTGCAAAAGTCCTCTTGATCATTAATGCTATGTCGCTAAAATTGTTTTTGCATATTACCTCCTTTTAAGAGTATGAAATTGCTTTATGCACAGGCATGGACTTGGTAGACATAAGTACCTTATCGAGGATGGCAATTGATTGTAGGGACATATGAAAAATGAATCTATGATGTTGAGGGTTTACTTTCTTCCCCTGAATGACCATTAAAGGTATTGCTTGGGGACAAGCAAGCTTAAGTATGGGGTGTTTGATGTGCGCGCAAATTGTCATATTTTCTATGCACATAAAAATCCATTTTATAGTCTTTTGCATGCATATTAGTGGGAAAACATGGGATTAGTGTAGTTTATGTTTAAATATCAAATATATGGGTCTGCACGAGTTTCTATGTGATTTCGCTGAAAACAGGATAAAAATGGACAGATTTGGAAGAGCGGAAAAAGAACTCGAAGTCTTCTGAAGAGGTCGAAATCGACTAGGGACCTCGACATCGAGTAAATCAGAGACATAGGAATCGAGCAGGAAATGAAGTAGAGCATGTCGACACAGAGAGGTTGATATCGACGTCTGAAGGTCGATATCGATGTTTCCAGATCGAGCTAAAAGATAGAAGTCGAGTGCTAGTCCGAGTAGGAGAAGGAGAGCTCGAGATAGAGTTTCACAGAGGTCGATATCGATCTTCAAGGTCGATATCGACGTTTCCCAGCAGAGGAATCCGACTCAGATTTTGATAGAATTCTATCCGAAGCTTGCACGTCTATCCAAAAGTCGAGATTTCCTATCATCAACCTCATATCTATCATATGAGCTGATTTACCATAGAACTTTTAGTTTTTACTTTATTTAAGTTTTATCATAGAGAATAAAGATAAAGTTTCCAGTCTTTGGATAGCAAAGTTCGATATCTATATCTAGAGGCCATTAGGGCCGAGTTTAGAAAAAAAAAGCACATTCAATTATATCAAATTACGCAGAGAATTTCAGTTTCAATAGAGAGTAACGAGTTAGAGAGAGAAAGAGAGGGTCGAGTGAGTTCGAGAGAAGCGAGAGCGGAGTTTTGGCTTGTTCGGTTGTACTTTCTTTCAAAGTTTAATTCAAAGTAGTTTTCTTTCAACAGTGATAATGTTGATGTGCATGATGAGGAGCGAGTAGTCAACCCACTTCTAGGGTCGGGGTGAGCCCGACGATAACGATGTAGGGTAAGTGCATCAAAGGTATGACTTTTATGCGATTCCGTCTTCTATCCTATGCATGATCCTTTGCGAAAGTTAGGGAGATTCATTATTTGCATTATTGAAGCGAAAGCCACTCATATTGTGAACTTGGATTACTCATGAATTGGATAGTAACTCTTAGGAACAATGCAGAGCCTCTAATCACCTAAGTGTTGATAACGAAAGTTATTTGACGGAAAGACATTAAATTTCATAACTTTAGCATAAAACTTGCATTGTTATCGTTGTGGCATGAAACCCCAACTTTGGAAGCTTTTAAGTTTATTGAAATCAATATAAAAGTTTTAGTTTTGTTTCTGATCATCCTTCTTTACCATTCTACTTTCTTCGGACACTTTTCCGAAAATTGGTTACGAATTACAGTTTCTGTGACAAACATCGGAATCGACTGTAAAGGTTGATATCGAGGTCTAACGTCGATATCGAGGTCTCTGCTCGATGTCGACTTTGCTGCTTTTGTCTTCTGCAGGAACTGTACTGAAAATCGACCAGAACTGAGGTCGATATCGACCAGACACATCGATATCGAGTGTCTTCTGAGGTCGAAAGCTTTGATCGTGAGTACAACAAGGGAAGCGCTGACATACCTCCTCGTGGATTCGATCCTGAATTACCTTACTACTACAAGGGAGGGGATTCTTGTATTATTTGTTTGAGACAGGGAGTAGTCTAGTTGTGAATTGTTTAATATTTAGATATTTGAATCTCCCACACATCCCTCCAGCGAACACACTTGTATGGAAATTTCTTAAAGTCCTCCATCATTTTATCATGCACATGTCAAAAGCAACTTCAAATTTTACCTCTCTTTCATGGTTTTCTCTAAAAAAAATCGCACTTCATTTAACAAGGCAATTTCATGTTATATCTCTAATGAATCTACTTTTACATCGTAGAGTTCCTTATTTTGCTTCCATGACTCTTATCTTTATTTTTTTTTCGAAAATAAAATATGTATGCAATGCTCAAGTATAAATATGCTTGAAGATAAAAGTAACTAAATTATCTAACTATGAATATGCATAAACATGTAAAAACTATACAATAACTGAAAAAAATGCTAAAAATATGCAAGTAAGCCTTTCCCCCACCCCATACTTAAAGATTACAGTGTCCTCACTTTATTAGAACTAGGGTTAAGAAAGAAACTTACTAAAACTTCACAAATTTCAGGAGTCGAAGTTGTCTGCAGTGGTGGTCGATATCCACCTTTAACATCGAAATCGGCTAGTTTCATTGATTTCTAGTTCAAGCTTCAGGGTGATTCGGCCTCGACCACAAGCCCCTCGGAATCGACCTTTAGGTCGATATCGAGCTTCTTCCTCGATTTTGATGTCTGTTTTTGTCTCCTTCTTTCCTACAACTTGTTAGAAAACTAAAACCAAAACATGCATAATGTAAAGTCTCAAAACAAAGTAAAAATTGTCCAAAACCAAAAACTAATTGTCTTCGTTACAAGCTCTAGACTTTAAAGTTGCTAGGCCGACTTCTTCCTTTACGCTCTTCAAGGCGGCATCTGTAGAGCCCATGTGGCTTGGGCCTCAAACAACACTCCTTTCTTGTCACGCAGCTGCATCCCGCCTGGATGGATTTGATTCACTGTGAATGGTCCCATCCTTTTGTCTTTGAATATACTAGGGATACAATGATCTTTTGACTTGGAGAGAAACACCTTATCTCCTACTTCATAATAGCTCGAACCGTCATCAGATACCCTACAAAAACGCACATGTCAAGGCAAACCTCTTCCAAATAATGATAAATCTCTAATAGAGATGGAAAAGGAGGAATCCGTACCTTGATTTACCTTTTCTTCTTTCTGTGGCTCAGGTCGACATCGATCATCAGTAGTCGATATCGAGCTCTGTTGTGCTCCTGGAGGTTTAGTTGATTTGGAGTTGTTCTGCTCAACATGATCAGATCGATTTCGACCTTTTGAGATCGATATCGATGTCTTTGCTCCTTCTTTCTCATCTTCTGTGGCAGTCGATTTCGGCATTGGTTTATGGTCGATATCGACCTTCATGCTCGACTTCAAGGTTCCTTCTCCTCCGTCGACCCCATACTTATAACCGAGCACAGAATCTTGAACTTTGTTAGTCGATATCGACCTACCTGGGTCGATTTTGATGTTCTTTCTGGCTCCTTCGTTCAAGATTGCCACAACCGCCTCCACTTGGGCTTCTATGGCCCTCTTTTCAAGCTTTTCGGGTGTCATACTCCTTACCTTTGCTTCCCCGCATGTGATGTAGACACCATTGATGGCCTTTATCTTCATTGGCCCTTCATTGTTCTTTACCGTCTTGTTGAAGGCGTACTCTATCACTTCGTCACTGATTGTAAATGAGAGCAATCCTTTCTTCATGCTTATGTTGGCATCGACGGTTGCTAAGAACGGCCTGCCTAAAATAATGGGGCAAGCAAGGTCCTCTACCATATTAACAACTAAGAAGTCAGCAGGGACAAAGAACTTACCTACTTGCACTAGCACATCGTCTACCATCCCTGTTGGAATCACTACCGTATTGTTCGCCATGTATAACTTTGCATCCACAGGCTCTAGAGGACCTATCTTTACCTTGTGTCATATGGTTAGTGGCATCATGCTAATGCTAGCGCCCAAATCAAGTAAAGCATTAAAGCGATATCGATCTAAGCCTATAGCGATAGAAAACTTGCCTGGGTCCGCCCGCTTCTGTGGTAGCTCCAATCTATTGCACTCCTCTGCGATCTCAGCAATTGATCGCTTCTTACCCAATATGTCCTTAAGGAACCTCACATATGATGGCATCTCATGAAGTGCTTCGGTGAATGGAATTGAGACATTAAGTCCTTGAAGCATCTTCACGAACCGCTGTAACTTCTTTTCCGCCGGGTTCTTAATCACCTTCTTTTATGGGAATGGCAACACCTTATTCTTTCCTGAGGCTGGAGTTAGGTCGACATCGACTGGATGGGGGTCGACATCGATTAGAGGAGTCGATTTCTGTGGTAATTCAGCAGCAGTGTTGACATCGAGTTCAGGAGCCTCGACATCGACGTTACCATGGTCGATATCGACAGGGGGGTTGATATCAACGTCTATTCTGCGGCCTTCTCCTCCGCTTTTTGCTCGGGCGTTTGCAATTGATGCCCACTCCTTAAGTTCATGGCTGCTATGTGCCCATTAGTTTTGCCCTTTTGGTTGGGCACAATTGATCCAGGCAATGCTCCTGAAGGTTTGATTATTTGTTCGGCCAATTGACCCATTTGGGTCTCCATGTTGCGCTTCCAAACGTCTATCTCCCCAAGCCTAGAGTTGATGCCCTGTAGCTGAGTATGCACGGAGTTGTTGGCTTGTTTGAACTAGGTGTGATTTCTCCACATCTCTTTAAGAATGATCTGTATGTCATCCTTCCTTGTTTCCCGCTCAGGGTGCCCTGGTGCTCTATATGGTGGGGGATCCCTTTGTTGATAGAATCTTTGATCTCTCTAATATTGTTGATTGGACCCTCCATAAGAGCCTCTTGGCTTCCTCATGCTGTTCCGCCATAGATACTTGCTCAAGATGTGGGCAGGCACTTGTGTTATGCCTTGTTGAGCCACATTCCTGACAAGGTTGATTGTTGCTCAAGAACCTGACTTGCTTTTGAAGGTCGTGTGTTTGATCGTTGTGGAATTGTTGCTGCACATCAGGATCAATCTCCTTTGGAGGCTCATATAGGGGCATAGATGGGGCAGGCCTTGAGTCATATGCCGCAGCAATCCCATACGTGTTGTCAAAATTCACCAGCCTCTCAATTGTCTCCCAGGCCTCCGTTGGTGTAAGCTCAATGTACCGATAGGAGGTGTATGAATTCATTCTCTCCTTATTCGGCGCATCAAGGGAGTTGTAGAAGATCTCCTGGATGACATATAAAAGTTGCCCATGCGTCGGGCATGATCTCAGCAAGTTCTTAAAGCGCTCCCACGCCTGTGCCAATGTTTCACCTGGCTTTTGTTTGAAAGTCGTGATCCTTTACTGCAGCATCGCCGTTTTTTATGGAGGAAAGAACTTGTTTAGGAATGCATCCTTCACCTCTGTCCATATCCTCAGCGAACGTGGAGCCAAACTCTCTAGCCATTGCAATGCCTTCCCTACCAAAGACCATCGAAAAGATTTTAGTCTCACATACTCTAGATTCACACCATCAGCAATAGTTTCACATAAATCCATGAAAGTAGAGATATGTTGCAGAGGGCATTCATTAGGTCTTCCTTCAAAAGTGTTTCTTTTAATCTCACACAGGAAGTGAATTTTAATTTCATAATTGGAAGGAGAAATTAAAATAGCGGATTCAGGAACATGTAGGGGCGGATGCATGTATTGCATCGCCGTCTGTGGATACTGATTTAGCCACTCTTGGGCTTGTCTATGCGCATCCTCCTCTCTATCAGCACGGGCTCGCTCTCCAACAGCGGCGGCCCTTTCAGCAGTGATTGTAGCATTATAGTCCTCAATTTCCTTGTTCAACCGCTCTATGGTCTCAGCCCGTGTCTCGTTGTCCGCCATGATTTGAATAGCTTTGTTGCGAGTATGGAAGAAACGTTCTGGCTCATTTATGCTTTCCAGGATAGGTCCGCGATCAAAGCATCGCATAAACCTGCAAAATAAGCACTAAGAAAAGATCATGAGAAAACTTAGGTGGAGATTGATTGCCTCCCCGGCAACGGCACCAATTTGTTCATTTAGGGGAGGTAGATTCGCTTAAATAAAATATCAATTAAATATCACAACTAAGCCAACTCTCTGTTCAAGAAAATAAAATACAAGAATCCCTCCCGATGTAGTGGTAGGGTAATACAGGATCAAATCCACGAGGAGGTATGTCAGAGCTTCCTTAGTTGTAGTCACGATCAAGCGTTCAACTCTAGGACACACTCGATATCGAGGTGTCTGGTCGATATCGACCTCAGTGCTGGTCGATTTCCAGTGAGTTTCCTGCAGAAGACAAAAGTAAAGCAGTCGACATCGAGATAGACCTCGATATCGATGTTAGTGCTAGATATCGACCTTGCCAGTCGATATCGATGTCAGCAACAGAAACTGTATTCGTAACCTAATGTCGGAAAAGAAGTCCGAAGAACGTAGAATGGTTATTGAAAGATGGACAGAAATAAGAAAGCTCAAACGTTTTGTAAGAATTCAATAAACTAAAGTCTTCCAAGGTCGGGGATTCATGCCACAACGATATTCATACAAGTATGATGCTAAAGTTATGAAATTTAATGTCTTTCAGTCAAATAACTTTTGTCACCAACACTTAGGTGATTAGAGGCTCTCGCATAATTCCTAAGAGTTACTATCCAATTCATGAGTAATCCAAGTTCACAAGATTTTTGGCTTTCACTTCAATAATGCAAATAATGAATCTCCCTAACTTTCGCAAAGGATCATGCATAGGATAGAAGACGGAATCGCATAAAAATCATACCTTTGATGCACTTACCCTGCATTGCTATTGTTAGGCTCACTCCGACCCTAGAAGTGGGTTGACTACTCGTGCTTCATCGTATAACTCATCATCACAATGGAAAAGAAACTACTTTGTATTGCAAAAGAAAGAAAGTACAACCGAACAAAGCCAAATCTTCGCTCTCGCTTCCCTCCAACCTAAATCGGCCTTTCTCTCTCTCTCTCTAAATCGCTAAAATTGACTGTAAAACTGAATTGTGTGTGCTTGGATGATTAAACTAAGACCTAATGGCCTCTAGATATAGATCTCAAATCTTGCTAGCCAAGGATTCGAAAACCTATCTTTATTCTCTGAGATAAAACATAATAAAGGTAAAAACTAAAAACTCCTTGGTAAAACTCATAAAGTGATAAGTCTGGTGGTAGAAGATAAAAGACCTCGAATTTGGATTATCTCGAACGCTTCGGATATAATTCTATCAACAACTGAGTCAAATCTTTCTGCTGGCAACATCGATATCGAACTTGTGACCTCAATATCGACCTTCTCTTTATCTTATCTCGAGTTGTCCTTCTCTTCCTTGGATTGGCACTCGACTTCTATCAATATGCTCGATTTAGGCTACTCGATATCGACCTTGGGACATCGATATCGACCTCTGTTGTGTCGACATGCTCTGTTTTTCCCTCTGCTCGATTCCTGGTGCTCTATTTCACTCGATGTCGAGGTTAATCATCGATTTCGACCTCTCAGTAGACTTCGAGTTCTTTTTTCGCTCTTCTTCTCTTGTCCAAATCTGTCCATTTTCATCTCGATTTCTGCAAAATCTCATAAAAACTCGTGTAGACCTCTATATTTGACAATTATGCATAAACTACACTAATCTTATATTTTCCCACTAATATGCAATGCAAATGATGATAAAATGGACATAAATGTGCATAGAAAATATGGCAATTTGCGCGCACATCACATGTCTGAGCATCTTGGTATAAGATTCTCTATTGATATGGCCTGTCTATGTGTGTACCCGACATGAGTAATTAATTATTATTTAAATATCCTTTATTAAATTGTGAGGTATATAAAAATGTGATTTTAAGTGTTTATCTAATTGTTAGTTATATTATTATACAGAATTATTATTTTAAATGTTGTTTGAGGTCGTGGGAGGGTATCAGAAAGGATGAGAGTAATTAGGAAAGAAATGATCGAGTTTAGATCAAAAGCGAGCTCACAGTTGCTTGTTTCGCCACAACAAAACCATGGTTGCCGCGACGAACAAGAACTAGGAACAAAGGAAGAGAATGATGCTTATCGCGATGGCGAGAGACATCACTCGCGAAAGATGAAGAACTAGGACTGGGCTCTTGGCCGGAGCCGATTTTCTCATTTCTTTGGGCGTTCACTTGGGTTTGGTTTAAACTTGGTTTGGGTTATTTTATATATGTGATTTAAATTCTTATGTGATGCTATATAATTTAATAAAAAGGGGTTTATAAACGATTTATGATTCCATGATTTATATAGATTTGAATTTGGATTAATTATGATGATAGGTATTTTTGAGGTTCTGAGATTTTGTTGAACATGAGTAGTCAACCACACATGTGATACCCGTTATATTACTATGTTTTGCATGGCTTGTACCACACAGATCTACTGTTGAATTCTTGCATACGTGATTCTTAATATGTCGAGCTTGCCTATTACTTGAGGAATGATAGGTGGCTAGATTCTCTCATATGTACGTCCGCGTAGAACTCGATAATGTTCCTTGCTGCCAATGTGTGTTGTCATTATTCATCGAGATAGGTACATGTTAGTGTGTATTGATGCGACTAGTATGCTTCATGATTTATTGATATGTGTTTTACTTGCCGCAATTATAACCTCATATAAATCCATAAGGGCACCATTGCCATTCTCGGGTTGGGATCTTGTCTTTTAGTCTCGTCATCGTCATTTCGGGTCCACGTTTGGTTTCGTAGGGAATCTGGGTTGTTTGCCTTTGTCTCTCCCCTATCCCATTTAACTTAGAACCTTTGCGCTACTTTCGACGACATGGAGAAGGGAACGGTCAGCTGGATAGTACTCGAGCAGTGTAGCGGAAGCTTGGTGGGTCCATAACCCACGGGTCTTAGGTCATGAGGTAGAGGATTGATGTGCGCTCAATTTAACATGTTTTCATCTACTTTTTTGTCCATTTCTGTCTATATTTTCATGCATATTGGTTGGGAAAGCATAGGATTTGTGTAGTTTATGATTATTTGCCAATTATAGAGATCTACACGAGTTCTTGTGTTATTTCACAGAAATCGAGGCTAAATTGGAGCATTTTGGAGAAGAGAAGAAAAGCTGGAAAAGTACTCAAACTCTACTGAGGAGTCGAAATCGACCAAATGACTCGACATCGAGTGCAACTGAAGAGCAGAAATCGAGCCAGAAGAAGAACCATGCAACTCGACATAGACTGGTCGATATCGACTTAAGTTGGTCGATATCGAGTGCCCCAAATCGAGTGAAGAGATAGAGTTCGAGTGCAAATTCGAGGTCGAGTAGAGCTGGCTCGAGATAGAAGAGAAGTGGTCGATATCGACTGAAGCTAGTCGATATCGAGTGACGCTACAGACAGATCCGACGGTTTTGATAAAATCTTATCCGAAGGAGTTTACTTCTACATTAAGTCGGGATCTTTTATCTTTCTTATCAGACTTTATATCCTTTATGGTGAATTCATATTTACCTAAAGTGATTTTGTTTATTTACTTCAATAAGTTTTATCTTAGGAATATAATAGATTTTCTTCTCCTTCGATAGCGAGGTTTTGAAGTCTATAATTAGAGCCATTAGGGCTGAGTTTTTCATCATCCAACATGGAAGAAAAACAGTTCAATTTAGGTATAGAGAGTGAGAGGAGGCCGAGTGCAGTAGAGAGAAGCGAGAGCAGAAGTTTGCTTTGTTCGGTTGTAATCTTTTGACAATTTCAATTCAACTTTATTTTCCAACAATGATGATGATGTCTATGGCTATGAAGCGCGAGTAGTTCCCTTACTTCTAGGGTGGGTGTGAGCCCGACGATAGCCATGTAAGTTTATGCACCAAAGTTATGAATTTTATGCAATTCCGTCTTTATCCTATATGCATGATTCTTCTACGAAAGTAGTAGGTGATCCTTATTTGCATTATTGAAGTGAAAGCCATCTTTTGTAAATTTGGATTAATTATGAAATTGGATAGTAACTCTTAGGGTTTATGCGAGAGCCACTAAATCACCTAATTGTTAGTAACGAAAGTTATTTGACGAAAAGGCATTATCCTTCATGAATTTAACATAGGCTTATATGGTTATCGTTGTGGCATGAATCCCTGTTCTTGGAGGTTTTTAGTTTATTGAATCTTATAAAAATCAGTGTTTTTATTCTGTTCATCTTTCCCTCATAATTCTCATATTCTTTGGATGCTTTTCCGACAATTTGGTTACGTTTTACAATTTCTGCGAAGACTC
This sequence comes from Persicaria maculosa, assembly GCA_963922045.1. Classification (NCBI taxonomy): domain Eukaryota; kingdom Viridiplantae; phylum Streptophyta; class Magnoliopsida; order Caryophyllales; family Polygonaceae; genus Persicaria; species Persicaria maculosa. Next base: position 61,467,558 of record OY998267.1, read on the forward strand.
AATTTCGACTGCAGAGGTCGATATCGAGTGACTGACCCGATATCGAGTGCCCTACTCGACGTCGAATGTCTATTTTTGTTTTGCAGGAATTTGCTGGAAATCGACTGGAACTGTAGTCGATATCGACTAATCTACTCGATATCGAGTGATCTTCTGTAGTCGAAATTGAACGAGCTTGCAAGCTTAGGAACCGCTGACATACCTCCTCATGGATTCGATCCTGAATACCCTACCACTACATCGGGAGGGATTCTTGTAATTTTATTTGCTTGGACAGGGAGTTGGTTTAACTAATATTGATATTTATTTGATCCAGTTTCCCTCCCAAAACAAGGATTATGCGAGAGGCGCAATTCATAGCTATTCAAGAGCCTTGGCATGTTTTGAGGTTAGGTGAAGAGTTTATTCGGCAGATTTCAAGGCTCTATGGAGTTCCTGAGAGGATAGTTCTCGACAGAGATGGACGGTTTGCTTCGGGATTGTAGCACCATGTTCACGAGGCTCTAGGGGCTAGACAATCGTACATCACTGCATTCCATCCGTGGATAGATGGGTCAGATATCTGCCGATCGAGTTCTCATGCGACAATAGCTACCATTCTTGACTCGAGATGGCTTCTTATGAGGCATTGTACGAGAGGCGTTGTAAGTCGCCAGTTTGACGTGATGAGGACCGAGATTATCTTCGATGTGGGAGCACATGTATGGCTGAGAGTATCACCATCCGAGGGGTCCGACATTTTGACATTAAAGGCAAGCCGAGCACTAGGCTTGTTGATCCTTTTGAGGTTCTGGAGAGGTAGCTTATCTCTTAGCTTTATCCCCATCCTTAGTTGGAGTGCACGATGTCTTCCTTGTGTCTCAGCTTCGTCGATATATTCCCGATCCTAGCTATATTCTTGTCTATTCTGACCTCCTTCTTGAGGCCAATCATTCCTTGGTAGAGAGTCTTGAGTAGAGTATTCAGTCTAGTTATGGAGACACTTTAGATGAGCTACTCACATCTCATGTGGAGCCAAGTGTAGATATTACCTTGACCTCTTGACCTAGTGGTGGGTATACCCTAGTGCCTTGTTTTGAGATGTGTTAATGGATGTTTATCTCCATGCCATTGTGGTTATATGATTGGTAATTATGTGCAGAATATATGATGATATGATGTGATTGGCGATGAGCCTCTTGATGTATAACGACTTGCTTACATGATACTGGTAGGATACCACCCTTTATATGCTTGTTAGCATGCTGAATCTTGATAGCTCGGTTGCCGTTCTCTTTCCAAATGCATAAAGAAGACGGATGCTCATTCATGAGTGCAAATCCTAAGCATGGTACTACATGGCATGCTTTTATAATGCCTACATACTATATGACACATCAGGCATGATGTTCTAACTTAAGTAAGCCCCGGAGGACTTACCTGGAGAAGCGCAGAATCCAAGGCAATTACAGCAGTAGCAAGCAATCCACTCAGGTCACAAATCACCTAACGAGTAATACATAATATGCATAAGTCTAAGTTATAAAGCATACAATGGTCATGACTCACATAAATAGACAGGACTCAATCTCATAACATTATTATCTGCACCATTATCATCATTCACTAGTACAGAATAAACGTCTTTCAGGTGTTTTTTTACAAAGCATACGGGAGTTTTCAACCTCCTGTTATTCATATCGCTGAGAAATGTATCTCGGTTGTTTTATAAAAACTTATGAGAAACAATTCTCGGTCAGGTTTTTTTAAAAAAACTCCCGAGAGATAGTTGTATCCAATATAGTATTTTAACTTTAACTCTCTCAAGAGTTTTTTTTTAAAACTCCCGAGAAATGTTGTAATTTTTATAACAAAAAAAGCTTCCTGCCCGATTCATTGAACCGGTAGGAAGCCACAGTTTGAACCAAAGCAAAAGATAATTGAGACTCTGCACCAAATACCAAAATAACAACATCATGACCCTATATTATACACCCTATATTGCAATTAGGCCAAAAGATGCCAGTAAAACACATTTCATCTTTCCTATCATCCTTATATCATGGTGCAGTGAAATTTAATGTAAATAAACAAAAATAAAGTACAATTAAGAGACTATTTAATATTCAGCTTGGTTATTGCTTGAGGACAAGCAAGTCTAAGTATGGGGTGTTTTGATGTACATATTTATATCTCTTTGTATTGCATCTTTTGACTTCATATTTCATTCGATTTCCAAAGAAAATGTTCAAAAGGATAAAAACTTGTGTAAGAATGGGCTAAAATACAAGAAATAGAATCTGCACAAGTTTTGAGCTAACCATGCAGGAATTCGAGCGAAATCGGAGTCAAAACGGAGAAACCAAAGAGCAAAAAGCAGAGGTCGATATCGACCATAATCATAGATATCGACCTTCAACATAGATATCGACCTTAAACATCGATATCGACCATAGTTGTCGACACGCCTTCTAAGTGTCGAGATAGACCACACAGACCAACCAAGAAGACATCGATATCGACCTTCATCATCGAAATCGACCTCAACATAGACATCGACTGGAGCTGGACAAGTCAAACAGAAACACAGACATCGATATCGACCTCCAACGTCGATATCGACCTTATCTCGATAGAAGATAGATCCGATTTTGAGACTCGGATTATGAATTCTATCATCAAGGCCACGGATTATCTTGTACTTCTAGATAGTTAGCAGCTGAATTTATCTTTTCCTTTAAGTTTTATCAAGTTAGTTTAAGTTTTATCAAAATAAAAGACCTATCCTAATTGTTTGGATAGAGTTCTTAGTTTAGATAGAAGTTACAATCCTTGGCTAGCAAGGATTAGTAGCCTATAAATAAAGTCTTAGGGGGCTGGCATTCAAACATCAATTACCACATCCAATTACATTCAATAGAGTTAGAGATAAGTTTTAGGGTTTGGCGTTTGCGAAAGCCGACGTTGAGTTGTAAAGCTTCGGAGTTTATATTTTAATGCAAGTTTATTTCTTTCAATCAATGATAAGTTCCATTATGAGAAGCGAGTAGTCCCCCAAAGCTCTTAGGGTCGGGGTGAGCCTGACGTTAGCCATGCGCGCTTGAGGTAAGTGTTAGATGTTGATATCGTTGTGTCTATATCATCTCCTATGATTCTATGTTTAGTCCTAATCGAAAGAAAAGGGATTCATGCTAACAACTTGAGTTATAAACATAAAATTGGTAGAGATAATTAGGTTTATTTGCAAGAGTAATCCTAAGAGCTGGTGTATAGCGAAAGCTTATCCCTCGGGTGAAATAGCGTAATTGTTCGTCTTATTTATCTTGTCGCATGCATTGGTTAACGTTGTGGTAAACTCTAATCCTAGGAGTTGCCTTTTATATAAGTTAATTCATCAAAACCCCTGTTTTATTTCTGTTCATCGCACCCTCATCCATTCTTAAATCTTCGGCCTTTCTTTGCCGACAAAAAGCTAACGACTTTGCAGGAGAAGACATCGATATCGACCACAGACGTCGATATCGACCACTAAGTTCCGTCGACAGTTTTCTGAGTCGACGACGATCATCCTGCGGAGTTTACTGAACATCGATATCGACCCCAAACGTCGATATCGACCACCTGAGTCGACTGGCAGTCTTCTGAGCCAGTCGATTTCGTTGACTGACATCGATATCGACCTTCCCTTGTCGATATCGACTGCTTGTTTTTGTCGCTGTAGGTCTTCTGTTGCAGAAAGGATCGACAGCCGAGGTCGACATTGAGCTCCAAGGTCGAAATCGAGGCTTCTGGTCGACGTAAGATGTGAGATTTCCAACGCTACTAGGATCCCGCTGACACGCCTCCTCGTGGATCGATCCTGACTTCCCTTCCACTACAACGGCATGAAGTCTTGTAATTATTTGTATAGGCTAGGATTCGGTTTATATTTATACATCTTATTATTTGTATTTGAGATACTCGACCTTCCTCCTGCTTTAACAAATTGGCGCCGTTGCCGGGGAGGCAAACAATCGCGCCCTGGTAGTCTATCTCACATCTCTAACTAGTTTGGTTTTGCAAGTGTATGTGACGCGCTGATCGCCCGCCTGAATTCGAAGGAATAGACGACCCTGAACGCTACTTCTATCTAAGAGCCCAAGCTCCATGAATCATGGCAGACAACGCGAACCAGGCTGAACTAATTGAGCAACTAAGGAAGCAGGCTGAGGATTTAACGACTAGAGAGGCGGCACTTAAGGAGCGTGCGGATAGGGAGGAGGAAGGCCGGAGGCAAATAGAAGCCCAAATCAATGCCTTCCCTCGGAATGTCAAGCAATACATGCACCCCACGCTCACCGTGCCTCAATCGGCGATTCTTATCCCTGCCTCTAATTTTGAAATTAAACCTAACTTCCTTACTGAGATTAGAAGGCATCAATATGAAGGAAAATCTAATGAATTCCCTATGGCACATATTTCAACCTTCTTAGACCTCTGTGATACTATTGCTGACGGACAAAGTCTTGAATATGTCCAACTAAAAGCCTTTCGTTGGTCTCTTACAGGTAAAGCATTGCAAAGGTTGGAAAGCTTAGCCCCAAGATCGCTCCGCACCTGGAATGAAGTCAAGGACGCGTTCCTCAACAAGTTCTTCCCTCCTTCTAAGACGGCGTTGATCCGACAGAAAATCACGGCTTTCAAATAAAAGCTTGGTGAGGCTCTGGCGGCTATTTAGGAAAGGTTTAAGGACCTACTATGATCCTGCCCGACGCATGGCCAACCACCGTACGTGATTCAGGAAATCATTTACAATGCTCTTAACGCTGCAACCTAGGAGAGGATCAACACCTACACCTCCTATGGCTACCTTGAACTCGCTCCACAAGAGGCTTGGGAGACCATAGAGAGGTTGGTGGAGTTCGACAACACATATGGGACTCCTGAGGCTTCTGACACATCATCATCGTCAAGGCCTGCCCCATCTATGCCCTTATATGAACCCTCCAATGTAATCGATCCGGACGTAAAGGAGCAATTCCATAGAGATCAACTTCAAAAGCTCCAAAAGCAAGTGAGGTTCCGTTCAGCGAACCAAGATTGCATTGAATGCGGATCGCAGCGGCACACCACCATCGAGTGCCCCAATGCTGAACAAGTACATCTAGCGGAGACTCACCAAGAGGCGCGCTACATAAGGGGTCCCAATCACCAATATTGGGGAGACCAAAGGTTCCATCAACCACAAAGGAACCCGGTTAACCCTGGGGACCCCCCGCCTTATAGAGCTCCTGGGCACCCGGAGAGAGACCAAAAGAAGGATAATCTTCAACTTGTGCTGGATGAGATAAGGCGGAACCAAGCTAAGAACGATCAATCCAACAATGCCATCCATTCTCAACTCAATCACCTTACCACAAGGATTGGGGAGATGGATATTTGGAAAAAGAATGTAGAAACCCAATTGGGTCAATTGGCGGCACAAATCCCTAGACCATCCGGAACATTCCCTGGGCAACCCACTACAAATCCTAAGGGGAAATCCGGGACGGGCCATGTTGCAGCCATGCAATTAAGGAGTGGCAACAAAGTACAAAAGCCACGAACGAAATCGGAGAAAGCAGCAGATCCACTCGACATCGACAACCCAGTTGATGTCGAGGAAGACATCGATATCGACCCCCAGGTCGACACCCAGTCGACGTCGAGGCCATTGCAGAGCCATCAGAGCCACAACAGAGGTCGACATCGATCATCCCAGTCGATATCGACCACATCCCAGTCGATGTCGATGTCCAGCAGGCCCCTCCGACCTCCGTTTTGGCCCCTCCACCAAAGAAGACGTTGCCATTCCCATCCAAAGCATTGGAGGATCCCACCAAAGGTAAGTTTAGGCGCTTTGTAAAAATTCTTCAAGGTCTTAACGTTACCATTCCTCTTACAGAAGCCCTAAGCGAGATGCCCGCCTATGTGCGATTCCTCAAAGACATCCTTAGCAAGAAGAGATCCATGGCAGAGATCGCAGAGGAGTGCTCAAAGATGGACTTCCCTGAGAAGAGGAGTGATCCAGGGAAGTTTGCAATCACCGTGGGACTTGGCCAACATCGTTATAAGGCCCTATGTGACCTAGGGGAAAGCGTAAGTCTCATGCCTCTCTCTATTTGGCAAAAGGTAAACATCGGGGCGCTTGAACCTGTGAACATGAAACTCTATATGGCTGACAACTCATTCGTCAGGCCCACAGGTATAGTTAATGACGTTCCGGTAAAGGTAGGTAAGTTTTTTGTGCCTACTGATTTCATTGTATTGGAGATGCCTGAAGATCTTGTAGTACCTATTATCCTTGGTAGGCCTTTCTTAGCTACTGCTGATGCCAATATAAATGTACGTCGAGGATTACTAACCTTTACTATAGGGAACAAAGTGATAGAATTCTCTTTCAACCCAACCATGAGCAAAACGAAGCACCTGGAGCAAGTAGTCCTCTCGCCGGCTAAGGAAAAGCTTAGAAAATTTTTGTTGGCGAGGACGGAAACATCAAGCAGGGTCGACATCGACTGGAACCAGTCGATATCGACTAAAAACATCGAAATCGACCCCCCTTGGTCGAAATCGAGTATGCCAGATTGTTGTCAATAGCTTAAGTATGGGGTCACAGAGGTCGATATCGACCCCCACATGTTGATATTGACCAAAGATCTCGAAATCGACCCACCTTGGTCGAAATCGACCACCCCTCAGCCCGAAGATTTCTGTTTTGGGTCCAAACAGGTAAGCCCAGGTATGAGTCCTAACCCTCTTCTGTCCCTTAATGATGAATCAGTTAAGCCAATTATTGATAATTCTACTAATAAGAGGGTCAAAGCTCCATGGTTTGCCTATATTGCTAAAGTTAGGTCAAGAAAGAGAAGGAAAGCGCCCAAAGAAGGACCTAACAATGAAGAAGCCTTGGTCGCCGAACTTAGCTATTACCAAAAGGACCTAGATGACCCAGGACAATGCTCGAGCTCAAAGGGTCCTGCGTTAAAAGCTCATAAAGAATTGACGGAGAAGTCGTTCTAGCGACTCAAAACTCTAGAGCATGTACATAAAACATTTAAAGTTTTCATAGATAGTTTTTAGGATTTTTGGATTTTGAACTTTTTAAAACTGAGATAATTCGTGGCTTTATCTATACTTCTAACAAAGATTTCAGGTTATTGAGCAAAAGGAATGACGAAGAAGAAAAGAAGCTACTGCAGAGGCAGTCGAAATCGACCAGGCCAGTCGAAATCGACCCCCCAGGGTCAAGCCATCTCCTAGAGTCGACATCGAGGACTCAGGATCAAAAAGAAGATGTCGATATCGACCATAATCATCGATATCGACCTTCATCAAGCAGCCCTTGTCTTCATTTTCTTCCTTGACTTCGACAGATGCAGTCGACATCGACCTCTGACATAAATATCGACTTCTAGCATCGACCTAATCTGAAATCGACTTGAATCCGCTGGTTGCGCTGTGAGTTTCTCTCTACCCTTGTTCTTCTTTTTAATACAGTGAGGACACTGTATATTTTAAGTATGGGGTGGGGGAAAAACATGTCTTATGGTCATAACTTGGTTTTCTTCTTCGCATTTCATTCATCTTTAAATTTTTGTTCTTAGTTTTACTCTTATAAAATGTCAAAAATACAAAAAAAAATGCATGTTTATTTTTAAGTTTGTTTTTAAACCCTACTTAGATATCCTATGATGAAAACTCAATAGCTGACTTGATCATGTAAATCCTATGGCATATTTGGATGGTTTAGCCTAAGTCCTTAAAATTTTTATGTAGATTGTGAACTTGTGATGAAATTGAGCACATATGATCCTATGCTAAAAAGCAAATCCAACAAAAATTGTCCTAGTGAGAATTTTGGCCTATAGCGAGAACATAAAAAATCCCTCCGCTTTCTTGAGTGAATTTACTCTTCCTATGCATCTCTAAATGTTGTGATAGTTATTCATAGCCAATACATATATATGTTTATGTTTATAAGAATTAAATGATGGTGGCATCTTTTAAGCCATTTTTTATCCTCTCTTTACCTACCCTGCATTATCCCTGCTTGAAGCCGGAAAATTAGCCTGAGCCTGAAATTGCAAACTCCACAAAATTATCCATGGCCGAATTGAGTCTGACCCCCATTTGGGAATTGAGACTTAGATTGGCTGGACTAATGACTTGTGGAAAGAAAAAGTGCATATTGTCCAGTTTTGAGCAAGGAAATTATGGGTTAGCGCATATCTACATCTTGTCATATTTTGTAAAAGGATTTTTGGCTCACCATATAAATGCATATAATTTTTAGTATTTATTTATTATTTTCGTCAAAAAAAAGATGTATATATATAGTGCATGAGCCAAAATCCTTAAGTCCTTTATTTTATTTCATACAAGTGTCATATTTTTTAGAGGCATATTAGAGTTTGAAAGAAGGGTTGATCGTATGGTTTACATCTTTTAGTGCATCTTTAGAGTATATTATGGAAAGATGAGTTGAGAAAGAGCATTATGGAGAATTAAGCTTGGAAAAGAGCAACATGGAAGAGTTATGGTTTGGATATAGCAAGTGTTGAGATTTACGAGTCTTGATTCCCGAATTATAAAAGCACCACATAGCCAAATAATTCCATACCCTTAATTCCTGACCAAGCCCCATTACAACCCCGCTGAATGGAGTCTTCTTTGAAGTCTTCCATTGAGCGAAAGTCCTCCTGATGGTTCTTATTGCATTTTCATATTTGGTTGCGAAGTGGATTTTTATAAATTGCAATGTTTATGAGATTATATATGGAATTGAGCTGAGAGTTGATCTTCATACCCTAAACACATGAGAGTTGAGTGCAAACACATTATCCCTGTGAGGTTGGATCAAAAATTGCATATGCCTATAGATCGCCTTAATATGTGCTATGACGTTAAATTCACTTGCTTTGCTTTGCTACCACTTATGATGTTGCTTTTGACAAGGGCGAAGACTTGAAGGGTGTGTTGTAGGTGTTGATTATTGCTTGGTTATTGCTTGAGGACAAGCAAGTCTAAGTATGGGGTGTTTTGATGTACATATTTATATCTCTTTGTATTGCATCTTTTGACTTCATATTTCATTCGATTTCCAAAGAAAATGTTCAAAAGGATAAAAACTTGTGTAAGAATGGGCTAAAATACAAGAAATAGAATCTGCACAAGTTTTGAGCTAACCATGCAGGAATTCGAGCGAAATCGGAGTCAAAACGGAGAAACCAAAGAGCAAAAAGCAGAGGTCGATATCGACCATAATCATAGATATCGACCTTCAACATAGATATCGACCTTAAACATCGATATCGACCATAGTTGTCGACACGCCTTCTAAGTGTCGAGATAGACCACACAGACCAACCAGGAAGACATCGATATCGACCTTCATCATCGAAATCGACCTCAACATTGACATCGACTGGAGCTGGACAAGTCAAACAGAAACACAGACATCGATATCGACCTCCAACGTCGATATCGACCTTATCTCGATAGAAGATAGATCCGATTTTGAGACTCGGATTATGAATTCTATCATCAAGGCCACGGATTATCTTGTACTTCTAGATAGTTAGCAGCTGAATTTATCTTTTCCTTTAAGTTTTATCAAGTTAGTTTAAGTTTTATCAAAATAAAAGACCTATCCTAATTGTTTGGATAGAGTTCTTAGTTTAGATAGAAGTTACAATCCTTGGCTAGCAAGGATTAGTAGCCTATAAATAAAGTCTTAGGGGGCTGGCATTCAAACATCAATTACCACATCCAATTACATTCAATAGAGTTAGAGATAAGTTTTAGGGTTTGGCGTTTGCGAAAGCCGACGTTGAGTTGTAAAGCTTCGGAGTTTATATTTTAATGCAAGTTTATTTCTTTCAATCAATGATGAGTTCCATGATGAAAAGGGAGTAGTCCCCCAAAGCTCTTAGGGTCGGGGTGAGCCCGATGTTAGCCATGCGCGCTTGAGGTAAGTGTTAGATGTTGATATCGTTGTGTCTATATCATCTCATACGATTCTATGTTTAGTCCTAATCGAAAGAAAAGGGATTCATGCTAACAACTTGAGTTATAAACATAAAATTGGTTGAGACAATTAGGTTTATTTGCAAGAGTAATCCTAAGAGTTGGTGTATAGCGAAAGATTATCCCTCGGGTGAAATAGCGTAATTGTCCGTCTTATTTATGTTGTCGCATGCATTGGTTAACGTTGTGGTAAACCCTAATCCTATGAGTTGCCTTTTATATAAGTTAATTCATCAAAACCTTGTTTTATTTCTGTTCATCGCATCCTCATCCATTCTTAAGTTTTATGAGGGTAATTTAGAATTGCTCCATAATGTCTTAGTTCATCGCATCCTCATCTCATATGAGATGATGTTTAGAATTGCTCCATAATGTCTATCATGCTTATCCAAATGTGATGCATGAGGATAAGTTTTATGAGAGTAATTTATCGACACCTCTAGATATGATTGACTTACTTAATTAGGATTTAATTTTAATTAACTAGGTTCTGGTTCAAAATTACATGACCAAACTAAAGAATACACAATTGAGGGGTATACAATAAACTTAATAGGAGAGAGGGTTTGTTTTTATGGTTTTTTCATTTTTATGTAAACTGAGGGACACATAATTTTATAAAAGGAAAATGAAAATTGGGAATTTGGGGGTGCGTTTATCGATTGGTGGTGGTGCCACAGATGACACGTAAGCCATTAATACGAAAGTCAGGAACAAAAGCCACAACTCCATTGAGAACCATAGAAACAATTGCTCTTCAAATTTGCGCTCTTGCTCTTTTAGGTTTTAGTTTGAATGGAAATTAGTGTTGTAAGCAACGGTTTGTTTTGCACTGCTTGTTGTTTCAATTCGTGGATTTTGGTTGCTCCCTGTCTGATTATATCCAATGTGGAATCACTAGCAGCATATTTGGTTGACAGAAATTATGAGAAATCACTAGCAACATATCCATACTTGAAATAGCCCCCAACAAACAAGTTAAATATTGAATTATATCTTCATAGTTGGTTCAATGGTTTGAACATGTAATGTATATAGTAAAAAAATATAGATCTATTTTATCATTTTATCCTTTGATCTTGTTGAGAGATGTAAATCCATACAAAAATCTCACATTGAAATCAGTGGAATACTACTTCTATTGTCAATTAATTAAACTATTAGCGTCAGTGGCGGATCCTCAAGCAGTTAGATGAGGGGGAGGAAAATTGACCTTTATTTTTTTTTAAAAAAATCATCAATATTTAAAGTTTTCAAGTTTAATTATAGTATTAAGTGTTTATGTTTAACAAATGATAAGTATGATACAAGTATATTAATTGGTAAATGATGTGAAAAATCATTTATATCGCTTCAGTTTTGAAATGTTTGTAACTTTTTACTTAGGTATCGAATTTGAGCTTATAATATATCAAATCGAAGCTATCGACGAGAGAAATATTTATAATATTAAAATTTATTTTTGATTGGGGACGACTTCCACCTCTGTCCCTCAAAAGAATCCGCCCCTGATTAACGTGTGTGCGTTTATACGCACCACCTCCGATCACAAGTCCCATAATATAGCAAATAGGGGTTAGGCTCCTCTTCCAAAAGTTAAATGATGAAGGTACTAAAACTTGGCATCATAAAAAAAAACACTAGGGGATTTCATTTATATAAACAACACAGGAGTACATGGATCCATGTTATTATTGAAATAAAGGGAGTACATATATATATAGTTAGAGCTTCTCATACAAAGCCTTACACTTAGACCACAACTTGTACGTACTAGTAGTAGCTGCCTCTCCCCGTACGGTACGGTACCCTAGAGCGCGAGTGAGATCCCCCAGAGTAATACTGTATTAATTAAATTTAACTAAGGCGGTGGAGGGTGGTGGTGTTGTGGAGGACCGTGAGGCCCTGGAGGCGGAGCTGCAGGGCCAGGACCAGGGGGTCCTGGAGGACCTGGTGGCGGCGGGTGGTGAACCGGCCCTGGATGGGGCGGACCGTGAGGTCCGGGATGTGGTGGCCCGCCTGGTGGTGGAGGATGCATTTTTCTTTCTCTGTTTGGTTTGGGGTTAAATATATTTGTAGCCACACAACAAGTTCAATTGGGAAGGTTGGGTTGAAAAACAAAGGGTGGATAATGGATGGCTTTTATAGATAAATAACATTTAAAGATCGTACGTACGTACGCGTTTCAATTCACTAACTTTGGAAATTGACCGGTAGCTCATCTCTTCTCTGTTCTATAGAATTCTGTAGAATGGTAGCTGTCAGCACCAGCCATGGCACCAATCATATTATTACACTGAGCTAAAACAATACCGTCGGTTACTTAATTTACTATTTAGATTCATTTTTTAACAAATTATATAAAAATATGTATTATTTTCTTATTTTTTTTAATTTCATAAAAAATATTAATTGTTTACATAGTTTTTATCATTATAAAAAAATGGACATGAATAATAAATAATACTCCCTCTGTTGGATAAACAAGTCATTTTACTATTTACGCACGTTTTTTTAGGTGATAAAAACTATATAAAATATCTATTTTTTTAATAATTTTTTTAACAATTTCGTAGTTATTATTAATAAGTACAAACTTGTTAAAAATTTTCTTATAAAAAATAATATTTTATATAGTTTTTATCATTATAAAGAAGCGTGCGTGAATAATAAACGACATGTTTTGCCGAACGGATGGAGTATGTTTTTTTAGAACAGTGGTGGATGAAAAAAGAAAAGGAGAAGCCATGTTTACTTTAATTAATTAATCGATTTGTTTATTTTGTTGAACAATAAATAAATTTCGGTGGTGTTACACACACACACACACACACACACACACACACACACACACACACACACACACACACACACACACACACACACACACACACACACACACACACACATATATATATATATATATATATATATATATATATATATATATATATATATATATATATATATACTAAGAGAATAATAAGTTATATGTTGACTTATTAAATTTAAAATAATATATTTTTAAATAAAAAAAATGTCGTAGTCATATGGATGTACAATAATACTTCTTTAAACTAAAACTTTGTTATTTTTGTTCACTATAATAAATTAAAAATATTTTAAATGGATGATTAAACAATACAAAATTTATATGACTAAAATATCAAATTGGTATTTAAAACTGACCACTTTAGACATGTCTATATAAACTCTTAATTTAGAAGAGTTTAGGATGATATGTCAATCTTAGAGGCATTTTAGGAGTCTTAACCAATCATATTTTTTTTGCCATTTTTCTTTGATTTTCTTTAATACTCATTTTTTTCTTCTTTTTCCTTTAATTCTCTTTTTTATTTAATTTTACTAACTATTGGGGTTAATTCAAAATATTGAATTCAATCTAATATAACTATCTATATCTATATAAACTCTTAATTTAGAAGAGTTTAGGATGATGTGTCAATCTTAGAGGCATTTTAGGAGTCTTGACCAATCATATTTTTTTTGCCATTTTTCTTTGATTTTCTTTAATACTCATTTTTTGCTTCTTTTTCCTTTAATTCTCTTTTTTATTTAATTTTACTAACTATTGGGGTTAATTCAAAATATTGAATTCAATCTAATATAACTATCTATATCTATATAAACTCTTAATTTAGAAGAGTTTAGGATGATGTGTCAATCTTAGAGGCATTTTAGGAGTCTTGACCAATCATATTTTTTTTGCCATTTTTCTTTGATTTTCTTTAATACTCATTTTTTTCTTCTTTTTCCTTTAATTCTCTTTTTTATTTAATTTTACTAACTATTGGGCTTAATTCAAAATATTGAATGCAATCTAATATAACTATCTATATCTATATAAACTCTTAATTTAGAAGAGTTTAGGATGATGTGTCAATTTTAGAGGCATTGTAGGAGTCTTGACCAATCATATTTTTTTTTTGCCATTTTCTTTGATTTTCTTTAATTCTCTTTTTTTTTTCTTCTTTTTTCCTTTAATTCTCTTTTTTATTTAATTTACTAACTATTGGGCTTAATTCAAAACATTGAATTCAATCTAATATAACTATTGGGCTTAATTCAAATTTATTTACTAACTATTGCGCTTAATTAAAAATATTGAATATAACTATTGATTATGACACATCACATTTAAACAATGTTATAATTGGTATTATTATTACTGAATAATTTAAAATATCTATATTTATGTATTATACTTTACATAAGATTTTTATAAAATAATTTTCTGAGATAATTATAAGATGCATTTATTGAAAAGTTTTTTTATGATTTTATCTTAACATTTATTAATATTTTATATTATTTATATATATAATATTTTAGTTTTAAAAAAACCGCGCCATGACGCGGGAATCGTACTAGTAAATATTTTTTTTAAAAGAAAAAGAGTTAAATGCTATATTGGTATTTAAAAAACAAACTTTGGACATATGGATATTTTCTTTTCGATTCCTGGCTCCAATGGACAATTTAGATGTGGATGTCGGTAGAGAAAGACTAGTGGGTGTTGCAATCACGTATATATTCACGTGGACGCATAAAGTCGTGTGTGGATAAGGAGGATCTTTCTTTTCCTTCAACATACAAAACAGGCCAAATCTATATAAAATACTAAAACAGAGGCTGGAAACGGGCTCTGGTGCGATCTCGTGTCCACGGAATTTTCTGGATTAAAGCGGGATTATTTTTGCTTACGTGTCATTTTCTGGATTAAAATTGCATTATATTTTTTACCCACATCAATTAATATATTATACAATTTAATAAAAGTTGGAATCATCGTATTATTATTTAAATGTGTTATATGAGATAATTTTTTAATTAGTTATAAAACCTATCATTTTTGTTTATTGCAATTAAAATTATTTTACCTTGATTATTTTTAATATAAATATTCAATTTCATATCTTAAATCATTACAAAATCTATCATTTTACCTTTAGTTATTTTATCTTTAGTAATCAAGATTAATTATATTAGTAAATGATAAGATTTTATTTTTGAATTCATATATATTTAATAAAAAACTATTAAACCCCTTATATTAATTTGATACAAATCCATATCTTTAAACTAATAGCTACTGATTTTAAATTATCTAATTGTACGTATTTTATTTTCAATTGTGAGAAGTGCTTGTGTTATGATTCCTAATTCAAAACATGGCTTAGGAGGAATTAGATAATTTTTTAAGTTTATCACATACATTTTTTTTATCATTTTGAATTCAATACCTATCTTTTTATCAACAATATCGAAAACAAATGATGAATTATGTACTCCATTTTGGATCAAAATTCTAATTATAATGCTGATATATTAGAGATATTAAAATATCAATCCATATACATTCATGGAACACAACAAACGACCGTAACTATTTTATTTTTTGTTAAAATCAAAAGATATATATAGATATATAATGGGGTTAATAACATATTAATTTTGATTTTGAAAAAAAAACTTATACCTATACCATAAAATCAATTATGTTTAATATAGGTATTCCTTAAATTTTAAAGCAATTATACTTAATCAATAATTGATTATGTTAACTAATTGAACATTGCTAAAACATATATCGGTGCGGTGTGATTGTAGATAAATATATCACATATATTTATGTCATGTAGATTTGCATAAATATAAAATTTATTTATTAAAAAACAACTAATTAACATGCACAATTAAAAAAATTATCCATCAATTATTGTATAATATATATAATATAATATAAAAATATATTAAATATGAAGGAGAGTGGAGTGAAACTATATATTTTATAATATTTTAGTGATTAAAGTTATCAATTAGCCAATTTTTTAATTTTATAAAAGCTTTCATAACTGATAATAAATTGAGTTCTTTTAGAAACTTAAATATAAAACCAAGTAAAATGAATAAGAGAACTAAATCATTAAAAAGAAAACAGATATGTAAATTCCTATGACAAACTTTGGTCGAGTTCGCTTATGTGTTATTCTTAATCTAACCGAGTTTTTTTGACACGTCAATTAATGATAATCAAATAAATTTAAGTCATGTCATACAACGACTTAATCTATTTATCTACGTGTTTCTTATAGAATTTAATATTTTATGAAGAAATACGTTTTATTAAAAATACCGCAAAAACGTGGGTAATAAGACTAGTTGCAATAAGTGTGCGGAAACAACGAATTTTGTAGAGCAATGGACCACGAACTGGAAGAAGGAGGGAAAACAATTTCTGATTGTGTATTGATTGATCTGAACATTCGAGATTAATTTACATTTTATATTCGGGTATTTGAAATGGGTAAATGTAATGAGCTAAACCAAAGTATAACCGGGTTAGGCCCAATACAGATTACAAGCCCAAATACAATATAAGCTTTCCCGTTCACACCCCTGTTCAAGCTGGAGGGAGTTCACTCACACCAAGCTTGTCCAAGACGTCAGAAAAGCTACTGCCAGAAAGTAGTGAGGGCGTCTGTCAGTTGCTCTTTGGTTGACACATGATGAAGCTTGATCAACCCTTGGAGCACCTTTTCTCTCACGAAGGGGCAGTCTAGTTCCACATGCTTTGTTCTCTCATGAAACACTGGGTTCTTAACAATGTGAATTGCGGCTTGATTATCGCATCTCACTGGAACAGGAGTGACGCTAGAAACTCCTTGCTCGGACAGTAACCGAGTCAACCAAGCAATTTCAGTGCAAACTCTCCTTATAGATCTGTATTCAGTGTCGGCAGATGAAAGAGAAACCGTCACCTGTTTATTTGATTTTCGGGATATGAGACTCCCTCCTAGAAACACAACAAAGCCACTCACCGATTGACGGGTGAGTGGACACGATGCCCAATCTGCATCACAGTATGCCTTCAAATCAAATCCCTGTGTTCGAGACAAGAACAAGGACATGTGCAGTGTTCCTTTCAAATACCTCAAGGTTCTAATTGCTGCTTCAAAATGTCGCTGGCGGGGAGCTTTCATGAACTAGCTCAAGAACTGAACAGCAAAGCTAATGTCAAGGCCTTGTATGTGTCATGAAATTTAGTTTACCAACAAGTTTTCTGTACTCAGTTGGTATTGTAATCAGGTCACCTCTATCCACAATCATTTTGTGTCATTAACCAGAGGACTTGATACTATGGCCTCATCTTCACACTTGAATTCATTCGAAGTATCTTGAATGAATCGCTTCTGACTGAAATAAATCCCCTATTCAGTATGTACAAACTCCATACCTAGAAATAAACTGAGTTGTCCAAGATCCTTTATCTTAAATTCAGAGTCAAGAAAAGCACGAATGTTGTCCATCTCGGATTGATCACTGCTTGTGATCAATATATAAGCAATGTACACTGCGAGGTAAGTCACTAGATCACCAGACCTTTTAACAAACAGGGAATAATCGTTCAAAGACTATGAGTAACCTTTGAACTGCAAGGCATGAGACATCTTGGCATACCATTGTCTAGAAGCTTGTTTCAGGTCATAGAGGGACTTTTTTAGGCGACAAACATGGCCTGGAGGAGCACACAACCCAGGAGGAATGTTCATGAACACCCTCTCATGGATATCTTCGTGAAAAAAAGCATTATTGACGTCTAATTGCTTCATTGTCCACCCCTCTTTAGCAGCAACAACTACAAGTGCTCGAACGGTGGTCATTTTCACCACAAGGAAGAAGGTTTCAACGTAATCAATCCCCTCTCTCTGTGTGAACCCCTTAACCACAAGCCTAGCTTTATACATCTCAATTGATCCATCTGCCTTGCGTTTAACCTTGTAGACCCACATGCAGCCAATAGGTCTGGCACCTTTAGGGAAGGGAACAACCTCCCAATTGTTGTTAACATCTAAGGCATGAAACTCACCTCTCATAGCTTTGTCCCAAACCTTAAACTGACAAGCTTCTCTGTAACTAAGAGGTTCTTCCTCAGGATGAACTGGGGACAAATGTTCTCTGCCAAGATTCACATCAGTGGTGATGGTATGACAACATATCCTCTCTGCACAAATACGATCATGACTGTCCACATGATGACAACCATAGTCTTGTAGGTAGCTAGGTGGGGTTGTGGCTCTAGTGGATCATCTCACTTCAATGTTTGTAGTGGGTGCAAAAGCAGAGGGAGGAGGAGTAGCAAGGTGAAGAGTAACAAGGGGAGGACTGTCAGATTGTTGTAGCACCACCTCTGTATGACCCCCATCATAACACTCAATGGTGTTTGGGAGCTCAGGAAACAACTTTGTGGGAGTTGGCTCAAGCTTGTCTCTGTATGGAAAGTGTTCCTCATGAAACACTACATCTCTTGAGACCATTACTCTATGGCTATCCAAGTTCAACACCTTATATCCTTTTGTCCCTATAGGATACCCCAGGAAAATGCAAGGACTGGCCCGAGGCATGAACTTATGCCTTCCTTGCTTGAGTGTTGAGCTGAAGCGCAAACAACCAAAACTCCTCAATTCTTCATACTTAGGTTTTCTCCCATATAAAACCTCAAAAGGGCTCTCCCATGCAGAGACTGACTAGGTACTCTGTTGATGATGTGAGAAGTTGTTAAGACAACTTTCCCCCAATATTTAAGGGGCAACCTAGATTGAAACATCAAGACCCTTGCAACCTCCAATATATGTGTTCATAGGGGGATGGTGGTTTCGCTTAAATAAAATATTCAAATCAAACTATGCTAACTCCCTTATCCAAGCAAATAAAACACAAGAATCCCTCTCGATGTAGTGGTAGGGTAATTCAGGATCGAATCCACGAGGAGGTTTGTCAGCGCTTTCGAAGCTTGCAATCACGATCATGTTTCGACTCCAGGAGACCACTCGATATCGAGGTGTCTGGTCGATATCGACCTCAGTTCTGGTCGATTTTCAAGCAAGTACCTGCAGAAGACAGAAGCAACAAGTTGATGTCGAGATGGTACTTGATATTGAGGTTAGCACTCGATATCGACCTCTGCAGTCGACTTCGAGTCTTCAAACAGAAACTGTAAACGAACCTAATTTATCGGAAAAGATGTCCGAAGAACATAGAATGGTGAGGGAAGTATAGACAGAATAAAAACACAACTTTTTATATGAATTCAATAAACTAAAAGCTTCCAAGGTCGGGGATTCAAGCCACAACGATAATCATGCAAGTGTTATGCTAAAGTTATGAAATTTAATGTCTTTCCGTCAAGTAACTTTCGTTACCAACTATTAGGTGATTAGAGGCTCTCACATAAAACCTAAGAGTTACTGTCCAATTTCATGAAAAATCCAATTTCACAATATGATTGGCTTTCGCTTGAATAATGCACATAATGAATGTCCTCAACTCTCGCAAAGGATCATGCATACGATAGAAGACGGAATCGCATAAAAATCATACCTTTGATGCACAAACTTACATTGCTATCGTCGGGCTCACCCCGACCCTAGAAGTAGGTAGACTATTCATACTTCGTCATTGAACTCCTCATCATCATGTAAAAGAAACTACTTTGATTAAACTAAAGAAAGAAAGTACACCGAACAAAGCCAACTCTCCGCTTTCGCTTCCACTCAACTGAACTCGGCTCTCTCTCTCTCTACTAATTCTCTGCGATGTAACTAAAAAACGAAACTTCTTGGATGATTGAAACCAGCCCTAATGGCCTCTAATTATAGATCTCGAACCTCGCTATCCAAGGATTCAAAAACCTATCTTTACTCCTAAGATAAACTTTAATAAAGTAAAACAACTAAATTACTTAGGTAAATATCAAAAACTGATAAGTCTGGTGGTAGAAGATAGAAGATCTCGACTTCAGGATAATCTCTAACGCTTCGGATATAATTCTATCAAAAAACAGTATCAGATCTTTTCTGCAGCAGACATCGATATCGACCATGAACATCGATATCGACCTCTTCTTTTCTCTATCTCGAGCAGTCCTACTCGACCTCGGATTAGCACTCGACTTCTATATTTTATCTCGATTTCGGTCACTCGATATCGACCATGCAACATCGATATCGACCTTGTTGTGTCGACATGCTCTGTTTCTCATCTGCTCGATTTTTGGTGCTCTGTTTCACTCAATGTTGAGTCTTTAGGTCGATTTCGACTATTCGGTAGACTTCGAGTTCTTTTTCCGCTCTTCATCACTTGTCCAAATTCGTCCATTTTTGTCTCGATTTCTGTGAAATATCATAAAAACTCGTGTAGACCTCTATATTTTGCAAATAAGCATAAACTACACTAATCTTATGATTTCCCAACCAATATGCATGCAAATATCATCAAAATGGACATAATTATGCATAGAAAATATGGCAATTTGCACGCACATCAAACACCCCATACTTAAGCTTGCTTGTCCCCAAGCAATACTTTTAATGGTCATTCATGGGAAGAAAGTAAACCCTCAACATCATAGATTCATTCTTATATGTCCCTACAATCAATTGCCATCCTCGAAAAGGTACTAATGTCAACCATTCCATGCCTGGGAATAAAAGCAACATCATAATAAAAAAAGGAGGGTTATACGCATAAAAACAATTTCGTAACATAGCATTAACAATCAAGAGGACTTTTTCAAGCTTATGAGAAGTAGATTGGTAAAAGGCTAAAGGTGGGCTAATTTTTGGCCATGTGGTGTTAAGTCCGGGGAAATAAACTTTCTTTCCAAAACATTCCACATTCCTTCTTCATAATATTTCTCACCTTTCACTCATCGCTTAATGCTTTTTTCTAGGGGTGGGCACGGGACGGGACGGGACGGGATGGGGGTCGTCCCGCGTCCCATCCCGCGTAATTTTTGCGGGACGGGATTCTCTATTTTTTTTTCAATCCAGCACGGGCCCTATCCCTCACGGGACGGGACGGGACCGGGACGGGACGGGCCTTGTCCCTCAAATAAAAAATATTTTAAATTCTCTAACATTTTTCAAATTTTAAAAGACATAATACCTATAATTTTATAATATTTATATATTTTATAGTTTCTAATATATATATATATATATATATATTGTGTATACATTCAATATTATATATATACGTACTGTATATGCACATATATACATTTGACATTGTATATATATATATACACGGTATGTATAAATATGTATTGACAGTGTGTGTATACAGACACTGTATATATACATTAACACTGCATAGAACATTAATTGACATTGTGCATACATATACACTGCATATATGATATATACTTTATGTATACATGCATATAATTTATAACATATTAATATAAAAAATATATAATATATGTGTGGGACGGGACAGGATTTGCGGGATGAAGAATCTTCGTCCCGCGTCCCGTCCCGCACAATTTTTGCGGGACGGGACCGGGACAGGATTCACTATTTTTTTTCAAATCCCACCGGGATCGGGACGGGCCCGGGATTTGCGGGATTTGTGCCCACCCCTACTTTTTTCACTATAATGCTTTTACCTCTCTAACCTTAGTACTGCCTTCTCGCGAGTCGTAAACATGGGTGTCATGAATGACCCTGGATACTTAGTACTTCGGACTCCTCACCTTGTGTCCCATCTTGCTGAACTAACATCTCAACGAGAAGGGTCGACCTACCTTTATCTCCTGAGGTGATCGGATTTTTTTTCACTCATTAAATTTTCCATATTCAAGATTTTGTTTCATTCCTGCCAACCACTTCAATAATAATATGCACAAACTCCATATAACAACTCCAAAGATGACAACCATTCTCAAACTTGTCCTCGGATAGGGCAGAAGGTATAAATAATGGGAAATATGTAATATATGTGGAGCAATAATGATAATGTAAGACTCATATATGGCTTGTGAAATTGCAAATATGCATAGGTAAGGCTTAGGATATGAATCTTGAGCACATGTATGGAAATTTATAAAGTCCTCTATCATCTTATCATGCACATGTCAAAAGCAACTTCAAGTTTTACCTCTCTTTCATGGTTTTCTCTAAAAATTTCACTTCATTGTGACTTTCCTTAACTAGGCAATTTCATGTTATATCTCTAATGAATCTACTTTTGCATCGTCGAGTTCCTTATAAGCTTCCATGACTCTTTTCTTTTATTTTTCAAAATTTTTGATGGTGGTCTTTTTCTCTTTTTTTTCGAAAATATAAAACATGCTGAAGATATATATGATATGCTTAAAGATAAAGACATCTAAATTAACTATGTATGAAAAATATGCATAAACATGTAAAAACTATGCAAAACTATGAAAAATTTCAAAAAACAAATGCTCAAAAATATGCGAGTAAGCCTTTCCCCCACCCCATACTTAAAGATTACAATGTCCTCACTGTATAAGAACTAGGGTTAAGAACAAAATTACTAAAAATTCACGAAAATCAGGAATCGAAGTTGTCTGCAGTGGAGGTTGATATCGGGCATACCAGTCGATATCGACTAGTTTCATCGATTTCTGGTTCAAGCTTCAGGGTGATCCGGCCTCGACCACAAGCTATCTGAATCGACCATCATGGTCAATATCGAGCTTCTTACTCGATTTCGATGTCTGTTATGCTCTCCTTCTTTCCTGAAACTTGTTAGAAAATAAAACTAAAACCAAACATGCATAATGTCTATTATCTCAAAACAAAGTAAAAATGTGTCCAAAACCAAAAACTAAGTGTCTTTTACAAGCTCTAGACTTTATAGTCGCTAGGCAGACTTCTTCCTTTCACGCTCTCAAGGTGGCATCTGCAGAGCCCATGTGACTTGGGCCTCAAATAGAACTGCTTTCTTATCTCTCAGCTGCATTCCGCCTGGATGGATTTGATTCACCGTAAATGGTCTCATCCTCTTGTCTTTGAATCTACTAGGGAACTAATGCGCTTTTAACTTGAAGACATACACCTTATCTCCTACTTCATAATGACTCGAATCATCATTGGATACCTTGCACAAGTGCACATACCAAGGCAAACCTCTTCCAAAAAGTTATAAATCCTTAATTGAGATTGAAAAAGAGGAATTCGTACCTTGGCTTACCTTGTCTTCTGTCAGTGGGTGATGCGGATCAAGATGGCCTTCTGTGGGTCAAACAATGATCTTGATCCAGGTGAGCTCTCAAGACCGATTAGAGGGCTATTGATGGCCAAGAGTGTCGTCCTAAAGAAGAAGAAGAAGGCGCCACCATGACTTTAAGAAAGGATATTTTATTTATTTAATAATAATAATAATAATTATTATTATTAGTTTTTAGGTTCTTTCCATATTTAGTAATTCCTATGTTAGTTGGAGCTATTTATGGAATGTCTTATTTTTAGTAATACTTAGTTAGGTGAATAAAAGTGGAAAAGGAAAGTCTATCCCTTTAGATATTTTCCTTGACCACTAAGTAGGAATATTTATCTAGGAGATTATTTATTATTATTTTTTGAAGTCAAATTCTATCCTTTGCAAGGAAGGATTGACAATCCTTTGTTGTTTAAACCCTTTTCATCATTCAATGCAATTAGATTGAAATAGAAATGAAGAAACCCTTTAGCTAAAGGGTTCTTCGATTATCAATGCCAAAACTTTGCTTTAAAAAATTCAGATTGTTCTTCATCCTTTTAATCATCCAAACAAGTGCCTTTCGAAACCCTAACCCCAAACACAAGACAAAACACAAATTGTTGCGCCATAGATACTTGCTCAAGATGTGGGCAGACACTAGTGCTATACCTTGTTGATCCACATTCCTGACAAGGTTTATTGTTGCTGAGGACCCTAAATTGCTTTTGAAGGCGGCACAGTTGATCGTTATGGAATTGTTGCCGCACATCAGGATCAATCTCCTTTGGATGCTCATAAAGTGGCATAGATGGGGCAGGCCTTGAGTCATAGGCCGCAACAGTCTCATATGTGTTATCAAAATTGACAAGCCTCTTAATTTTCTCCCAGGCATCCATTGGTGTAAGCCTCAAAATTGATAAGCCTCTTAATTTTCCATCTTATTTACCTTATCACATGCATTGGTTGACGTTATGGTAAACCCTAATCCTAGGAGTTGCTTTTTATATAGTTTATTCATCAAAAACCACTGTCTTTATTCTAATCATCGCTCCTTATTCACCCTTGAGTCTTCGGCCTTTCTTTTCCGACAAAAAGCTGACAACTTTGCAGGAACAAACATTGATATCGACTCCCAGACGTCGATATCGACCACTTGCTTCGTCGACATTTTTCTGAGTCGACTACGATCATCCTGCACAAGTTACTGAGATCGATATCGACCCCAACCTCGATATCGACCACCCCTGTGTCGACTGGCAGTCTTCTGAGCCAGTCAATTCTATGTACTGACATCGATATCGACCTACTCCTAGTCGATATCGACTGCCGTTTTTGTCTCTACAGGTCTTCTGTTGCAGAAAGCATCGACAGCCAAGGTCGACATCAAGCACCAAGGTGGAGATCGAGGCTTCTGGTCGAACATTCAGGACGTGATTTCAATGCTACTAGGATCCCGCTGACCTACCTCCTCATGGATCGATCCCGACTACCCTTCCACTACAACGGGAGGAAGTGTTGTAATTATTTGCATAGGCTAGGAGTCGGTTTGCATTTATATTTCATATATTTGTATTTAAGAACTCGATCTTCCTCCTTATATAACAAATTTGCGCCGTTGCCGGGGAGGCAATCAATCGCGCCCTAGTAGTCTATCTCACGTTTCTATCTAGTTTGGCCTTGCAGGTGTATACGATGCGCTGATCGCCCACCTGAATTCGAAAGAGTGGACAACCCTGAACGGTATCTCCGTCTAAGAGCCCAAGCTCAAAGAATCATGGCAGACAACGCGACCCAGGCTGAGCTAATTGAGCAACTAAGGAAGCAAGTCGGGGACTTAACAACTAGTGATGTACATAATTGTACTATTGTTTATTGCATCTTTTGACTTCATATTTCATTTGATTTCCGAACAAAAGTTTCAAAAGCATATGATCTCGTGTAAGAATGAGCTAAAGTGAAAGAAATAGAGTCTACACGAGTTTTGAGCTAACCATGCAGGAATTCGATGAAATCGGAGTCAAAACGGGCAAGCCAAGTGAAGCTGAGAAGAGGTCGATATCGACTGGAGACATCGATATCGACCCTGGAATTCGACACGACTTCTGAGTGTCGAGATAACCACACAAACCAGACTAGAAGCCTCGATATCGACACACATGCATCGATATCGACCATCGTCATGGACATCGACTGGAGTGGGACAAGTCGAGCAGAAACACAAGCCTCGATATCGACCTCTGGTGTCGATATCGACCCTACATCGACAGAAGATAAATCCGATTTTGAGGCTCGGATTGTGAAGTCAATCATCGAAGCCATGAGTTATCTCGTTCTTTTAGATATTAGCAGTTGTTTGTTATCTTTTCCTTTAAGTTTTATCAAAATAAAAGACCTATCCTAGTTGTTCGGATAGAGTTATTAGTTTAGATAGAAGTTACAATCCTCGGATAGCGAGGATTAGTAGCCTATAAATAAAGCCTTAAGGGCTGATTTGTTAGGCATCCAATCATAGACTCACAAAAGACAAGAACAATAGACAATAGATAGTTAGGTTTTTTTGAGCTTTAAAGTTTCAATCGCTTACGATAGTTGGCGTTGAGATTGTAAAGATTCGAAATTTTCCATTTATGCAAGTTATTTCAATTCAAGACATGTCTACGATCAACATGAGTGAGTAGTTCCCCTATCTTCTAGGGTCGGGGTGAGCCCGACGATAGCCATAATGGTAAGGTAAGTATGTCGTTAAAGAATGTATCTTTTATCTCCCTCTACCTTGTTCTTCATCTTTAAATGCGAATTTAAGGAACTCATGTTGTAAAACTTGGGTAGTAATTAGGGTTTCTTTTCGAAAGATTATAAACTCAATTATGACGAGGGTAGACACCCATTAGGTTTAGTAATTGAAAAATCTCTTTTCCTATTGGTCGGTTTAGGTGAAAGCCTTTTCCTTTATGATAAAAGCATGCATCTTTAGTTGATCCTTATTTCTACTATCATGGTTGTCGTCGCGGTAATCCTTGACCTTGGAAGATCTTTTCCTTTGAGTTTACATTAAAATTTGCCCGCCGTTCGTTGAGTCATCGAAAAACCCAACACCTTTGCTTATTTCTGATCATTGCTTCCCTTCCATCCTTGATTCTTCGGCCTTTTCTTTGCCGACAAAACCACTAACCCACTGCAGGAAAGACATCGATATCGACAGCAGAGGTCGATATCGACCAAAACTGATAGATCGACGGTTTTCTGAGTCGATCTCGAGACTCCTGGGAACTTCTGCAAGCATCGATATCGACCACTTTGTGTCGAAATCGACCCCCTGTATCGACTGGCAGACTTCTGAGCCAGTCGATTTCGTGAACTAACCTCGATATCGACCCCCACCAGTCGATATCGACTACAGTTTTTGTTTCTGCAGGTTTTCTGTTGCAGACGACATCGACAGCCAAGGTCGACATCGAGGTCTGACATCGAGATCGAGGCTTCTGGTCGGACATAAAGGACGTGTCTTCAACGCTACTAGGATCCCGCTGACTCGCTTCCTCGTGGATCGAACCTGATTCCCTACTACTATAGCGGGGAGTCTTGAATTTATTTGAAGAGGCTAAGAGTTGTATTGGTTTATATTTTATTATATATTTCGATTCAATTCTCCCCACGTCAACTAGAGAGGCGGCACTTAAGCGTGCAGATAGGGAAGAGGAAGGCTGGAGGTAAATAGAAGCCCAAATCAATGCCCTCCCATGGAATGCCAAGCAATACATGCATCCCATGCTCACATTGCCTAAATCGACGATTCTTATCCCTGCTTCTAACTTTGAAATTAAGCCTAGTTTTCTTACTGAGATTAGAAGACATCAATATGAAGGAAAACCTAATGAATGCCCTGTGGCACATATATCAACCTTCTTAGATATTTGTGATACTATTGTTGATGGACAGAGTCTTGAATATGTCCAACTAAAAGCTTTTCATTGGTCCCTTATAGGTAAAGCATTACAGTGGTTGGAAAGCTTAGCCCCAAGATCGCTCCGCACCTGGAATGAAGTCAAGGACGCGTTCCTGAACAAGTTCTTCCCTCAATCCAAGATGGCGTTGATCCGACAGAAAATCACGGCATTCAAACAAATGCCTGGTGAGGCTCTGGTGACTGTTTGGGAAAGGTTTAAGGACCTAATACGATCATGCCCGACGCATGGCCAACCACCTTACGTGATTCAGGAGATTATTTACAATGCTCTTGATGCTGCAACCAACGAGAGGATCAACACCTACACCTTCTATGGCTAACTTAAACTCGCTCCACAAGAGGCTTCGGACACCATAGAGAGGTTGGTGGAGTTCGACAACACATATGGGACTCCCGAGGCTTTCGACACATCATCATCATCGAGGCCTTCCCCATTTATGCCATTATATGAACCCTCTAAGGTAATCGATCTGGACG
Source organism: Persicaria maculosa (assembly GCA_963922045.1). Classification (NCBI taxonomy): domain Eukaryota; kingdom Viridiplantae; phylum Streptophyta; class Magnoliopsida; order Caryophyllales; family Polygonaceae; genus Persicaria; species Persicaria maculosa. Next base: position 61,495,060 of record OY998267.1, read on the forward strand.
TGAAGGAGCAATTCCACAGAGATCAACTTCGAAAGCTCCAAAAGCAAGTGAGGTTCCTTTCAACGAACCAAGATTGCATTAATGCGGATCGCAGCGGCACACCACCATCGAGTGCCCCCATACTGAACACGTACAACTAGCGGAGACTCACCAAGAGGCGTGCTACATGAGGAATCCCAATCGACAAGGGTACCAAAACTGGGGAAATCAACCACCCCAATACAACCCTAGGGATCCTCCACCTTATAGAGCTCCTGGGCACCCGGAGAGAGATCAACGGAAGGATGATCTTTATCTTATCCTGGACGAAATGAGGCGAAATCATGCGGAGAATAAGGGAGCACTACATCATCTTACCGCAAGATTCGGGGAGATGGATGTATGGAAGAAAAACATAGAAACCCAACTAGGTCAATTGGTGGCACAAATTCCTAGACCATCCGGAACATTCCCTGGGCAACCAACTATAAATCCTAAGGGGCAATCCAGGTCGGGCCCCATCGCAACCATGCAACTAAGGAGTGGCAACAAAATACAAAAGCCACGAATGAAAGCGGAGGAGAAAGCTGCAGATCCAGTCGACATCGACAGATAAGTCGATGTTGAGCCAAACATCGATATCGACCATCAGGTCGACCCCCTGGTCGACGTTGAGGCCACTGCAGAACCTTCGGAGCCACAACAGCAGTCGAAATCGACCATCCCAGTCGACATCGACCAGATCCCAGTCGACATCGACGTCGAGCAGGCCCCTCTGACCACCGTTTTTGCTCCTCCACCAAAGAAGAGGTTTCCCTTCCCATCCAAAGCATTGGAGGACCCCACTCAAGGTAAATTTAGGCGCTTTGTAAAGATTCTTCAAGATCTTAACATTACTATTCCTCTTACAGAAGCCGTAAGCGAGATGCCCGCCTATGTTCGATTCCTCCAAGACATCCTTAGTAAGAAGCGGTCCATGGCAGAGATCGTAGAGGAGTGCTCAAAGATGGACTTCCCTGAGAAGAGGAGTGATCTAGGAAAGTTTGCAATCACCGTGGGGCTTGGCCAACATCGCTACAAGGCCCTATGTGACCTAGGGGCAAGCGTAAGTCTTATGCCTCTTTCTATTTGGCAAAAGGTGAACATCAGATGATGGCCAGGAGCTTAAGTATGGGGTCCCTGACGTTGACATCGACCCACGCAGGTCGACATCGACCATAGCACTCGAAATCAACCCCCCTTGTTCGAAATCGACCTCCCCTCTGAAGATTTCTGTTTCGAGCCCGAATAGGTAAGCCCAGGTATAATTCCTAACCCTCCTCTGTCCATTATTGATAATTTAACTAATGAGAGGGTCAAAGCTCCATGGTTCACCTATATTGCAAAAGTTAGGTCAAGAAAGAGAAGGAAAGCAACCAATAAAGAAGAACCTAATGAGGAAGAAGCCTTGGTTGTCGAACTTAGCTATTATCACAAGGACCTAGATGATCCAAGAGAAGGCTCACGCTCGAAGGGTCCCTACCTTAAAGGCTCATGAAGAGATGACGGAGAAGTCGGCCTAGCGACTCAAAACTCTAGAGCTTGTACCTACCACTTTAATTTTCTTTCATATATGGTTTTTAGGATTTGAATTTTGGATTTTTGAACTTTTAAAACTAAGATGATTCGTGGCTTTATCTATAATTCTAACAAAGATTTCATGTTTCTAAGCAAAAAGCACGACGAAGAAGAAAAGAAGCTTCTGCAGGGGCAGTCGAAATCGACCACGCCAGTCGAAATCGACGCCCTAGGGTCGAGCCAACTCCTATAGTCGATATCGAGGACTCAGAAGCAAAAAGAAGAGGTCGATATCGACCATAATCATCGATATCGACCACGACCTTGTGACCCTCGACTTCACCTTCTCCCTCGACTTCGACAGATGTAGTCGACATCGACCTATAACCTAGATATCGACTACTGGCATCGACCTAACTTGAAAATCGACCTGAATCCGCAGGTTGCGTTGTGAGTTTCTCTCTACCCTTGTTCTTCTTTTTATACAGTGAGGACACTGTATATTTTAAGTATGGGGTGGGGGAAAAACATGTCCTATGGTCACAACTTGGCTTTCTTCTTCGCATTGCATTCATATTTAAACTTTTGTTCTTAGTTTTTTCATAAAAATACAAAAAATCCAAAAAAAATAGAAAAATGTCAAAAAAGACAAAAAAAATGCATGTTTACTTCTAAGTTTATTTTTTAAATCCTACTTAGATGTCCTATGATAAAAACTCAATAGCTGACTTGATCATGTAAATCCTATGGCATATTTGGATGGTTTAGCCTAAGTCCTTAAAATTTTTATGTAGATTGTGAACTTGTGATGAAATTGAGCACATATGATCCTAGGCTACAAAAGCAAATCCAACAAAAATTGTCCTTGTGAGAATTTTGGCCTATATGGAGAACATTGAAAATCCCTACGCTTTCGTGAGTGTATTTACTCTTCCTATGCATCTCTAAATGTTGTAATAGTTGTTCAAAGCCAATGCATATATATGTTTATGTTTACGAGAATTAAATGATGGAGGAATTTTTCAAGCCATTTTTATCATCTCCTTGCCTACCCTGCATTATCTCTGCTTGAAGCCAGAATATTAGCCTGAGCCTGATATTGCAAACTCCACAAAATTATCCCTAACCGAATTGAGCCTGACCCCCATTTGGGAATTGAGACTTATATTGGTTAGAATAATGCATTGTGGAAAGAAAAGTGCATATATTTAGTTTTGAGAAAAGGAAATTATGGGATGGTATATATTTGCATCTTGTCATATTTTATAAAAGGATTTTTTGCTCACCATATAAATGCACATTTTTTAGTATTTATTTATTATTTTCGTTCAAAAAAAATCCGAAAAAAAAGATATATATATATACATATACATATACATATATATATATATATATATATATGTATATACATATATATATATATATATATATATATATATGTATATACATAGTGCACGAGCCAAATTCCTTAGTTGTTTATTTATTTCATACAAGTGTAATATTTTTGAGAGCATATTAGAGTTTGAAAGAAGGGTTGATATTATGGTTGATATCTTTAGAGCATATTAGAGCATATTATGGAAAGATGAGTTTGGAAAAAGCATTATATTATAGAAGATTGAGCTTGGAAAGTGAAACATTGAAGAGATATGGTTTGGATATAGTTGTGATAAGGTTTATGAGTCTTGATTCCCGATCTTTAAAGCACCACATAGCCAAATAAATCCATAACCTTTATTTCATACCAAGCCCCATTACAACCCCGCCGAATAGAGTCTTCTTTGAAGTCTTCCATTGAGCGTAAGTCCTCATGATGGTTCTTATTGCATTTTCATAATTGGTTGCGAAGTAGATTCTTATAAATTGCAATGTTTATGAGATTGTATATGGAATTGAGTTGAGAGTTGATCTTCATAGCCTAAACACATGAGAGTTGTAAAGACTGAATATATTTTGTATTATTATTCTATATATTATATTATTATTATTATTAAATTCAATTTGTAAAAGTGGAATAAAATCCGTCCTCAAGCACGAGTTCAATTTTAAAATCCTTCCGGCATCATTTTAAATTTTGTATTTTGACGGGGTGGATTTTTGCTTTCGAGTTTCGAGTATTAATAAAATTAATTTAAGTTTCGAGATGATTTAAATTTGTTTTAGTCGGGATTCGATCGGGCGAGTGGGTTTGGGTCTATTCCGCTAATTTGAATTGGTATTGTGGCGACCTCTTTTAATTCCTATTTTCTTTTCCTTTTCTTTACTCTCTCTCTCTCTCTCTCTCTCTCTCTCTCTCTCTCTCTCTCTCTCCCTCCTTCCCTTCCTCTCGGATTTCTACAAATTGAGCTGGTCCCTCCCTCCCATTCTGTCTTTTTGTGACAATTTCACTAAGGCAACCCACCTCTGAGCATTTATGCAGCAGGACCCCTCCCTCCTCTCTTCTGAAGCTGCAGCCTGCCACTCCTCAACTGAGCCTTCAAGATTAAACCCACATCCTCTTCTCTCCATTTCTTTTGTATTCTTTCACCCTTCCAAACACAAAATTTCAGACCATCATCATCCCTCCTCTATTCACCTCCTGATCCACCCTTTCCTCGTCGTAGCCACCACACCACCACTCCACATCCCCGTCCTTGTCTCTCAGACTGAGCCACCACCATCTCCGTCGTTGAAGAAGCGCAGCTCCAGCCCCTGTTTCCGCAAGTAAGGTCCAGCCAAGCCAAGACACCCCCACTGTGTTTCCTTCTCCTCCTTCAGCCAGTAGCAGCAGTGGTGTCCCATCGCCTTCCCCGACATCTCCAAGCAGCAGCAAAGCACTCGATGAGCCCCGTCCCCGCCTCCGTTCGCCTCTCCTCTATTTCTGATATGAGTGGTAAGGGATCTCCTTTCAATTTCTTTCACTTCCTTTCACCTCCAGATGGCACAAAGGTGGAACTTTAATCCCCTCCCACTCTCCCTAGGTCATGTCCGTCAAGAATCCGTTCCGACGAGGCATAGAGCCCATCCGAGCGTTTCTGAGTAGAGGACTTTGGTGATCTCCTTCTTCCTCTTCTTCTTCCCTTCCTCATTCAATTTATGGTCCTAGGTGTCTAACTGAGTGGTCGGAGTTGGAGTCGGAGTTGAAGACGTCGCCGGCGAGCCTGGGTCATCTCCTTCTTCTCTGTTCCTTGGTCTGTTGAAGCTCTGTTTGAGCTTGAGAAAGCTTCCCCCTTTTTTCTTGTCTTGGGCTGGGCTTGACCCGTTTCCCATTCGGGTTATTTCACATTTCAAATCCGGATCCCCCCGCCGCTACACCTAACCCGCCACCACAGCCTCGTGGGTCTTCCTTTTTTTTCTTTCTTTTCTTCTGTTTGGGGATGGTCTTGGGCCTAACTTATCCGGTTTTGGGCTCCAATCTGGGTCTCCTGGGCTAGGTTATTCTTTCTTTCTTTGGTTGGGCTTGGGTTGGGAAATGGGCTTCACTCTAGATCCGGGGTTGGTTGATTTTGTTAGTTAGTTATGTTATATTATGTATTATTGTATATGATGTGTTATGTATATATATATATATTATATGTTATGAGGTGTCATATATATATTACTGGTCTAGGTCGATTTCGACTCTTCAGTAGACTTCTTGTTCTTTTTCCGCTCTTCATGACTTGTCTAAATTCGTCCATTTTCGTCTCGATTTCTACGAAATATCAAAAAAACTCGTGTAGATCTCTATATTTTGCAAATAAGCATAAACTACACTAATCTTATTATTTTCCAACCAATATGCATGCAAATATCGTAAAAAATGGACATAATTGTGCATAGAAAATATGGCAATTTGCACACACATCAATGTGTTTGTGCTTCCTCTCCACCACCCCATTCTTCTGGGGTGTGGCAACATATGAGGTATGATGCAGGATGCCTTTGGATTTAAATTACTCGGAGGATTCAAGGCTAAGGCCTAACTCCTGAGTATTATCAGTTCTAATTATCTGAACTCAGCAATCAAAATGTGTCTATGCTAATTCAACAAACATCTTAATCACAGACAAAGCTCCCCCTTTGGAACTTATCAAACTCAACCAAGTTATTATACTAAAATCATCCATAACAGTCATAAAATAGCCGCAACCATTATAAGTTTATACTTGAAAGGGTCCCCATACATCAATGTGGAGCAATTGAAAAGGTCTCACAATGGTGATCTCACTTCTGGGAAATGAGAGCCCTTGCTTTCTAGCCTTAGCATACACCACATAAGGTGCGACATTGGCTTTAACATCAATAGAAGGAAATAAAACATGCAACTTTGGAAAAGGTAAATACCCAAATCTGACATGCCAAGTTTGAGGGCTTATTACAGCGAAACTAAATGAGCAGTTCTTGTTACCTAGCAGTGGAAGAGAACCCTGGACTTTAGCAACTTTGTTCTCTAGAAAGTATAAATTTCTGCTACATCTTCCAAGAAGAAGAGGCTTCCTTACTTGTGTACCCTACATAATGCACACTTGAGGAGTGAAAAGAATAGAACATCCAGTGTCTTTCACCAATCTCCCTACCGAGAGAAGGTTGCATTTGAAGTAAGGCACATACAACACTTCCTTCAAAGTCAATCCTCCCACCAATTTGACACTTCCCATTGTATCCACAGTCATGGTGAATCTAGTGGGTAGCAAAATGGAGATTGGATGTTTAATAGGAACCTGATAAATAAGCAAAGATTTACTGGTGCACAAGTGAATGTTTGCACCTGTATCCAGGATCCAACCATGTCTTTGTGCATCATGATCATGAGAAATACCTGCAAAACCAGCAAACTCCTTGTCGGAACCAGTCATCATGTCTCTCGTATTGGAGTCTCTCACATTCAGCAAATCAAGGAGTTGTGCATATTGAGCAGCAGTCAGTTCAGGAGCAGCACTGCTTATATTCTCATGATTCACCTGAGCTGCAAGCTTCTTTCCTTTCCCATTCTTCTTCGGGAATCCATGAATAAAGAAGCACTTATCAACCTCGTGAAGGAGATCACGCTTCAGAGAGAGCAACACTACTCTCTCTGAAGCGAGAACATCTGTGCTCCATTGACCTGACCATATCAAGTCACAAGTTCTTCCCAGGTCTCCTTGGAAGTGTTGGCATAGATCACGCTATTGCGAATTTCTGGACTGATCGCATTCAAAATCCAGGAGATCACCATGTCGTTGCATCTCTCCCAAATATGAGCTCTAGGATCATCCTCGTCGGGCTTTGGAAGCTTTCCAATAACGAAACTGAATTTGTTCATTGAGCTCAATGCAATTTTCGCAGACCTCTTCCGTTCTCCAAAATTACGTCCATCGAATACTCTTGAGACTATTGCGAGTCCAGGATGATCACTAGAATGGAGGAACAAGGGATCCATTGGCTCAATCGTCAGCTTCGGCACTGTGTCTATTTCCATACTTCATCAAACCAATTGCGAGATCACCAAGAAGCTAAGAACAAACAAATATGAGTATAAGCACACAAATCTGAGAATGGAGGAACAAGGGATCCATTGGCTCAATCGTCAGCTTCGGAACTGTGTCTATTGCCATACATCATCAAACCAATTGCGAGATCACCAAGAAGCTAAGAACAAACCAATATGAGTATAAGCACACAAATCTGCAACGAAATCAGTGTTTGTGCTCTGATACCATGTGCGGAAACAACGAATTTTGTAGAGCAATGGACTAGGAACTCGAGGAAGAAAGAGGGAAAACAATTTCTAATTGTGTATTGATTGATCTGAACATTCGAGATTTACATTTTTTACTTGGGTATTTGAAATGGGTAAATGAAATGGGCTAAACCAAACTATAACCTGACGATGCCATAAAAAGTAACCCCTTTTATTAATAGGGGTATGACGTCATAAATGGATCATCCAACGCAAGAAGTCGCACGCCTACTTAACATCAAATCATCGCGACCTAAAATCTTCCCAACCCACATGGAAAAAGTTCAAGTCTAATGCTTTCCCTCAGGATTGGGATCGCGAGTAGAAACTCTGAATCAGCTAAACTCCCCAAAAAAGGGCAAGCAGCTCGCTAGCGAAGCACCTCTCCGCTAGTATCGCCACGTGCAACTACCCAAGATCGCTGGCATGAGGGCAAGAGCTACACGTGTCCCCTACAAGAACCACGATGTCACCAGTCAGCTGCTCGCTTAATAACACTATAAATACCCCCTAGGAACTACAAGAAAGGGATCCGAAAGAAGAGATAGAAAAGGAGCTCTGCAACTTCCTTTGATGTAAAACCCTGAGGTTCGAGCTCTTTAGATCCTTGAATTGGAGAAGAAGCCTTTCTAAGAATAACACATCAACGAATCAAACTTCCTCTAAAGACGACAATTGAACATTAAATGCATTTGATCGCGAAACTTGGACATTCCCAAGGCCGCACTAAATAATAAAGAACTACTAGATCGCGAGGTCAAATATTGCTTTATAACATCACATGTATGAAAGAACTTTTGTCATCACCTTAAGGTAATAAGTATAGGTGAAATTCTAGAACCGCTTCATTGGCGCCATCTGTGGGAACCTTTCACGACGAGGGGTTCCCCGAGAATTTTTATCTTGCTTCTTTTTTGTACCCTTGTAAATGTTTTTCTTTTTTCCTTATCAAAAAATTGCTTTCTCCTTCCAAAAAGCTAACTATACATCTTTTCCCCTGAAACATCGTAGGAGAAAAAATGAATTTCAAACTCTTCGAAGAAGAATTTGGAGAGAAACACCACAATGAGGGATGGAACAACGAGCTGAATCTGAATAATCCCCCTAACGAAGAGAATCGCATCCCAGAAGGCGAGGACCTTCCTCCACAACCACTCTGGAATAACGCCGGATTCCTCATTTCGGACAGCACGGGACCTAGGGAGGTTACCCTCTGTACATATATCTTGCGCGTGGCTGCCCTCCGAATTCCTTCTATGGACAGCCCGCGAACATGATTCCTCCTCAATAAGACCCCTATGGGTGCTGCCAATAATCGGCCCCTTTTCGCGCTCCGATCAACTTGTTCCCAGGTCCCATCAATAATTCGCAAGATGCAAACCTCGATCGCGATGAAGATAATGATGGTAAAAAAGCCCGTGAGGATTCTGCCATGGATATCCCTTCAAGATCTAATTCATCAAGAGCCCCTAGCCCGACTTATAAAGATGAACCCCATTTCCCGTCTGCTTTCTGCAATGCCATACGCGGAAGGCCAGTACCCAAAAGATGGAGAGGTGTATCTATCACGAAATACATCGGGAATTCGGACCCGAACGACCACATGAACCAGTTCACCACAACCATGGGCATGAATGAAAACAACGACGCCATGTTTTGTCAATCTTTCCCCTCCATCTTAAGCGGGGTCGCGTTAACCTGGTTCACCAACCTGCCTCGGTCATCCATAAGCAACTTTGCCCAGCTGTCAAGCATTTTCATTGCTCATTTTGGAAGCGCTTTTACACGGAAGTGCACCATGCTGGACTTAAACTCTATCAAATAAGAGGCGTCCGAATCATTAGGTAGTTTCTTCAATAGATTTACTACCATGGTTGTACAGATCTCGTAATTCAATCAAGAATCAGCAAGCACCATCCAGACGGGCAACCTGGCTGAAAGCGACTTCAAAACATATTTATTCAAAAAATAACCTTGTAACTATGATAAGTTACGCGACTTGTTCACCTTGCAGATTCACGCCTTGGAGGCCGTAGGATCAAGCTCAAAATTCAATGAGAATAAACCTTCTTATTTCTATAAACCCAACAAAAAATTCTATAACACGGGGGGTTGAGACGTCCAACAACACTACAACCCTCGCTGGCTGATGTACATATTTATATCTCATTTCATTACATATTTTGACTTCTTATTTCATTCGATTTCCAAAGAAAAGGTTGAAAAGAATATAAACTTGTGTAAGAATGGGCTAAAATGCAAGAAATAGGGTATGCACAAGTTTTGAGCTAACCATGCAGGAATTCGATGAAATTGGAGCCAAAACGGAGAAGCCAAGTGAAGCTGAGCAGAGGTAGAAATCGACCCCTGACATAGATATCGACCTCTAGTGTCGATATCGACCCCCATATCGACCTCAACATAGACATCGACAGGAGCTGAACAAGTCGAGCAGGAACAGAGACCTCGATATCGACCCTCTGGTGTCGATATTGACCCCTTATCTCGACAGAAGATAGATTTGGTTTCGAGATGCGGATTGGAACTATATCTTCAAGGAGGCACGGAATTATCTCATACTTTCAAGATAGATGGCAGTTGAAGAGTTATTTATCTTTTTACCTTTAAGTTATTTAAGTTTTATCAAAATAAAAGACCTATCCTAATTGTTTGGATAGAGTTCATAGTTTAGATAGGAGTTACAATCCTTGGATAGCGAGGATTAGTAGCCTATAAATAAAGCCCTAGGGGGCTGGCATTCAATGATTCAATTGACAAGCAAGTAATACCATCAATAGCCTTAGAGTTAGAGAGAAGTTTTAGGGTTTGACGTTTGCGAAAGTTGACGTTGAGTTGTAAAGCTTCGAAGTTTATTTTAATGCAAGTTTCTTTCCTTCAATCAACAATGAGTTCCATGATAAGAAGCGAGTAGTCCCCCAAAGCTCTTAGGGTCGGGGTGAGCCCGACGTTAGCCATGCGCGCTTGAGGTAAGTATTTGATGTCGATATCGTTATGTCTATCTCTCCTCCTACGATTCTATGTTTAGTCCTAATCAAAAGAAAAGGGATTCATGCTAACAACTTGAGTTATAAACATAAAATTGGTAGAGACAATTAGGTTTATTTGCAAGAGTAATCCTAAGGATTGGTGTACGGCGAAAGCTTGTCCCTCGGGTGAAATAACGCAGTTGTCCGTCTTATTTATCTTATCGTATGCATTGGTTAACGTTGTGGTAAACCCTAATCCTAGGAGTTGCTTTTTACATATTTTATACACCCAAAACCCTCTGAGTTATTTCTGTTCATTGCTTCTCTCTCCATTCTCATATCTTCGGCCTTTCTTTGCCGACGAAGATCTAACCCACTGCAGGAAGACATCGATATCGACCCCAGACGTCGATATCAACAACTGAGTTACGTCGACATTTTTCTGAGTCGACGACGAACATCACTGCAAAGTTTGTTGAGCATTGATATCGACCCTTCTGTATCGACTGGCAGTCTTCTGAGCCAGTCGATTTCGTGGACTGACATTGTTATCGACCCCTTCCAGTCGATATCGACCACTTGTTTTTGTCTCTGCAGGTCTTTTGTTGCAGAGAACATCGACAGCCGAGGTCGACATCAAGTACCAAGGTCGAAATCGACGCTTCTGGTCGATCCTCGTGGATCGATCCTGACTACCCTTCCACTACAACGGGAGGAAGTCTTGTAATTATTTGCATAGGCTAGGAGTCGGTTTATATATTTACATCTTTATATTTGTAACTTGAGATACTAGACCTACCTCCTTAACAAATTGGCGCCGTTGCCAGGGAGGCAATCAATCGCGCCCTAGTAGTCTATCTCACGTCTCTACCTAGTCTTGTTTTTGTAGGTGTATGCGACGCATTGATCGCCCACCTGAATTTGAAGGAATAGACGACCCTGAGCGTTATTTCCATCTAAGGGCCCAAGCTCAAAGAATCATGGTGGACAACGCGAACCAGGCTGAACTTATTGAGCAACTAAGGAAGCAGGTTGAGGACCTAATGACTAGAGAGGCGGTACTTAAGGAGCATGCGGATAGGGAGGAGGAAGGCCGAAGGCAAATAGAAGCCCAAATCAATAAAACCTAACTTCCTTAATCGGCAATATATGCACCCCGCTCTCACAGTGCCTGAATCGGCAATTCTTATCCCCGCCTATAATTTTGAAATAAAACCTAACTTCCTTACTGAGATTAGAAGGCACAAATATGAAGGAAAACCTAACGAATGCCCTATGGCACATATTTCAACCTTCTTAGACCTTTGTGATACTATTGCTGATGGACGAAGTCTTGAATATGTCCAACTAAAAGCCTTTCGATGGTCTCTTACAGGGAAAGCATTGCCGTGGTTGGAAAGCTTAGCCCTAAGATCGCTCCGCACCTGGAATGAAGTCAAGGACGCATTTCTCAACAAGTTCTTTCCTCCTTCTAAGACGGCGTTGATCCGACAGAAAATCACGACTTTTAAACAAAAGTCTGGTAAGGCTCTGGCGTCTGTTTGGGAAAGATTTAAAGACCTACTACGATCATGCCCGACGCATGGCCAACCATCATATGTAATTCAGGAGATCATATACAATGCTCTTGACGCTGCAACTATGGAGAGGATCAATACCTACACCTCCTATGGTTACCTTGAACTCGCTCCATAAGAGGCTTGGGAGACCATAGAGAGGTTGGTGGAGTTCGACAACACATATGGGACTCCTGAGGGTTCTGACACATCATCATCATCGAAGCCTGCCCCATCTATGCCCTTATATGAACCCTCCAATGTAATCGACCCGGATGTAAAGGAGCAATTTCATAGGGATCAACTTCGAAAGCTCCAAAAGCAAGTGAGGTTCCTTTCAGCGAACCAAGATTGCATTGAATGCGGATCCCAGCGGCACACCACAATCGAGTGCCCCCATGTTGAACAAGTACACCTAGCAGAGACTCACCAAGAGGCGCGCTACATGAGGGGTCCCAATCACCAATATTGGGGAGACCAAAGGTTCCATCAACCACAAAGGAACCAGGTTAACCCTAGGGACCCTCCGCCTTATAGAGCTCCTGGGCACCCGGAGAGAGACCAAAAGAAGGATGATCTTCAACTTGTGCTAGATGAGATAAGGAGGAATCAAGCTAACAATTATCAATCCAACAATGCCATCCATTCTCAACTCAATCACCTTACCACAAGGATTGGGGAGATGGATATTTGGAAAAAGAACGTACAGACCCAACTGGGTCAATTGGCGGCACAAATCCCTAGACCGCCCGGAACACTCCATGGGCAACCCACTACAAATCCTAAGGGACAATCCGAGACGGGTCATGTCATAGCCATGCAATTAAGGAGTGGCAACAAAGTACAAAAGCCACGAACGGAATCGGAGGAGAAAGCAGCAGATCCAGTCGACATTGACAGCCCTGTCAATGTCGAGGGAGATGTCGATATCGACCCCCAGGTCGACACCCAGGTCGATGTCGAGGCCACTACAGAGCCATCAGAGCCACAAAAGAGGTCGAAATCGACCATTCCAGTCGATATCGACCAGAGCCCAATCGACATCGACGTTCAGCAGGCCCCTCCGACCTCCTTTTTGGCCCCTCCACCAAAGAAGACGTTGCCATTCCCTTCCAAAGCATTGGAGGATCCCACCAAAGGTAAGTTTAGGCGCTTAGTAAAAATACATCAAGGACTTAACGTTACTATCCCTCTTACAGAAGCCCTAAGCGAGATGCCTGCCTATGTGCGATTCCTAAAAGACATCCTGAGCAAGAAGAGATCCATGGCAGAAATCGCAGAGGAGTGCTCAAAGATGGACTTCCCTGAGAAGAAGAGTGATCCAAGGAAGTTTGCAATCACCGTGGGACTTGGCCAACATCGTTATAAAGCCCTATGTGACCTAGGGGCCAGCATAAGTCTCATGCCCCTTTATATTTGGCAAAAGGTGAACATTGGCGCCCTTGAACCTGTGGACATGAAACTCTATATGGCCGACAACTCATTCGTCAGGCCCACATGTATAGTTGATGATGTTCCGGTAAAGGTAGGTAAGTTCTTTGTGCCTACTGATTTCATTGTATTGGAGATGCCTGAAGATCCTGTAGTGCCTATTATACTTGGTAGGCCTTTCTTAGCTACTGCAGATGCCAATATCAATGTACGTCGAGGGTTACTAACCTTTACTATAGGGAACGAAGTAATAGAATTCTCTTTCAACCCAACCATGAGCGAAACAAAGCACCTGGAGCAAGTAGTCCTCTCGTCGGCTAAGGAGAAGCTTAGAAAATTTTTGTTGGCGAGGACGAAAACAACAAGCAGGGTCGACATCGACTGGAACCAGTCGATATCGACTAAAAACATCGAAATCGACCCCCCTTAGTCGAAATCAAGTATGCCAGATCAATGTCAGGAGCTTAAGTATGGGGTCACAGAGGTCGATATCGACCCCCTCATATCGATATCGACCAACGCTCCCGCAATCGACCCATCTTGGTCGAAATCGACCACCCCTCAGCCCGAAGATTTCTGTTTCGGGCCCAAACAGGTAAGCCCAGGTATGACTCCTAACCCTCCTCTGTCCCTTATTGATGAATCAATTAAGCCCATTATTGATAATTCTACTAATAAGAGGGTCAAAGCTCCATGGTTTGCCTATATTGCAAAAGTTAGGTCAGGAAAGAGAAGGAAAGCGCCAAAGAAGAACCTAATGACGAAGAAGCCTTAGTCACCGAACTTAATTACTACCAAAAGGACTTAGATGATCCAGGAGAAGGCTCAAGCTCAAAGGGTCCCTACATAAAAGGGTCCTGAAGAATTGACGAAGAAGTCGGCCTAGCGACTCAAAAATCTAGAGCGTGTACATAAAACCTTTAGATTTTTTCGCATAGATGGTTTTTAGGATTTAACTTTTGGATTTTGAACTTTAAAACTGAGATAATTCGTGCTTTATCTATATTTCTAACAAAGATTTTAGGTTATCAAGGAAAAGGAACGACGAAGAAGAAAAGAAGCTTCTGCAGTCGAAATCGACCAGGCCAGTCGATATCGACCCCCCAGGGTCAAGCCTCCTCCTGGAGTCGACATCGAGGACTCATGAGCGAAAAAGAGAGGTCGATATCGACCATTATATTCGATATCGACCCCAACCTGGCAGCCCTTGTCTTCATTTTCTTCCTCGACTTCGACAGATGCAGTCGACATCGACCTCTGACCTAGATATCGACTTCTGGCATCGACCTAACCTGAAATCGACCTAAATCCACAGATTGCGCTGTGAGTTTCTCTCTACCCTTGTTCTTCTTTTTAATACAGTGAGGACACTGTATATTTGAAGTATGGGGTAGGGGAAAAACATGTCTTATGGTCATAACTTGGTTTTCTTCTTCGCATTGCATTGCATGTTTAAATTTTTGTTCTTAGTTTGTTAAGTCTATAAAATGTCAAAAAAAAAATAAAAAAAAATAGAAAAATACAAAAAAATGCATGTTTATTTTTAATTTTGTTTTTAAACCCTATTTAAATGTCCTATGATAAAAACTCAATAGCTGACTTGATCATGTAAACCCTATGGCATATTTGGATGGTTTAGCCTAATTCCTTCAAATTTTTATGTAGATTGTGAACTCGTGATGAAATTGAGCACATATGATCCTAGGCTAAAAAGCAAATCCAACAAAAATTGTCCTTGTGAGAATTTTGGCCTATAGGGAGAACATCAAAAATCCCTCTGCTTTCTTGAGTGAATTTACCCTTCCTATGCATCTCTAAATGTTGTGATAGTTATTCAAAACCAATGCATATATATGTTGATGTTTACGAGAATGAAATTATGGAGGCATCTTTTAAGCCATTTTTATCCTCTCTTTGCCTACCCTGCATTATCCCTACTTGAAGCCAGAACATTAGCCTGAGCCTGAAATTACAAACTCCATAAAATTATCCCTAGCCGAATTGAGCCTGACCCCCATTTGGAATTGAGACTTAAATTGGCTGGACTAATGCCTTATGGAAAGAAAAGAGCATAATGTCCAGTTTTGAGTAAGGAAATTATGGGTTGGTGCATATTTACATTTTGTCATACTTTGTAAAAGGATTTTTGGCTCACCATATAAATGCACATATCTTTAATATTTAGTTATTATTTCCGAAAAAAAAATCCGAAAAAATAGAGATATATATATAGTGCATGAGCCAAAATCCTTAAGTCTTTTATGCATACAAGTGTTATATTTTTTAGAGGTATATTAGAGTTCAAAAGAAGGGTTGACAGTATGGTTTACATCTTTTAGTGCATCTTTAAAGTATATTATAGAAAGATGAGTTGTGAAAGAGCATTATGGGAGATTGAGCTTGAAAGAGCAACATTGAAGAGTTATGGTTTGGATATTGCAAGTGTTGAGATTTAGGAGTCTTGATTCCCGAATTATATAAGCACCACATAGCCAAATAATTCCATACCCTTTTATTTCATACCAAGCCCCATTACAACCCCGCCGAATGGAGACTTCTTGAAGTCTTCCATTGAGCGAAAGTCCTCCTGATAGTTCTTATTGCATTTTCATAATTGGTTACGAAGTGGATTTTTATAAATTGCAATGTTTATGAGATTGTATACGGAATTGAGTTGAGAGTTGATCTTCAAAGCCTAAACACATGAGAGTTGAGTGCAAACACATTATCCCTGTGAGGTTGGATCAAAATTGCATATGCCTATGGATCGCCAAAATATGTGCTATGACGTTAAATTCACTTGCATTGCTTTGCTACCGCTTATGATGTTGCTTTTGACAAGGGCGAAGACTTGAAGGGTGTGTTGTAGGTATTGGTTATTGCTTGGTTATTGCTTGAGGACAAGCAAGTCTAAGTATGGGGTGTTTTGATGTACATATTTATATCTCCTTTCATTACATCTTTTGACTTCTTATTTCATTCGATTTCCAAAGAAAAGGTTCAAAAGAATATAAACTTGTGTAAGAATGGGCTAAAATGCAAGAAATAGGGTCTGCACAAGTTTTGAGCTAACCATGCAGGAATTCGATGAAATCGGAGCCAAAATGGAGAAGCCAAGAGAAGCTGAGCAGAGGTAAAAATCGACCCCTGACATAGATATCGACCTCTTGTGTCGATATCGACCCCCATATCGACCTCAACATAGACATCGACAGGAGCTGAACAAGTCAAGCAGGAACAGAGACCTCGATATCGACCCCCTGGTGTCGATATCGACCCCTTATCTCGACAGAAGATATATTTGGTTTCGAGATGCGGATTGGAACTATATCTTCAAGGAGGCACGGAATTATCTCATACTTTCAAGATAGATAGCAGCTGAAGAGTTATTTATCTTTTTACCTTTAAGTTATTTAAGTTTTATCAAAATAAAAGACCTATTCTAATTGTTTGGATAGAGTTCATAGTTTAGATAGGAGTTACAATCCTTGGATAGCGAGGATTAGTAGCCTATAAATAAAGCCCTAGGGGGCTAGCATTCAATGATTCAATTGACAAGCAAGTAATACCATCAATAGAGTTAGAGTTAGAGAGAAGTTTTAGGGTTTGACGTTTGAGAAAGTTGACGTTGAGTTGTAAAGCTTCAGAGTTTATTTTAATGCAAGTTTCTTTCCTTCAATCAACAATGAGTTCCATGATGAGAAGCGAGTAGTCCCCCAAAGCTCTTAGGGTCAGGGTGAGCCCGAAGTTAGACATGCGCGCTTGAGGTAAGTATTTGATGTCGATATCGTTATGTCTATCTCTCCTCCTACGATTCTATGTTTAGTCCTAATCGAAAGAAAAGGGATTCATGCTAACAACTTGAGTTATAAACATAAAATTGGTAGAGAAAATTATGTTTATTTGCAAGAGTAATCCTAAGGGTTGGTGTACGGCGAAAGCTTGTCCCTCGGGTGAAATAGCGCAATTGTCCGTCTTATTTATCTTATCACATGCATTGGATAACGTTGTGGTAAACCCTAATCCTAGGAGTTTCTAGTTACATATTTTATATACCCAAAACCCTCTGAGTTATTTCTGTTCATTGCTTCTCTCTCCATTCTCAAATCTTCGGCCTTTCTTTGCCGACGAAGATCTAACCCACTGTAGGAAGACATCAATATCGACCCCAGACGTCGATATCGACCACTGAGTTACGTCGACAGTTTTCTGAGTCGACGACGAACATCGCTGTAGAGTTTGCTGAGCATCGATATCGACCCCTAGCATCGATATCGACCCTTCTGTATCGATTGGCAGTCTTCTGAGCCAGTCGATTTCGTGGACTGACATCAATATCGACCCCTTCTAGTCGATATCGACCACTTGTTTTTGTCTCTGCAGGTCTTCTGTTGTAGAGAACATCGACAGTCGAGGTCGACATCGAGCACCAAGGTCGAAATCGAGGCTTCTGGTCGACGCAGACGTGAGATTTCCAAAGCTACTAGGATCCCGCTGACACGCCTCCTCGTGGATCGATCCTGACTACTCTTCCACTACAACGGGAGGAAGTCTTGTAATTATTTGCATAGGCTAGGAGTCGGTTTACATATTTACATCTTTATATTTGTAACTTGAGATACTAGACCTACCTCCTTAACACTGGCCAATTCCAATTACCCCTCATCAACCTCAGAAATGCGATGATGGTACACCCATCTATGATACAACCTCCCGTTTATGGTGTTCCACCTCCACCTACCCCACAACAAATAGTGCCTTTGCAAATTTGCGCCCCACCTGCAAATCAAAATCAAAACCGGCCCATCCTTCCTCCCTAACAATACAACCCACCATATGGTCAAGGGGGAAAGGGGAAGAGGCGTTTACCTATGAGGTCGTGGAGGAAGAAATTGGAATAGAGGCGGCAGTTACAAACCCCCACCCAGGGATATTCCCCACATTCCAGAAGCAAGGTCATCCTTAAACAAATCTGTACACTCTCATCGCAACGATCAAAATCCACCTCCTCTCGACGGGTGCATTAATACCATTTCGTGAGGACTATCCGCCTTGGGAACAAGCAATCAAGAAAGGAAAAATTATGAAAGAGAGGCCAGGAACGTCCGAATCCAGTGTTAAGCAAGCTTCCACGAAACACGCCGTGTTGAATTTCTATTTTTCTGACGCCCTCGATCTCAGGATGCCCCATTCAGATCCTGTGGTTATTCATGTTCAACTGGGTACCAAGATGGTCAAATGCGTCTTGATTGAAACGGGCTCTTCAGTGGATGTCCTATACTGCAATGCGTTCGAACAGTTGGGCATTGCAGAAAGTGCTTTGCGATGTTACTCTGGGAAGCTTATCTCTTTTTCAGGAGACAAAGTTGAGGTGGCTGGGACCATCGAGCTCACGTTGACTTTGGGAACTCCTCCAGGAAGGAGGTCTCACATGATAGAGTTCACAGTGGCTCACCTGCCATCCATCTATAACGCCATCATGGGCCGTGTGAGCCTTTTCAAGTTCTAAATAGCTTGTTTCGTCTACTGTTTTGGTATCAAATTCCCATGTGCAAACGGAAAGGTTGGAGAAGTTCGTGGGGAACAATCAGAAAGTAGGGTTTGTTACCTCGCATCCCTTAAGAAAAATCAAAAGAGAGTACTTGCTAATGATGGACCAGGTCCAAGATCTTTAAAATCAGAGGTGATAAAAAATAACGACTTAGAAGCTACATCTCACCCCACCGAACCTGAGTTAGAAGTTAGACCAGAGAAGACCACCGATAAAATCGTTGAAGAAAAGGTGGTTTTTTTCCCTTTTGCCAATAGCACAGAGGCCCTTTACCATGGGCATAGCCTAGAAGCCCCAATTCTGAATTGTGTCAAAGATATTCTGAAAAATTCGAGGGACATCTTCGCTTGGTCTCCCCAAGACCATAAAGGCTTTCCCCACGAAATATCTGAACATTCCCTTAGACTAACTCACGACACCAAACCCGTGTTGGAAAGAAAGAGAAAAATGGTCTCGGAGAAAGTTGAAGCAGCAAAACAAGAGGTGGAAAAACTTCTACAAGCAGGATTTGTTCGTGAAATAAATGACCCAACAAGGCTGTCATATGTGGTCTTAGTAAAAAGGAGCAGTGGGAAGTGGAGGATGTGCGTTGACTTCAAAGATTTAAATAAAGCGTGCCCCAAGATAGCTATCCACTCCCTTTTATTGATGAACTAGTGGATACTACGGCGGGTCACGCCACTTTGAGCTTCCTCGACGCCTATTCAGGGTACAATCAGATCAAAATGCACCCGCGCGATGAAAAAGTACGACATTTATCACCAATCAAGGCACTTTTTGTTACAAGGTGATGCCTTTTGGATTGGAAAATACAGGCGCTACTTTCCAGCGGATGATCGAAAAGGTTTTTAAACCCCAAATTGGGAGAAATATTACAGTTTATGTTGACGACATTATGGTCAAGATTTTAACCAAAGAGCAACACCCTTATGATCTACAAGAAACCATTGACGCTCTCAAATCCAACCGCGTATGCCTAAACCCAAAGAAGTGTGTATTTGGTGTTGATTTTGGAAAATTTTTAGGTTTCATGATCAGCCACAGAGGAATAGATGTGAACCCATCAAAAGTGCAAACCATACTTGACATGACTCCTCACAAAAAAGTAAAAGATATTCAGAAATTCAATGGGTCGATCAACTACTTAATTCGTTTCTGCTCGCGATTGGCGGATCATTCATTACCTTTCTTCGATCAACTAAAGAAGAAAGGCCCAGTAGAGTGGAGTTCGACACTGAACAAACCCTTCAAGGATATGAAAGAATATCTCGCGACTCTTCCAAATATCAGTACTCTTCAAAGATATGAAAGAATATCCCCTAGAGCACGAGACATTAAAACTCTACCTCGCGGGTGGTTCAACAAATATCAGTACCGTTCTGACAAGGGAATCCAAATTCCCTATTTATTTCGCGAGTAGAGTATTACGACCAACTGAATCCAGATACACCCCTATTGAAAAAATGGCTTTATTTATAGTTTTCATAGCAAGACGCGTGAGGCCTTACTTTCAAGCCCACACCATCGAGATCCTCTCCGATCTTCCTCTCCATCAAATCCTTCAATCACCATCACTCTCTAGCAGAATGGTGAAGCTATCTGAATTTGATGTCCATTTCAAACCGCAGAAATCTCGTCTAGCTTAAGCACTGGCCCATTTTGTGGATGAGGCTATATTTTCAGAGACACAAGATCGCGAAGTAGAAGATTGGGTAATCAATGTAGATGGATCAGTTTCATCTAACGGTTGTGGAGCAGGGGTAACAGTATCTAGCCCAACGGGAGAAGTCACTGACTTATCTTTCCATCTTCTTTTTAAAGCAACCAACAATGAAGCAGAATACGAAGCACTAATAGCATGAATCGAGAAAGCACTGGTCAATGGCGCTTGCCAAGTACAAATATTCACTGATTCCGAGATAGTAGCCCAGCAGGTCAAGGGGGATTATGAAGCAAAGACGGGAATGCTGCCAGAATACCTTACGAAGCAAAGACCGTTGTTAAATCTCTTCAATACCTCGCGAACAAAATGGGTGTGCCAATATCTTGCCCAGGATAGGAGCTACACTGCCCCTCGAGCTAAGTGATCGTGTAGTAATAGAGCGTAGGCATGCTCGGGGAATTCATAAAGGTGTTTTCACAGTCTCACAATCCGATTGGCGAGAGCCCATCTTGGAATACTTCAACAATGGGCCGATTAAAGGAGCCCATGGCCCGGAATATCGAAAACTTGTAAAACAGGCCTCTCGATTTCGAATCAAGGATGGCCGCCTATATGAGAGAGGTTTTCACCTCCTAGATCTTCTTTGCGTATCCGACCTGGAAGTTCGTGCCATCGTTAGAGAGTTGCACGCAGGCATCTGCGGAAATCACCAAGGATGGAGAGCCATTACCATAAAGGTCACACGACTAGGATATTATTGCCCAGTCTCCGGGCTGACGCGCAGATGTACATCATGATATGTGATCCTTGTCAATGACATTCCGACCTCAAATATAAACCACCCCACCCCCTCAAATGCATATCTGCCCCATATCCTTTCGCAATGTGGGGAATGGACATTCTCGGGCCTTTCCCCTGGGCCCCTGGGCAACTACGATTCATCCTCGTAATAGTCGATTACTTCACCAAATGGGTGGATGCTGAAGCCATGGCCTTGCTAACGGTAGAAAAAGTGCGCAAATTCCTTTGGAAAAATATGATATGTCATTTGTGAAACTATCCGAGATTTCTGCGTTGGGCTGCACAAAGTGCTTCGTTTTTCGTCTGCGGCCTACCCCCAATCCAATGGACAAGCTGAAACTACCAACAGGCAAATTTTGAACGCATTAAAGAAAAGATTAGGCCTCGCCAAAGGCGAATGGGCATAAACCTTGCCCATAGTACTATGGGCACACCGAACCTCGGCGAAATGCCCAACAGGGGAAACACCCTTCTCTATGACCTTTGGCATGAAAGCAATTATCCCAGTCGAATTACTAATTCCTTCGACTAGAGTTTTCGATTTTAATAAAGACACCAACGACGAAGCACTAGAGTTGGAAGTGCACCTTCGTGAAAAAAGACGGGAAACAGCTTGCATAAAAGCTAGTGAATATCAACGTCGGCTTTCTGAAGGATATAAAAAAAGTGTATTCGTACGCCCACTACAAAAAGGAGACATGGTCCTTCGACGGGCCACAAAAGGAGGAAAACTCAAGCCTAATGGGAAAGACCTTATATAATCCATCAAGAAATAGGGAGAGGATCATTCAAACTTCAAAACTCATAAGAGGCTATCCTAACCAAAGCATGGAACACTAAGAACCTCAAAGCTTACCATGGTTAAGATTTAGTTTTTTATATGTAAAAGGAAACCCGATGACTTAGAATTTTCTCTGTATAGGAAGTCTCCAGGTTCCTGAAAAGGGTACACCACTTCATTATATATATATATATATATATATATATATATATATATATATATATATATATATATATATATATTAATGATGTGCAAACAAGCCTCTACGGAGAATAAATTTAGCAATCCCTTGCACTTTTGGCACGGATGTGCAAACAAGCCTCTACAGAGAATAAATTTAGCAATTGTGTGCACTTTTGGCACGGATATGTAAACAACTCTCTTCGGAGAATACATTTATCAATCACGTGCACTTTTGGCACTGGCGTTCCTTCGATTTAATATGCAAGCAATCGAACATCAACATCAAATTGCCAACATTTTTTCATAGTCAAATTATGCAATCACGCACATATTTAGTACATACAGTCATGAAACACTGCCACAAAAAACAAGAAACAAGAAAGGCATACAAACTGACCACTGATAGATAAAATCGGACTCAGGCCATTGTCACATAAACTAGCGAAAACATGAGAAGATTTTTTACGAACAAAGAGGAACCACTTCTTACGAAAAATCAGTCTTTCTTATCCTTATCCTCTTATTTTTCTTCTTCCTCTTCCTCTTCTATTTCTTCCTCCAACACCAAAACATTGAAGAAATGATCCTCCACATACTTAAAGAGAGCCCATGAAACACTAACACGAATGCCACTTTCCACTACAAAGGCATTCCAACCCTCCGTTAGCCATGACTTGTCGTTCCCATCTTTCAAAATCCTCACCTCATACTTTTTCCATTAGGGGATGTCAAACAGACATGGTCTGATACCAACTTCCTATAAATTTCCCCAAAATAGTTGGGCAAAGGTTGTCATAAAAACATAAAAAACCTGGCTAAGCATGAGATATAAAGCAAACATAAGCACAACATAATGAGAAACTATGCACCAAAAAGACCATACCAAGAAATGCAGTTTCTCAACGGTATCTATAAATCTTATAAAATATCGTGGGCCTGGATGAGAACAAGACATTCTCTATTTTTCTAAAGATAGAGGAGACAAACAAAGACAGGCGAAAGACTGGCCGAAATGCCAAACACTTATTACCCTTTATATACACTTAAAGATCGAATAGAATAAAACCAACCAGGTCAAACCTTTTCTCGATACTTCTTTAGGTTTTCCCAAGACATCCTGCATACCTTACACGTGGAGCAAATCTGCTGAAATCACTATAGATAAGCATTATAGAGAGCTACAATTACCTATAATCACGAGCAAACCCCACAAATTTCGAATACATTTAAAAATTCGGTTCCCGCCAAAACTATAACCATACAATATTCCCTCTTTCCCTATAAAAATCCACATGTGCTTTACTTTTTACCAGTCACAAAAAACTAAAACAATCAGCCATGACAACCCCAAATCCTCAAGAGAACCCTTACACTTTTTCCCTACATCTAGATTCTAAGGAACAAGTTCTCCACGTGATGTTACCATATGGTTTTGAAGAGTATTTCGGACCTCAAGTCCCTGATGAAATATCACTGTCGTCTCGCACAGTGAAAAATTTCAAAGTTAGCCTTGCTAAAGGCCATTACCACGTACTCTTTATGGGTTGTTGAAGGATGGAATGATTTTGTAGAAACTCACGATCTTCGCTTAAGATCCACTATAACTTTCGTCCATAAGGAGAATGCCCAATTTGAAGTAATAATGTTTGGTTCTGAAAGATACGACGCAGAAGATCAGTTGGATACGTCTACACTCGATGGTTCCCCATGTAATGGTTTTTAAGAAATTGTACTCTGCAAAATCCTCTTGTCAAAAGAAATAAATTGTCCAAATTTAAACAATTTTTTTGGTTAATCTCTACAACTCTTCGTACGCTGGAGATTACCATCAATATTTACGATCCAATCTCTATCGCGTGTCAAACGCTGGAGATTGCACTTATTTTTGGTTAATCTCTACAGCTTTTCGTACGCTAGAGATTACATTAATATTTACGATTCAATCTCTATCACGTGTCAAACGCTGAAGATTGCACTTATTTTTAGTTAATCTCTACAGCTCTTCATACGCTCGAGATTACAATTAATATTTACAATTTAATCTCTATCGCATGTCAAACGTTGGAGATTGCACTTATTTTTTTGGATAAATCTCTACAGCTCTTCGTACGCTGGAGACTACCATAAATATTTACGATTCAATCTCTATCACGTATCCAACGCTGGAGATTGCACTTATTTTCGGTTAATCTCTACAGCTTTTCGTATGCTGGAGATTACCATTAATATTTAGGATTCAATCTCTATCGCGTGTCCAACGATGGATATTGCACTTATTTTTGGTTAATCTCTACAACTCTTTATACGCTGCAGATTACCATCATTATTTATGATTCAATCTCTATCGCGTGTCAAACGCTGGAGATTGCACTTATTTTTGGTTAATTTCTACAGCTTTTCCTACGCTGGAGATTACCATTAATATTTATGATTCAATCTCTATCGCGTGTCAAACGCTGAGGATTGCACTTATTTTTGGTTAATCTCTACAACTCTTCGTACGTTGGAGATTACCATCAATATTTACAATTCAATCTCTATTGTGTATCAAATGTTGCAGATTGAACCTATTTGTTGTTAATCTCTACAACTCGTCGTACGCTAGAGATTACCATCAATATTTACAATTCAATCTTTATCTCGTATCCAACGCTGGAGATTGCACTTATTTTTGGTTAATCTCTACAGCTCTTCGTACGCTAGAGATTACTATCAATATTTACGAATCAATCTCTATCGCGTATCAAACGCTGGAGATTGAACTTATATTTTGTTAATCTATACGGCTTTTCGTAGGATGGAGATTACCAATAATATTCACGATTCAATCTCTATGACATGTCAAACGCTGGAGATTGCACTTATTTTTGGTTAATCTCTAAAGCTTTTCGTACACTTGTGATTACCATTAATATTTTCGATTCAATCTCTATCGCGAGTCCAACGCTGGAGATTGCACTTATTTTTTGTTAATCTCTACATCTCTTCGTACGCGGGAGATTACCATTAATATTTACGATTCAATCACTATCGCGTGTCAAACGCTGGAGATTGCACTTATTTTTGGTTAATCTCTAAAGCTTTTCGTACGCGGGAGATTACCATTAATATTTACGATTCAATCACTATCGCGTGTCAAACGCTGGAGATTGCACTTATTTTTGGTTAATCTCTAAAGCTTTTTGTAGGCTGGAGATTACCATTAATATTTACGATTCAATCTCTATCGCGTGTCAAACGCTGAAGATTGCACTTATTTTTGGTTAATCTCTACGGCTTTTCGTACGATGGAGATTACCAATAATATTCACGATTCAATCTCTATCACATGTCAAACGCTAGAGATTGCACATATTTTCGGTTAATCTCTAAAGCTTTTCGTACGCTAGTGATTACCATTATTATTTACGATTCATTCTCTATCGCGAGTCCAACGCTGAAGATTGCACTTATTTTTGGTTAATCTCTACAACTCTTCGTACGCTAGAGATTACCATCAATATTTACGATTCAATCTTTATCGTGTGTCAAACGCTGGAGATTTCACTTATTTTTGGTTAATCTCTACAGCTTTTCGTACGCGGGAGATTACCATTAATATTTTCAATTCAATCTCTATCGCGTGTCAAACACTGGAGATTGCACTTATTTTAGGTTAATCTCTAAAGCTTTTCGTATGCTAAAGGTTACCATCAATATTTACAATTCAATCTCTATCGCGTGTCAAACGCTGGAGATTGCTCTTATTTTAGGTAAATCTCTAAAGCTCTTCGTACGCTGGAGATTACCATCAATATTTATGATTCAATCTGTATCGCGTATACAACGCTGGAGATTGCACTTGTTTTTCATAAATCTCTACATCTTTTTGTACGCTGGAGATTACCATTAATATTTGCAATTCAATCTCTATTGCATGTCAAACGCTGAAGATTGCACTTATTTTTGGTTAATCTGTACAACTCTTCGTACGCTGAAGATTACCATCAATATTTATGATTCAATCTCTATCGCGTGTCAAACGCTAAAGATTCCACTTATTTTTGGTTAATCTATACAACTCTTCGTACGCTAGAGATTATTATCAATATTTACGATTGAATCTCTACAGCTTTTCGTATACTGGAGATTACCATTAATATTGACGATTCAATCTCTATCACATATCAAACGCTGAAGATTGCACTTATTTTTGGTTAATATCTACAGCTCCTTGTACGCTGAAGATTACCATCAATATTTACGATTCAAACTCTATCGCGTGTCCAACGCTGGAGATTGCACTTATTTTTTATTAATCTCCACAACTCTTCGTACGCTAGAGATTACCATCAATATTTATGATTCAATCTCTATCGCGTGTCAAACGCTGGAGATTGAAATTATTTTTGGTTAATCTCTACAGCTTTTCGTACGCTGGAGATTACCATTAATATTTACGATTTAATCTCTATCGCATAGCAAACGCTCAAGATTGCACTTATTTTTCGTTAATCTCTACAACTCTTCGTACCTTGAAGATTACCATCAATATTTACGATTCAATCTCTACCGGGTGTCAAACGCTAGAGATTGCACTTATTTTTTATTAATCTCAACAGCTCTTCGTACGCTGGAGATTATCATCAATATTTACGATTCAATCTCTTTCGCGTATCCAAAGCAGGAGATTACACTTGTTTTTGGTTAATCTCTACAGCTTCTCGTATGCTGGAGATTACCATTAATATTTATGATTCAATCTCTATCACATGTCCAACGCTCGAGATTGCACTTATTTTTGGTTATTCTCTACAGCATTTCGTACGCTGGAGATTACCATTAATATTTAGAATTCAAATCTGTATCGCGTGTCAAATGTTGGAGATTGCACTTATTTTTGTTTAATCTCTACAGCTCTTCGTACGCTGGAGATTACCATCAATATTTACGATTCAATCTCTATCGCGTGTCCAATGCTGAATATTGCACTTATTTTTGGTTCATCTCTATAACTCTTCGTACGCTGGATTATACCAACAATATTTACGATTCAATCTCTATCGCGTGTTAAACGCTGGAGATTGAACTTATTTTTGGTCAATCTCTACAACTTTTCGTACGCTGGAGATTACCATTAAAATTTATGTTTCAATCTCTATCGCGTGTCCAACGCTGGAGATTGCACTTATTTTTTGTTATTCTCTATAGCATTTCGTACGCTGGAGATTACCATTAATATTTACAATTCAATTCTGTATCGCGTGTCAAACGTTGGAGATTGCACTTATTTTTGGTTAATCTCTAAAACTCTTCGTAAGCCGGAGATTACCATCAATATTTACGATTCAATCTCTATCGCGTATCCAACGCTGGAGATCGCACTTATTTTTTGTTAATTCCTACAGCTTTTCGTACACTGGAGATTACCATTAATATTTACGATTTAATCTCTATAGCATGTCCGCTGATAGAGATTGCACTTATTTTTGGTTAATCTCTACAACTCTTCGTACGCTTGAGATTACCATCAATATTTACGATTCGATCTCTTTCACATGTCAAACGCTGGAGATTGCACTTATTTTTTTGTTAATCTCTTCAGCTTTTCGTACGCTGGAGATTACCATTAATATTTACGATTCTATCTCTATCGCGTGTCAAACGCTAGAGATTGCACTAATTTTTGGTTAATCTCTACAACTTTTCGTACGTTGGAGATTACCATTAATATTTACGATTCAATCTCTATCGGGTGTCAAACGCTGAAGATTGCGCTTATTTTTGGTTAATCTCTACATCTTTTCGTACGCTGGAGATTACCATTAATATTTACGATTCAATCTCTATCGCGTATCCATTGCTGGAGATCGCACTTATTTTTTGTTAATCTCTACAGCTTTTCGTACGCTGGAGATTACCATCAATATTTACGACTCAATCTCTACCGCGTGTCAAACGCTGGAGATTGCACTTATTTTTTGGTAATCTCTACAGCTCTTCGTAAAGTGGAGATTACCATCAATATTTACGATTCAATCTCTATCGCGTATACAACGCTGGAGATTGCACTTATTTTTGTTTAATCTCTACAGCTTTTTGTACGCTCGAGATTACCATTAATATTTGCAATTCAATCTCTACCGCGTGTCAAACGCTGAAAATTGCACTTATATTTGGTTAATCTCTACAACTCTTCGTACGCTGAAGATTACCATAAATATTTATGATTCAATCTCTATCGCGTGTCAAACGCTAGAGATTGCACTTATTTTTTATTAATCTCTACAACTCTTCGTACGCTGGAGATTACCATCGAAATTTACGACTCAATCTCTACATCTTTTCGTATGCTGGAGATTACCATTAATATTTACGATTCAATCTCTATCGCGCGTCAAACGCTGAAGATTGCACTTATTTTTGTTTAATCTCTACATAGTTACGATTCAATCCCTATCATGTAGCAAACGCTGGAGATTGCACTTATTTTTGGTTAATCACTACAGCTATTCGTACGCTGGAGATTACCATCAATATTTACGATTCAAGCTCTATCGCGTGTCCAATCCTGGAGATTGCACTTATTTTTGGTTTATCTCTACAGCTCTTCGTACGCTAGAGATTACCATTAATATTTACGATTCAATCTCTATCGCCTGTCAAACGCTGGAGATTGAACTTATTTTTAGTTAATCTCTACAGCTTTTCGTACGCTGGAGATTACCATTAATATTTACGATTCAATCTCTATCGCGTATCCATTGCTGGAGATCGCACTTATTTTTTGTTAATCTCTACAGCTTTTCGTACGCTGTAGATTACCATCAATATTTACGATTCAATATCTACCGCGTGTCAAACGCTGGAGATTGCACTTATTTTTTGCTAATCTCTACAGCTCTTCGTACACTAGAGATTATCATCAATATTTACGATTCAATCTCTTTCGCGTATCCAATGCTGGAGATTGCACTTATTTTTGGTTAATCTCTACAACTTTTCGTACGCTGGAGATTACCATTAATATTTACGATCCAATCTCTATCGTGTGTCCAACACTGGAGATTGCAGTTGTTTTTGGTTATTCTTTACAGTGTTTCGTACGCTGGAGATTACCATTAATATTTACAGTTCAAATCTCTATCGCGTGTCAAACGTTGGAGATTGCACTTATTTTTGGTTAATCTCTACATCTCTTCGTACGCTGGAGATTACCATCAATATCGCGTGTCAAACAGTAGAGATTGCATTTATTTTTGGTTAATCTCTACCGCTCTTCGTACACTGGATATTACCATCAGTATTTACGATTCAATCTCTATCGCGTGTCAGACGCTGGAGATTGCATTTATTTTTGGTTAATCTCTACAGCTCTTCGTACGCTGGAGATTACCATCAATATTTACGAGTCAATCTCTATCGCGTATGCAATGCTAGAGATTGCACTTATTTTTTATTAATCTCTACAGCTCTTCATACGCAGGAGATTACCATCAATACTAATTATTTAAATCGTGATCTCATAACACAAAGAGATTACATAATACCATATCTCAAAACAAAGACAACTGAGATATCACAAATAACATAAAGCCAAAATACGATGACAACACCCCTACAAAACCCACGAAATAAACAAGTTTTAGAGGAAGTGTCATCTTTAGGCTCAAGCACTATGGTGTTAAAAGAATGCCCCCCTTCATATTTAAAAATCACAAAATCGCCCCACCCATCAGTTAACCAAAACTGATCATTACTATCTTTCAAAACCTTCACAGTAAACAAACGACCTGTGGGAGACGTCAATAGAACCTCTCCCCTCAGAACGTCATTATACATAGGGCCAAAAAACTTCGGAAGTGCCTAAAAATTCAAAAATCATTAAATCAAACAACTCCTTCATTTTTCTAAAAAATGATAAATGAAAAGAGTAAAAAACAATTACACCCTACCATAACACATATTTGCTCCTCAGTATGGATAGATCTATAAAAGTCACGCGGGAATAAGTTTGAAGAACCCATTCTTTATCTCACACTAGCATTAGACCTACTACCATCTCCTTTATACGCAAATACACAAGATAAGATCACACATATCAATGTATAACATAATAAGCATAACAAACCAAAATCAAATCCTAGAAACCTCTTGCATAATAGACATGTGTACAAAATAACAGAGGAAACTTGCAAGCCTTATCCTTACCTTCACACATATCAAAAACAGTATGCGATACCTACAAACATTGTTAAAGTCACTACGAGTTATCCCTATCCATACACGCGTCAAACACAGTATCCATTATGAAAAGATAATCGATCACCGATTTCTAATGACGAAAACATATAAACTTTATAACATCATTGATAATTCATTTCAAAAGTTTCAAACATTATTACAAGTAGCGGAAGTCAAGCCCTCAGCTTATTTTATTTATTCAAAAAGCCCCAACATAAGTATCATCTCCATGTTCAGTAACGAATATTGAACCCCACATCACCGTTCTGATCAGGTTCTGGATCAATCGCGATAACCTTGAACAAAGAATTCCTATCATAATAAAAAATCAAACGCATACCAACTCGAATTTCATTCATGGTCACGAACTCTGAGCACCCTTCAGTAAACCAATAACGATCAGTGCTCAATTTTTTGACCTTCACACAAGACCTTTCATCATCCCGCGAACACAATATAACTTGCTCTAGAACATCATTACCATAAGTTACATACCCATATGGAAGAGGCGGAAAAAGAATAAAATTCGTCAACCAGAATTCATAGATTTTTCAAAAAACAAAGAATTTACAAAACATACAAGACGATGTAAATAACTTTCTACAACAATGTCCACTATAAAACCCCCAAGCATAGGAAAGTCATCCCTCAGTCCAGTTGATAAGAAATTCGACGTCATCAGTACAAAAACACCCAGAAATTTTCAAACTAAGAGAGTACTACTTATAAAATCTAAAAATCCCAAACAATCGTGACAAACGACCAACCATCGTCCTTATCTTTATCATTTTAAAAGGATAATCACAGGACGTGATTTAAACTTAAAAGCTTATCCGCAAACAGAGATCAGACCAAAAGTTCAGAAGCAAGGTTTTATCAACACGCGTCCTACCACTAATCCAAAAATCTGTACATTCTTTGCCTCGTTCTAACAATAAATTATATATAAATGTACACTTGATCTTCATCTACAAAGATTCAAACAAAACATTCTCATACAGTGCCAAGTTTCGATGCACTCTCTCAGAGTCTTTCCCATCCTAGATTCATCCCAAGGATCATAACATACCCTAACCCTTGGTTCATCATAATGATCCTCCTTGAAAGTCACATGGTGATAGAGCATTATTAGTATTGCATAATAGATTGCATTTAGTATAGTTGGGGTGTAAATATTGCATATTTTAGTTGCATTTACATGATTACTTGTTGAGTTGGAAGATGCGGAATCTACACAATGTTATGATTTATTTCAGGAATCATAATTGAAGGTGGAATGAATTTGAGAGGAGTTAAAGAATAAAGGAAATGACATTATCAGCTACAGCTAATCACGTGGAGAGAAGCGGAAGAAATCGCTGGCCGCCCCGCGGCCGAGCTAGCCGCCCTACGGCCCAAAGACTCTCGAAGGATTTCGCTGATCGCCAGGCCGCCCCGTCGCCTGAGCCAGCCGCCCCGCGGCCTGTCCAGAAACGCCGAATCAATTATTCACTTTAATTAGGGTTTTTAGTATTACTTTTGGCCGATCCTTTGTAGGCCTTTAAAAAGACATTTTTAGGTTATTCTACTATTCACCTTATGCACTTTTAGAGAATTATTGAGAGCACGTTGAGCATGAGCAACTAAACTCTCGAAGGTTTCGCCTACAGTTTGGATCTTGATTGTTGAATTGTGAGTTTCTTAATCTAGTTCTTATTCCTATTTGAATGTTTTGACTTCTTTGCGCTTAATTCCTTGAATGTGTTTTATTCTCTCTGGCCTGATCAACTAGTTAGAGTAGATTCATTCAATTGCTAGGGTTTTGTAGATTCCTCGTAGCGAACCTTAACCCAAGTGGCAATCATATCCCTTTAGGACTCGTAGGACTAATTGGATGTGTAGGAAGTTGAATATATGTTAAATATCGACTCGTAGCTTGATATTGCATATACCTTGGTTAATTCATAGTCTTAATGCTATCTCTAGGTTAAATCTTAACCGTGTTAGGGTTATTTAGAGATAAGGATTACTAGGACTCGTAGGACTAGTAATTTACCTAAGATCTAGACAAGGACATTGATAGGAAAAGAAAAGAACTAGAGGCTGAAACAAGGATCAAATTCATCGATTGAAGTGACAAATTGTAGGTGAACCTATTTCTCTTTATTGCATTCTACAACCTCCTTTACCTTGTTTGCTTCTTTCCGCTTTGACAAAAGGCGGATCTTTTTCTCACAAAAACTCTCTTTTTGGTTACTTGCGATTAGATTAGCACTTGAACTTACTAGATTTCCCTGTGGATCGACCTCTTTCTTACCAACTATACTAGTTGTAGGTTTGAGTATTTCTTTGGCAGGAACAACGATAGGTTTTCCTCTTGTCAAATTTGGCGCCGTTGCCGGGGATTTCTTTTTAATTTCATGTGTTGTTTAATCGCTTCCCTTGGTGTGGACCACGTTTATGGTCCGCACCCGTGCTACTAATCCATCTTTAC
Source organism: Persicaria maculosa (assembly GCA_963922045.1). NCBI lineage: Eukaryota > Viridiplantae > Streptophyta > Magnoliopsida > Caryophyllales > Polygonaceae > Persicaria > Persicaria maculosa. The sequence goes on from OY998267.1 coordinate 61,527,925, forward strand.
TTCCTTTTGATTCAGAGATTGAGAGGACTCTTTCCAACCTAAGGCGGGAGGTTCGCAACAACTCTAGCGAATTACCTTTTGATCAAGAAGCCGAAGGAACTGCAGAGATGGGTGACAACACATTAGATAACGCGAACCAAACCTTAAGGCAACTCACCGCACCGAATCTTCAAACACAACCATTGGCGGTGCAGTTTCCAGCACTTGCTAATGGAACCAAGTTCGAGTTTAAGGCTCACTGGATCCACTTTCTACCTAAGTTCCATGGGTTGAGTGGCGAGGATCCCAACAAACATTTGGCGGAGTTCCATGCTATCATTGAGAGCATGAGACCCGCAGATGTCACAGAGGACCAAATCAAGCCGCGAGCTTTTCCTTTCACATTAAAAGATTCAGCTAATTATTGGTTTTATTATTTGCCTGTAGGGAGCATTACTACCTGGACAGAGATGAAAAGGTTGTTTTTAGAGAAGTACTTCCCTGCTACAAAGTTGAACTTTCTCAAAAAGGCCATCTGCAACATCGAGCAATTAGCAATTGAGACCCTACATGAGTATGTGGAGCGATTCAAAAAGCTCTGCTCAGGTTGCCCCTACCATGGTTACTCACAACAGGATTTGGTACTTTATTTGCATGGAGGTTTGCTTGATGATGAGCGTCGAATGGTAAATGCCGCTAGTGGGGGTAACATTCTCAACAAGACCCCAAATGATGCTATGGAGTTGTTCTCGGAGCTTGCTGAGGGGTCTAGACAATATAGCAAGAGGGCAAACCCCCGTGGAGTACTGGCTGTGGATTCTTCAAGCTCCAATCTGCAAGCTGATATGATGGAGATGAAGGAGATGATGAGAAGGATGATGCTCAAAGGGACCCCATAGGAACTCAAAGCATATGGGCTATGTGCTGATCCTTTACATCCAAACGATATGTGTCCGTTACTTGAGGATCCTAATGTTGAGCTCAACGCCATGGGAAACTTTGTCCCGCAGAAGCCTAGGTATGGTAACTATGGTAACCCCAATCAATTCAATAACAATTATAATGCAGGTTACCAGGGGTATGGCTATGGTAATAACCAGGCCCCTTACAATCCACAAGGGGGACACCAACAAAGGCCTCAACAACAATTCGATTCTAGGAAGAGAGCACCCCCCGCAGGGGATCAATCAACTGAGGACCCTATCAAGACCCTCACTAGGATACTCATGAGCCAGGTTGAGCACTCAAAGAATCTCGAGAAACAGGTAGGCCAATTGGCTCAATCGCTAAGTGAATTGCAGGCTAAGGACTCAGGAAAGCTACCATCTCAAACGGTGGTGAATCCTAAGGAGAACAAAAATGAATGCAATGCGACGAAGAAACCAAGTTATGACCATAAGACATGTCTTTCCCCCACCCCATACTTAAAATATATAGTGTCCTCACTGTATTAAAAAGAAGAACAAGGGTAGAGAGAGACTTATAGTGCAACCTGCGGATTCAGGTCGATTTCAGGTTCGGTCGATGCCAGAAGTCGATATCTAGGTCAGAGGTCGATGTCGACTGCATCTGTCAAAGTCGAGGAAGAAAATGAAGACGAGGGCTGCCTGATGGGGGTCGATATCGAGTATTAGGGTCGATATCGACCTCTGGTTTTCGCTCCTGAGTCCTTGATGTCGACTCCAGGAGGTGGCTTGACCCTGGGGGGGTCGATTTCGACTGGCCTGGTCGATTTCGACTGCCTCTGCAGAAGCTTCTTTTCCTCTTCGTCGTTCCTTTTGCTTGATAACCTAAAATCTTCGTTAGTAATATAGATAAAGCACGAATTATCTCAGTTTTAAAAGTTTCAAACAACCAAAAATTAAATCCTAAAAACCATCTATGCGAAATTTAAATGTTTTATGTACATGCTCTAGATTTTTGAGTCGCTAGGCCGACTTCTCCGTCGATTCTTCATGACCCTTTTATGTAGGGACCCTTCGAGCGTGAGCCTTTTCCTGGATCATCTAGGTCCTTTTGGTAGTAGCTAAGCTCAGCGACCAAGGCTTCTTCAATGTTAGGTTCTTCTTTGGGCGCTTTTCTTCTCTTTCTTGACCTAACTTTAGCAATATAGGCAACCCATGGAGCTTTGACCCTCTCTTTAGTAGAATTATCAATAATTGGCTTAATTGATTTATCAATAATGGACGGAGGAGGGTTAGGAGTCGTACCTGGGCTTACCTGTTTGGGCCCGAAACAGAAATCTTCGGGCTGAGGGGTGGTCAATTTCGACCAAGGAGGGTCGATTTCGAGTGTTGTGGTCGATGTCGACATGCGGGGGTCGATATCGACCTCTGTGACCCCATACTTAAGCTCCTGGCAGCGATCTGGCATACTCGATTTCGACCAAGGGGGGTCGATTTCGATGCTTTTAGTCGATATCGACTGGTTCCAGTCGATGTCGACCCTGCTTGCTGTTTCCATCCTCGCCAACAAAAATTTTCTAAGTTTCTCCTTAGCCGGCGAGAGGACTACTTGCTCCAGGTGCTTTGTTTCGCTCATGGTAGGGTTGAAAGAGAATTATATCACTTCGTTCCCTATAGTAAAGGTTAGTAACCCTCGACGTACATTGATATTGGCATCAGCAGTAGCTAAGAAAGGCCTACCAAGTATAATAGGCACTATAGGATCTTCAGGCATCTCCAATACAATGAAATCAGTAGGCACAAAGAACTTACCTACCTTTACCGGAACGTCATCAACTATATCTGTGGGTCTGACGAATGAGTTGTCAGCCATATAGAGCTTCATGTCCATAGGTTCAAGTGCGCCAATGTTCACCTTTTGCCAAATAGAGAGAGGCATGAGACTTACACTTGCCCCTAGGTCACATAGGGCTTTATAACGATGTTGGCCAAGTCCCACGGTGATTGCAAACTTCCCTGGATCACTCTTCTTCTCAGGGAAGTCCATCTTTGAGCACTCCTCTGCGATCTCTGCCATGTACCTCTTCTTGCTCAGGATGTCTTTGAGGAATCGTACATAGGCGGGCATCTCGCTTAGGGCTTCTATAAGAGGGATAGTGATGTTGAGTCCTTGAAGTATCTTTATGAAGCGCCTAAACTTACCTTTGGTGGGATCCTCCAATGCTTTGGAAGGGAATGGCAACGTCTTCTTTGGAGTAGGGGCCAAAACGGAGGTCGGAGGGGCCTGCTGGACATCGATGTCGACTGGACTCTGGTCGATATCGACTGGAATGGTCGATTTCGACCTCTGTTGTGGTTCTGATGGCTCTGCAGTGTCATCGACGTCGACCAAGGGGTCGACATGGGTGTCGATTTCGACCTCTGGGTCGACATCGACTGGTCTGTCGACGTCGACTGGGTCTGCTGCTTTCTCCTCTGTTTCCGTCCGTGGCTTTTGTACTTTGGTGCCACTCCTTAATTGTATGGCTGCGACATGGCCCGTCCCGGATTGTCCTTTAGGATTTGTAGTGGGTTGCCCAGGGAGTGTTCCGGACGGCCTAGGGATTTGTGCCGCCAATTGACCCAGTTGGGTCTCTACGTTCTTCTTCCATATATCCATCTCCCCAATCCTTGTGGTAAGGTGATTGAGTTGAGAGTGGATAGCATTGTTGGATTGATCGTTCTTAGCTTGGTTCCGCCTTATCTCGTCCAACACAAGTTGAAGATCATCCTTCTTTTGGTCTCTCTCCGGGTGCCCAGGAGCTCTATAAGGCGGAGGGTCCCTAGGGTTGACCTGGTTCCTTTGTGGTTGATGGAACCTTTGGTCTCCCCAATATTGGTTGTTGGGGCCCCTCATGTAGCGTGCCTCTTGGTGAGTCTCCGCTAGGTGTACTTGTTCGGCATGTGGGCACTCGATGGTGGTGTGCCGCTGCGATCCGCATTCGATGCAATCTTGGTTCGCTGAAAGGAACCTCACTTGCTTTTGGAGCTTTCGAAGTTGATGGTGCGTCGGAAACCTCAGGAGTCCCATATGTATTGTCGAACTCCACCAACCTCTCTATGGTCTCCCAAGCCTCTTGTGGAGCGAGTTCAAGGTAGCCATAGGCGGTGTAGGTGTTGATCCTCTCCTTTGTTGCAGCGTCAAGAGCATTGTATATGATCTCCTGAATTACATAGGGTGGTTGGCCATGCGTCGGGCATGATCGTAGAAGGTCCTTGAACCTTTCCCAAACAGTCGCCAGAGCCTCACCAGGCTTTTGTTTGAAAGCCGTGATTTTCTGTCGAATCAACGCCGTCTTAGAAGGAGGAAAGAACTTGTTGAGAAACGCATCCTTGACTTCATTCCAGGTGCGGAGCGATCTTGGGGCTAAGCTTTCCAACCACTGCAATGCTTTCCCTGTAAGAGACCATCGAAAGGCTTTTAGTTGGACATATTCAAGACTTCGTCCATCAGCAATAGTATCACAAAGGTCTAAGAAGGTAGAAATATGTGCCATAGGGCACTCATTAGGTTTTCCTTCATATTGGTGCCTTCTAATCTCAGTTAAGAAGTTAGGTTTTATTTCAAAATTAGAGGCAGGGATAAGAATTGCCGATTCAGGCACTGTGAGAGCGGGGTGCATATATTGCTTGGCATTCCTAGGGAGGGCATTGATTTGGGCTTCTATTTGCCTTCGGCCTTCCTCCTCCCTATCCGCACGCTCCTTAAGTGCCGCCTCTCTAGTCGTTAGGTCCTCAACCTGCCTCCTTAGTTGTTCAATAAGTTCTGCTTGGTTCGTGTTTTCCGCCATGATTCTTTGAGCTTGGGCCCTTAGATGGAAATAACGCTCAGGGTCGTCTACTCCTTCAAATTCAGGTGGGCGATCAGCGCGTCGCATACACCTGCAAAACCACACTAGGTAGAGACGTGAGATAGGCTACTAGGGCGCGATTGATTGCCTCCCCGGCAACGGCGCCAATTTTGTTGTTGTAGGAGGATTGATATGTCAAGTAATTACAAATAATAAAGATGTAATAAATGTAATCCAACTCCTAGCTTATGCAAATAATTACAAGACTTCCTCCCGTTGTAGTGGAAGGGTAGTCAGGATCGATCCACGAGGAGGCGTGTCAGCGGGATCCTAGTAGCGTTGGAAATCTCAAGTCTGCGTCGACCAGTAGCCTCGATTTCGACCTTGGGCCTCGATGTCGACCTCGGCTGTCGATGTTTTCTGCAACAGAAGACCTGCAGAGACAAAAACAAGCAGTCGATATCGACTGGTGGGGGTCGATATCGATGTCAGTCCACGAAATCGATTGGCTCAGAAGACTGCCAGTCGACACAGAAGGGTCGATATCGATGTCTGGTGTCGATATCGATGTCAGCAAAACTCCGCAGTGATGTTCGTCGTCGACTTAGAAAACTGTCGACGAACTCAGTGGTCGATATCGACGTCTGGGGTCGATATCGATGTCTCCCTGCAGTGAGTTAGTTCTTCGTCGGCAAAGAAAGGCCGAAGATTTAAGAATGGAGAGAGAAGCAATGAACAGAAATAACAGTGGGTTTTTGTGAATTAAACTATATAAAAGGCAACTCCTAGGATTAGGGTTTACCACAACGTTAACCAATGCATGCGATGAGATAAATAAGACGGACAATTGCGCTATTTCTCCCGAGGGACAAGCTTTCGCCGTACACCAACTCTTAGGATTACTCTTTCAAATAAACCTAATTGTCTCTACCAATTTTATGTTTATAACTCAAGTTGTTAGCATGAATCCCTTTTCTTTCGATTAGGACTAAACATAGAATCGTAGGAGGAGAGATAGACACAACGATATCAACATCAAATACTTACCTCAAGCGCGCATGGCTAACGTCGGGCTCACCCCGACCCTAAGAGCTTTGGGGAACTACTCGCTTCTCATCATGGAACTCATCATTGTTTGAAAGGAAGAAACTTGCATTAAAATAAACTTCGAAGCTTTACAACTCAACGTCAACTTTCGCAAACGTCAAACCCTAAAACTTCTCTCTAACTCTAACTCTATTGTCTATTGTCTTGGGTTGTTCTATGATTGTATGGGATTGGATGGGATGATCTAACAAATCAGCCCTAGGGCTTTATTTATAGGCTACTAATCCTCGCTATCCAAGGATCGTAACTCCTATCTAAACTAATAACTCTATCCGAACAATTAGGATAGGTCTTTTATTTTGATAAAACTTAATGGTAAAAGATAAATAAACTTCAGCTGTCCTCTATCTTTGAAAGTGTAAGATAATTCCGTGCCTCCTTGAAGATATAGTTCCAATCCGCATTCGAAATCGAGTCTATCTTCTGTCGAGATAAGGGGTCGATATCGACACCAGAGGTCGATATCGAGGTCTCTGTTCCTGCTCGACTTGTTCAGCTCTGGTCGATTTCTATGTTGAGGTCGATACGGGGATCGATATCGACAGTGGGGGTCGATATCTGGGTCTAAGGTTGATATCTACCTCTTCTCAGCTTCACTTGATGTCTATGTTGAGGTCGATATCTATGTTGAAGGTCGATATCTACCCCAGAGGTCGATATCTGGGTCTAGGGTCGATATCTACCTCTTCTCAGCTTCACTTGGCTTCTCCGTTTTGACTCCGTTTTCGCTCGAATTCCTGCATGGTTAGCTCAAAACTTGTGCAGACCCTATTTCTTGCATTTTAGCCCATTCTTACACAAGTTTATATACTTTTGAACCTTTTCTTTGGAGATCAAATGAAATATGAAGTCAAAAGATGCAATAAAAGAAGGTGCAAATATGTACATCAGAACGTCAGCGCAATAACGCTAAGAAGTGGTAAGGAACTGATTACTACTCACCAGGATGATGAAAACTATGGAGAACCTGAGCTGCATAAAGACAAAGGAGAAGAAGCGCTGCGGAATCGCGAGCCGCCCCGTCGTCCCCATGAGCCGCCCCGCGGCCAAGGCGATTCTGCAGATTCAGATTTCAGCGAGCCGCCCCGTCGCCACCCGTCGCCGCCCCGCGGCCTTGCCCCTAACGAAACTTCCGAATCCTATGTAAGGCCTGAATTCCCTCCTTTAAATTCTTACAAACCTGTTCCTCCTTTTCCTGAAGCTCTTAGAGATACAAGGAGGCCTGAGAATGACAAAGAGATCTTTGAGACATTTATTAAGTGCGAGGTAAACATTCCCTTACTCAAATTGATTAAAAGTATTCCTCGTTATGCTAAATTTCTTAAGGAGCTTTGCACCATAAAGAGGAATCAGAAGTTGAAAGGGAAGCAAAAGATTAAGGTAAGCGAACATGTGTCTGCTGTGTTTCAAATGCGTATGCCTAAGAAATGTAGCGACCCTGGCATGTTTACAATCCCATGTGTGATAGGTGAGACTAAGTTTGATAAAGCTTTGTTAGACTTAGGTGCATCTATTAATGTCTTGCCTTATTCTCTATATGAATCATTAGGCTTAGGACCTTTGCATGAAACTAGAGTGGTGATCTAACTAGCGGACCGCTCAAATGCTTATCCTAGAGGCATAGTAGAGGATGTTTTAGTCATGGTTGACAACTTGATTTTTCCTGCTGACTTTTTTGTCTTAGACATGGAGCATGGTAAGCAAGAGGCCCCTATTCTCTTAGGAAGGCCCTTTTTGAAGACTGCTAAGACAAAAATTGATGTGTATTCTGGCTCGTTAACTATGGAATTCGATGGTGAGAAGGTTGAATATGATATTTATGATGCAATGAAATTCCCTTCTGATGATCCTTCCTTATGCTTTGTAAATGCCATTGATACTTGTATGCAGGATACTTTTGACATGAGTTGTGTAGGTGACCTGCAGGTTGCTTTAAAAGCTCCTATTGAGGAGTTGTCATTGAATTATTCTTTGTCTACTAACCTGCAGGAGACTATAAGAGACTTGTCCACCCTCCCAACTCATTTGTAGGTAGGTACCCCTATGGAAATAACCGGTTCGAGCGAGAAGCTCTTACCTTCTGTTGTGCAGGCACCCGTTGTTGAGCTCAAGCCACTTCCTGAGCATTTGAAGTATGCATTCGTGGGGGAAGGTGATACCTTGCCTGTCATCATCTCCAACAAGCTTACTAAGGAACAAGAGGATAGGTTGGTGGCGGTGCTCAAAGAATATAAGACCGCTCTTGGATGGACCATAGCGGACATCAAGGGAATCAGCCCAGCTACTTGCATGCACAGAATCTTGTTAGAAGAGGGAGCCAAACCTTCCAGGCAACTTCAACGGAGACTCAACCCACCTATGATGGAGGTAGTAAAGAAGGAGGTGCTGAAACTCCTTCAGGCAAGTATGATCTATCCCATCTCTGATAGTCAATGGGTTAGTCCAACGAAGGTAGTACCAAAGAAGGGGGGCATAACAGTGGTTGAGAACAAAGAAGGTGAGTTGGTCCCTACCAGAGTCCAATCGGGCTGGAGAGTTTGTATCGATTATCGCAAGCTGAATGCGGTAACTCGAAAAGATCACTTTCCCTTACCTTTTATTGATCAGATGCTTGAACGGCTCGCTGGTCGTCCATATTATTGCTTTTTAGATGGATATTCAGGTTACATTCGGATAGCCATCGCACCGGAGGATCAAGAAAAGACGACATTCACTTGTCCGTTTGGCACTTTTGCATATCGCAGGATGCCTTTTGGCTTGTGCAACGCTCCTGGGACATTCCAACGGTGTATGGTAAGCATTTTTTCTGAATATATAGAGCAATTCATTGAGGTTTTTATGGATGACTTTACTGTACATGGTGATAGTTTTGATGCTTGCTTAAACCATTTGGCACTTGTGCTTAGAAGGTGAGTTGACACTAACTTAATACTCAATTCAGAGAAGTGTCACTTTATGGTTGAGGAGGGCATTGTTTTAGGTCACATTGTCTCACATAAAGGGATTGAGGTTGATAAGGCGAAGATAGACATCATTCAATCATTGCCTTATCCTACTAATGTGCGTGAAGTGCGTTCCTTTTTAGGCCATGCAGGATTCTACCGCAGGTTCATTAAGGATTTCTCAAAGATCACCTCACCCTTGTGCGAGCTACTGAAGAAGGAGGTCACTTTTGCTTTTGATGAGAAGTGCAGGATGTCGTTTGATGAGTTGAAAACTTGTCTTACTAGTGCACCAATTATACAAGCGCCAAATTGGTCCCAACCCTTTGAATTGATGTGTGACGCTAGTGACTACGCTGTGGGAGCCGTGCTTGGACAAAAAGAGGGGAAGAGCTCTCATGTGATCTACTATGCATCTCTGACGTTGAATGGCGCCCAAAGGAACTACTCAACTACAGAGAAGGAACTTCTTGCTATTGTTTTTGCCCTTGAGAAATTTAGATCTTATTTGCTTGGTACAAAAGTTATTGTGTATACTGACCATGCAGCGCTTCGTTACCTTTTGACGAAGAAAGAGGCCAAGGCAAGATTGATTAGATGGATCTTGCTTTTAAGCGAGTTTGACATCGAAATCAGGGACAAAAAGGGTGCGGAGAACCTTGTTGCAGATCATCTAAGTCGTATATTGCAGGGAAAGAATGGGCAGGACGAGCAATTACCTATCTTGGGGAGTTTTCCTGACGAAGAGTTACTTGAGGTATTCAGCGTCTCCAGCCGCCCCGTCGCCGGACTGGCCGCCCCGCGGCCACCTATCGCCGGCTGCCCCGCAGCTAACCCTTGCCGCCCCGCGGCCTCTGCAGAATCTGATATCGAACTCCTTTTGAAGGTAAGTTCTATTCCCCGCCCTTGGTTCGCTAATTTGGTGAACTTTTTTAGTTTCGCAGGAGTTTCCACCCAACTTTTCCAAGGCCCAAAAGGACAAGATATGCCATGATGCTCGCTTCTACTTTTGGGATGATCCATACTTATGGAAGCATTGCGCTGATCAAGTAATACGTCGGTGTCTTCCCGACGATGAGGTACAATCTGTCCTTAATTTTTGTCACTCACATGAATGTGGTGGGCACTTTGGACCACAAAAGACAGCAAGAAAGGTACTTGAGGCAGGATACTTTTGGCCGCATATATTTCGTGATTCATATGCTTTCTGTAAATCCTGTGATCGCTGTCAAAGAGTTGGGAACCTTTCTAAGAGGAATGAGATGCCACAAACTCGCATGATATTTTGTGATATTTTTTATGTTTGGGGCATTGACTTCATGGGACCATTCCCTAGCTCATTTGGAAACTTGTATATTTTGCTTGCGGTGGACTACGTCTCCAAGTGGGTGGAGGCGAAGGCCACCAGGACTGATGATTCAAAAGTTGTTGCAGGTTTCCTCAAAGAGCTATTCTCTAGATTTGGAGTGCCAAACGCATTGATCAGTGATAAAGGGACTCATTTCTTCAATAAGACGGTGAGTGCTTTATTAAAAAATATCATGTTACGCAGAGAGTGTCTACTGCATACCACCCACAGACTAATGGGCAAGCTGAGGTGTCTAATCACGAGATTAAGACGATATTGGAGAAGTGTGTTGCCCCAAACAGGAAGGATTGGAGTGTAAGACTTGATGATGCTCTATGGGCTTATCGAACGGCTTACAAGACTCCCATTGGGATGTCTCCGTTTCGATTAGTTTATGGAAAGGCGTGTCATCTTCTTGTCGAGCTCGAACATAAGGCATACTGGGCGGTGAAACAATGCAATATGCAAATGGATGAAGTTGGGGAGTTCAGGAAACTTCAGCTGCAAGAGCTGGAAGAGTTGAGACTAGATGCCTATGACAACTCTGTCACTTATAAGGAGAAGACTAAGGCATGGCACGACAAGCATATTTTGCGAAAGGACCTCAAAGTTGGGGACAAGGTCCTCCTATTCCAATCGCGCCTTCAACTCTTCCCAGGTAAGCTTCGGTCTAGATGGGCAGGGCCATATGTGATTACTAATATCTTTTCTCATGGTGCAGTAAAGCTACTCAATGAGAGGAATGGAGACATTTTCAAAGTAAGTGGTCATCGCGTGAAGCTATATTATGAAAACTTTGTCAAAGAGGATGGTGATGAGTTGGTTCTCCGTGAACCAAGCACTGAGGATCACTAGGGAGTAATGACGTAGAGCCAACGACGTTAAGTAAAGGCGCTGCTTGGGAGGCAACCCAAGGTAAGTAGTTTAGATGTTATTTTCTAATTGCATTTAGTTACTTTCTTTTAGTTTAGTTTTGGTGTTTCGGCGTACTAACCCCGCAGGGTAAAAAGAAGAGGAGATGAGCAGAAAAGGGGCAGGCCGCCCCGTCGCCAGCCTGGCCGCCCAGCGGCCGCGACAGCGAGCGAAATCCCTTCGCAATCGCCGGCTGCCCCGTCGCCTACACTTGCCGCCCCGCGGCCCCTAACGAAGGATAAAAAAATTTTGGGACCCTTGTGGGCCCCACATGCTACACCCCTTTAACTCTATCCGTCGCCAGACCAGCCGCCCTGTCGCCATCCGTCGCCGGCCGCCCCGTCGCCAGCCTTGCCGCCCAGCAGCCACCAGTCGCCGGCCGCCCCGTCGCCTACCCTCGCCGCCCCGCGGCCACTGCAGAAACCTCCATCTTCGTGAGTTTTTACTTCAAACTTTTTCTTGGGTTAATTTCCTAGCTTTAAGCAAACATGTCTAGACCCCATGGAATGAGTAGGAGTCAGAATGAGAGATGGAATGCGCTGAATACTAGGAATTTCTTTCAAACCAAGTTTTTTCACGAACCTACCCTTCGGATGTTAGAGATGGATGTATGCACTAGGCAGTTGTTAGGACATGGAGGCCTAGGGGATTTTATAGATAAGAATGCTCCGACCTATTCGGGTTTAGTTAAAGAGCTCCTAGCTACGTTGAGTGTGCAGTCTACATCTATCGAGTTTAGGTTATTGGGACGGGAGTTCACGAGGACAAAGGAGAGAGTGGGACAACTTTTTGGAGTGACAACCGCACCCACCGCAGGTTGGTTTGATGTGTCAAAGGGAGAGGGACCTATTTCATTTTGGCTTGCGGCGACTAGGGTGCCGTTTGAGGCCAAGAAGGGCCAATACAAGTCGAGTATTAGGCACCCTGCACTACGACTGATACATAAGGTTTTAGCCAACACCTTCTTTGCCCAGGCTGAGGTCAACAAGATCTCACTTGGGGATATGTCATATTTGTGGTGTCTGACGCCAGAGAGCCTAGTTATTCCAGGTTGGGTAGATTTGTTCCTTTTTTACTACAGGGACATCATAGACAAGCGCAAGAAAGCGACGATTAGCTTTGGGGTCTCATCACTCTCATAGCACGGGATTGTATTAATTTGAGCATTGTCCCTGATGTCATGCATGGTTCATTTCTGTATGATGAGGCCCAGCTGAGGAAAGCTGGCCATTTGGAGGGGAGAGCGCCAATGTGGGTCTAGAGGACAGGCCATCTTGGGGTGATTCAGCTTAGATTACCCCGGCCACTTCCTTTTGGTCCTACGGCGGAGGATTTCTTCATGGGCGATGAGGATGAGGATGATGGAGATGATGCTCAGGACAATGATGGTGGTGTTCCTGAGATGCAGACGGATGTAGGAGGTGGAGATGTTGGACCTTCTGGCACAACTGGAGTAAGTGCTGGTCCAGATTATTATGAGCTGCAGCAGAGGATGACGGCGATGTCTCTATGACAGGATACTATGTGGGAGCAGCAGCAGCAGATGGCTGTCCTCCAGGACACCATGTGGCAGCATCAGCAGATGATTTCCCGTCGTCAGGATGATATGTGGGATCATCAGCAGCAACTCTATGTTGACATAGGAGACATCCGTCGCGATGTGCGTGGACTGACGACTAGCATGGCAGATATGGTTGAGAACCAGGCAGAGATGCGGCGCTTACAGGAGCAGGTGCTCCAACGACAGCAGGCTGCGTGGGAGGCTCAGGAGCTGCAGAGACAGAGACAGGAGGAGTTCTTCCGATTTGCCTATCCTCAATTCCCACCTTATCCACCACCACCTCCACAGTGATCATGTTAGTTTTTCTTTTTCTTTTCATTTCCCGTTCAGTTTATTTTGATGTTTTCGCCATTGAGGACAATGTCAGAATTAAGTGTGGGGGGAAGACTTGCATGACATGTATTTTATCTTTATGTTGCATTTGGACTTTAGATTGCATGGTGGAATATTTTAGTTGATGCTAGTCTATGTTATTCGCAAAAAAAAAATATCCGAAAATTTTATTATTTATGTTATTATATTTATGCATTAGCTAGGATTAGGTCTTATTTTCCCATATGGATGCCACTTGTCCTCTAATTTATTTATTAAGAGTTATGCCCCATGATGTGCTTGGATTGTTGAAAACCTTTGATAGCTGATTTCCACACTATTTGGTGAGCATAATTGGTTAATGATTGAGCACATGAGATATTTGATTTTGGGTGATCTTGAAGTTCTAGACATGACCTGGTGAGCTATTTTGGCCTATATTTGGACAAAATATATTATGTCCTCTTGCTTGTTGAGTGTACTCTCTTTAATTGCTTCCTCTTTGGCTTGCATTTAGATATCTTATTCAAGGCTGCATATTATGATTTCTGCACATGACTTAAAGATGATTGAGGCACCTTTATTAGCCCTATTTGACTCTATTCCCACCTTGCATATTATCCTCTGCTTGAAGCCAATATTAAGCCTAATTGCCTATTCTTTTGAGCTCCACAAGATTTTTTCCATAGCCAATTATAGCCTGACCCATCCGGGAATTAGGAATAGTTGGTGAATATTCATATTGTGGATGATGGTTTGAGTGATGGATTGTATGTTGGGAGTACTTTTATGAGATGTTTTGATTCTTGCTAGTAGTTTACACATTACTTGGGACCTAAGGAGGATAAAATTCACTTAGGGGTAAAAGTCAAGGAAAATCATTTGATATAGCATGAATAAGAGCATATGAAAAAAAAAAGAGAAAAAAAAAGAGAATAAGAGAATGACTTGAGTATGGTTTGTGAAGTTTGATGCTTGAGATTGGAGTTGTATACATTGTAGAGTTATGGTATGATCTTGTGAGTGGTATTGTAATTTGGTTGCATCCTTAGTTCCCGGATTATGAGCACCACATGGCCTAAATTGTCCCATACGTTATGTTTTCTACCTTGGCCCCATTACAACCCAATTGAAAGACCTCATGATTTTTGTTGTGTGTAGAGTCACCAGCGGTGGAGAGCTAGAACACTGGTGCAAGACTATTGTAGCTAAGCTTTTAAAGGTTGAGTTTGAGCGTAAATATTTAACACTAAACACTTGAGTGAGAGTGAAACACATATTCCTTGTGAGGTCTAGAATTGATATGGTTGCTTGATTTCATTGATCATTAATATTATGTGCTATGATGTTGTTAATCTATTGTGTTTGCTAGTTTTTCCTACACTTAAAGAATATTGGGGTTGATACATGAATTGCTATTCTGTGGGGTTGCAAGTTACTTTTTCTATTGCTTGAGGACAAGCAAAGGTTCAACTATGGGGGAATTTGATAGAGCATTATTAGTATTGCATAATAGATTGCATTTAGTATAGTTTGGGTGTAAATATTGCATATTTTAGTTGCATTTACATGATTACTTGTTGAGTTGGAAGATGCGGAATCTACACAATGTTATGATTTATTTCAGGAATCGTAATTGAAGGTGGAATGAATTTGAGAGGAGTTAAAGAATAAAGGAAATGACATTATCAGCTACAGCTAATCACGTGGAGAGAAGCGGAAGAAATCGTTGGCCGCCCCGCGGCCGAGCTAGCCGCCCCGCAGCTCGAAGACTCTCGAAGGATTTCGCTGATCGTCAGGCCGCCCCGTCGCCTGAGCCAGCCGCCCCGCGGCCTGTCCAGAAACGTCGAATCAGTTATTCACTTTAATTAGGGTTTTTAGTATTACTTTTGGCCGATCCTTTGTAGGCCTTTAAAAAGACATTTTTAGGTTATTCTACTATTCACCTTATGCACTTTTAGAGAATTATTGAGAGCACGTTGAGCATGAGCAACTAAACTCTCGAAGGTTTCGCCTACAGTTTGGATCTTGATTGTTGAATTGTGAGTTTCTTAATCTAGTTCTTATTCCTATTTGAATGTTTTGACTTCTTTGCGCTTAATTCCTTGAATGTGTTTTATTCTCTCTGGCCTGATCAACTAGTTAGAGTAGATTCATTCAATTGCTAGGGTTTTGTAGATTCCTCGTAGCGAACCTTAACCCAAGTGGCAATCATATCCCTTTAGGACTCGTAGGACTAATTGGATGTGTAGGAAGTTGAATATATATTAAATATCGACTCGTAGCTTGATATTGCATATACCTTGGTTAATTCATAGTCTTAATGCTATCTCTAGGTTAAATCTTAACCGTGTTAGGGTTATTTAGAGATAAGGATTACTAGGACTCGTAGGACTAGTAATTTACCTAAGATCTGGACAAGGACATTGATAGAAAAAAAAAAGAACTAGAGGCTGAAACAAGGATCAAATTCATCAATTGAAGTGACAAATTGTAGGTGAAACTATTTCTCTTTATTGCATTCTAAAACCTCCTTTACCTTGTTTGCTTCTTTCCGCTTTGACAAAAGGCGGATCTTTTTCTCACGAAAACTCTCTTTTTGGTTACTTGCGATTAGATTCTAACTTGAACTTACTAGATTTCCCTGTGGATCGACCTCTTTCTTACCAACTATACTAGTTGTAGGTTTGAGTATTTCTTTGGCAGGAATAACGACATGTTTTCTTCTTGTCACATGGTCAGACTCCCCCTCCCATATATATTTGCAGAGCTGGAAGAGGAAGTTCTAAATCATGTATTCCTACGCTCCCCCTAAAACCAACACTTCATGATCCTAGTACAAAGAGATGAAGGAAACTGGTACTCCCTTTCGGAAGGATGGAGAGATTTTGTAAGAATCAATAACCTCATAATCGAAGCATGCCTTACATTCGAATATGAAGGAGAAGCACATTTTCAAGTAACCATACAAGAGCCTGGACCAGAGCAGAACGGAGATGTCCCATATGATCTCATATGCTATGAAGACATGGGAAATACCTCACAGATCCAAAAATACTTAACAAAAGGTTGTATCATATTTGACTCACGCAAGTCAAAACTTATCAATAATTAAAAACTATTTTCACGTTAAAGTCAATTTCCAAACCATAGCGAACCCTTTTTATTTTATGTTATTTCACGCATTATTCTCATGAAGAGCTCAACAACAGGAGATTGGTAAAGAGTATCGCGAGTAAAAAAAACAAGAAACATTGGTCGAAACAAAAACCCAAGTAAACTAATTAAAACAGAAGCAAAAATCACGTATTCACAGGAAACTATTAAACCACGATAAAACGGTATCGCAAGTGAAATTTTTCAAAAGCCATCACGTCACAGAACTTAACAAAAGAAACAAGTTAGTATTCAAAAGCAACAGACATAAATATCATTTAAGAACAAATAGTAGGATCACGATTTTGATCATCAGGGTCACCAACCATATCCGTTTCTGGTGACAGCGTGGGAGAAGAAGGGGCTAAACCTCATGACAGATCCGAGAGAACCATGTCATTGGCATCATAACTAGGTGTGAACATCGTAACAGTGTTGTCAAGATGGGCGAACCGGTTCACGCTCTGAACGACCCCACCATCAACCCCCTTCATAAATGCCTTAGTTAAATAGCTGTAGAGAATAGATTCCCCGACTGTCTCCGAAAATTTACCAAGTCGTTCTTTGCCCTTTAGCCAAGAGATACTCATAAAGGGTAGCTTTGGTTAATTGAACATCATCAATAGGCACATACTTCTCCAGCTCCCCTTTAACGGCAGATAATTCATCACCCCCGCGTTGTAGCTCCTCCTCTAGCCCACACAATTGACCCTCTAAGCCTAAGATTCGCGATACACTCTCAACGTTCTTTTCTTTCAAATTCATAGACTCGACACTTGAGAGGTTTAACTCCCCCTTTACCCTTTCAAGCTCTTTCTCGGTTTTTTCCAAAGCATCTTGTAAATTCTTGATGGTCCCTTCTTGCATCTCTGCATCTTTCTACTTGGACAACCAGATTTGAAGGGTTTTTACCTCTTTCTATAGTTGATATATGCAATCATTGTACTCTTTCAGGCGTCTCGTCACCTCTTCCTATTGGAAGTTATACTAATCATCAACAGTAAAACATGTAAAAAAGGGAGTAAGTTCGAAGTAAATAAAAGTTTCATAATCAAAGCAATATAGTGACTTAAACTTACCCAACCCACAACTTTCTGCCCCTGCTCAACCAAATCTTCGTCCGCGAGGGCGCGAAGATAATCCCTTTCGGCTGGGCAACTCTTCGCAGGAAGAGCTAGTTTCCGTTAATTGAAAGTTGTAAAACCGAGTTGTCGATAACCTAATATGGCTATTCTTGATTGGGTAAGAGGCTCTTTTGTTGAAAGCATGCCCGAAATTTTTTCCCCTGTCTTCCTCTTCTTACTTGTCGTTCGAACAAGAGGCTCTTCGTCTCTAGACGGAGTCTGGTCTAAATTAAGGATAGGCAACACGCTTGCTGCATCCCCCATAGGGCGATTTTAGACAGGAACTAGAGACAAAGGTGGATCGCGAGCCGCTGATAAAGCAGCAGCGACAAATGTTTTTGCGGTTTTCTTCCCTCTCAAAGCTCCCGTAGAAAGTTTAGTCAGGTCCAACATACCTACCAATAAAGTATGTCATAGATAAACGTGGATCGGGATAAAGGATATTTATAACCATATGAGAGGAAAGGAACAAAAGTTATAATATGTCACAGATTAAAAAAAACACCGAATACCCACCCCGAGGATGTGGAAGGCTATGTCTTGCAATTTCTAAGATAGCAAGAGTTATGAACTCCTTATAACTATGCTTGCCCATGTTCTTTTCACACCCAAATATCACTTTCCATTGATCAGACGCTGCAGTCCTGTTCTTGGAAGGAGCTTGGTAATTACATGGACTGGTTTTGAAGTTTAAAACAGTCCCAGAGAGATCGCGAACTAAGAAGTTTACACTTGACAGTCTCGTCACTATTTCACCACTAAGCGACACAGACACTAACCCATCTATCCCGTGCCTAAAGGTCAAAAATGTGAACAGATGGTCTAACGACATCTCCTGCTTTAAGGCCGCACACCGCATAGTATAAACAGCTAAAAACATCCATACATTAAAAGAAACCTGAGCTGGGCACACTCGAATTTTCCCCAGAAACTTCGCATGAAGTCTAGGCAAAAGGAGGCGAAACCCTTGAAGTAAACTCTCCAAGTGAACCACCAGATGATTAAGATATATGTTCAAGCAACCACCACTTGCGGAAGGCAATATCAATTCCACCCTTGCAGGCCAGGGAAAAGCACGAGTCGTAAGCTGCAAGTGCATGGGCTATAAAATAGACACCTCCCCCTAGTCTCTGACGAGGTGGGAGCCATCCTTTCCTCAAGAAGGGGAGGAACCGGAGAAGGATCAGAAGGGACAAAACCCTCGTAGAAACTATTACTCGCGAACTCTTCGACATTGTAAGGGGGCATGGAGAAATCTCCTCGTACCATGCGAAGGTCTTTCTGTTTCTTCTTATCGCGAATGGATTTTCCCCGTTTGCCTTGACCATCCTCATATTTGGATGTATGATAATACGCGGGGTCTTTTTTCGATAATGGTCGCTTAAAGGACCCAACTAAAGAGGCCTTGCCTTTCTTCTTTGACAACGCCACCTTTTTCCTTTTTTCCCCGCGATTTTCCAACTGAAGTGGGGGGAGACGAACATAAGATGTTGTAGCCTCTGAATCATTTCCCATGATTGAATGCAAAGTATTTGAAGAGCTGAATTCCTCTCCCACAACCCCCACGCTTATATTCTGGTTGTCGCTCCCTAATGACATTTTCTATCTTTCCCAAAAGAAAAGAGCCTTCTAAGGAATAAAATCCCTGAAAAGACACAAAGAAGGAAAATCAACACAGGGAAAACAGTCTTTTCAAAATCGCGATTAGACAGAAATGGCGCAAAAAAACCCCTCACAAGGGCTAGGTTGGCGCCTCACGCGCCTCCTTGAGAGGGTAGTGAAAAGACTCTTTTCCCAAGAGATGACGGCTAAAAAGTGCCTTTTTGCCTTCCTAAAAAATCCCTTTTCCCAAGGCAGAAGACAAAACGTCTCCAAAGACAAAAAATGCCCGCCAGAAAATCCTCAGGGATCTCATTTTGCCCCATCGGAAAACCGCCACCCAGGCAATCACAATCCGCCCTACTTAAGGTGGTCCTATCGTAAAATCCGGGAATAAAACTAAGCACCACCAACCCAACCACCCCTAAATGCTACTTTTTCGTCCTTTCCCCTGCCGAAAAGGGGGGTTTTTCCATCCTTCTTTCGAGCATCCCCCTCAAAAGGGATCCTCCCTTCACCCCAAAATCCAGGAAAAATCCAAAGAAAGAAAACAGGAAAAACCAGAGAAAGAAAATAGGAAAAACCAAAGAAAGAAAACAGGAAAAACTAGAGAAAGAAACTGGCAAGGAAAAACCGTAAAGAAAAGACAAGTTCAAAAGCCACTTACTTCAGAAAGTTGGTCAAAAAAGAAGCTCTAGCCCGGAAGTAGCTTGACCAGAAATCACTAAACCGAAATTTCCAACGATGGTTTCTTATTAGAGAAAAGGCCACTTCCCATTCTTCTTATTCTTCTTCTTCTTCTTCTCTCTCTCTCTGTTTTCCCACTTCAAAACAGAATGAAATGGCAAGGAAAAGAGGGAAAAACCCCTATTGATAAGTCTTTGTGGGGCCATACCAACTCCTGCCCAAATAACCCATGAACATATTAGACTTATCCACCCAGACCCATTTTAACACAATCTCATATCCCCCTGCTTGGGGGGGCATCGTTTTTTATCAAGACTTGATCGCGTGTCATTTCTCCATCGCGACCTAATCCCGAGGAGATATGACGATGCCATAAAAAATAACCCCTTTTATTAATAGGAGTATGACGTCATAAATGGGTTATCCAATGCAAGAAGTCGCACCCCTACTTAACATCAAATCATCGTGACCTAAAATCTTCCCAACCCACATGGTAAAAGTTCAAGTCTAGATGTGAATCCTTTCCCTCATGAATGGGATCGCGAGTAGAAACTCCGAATCAGCTAAACTCCCCAAAAAACGGCAAGCAGCTTGCTGGTGAAGCACATCTCCGCTAGTATCGCCACGCGCAGCTACCCAAGATCGCTGGCATGAGGGCATGAGCTACACGTGTCCCCTACAAGAACCACGAGGTCACCAGCCAACTGCTCGCTTAATAACACTATAAATACCCCCTAGGAACTACAAGAAAGGGATCTGAAAGAAGAGATAGAAAAGGAGCTCTGCAACTTCCTTTGACGTAAAACCCTTAGGTTCGAGCTCTTTAGATCCTTGAATCGGAGAAGAAGCCTTTTGATAGGGTCTATTTTAATCATATAATTGCATATTATATTAGGTAATTTTCATGCATATTTTACCTACTTTATAGTTAATTTGTATTATTTGTTTTTCGGAGTCTATACTAGTTCTTTTATATATTTCAGGTATTTTTGGACTGAATCGTATGAATTCGGAGATTGATCATAATTTATGGGATGATTTTATAAATTGGAGGACAATACGGGCCGATTAGGATCGATGGACGAGTTGACTGCTAAGTCACTTTCAAGCTTTGCAATTGGAGTTCGGCAGCTACTTCCTAATTTAGGACTAAGCATGCAGAAAATTATATTTAGATAGATTAGATATAATATTAATATTATATATTCATATTAGGATAGATAGAAAATAGCGAGATTAGGTTTATGGTATTATATATACATACATTCATACGGCAGAAGAGGTTGTAACCAGGGACAGACCGATTGACTTTTCAACCCTAAACCCTAATTATGTTTTGTTTTAATTTTATGGAGATCTAAACTCTTTCGTTTCGTCTATAGTTTGAAGCTTTGGTTTGTTAAGGTTGTGAGATTTCTATTCTTGTTCTATTCCTATTTATTCGTATTGATTCTTTTGCGTATATTGTTGATTTCTTCTAATCCGTACAACTATTTGAGATTATTGCTAGGATTTTGTAGATTCCTCGTAGCGAACCTTAATCCATAGTAGCAATCATGCCTTTTTAAGACTCGTAGGACTAAACTGGTGTGTAGAGAATCAATTATATGTTAAATGCTGACTCGTAGCTTGGTGTTGCATGTATCATAGTTAATCCTTAATCTTAATGCTACTATTAGGTTAAATATTGACCGTGTTAGGGTTATCTAAATATTGACCGTGTTAGGGTTATCTAATTAGTAAGGGTTACTAGGACTCGTAGGACTAGTAATTTGCACAAGATCAGGACATGAACAATAATAGGATGAAAAGAGAACTTGAAGAAGAATCGAGGATCAACTAACCAAACTAAAGTGGATGTTTGTAGATGAAACTATTTTCTTAATTGTTATCTCCATTAATTTGTTTATAGTTTAATTTATTTTCTTTCTTATTCTCATCACATAAAATCCCCTATTTTCTCTTAATTGGTAAATAAACTTAACTTAGAAATACCTTGATTCTCTGTGGGATCGACTCGTGCTTACCCCACTATATTAGTTAGTAGGTTCGAATTTATTTTGATAGGGATTGAGTCGACTAAAATCCTTCGGTCAAATTCTCCCCGTTGCCGGGGAATCAAAGTTTATTTCTTTGTTAATTTGTGTGTCTGCCAATTATTGTATATAACTAACTTTGTGGTGAGCCTATCTTACGGTTCATAATACCTGTGCTACTGTCATCTCCATAAACGGAGATATTTTTGTTTGTGTTTGTGTGTTTAGCTCCCTCTAAAAATGAATCATGGTTTATATTTTGATTTTTGCGGAGTTACTAATCATATATTTGAATATTGTCCGGTGTTTAGAGTTCTGATCCAAAAGGTTGAGGAAGTTTACCATATGTGCAAAACTCAAGTTTCCCGTGAGATGGACATCATACATGAGATTGCACAATTGGAGATCCAAATTGGACAATTAGAGCCTCCATGTCTGACTCTGCAAACATCACAAGAATCGTCCATGTTTCCCCTTATGGAAGAACACTTTGCTGCAATGGAGTCTCAACTTACAATGATCCAAACATATTTCAATAGTGAGATGAAGCGGATCCAAGTGGCTCTACAAATTATGATTCCAATTATTTCAGGGATTTTTCTTATGCAGACTGAGGTGGTTGTCAGTGACGATTGCGCTATCATCTCTTTTGACGAGGCAATCTTAGAAGAGTGGATAGATGAACAAGATAAGGAAAATTTCACAAAGAGGATTCTATTGTTTGAATTTAAGGAGGGTGCATATCTTGACGGTGTGGCTATATACACCCCAAATCATGCACGTCCTTAAGGACGTGCATGGTTAAAAGGGGTTAATTATTATTTTTTAAATGTTAATTAGTCAAAAGGCTTGCACGTCCTTAAGGACGTGCAAATCCTTAATCCGGATTTGCGGTGTATATAGCAACACCCATATCTTGATAAGCCACCAATGGAACTGAATTGGTGGTATTACATATCTTTTGTAAAGAGTCATGCTCGCATATTTGATAAGTTAAAACGATTTTTGTCTGCAATTTTATTTAGTTTCACTTTATTAATATATTATGCATGCTTATTTGGGATATGTGCCAACGAGTTTGACAAGTTGTTGAGAGCTTTAACAATGTCTGAATCAATCTTAGAGAAAACCAAGGTACGTTTTTGTTTTTGTTTTTTATTTTTATTATTTTATTTTATTTTTTTTAGCTAGGAATAATTTTTAATGTTATTTTTAAAATTTGACTTTCCTTTGATTTTATTTTCTAGTTTAGTTAGATTTTTTTTTGTTATAAATTTTATCCTTTATTTAAAAAGAAAAAAAATCAGAAAATCACTAAAAAAAAGATAGAGAACTGTCTATCCCTCCAGCCCTCATCTCCACTTCTTTACCTCTTTGTCCTCCTCATCGGGATCTCCCGTCCGGCCTTCCTCTCCTTCCCTCGCCACACCGATCTGAAGGAATTGTGTCCTTTAATTAAATGTACAATGACTAAATATGGAATAGGACAATTGATAGAGATATTCAATCCGATTATTTTAGGAGTCGTAGTGCTTTGCTAGAAGCCAACTACGATTAATGGGATTAAACGGTTTAAGTCCATAACTATTATAAACGGGTTCTATGAGGTCACACACTTTGAGTTGCAGAATAGATCAACGGGTTTGATGGTTAATTATTAATATATATGTGATATATTATTAATAAGAAATATTATTTATTTTTGAAATAAATAATTAGGAAAATAAACAAATAGAGTTATGGCATGTGTTAATTAGAGGAGTTACACAATTAAGGAGTTATGACATGTGTGGACATGGCCGTTGGGCTCCGGCTAATTAATGAATGAATTGGTAACTCCTGCTAATTAAGTGGAATGTAAACTATCCTAATTAGAATGAGATTCACGCACCTTAGTGGAGATGTGAGAAATAGGTTGGTTTGCAGACTTTATTTTTCCATAGATACACACGTATAAATAGTTTTCTTTTTGCTGATCTCTTTGTGAGAGATATACGTGAGTGAAAATCTAAAAGACCAACGGTTGGTCATCATAAGAGTTGATCACCATCATCATCCCAAGCAATTCGATTGCTAGTCTTTCAACCTTCGTCCTAAAAGGCGCAGACTAAGAAGATCTAGACACCGGGCTTGTGTGGACCAAGTAGAGAAGTCGCATTTGAGGCTTTCTTTCTCTTCCGATTCCATCCCGATTTGATCTGGTTCACGCATCAACAGGTATCTCCTATAAACAATGATTGATCTATCGTTTATGCATGAAGATCCTTACGATTAGATGTTTAGATATGATCTGAAATTCTGCTAAACGCATCTAATAAACCTTCAATTGGTATCAGAGCATCTTGTATAAATTGATACGATCAATAGATTAATTTTAAATTTTTGATGCGGATCTTAATTTAAATTGATGGTAAATATGATATGGATTATTTTGCTGCATTAAAATTTAGATTTTGATTGATTGGTTTAATGTAAATTGTAACGATAAATATTATTTATTTAAGAAATAAATAATAAATGTTATTTATTTATGAAATAAATAATAAATGTTACTTATTTGTGAAATAAATAATTATGTAAATTATTTGTTGTTGTGCATAACCCTTTGGTCTTTCCTTAGTAAATGAATCCAAATTAATTTAGATTAATGGGATTGGAGTTACAAAGGGCAAAGGACTAGTAAGAGGTTGCTAATAAATGAAAATAAGCTTTTTTTTCATTTTTGGGTTTGACTCAAGTAAGAAGATGTAGAGCAAAAGGGTTTTGTCTTTGGTGAGACACAACAAAAGGCATACGTAAGGCATAATTGAGAAAGTGGTTCTCAATGTAATCGTTTTTCGTCAAATGATCGTTCAATTTAAATTATATGATTTGATAACAGGGAATTACATACCATAAAATTGAATTGGATTTGATCTGATTCGATTTTGGGAGTTTTTGTTGCAACCCGTAGGCCAAACGACCACCATACAAACCGAACCGGCTTCGGGTCTAGGTTAAGCTGAGTGTGACTCGACATGGGCCAACCCGAGTATGACTCGACATGGTCCGGTCTAAGAGGCTATATATTTCCCATTATATAATTTTCCAATAAATGCAATTTAATGATTAATATTGATTAATACCATATAAGGATTTATATTTTAAATTATGATATTATTATGCATGATTTTATATTATGATATAAATTGTTTGCATAAGGTGACTAGTATGGCCCATAAATACGATCTGCGCATCGTTATGTTTTTTGTACACGATCTGTGTATCGTTATGTATTTTTGTAATTTATTTTCAATAATTAGATTATTAGAGAATATTTTAATTAATACAAGAAGAAGAACACATAAGAAGTTCGAGGATGGAGATCCATGAAGGGTGCAAGGGTGGAGACCCGTGAAGATTATATCTTTAAAATTTTGCGTCGTAGGGGCCATACTAGGATCACAATTATTGCATTTTGAATGCTTTATTTTAAGTTTTTATATTGTCTTTATTTATGGCATTTTTTCACTTATAAATAAAAGACAAATAAAAGACTTAAGTTCCTTAGGTAAATTGGGACAATGTCTTTCCATATCATAACCCATTAAGTTCTAGATTTTTTGTTGGATGGGCTTCACAAAAGTGAGGGTGTCTTTCCATAATCTTGGGCTAGTGAGGGTGAATCTATACGGGGGGTCATAAACTTTGATATGGTTGTACCCAACGAGAGACCAAATAGCAAAGTTTTGGATCTTGAGGCATGGGGATGATTTTACATTGGATGTGGATCATCAACCAAGAATTATAAGGAGTTATAATTAGTAATTGGTACTTACCTTGAGCACACAAGACTCAAGGCAGTGCAAAAGTGCGTTGGGTCTTGTCTGTAATGGGATCTTGAAATCATTTTATTCACTAGGAACGATAACAACTTGAATAAAATGTGCATTTACTTATTTTAAAGATGTTTAATCTTAAGTAATTTGCATTTCGAACATAAACTGATTTGTATGTCATTTCCTTTTATATAGGCATTATGTCTAATGATAACTTGAATTTCACCCTGCACTTAATAGTTGAAAAAAACAAATTGAATGGAAAGAACTTTCTTGATTGGGAAAGGAATCTGAGAATTGTTCTCAGGTCTGAAGGGCGTGAGGACGTCCTAACAAACCCTATCCCTACTATTACTGATGCCTCATCGGATGAGGAGATAGTTAGAGAAATGGAGTTATGGAGTGATTCTTTACTTGTCACTTGTCTGATGCTAGCAAGCATGGAGCCTGACCTTTAAAAGAGGTTTGAATATCAGGATGCCTACTCTATCATCACCAACTTGAAAATGTTATTTCAGGCACAAGGTAAGGATTGAACAATATGAAACTCAAAAGGCTATACTGGATAGAAAGCTTGTGAAGGGAAAGCCAATAGGTCCCAATGTGTTTAACATGATCGGTCTTTTTAGCCGTATGGAGACATTGGGCACCCCATATGACCAAGAGTTGGCCACAGATATCGTCTTGCACTCCTTACATGATGGCTTTGCCTCATTCAGGATGAACTACCATATGCATGGTATTAAGAAAATTCTGAATGAACTCCATGGTATGCTCAAAGCTGCTAAGCAGAATACTCCCACTGACAACAAGAAGGAAGTTCTTAATGTCAACACAGGGAAAGGGTTTAAGAAGGTAGCCAAGAACAAGAACAATACCCAAGGGAAAGGCAAGGAAGTTGCAAAACCTAAGGGTGGTGAGAAGCCAAGGATGACTGCAGACCATGATTGTTTCCACTATAAGGCTAAGGGACACTGGAAAAGAAACGGTCCCAAGTACCTGGAAGACAAGAAGAATGAGACTTTGAGTTCCAACACTTCAGGTATTTATGTTATAGAATTACTGTCAACCAATGTCCTCACATTAGATAATGGTCCTACTTGGGTATTAGATACCTCATGTGGTGCTCACATTATTTCATATGTGCAGGGACTAAAAAATAAGAGACAAGTGAAGAAAGGGGAGATAGACCTATGCGTCGAAAATGGAGCAAGTGTTGCTGCACTTGTCGTAGGAGATTTTATTTTATCTCTTCCTTCTGGTTTAATATTAGAACTAAATAATTGTTATTTTGTTCCTAGCATTACAAAGAACCTTGTTTCGGCTGCAGTAATATATTCTGAAGGTTTTAATTTTGGCACTACAAATGAAGGTATAGTTATTCATAAGAATGATATCTTCTATGCTCGTGCTAAAAATATTAATGAAATATTTGTATTTGACCTTAAAATAGAATCTTATAACATAAACACAAAAAGACAAAAATCAAATAAGTTGAGTGAAGCCTACCTATGGCATTGTCATTTCGGTCACATCAGCTTAGATCGCATGAAGAGGCTCCATAGAGATGGACTTCTAAAAGACGCGGATTGTGAATCCATTGATACATGTGAGTCATGTTTGATGGGTAAGATGACAAGGTCACCTTTCAAAGAAATAAATGAAAGGGCTACTGACCTATTGGGAATTATACATACTGATGTTTGTGGGCCAATTAGTACGGAAGCTAGAGGTGTTTATAGATACTTCATCACATTTACTAATGACATGAGTAGATATGGATATATTTACCTTATGTCACATAAATCGTAATCCTTTGAAAAGTTCAAGGAATTTCAAAATAAGGTAGAGACTCAAACTGGCAGGAAAATAAAAGCACTTGAATCATATCATTGTGGTGAGTACTTGAGCCATGAATTTGATCATCATTTGAAAAATTGTGGGATTGTAACACAATTGTCTACTCTAGTAACACCACAGCTTAACGATGTGTCTAAAAGGAGAAATCAGACCTTGTTAGACATGGTTCGGTCAATGATGAGTTTTGCTAACCTTCCGGTATCCTTCTTGGGATATGCCCTCACAACTGCAGTACTTACACTAAACAGGACTCTGTCTAGAGCTGTAGACAAAACTCCATATGAGATATGAACTGAAAAGGTTCCAAAATTGTCTTATATGAAGATATAGGGATGTGAAGCTTATGTAAAACGTTTACAAACTGATAAGCTTGCCCTAAATCAGATAAATGTTATTTTATAGGTTATCCAAAAGGAGTTTTGGATACTACTTCTACAATCCCATTGAGCAAAAGGTGTTTGTTGCAAGGGATAGTGTCTTTTTGGAAAGAGAGTTTATTTCCAACAAGTCAAGTGGGAGAAATATTCATCTTGAACCAGTTCATGATTAAGAGCAACAAACTCAACAACGAGATGACATAGATGATGTCGAGGACGAGTTGATGGTTTTGGAAGGCCAAGAGCCCCAAATCATCCAAGAACTGGAACAAGAGGATCCAAAAACAGTTGTGGAAACTGTTCCAACTCCAGTTGTTGAACCAGTTGTACTCACTCGTAGATCAGATAGGCCAAGGGTACAACCAAGACGTTATGATGATTTCATCTTGAATGTAAACCTTGATGTTCTTCTGTTAGAACATTATGAGCCTAATACCTATAAGCAAGCAACGACGGGTCCAAACTCCAAGAAATGGCTTGAGGCCATGAGATCCGAAATGGATTCAATATTTGAAAATCAAGTGTGGGACTTGATAGATTTGCCAGATGGGGTAAAACCCATAGGGAGCAAATAGGTTTTCAAACTGAAGACATATAAGGATGGAAAGGTATCTGTATACAAGGCAAGATTAGTTGCCAAAGGTTTTAAACAGATTCATAGTATAGACTATGATGAGACCTTTTTACCAGTTGTCATGATAAGATCCATTAGGGTAATCCTTGCTATTGCCGCATATTATGATTATGAAATTTGGCAAATGGATGTGAAAACCGCCTTCCTGAATGGATTCTTGGAAGAGGATGTGTACATGACACAACCAGAGGGTTTTGAAGATCCAAGTGATGCGGGGAAGGTATGCAAGCTTAAGAGGTCTATATATGGGCTTAAGCAAGCATCCAGGAGTTGGAACTTTCGATTTGATGAAAAGATCAAAGAGTTTGATTTCATCAGATGCGAAGAGGACCCTTGTGTATACAAGAAGTTTAGTGGGAGTAAAATGGTCTTCCTAGTCTTGTATGTGGATGACATAATACTTAAATTTTCGGCTCTTTTTTTTTTAAATCTGGTGAGGTTTGCTTGGATCCGGGTATTGGGCGGGTAAGGGCTTCGGGTTTGGGCCGGGAAGGGGAATGGGATGGGCTACTGTTTGGGCTTAATTTGGTTGGGTATTTTGGGTTATAATTTATAGGATGGTTATATAATTGTTATTTTAATTATTATTAAATTTATTTTTCTGATTTATTTATTTAATTAATTCATTATTTACTTATTCATTTGAAAGTTATTAAAATCTGAATTAATTGAATAATTAGTTGATTATATTATTTTAAGGTTATAGTTCAACAACTTGTGAACCCTTTGATAGTTACTAAGATTATTTACTTATAATTTTCTGAATTTTATTTGAATATGATATGGAATTAATTGGAGTATTTAATTATCTATTTTAATATATATTTAAAATCTGATTTTTAAAATATTATTTAGTTGCTTGGTTATATTATTTTAATGGGTAAAGGTTATTTAAATATTTTATGGATTGTGATCGTTTATATGGTTAAGTGATTGATTATCTTTCCTCGATTTGTTTATTTAGTTATTTAATCTAATTTGTTGAGAATGATTTATATGAATAAACAAATTCCTAAGTTTTGATATTTGAAGTGGGTAATTGGAGACATTGGAATAATTCATGAAAATAAGAATGTGATGAGTTGACTAAGGATGATGATGATGATGATGATGATGATGATGATGATGATATTATGATCGCATTGAGAAAGATATCGGATTATGAGGGATAATGGAACTAAATGAGAAATGGAGATGAAATGATAATGTTGATCATGATGAAATGGATGGGCTATATTATTCTGTGTATCTTATATGTTTTTTTTGTAAATTGTGTGCTTGTGTAAATTAGACTTAGAGTTAGTAAATTATTTATGAAATTTCTAGGTGAATTCTGATCTGTTGGATTGCTTACTCCTGTTGCCTTATTTTGCTGCTCCGCGCTTCCAGGTAAGTCCTCTGGGGCTTACACAAGTTAGAACATCATGCCTGATGTGTCATATAGTGTGTAGGTGTTGTATCCTGCATATTCATAGCATGCTTAGGTTGCACAACTGAATGAGCATCCGTATTCTCTTTGCGTATGGTAGAATGACCGTTAAATTGTGAGTCCTAGAGTCATTTGCTAGGGTCATAGGATGACCCAGTCTCATCGGATTTGTTCCTAATCGAGTCTGATATCATACCATGAGAAAGAAAGAAAATAATGACATATGAAATGAGACATGACACATGATATATGACATGATGAGATGTTGCTATATAGCATTGAACGCGGCCGGTTCCTGCACTAACGAGCATGGGTGCGGGAGTAGGAGAGGGACATGCCACTTGGCATTCTGTGCGGGATCCCATTTAACCGCTTTCTGCATATATCTAAATTGTTAGCATGTTTGTGTGTTTAATATTTCTGCACTGCATTAGAGCATCCTTTATTTAGGTATAGGCATATTATATGTCCTCAGCGAGGTCTTTAGGGCCCGCATGAGTGGCTCGACCTTGACTCGTGGTACAGTTTCAGGTATTTGATCCTTGCTTGTTCCGTGCTTCCATGACGAGGGTTTCATCTGGGGCGTACAACTAACCGAGAGACCGACTTACCACCTTACTCGACACTTTAAAGGTTTTATACTCGTTATATTGGTTTTGACCCGGCTTTGCCGAGGCAAGTTGTACTGTCAATTTCTTTTCTTTATGTTTTGAACTATAAATGGTTTTGAGCGACTTATTCAAGTAGGACATGTTTTGGTCCTCAAGGGACCTCTCGCGAATTTAGGGTATGAAATCCCTTCTTTTAGCACTCACACCTTGTTTTGAAACTCAACCCGTACTCGAATTGCAATATCCGAATGAAGGTATTCAATCCTTCGAAACGTAACCCGAATATTTATACTTGGGCCGTTACAATTATTTGTGGTTTTGTTGGAATTTCAAGGAAGTTATTTTCATGAGATCATATGCTGAATTTTGTAGAGTGTTTTGAAGCTCCGGAACTCACTGTGATTGATTGATTTCTTCTTGCTATATTTGAAATCAGCGGAGTATTTTTATTTAGTCTTCAATGCTAATATCAATATAAGCCTGGATGTTTTGAGATGGTGACCATGTTTCAATTTTTGCTTCCTAGTTCTTACTCCATGAAATCATTTACATTCCATGTTTTCAATTTGTCATAAGTGATTGAGCATGTGCTGTCAAGGCTGATTTTTGTTATACTAGTCTTGGTACTTCTATTCTTGGATGATAATATTATGCTTCGACAGTTGCACTTCTTCTGTCTTGTGTGTTTTCTTTGTTTTTTTTTTGTCTTGGCTAGGACCCTTTGCGAAGGAGACGATGCATATATTTTTCCGACTCCAAGACGAATCGTAAATGCCAATTGCATCCAAGAGTTGCTGAAAGTTTCTGCTTAACACCCAGGCTTGTAATTTATGCTCCTTTATCCTGTTTTAAGGGTGTTAGTACTTAGGAATAGTCACCTATCTTGCTGAATTTTATACTTTGATATTCCTTTGTTACTAAACTGAATCTGTTGCTGATTGCTATGCAAGTTTTGCTTGTTTTTCTGCTTTTTGTGGTGTTGAACAAGTCCTATAACTATGAGAAGTGCTGAATTTTATGGTCTATTCGGAGGAAACACCACTACCTCTTCTTGAGTTGAAGATTTGTTTGGAATGCCTGATTTGTTTGGTGAGTTTCCTCTACCTCTTTTTATTTTTTACTTTGCGGATAAAGTAAAATTTTAAGCATGGGGTGGGGAATTCAAGTGTAGCTCCGTATTTATATAAGTGTTAGTTGTTATTTTCTTTTTCAATTTTTTTATGCATTTCATTTTCTTATAGGTTGCATTATAAGGTGTTTGATAATTATCTCATGGTCCTACTAAGTTATTGAGTCTTCATTTTTTATTTGTTAGTTTTTCTTTTAGTTTTGATAGGAAAGTTGTTTCTGTGATTGGTATGACCTCGATGATGATATATGGTTTTTCATGGCTTAAGAGTTAATAAACTTGAATTATAATTGAATATTGACACTTGTGGGATTTCCATAGATAATCTGGATTATGAGCTTTAGTTATATAAATTGATTATTGGTTGAATGTTCAGCTTAGAGCAAACTTTTATATTTATATGATTTATATTGTATGTCTAAACTCCTGATGAAAAGCACTAGTAAATTCGGTTATC
Organism: Persicaria maculosa; assembly: GCA_963922045.1. Lineage (NCBI taxonomy): Eukaryota > Viridiplantae > Streptophyta > Magnoliopsida > Caryophyllales > Polygonaceae > Persicaria > Persicaria maculosa. The sequence goes on from OY998267.1 coordinate 61,559,738, forward strand.
TATTTGATGTGATGTTTGATGTGTTTTGATAAATATGTCGGGTTGATGAGTGTTAGGAGGATAAAAGTCACTTGCACCGCTCGAGGAGGATAAAATTCACTTGAGTGAAAAGAATCATCAATAAACCAATGATCGAGGAGGATAAAATTCACTCGACACTCATGAGAATTTTAAAAAAATACGGTTAGTAACCGATCCTGTTTGTGGAGGATAAAATTCACACAAGGAGGAAGAAAAATAATTAGAATATACTTGAAAAAAAGAAATGAAAATACGAGCTTTATTGAAACTCCGAAATATAAAATGCCTAGTAATCTATTGGTGTTTATGACTATTTTTAAGTGTGCTTAATGAATTTGATTGTCACAACTATTTTGAGCTTAACATAATAAATACTCCCGTAGCCATGAGAACCATACTGATGAGTGATCATTCATAGAAATTTCTTTGAAGTCTTTGTCTTTCTTTTTGAGTTTGTCTTTACTTTGTGGTTACTTTGCTTAGGGACAAGCAAAAGTCTAAGCATGAGGTAGTTTGATAGGGTCTATTTTAGTCATTTAATTGCATATTATATTAGGTAATTTTCATGCATATTTTACCTATTTTATAGTTAATTTGTATTATTTATTTTTTGAGTCATTTAATTGCATATTATATTAGGTAATATATTTTTTGAGTCTTTGTCTTTCTTTTTGAGTTTGTCTTTGCTTTGTGGTTAGTTTGCTTAGGGACAAGCAAAAGTCTAAGTATGAGGTAGTTTGATAGGGTCTATTTTAGTCATTTAATTGCATATTATATTAGGTAATTTTCATGCATATTTTACCTATTTTATAGTTAATTTGTATTATTTATTTTTTGGAGTCTACACTAGTGCTTTTATATATTTCAGGTATTGTTGGACTGGATCGTATGAATTCGGAGATTGATCATAATTTATGGTAGGGGTGGGCGCGGGACGGAACGGGACGGGACGACCCTCGTCCCGCGTAATTTTTGCGGGACGGGACCAGGACGGGATTCACTTTTTTTTTTCAATCCCGCGCGGGCCCTGTCCCTCACGGGACGGGACGGGCCCTGTCCCTCAAATAAAAAACATTCGCAAAAAAAACTAAAATTTCAATATATTTTACGGTTTTCAAAGGTGTAACATATATAGGATTTATAATATTTTTTATATTGTATAATTTTTCTTATATATATACATACTAAGCACACTATACATATAATTATACAAAATATTTATATAACACAAATATACAGTAGTGTATATAAACATATAAGAGTGTGTATATATAGCAAGTATATATACTATATACACTGTAAAACAAAATATATATGTATATAAACCTATACAGTACGTGTGTGTATATATATACACCAAGTATATATACACTACAAACATATATACTACATACACTGTAAACACTATATAAATAAATAAATAAATAATATATATATATATGCGGGACGGGACGGGATTTGCAGGATAAGAAATCTTCGTCCCGCGTCCCGTCCCGCATAATTTTTCCGGGACGGGACCGGGACGAGATTTATTATTTTTTTGTCAAATCCCACCAGGATCGGGACGGGTCCGGGATGGAACTGGAACGGGCCCGGGATTTGCGGGATTTGTGCCCACCCCTAATTTATGGGATGATTTTATAAATTGGACGACAATACGGGCCGATTCGGATCGATGGACGAGTTGACTGCTAAAGTCATTTGCAATTGGAGTTCGGCAGCTACTTCCTAATTTAATTAGGACTATGCATGCAGAAAATTATATTTAGATAGATTAGATATAAAATTAATATTATATATTCATATTAGGATAGATAGTAAATAGTGAGATTAGGTTTATGGTATTATATATACATACATTCATACGGCAGAAGAGGGTGTAACCAGGGACAGACCGACTGACTTTTCAACCCTAAACCCTAATTATGTTTTGTTTTATTTTTATGGAGATCTAAACTCTTTCGTTTCGTCTATAGTTTGAAGATTTCGTTTGTTAAGGTCGTGAGATTTCTATTCTTGTTCTATTCCTATTGATTCGTATTGATTCTTTTGCGTATATTGTTGATTTCTTCTAATATGTACAACCAGTTGAGATTATTGCTATGATTTTGTATAGCGAACCTTAATCCATAGTAGCAATCATGCCTTTTTAGGAATCGTAGGACTAAACTGGTGTGTACAGAATCAATTATATGTTAAATGTTGACTCGTAGCTTGGTGTTGCATGTATCCTGGTTAATCCTTAATCTTAATGCTACTATTATGTAACGACCCAGATATAAATACCCGGGTTACGTTTTGAAGGTTGGTTACCTTCGTTCGGATCTTCCAATTCGAGTACGGGTCGAGGTTTCAAACCTCAAAGGATCAGTATTTAAAGTGGGGATTTCGAACCCAAAACAATCGAAGGCCCACTGGGAACCCTTAAGCTGTCCTAAGACTATATCGCGGAAATTCATTTGCGAAACTGGTGAAAGCGGAAGTAAAGTACAACTTGCCACGACGAGGCCGGGTCAAAACCAAATCATTAAAACATATATTCTGAAATTATATAACCAAATTAGCGGAGTTAGGCAGGTTCTTTGCAATCGCCCGGGGGATTCCCACGCTATAGAAACAAAGAGCAATCATACCTAAAAACAAGTTGTGCGAGCGGGATCAGACCGAGACCCCCAACGCACTATGTCCCGCAAGCAAGTATACACATACTCTATAATAAAGATGCATGCTTTGATGCAATACAGAAATTAAATCACACTATCATGCTTCTAGGTTATAATATGCAAAAAAGAACTGTAAAGGCGCCCAAAGAATGGCAAGTGGCATATCCCTCTCCTACTCCGCCCCCTTTTTCATGAGCGGACCTGGCCAGTTAGGGGTGATATTCGAGCCGAACGAGCCGAGATCGGTATGTTCAAGCTTGGCTCGAATAGAAAACGAGCAGAGCCGAGCTCGAGCCTAAATTTCATACGAGCTTTTTTTAATGTTCAAGCTCGGCTCGCGAGCCCAACCACATGTTCGAGCTCGGCTTGTTTAAGCTCGATCAAGCCGAACGAACGAGCCTAAGCTCGTTCGAGCTCGTTGTCCAAGCTCGTTCGTTCGGCTCGTTTGGCTCGTTTATGCAATTCATTTTCAAACACCAAACACAAATTCACCTTCTTGCATTCAGTATAAGATTCAATTTAGTAAAATTGAACATTTCAGATTCAAGAAATAATACGACAACAACAAAATAAATTACAGATTCAACAAATAATACAACAACAACAAAATAACCATTGTAAAATAAATTACAACACAATCAAAATAAAATGCAGACCCTAACACAAAAATAAAAATCATCAAAAAAAATACAGCTGCAAATGGCCATGAAATTTCTCAAAGGATGGAAGCCAGATCTTCTCAGATCTGCAAGAGAGGTCGAAGGTGAAAGAGATCTGGGATCACTGGAGTTGTCTGATCTCTGGATAGTCGAGAGAGATTTGCAGGGTTGAGAGAAACCCTAAATTGAGACAAAAGAATCAACAGAAGATAGAAATCAATTTCAACAAAAAGGGGTTTGAAGAAGAATACGTACCTTTCACTTTCACTTTCAGATTTGACGCCGGGGAGAGCTGATATTCGATTGGGGAATCTAGGGTCGCAGGGAAGGAGAAGGCGACAGGTCGCCGGAAGTCGCCAAGAGAGAGATCTATTTCTCATATCTGAGATATGAGATCTCTTGAAGAGCAAGCATGTTGAGAAGATCTGAGATTTGAGACGGAGGGAGCAGATCTGAAACGGAGCGACACAGAGAGCCGAGGGAACCAAGGGGTTCTCTTTCTCGCCGGAATAGAAGGGAAGTCCTCCGCCACCGCCGAAGAGGAGCAGATCTGGGCTGTTGGAGGAAATCGAGGAAGGAGTAAATTGCTCAAGCCTGAAGAGGGATTAGGAAAGAGAAGAGGGGAGGCGGGTGGAGTGTTGAAGATTGAAGCAGTGAACGTAATGAAGCGCTAGCCTTCAAGCCTTCAGCCACTTCATAACCCTAAGAGGGGCAGTATTGTAAATTCCCATATCGAGCTTCTGGGCTCGGCTCGAGCTCGGCTCGAGCTCGGCTCGAGCTCGGTTCGAGCCTAAAAATAATGTTCAAGCTCGGCTTGTTTTATGAATTCGAACGAGCCGAGCTCGAGCTTTTCCGAGCTCGAGCTGTTCGGCTCATATAACAGCCTTATGGCCAGTACGGTACCCATAATATCATGCATATGAGCGCATCATCATCATATCATAACATTATCATATCATGCTCATGCCCGATGGTGCTGGACTATCTCATCATCATGCTCATATATCGACTCTACTGATTCAGGGCAACCCGATGAGGCTGGGCTACCCTATGACCCTAGCAAAGATTCTATGACTCACAGATAATAGTCGTTCTGTTTCGCAATCACACAAAGTATTCAAATGCTCATTCAAGTGTGCAATCCTAGCATGATCCTACATGGCATGCTTTAATGCTTATGCAACACCTAGTATGTCATATAATCACAAGCAGGGATTCTCTTTCGAATCTGAGTAAGCCAATAAAGGAACTTACCTGGAATTGCATAACAGCAAAAGCAATAACCAGTATAAGCAAGCCAAACCACCTCATAGATCACCTAATAGTTTAACAAGCAACAATTATAAGTCTAAAGCACAAAGGGACCCATTAACCTCTACACAGAAACTAAGTAAGGCAAATAACTCATTGTCATTATTAAGCTATCCCATCACATAGTCTCGTCTCATCACATATTCCACATCAACGTCATCATCTCAATTCATCATTCTTCTCAACTCATTTCATATATCATCATACATCAACTCGTCTCAACATATCATATCTCATAACCACCTCCATATTTATCATATAACATTTCATCATAATATCTCTTTCATCATTATATAATACTAATATATAATACTCATATATCATACATCATGCTTCACACTCACTCTCATAATCAACTTAACATTTCAACATAATCATTTTTTTTATAAGATTTCAACATAATCATGATCATAAATAACTTAACATTCGAATATCAATCATGCTCTAATTTACATATATTCATATCTTATTCACATACTCCATATATTTCATGTCATAATTTAACTCACATAAGTGCTCAAGCCAGTTCATTCATCAAATCATCAAGTCAAGTTCAAGTAGATTAGTGTTAAAGTTTTCGAAAGCCATCTAGTCTCAATTAAATCGACTCAATATCTTAAAACGATTCCTTAAAGCCATACCATGTCAAATCCAATTATAAAACATTTAAATCTTTAGGCCAACTTTATGATATTATAATATGAAATAATTCCGACAAGGTTAGGGTATTTCCAAAAATCTTCTTTTTAATTTTATGAAACCAATATTCAACTAAAATAAAACATCAAGGCATTACCTTTTTAATAATCCTCATTCATAAAATAATATATCCCCAAATAAATCTACTCTTAAAACAACTTATAATATATATATATACTTTATAGAAATTATAATTTATATTCATAAATCAGAAATAATATTACAATAAAATAAACCAACCATATTTAAAGACAACCATAACATATAACACACACACATATATATACCCATTTACAAAATAACAAAACCCAAAGCAATAGCCCAAACCTTAACTCAACAGCCCAAGTCTCCCAACCCAGAAATGTAATCCGGATCCGGCCCAGACTGAAACCCAACCCGTTGCCAAACCGAATCCCATTTAAAACAAAACCGAACCGCCCCTTTTTTCTATTTAAATTCAGTGAACCAAACCAACAATAAAAGAAAGAAAAAAAGGAACTGGACCCGTCTCTCCCCAAATGTAGAATTCAAAATACCCGGATATACATCCCTAAATCCGCTTTCCCGACCTCATCCCGTTGTAGATAAATTTTGAAAATTCAAATCCTAACTGAAATCCGAACAATATTTTCAATCTTGTTAGAAGAAATCGGAAATAAAAATCCATTTTAAGATCAAATTCAAATTTAAGTCGGAATTTGCTCCAAAAGAATTAAAATAAAATTATTCTGCTCGAGGACGGAATTTTCAAAATTTTATGAAATCTTATAATTCAACTCCCAATTAAATCAATATTAAGTTGAAAATAATTCTTAATTTATAAAATAATATTTTAAAATCCCGAGTCTTTACATAGTAGGTTAAATGTGGACAGTGTTATTGTGATCTAATTAGTAAGGGTTACTAGGACTCGTAGGACTAGAAATTCACACAAGATCAGGACAGGAACAATAATAGGATGAAAAGAGAACTTGAAGAAGAATCGAGGATCAACTAACCCCCTATTTTCTCTTAATTGGTAAATAAACTTAACTTAGGGATAACTTGATTCTCTGTGGGATCGACTCGTGCTTACCACACTACATTAGTTAGTAGGTTCGAATTTATTTTGATAGGGATTGAGGTGACTAAAATCCTTCTGTCAGCTTTCTAAGAATAACACATCATCAAATCAAACTTCCTCTAAAGACGACGATTGAACAATAAATGCATTTGATCGCGAAACTTGGACGTTCGAAAGGCCGCACTAAATAACAAAGAACTACTAGATCGCGAGGTCAAATATTGTTTTATAACATCGCAGGTATTAAAGAACTGTTGTCGTCACCTTGAGGTAATAAGTATAGGTGAAATTCTGGAACCGCTTCATAACCTAGTTAGGCCCAATACAGATTACAAGCCCATGTACAATATAAGCTTTCCCGTTCACAATGACAACTCTTTTAATAGGCCATTTTGCTCAAAATCACCCCTTAAACATATAATTATATAAATCACCCATTAAAACCCATAAGTTTCTATGAAACCACCCAACCCTTCAAATCTACTAGGTTATATTAAACAATTTCAAAAATATCAAAACACCCCTAATTGCTAATATTCAGTGGCGGCCGCAGGATTGGCTAGAGGTGGGGGGGGCGAAATTTATGCATCGGGAAATTTTTTTTCTCAATATATATAATGAAGAAATTTTTCAAAAAAAATATTGAAAAAAATATTTTGGTATAAATATGATATTTTATTACAAAAATTTATATAAATAAATTTAAAATTTATATATATATGTGTGTGTGTGTGTGGCATTATGAATATTTTTAAAAAAATATTGAAAGACAATTTCATATTTTTAAAAAATATGTCATTTGTAAATGAAAAATATTTGATACGATTGAAAAGTAAGTAAAAAAAACTCATATGTTATGTTATAAACATGACATTAATAGTAAAAAAATTCATAGGAATAAAACTTAGAAGATTTTTTTTGAAATAAAAATTTTGTAGCAAAATGAATACTCGAATGAGTTCCCTTTTCCTTCCCTTACCAACTACGCTAAAAAACATATGTGTTCCTTTCTACAATTTTTTTTTATTTTTTTACCTTTATTTTTTTTATTTTTTTTCCAAAACCTACGTTTTTCCGTCGCAAGAGGGAGGGGTGACCGCCCCCCTACGCACCCCCCACGGCTGCCACTGCTCATAGTAATTTAAAGTAAAAGCTTTTCATACTCTTCCGCATGTTTGTCTTTCGAAACCAGCATATGCCCACTACCACCACCACCCTTTTCTTCAAGCCAATCACCAATACAAGGATGTTCCATCACTACTCGTCAGGGATGAATATGAAATCGTCGGGTGAGGAAACATCGCTTAATTAACCAAAATAATGACATGAGAAGAAGCAGGACGATTGACGTGGGGAGAATTGAATCGAAATATATAATAAAATATAAACTAATACAACTCTTAGCCTCTTCAAATAAATTCAAGACTCCCCGCTATAGTAGTAGGGAATCAGGTTCGATCCACGAGGAAGCGAGTCAGCGGGATCCTAGTAGCGTTGAAGACACGTCCTTTATGTCCGACCAGAAGCCTCGATCTCGATGTCAGACCTCGATGTCGACCTTGGCTGTCGATGTCGTCTGCAATAGAAAACCTGCAGAAACAAAAAACTGTAGTCGATATCGACTGGTGGGGGTCGATATCGAGGTTAGTTCACGAAATCAACTGGCTCAGAAGTCTGCCAGTCGATTCAGGGGGTCGATTTCGACACAAAGTGGTCGATATCGATGCTTGCAGAAATTCCCAGGAGTCTCGAGATCGACTCAGAAAACCGTCGATCTATCAATTTTGGTCGATATCGACTTCTGCTGTCGATATCGATGTCTTTCCTGCAGTGAGTTAGTGGTTTTGTCGGCAAAGAAAAGGCCGAAGAATCAAGGATGGGAAGGAAGCAATGATCAGAAATAAGCAAAGGTGTTGGGTTTTTCGATGACTCAACGAACGGCGGCCAAATTTTTATGTAAACTCAAAGGAAAAGGTCTTCCAAAGTCAAGGATTACCGCGACGACAACCATGATAGTAGAAATAAGGATCAACTAAAGATGCATGCTTTTATCATAAAGGAAAAGGCTTTCACCTAAACCGACTAATAGGAAAAGAGATTTTTCAATTACTTAACCTAATTGGTGTCTACCTTAGTCATAATTGAGTTCATAATCTTTCGAGAAGAAACCCTAATTACTACCCAAGTTTTGCAACATGAGTTCCTTAAATTCGCATTTAAAGATAAAGAACAAGGTAGAAGGAGATAAAAGATACATTCTTTAACGACGTACTCACCTTACCATCATGGCTATCGTCGGGCTCACCCCGACCCTAGAAGAAAGGGGAACTACTCACTCATGTTGATCGTAGACATGTCTTGAATTGAAATAACTTGCATAAATGGAAAATTTCGAATCTTTACAATCTCAACGCCAACTATCGTAAGCGCTTGAAACTTTAAAGCTCGAAAAACCTAACTATCTATTGTCTATTGTCCTCGATGATTCTATGATTGGATGCCTAACAAATCAGCCCCTAAGGCTTTATTTATAGGCTACTAATCCTCGCTATCCGAGGATTGTAACTTCTATCTAAACTAATAACTCTATCCGAACAATTAGGATAGGTCTTTTATTTTGATAAAACTTAAAGGAAAAGATAACAAACAACTGCTAATATCTAAAAGAACGAGATAACTCATGGCTTCGATGATAGACTTCAAAATCCGAGCCTCAAAATCGGATTTATCTTCTGTCGATGTAGGGTCGATATCGACACCAGAGGTCGATATCGATGCTTGTGTTTCTGCTCGACTTGTTCAACTTCAGTCGATGTCTATGACGATGGTCGATATCGATGCATGTATGTCGATATCGAGGCTTCTAGTCTGGTTTGTGTGGTTATCTCGACACTCAGAAGTCGTGTCGAATTCCAGGGTCGAAATCGATGTCTCCAGTCGATATCGACCTCTTCTCAGCTTCACTCGGCTTGCCCGTTTTGACTCCGATTTCATCGAATTCCTGCATGGTTAGCTCAAAACTCGTGTAGACTCTATTTCTTTCACTTTAGCTCATTCTTACACGAGATCATATGCTTTTGAAACTTTTGTTCGGAAATCAAATGAAATATGAAGTCAAAAGATGCAATAAACAATAGTACAATTATGTACATCAAAACACCCCATACTTAGACTTGCTTGTCCTCAAGCAATAACCAAGCAATAACCAACACCTACAACACACCTTCAAGTCTTTGCCTTTGTCAAAAGCAACATCATAAGCGGTAGCAAAGTAAAGCAAGTGAATTTAACGTCATAGCACATATTTTGGCGATCCATAGGCATATGCAATTTTAATCTAACCTCACAGGGATAATGTGTTTGCACTCAACTCTCATGTGTTTAGGCTATGAAGATCACTCTCAACTCAATTCCATATACAATCTCATAAACATTGCAATTTATAAAAATCCACTTCGCAACCAATTATGAAAATGCAATAAGAATCATCAGGAGGACTTTCGCTCAATGGAAGACTTCATAGAAGACTCCATTCGACGGGGTTGTAATGGGGCTTGGTATGAAATAAAGGGTATGGAATTATTTGGCTATGTGGTGCTTTTAAAATTCGGGAATCAAGACTCCTAAATCTCAACACTTGCACTACCCAAACCATAACTCTTCAATATAATGCTCTTAAAGATGCATTCCATCAACCCTTCTTCCAAGTTCTAATACACCTCTCAAAAATATAACATTCGTATGAATAAAAAAACTTAAGGATTTTGGCTCATGCACTTTATATATATATATTTTTTTCGGATTTTTTTTTCGAACATAAATGGAAAACTATGTGCATTTATATGGTGAGCCAAAACATCCTTTTACAAAATATGACAAAACGTAAATATGTACCATCCTGTAATTTCCTTGCTCACAACTAGACATTATGCTCTTTTCTTTCCACAAGGCATTAGTTCCAACCAATCTAAGTCTCAATTCCCAAATGGGGGTCAGGCTCAATTCGGCTAGGGATAATTTTGTGGAGTTTGCAATTCAGGCTCAGGCTAATGTTCTGGCTTCAAGCAGGGATAATGCAGGGTAGGTAAAGAGAGGATAAAATTGGCTTAAAAGATGCCTCCATCATTTAATTCTCGTAAACATAAACATATATATGCATTGGTTTTGAATAACTATCGCAACATTTAGAGATGCATAGGAGGAGTAAATTCACTCAAGAAAGAGGAGGGATTTTTTATGTTCTCCCTATAGGTCAAAATTCTCACAAGGACAATTTTTGTTGGATTTGCTTTTTAGCCTAGGATCATATGTGCTCAATTTCATCACAAGTTCACGATCTACATATAAATTTTAAAGACTTAGGCTAAACCATCCAAATATGCCATAGGGTTTACATGATCAAGTCAGCTATTGAGTTTTCATCATAGGACATCTAAGTAGGGATTAAAGAAAAATAAACTTAAAAATAAACATGCTTTTTTTTGTATTTTTGACATTTTTCTATTTTTTTCGATTTTTTGACATTTTATAGACTCAACAAAATCAAACTAAAAGGTTGAGAACTTAAACTTTAAAATGCATAAATGTTAAATATGATGCAATGCATACAAGTAGAATGTAAATAAAATACACGCCAAGTTTGCCAAATTTTAAACCCTACCACAACCAGATAAAGCAGTTTATAATGTCCAAGTTCAATCCCCACCCCATACTTAAAGATTACAGTGTCCTCACTGTTAGAAAAATAAAGTAAAGGGAAGGATCACTCACACTCACTTACGCTAGATGTATGTCACTGCTCAGGGGGCGGGGGAGGTGGCAACAGCAAGGGCCAGCCTTGTGTAGGAGTTGTCCCTAAGTAGTCTGTCGGGGCGGCCTGTGGGAAAGTGGAAGGTCCAGCCTGCTGATCGAAGGAAAAGCCCATATATGAGCCCAAACCCTCGAGGAACCTCCCATAGCATCGCTGCTCCTCGCGCATCTCAGAGACGGAGAGCTCCAGCCTAGTAAAGCGGGCAGACATGTCTTCCTGCCAATCAGTGGTGTAGGCAGGCTGGAAGGGAGGGGGAGGTGGAGGTACATAGCTATGGTGGCTATGGTGACTGTGGTGGCTGTGGTGGGACCCCTACGGGCCCTCTCCTCCCCCAACCGCATCATCCCTGGCGTCATCATCGTTGTTGCCATCCATGCCACCCTGGTAGGCTGGTGGCTGCTCAGCTCCGTCGGAATGGGGATCAGCGTCCCAGGACATAGCATCCACCTCTGGCTCGTGGTTGTAGAGCGGGGGTCTCCTCCGTAGGGTGGGGTCAGCGGTCGGATCTATATCCGTATGATATGGCTGCCCAGTCCAAGACTGGTACCAATCAGGGATATACAGCAGATCCATGAAATCGTGTCGCAGGCGCATCCCCGTTTGGGGGTGTCTCCATCCCTGTGCCCCTGTTGTGATAACTCCGCCCTGGCGCAACACCGCCGCGTCTAGGTACGTGAGCTGGTAGGCCGTGTACCTTTCAGTGTGGACGCCTAGAGCCTCAGCGAGGATGGCCACCATGCCGCCGTCCAAGATGTCTGTAGAGACTGTCCGTCTGCGGTCTACTATATGCTCGATCCAGGAATGGAGGTATGGTAGAGGGTCATCCTCGAAAAGCATCCTCCGTAGAGTCTCCGTCTCATGGTGTGTCGGGCGACGGAGCTCAGGCCTGGCCCAAAGGGTACTCGCCAGGACCCTCAAGATAACTCTAAAAAGTGGGCTCACAACCCTAGAGGTGAAGGAGTCTGTAGGGGCAGGGTAAGGTATACCTGATATGTAACTCCAGATGACATTGGGGTCGTGGACCCTGAAGGCGGCCGAAGTGTGGATGAACCCAAAAATATCACTCATCTCCTCGAGCGATAGTTTGTGTCGCCTGTTGCCGAGCTGGAAGATGACTCGGCGGCTAGTCGAAGTGCGCTCGGGAACCTCTAATGTGGCCATAAACTCCCCAGTGAGAACGGGGTAGTGCGCCTCCAGTGGCTCGATCAGCCTGTGTAGAGAGACGTTCTCAAACGCCTCCTGAACGCCTGGGTGAAATCCTAGCTGGATCATGTCAGGGAGATGGTACCATCGTGCCCTGGTGGCTCGGGGAATCAACTCCTCAGCAAGGGAGCGCTGCTGATCATCCTCAATGCGGAGCGCGTCCTGAGGGATGTTCTTGGCTCTAACCATCGTCTGCAAAAGAAGCCAATACCAAAGATAACACTTCCTTTGATTAAAATGGGGAGAACCCCATACTTAGGTTCCAATTATGCTAGAAATTTTGTAAAGGTAAATGTCTAAGTGGAAGAAAGTACATAATTTCTTAAAGTTTTAACACTAAGGAACCTTATGTCATAAATAAGTTTGGCCTAAAAAAATCAGATTTCAAACTATATAAAAAATCAGAATATAAACCCCCTAAAAAATCAGATTTACAAAATCAGCCCATATATATATTAAATTCAGATTCATAGCCCAAACTTATGAAAAATTCAGATTATTGCCCCACATGAATTATAAAAGTCAGATTTCTCCCTAATATATATATAAATCAGATTTCATGCCCATGTATATACAAAACTCAGATTCATAGCCCCACATATATATAAAAAATTTCATGCCATACAAATACTCTTTCCCGCGCAATCTACGTTCAAAACCTAAACACCCAATATGAAATTTCTTCCCAATCAACTAATTAAATATGAAAAAATCAGAAAAAAAAAACAGAGGAAGGGTGAGAAATCATACCAGAAGAGTGTTGGAATTAGGGGAGAAAGGGGCAAGCAACCGCAAAATCGAGAGAGAAAAACCGACTGTCGACAGGGGGGTGTCGATATCGATGCCCAGGGGTCGAAATTGACCGGATCTGTGTGCTGTCGGGGCTGCTGGTGGCGCGGTGGGACCTTCGGTGGCGTGGGGCGGCCGGATCTGGCGATTCTTGGCAAGGAGGCTTGAAAACGAGGGAGAGAGGGGGGGCTAGGTCGAGAGGAGGAAGAGATGGCGGGGATCTTGTGGATTGGGGTGTTGCTGCTCAAGGCGAGGAAGGGAGGAGGGGGGTCCTGGTGACAGAGGGTGGGAATGGTGGTTGCGATGATGGATGGCTGTGGGGAAGGTGACCGGAGGGTGAGGGGTGAAGAGGGAGGGAGGCGGCTAGGGTGTCGAAAACGGGAGGAGGGTGTCGAAGTCGGGGGTGTTTAAAGGAGATGAAACCCCAAAAATAAAACTGAAAGAAATTAAATTCTGACCTGGCACTTACCTCCATCTGTAGTCGATATCGACCTTAGAGGTCGATATCGACCCCCCTTCTGCATCCGTTTAACACGTCCTGTTGCTCCTTCTGTCGGCTGATCGATATCGACCATATAGGTCGATATCGACCTCTCTCCTGGGCTGGATTTCTTTGTTGAAATTGGATAGAATAGCCACAAATGATCTCAAAAAAAATATAAAATAAACAAAAAACTAAAAGAGAAAGCAAAAGGAAAAGAACGGGTTGCCTCCCGGAAGCGCTTGAGTTTAAGTCGCTAGCTCGACATATTTCCCTTTTTGCGCTAGTTCAACGCCAAGGTGGCGCGAATCTCTTCCTCTGGGTCCTCCTTGTCATAATATTTCTTTACTCGGTGGCCATTTACCTTAAAGGTTGATCCATCGTCGCAAAATAACTCCACTGCTCCATGAGGGAATACTTTATGAACCTTGAAAGGTCCGCTCCATCTTGTCCTTAGTTTCCCTGGAAATAAGCGAAGCCTAGAATTGAAAACAAGGACTTTGTCACCTACCTCATATGTTTTTGGCACCAACTTCCTATCATGCCATTTCTTAGTGCGTTCTTTGTAGATTTCGGCATTCTCATATGCCTTTAGGCGCAACTCTTCCAAGGCTTGTAAGTCAATGAACCTCCTCTTTCCCGCTTCGTCGAAATCCATGTTAAGCTCCTTAAGAGCCCACATTGCTTTATGCTCAAGTTCAACGGGCAAGTGACATGACTTACCATATACCAAGTTATAAGGAGTTGTGCGAAGCGGTGTTTTATAGGCCGTTCGGTAAGCCCAGAGTGCATCAACCAGTTTGGACGACCAATCTTTCCTTGAGCGGGAAACCGTCTTCTCCAAGATGGCTTTGATTTGGCGATTGGAGACTTCTACTTGACCGCTAGTTTGAGGGTGATAGGGTGTTGCCACCCTATGGTTTACCCCATACTTAGCTAAAAGAGCTTCAAAGCCTCTCTCAATGAAATGCGAGCCACCATCTGAAATAAGGACTCTAGGAACACCAAAACGAGGAAAGATGTTAGTTTTCATAAACTTAGAGACTACCTTCGCATCGTTGGTCCTAGTTGCTACAGCCTCCACCCATTTAGAGACATAGTCCACCGCTACTAGAATGTATTTGTAGGGGCCTGAAGCAGGGAAGGGTCCCATGAAGTCAATGCCCCATACATCAAAGAGTTCGACCTCTAAAATGCCTGTGAGTGGTGTCTCATTCCTCCATGTGATATTACCTGCACGTTGACACTCATCACAAGAGGTTACATAGTTTTGCACATCCTTGAAAAGGTTAGGCCAATAAAAACCACATTGAAGAATTTTCGCCGCGGTCTTGAATCCTTTAGCATGACCTCCTGTAGGGAGAGAATGACAATGGTGAATGACGCTCTCTACCTCGTCCTCCGGGATACAACGTCGAAAGATATGGTCTTTCCCCTGTTTGAATAAATAGGGTTTATCCCAATAATATTGTTTGACGTCGTGCAAAAACTTCTTCCTTTGTTGCGAAGTTAAGCTTGAAGGAATCTCGCCTCCTATAATATAGTTAGCAAAATCCGCATACCAAGGTACCTTCGCCCTTCTTACAGCAAATAGATCATGTATAGGACTAGAAGGAGGTGTAAAGAAGAAATCCTCACCGAGGCTTACCTTTTCGTCACCTTCGGAGGGCTTTGAAGGTGGTCGATATCGACCTGCTGGGGTCGATATCGACTGGTCGGCATCGACAGGCTTAGTCGACATGGGCTTCTCGATATGGGTCCTCGATGTCGACGTCTGGAGGTCAATTTCGACCTCTGCAATGGACAACCTGTGATCAAAATTGGTCGACATCGATGCAAGATTTACCTTTGGGGCAGTCGATATCGACCTGCTGGGGTCGATATCGAGTGGTTCTTCTGCCCGTCTTACCTCTTGCCTCATTAAGTGCTCGTCAGGGCGGGAGTCATTGATTGGTATGTTGTCATGTGACTCTTCCAGAAGCCCTATGGGTAGTCGTGAAAGATGATCGGCTACGGAGTTTTCCGTTCCTTTCTTATCTTTAAGCTCAACGTCGAACTCTTGTAGTAAGAGCACCCATCGTAGGAGCCTAGGTTTAGCATCCTTCTTTGCCATTAAGTACCTAAGAGCTGCATGGTCAGTATGAACAATAACCTTAGAGCCCACTAGGTATGAGCGGAACTTCTCAAAAGCGAAGACCACCGCCAAGAACTCCTTTTCCGTCGTGGTGTACTTTGTTTGAACGGCATCCAGAGTCTTGCTTGCATAGTAGATGGCATGAAGCTTTTTGTCTCTCCTTTGTCCTAGGACAGCACCTACGGCATAATCGCTTGCGTCGCACATGATTTCAAAAGGTTGCGACCAATCGGGTGATTGAATGATTGGGGCGGATATGAGGGCCTCCTTCAACCTGTTGAAAGCTTCAAGACAAGCACTAGAAAATGCAAATTTAACATCCTTCATTAGTAGGTTAGTTAATGGTTTGGCAATTTTAGAAAAATCTTGAATAAACCTCCTATAGAAACCTGCGTGACCAAGGAAGCTTCTTATGTCTTTAATTGATGAAGGTGGTGGTAATTTTTCAATGAGTTCTATTTTTGCCCTGTCTACCTCAATTCCCCGTTTAGAGACTTTGTGGCCTAGCACAATCCCTTCCCTTACCATAAAGTGGCACTTTTCCCAATTGAGAACCAAGTTTGTCTCTTCACATCGTGCAAGTACCCTGCGAAGGTTAGCAAGACAAATATCGAAAGTAGTGCCATAAACAGAGAAGTCATCCATAAATACCTCCACGATGTCCTCAATCATGTCGGAGAAGATAGCCATCATACATCTTTGAAAGGTAGCAGGGGCATTGCAGAGCCCAAATGGCATTCTCCTATATGCAAAAGTCCCATAGGGACAAGTGAAGGTGGTCTTTTCTTGATCGTCAGGATGAATAGGGACCTGCTAAAAACCAGAATATCCGTCCAGGTAACAAAAATAATCATGTTCGGCGAGTCTCTCTAATACTTGATCAATGAATGGAAGGGGAAAGTGATCCTTTCTAGTGGCATTGTTGAGTTTCCTGTAGTCAATACACATTCACCAACTAGTTGTGATTCGCTTTGGCACAAGCTCGCCTTTCTCATTCTCCTCAACGGTCATTCCGCCCTTTTTAGGCACCACATGGACTGGGCTCACCCATTCGCTGTCGGAGATGGCATAGATGATTCCTGCATCCAGCATGCGCATGATCTCCTTCTTCACTACCTCTCTCATGTTGGGGTTGAGCTTCCGTTGGTGTTCTATAGATGCCTTATGATCATCTTCAAGGAGGATTCTATGCATACAAGTAGCAGGTGAAATACCTTTTATGTCCTCAAGAGAGTATCCAATAGCCTTACGATGAGCACGAAGTACTTCCATAAGCTTATCTACTTCCTGTGTGGTTAGTGAAGCATTGATAATTACAGGGAAAGTAGAATTTGGACCAAGAAACTCATACCTAAGTGTGTTGGGTAGAGGCTTAAGCACCGGAGAGGGGCCTTGTGGGATAAGGATTGGCTCTGCCTCTTCCGTCTTCATAATCTTACCAAGGTAATCCGTCTCAATTCTCTTGATAGAAGTTCCTAAATCAGTTATAGGAGTCGGTGTGGACCAAACATAGAGTGATGCTAACTTTGATTTGGACTCTTCAAAATATTCCTGCAGAAAAAAAGTCGAGGGCGAGTAGGAATAGTCAATATCGACTGAGAGTTCAGCACATACCTCGACTTCGGAGCTGTTTGGCGTCAAGTGGTAAAGGTCGATTTCGACCTCTGATGTCGATATCGGCTGGTCGATTTCGACCTCTTCTGTCGATTTCGGCTGGTCGATTTCGGCCTCTTCTGTCGACATGGGCTGGTCGATTTCGCCTGTAAGAGAAGAAGGGAGAACTTGACTTACTGAGTGTGTCGATGTCGACTGAGGGCACTCGATGCCGAGGGGATTGGTCGATGTCGACCTTGCCTCGTCGATATCGACTTCGTCTTCGAGCTCCATGGATAGAGCATCGTCGAATATTTCCTCATCACTCGTGCATGTAGCCAGGAACTCCTCAATATCCTCGTCAGTAAGCTCCTCTGCAGCTAGGGCTAGGGCCTCTTCAGGAGTTAGGGCCCTTTTCGTCGGTTCTTTGCAATCCATGATGCTAGTGTAGACCGACTTAATTTCTATACCATTAACTTCCTTCATTGTGGGGTTGAAGGAGAATTCAATGACTTCGTTCCCTATAGTAAAGGTTAGTAATCCTCTACGTACATTAATATTGGCATCCGCAGTAGCTAAGAAAGGCCTACCAAGGATGATAGGTACAATAGGATCTTTAGGCATGTCCAATACAATGAAATCAGTAGGCACAAAGAATTTACCTACCTTTACAGGGACGTCATCAACTATACCTGTGGGTCTGACGAATGAATTATCAGCGATATAAAGTTTCATATCCACAGGTTCAAGTGCTCCAATGCTCACCTTTTGCCAAATAGAGAGAGGCATGAGACTTACACTTGCCCCTAGGTCACATAGGGCTTTGTAGCGATGTTGGCCAAGTCCCACGGTGATTGCAAATTTCCCTGGATCGCTCCTCTTCTCAGGGAAATCCATCTTTGAGCATTCCTCTGCGATCTCTGCCATGGATCGCTTCTTGCTAAGGATGTCTTTTAAGAATCGAACATAGGCGGGCATCTCGCTTAGGGCTTCTGTAAGAGGGATAGTAATGTTCAGTCCTTGGAGAATCTTTACAAAGCGCCTAAACTTACTTTGAGTGGGGTCCTTCAATGCTTTGGAAGGGAAGGGTAGCGTCTTCTTTGGCGGAGAAGCCAAAACGGTGGTCGGAGGAACCTGCTGAACCTCGATGTCGACAGGAGGGTGGTCGATATCGACCGGTAGGGTCGATTTTGACCTATGTTGTTCTCTCTCAGGTTCTGTAGTGTCATCGACGTCGGCCAAGGGGTCGACAATGGTGTCGATATCGACCTCAGGGTCGACATCGACTGGGTTGTCGATGTCGACAGGCTTTGTTACTTCTTCCTCCGTCGCCTTTTGTGGCTTATGAACTTTGGTGCCACTCCTTAGTTGCATGGCTGCAATGTGTCCTGACCCGGATTGCCCCTTAGGATTGGTAGTTGGTTGCCCAGGGAATGTTCCGGACGGTCTAGGGATTTGTGCCGCCAATTGACCCAGTTGGGTCTCTACGTTCTTCTTCCAAATATCCATCTCTCCAATCCTTGTGGAAAGGTGATTGAGTTGAGAGTGGATTGCATGGTTGGATTGATCATTCTTAGCTTGGTTCCGCCTTATCTCGTCCAATACAAGTTGAAGATCATCCTTCTTTTGGTCTCTCTCAGGGTGCCCAGGAGCTCTATAGAGTGGGGGGTCCCTAGGGTTAACCTGGTTCCGTTGTGGTTGTTGGAACCTTTGGTCTCCCCAATATTGGCGATTGGGACCCCTCATGAAGTTGGCTTCCTCATGAGTCTCCGCTAGTTGCACTTGCTCAGCATGGGGGCACTCAATGGTAGTATGTCGCTGTGATCCACATTCGATGCAATCCTGGTTTGCCGATAGGAATCTCACTTGTTTCTGGAGCTTTCTAAGTTGATCCCTATGAAATTGTTCTCTTACATCCGGATCGATCACCTTAGAGGGTTCGTACAATGGCATAGATGGGGCAGGCCTCGACAATGATGGTGCGTCGGAAGCCTCAGGAGTCCCATCTGTATTGTCAAATTCCACCAACCTTTCAATGGTTTCCCAAGCCTCTTGGGGAGCGAGTTCAAGGTAGCCATAGGCGGTGTACGTGTTGATCCTCTCCTTGGTTGCAGCGTCAAGAGCATTGTATATGATCTCATGGATGACGTACGGTGGTTGGCCATGCGTCGGGCATGATCGTAGGAGGTCCTTATATCTCTCCCAAACAGTTGCCAGAGCCTCACCAGGCTTTTGTTTGAAAGCCGTGATTTTCTGTCGGATCAGCGCTGTCTTAGAAGGAGGAAAGAACTTGTTGAGAAACGCGTCCTTGACTTCATTCCAGGTGCGGAGCGATCTTGGGGCTAAGTTTTCCAACCACTGCAATGCTTTTCCTGTAAGAGACCAGTGAAATGCTTTCAGTTGAACATACTCAAGACTTTGTCCATCAGCAATTGTATCACAGAGGTCTAAGAAGGTTGATATATGTGCCATAGGGCATTCGTTAGGTTTCCCTTCATATTGATGCCTTCTTATTTCAGTTAAAAAGTTTGGCTTAATTTCAAAATTAGAAGTAGGGATTAGAATAGCCGATTCAGGCACTGTGAGCGATGGGTGCATGTATTGCTTAGCATTCCGGGGGAGGGCGTTGATTTGAATCTCATATCGTCTCCTGGCTTCCTCCTCCCTATCAGCACGCTCTCTTAGTGCCGCTTCTCTGGTAGCGTAATCCTCTACTTGCTTCCTTAAGCGTTCAATTTGTTGTGCTTGGGTCTCGTTGTCCGCCATGATTCTTTGGACTCGAGATCTTAGGTGGAGAAAGCGTTCTGGTTCGTCTAGTCCTTCAAATTCAGGTTGGTCACCAGTACGTCGCATACACCTATAAAATAACACTAAAAAGAACCGTGAAAATAAACTACTAGGGCGCGATTGATAGCTTCCCCGGCAACGGCGCCAAAATTTGACGTGGGGAGAATTGAATCAAAATATATAATAAAATATAAACCAATACAACTCTTAGCCTCTTCAAATAAATTCAAGACTCCCCGCTATAGTAGTAGGGAATCAGGTTCGATCCACGAGGAAGCGAGTCAGCGGGATCCTAGTAGCGTTGAAGACACGTCCTTTATGTCCGACTAGAAGCCTCAATCTCGATGTCAGACCTCGATGCCGACCTTGGCTGTCGATGTCGTCTGCAACAGAAAACCTGTAGAAACAAAAAACTGTAGTCGATATCGACTGGTGGGGGTCGATATCGAGGTTAGTTCACGAAATCGACTGGCTCAGAAGTCTGCCAGTCGATTCAGGGGGTCGATTTCGACACAAAGTGGTCGATATCGATGCTTGCAGAAATTCCCAGGAGTCTCGAGATCGACTCAGAAAACCGTCGATCTATCAGTTTTGGTCGATATCGACTTCTGCTGTCGATATCGATGTCTTTCCTGCAGTGAGTTAGTGGTTTTGTCGGCAAAGAAAAGGCCGAAGAATCAAGGATGGGAAGGAAGCAATGATCAGAAATAAGCAAAGGTGTTGGGTTTTTCGATGACTCAACGAACAGCGGGCAAATTTTTATGTAAACTCAAAGGAAAAGGTCTTCCAAAGTCAAGGATTACCGCGACGACAACCATGATAGTAGAAATAAGGATCAACTAAAGATGCATGCTTTTATCATAAAGGAAAAGGCTTTCACCTAAACCGACCAATAGAAAAAGAGATTTTTCAATTACTTAACCTAATTGGTGTCTACCTTAGTCATAATTGAGTTCATAATCTTTCGAGAAGAAACCTAATTACTACCCAAGTTTTGCAACATGAGTTCCTTAAATTCGCATTTAAAGATGAAGAACAAGGTAGAAGGAGATAAAAGATACATTCTTTAACGACGTACTCACCTTACCATCATGGCTATCGTCGGGCTCACCCCGACCCTAGAAGAAAGGGGAACTACTCACTCATGTTGATCGTAGACATGTCTTGAATTGAAATAACTTGCATAAATGGAAAATTTCGAATCTTTACAATCTCAACGCCAACTATCGTAAGCGCTTGAAACTTTAAAGCTCGAAAAACCTAACTATCTATTGTCTATTGTCCTCGATGATTCTATGATTGGATGCCTAACAAATCAGCCCCTAAGGCTTTATTTATAGGCTACTAATCCTCGCTATCCGAGGATTGTAACTTCTATCTAAACTAATAACTCTATCCGAACAATTAGGATAGGTCTTTTATTTTGATAAAACTTAAAGGAAAAGATAACAAACAACTGCTAATATCTAAAAGAACGAGATAACTCATGGCTTCGATGATAGACTTCAAAATCCGAGCCTCAAAATCGGATTTATCTTCTGTCGATGTAGGGTCGATATCGACACCAGAGGTCGATATCGATGCTTGTGTTTCTGCTCGACTTGTTCAACTTCAGTCGATGTCTATGACGATGGTCGATATCGATGCATGTGTGTCGATATCGAGGCTTCTAGTCTGGTTTGTGTGGTTATCTCGACACTCAGAAGTCGTGTCGAATTCCAGGGTCGATATCGATGTCTCCAGTCGATACCGACCTCTTCTCAGCTTCACTCGGCTTGCCCGTTTTGACTCCGATTTCATCGAATTCCTGCATGGTTAGCTCAAAACTCGTGTAGACTCTATTTCTTTCACTTTAGCTCATTCTTACACGAGATCATATGCTTTTGAAACTTTTGTTCGGAAATCAAATGAAATATGAAGTCAAAAGATGCAATAAACAATAGTACAATTATGTACATCAACGATTCTCCGAACACCGAATCCCAGTTTTATCATGGCTACCAAGGTCGTCGTTGCCCAGATTTGCCTCTCCATAGGCTGCAAATGATGTAATCCTTCCGTCCTCAATGCCCTAACCCTAATCTCCTCCTTGTACCTACAATCCATCGCGCGTTTGTCCGCCTCGTGCACCGCCGTTATTGATCGTACCCAGCCCAACCTCCTTGACGTCGTCTGCGCCTCGGAGGAGCTCGCCTTTCCCATGAGCTTCCCAATCTTGAAGAGGTACGCGGACCTATGATTTGGTGTTGTTCTAATTGATCTTTTTTTTATCAAGTGAATTTGATTGCTATTGATTTTTTAGATAAATTTCCCTTTAGATTGATGCTTTCTATTGTCAAAGCTGCTATTTCGGTTCGTTCCTCTCACTTTACATATCTCCCCTAATTTATGCTATTGATTTATCATTGTGATTAACTGGAGTTGTCTGTGTTTGCTTAATCTAAATGAATGAACAAATTTATTGCTTGTCGATATTTATTGTAATGTCAATGAAGTGATGTGCAAAGAGGGGTGTACTTTGAGATAACATACTCAGGAGGATATTCAAGTAAGAAACCAAGTGATATCCAACGCCAAAGAAGATTGGTGGACGTCGAGGTGGAGGCACGCTTCGACACTGGGTGGTAAATTGGAAGCAGCGACCTATTCCGATGTTGAGTTAAAATTGGGGCTCTTAAATAATCAATTTCAGCAAAAAAAGACATAGTGGCAAGGAAGAAGCGAAGTGTAGAGGAGATGGAATTGGGACGACATTCGTGATGGTGGTGGTGGAGACTGAATTGTGGCGGCATTCATGAGGGCAGTGGATTCGATGAACCCAACCAAGTGATGTTGTAATATTAATGAGGGTCGCCAACTTTCACAGTTTCACTACACTTCGCTCGCTCTCGCTCTCTCTCGGTTGCACAGGCCACAAGTACTCTCTTCGTTCATTTTCCCAATTGCAAACTCTAAGTTCATTATCTGCTTCATGATAAACGTCTTTTTGAATGATTTCTACTTTTCGATGAACGATTAGGGATTGGAAATTTAGAAGAAGTGAATGTTTTTAGTTTCTCAATTTGTCTCTCATAGAATGCCTCTAAGGTGTTCGACAAAATGCCCAAACGATCACAAACAAAATCAACACAAATGAGATATATATGTATAGTACCTTCAATCCTAACACATAAAAGGTGAACTCTAATGGAGGTATCATCGTTTAGTCCAAGGAAAGCACTGAGAATAGCGATCTTCAACAAGGGATGCTTGCTAACGGTGGAATGTCCAACTCCCCAACTGAAACTTAGTAGCCATAAAAGGATCAATTGGGGAAATTGCTTCATTGCTGATTGATTTGCTTAGTTCCAGATAGTTGGATGTTGGGTTAATTGATAGGATTTTCTTTTGAAGGATTAGATAGATTACAGCTGAGATTATTTACTCTATCTTCTAAAGCCCGAATTATCTTGTAAATTTAGATAGATTACAACTGAGATTATTTACTTTTTACCTTAAAGATTTATTAAGTTGTTTTATATTTTTACCAAAATAAAATATCTATCCTACTTGTTTGGATAGAGTTTAGAGATTAGATAGAAGATACTATCCTTGGATAGCAAGGATTGGTAGCCTACAAATAAAGCCCCAGGGGCTTGTCGTTATTCATTCAAGCAAGAAAGACACAATAGCATTAAGCAATAAAGTTAGCGTTTAGGTTTTGAGCTTTAGGGTTTCGGCGCTTGCGATAGTTGGCGTTGAGATTGTAAAGATTCAAGTTTTTCATCAATGCAAGTTTATTTCCATTCAATTTCAAGCATGTCTTCTTTCAACATGAGCGAGTAGTCACCCTTTCTTCTAGGGTCGAGGTGAGCCCGACGATAGCCATGGTGGTAAGGTTTGTATGTCGCTAAAGAAGGTATCTTTTATCTCGCTCTACCTTGTGCTTCATCTTTAAATGCGAATTTAAGGAACTCATGTTGTGAAACTTGGGTAGTAATTAGGGTTTCTATTCGAAAGTTTATAAACTCAATTATGACAAAGGTAGATGCAAATAAGGTTAATTTATTGCAAGATATCTTTTCATATTTGCCGGTTTAGGTGAAAGCCTTCTCCTTTATGATAAAAGCATGCATCTTTATTGGTTTCTTATTTATACTATCATGGTTGTCGTCGCAGTAATCCCTGGCTTTGGAAGATCTTTTCTTTATTAGTTTACATCTTTATTTGCCTGCCGTTCGTTGAGTTATCGAAAAACCCAACACCCCTTGTTTATTTCTGATCATTGCTCCTTTGCCATCCTTATTTCTTCGGCCCTTCTTTGCCGATAAAAAGCTAACAAATTTACAGGAACCAACATCGATCGACCCCTAGAGATCGATATCGACCACTGTGCTTCATCGACGGTTTTTTGTGTCGACGACGATCTCCTGAGCTCCTGCTGATGACATCGATATCGACCCCTAACCTCGATATCGACCATCCTGTGTCGATTGGAAGTCTTCTGAGTCAGTCGATTTCTATTATTGACATCGATATCGACCTTCCCTAGTCAATATCGACTGTTTGTTTTTGTCTCTGCAGGTCTTCTGTTGCATAAAGCATCGACAACCAAAGTCGACGTCGAGGTCTGTGCTCGAGATTGAGGCTTCTAGTCGAACATTCAGGAAGTGCTCTCAACTTTACTAGGATCCCGCTGACTCGCTTCCTCGAGGATCGAACATCGTTCCCTACTACTAAAGCGGGGAGTCTTGAATTTATTTGAAGAGGCTAAGAGTTGTATTGCTTTATATTTTATTATATATTTCGATTCAATTCTCCCCACGTCAAGCAAATGCTCGATATCCTCAATGGTCGTTCGCACCGACGTTCTTCACTCTAGTGATGAAGATTGTCATAAATGAGTCGATGTCATCGTCTACCTAGGGGAAATGTGGTTGCACAACCGGTACGGTAGGTGGGACATCCGCTTCGGCGTCTCCGCCCTCTCCAACACCTGCTCCGCCGCCCTATCCATCGTCGCCTTCTCACCCGACTGCGAGTCCAACACCGCCAACAGTTTCTCCATCACCGCCATTTCCGCCTCGTCCGCCGACGTAGGTACCGGATCCAACGCCCCACTACCACCTACCTCGCCTCCAGCCGCCCTATCTCCGCTACTCCACTAAAAAAAAAACATTTTAGCCACGCATGGTAGCAACGG
Source organism: Persicaria maculosa (assembly GCA_963922045.1). Taxonomy (NCBI): domain Eukaryota; kingdom Viridiplantae; phylum Streptophyta; class Magnoliopsida; order Caryophyllales; family Polygonaceae; genus Persicaria; species Persicaria maculosa. The sequence goes on from OY998267.1 coordinate 61,585,133, forward strand.
CATAGATTTTCCGTGGCCATTAGGTATGTTATTGCCACGACAATAAGGTTTCCGTGGCAAATTTTACCACAATTTGCAACGGTAAAGATGATGTCGTGGCTAAAGTGTCAAATTTTTTTTTAATGTCAAAAGAATCAAATAAGAAACCACAACCCGGATTTCCCTCGACATCTCTTCGAACCCCCTCTCTCTCATCAGACGACTCCCAAATCGTCATCGACCTTCGCCTGTGCGCCGGAGTAGCTCGTCCTCACGCCGTCTTCACGCTACTCGTCCCCACGCCGATGTGATGTTGCCGGTGCCGTGACCCTAATTAGCTAAAGTGCTGCTTGTTTACGCTCATCAGATCTCAGCAACTTCGAAAGAAGCGGATCTCGAGCACCTTCCTCAAATCTCCGACATATCAAGTTGAGGTAATATCTTCAAATCCTTTTCATTTCAGTTTAGAAGCTTGATTATTGTATTGTTAGGGTTTGATTTTGGGGGAAAATTACTATTTGGTTTAGGGGATTTGAAGGGATTTTTAAGGAGGGAAGGGAAAGTAAATGTTGTGTTTGGATGAACAATTTAAAGGAAGGGAAGGGATTTTAAATTTGATTAACTCCTCAATTTGGTGGGATTTCACAACCCACCAAAATGGTGGAGTTTGGGGGAAAGTGAAATTCCTCCCCTTCCCTTCACTCCCTTTCCCCTCTTCAATTTCCCACCCCTTCCTTCCTCTAAAAAAACCAGTTGCCAAACACACTGTTAGGGTTTGAATCGTTTGATTTGGTTAGGGTTTGTCACCGACCTATCTTTACTAGGGGCCTTGGGGGTACTTTTTCCCGCCCTTCTCTTTTTATCTTTTTTTTTAGGTTTTTTAGGATTTCGCCGAGAACCTGAAGGCAAAAATCCGAAGAAACATTGTCTAAGACACCGTGAGTTCATTTTCCTTACTTTGATCCACAAAGGTGAAAAGTTTTTCTTCAAGTATCTACTGTATATTTCATTAATCATATTCAGGTGAAAAGTTTTTCTCCTCAAGTATCTATTGTATATTTCATTGATCATATCCAGGTGAAGAAACAAAATGTTTTTTCCTTTCTCAACAACAAATTGTCAGTTGATAATATCACTTCCTAGGGCTCTGTCCTTTGCACGTCTGGTATAAATCCTTGCATTGACATCTGATATCCATTGGTCAGTTGTTTGACTTGTTTAGTAACAAGGACTTGTTCCATGTCAAATCTTGTAAACCTGCCATTTATTGGTTGCATTTTGAGTGAGCAGACAAAGACAAGGGTGTTGTTAACTAGTGTCGCATGGTTATATTTGAAGAAGGGGGACTTTTTGAAGTACGCTCAGAACCTTTCTTATGCAAGTCGACCTATATTACTCTCTGGACCTGTTGGTTGGTTTACTTGATTTCATGTGAACAAAATGTAAAGTTTTTCTAATTGACATTTGTGAAATATCACTGCCGGTGTAATGTGATACTCTCCTTATTCGTTCATTGATCATATCCAGGTGAAAAGTTTTTCTCCTTCAAGTATCTACTGTATTTGAGAAGAGTAGAGTTAATGAGATAATTTGTAACTTTCAGGGGGATGATCTGACTGTGAGCTGCTATTATATTGACACCGAGTTCTATGCATACACTTTATCTTCTGCCCAGGTTAGATGATCACTCTTTCATTGTATACAGTGTTTGCCTTTTTTATTTGTTTGTAGTTGAGAGAACAACAGGAAACGCATTGAATTTACAAGTATGTGTAAAATACTAAATTATCCAGATTTCTAGTTATCCAGATTTCTAGTTACAAGGTAGGTTGTGAATTTGATTATTAGCATTAAGTTGTTGCCTAATTTAGTATCAGTATTAAGCTTAAGTTGTTCAACATTATCATGGTAAGCTGTCTTTGTTCATAACCTTGCACAAGGTTTCAGATCCTTGGCAGTATGAAGCTTCTAGGAGCTTGATAGACAAGGATTCTTGACAGTTCCTAGTTTTCTATTACATGTATTACCTTTACTAATGTTCCTTCCTTTACTAATCTTTGTGGCTTTAGTTAAAAGTTTTCTTATATTCTAGTTGTTGGTTAACACACATGGATACTTATTTTAATTTTAAAGATCTCCACCTGACAGGAATGTTTAATAACTAGCTATTTGATTGTGGTTGAAATTTCAATTTTTAATGATAAAGAAGTTGAATGACTGCATCCGCATTTTCCAGTACTTGAAACCTCTCAAACTGGTTTCGGCCTACTGATGTCTTTTGCAACAAACTGTGAAAGGATCTTTTTCAAAAATTCTGATACAAGCATTATTATTGTTTATTAAAAAAATTTGATGGTAGAGATCAAGTAAAATTGAATATATGTTAGGTTAAGACTTGTCTTTTGATTTTACCATCCATAACTTTAGTTTAGAGACGAGTTAGATATCAATAAGGGAAATTGTTCTTACAAAAGTCAGGGATCTGCATACTAGCTGGTGGTGGATTTGGAGGTTTATACACCGCTCTGAGACTTGATTCTCTTGCTTGGCCTAATGACAAGAAGCCTCAAGTAAGGTTTATTTTGGGGTGTCATCTATGCTTTTACTAGTTGACAGTAGTTGACATCCATACAGATTTATAGTTTCTTTGTGTATGATTATGTGTTATTTAGTATGCAAAGTCAGATATTTGCATTGTTGTTTGATACTAGTTGTAAGATTAATTAAAAATTGATCAGGTACTCCTCATTGTCCAGTCACAGAATTTTGTTTTCAAGCCAATGCTCTACGAGCTTCTGTTTGGAGGTAATGCCACTGCAAATTATCTCACTCTTTTAACTCTGGACCTATATGTGTATATTATGTTTGTAGTTGTAGCTGGTTGATGGTGTTACTTGCATGTCTGCAGAAGTAGAGCCCTGAGAAATTTCTCCTCGATTTTCATACTTGCTTTCAAACACAAGTGTTCAGTTTTACCAGGATCGAGTGAAGCTTCTTCCCCTTGTATATCAAATAATGGCTCTAAAGGATCTAAATGTGTTAGTACTATGCATGTTGAGAGTGGTCTTCTCATATAATATGACTGGTAAGATCTTGCTCCTTGAATTTTTTATGTTCTATGTGATGTGCGCGCAAATTGCCATATTTTCTATGCACATATATGTCCATTTTATCATCATTTGCATGCATATTAGTGGGAAATCATGAGATTAGTGTAGTTTATGCATTATTGTCAAATATATGGGTCTGCACGAGTTTCTATGTGATTTTGCAGAAAACGAGACGAAAATGGACAGATTTGGACAAGAGAAGAGGAGCGGAAAAAGAACTCAAAGTCTTCTGAAGAGGTCAAAATCGACTATGAACCTCGACATCGAGTGAAACAGAGCAACCAGAAATCGAGCAGAGGAGAAACAGAGCATGTCGACACAGAAGAGGTCGATATCGAGGTCTCAAGGTCGATATCGAGTGGCCTAAATCGAGCATATTGATAGAAGTCGAGTGCCAATCTGAGGAAGAGAAGGAGTGCTCGAGATAGAGATAAAGAGAGGTCGATATCGAGGACCAAGGTCGATATCGATGTTTCCAGCAGAAGAAGTCTGACTCAGATTTTGATAGAATTTAATCCGAAGCTTGCACGTCTATCCTAAAGTCGAGATCTTCTATCATTCGAAACCAGACTTCATCTTTTATGTTATTTTACCCATGGAGTTTTTAGTTTTACCTTTATTAAGTTTTATCTTAGAGAATAAAGATAGGTTTTCAAATCCTTGGCTAGCAAGATTTGAGATCTATATCTAGAGGCAATTAGGGCTAAGTCCAAGCATCCAAGAACAGCAAGAGTTTTAGTTTATCGTAGAGAATTTGTAGAGAGAGAGAGAGGCCGAGTGAGTTATGTAAGCGAGATCGGAGTGGCTTTGTTCAGTGTATTCTTTCTTTCGAAGTTAATCAAAGTAGTTTTCTTTTCCATGATGATGATGAGTTCAACGTTGAAATGCGAGTAGTCAACCACTTCTAGGGTCGGGGTGAGCCCGACGATAGTAATGTAGGGTAAGTGCATCAAATGTATGATTTTTATGTGATTCCGTCTTTTATCCTATGCATGATCCTTTGCGAAAGTTGAGGAGATTCATTATTTGCATTATTGAAGCAAAAGCCAATCATATTGTGAACTTGGATTAATCATGAATTGGATAGTAACTCTTAGGAATTATGCGAGAGCCTCTAATCACCCAAGTGTTGGTAACGAAAGTTATTTGACGGAAAGACATTAAATTTCATAACTTTAGCATCATACTTGCATGAATATCGTTGTAGCATGAATCCCCGACCTTGGAAGCTTTTAGTTTATTGAATTAATATAAAAAGTTTGAGTTTTTATTTCTGTCCATCTTTCCTACACCATCCTAAGCTCTTCAGACTACTTTTCTGACACATAGGTTACGAATACAGTTTCTGTTACAGACATCGAAATCAACTGGCAAGGTCGATATCGAGCACTAACATCAATATCGAGGTTTATCTCGACGTCGACTGCTTTGCTTTTGTCTTCTACAGGAAACTCACTGGAAATCGACCAGAACTGAGGTCGATATCGACCGGACACCTCGATATCGAGTGTCTCCTGGAGTCGAAAGCTTGATCATGATTGCAACTAAGGAAGCGCTGACATACCTTCTCGTGGATTCGATCCTGAATTACCCTACCACTGCATCGGGAGGGATTCTTGTATTTATTTGCTTGAAAAGGGAGTTGGCATGGTTAGAGTTTATATTTGAATATTTTATTTAAGCAGAATCACACCTCCACTAAACTGATCAAATTGGCGCCGTTGTCGGGGAGGCAATCAATCACCACCTAAGTTTTCTCACGATCTTTTCTTAGTGCTTATTTTGTAGGTTTATGCGACGCTCTGATTGCGGACCTATCCTGGAAAGCATAGATGAGCCTGAACATTTCTTCCATCTTCGCAACAAAGCTATTCAAATCATGGCGGATAACGAGACACAGGATGAGACCATAGAGCGGTTGAGGAAAGAAATTGAGGATCATAACACTACAATCGTTGTTGAGAGGGTCGCCACTGCTGCAGAGTGAGACCATGCTGATAGGGAGGAGGATGCACGCAGACAAGCCCAAGAGCGGCTCAATCAGTATCCACAGACGGCGATGCAATACATGCATCCGCCGCTACATGTTCCTGAATCCGCTATCTTCATTCCTCCTTCCAATTATGAAATTAAAATAAACTTCCTATTTGAGATTAAAAGAAATACTTTTGTAGGAAGACCTAAAGAATGCCCTCTGCAACATATCTCTACTTTCATGGATTTGTGTGAAACTATTGCTGATGGTGTGAATCTAGAGTATGTGAGACTAAAATCCTTTCGTTGGTCTTTGGCAGGGAAGGCATTGCAATGGCTAGAGAGTTTGGCTCCACGCTCGCTGAGGACATGGGCAGAGGTGAAGGATGCGTTCCTAAACAAGTTCTTTCCACCATCACATACGGCGATGATGCGGCAAAGGATCACGACTTTCAAACAAAAGCTAGGTGAAACACTAGCACAGGCGTGGGAGCGTTTTAAGGACTTGCTGAGATCATGCCCAACGCATGGGCAACTTCCATATGTCATCCAGGAGATCTTCTACAACTCCCTTGATGCGCCGAGTAAGGAGAGGATCAATTCATATACCTCTTATCGGTACATTGAGCTCACACCAATGGAGGCCTTTGAGACGATTGAGAGGCTAGTCAACTTCGACAACACCTATGAGACTGCTGCGACCAATGATTGAAGGCCTTCCCCATCTGTGCCACTTCATGAGCCTCCAAAGGAGATTGATCCTGATGTGCGGCAACAATTCCACAACGATCAAACATGCCACCTTCAAAAGCAAGTCAGGTTCCTGAGCAATAATCAACCTTGTTAGGAATGTGGCTCAACAAGGCATAACACTAGTGCCTGTCCACATCTTGAGCAAGTAAGTATCTATGGCGGAACAACATGGGGAAGCCAAATGGACGAGAGGCTCCTATGGAGGGGGCAATCAACAATATAGGGGAGATCAAAGATTCTATCAACAAAGGGATCCCCCACCATATAGAGCACATGGGCACCTTGAGCGCGAAACAAGGAAGGATGACCTGTAGATCATTCTTGATGAGATGCGGAGGAACCACGCTGAGTTCAAACAAGCCAATAACTCCGTGCATACTCAGCTGCAGGGCATCAATATGGAGACCCAAATGGGTCAATTGGCGGAAGCAATGCCCAAAGCGTCAGGAGCATTGTCTGGATCAACTGTGCCCAACCAAAAGGGCAAAACTACTGGACACATAGTGGCCATGAACTTAAGGAGTGGGCGTCAATTGCAAAGGCCCGAGCGAAAAGCAGAGGAGAAGGCCCCAGAAGGTGATTAAGGACCCAGCGGAAAAGAAGTTCCAGCGGTTCGTGAAGATGCTTCAAGGACTTAATGTCTCACTTCCATTCACCGAATCACTTCATGAGATGCCATCTTATGTAAGGTTCCTTAAGGACATATTGGGAAAGAAGCAATCACTTTCTGAGATCGCAGAGGACTGCAACAGATTGGAGCTACCACAAAAGCGGACGGACCCAGGTAAGTTTTCTATCGCTATAGGCTTAGGTCGATATCGCTTTAATGCTTTAGTTGATTTGGGCACTAGCATTAGCATGATGACACTGACCATATGGCACAAGGTAAAGATAGGTCCTCTGGAGCCCGTGGATGCAAAATTATATATGGCGAACAATACGGTAGTGATCCCAACATGGATAGTAGATGATGTGCCAGTGGAAGTAGGTAAATTCTGTCCCTGCTGATTTCTTAGTTGTTGATATGGCAGAGGACCCTTCTTGTCGCATTATTTTAGGTAGGCCATTCCTAGCAACCATCGATGCCAATATAAGTGTGAAGAAAGGATTGCTCTCATTTACAATTAGTGACGAAGTGATAGAGTACGCCTTCAACAAGACGGTGAGGAAGCATGAAGGGCCAATGGATATTAAGGCCATCAATGGTGTCTACATCACATGCGGGGAAGCTAAGGTAAGGAGTATGACACTGGAAGAGCTTGAAAAGAGGGCCATAGAAGCCCAAGTGGAGGAGGTCGTGGAAATCTTGAACGAAGGAGCCAGAAAGAACATCAAAATCGACCTAGGTAAGTCGATATCCGAAAGAGGTCTTGAGTCCTTGAGTCATTGACGGTGGTTGGAGCGTCATCATGTTTCATTAATGGAGCTTCCACGGCATTAATTTCCTCCACCTTCCACTACTTCAGCTCCCAGCCGCCACAAATCTTCATTTCCCACTGAAATTTTCGTTTTCTCTTTTCTCCCACTTAAATTTCTGGGCTTCAGGTTTTTTCTAGTTACTCTCAGGTGGTTTTCCGCCACCTTCGGTGGTGGCGCTTGGCGCCGGAGCTTCCCCGTTCTCTTTCTGTTAGCTCAGTCGGTGTCGTCTACACTGTCTGTACAGACCCAATTTAGCCGTTACCCTCAATAACGGTCATTTTCTTTTAAACCGTTCAAATTTTTCTGACCGTTATTCACCTTTGACTGAAGTTTGACCTGCTACCAGAAACCGGTTCTCAGTTGGTGGGTTGCCTTCCGGTGGCCGGAAAATTACAAACGTTCCGGTTCCTGTCTCTCACCTCCCAGACGACTCCTCCTTCTTGATTTCTTCTGCTCAGAGCTTGTTTCGTCCCTGTTTGATCTCTGACCTCCTTTCGAACAAGATGATGAACAGTTTCAGATGGTTTTCCATTAATTGGGTCTCCTCCGAACCAGCTCCTCTGAAATTACGCCTACCATTGTCTTTCTTAGCCCCTCCCATGTCCCGAGCCTTACCAATTTTGCTTTTGGGTGTGATCTGGAAGAACCCCCCTTTTCTAGGGTTACTGTAACCTGGACTTTACTCTGGTCGACCCTTCTCTGATCCGGGGGCTCCTTCCCTGGGAGTTGTACCAAATATGAACCCCTCGTCGTCCTCCTAAGCACCCTACGCCACTCCTGCCTTACCAATTTGGTGTTTGGTGGATTACTGATAGAAACCCCAAATTCTAGGGTTTCTGCAACAGGGGACAGGGTCGAGGGTGCTTTCCTTTGAACCACCGGTTGCTATTGTCATCCTTTCTCACATCCCCCACCCCTCCTGCTCCCGTCACCTTGAGAATTTGACCTCTCCTACAGTATTGAGGGAGTCCCCAAATTCTATGGTTACGGACATAGAGGAAGATCTGTAACGGTAGCATGGAAGATGCAACTTCCCCGTCCAATCAACGACGGAAAGCAATTGCGCTCACTCCGAGCCCCTCAAATGGGGCTGGAAAGAATCCATCTAAGTCCAAAATGACAGTGTTGGGCACCCTACCTCGCCCTTCGTCCCATTCACATCTGCAGATCCACAAACAGAAATAGGGTGCTTCAGTTCCTGAGGTCATTAACGAACCTCCACAAGCTAATACGTCTCACGACGCTCAGGTATGTCCCCCATCCTCCCTTCCCCCGGGTCTAGCCGGGGCCTCTAGGGTAGTACCTGATGTGCAGAAGATCCCAAGGGAGGGACATGGTATGAATTTAGATACTCGGAAGACCCCTATGGAGGGGCTAAATATTAATTGTAATGAATCTTTTTTAAATGTTCTTTCTGGAAATCATGGCACCCTTGGTAATCCTGGCCTTGTACAAGACCCTACTATCACCTGCCCTCCTGTAAACCAAGATGTTGGGACTAATGTGGCTACAGCAAATCAGTCAGTTGTGACTTCTGATCGGGTTGTTGACGACTGTACAGCTTCTGAAATTGTGTCTGCTTTTGTTTCTGAATCACTACCTCAAACTGAGCAAGGACAGATAGCTTCCTCTGACCACTCCCCCCCCCCCCCCCTTCAGCTCATGTGAATCCCCCTTCACCTCTTGTGAACCCCCCTAACCATTCCTCTAACTCCTCCTCTACAGAATCACTAGCACACATACATAATCCTACTGGCCCCAACCCTGCTCTTCAAGATCCAAACCCTGCTGAAGCTTACAGGAATACTGAGCCCCAGACTTCCAAAAGCTCTCCTCAAGGGGTGTGGGCTTCAGGCCCTGCACTTACTAGTAAATCTCCAAGAACAAGGGGTTTCAAGCTGTCATATGAGAAATCAGGTGATGGGGATTCTGTCAAAGCTAGCACTCAAGATTGTCTAACCCTACAGAAAGCTTGGGGCTTTTCTCTTGTAGGTTATATGGTAGGAAGATTCCCTGGCTTTCAAGCTATTGGGAAAATCAAAGAAAATTGGCCTAAACACCAATTTAATGCTCAGGGAGGCTGGTTCATGTTCAGATTTTTCAATGAAGAGGATAGAGATTCTATGTTGGTTAAAGGACCCTACACTGGCCCAGGTTATACCCTCCTCCTAAAAAATGTGCCTGAGCGTTTCACCTTTGATAAAGCCCTCTTTTCTACCCTACCTATTTGGGTGAGAATCCATAAACTTCCTACTGAATTTTGGACCCCTACCATGCTCCAAAGGATAGCCTCAAAAATTGGGGAGCCTATTATAACAGATGCATATACAGAACAAAGAACTAAGCAATTGTATGCAAGGGTTCTAATAAATATGGACTGTGCAAAGGAATTGAAACACATGATCAATATTGAGTTTTCTGATGCACCAGATCATATGTGTTTCCTTGAGTATGAAAACTTACCTCCTCGCTGCAACAGATGTCATACTTATGGACATGAAACTTCTAGATGCCCTGCAGCAAAGGACAAGGGTAAGAGGGTTATCCAAGACAAGGGGGTTGCAGGCCAAACTCCTCGTGCTACCTCCTCTGCTTCTCCAACCTTTCCCCCTCCCCTCCATCAAAGTTCTACCTCTGGTCCTTTCCCTGCCCATACTATCTCCTCCTCTGCAGAAAGGACCATTCCTCTTGATACTCCAGGGTCTACAAGCTCCACCCCTCCCCCCTCTTCTCACCTTCCCTCACCTTCCCCCCCCCCCCCTCCATAACTCCTCCCCTCCCCAGCCACAAATTTGCCCCCTACCTCCTACCTCTCTACCCCAAAATGCCCCCTTACCTCCTTCCACTTCTTCCATTAGCAGGAGCTCGCAACCTCCCTATGTTTACACTAACCCCAGAACTGGACATGTCTCTATCTCTATAAGAAATAATGTTAAATCCTCACTGTTTTCCTCTATAAACAGAATTAATTCCACTTGGAAAAGAAAGAAGGCCTCACCTCCTCCTCCCCCTACTGCAGTGGACATGGAAGGAGTGCAAGGATTTTATGCTGATGCCTCTAGGAGGCATGATTTGGAAATGAGACAGATCCAGAGACAGAAAGATAATGGGAAATATAATAGTAAGAGGGTTACCATTGCTGATGAGAACAGATTCCATTTGTTGACAGATTCAGATGGAAATGAGATAGAAACAGATTGTCCCTCACAAACACAAAAAAAGGAGGGCAGATTACAAATTGTCCCAATAGAGGAAGTGCACCCTTCTATACAAACAGATGGGAATATAGATGTGCAGGGGGTCAGTACTCAGACAGAAAACGAAAAAGAAAAAGACAAAGAAAAAGGGAAGACAGTCATGAATAACCAGAGTAGAGAGATTAAGAAGCATGAAGTCAGAAGGAGTGCTAGATTGAATGTCTGTAGCAGCAGCCAGAACTAGTGTGATGATAGGAACAATGAAGAGATTTCCAGTGATGAAGATGTGCAGGGTGACTCACGGGAAAGGGAAGGCAAGGAAATTGTGCTAGGCTTAAAATATTGGCTAGGGGAAAAGCCAGAGGAGAAAAAGGACATTGACAAAGGGCCTAGCACCCTTCCAAGAAGATCTAGATGATAATTGGTTCACGGAATGTAAGGGGGCTCAACAGCACCCCCAAGCAGAAAGTTGTTAAAGATTTCCTTAGAGAGAAATCTCTCTCTCTCTCTCCTAGGAATAGTGGAAACAAAATTGGACCAAAGGAAACTTACAGAGATCATGAGGAAAGGATTTCCCCAATGGCAGTTTATCCATAATTTTGAACACAGTTCAGCAGGAGAATTGTTTTGATCTGGGATCCCAGAATTGACTTTGTACATGTTAAATCTACAGATCAAATGATTAGTGGCCAAATTAAATGTAAGATATCTGGCAGGAAGTTTGAATTTGCCCAGGTTTATGTACTTCACTCAGTGGTCAGGAGGAGATCACTTTGGATTGACCTTAAACATGAAAACAACAACAGAAAAGGGCCTTGGCTTATACAGGGGGATTTCAATGCAGTGATGAGATCCTGTGAGAGGAGAAATGGTACAACAGTTTCAGCTTATGATATCTCTGACCTCTAGGACTGTTGTGCATAAATAGGACTCAAGGATGCAAGCACGACAGGGTTAGATCATACATGGTTTAAGGGGAAGAAATCTACCAAGATAGATAGGGTCATGGTGAATGACATTTGGGACAGTTCAGAATACTACTGCAGGGTCAATTACCTCACTCCTAAACCTTTTTGTGATCATAGTCAGGTAATGGTGGAAGTTCTAGAGCAACAGCAAAGGAAAAAATGAGCTTTCAAATATTTTAATATGTGGGGGGAAGCATGAGGAGTTTCATCAAACTGTCATAGATAAGTGGGTATATATAGGAGGGGGTACTAAGCAGTTTCTTTTATGCAAAAAATTGAAGAACCTAAAAATCCCCCTGAAGGAGCTAAACAGGAAACATTTCTCAGACATCTCAAGTAGAACCAACATAGCTGAGCAGGAATATGAGCAAGCTTTTCATGCATTAAGAAGGGAGTCTGAATCTGAGGATTTGCTGCAACAGATGGAGAATGCCAAAAAGAAAGCAAGAAGACTCAAAGAGGCGGAGTTTAGGTTTAATTCCCAACTGGCAAAGGCAAAGCACATCTTCCAAGGGGACAAATGCTCTTCCTACTTCCATATTCTTATGAAGAAGAATATGAGAAGGAATCACATTAGCTCTTTAGTTAAAGATGATGGACATGAAACTATGTCTCTAGAGGAAGTGGTTGTTCAATTTGAGGAGTTCTACAAAAGCATGTTAGGGACAGAAAAGCATATACAAAAAATAGACACACGTTTTATTCAGCAAGGTGGAGCAGTACTGAAACCTGAAAGGCATGAATTTCTGGTTAAAGAGGTCACAGAAGAGGAAATAAAGGATGCACTGTGGGATATAGGAGATGACAAATCGCCGGGGCCAGATGGCTATACTTCAATGTTCTTTAAATATACATGGGATATCACAGGGCATCAAGCTTGTGAAGCAGTGAAAGAGTTCTTTGAAACTGGACAGCTTTTGAAGCAACTTAACCATACCTGCATTACTCTCATTGCCAAGACTGCCAATGCTGACAAAGTGGGTGATTTCATGCCTATTTCATGCTGTACTATTATCTATAAAACCATTTCTAAAATTCTTGCTAATAGGCTCAAACCTGAACTAGCTAAATTGATTTCTCCTGCTCAGATTGGTTTTATAGAGGGTAGAGTTATGAATGAGAATATTACTCTTCTCCAAGAGCTTATTAGAAAATACACTAGAAAGAGAATTAGCCCTCGTTGCATCTTGAACCTTGACTTGAGAAAAGCTTATGATACTATCCCCTAGAAATTTGTCAAGAATATGCTGTGTGCTCTAAACTTTCCTACTGTTTTCACTAACTAGATTATCGAATGCATAAGTATCACCTCTTTTTCCATAAGCATTAATGGAGGTCTAAATGGTTTTTTCAAAGGAGAAAGGGGCCTTAGACAAGGTGACCCTATCTCCCCACTCATTTTTGTTTTATGTGTTGATTGTCTCTCTCGAGTGCTAAAATGCAGAACAAGGTTGCCTACTTTTAACTTCCATCCGAAATGTGGCTTACTACAGATCTCTCTTTTGTCATATGTTGATGACATTATCCTACTTTCTAGAGGAGATAAAGGTTCCATGACTATCCTACTAGATTCTCTAGATCATTTCTCTAAAGTCTCTAGCCTACAGGTAAGTGCTACCAAATCCTCTTTCTATTTAACAGGAGCCAAAGCTGAGGACAAGCAATTTTTTATTAACAGAACTGGTTTCTCTGAAGGTTCTTTTCCTTTCAAATATTTAGGTATAACTATCTCATCTGGTAAACTAACAGTTTCTCAGTTCTCTCCTTTCCTTGAAAAGTTACTTCCAAATATAAGTTATTGGAATTCCAAGACTTTGTCTTATGCAGGAAAGGTTGAACTCATAAAAGCTATTCTGCAAGGTATCCAGGCCTTTTGGTTTTCTGTATTGCCCTCCCCCTCCACGCTCATAGATAAAATTAATTCTTTATGTGCTAAATTCCTTTGGAAATCTCATAGAGTTAGATGGTCTGATGTGTGCCTTCCAAAATCAGAAGGGGGTCTGGGTTTAAAGGATTTGAAAACTTGGAATAATGCTTTCCTGTCAAGGATCCTTGGGGATATAGTTAGAAAGAAAGATAGTCTCTGGATTAGATGGTTACATCACCAATACTTATAAAATCAAAATGAATGGACATGGGAAGCTCATAAGGACAATGATTCTCCCTTGATCAAAACGATTTTATCTATAAAGAATATTCTACTAACAATTGTAGGTTCACAAGAGCAAGCACTTGACCTTTTAAGCTCATGGAATCAAGGAGGGAAATACAGGATCAACCTTGCATATGATTTTTTCAGAAGAAAGGCTCCAAAGCCACCATGGGCTACAATTGTATGGGATAATGAAATCATCCCTAAGCACTCTTTCATCCTATGGTTGGTGGCTAAGGGCAAATTGGCTACCAAAGACAAGATCAAAGCTGGGGAAGTTCAACTTGAATGCATCTTTTGTAACCAATTGCCTGAGACACATGACCACATCTTTTTTACTTGTGTTTTCTCCTCCCATATATGGCTGCAGGTAAAGCATTGGTTAGGAATGTGGAGGGGTATGAGCACACTGAAAACATCTCTGAAATGGCTTAAAAAGGAAGCACGAGGAAGAAGTTGGCAATCTAAAGTCAAGAGAGTTGGTCTAGCAACCACAGTCTACTACATTTGGAAGTGCAGAAACGAAAAAATCTTTGAAGGCAATTCCAGAACCATAGCTGAAGTAGTACATCTCATCAAGACCCATGTCTACAAAGTGCTTCACCAACGCTTTTGTCTAAACTTCAACAATGCTCATGTACTCCAGCAAGGTCTAATCATCGAGGATGAAGAAGAGGAGCTACTCCACTGATCAGTAATGTCCTACTGGGCAAGTCTTATGTTCGGGACTGCATCACACTGCATGACTACTTTAACTTGCTCGCTCCAAGGCCTTTTTCTTCAACGCTATATATGAGAGGGAACATTTTGATAACAGCGTCTCCCTCTATGGTTCAAGGCCTATTTTGTAATGGTCTGTAATGTTTTGTTTTAACTATTTTTGTAAGGTTGGATGGAAACTATGAAACAGATGAAGAAATGGGGGTGCTTAATGTGTTAAGGGGTTCCCTCCTTGATGGCCGAGTCGAAGGGGAGGTAACCTTTTAACATTTTAAGGTGGGTGACCGACTTCGGATAGCTTTGGCTTGAAGAGATAGGTTCCCCACATGGACTTATTCCCACACTTTCCTAATAGACTCTCATAGGATGTGGGCCTCACTCACAATCAAGACCACATAGGAGCGTGCCTCGGATGTAGTCTATGGTCCGATCAAACTTTTGTATATATTTTTCAAAATTTTTTCAATATATTTACCTTTAAAATAAAAAAAGACTAACAAAGTTCAAGATTCTGTGCCAGGTTATAAGTATGGGGTCGATGGAAGAGAAGGAACCTCGAAGTCGAGCATAAAGGTCGATATCGATAATAAACATATGCCAAAATCGACTGCCATAGAAGCTGAGAAAGGAGGAGAAAAAACCTCGATATCGATCTTTGAAGGTCGAAATCGACCCGATCAAATCGAGCAGAACCACTCCAAATCGATAGGGCCTCCAGGAGCACAACAGAGCTCGATATCGACTACTGATGATCGATGTCGACCTGAGCCACAGAAAGAAGAAAAGGTAAGTCAAGGTACGGATTCTTCCTTTTCCATTTCTATAAGAGATTTATCATTATTTGGAAGAGGTGTGCCTTGGCATATGCGCTTGTGTAGGTTATCAGATGATGATCCGAGCCATTATGAAATAGGAAACAAGGTTTATGTCGCAAAGTCAAAAGATCATTGGTTCCTTAATAGATTCAAAGATAAAAGGATGGGACCATTCACGGTGAATCAAATCCATTCAGGCGGAATGCAGCTGTGAGACAAGAAAGGAGTTTTATTTGAGGCCCAAGCCACATGGGCTCTGTAGATGCCGCCTTAAGCGTAAAAGAAGAAGTCGGCCTAGCGACTTTAAAGTCTAGAGCTTGTAACGAAGACACTTAGTTTTTGGTTTTGGACAGTTTTTACTTTGCTTTGAGACTTTACATTATGCATGTTTTGGTTTTGGTTTTATTGTTAACAAGTTGCAGGAAAGAGGAAGAGCAAAAACAAACATCGAAATCGGGTATGAAGCTCGATATCGTCCTTAAGGTCGATTCCGAGGGGCTTGTGGTCAAGGCCGGATCACCCTGAAGCTTGAGCCAGAAATCGATGAAAAGAGTCGATTTCGATGTTAAAGGTCGATATCGACCACCACTGCTGACTTCTTCGACTCCTAAAATTTATGACATTTTAGTAAGTTTCTATCTTTAACCCTAGTTCTAATACAGTGAGGACACTGTAATTTTTAAGTATGAGGTGGGGGAAAGGCTTACTTACATATTTTTTAGCATATTTTGAGCATTTTTCATAGTTATTGCATAGTTTTTACATGTTTATGCATATTCATACTTAGATAATTTAGTTACTTTTATCTTCAAAGCATATTTATCTTTAAGCATTGCATCATAATTAGTTTATTTTCGGAAAAAAAAATGACCCCCATCAAAAATTGAAAATAAAGAAAATAGTCATAGAAGCAAAATAAGGAACTCTACGATGCAAAATTAGATTCATTAGAGATATAAAATGAAATTGCCTAGTTGAGGAAAGTCACAATAAAGTGCGATTTTTAGAAAAAAACCATGAAGGAGGGGAAAAATTCGAAGTTGCTTTTGACATGTGCATGATAAGATGATGGAGGACTTTAAGAAATTTTCATACAAGTGCTTACAAAGTTCATATCCTAGCCTTACCTATGAATATTTGCAAAAGTCACAAGCCATATATGAGCCTTATATGATACATTATCATTATTGCTCCACATATATTACATATTTCCCATTTTTTATACCTTATAGCCTATCCGGGGACAAGTTTGAGAATGGATGTCATCTTTGGAGTTGTTATATGGAGTTTGTGCATATTATTCTTGAAGTTGTTGGCAGGAATGAAACAATTTTCGAATTATGGAAAATTTAATGAGTGAGAAAAAATCCGATCACCTCAGGAGATAAAGGTAGGTCGACCCTGCTCGTTGAGATGTTAGTTCAGCGAGATGGGACACAATGTGAGGAGTCTGAAGTACTAAGTATCCGGGGCCATTCATGACACCCATGTTTGCGACTCGCGAGAAGGCAGTGCTAAGGTTAGAGAGGTAAAAGCATTATAATGAAAAAAAGCATTGAGCGATGAGTGAAAGGTGAGAAACATTATGAAGAAGGAATGTGGAATGTTTTGGAAAGAAAGTTTATTTCCCCGGATTTAACACCACATGGCCAAATATTAGCCCACCTTTAGCCTTTTACCAATCTACTCTTCTAAAGCTTGCAAAAGTCCTCTTGATTATTAATGCTATGTTACAAAATTGTTTTTATGCATATAAACCTCCTTTTATGAGTATGATGTTGCTTTTATGCACAGGCATGTATTTGGTTGACATTAGTACCTTATCGAGGATGGCAATTGATTGTAGGGACATATGAAAAATGAATCTATGATGTTGAGGGTTTACTTTCTTCCCCTGAATGACCATGAAAAGTATTGCTTGGGGACAAGCAAGCTTAAGTATGGGGAGTTTGATGTGCGCAAATTGCCATATTTTCTATGCACATTTATGTCCATTTTATCATCATTTGCATGCATATTAGTGGGAAATCAGAAGATTAGTGTAGTTTATGCATTATTGTCAAATATATGGGTCTGCACGAGTTTCTATGTGATTTTGCAGAAAACGAGACGAAAATGGACAGATTTGGACAAGAGAAGAGGAGCAGAAAAAGAACTCGAAGTCTTCTGTAGAGGTCGAAATCGACTATGAACCTCGACATCGAGTGAAACAGAGCAACCAGAAATCGAGCAGAGGAGAAATAGAGCATGTCGACATAGAAGAGGTCGATATCGAGGTCTCAAGGTCGATATCGATATCGAGTGGCCTAAATCGAGCACATTGATAGAAGTCGAGTGCCAATCCGAGGAAGAGAAGGAGTGCTCGAGATAGAGATAAAGAGAGGTCGGTATCGAGGACCAAGGTCGATATCGATGTTGCCAGCAGAAGAAGTCCGACTCAGATTTTGATAGAATTATATCCGAAGCTTGCACGTCTATCCTAAAGTCGAGATCTTCAATCATTCTACACCAGACTTCATCTTTTACGTTATTTTACCCATGGAGTTTTGAGTTTTACCTTTATTAAGTTTTATCTTAGAGAATAAAGATAGGTTTTCGAATCCTTGGCTAGCAAGATTTGAGATCTATATCTAGAGGCCATTAGGGCTGAGTCCGAGCATCCAATAACAACAAGAGTTTTAGTTTATCGCATAGAATTTGTAGAGAGAGAGGCCTAGTGAGTTGTGTAAGCGAGAGCGGAGTGGCTTTGTTCGGTGTATTCTTTCTTTCGAAGTTAATCAAAGTAGTTTTCTTTTCCATGATGATGATGAGTTTAATGATGAAGCGCGAGTAGTCAACCACTTCTAGGGTCGGGGTGAGCCCGACGATAGTAATGTAGGGTAAGTGCATCAAATGTATGATTTTTATGCGATTTCGTCTTCTATCCTATGCATGATCCTTTGCGAAAGTTGAGGAGATTCATTATTTGCATTATTGAAGCGAAAGCTAATCATATTGTGAACTTGGATTACTCATGAATTAGATAGTAACTCTTAGGAATTATGCGAGAGCCTCTAATCACCCAAGTGTTGGTAACGAAAGTTATTTGACGGAAAGACATTAAATTTCATAACTTTAGCATAATACTTGCATGAATATCGTTGTGGCATGAATCCCCGACCTTGAAAGCTTTTAGTTTATTGAATTAATATAAAAAGTATGAATTTTTATTTTTGTCCATCTTTCCTACACCATCCTAAGCTCTTCGGAATAATTTTCCGACACATAGATTACGAATACAATTTCTGTTACAGACATCGAAATCGACTAGCAAGGTCGATATCGAGCACTAACATCGATATCGAGCTTTATCTCGACGTCGACTGCTTTGCTTTTGTCTTATGCAGGAAACTCCCTGGAAATCGACCATAATTGAGGTCGATATCGACCAGACACCTCGATATCGAGTGTCTCCTGGAGTCTAAAGCTTGATCATGATTGAAACTAAGGAAGCTGGTGGACGGTTGTTAGTCCCGTAAACCGTATCAAAATAAAACTAAAACCTACAAACTATTATAGCAAGTAAGTAAGAGGTCGATCCCACAAAGAATCAAGTATTTCTCAGCAATGTGTATTTACCAATTAGTAGAAAGAGGGGGTTTTGCTTGATTGAGATTGAAAAGAAAACAAAATAAAATAAAAACAAATGATGCAATACAATTTAGAGAAGATCGCTCTACCTACAACTATCCACTTTATTTGGTTGAATTGATATTGTAACTTCCTCTTATCCTTTTAAGTTTCCTATGAATGCCCTTATCCCAACCTAATATAGTTACTAGTCCAATCAGTCCTAAAAACCCTTATCAATTGAACAGTCCCTAAAGAAGAATTTAACCCAATTGATAGCTTTAAGTTCAGAGATTAACCAAGGTATTTGCAGTCCCTAAAGAGGGATTTAACAACACATCCAACTTCCTACCCATCCAATTAGTTCAATCAGCCCTAAAGGGATAAGTTTGCCACTTGGGTTAAGGTTCGCAATTAGAGGAATCTACAAAACCTTAGCAGTTGAATTGATTCTACCAAGTTGATCAGGCGAGATAGAATAAAACGATCAAACATTCAAGCACAAAGAAGTTGAAACATTCAATATAAGAAATAAGAAACAAGATTTACAAACTCACAACTCAATCCAAACAAAGCTTCAAATCGTAGATAGAACGAAGAGAGTTTAGCCGCCCATGGCGAACATCGCTCTCAATCTCCCACTAAAATCGTCTTGAATCCTAATCTAATGAATGAATGAAAACCTAGGGCTAAGCCCCTCTAAAATGTCCACTGAGTCGGCCTCCAAAAGATAGATAAATAGGTCTTGGATAAAAAAAACCGTCGCTGCGCAAAAACCTTAAACGCGTCGCTGTAGTACTAATGCGACGACCGCAGCATAATGCGGCGGCCGCAACCTAATGCGGCAGCCGCTACATCAGTCTTTTACGAAAAATCTTCTTTGAATCAGCACTCGACGTCAACAGGAAAGGTGTAGCTCTCTGAAAGAGCTTTCCAACTCATGGTCATAATAGTCGATCGAACAACCGAGGCCTCCAGAAAGTGCAAAACAAGTTCAACATGTCTGGCGACAACTTATGCAGACTTGTTCTTCGTTTAGGCTCGCTTCTTCTTCTCAGGACCTCTTTAGATCTTCATGTAAGATACCTCGATCAACTAGACATCCTCATCTAATGTTTCATCAACCCGTGTCTCCTCCTCGGATCCACATTTACCTGAAATAATCAATAAAAACGTGTAGATTCCGACTCCACCAACATAGAGAGCTAATATGCAAATTGTGCTTAAACCATGCATGATATGCATCTTAACTAAGCTAAATGAAACCTATTATGACCATCTAAATGCATGCTATCAAACTCCCCCACACTTAAGCTTCGCTAGTCCTCGAGCGAACAATATAAAAGCAACCTATACCTACACTTTCCTTCTTCATGCATTTGCCCAAATCAAAAGCAACCTCAATTTTAAATGAACACAAGACCAAGTGAATAAACATCATAGCATGTATTCCAGTGATCAAAGCTTAGAAGTAGAAATCATCCAACCTCACCAGAAATGTGTTTCACTCATGCTCTCATATGTTTAGGCTTTAAGGTTCAACTCTCAACTCAATCCAAAATGCACTAAGCTCATAGACATTGACCATAATATCACCAAATCTCCACCGAAATGCCATTACTTGCGGGACACAATAAAGAAAAATAAACAAAATGTGACTTTTTTTTTCTTTTTGTTTTTTTTCTTTTTCTCTTTTTTTCTTTTCTATTTATTTTCTTGTTTTGGTGCTTTCCTTACGCGAGGCGCAAACATGGGTGTCATGAATGGCCCCAGTCTATCAACACCTCTACTTACTAAAGTGAAGTCCACTTGAACATCTTTTGACGCGAGTTGCAAACATGGGTGTCATGAATGAACCCGGTTACTCAATGATCAAGCTTTCTTTCTTAGTGGATAGTTTTCAACACTGTTTTGCGCGAATCATACCCATATGTGTCATGCGTAGACCCGGTTACTAAGTACATCAATCATTGCCACCTTATTTCCCTAAATATGCACAAACTAGAACAAAATATAAGCACAAAACATAAACTCCACAAGCAACAAACATGTGAGTTGGTCTTGAAAATAGATAATGAAGTCAATATCAAGAGGTAAAAACATAGGGAGAGTAAATCACACATTTAAGCCAAAAGAATTATAAATGGTTCCAATAAGGTTAAAACATCCTCACAAGGGTTGTGTTTTGTAGGATTTCAATCATACTCAAGCTCAACCATACATGCTCAATTACATCACAAAATCATGCTTCATAAGAAAACATTTTAAGGTGATCAGGCTAAGCAAATCAAATTCATCGTAGGATTTACAAGTTCATGCAATAAGAATGTAGAGTTTCGCTAACTAAGGTGGGTATTTGAAATCTATGTATATGCAATGCATGATTTTTTTTTTAAATGCAATATATGAATAAAAATAACTATGAAGACATAAATAAACATGATATGCAAACTCTATCTATATGCAATACAATCCCTCCCCCACACTTAAACCTTTCATTGTCCTCAATGAAACATAAAAGACAACAAAAACAATAAATCATAGAGGGAGAGATGAATGAAATACTCACAATGTGGTAGAAGAGTAGACCCATGAACAAATAGCAGGCAGATAAGTCAGATCTGAGCACTGCGTTGACCGCTGCCTGTTTCGTGCGACCTTTCCTGAAAACTTTGTCTATCCAAAACTAAAAGCAACTATCTAATGCCTAATGGAAAACCTAATTTATTGAAAAGAAAACTAGCTAACTAGGAATTGAAATAACTAAATTAGAAAACTTACCTCGGGTTGCCTCCCGAGAAGCGCCTTTGTTTCATGTCGTTGGCTCGACGTATTCTCAATATCAAGATCTTACCTATCAGACATCGTCAAGGCCCTCAGTAGCCTATCATATTCCTGTGCACACATCTTACAAGACACATCATAGCACAATAAATTGAAAGCATATAATATGGAATTCAAAAACCCTTTCAATCTATCAAAGAGTCTAGCATGACTCTCTCCTGAAGGAATATGATACCACCAACACAGTTCCACTGGTGGCTTCTCAAAATAGCAATCAAAAGGATCAACATAATCACCATTACCTTCCAAATTGCAAAAGTTTACCTTTGTTACCTCTTGAGCCTCAGCAGATGGCTCTAGACCCGGTTTATCAGTGGGCGCGCTCAGAATGGATGATGTAGATGGAGTAGCAGACACATCACATGTAACCTCATGCGTCGACTCATGAGATTCCAAGTCAAGAAGCACTAGACCCTCTCTTCCCTCCTCTAAGACTCTATCGTTGTCTGCAACCAATTCCTCCTCATTCGGCGTGTCATTATCATGTTGAAACCACATAGGAGGGAATGAATTTAGCACAATGACTTCGATAGGATCTTCCGCTCTTTCATCCTTCAATTCTTCAAGGGGTGGTGGGATGGGTTTCTCAAAATCAAGAGAAGAAGACGTTGGGTTCTCGTCAGTAGCACTGCGGCAGTCGCCGCTCCTTAGAATTTTCACCCTCTGTTATGACTTCAACTCCTTCTTCTTCTAAGCCCCTTTCCTTCTCACCTTTTGCACTTAAAGTTTGAATGAGTTGCTTCATCTGATTCTCCAAGTATTTACAGCGGCTCATTTTTACTTCCTCCAACTACTGTACCACTTGTGTGAGAGTGTGAAATGGATCCTCCAGGTGTGTGACAGAGTCCTCCATTGGCGGAGAAGACGAGGCGATCAATTCTTCATGTGCAACATGGTAATCTATGTAACAAAAAAAATCCCACAACCCCGACAATCCTCCTAACCGCTTCAGGCCTCCGTTACTCAGGTGCTCAGCAAACGCTCGCGTCTCAACAGTCATCCCATCCATTATGCAGATAATCATATCTCGAATGCTGAATTGATAACCCTATGAACCAAGGTCGTCAACATACTCATGCAATCTAGTGAAGTATTGGTGAAAGTTCTCACCTTCAAACTGCGCTAACCTCAACATCTTGAAAAAGTTAGTAGCAAAGGCGTCGTGAACCGTAAGATAGGCTCACAACGGGTGAGATATATGCACAAAAATCAATAAATACACAATACAAAGAAATAAACTTGATTCCCCGGCAACGGCGCCAATTTGATGGACGGTTTTTAGTCGCGTAAACCGTATCAAAATAAAACTCAAACCTACAAACTAGTATAGCAAGTAAGTAAGAGGTCGATCCCACATAGAATCAAGTATTTCTCAGCAATGTGTATTTACCAATTAGTAGAAAGGGGGGTTTTGCTTGATTGATATTGAAAAGAAAACAAAATAAAATGAAAACAAATGATGCAATACAATTTAGAGAAGATCGCTCTACCTACAACTATCCACTTTATTTGGTTGAATAGATATTGTAACTTCCTCTTATCCTTTTAGGTTTCCTATGAATGCCCTTGTCCCAACCTAATATAGTTACTAGTCCAATCAGTCCTAAAAACCCTTATCAATTGAACAATCCCTAAAGAAGGATTTAACTCAATTGATAGCTTTAAGTTCAGAGATTGACCAAGGTATTTGCAGTCCCTAAAGAGGGATTTAACAACACATCCAACTTCCTACCCATCCAATTAGTTCAATCAGCCCTAAAGGGATAAGTTTTCCACTTGGGTTAAGGTTCGCAACCAGGAATCTACAAAACCCTAGCAGTTGAATTGATTCTACCAAGTTGATCACGCGAGATAGAATAAAACGATCAAACATTCAAGCACAAAGAAGTTGAAACATTCAATATAAGAAATAAGAAACAAGATTTAGAAACTCACAACTCAATCCAAACAAAGCTTCAAATCGTAGATAGAACGAAGAGAGTTTAGCCACCCATGGCTAACATCGCTCTCAATCTCCCACTAAAATCGTCTTGAATCCTAATCTAATGAATGAATGAAAACCTAGGGCTAAGCCCCTCTAAAATGTCCACTGAGTCGGCCTCCAAAAGATAGATAAATAGGTCTTGGATAGAAAAAACCGTCGCTGCGCAAAAACCTTAAACGCGTCGCTGCAGTACTAATGCGGCGGCCGCAGCATAATGCGGCTGCCGCAACCTAATGCGGCGGCCACTACATTGGTCTTTTACGAAAAATCTTCTTTGAATCAGCTCTTGACGTCAACATGAAAGTTGTAGCTCTCTCAAAGAGCTTTCCAACTCATGGTCATAATAGTCGATCGGACAACCAAGGCCTCCAGAAAGTGCAAAACAAGTTCAGCATATCTGGCGACAACTTCTGCAGACTTGTTCTTCGTTTAGGCTCGCTTCTTCTTCTCAGGACCTCTTTAGATCTTTATGTAAGATTCCTCGATCAACTAGACATCCTCATCTAATGTTTTATCAACCCATGTCTCCTCCTCGGATCCATAGTTACCTGAAATAATCAATAAAAACGTGTAGATTCCGACTCCACCAACATAGAGAGCAAATATGCAAATTGTGCTTAAACCATGCATGATATGCATTTTAACTAAGCTAAATGAAACCTATTATGACCATCTAAATGCATGCTATCAGAAGCGCTGACATACCTCCTCGTGGATTCGATCCTGAATTAACCTACCACTGCATCGGGAGGCATTCTTGTATTTATTTGCTTGAAAAGGGAGTTGGCATAGTTAGAGTTTATATTTGAATATTTTATTTAAGCAGAATCACACCTCCCCTAAACGAACACTATGTAAGGTTTCTTTAGGTTTTGCAGGTACACTACTACACTATTTTTTGAGTAATAAAAACAGTTTCTACTGAATCTCCTATTTGTGTCTTAATGTCTAATGTTATATTCTTTATCTTTTATTTGAAAGGATCTCCATGTTGTTTGATAGTTTTTCATGATGAGATTTTCTTAACAATGTGATTTTGATCTGTCTTGTTAATCTAGCGGTCTAGCCATATGGCACCAGCTGACACAATAATTTGTTTTGGGCTGCCAGGTTGGTTTTTGCTATGGGAGCTAAATCCAACCTTGAAGGTTTGTACTCCTCCATTCGTTCACAAATTGATTAGGGGCTATTGGTGCTTGAAATGGAATACTAAATGACTTATTTTAAGAAGTTTCATACACAACTTTCTGGGCAGGCAGATCGTGGAATTTATTATTACATCCCAAATTGAAAAAAGGCAAATTTGAGATGTGTGTATATGTTTTTGGATATTGTATTGTATATGTAAATTTTATAATTATGTACATTTATTGTATATAAATTATGCAGTTTTTGACATTTTATTATATATGTAAATTTTGTAAAATTAATAAAATTTTATTATATATGTAGTGTGTGTATTATTTTTTTTAAAATGTTGGACTTTTTAGCCCGGGTATGAAGAATCCGGGCTAAAAAGCAGGTTTTTTTTTAATTCTCCACCCACCCTTTAGCTACGGTAGTTTGTCGTGGCAAATGACGTGACTGTGAAGTGTCGATGCTAAATTCTTTTTTTTTTTGCAGTGCTCCTTTCATCCGCCATTGTTTATACAAACTCTCTCTCTCGCGGAATCGAAGGCTTAATACTCACCGTCGTCGCTCTCTTTATCGAAATCGAAGGATATGAGTACCGATTTTGGAAGAGTGACCACCGATTTTGAACGAATCGTACCGGATAAGTCTGCAACCCAATGCAGAGTCTTTTCAAATTTCGAAATTAGGAGGAGGAGTCTGCAACACGACGGGGAGTCGTTTCCCCTTATGTCGTGTTTGGTTACATTTCATAATTAGTCCGCATCGTAACGCGGACCTCTCTCTACAACGGCTTGCGGACATTTTGTCGAGGGCCTTTTAGGGCGTGTTTGGCACGATGCCCGGGGAGGTCTGCAACGGTTAGTGTAGGTCGGTCCGCATAAGTTGGCGAGGATTAGCGGTGTATCCAGTAAAAATTATCGGTGTATTTAGCTTTCCCGTAGATATATATATATACCCTATATATTTGTTTGAATTTTTTTTTCTCCCTGAGATAAAAATAAATAAATAATGAGTGGTTAATCCCTTTCTTCCAAGTTCGGACTCCGACCAAAGGCAGAGGTAGGGCTGGCAAATGGTACGAAAATTACCATACCAACCACCTACCAACCACAAACCACACTTGTTGGTAACCACACTTGCGGTAACCACACTTGTGGTAACCACCATGGTGGTAACCACGTGAAGGTGGTACGGTAATGGTAATGAAGTCTAAAATACCATGGTTACCATGGTTACCGAGTATATATATATATATGCAAGAGTTCCAGTGAAACAAAGAATACAGTCAAACGAATGAATATTGTGTTATATTAATATGAATATGACATTATGTGGATATGAATATATGAATATTGTGGTGTGTGGATATGAATATGGTGTCATTTACTTTATATTATTTGAATATAAATAATAACATATTCATATACCCATATTTAAATCATATTCATATTCACACAACATAATATTCACATTTATATATTCATATAACATAATATTCATATGAATATGACCCAATATTCATTTGTTTCACCGTTACACCGTATTATCCGTTTCATTAGAACCTTTCCCTATATATATATATATTAGTTTTTATTAGTTTTTACCTTTAAGGCTTTATGTTTTAACATTTAACTTTTTAGTTTGGGTTAATTTAATTAACACAAATTTAAATTGGTCCTTTACTGAGTAAAGGGAAAACTGGAAAGCGACAGCCGCAACCCTAGTGCTCTTCGACGTCTTCCCTAGTTCGTTCAGTTTCAAAGTTCTCAAACAAAAACAAAGGGGAAAGCCGAAAGCGGCAACCCTAGTCTCTCCGTTGAGTTCGTTCAAGGCTTCCGAGGCCGTTCAAGCCTCAAGGGTTGCCCAATTTTAGAATTTCTCACTTTCTCTCTCAAGTCTCAATGGCTCGTCGTGGTTCATTCGGAAGAAGCGGTGGCATCGAAAGGAATGCACGAGGTAGAGGGTTATTTATCCCTAGGCCGGTTGAAGTCAGCCTTCCGGTAGGTGGCCGAGGTACAACTGTTGAACTTGGTTTATTTGATTGTGAACTTGTTTGAATTGGTTTGTTTGAATTTATTTGAACTTTTAACAGGTGGTAACCATGGTAATATACTGATGGTAACCACAAGTCGTGGTTACCACATATGTGGTAACCACGACTTGTGGTTGGTACGTGGTATGAAAGTTTTCGTACCACCAGTTGGTGGTTGGTACGTGGTAATCAACATTTTTAGGTGGTTACCGTACCATGCCAACCCTAGGCAGAGGGCAGGGACACTATTCACAAAATTCGATTTCTCGAGTTTTTAATTGGTGTACTATTATTAGCAATAAAAAAATCGGGGAAGTTTGATTCCCCGTTGTAAATCCCTCAATTCACCACCGCCCCTTTCGATCCTTTCCTTGATTTCCACCCAATTCAGCGATCCTCGCCTACGGCCTCAACCGGGTCAACCCGCCGCTGATCAATGGATGAACTCACCATGTCATCCATGGCTGACGCCATGGGGCTCTCTGTGCCGGTGCTCCGATTCCTCTTCTGTTTCGTCGCCACCATACCCGTTAGCTTCCTCTGGAGATTCGTCCCCAGAACCCTCCCCAAACACATCTATGCCGCCTTCACGGGGGCTCTTCTCTCTTACCTTTCCTTTGGCTTCTCTTCCAACATCCACTTTCTGATCGTCATGTCGATTGGATACCTTTCCATGGCTGTTTGCCGCGCTCGATGTGGGGTTATCACCTTCTTTGCCGCCTTCGGGTATTTGATTGGATGGTATGTTGGCTCAATTTCAGTTCTATTCTTTTCGGCAGTGAATTTGAATTGCTTGTTAACTGATCAGGTTGACCGCTCTGATTCGATAATAATGCTTGATTTGCTCAATTGATTCCTCTAGCTGAATGTGTTGCTTTTCTGATTCTGAGGGGTAATGCTCATCAAGATGATTATTTTGTTGTTATTTGATTTGCATTGTAGGAGGAATGAAAGAAATTTCATAGTAGTTAAGTTTTCTGTGGTAAGTCCTTTTGGGCGTGTTCGTTCTATTAGATATGTCTTTTTGTGAATTGATTTGCAGGACACGGTTTTATTTTGGCCCTGAGTTGGTTTAGACTTCAGAACCTTTTCCCATTTTTAGATCTTTTGTTTCTTTAATTGAAGGGCCTAGTCATAACTCTTTGGGTTTGTTATTGTCCTCTACTTATTGAGTGTCGGCCTTCAGTTTTCATAATTCCAATTAATTTTAACTGGAATAACTCAACCCAAGGTGAACACCATTTATTCATTTATATCATGTCTGATTTTTACATTTGATGATACAATGTAGATTGGACTTTGCTGACTCCCTGTAATCATCTTGATTTATGTTGATTTCAATCTATATTGTATCATCTTAATACTGTCTTTATTGAAATGCTTTATGTTGATTTGGCAAATGCTTTATGTTGATTTTTATGTACTTCGGTTGAAATGCCAGTGACATGTCTATTAATCTGATTGCTGTCTTAGAGACTCTTAGTACTATTTCTGATCTAACACCATTTCTCTACTTTTATCATCTGCAGTGAGTTGGAGGGGGTATCATGCTGTAACTCTACATCTAAAATACTCGATAAAAAATGATTTGTCATTTTAGAAATGAGCACAAGTTTTAAGAAAACTTATTAATTCACTTACTTTTTATAATTGTTACATATATCTCATCTTGTCATTAAATGTACATTCCTCTTTTAAGACAATCAGTAAACAATTAGAGAAAAAGCTAGTCAACAAAAACAAGTTTAAAAAAAAAAATTAGCATAAACCCAATGCTACTTGTTTGCCTAAAGAACCTAAAACGGCATTTAAAGTTGATCAAATTTTCTAACTTTAATCGACATTTAAAGTTGATTGGAGGGAGTATATAACTAGGCTAAATTGCTTTCCCAAATTATGAGGAGATGCAATGCAAATATCTTAATGTCATGCTTCTTTTAGATAGGGAAAAGTTCACAGGGGAAGATTTGTACATAAGAAATAGTTTAATTTTGCTTGTTGGATGGTTATTTCTTGAAAACCAATTCTATCCATAATAGGGAAAGTAATTCTTTTTGTCACCGATACATTTTTCTTATTAATTATAGAAGTGTAAGTATGTTTCTTTCTGGAGTTTTCTCTCATAATACTCTCTGAGTTAGTTTTTTCTGATATTTATAAGATAAATTGTTTCATGAAGCAACTCATCACTTCTTGCCTTATTTTTCATGCATTTCCATTTGAAAGTATTCAACTGAAGTCTTCATATATGAGTGGTCTCAATTCATAACTAGTTTATGGGGGAAGAAATCAAAACATGGACGAGATTCTCCTTATGGTGTTTGCAACCTCTTGTATGCTCAAACTCTTTGAAAAACCTACATGGTAGCAAAGAAGCATTTGAAACTCTATTAACTTTAGCTCATGTAGAATGCATTTATAGTACTTTCATGGTAGCAACCTCTTGTATGCTCAAACTCTTTGAAAAACCTACATGGTAGCAAAGCAGCATTTGCAACCTCTTGTATGCTTAAAATCTTTGAAAAACCTGCATAGCATTTGAAACTCTATTAACTTTAGCTCATGTAGAATGCATTCATAGTACTTGCATTAAATATTTGAGTAACAGATAGCAAGTTATAAGTGTGATTGTATTCTTGTGGCTACCAAATGTACTTATTGACTAGGAATTATGGCGCCACTTACCTTCAATTCTCCCTTTTTTTTACATTTTAATGCATTTTTATTATGAAATTCTTTTGTTTTATTCAGCCATGTCTACTACATGAGCGGAGATGCCTGGAAGGAAGGAGGAATTGATGCTACTGGTATGGCATTGTAAAACTTAAAGCATGTAGCTATGCCTTTTCCTTTCTTCTTCCCTTTATTTGGAAGATTAACTTGAAGAAGTTATGACTAGTTTATTCACTTTGTCATTTCAGCCAGTCTTGTTGGTTACTAGGCAGGAGTTGTCTTCCTTTACCTATCAAATTCACTTGATTGAGTATGGATGAATACATCACTTTCAAGTGCACTCATTTGATATTCTGTGCAATGGTTGATCAGTTACAGGGCTAGCAGTAAACAACCCTATACTTCTCTAACACTGCTGAAAGACATGCTAATGTTAGGCCAGTGCTTTCAATGGCAGATTGTTAGATTGATACTTATTTACTGAACTATTGAACCTAACATTTATTCGTAAACAATGTGGTGGGAAGTGGCTGTTTGTGCTCCTCAGCCGAAGTATCCAGGCTTATCAAGTGGAAGGGCATTTACCACTGTCCTTTGGGTGGGATTTCAATGAACTTATTCTTTAATTACGAGGGTGCAGGGACAAGTAATTTTTTATATAACTGTAATTTGAAATTGTTAAGCTTTACTTGCAGTAATACAGAATTGATTTTGCTTGCAGAAAGACCTTGGAGAAGTTTCATCATTTTCCTTTTGGATATGCTGTAAAAAAAAGGGCATTTGTTTAATAGTACATACGAATCTCACTTTTGGTTCATGAAAAGTGAAAAATAGACCTTTCTAATGGAAGTGTAGCTGCTCAAAATGTGAACACATATTGATAACTTTCACTGTATATGAGACTTCCTTCATACACTGGGCAATAAAAACAGATTATTTCTTCCTGGGTTTTCTGAGAGGTTTTGTTTTGTTCTAACTATGTCAATAATCTTTTGTATTCAGGTGCACTGATGGTCTTGACTCTGAAAGTGATATCTTGTGCAATAAATTACAATGATGGACTGTTAAAAGAAGATGAAGTGCTACGAGAAGCCCAGAAGAAATATAGGTTGCTCCAAATGCCCTCGTTGATTGAGTATGTTGGTTATTGCCTCTGTTGTGGCAGTCACTTTGCTGGGCCCGTCTATGAAACGAAGGATTACCTTGATTGGTCAGAAGGCAAAGGGGTCTGTTCACCTGAGCCATTATCATTATTTGTCATAAATTATTCATTTTATGATAGTTTTCTTCCTAGATAAACCTGTCTGGATGATGCCCTTTAACCTGAGTTGTCACTGCTGTTTCTATATACTTTTTTCTTCAGATTTGGAGCTCATCCCAGAAGCAGCCATCACCGTATGGTGCTGTAGCTCGTGCCATATTCCAAGCCGCTATTTGCATGGGATTGTATTTATACCTGGTCCCGTATTTCCCTTTGAATACATTTACCGACCCTATCTATGGGACATGGGCATTCTGGAGACGTTTGGCTTACCAATACATGTGCGGTTTCACGGCACGATGGAAATATTACTTCATTTGGTCTATCTCAGAAGCCTCCATCATAATTTCTGGATTTGGTTTTAGTGGATGGACTGATTCATCCCAGCCAAAGGCCAAGTGGGACCGTGCTAAGAATGTTGACATTCTAGGTGTTGAGTTGGCAAAGAGTGCTGTTGTGATCCCACTGTTTTGGAACATACAAGTTAGCACATGGCTACGCCACTGTGAGTAGCTAAGCTAGCAAATACTTTATGAGTTCTTATCTTTAGATGGAATTGATCTATTGTTTAGCTTGATTACCATTTTCTTCACCTTTTTTATATGCACTGTGTATTAGACGACAGTCCTATATTTCTGTTGCAGATGTCTATGAGAGGCTTGTTACCAAGGGTAAGAAGGCTGGTTTCTTCCAGTTGCTTGCAACACAAACTGTCAGTGCTATTTGGCATGTGAGTAATCCACAAGCTTGATGTCTGTCTCTAACAGAGCCTTTTTCTTTCATTGTAGCTTCTAGAAATCGACTTTCTTAGACAACTACTTTTTTGTTCTTCGAAATTATTTGAGAAAATTACAAGGTCATTCTCATGGGAAAACTGTATAGCTTTCTTTGGCATTTTGATAAATGGGTTTCAAAGTCCTGGCAAGATATTTGGTCTGGCTTCAAACTTTTCTTGAATTCTGGCCGTATGGTTTTAGTTTAGAAATTTCTATTTTCCTACCATGCCCTTTATGCATTTCCTGTCCAATTGCGTATTGTACTTTTGTTTGATCGGCTTGTTTGCTTTTGGCACAATGTTGTTGCTTTGTGCAGGGGGTGTATCCAGGTTACATAATATTCTTTGTTCAGTCAGCATTGATGATTGCAGGCTCCAGAGGTATTTTTTCATTGCAAATCATTACATAAATTTGTTGACTACTTTTTTTAGCATTAATTGTTTTCTTTTTGTTTATTACCCTGCAACAGTTATTTACAGATGGCAACAAACTATGGCTGCAAGCAATGCTTTGTTGAGAAATATATTGACTTTCACAAATTTTGCGTATACGCTGCTGGTTCTGAATTATTCTGCTGTCGGTTTTATGGTTAGTTTCTCTCTATCTTTTCACTGTTTTTATACACCGGAGAGTTTTACCACTAAAACTTCCACAACTATTCTGCTTGTTTTTCTGTTGCCTTGTTCGGGGTAATGTATACATCATTACATCATGACCCTCCAAACCCTGCATCATTGCAGGCTATATTGGCTGTTGTTATTGTTGTGTTTTCTGTCGCCTTGTGTTGATTGTCTGAATTCATTTTGCCGTTGCCTTGTGTTGATTTTCAGAAATCATTTTGTTTCCAACAAATGCGTGAATGTTTTACTTCTAAAACCATTTGTTTTCTTTAACAATTTAAGGGAAATTCGAAAATTTGTAGACGCGGTACCAAAAGGGAGACATAAGATGAATACTCTTGTTTCTGGCTCTGTCTTACCTCAGGTACTAAGCTTGCATGAGACTCTCACGGCATACGGGAGTGTATACTACATAGGCACCATTCTTCCCATTGTGTTCCTCCTCTTGGGTTCAGTAATCAAACCTGCTAGGCCTCCAAGATCGAAAGCTCAAAAGGAACAATGATTGCTGAAGATGACAAATGCATTGTCGGTTCAGACAAGTGCCAAGAGAATTGCTTTACCATCAATGACTGTTGAAAGTATATGAATTCCCAGTGGCGCTGACTTAAAAGCTGCTTCTTTGGTGCACATGAGAAACAGATAAAAATGGTCTAGAAAGATGACTCTCATCAATTTATAGGGAATTACAAGTTGTTTTTAATCTTCTGTTTACTGTTCCAATGGTTCTACTATTTATTGTTGAATCTATTGTATCAAACTCTCATTATCCTACTCCATGTTTCCGCTCCTGTCCTTGCTTCTTACAACACTGAAATGAAGATGATTGTGGATGGCATAATTTGGCTTTTGATAGTTTTGGTTTTGGATTATTGTTACCTTGATTCGTTAACCAATAAAGCAGGAATCCGAATTTGTTAGCTTTCGGTCTGGTTGAATTGGAATGAGGCTCATTGCAACAATGTCCTGCGGAGGATGACAACATACAGGATTAGAGGGGATTCCGGGATCACACAATGGAAATGCGGGCCAAAATGATTGTTTGCACTCGAGGCAGGAACGAGGATAGATTGAGTTAGTAACTTGGAATTTTCTGAAATCATGTTGAATAGGCGTGGCTACGGGTCGGATCCGGTGAGTTGAAGGGTTCGACCCGCTGGGTCAGGGTTGGTCGATCCAAACCAACCCGGGAAGGCTATGGGTCGACGGGTTCGGGTCACCTACCGGGTCAAAGGGTTGTTGGGTCAACCTGACAAGTTGTGACATTTGATAGGGTCGATCCGCCAAGTTTGATCGTTTTTTTTAATTAAAAAGCCGAATTTGTGAAAAAAATCATGCCGTTTATATATATACTAGGTGTATCCCCATGTGCTTCGCACGTGGGAACTCAACCTTTTTGTATTTCGATCAAGGATGAATATAGACGTCTGTATTTCTGTCAAAATGAATAGAGATGTTGAAACTTCATATATAAATATTTCAAGAATTAATTAGCCCAATAACTATAAGTCTTTCAATCTAACAAGAGCAAATGGAATGCAAAATGTTATGCTTATGGGAGGGCCTTGCTCAATAAATAACTAAACTCAAAGCCAATGTTCAATCCTTTGAGATTTCTGTCAAGCTTGCTTTGAGTTCATTTAACTCATCCAACTTCAGCTCATTATCGTCATCTATAGCATCACTGCTATTGCCACTGCTATTCCCTTCACCATTAGTTGGGACAACTATGGAGTTATAGTATCGTATTAGAAAGAGACAACTATGAAGATGTCTGACATAACTCTAACTGTTTGCAAGAACAAAAGCTTCTGTTAGTACTTAGCAGTGTGGTTATAAAGAGCAACACCCAAAAATACCTTCATGAGGAATATACATAAAAAGTAAGAAATTATTATTGTCATAGATTAAACCAAGGAAATAAATCAACTATTTGGCAATTATATTTATAATATTGTAGTCT
Source organism: Persicaria maculosa (assembly GCA_963922045.1). Taxonomy (NCBI): domain Eukaryota; kingdom Viridiplantae; phylum Streptophyta; class Magnoliopsida; order Caryophyllales; family Polygonaceae; genus Persicaria; species Persicaria maculosa. The sequence goes on from OY998267.1 coordinate 61,619,116, forward strand.
ATACAAATTTCAACAAAGGGTGTGTTTGGCAACACAAGTAGCCTTTCAAGTAGCTTTTCCATAGATTTTTGTTTTAATATTCTATAGTTTTAAATAAAATAAAGCTACAATTATATTTTAATTAACGTTTTAGAATTGAATTTTCAAAAGCTACACCCCCACGCTTTTTCATAGCTTTTCTTTTTATACACACAAATCTATTCATTTTATCAGCTAGTTTATTCAGCTACCCTATCAGCTAAGGTTACCAAACACATTACTAGCTTTTCAACAGTGTAATTCAACATATATTTTACACAATTAACCATTCTACTTCAGCTACCCATTCAGCTTCAGCTAATCATTCAGCTTCTGTTACCAACCACACCCAAACTTTCAAAAACAAGTTTTACTAAACTTTCAAAATAATTTCACAGAATTTGAGCCACTTTTTATCCACTTCTCAGCACAATTTTAACCTATTTGAGGTATGCAATTCAATTCAAATTTTAGCAAACTCTCAACATAAAATTTTCACACATTCAACACAATTTAAGCCATATTAAGCTACTTTTGAGCACAAACAAAATCCATTTGATGTATGCAATTCAGTTAAAATTTTAGCTAACTCAGCACACATTTTCACACAAATTCAGCCCAAATGCATAATTTGAGCTACATGCCGCACAATTTTAACCCATTTTAGGCATGCAACTTAATTTAAAAATTCTAAAAAACCTCAAAACACATTTTAGCACAAACTTATTCATAATATCTCAAGCGGTTTATAGAAAAGGAGTGTCATAATTTACAAAAAATATCACCATAATATGAAAATAATCTAAATAAGTATCTCAAACAGAAGAAACTAAATTTGCCTTAATTACATACTGTTGGCATGGGTTAATGGTTGAAGTGACTTACACACTGTATTAAATGTCTTAAATGGTAAGCTAGTTGATGCTTATATCATTTAACTATTTTTTAACAAAGTATTTTTTTAATCCAGTAATTTCAACAATTAATACATTTCTTTGATGTACAGATGATGACAAATATTTATATAGATGTGCAAAGAGTTTACATGTGCTATTTCATAGCTTCCATAGGCAAAAAGGGAAGAGAGGTTGGATTGCGATAAAACTAGATATGAAAAAAGCCTATGACAAAATAAATTGGAGTTACATTGAAGCAATTCTAACTAAATTTAGCTTTCATTGGACTTGGATCAAATGGGTAATGAATTGCTTAACCATACCACCTTCTCAGTATTAGTAAATAATGGTTCGGGTAAACAATTCCAACCAAATAGAGGAATCCGACAAGGTGATCCTCTTGCACCTTATATATTTGTACTTGTGATGGAAAATCTAGCAAGAGAAATGCACAAGGAAGCTCTAATAGAGGATGCACTAGTAGGTATCAAACTGACTAAAAATGGTACTTCAATACCCTTTCTAACCTTTGCGGATGATACGATCATCTTTTCTAAAGCAGCTCATACGAGTCTCAATACAATTCAAAATATAATAAATAATTTCTCAAATTTATTTGGGCTAACAATTAATTACAACAAGAGCTCCCTTTAATGCTCAGCTAATGTCAACTCTGGACTTGTTAGATCCCTGTCCAAACAGATGGGGATTCCAGTTTCCAAAACTTTAGAGAAGTATTTAGGGATACCACTAGTCAATGGTAGAATCAAGAACTGTATTTTTGAGGAAGCGGTTCAGAATCTGAAAAAACAACTATTCAAATGGAAGGCTTCCACCCTTTCTCAAGCAGGCAGGGTGGTGCTTATCCAAGAAAACCTTTGCTCCAAAACTAACTACCTCATGAAAAATTTCTCCTCCCAAAGGGAATCCTTCAACAAATAGATCAAATAAACAAAAATTTCTTTTGGAACAAACTACAATCAGAAAGATATACTCCTCTAATCAGTTGGGATAATATTTGTAAGCCCAAGCATCAAGGTGGTCTAGGTATGAGAAAAGCAGAAGATCTAAATATAAGTTTACATATGAAACTGCTATGGAAAATCTACACGGACCAAAATAACATATGGGTCTGAGTTATAAGAGAGAAATATTTGCAAAATGAAAGTATAAATCAAAGATCCAATCAGAATACTTTGTGGCAATTCGGTTGACTTCTATCTTTCAGAGAAAAATTCCAAAAAGGCCTCATATGGATCATTGGAAATGGTAGTGAGATAAATGTTTGGAATGACCCTTGGATCCATGACCAGCTGCTAGTCGATTATATCAGCACAAATGACTCAAATATGAAAGTCAATCAATTATTCACCGATAAAAAAAGTGGAACATATCACTTCTAAATAGCCTTTTTCCACAAAACATAGCTCAACGAATACTAAACACTCAGATTCCGAATTGGGATACTCCAGATAAACTTATTTGGAAACCAGAACCTAAAGGTAATTTCTCGACAAAATCTACAAAAAAAAAAAACTAATTACCAATACTCAACAAAGTACAAATGATTACAGGTGGATATGGAAATTGAATCTCCCACCCAGAATTAAAAATCTAACTTAGAAAGCATCAATAGAGGGCCTCCCTACTAAACTAAGACTAAACAAATATGTAAATAGAGTACCATCCCAATGTTGCCTCTGCAACTTGGATGACGAGGATGCTATGCACTTGTTCATAAAGTGTTCCTTTACTAGAATAATAATCGCGAGCTACAAACAAGTGACTGGAAAACAGTTCATAAACCTAAGAGGAGATCATACAATTTTAGATTTCCTAAAAGCAATTAGAAAGGATAATCCCTACTTTGAAGATTTGTCCTTCGTATGTCAAACCATATGAGAGATAAGAAACAACATCATCTTTTTCGTATGTCAAACCATATGGGAGATAAGAAACAACATCATCTTTAAAAATAAAAACCCTGATCGGACGCCAAGTATAGTGCAAAAAATTATTGCTAATATGGGCACGTGGACGCATTCAAAAGAAGACCAAAATAGTAAGCTGAATAAAAATAGAAGGAGCAGAGTGAAATGGATCAAGCCTAAAGGGGCCGTCTACAAAATTAACGTAGATGGCTCAGTTAAGCCCATGAGCTCTTGTCATGTGGGAGGGGTCATTAGAGACTCCAAGGGCCATGTAATAGAGACGTTTTATCAGGAGACATGTAAAGGTACTGTTCTCCAACAGAGGCTGCTGCTATTTGTATAGGGCTGCAACAAGCAACGAGGAAAGGGTTACGGAAGATCATAATTGAATGTGATAATCAAGAGCTGATAAGAGCAATCAATGGTAAAGACAAGAGCAATTGGGAAATATTGCGCCAAGTAGAAAGGATCAATCTTTTGAAGAATAGCTTCGACCAGGTGGAATTCAAACATTGCTTTAGAGAAGCAAATAAGGTAGCTGACTATATAGCTAAGCATGGTATTATATGTAATAGATCTACTCTCCCTTATAATAGGGATCTTTGTACCATCATCCTTCAGGATGATCATGAGGGCGGTTTACAATTTCTGTAAATCCCTTCTAATGTTTGCCTAATTTAAAAAAATATAAAAAAAAAAGATGATGTGTATAGAAATAGTATTCTATATTAAAAATAAATAATATTTCCTCCAATTCAAGATGATTTTTCAGCAAATGACACATTTTTAAGAAAATATTTCAATTCTTTAAAAACATTATCATTTTATTAGCTTTTATCATACTTTTAAAACTATTTTTCAATATCTACTATACATTTCAACCAATCAAAAGATTTAAAAAAATTAATAACTCAAATATCATTACAATTCACTACAAAGAAGTCTAAAAGATAATCCATTGTTGAGTAAAATCAATAATCTATATAAAATACTAAAGCGGAGGCCTGAAACGGGCTCTGGTGCGATCTCGCATCCACGGAATTTTCTGGATTAAAACGGGATTATTTTTGGTTACGTGTCATTTTCTGAAATAAAATTGTATTATATTTTTGGCCCAAATCAATTAATATATATTATACACGTAATACACTTATTGTTGAAAACATATCCAAATTAACTAATCAAATATAATAAATCTTTTTTATATCAAAAAATCTATTCAATAATACTTCAATTAATAAGTTATTATCATATCTTACTTAGTTATATTTTAATAATATTTTGTGAATTGAAGTTTTTTCCCTCAAATGTAAAATAACGTCAAAATCAGCGTGATATTAATTAGATACATCACATCGAGTATAGATTAATTAGATACATTACGTTCATCAAAAAAAAAAAATTAGATACATTACATGTATATATTAATTAGATACATTACATATTTACATATACTATATATAAACTAATTAATGACTTCCATAATATACATTACATATAATAGAATACATTGAATTTGGTTTTTGCCGTTTTTCCAACTTTATTGCTCATTGGGTTTACCAATTGAAAATATTTTTTAGGATTATTTGTCACAAATCACGTAGTTTTTTAACAAACCATTTTTTATATTTTTTTCCTTTTGCAAAACCACACCTTATCTATATCTATATATCTATATCTATATCTATCTATATCTATATATCTATATAAAATACTAAAGCAGAGGTCTGAAACGGCCTCTAGTGCGATCTCGCATCCATGGAATTTTCTGGATTAAAGTGGGATTATTTTTGCTTACGTGTCATTTTCTGGATTAAAGTGGTATTATATTTTTGGGCCACATCAATTAATAAACGAATATAATTAGGTAAAAACTTATCTTTTTAAATCAAATAATATTATACAACAATTGATGGATAATTTATTTCAATTGTGCATGTTAATTAGTTGTTTTTTTAATAAAGAAATTTTATATTTATGCAAATCTACATGGCATAAATATATGTGATATATTTCTCTAGAATCACACCGCACCAATATAGGAATATCTATATTAAACATAATTGATTTTACGGTATTGGTATAAGTTTAATATTTTTTTCCAAAATCAAAATTAATATGTTATTAAAATAATTCAAGTGATTATTTTAACTTTTATTCAAGCCGAACTTTGATATAAAGTGATAGGTTGAAATTATTATTTTCAAAATAAAATGATCAATTTGTTCAATTGTTTTTAAAATCTTTCCAAATAATCTTAGCCCTAACCAATTTCTTTCAACTCGCTCTTCAATTATTTTTTTCTATTTGCGACTCCGTATATTTTATTATGATTTGATCTATATCTATATCTATATATCTATGTAATATACTAAAACAGAGACCTGATCATTTTTTGGATTAAAATTGTATTATATTTTTTACCCATATCAATTAATATATATTATACACATAATACATCTATTGTTGAAAATATGTTCAATTTAACTAATCAAATATAATAATATATATTGGACCAAAAAATATTATTTTAAGATTATTTACCACGTCAATTAATGGCGATCCAATAAAAATATTAACCTCTTATATTAATCGGAGAATAAAAATATTATTATTAAGATTTTAAGTACCCACGTACAAATTATTAAAAGTTATCATTTAGTAATATTATTTTATTATTGTTAAAAAGCACGAACACGAAATGATTTTTTTTCAATTAAATAATACAACCATTGATAACAATGGTAATGGTTGATTATACAGTAACTTGAAACCACCATATTGATTTCAAATCTTAACCGAAAGTGGGTTTCAAATCTTCAAAAATAATCTTAAACGGAAATTGGTTTTCAAATCTTATCAAATGTTAATAAATTTAACTCATGTCAACTAACAATCCAATCTATTTATCTACGTGTCATCCGACGTGTTTACCATAATTGTTGAATGCGATTAATTTTTAATATAAATATTCAATTTCATATTTTAATTAGTTGCAAAATCTATCATTTTTAATATTATAAATATTTAACATATATCTTAATCATTAACAAAAACATAACATTTTAATATAAATATTTGATCTAATATATTAATTAGTTACGTACAAAAAATATTATTTTATGATAACTAACTACAAAAAGATACAAATGACAAACTATTATAAACTTCAAATTTCAGAAAGAAAATATAAATTAAACATTATTTTATTTATTAAGAAACCGTACAACGGGCGGGTAAATAAAACTAGTATAATACTAAAGGGGAAGTCGCTTATGTCATGTGGCGACTTCTCCTTTAAAGTAATTTTTTTTTATTTAGAATTTGTTACTTAATTAGATTAATTACATTAATAATAAAAAAGAATTATATTTAACAATTAAAATATTAATTGATTGTTACCTCACTTATCCCACTTATCCGGTGGTTAGGATTGTTATCCCACTTATCCGATTAGTTTTAAGATATGTCGATTAATCAATGTATAATATTAAAGGAGAAGTCACCTAGCCCTGTGACGTCTTCTCCTTTAATGTAGGTATTATAGTTAAATTAATTATTAATTTAAATTTAAAAATCCTACGTGCCATTTTCTCAAATTTTTGGATTTTCATTTATTTCCCTTTAAATACAAATTTAGTCGTGTTATAATATTATTATATGTGTGGATATACATGAGAAACCCTAATTGTGCTTGAGGCCTAAGACGTGTAATCCCTATAAATAGGGCTCATTGTTAACCCTAATAGTTATGAGTTTCCACTCTCTTCTCTCCACTTCTCTTCTCTATTCTCTTTTATACTTCTAGTTTATAACACGTTATCAGCACGAAGGTTTGCTCTTTAATTTGCTCTTTGATACGGTACGTGCGTTCTTAATAGGAAAAATTTAGGAAATGTCCATTTGATACCCCATTTTTAGCTCATTGTCCATTTTCTTGAAATAATTAGGTGATTGTCCCAAATTGACAATTTTGCCATTCCTTCCCATTTTGCTTCCTTCCCATTTTTTAATTTGATCATTGACCATTGACCGGTAAAGGGCAATGACTTTTGGTGACACATGTGTGGTGACATGAAAATTTTTTGGTAACAACTTCGTTTTTAGTTTTTTTTACGGGGTCACTGTCACCACGCTTATCGGTGGTGACACGTGTTGTGACATGAAATTTTTTTGATGACAGCTTCGTTTTTAGTTTTTTTTACGGGGTCACTGTCACCACGCTTACCAGTGGTGACACGTGTGGTGACATGAAAATTTTTTGATGACAGCTTCGTTTTTAGTTTTTTTACGGGGTCACTGTCACCACGCTTATCAGTGGTAACACGTGTGGTGACATGAAAATTTTTTGATGACAACTTCGTTTTTATTTATTATTTTTTACGGGGTCACTGTCACCACGCTTATCAATGGTGACACGTGTGGTGACATGAAAATTTTTTTATGACAACTTCGTTTTTTAGTTTTTTTACGGGGTCACTGTCACCACGCTTATCAGTGGTGACACGTGTGGTGACATGAAAATTTTTTGATGACAACTTTGTTTTTAGTTTTTTTACGGGGTAACTGTCACCACGCTTATCAGTGGTGACATGAAAATTTTTTGATGACAGCTTCGTTTCAAGATTTTTTTTACGGGGTCACTGTCACCACTCTTATTAGTAGTGACACGTGTGTGGTGACATGGAAATTTTTTGATGACAGTTTCGTTTCAAGAATTTTTTTTACGGGGTCACTGTCACCACCCTTATCAGTGGTGACATGAAAATATTTTTATGACAGCTAAGAATACCCCGATCACCACCTAACCGGCCTATCCTAACCGTACCCCCACCTAAGATTCATCTAGAAGCTCATCGGGAACCACTAAGCATCGCCTCTTACAACTCTCAAAACTCACTCGTCCTTACTTTAGCCAACCCCTTCTCATGTTACTTACCTCATCCTACCATCAATTATTCTAACCGCTCAAATTCCTCCCACCATTCTCCTACCACTCCACAAAAGAATCTCACCCACGTTTAAAGAAGAAGCAATCACGGACATTATCACACATAAAGATTACATCATGTCAACTAACATTTATATCAATAGCATCATTAGTTCATCATTAAGCATTGCAACTGTAACACAAGTCTCAATTTACCATGATGCTCAACAAGTATTGCAAATCATCATATATGTACCCAATCAAATCAAGCTAGCAAGTTTCATTATAACCTCATCTAATAAACAGTTCAGGTTCCCAGCATCGGCAGTTCATACTTTCATAGGCAAAGGAATTTAGATCATGCTTAGCAACTCAGAGTAGCATCACGTCAAGTCACCATACCACACTAGGACTGTAAGGCATCGAATCATACATATCATCATAGACAACGGATAATCATGCAATAATCATTACCAAGTTATTAGATCAACACGCAATTTTCAACATCAAGTCAGTGCAATATCACCATCAACAAGTTCAGAAAGGATTGGTAATTCGAACGGAGGACACTCTCGCTTGCAAGTCATATCGTACACAATAACATCCACCCTCGAGCAAGCTTGTTCCGTCGGCCTCGTCGATCCTGAGGCCCGTGGGTTATGGGCCCACGCTTCCGCTACACTGCTCTATCGCTATCTAACTTCCCGTTCTCTCTTCCATGTGGTCGCTCATCCCATGTATCGCGTAGGAGATTAAGTTAGCGGAGATAGGGGAGTGACAAGAGCGGACGACCCAATGTTTCTCTCGGAGACAAAAATGGACCAAAGCTAAAGGTGACACGACTAGAGACAAGACTCCGACCCGGGAATAGTATCGATGCCCTTAAGGAAGTCTATTAGGTTATAATTGTGACAACAAGCACGAATTCATCAAGGAGCATATCAATCACATTAATCCACACTAACATGTACCTATCTCAAGGAACAACGACCTAAGCATTCATTCTAAAGACACAATCGGGTCCTATACTGATGCACGTGAAACAAGTTAGTAGTCTATTATTCCATGGATGCAGATATATTTAGCAACCTAGGCAAGTTATGCAGAGCCAATAATAACCATGTATGATTCGAAGTCATGCGAGATTTAATGAAGATAACGAGCATCATGTATATAAAAGAATGTATAAGCATGAGCAAGTGAGGTCAAATATGGCATGGCGAGGTATATCATAACAACCAGACTAAGTGTCATACGAGAATATCCAAGAGTGGCAGAGTAATTATCACAGCTAACAACAATAATCACATAGTAGGTTAAGAATGACATGTAATCATACGACGAGATACATTTAGAAACATAGGTCCTACATGATACTAGTGATACATCACGAGACAAGGGCATAGTCAAGAGTCGTCTAAAAGAATTCAACATAATTTTCATAGAGCATGAGACATCATTACAAAGAGTAACAAGGAGGACATCACCAGCGATAGATTCTAAGCATGCTAGGAACAAACTATCAGAGTGCACATAAAACGGTATAACAACTATCACACTATAGGACAAACATGTTCTCGTAATAGAATAAGTACGACAAGTCGCCATCTAGTGAGTCATATTGGAATCATCAGCCTTACAGGATACTAATAACACATATCGAACATGAATACAATCAAGGTAATTCGGCTAGATTCATTCCAATATTCATGCGTCATGCATATGCAAAATCATGATATAACATGGTGTGTGATCATGCGAGGTGTCAAGTCATACTTTCATGAAAGCACAAGAAGATATCATAGAGTAATAGAGGGATACCACCGAGCGAGAACATGTAAACATGCTAGAATTAACCATCACAGAAAGCAAGTCGATCTTCGAATTCAACATCAATCTAATCAGGGCGAGGGGAACATTTTAAGATGGTAGAAAAGGAAAGAATCATACTATCAGGGACCTTTCTCGAGAGAGGATCAACAATAACGTAGGCAAGGTAGAATTCGCATAAGTCACGGCCAAGGGTCCTACATGCCACTAATGGCTCAACCTAATATATGATACACACATGCACTTGATTGATTACTCAACATTAAGCAAGACTTCAATTCGATCACATTCCAATAATACAGAAGCATGAGAGGAAATGTAGCGAGGCATAGTGCAAGTCTAAGTAACATGGCAACATGACTAGAATACGGGGACATGAGTTCAAATCAATGTATATTGGGATAAAACATGTATTTATCAAGGCTCATTTACACCAACATATTCCCAGTTTAGCACAATTACCACACAACAATGTCAATTGCAAAATAATCCACAATAATTAGTCCGAGGAATACAAAATAGATGGGCATGCTATAGATTCTTGCCACAAAAGGAATGATAAGCATCGGTGTGTCATCGACTAGCATGCTAAGGTGAATATCTTACGAGGCATTCATACAAGGAAGAGATGATCACACTATCATGTACCTAACTCGGGAGAAAGCAGTAGCCATATAGATCCATATCATGTAGCTCATGCTTCTAACCAACCATTAATACGATCAGTACAATAGGTCACGTAGACATGCTATGACAACATATACTCATGATAGAGAGCAAGGCACAATAAGATATCTGAGCAAGGTAACTAATCATAGATGTAATAGGAATACACTACCGAGTGACTATATTGTAGGCATGCTAGGACTAACCATCATGGAAGCAAGTAAATCATCGAATCTAACATCAATCCGATCAGGATGAACTCAACCTTTTAAGAGAGTAGCAGGAGGGAAGAGTCACACTATCGTGAACCTATTCACAGGGAGAGCGTCAATTATGTAGCTTCCTAACATATGATATTTATATTCATGCACTAATACGACGATGCAACATACTGAGTAGAGCATGCTGGGATGATAGGGTGTAACATATATAACTCGGACTCACACAATGGTCATCATGAACATCAAGCATGTAAGCACAGTTCAAACTAAGGATCAAACTGTAGGTCAAGGAGTAGTGCATATAGAATCACACAATCATGGACAGAGCAATCAAGGTAACCCGCTAGAGGTCCATAAGGGCAATATTGACTCTCCCTAACTGACTAATCACCCATCTTTCCCGTGAGACTCGGATACGACTTTTTATGGCAACAAGACACCGGTTGATCGTCATAAGAATCAAGAAAGACACCCTTAGAAACACCTTACTTTCTAACTTGGAATTACATCAAAAGCCAGCTTCCAATACTCTCCCAAGCAACCCTCATATTTAACCATGATTCCCGAAACAATATGTTTACCAACCCGATTTCCCGTGGAGGAGACCGATATTCGAAGGAAGGACTAGATTGAACTGTCAAAAGGGTCCATAAGGGAAGGGGCAGTTCCACAAAAGCTGGGCTTAACCATATAAGGAGAAGAAGGGTACTCCCGCTATCCCGTTCGCACAGATCGTTCAATAGTCAATAAATAGTTAGGACATACCAATCAATCTTTCGCATATCAAGCACTCAACATAGAATTAGTCAATGACAATTACAATGATCTCCCTGGAATCTTCCAGACCCATCTGTAAAGAACAAGCTAGTATTTCGCCTACCCATTCCCAATTACATCCAACAGGGATGGTCTAACGCCTTTTTTACCCACTCGATCCCTCTTTAGTTGGTTCTCCTCTTTTATCATAAGCCAAGTTCATATTTAGTCCAATTGAGTTAGGCATATTAAGTTCATTTTGCCCCTTTAAAACTCTTTTAAATCTTTTGAAATTCATGGGCAGTTTTCCAAAACATACACTCGACCCTTGCGTACCCGAATTGCACAACCTCGCTCTGATACCAACTTTGTAACGACCCGGATATAAATACCCGGGTTACGTATCGAAGGTCGGATACCTTCGTTCGGATGTTGCAATTCAAGTACGGGTCGAGGTTTCAAACCTCGAAGATCAGTATTTCAAGCGGGGATTTCGAACCCCAATAATCAAAGTCACAAAACCCAATTCAAACGAAAGTAAAGCGGAAGCAAGGTTTAGATACAAGAGCCACGACAAAGCCGGGTCAAAACCAAAACATATATTCTAAAGTCGTATAGCTAAATTAACGGAGTTAGGCAGGTTCTTTGTAATCGCCCTAGGGAATTTCCCAAGCCATAGAGGCAGGGAGCAATCATACCTAAAAATAAGTTGTGCGAGCGGGATCAGACCGAGACCCCAACGCACTCTGTCCCGCAAGCAAATATACAAATACGCTATACCTATAATAAAGATCCTCTAATGCAGTACGGAAATTTAGATCACACTAGCATGCTCCTAAATTACAATATGCGGAAAAGAACTGTAAAGGCGCCCAAAGAATGGCAAGTGGCATATTCCTCTCCTACCTCTGCACCCCTTTCCGTTAGTGCAAAGACTGGCCAGTTCGATGCTATAGCATATCATATCTCATCATAGCATATCATATCTCATCATCATATCATATATCATGCTCATGCCCGATGGTGCTGGGCTATCATCATGCTCATATTGACTCGATAGACTCAGGGCACCCAATGAGGTTGGGCTATCCTATGACCCTAGCAAAGCTCTAGGACTCTCACAGATAACAGTCGTTCTGTATTCAAACACACATAGTAACCACATGCTCAGTTCAATGCAATCCTAGCATGATACTACATGGCATGCTTTAATGCTTATGCAACACCTAGTATGTCATATATTCACAAGCAGGTATTCTCTTTCGAATCTGAGTAAGCCCATAAAGGAACTTACCTGACTAAGCCGAACAACAGAGAAACAAGGCAGAAGCAGAATCCAAGCAATGAATCACCAATAGTAAGCAATGTCCAACATATCACAATCACCTAATAACATACAAATGCATAAGTCTATGTAATTCACACAAGGCGCCCCTAACTATCATACATATCTTCACATATCTCATTTCAGGTTATTCCATCTTATCTCATCACAATTCATATATCATTTCATGTTCATCTCATCTCATCATTTCAAAAACAATCTCTCAAAGAACTCAACTTAGAAATCAAACAATTCTTTTAAAATCGCTTATCCAAATTACGTCATTAAACATTTAAGCCTTAAAACCAATTTCCCAAAATCATATTATAGAAATCATTCCGGCATTTTACCTCTTTAAAATCCTCATCTTAAAATCACCTTATAAATCATTGTATAATAACAATTCTCAAATGTTACTTTCTAGAACCATTTATAATATATATAATATTTAATAGCACACTCCAAATGATATTTAGATATAATAACATTACCAAAATCAATCCATTTTAATAACCCACATTTATAAAACAACAACACTAAATTATTTTATCATTTCTAAAACATTTACTAAAACACCACGTAATATTATAATATATATATATATACCAAATAATACCATTTATAATATATAATAATATTTTCAAAATCTATAAACATGTCCAAAATCAGTAATAACATATAATATAACATATATATATATATAAAATAATATATCATATAATATAACTTAAGACATAACATTAATAATACATACTATAAGCATCAATAACTAAAAATAACCATCCCAGCCCAACCCGAAGGAAGAAGAAAATGGACACAGTCCAACCCGGATTCAAGCCCAAGGGAAAGGGAGAAAATAGCCCAACCCGCAAAAGAAAAGAAAAGGAAAAAAAAGAAGCCCAACCCGGAATGAAGAAGGGAAGAAAAGAGAGGGGATCCGAATCCGGATTTCCAAGCCCGAACCGAAGAAAGAAGAAGGAAAGGCCCAAATCAATACCCGAAAAAAGGGGATCCGGCCCAACAAAACCAAAAAAGGGGGGGTCCGGGTCCAGTTCCCATTTTCCCAACCCAGGATACTCGTTTTGTGCAATTCGGGTCAGGCCCAACCCGAAGAGTTAGGCCCAACCCTATTCCGTCACCCCTACCTCGGATTTCAAGTCCTGTTCTTGGACGAAGAACGACGGAAGAGGAGGGAGGAGAAGAGGGGCTCGCTGGTGGTCCGTTTGACTCGAAAGTTTACCCGGAGGCTCGAAATAAAATCCCGACCACACCCATCAAAGAAAGAAGGCAACACGAGCAATAGAGAAGGGAGGAGGAGAAAGTTACTGAGGCATCTCCGAGGGAAATGTCCGGCGAAAATGGCGGATTTTGACTTCAAACGAGGGACGACGTTGTTCTCGACCTAGGACAATTCGGAAGTGAATAAGGGTAGGATTTAACAGGATTTGAGTTGATACAAAAAGGAAATCGGAAGTTGACCTTCGAACGGAATGCAGGGGACGAAACGCGGCTCGAACGGCTCCAGGACGCTGCTGCTGCTCGGAAATGGAGGAGAGAGGAAGAGTTGTGAGGCGCAGCCTTGGTGTTGCTCGACAAACAAGAAACATAGGGGGGAAATGAGAATGTGGTCTGGTGGTAGTGGTGGCTGACGGGGAGGAACAGAGAGCCTGAAGGAGGGCGTTTGGGTGGCGGGAAGGGTAGGCGATGGTGGTGTTCAGGGGAGCTGCGAGAAATCCAGTGCAAAGGGAGTCATGGGACAGAAATTTGGGTGAGAGGATGAGGCATGGGGGAAGAGGAGATGTGTGGTGGTGAGCTCGGTATAATGAGGATGAGGACAAGGGGAGGGTGAGCTGCTGGAGGTGGTAGGGTGGTGATGAAATGGGCACAACACAACAATGGTGCAGTTGTACAGGGAAGAAGACAAGGAGAGGGGGACCATTTTCTGAAATTTGGATGTGGGAGGTGAGTGTGCTGTTGCCCAGCAGCAATAGGCAATGGCATGGGGAGAGAGAGAGAGAGAGAGAGAAGGAATAGAAAACATAAACAAGAGGAAAATGAAATAAAAGATAAGAGTGGTCCCTAAATCAAAATGCAAAGATTCCCGAATTCAAAACTCGCCAACCCGCTAATCCCGACGCTCGACCCAAATTCCGCTCAATAAAACAAAACCCGACACTCGACAATTTAAATCGAATTTAAATCAAATTTTCAATTCAATCTCAAGTTTAACGGAATTAAATTAATTTTTAACAAAACTCGAAGCTCGAAGGCGGAAATAAAATCCGCTAGAATCTAAATTCTCGAAATGATGCCGGAATGACTTTAAAATCAAAACTTACGCTCGAGGACAGGTTTTATTGAATTTAATAATAACCATTTAATATATAGAATAATAATACAAAATATATTCACTCTTTACATCGTTCATGTGATTGGTGTTGAAAGAGGAGGCGAAATTCATTATTTAATTAGTTTTGGAAAGTTATGAGGAGGGAAAGGTGCACGATTTTCAGTGCTTCTCACCTTCTCACCGATCGATTACTTTTCACTTGAACCCTTGAACCCTCCCATCTATATATATATATATATATATCCGGTGAGAAGGAAAGAAGAGATCTCATTGGCTAATCTGATTAAAATAATAATATTTTCAGAGGGGGGAAAGGCACGAGCGCGTGTGGCGCGTGCAAAATATTAGGGGTAGTTTTGTCTTTTCGTATGCCGGATATATCTGTTCGTGTCTTTTCGATATCTTCTCTCTTTTTTTTGGTAATGATTCGATATCTTCTCTCTAATTATCTTCTCTCTTATTCTTCTTAAAACCTACCGTTTCTGTCTTTTTTGTTTCCAAACTGAAATCCTCCATTATCGTGGCATCGTAAGTTTGAATCAAAGTTTTTTTTCAGTTTCTTCTAGTCTCTATGTCTGTGTTGATTTCGAAACTTAAATCCTCCATTAATGTTTTATTTATTTGCAGAGAAACTCTATTATCGAGAGGTGTGGGTGATTGCAAGTTGTTTATAATGGAAAACATCATCTTCGACGGTGGGCATAAATCTTTTTTTTTTTGTATGAATCTTTATGTTTTAGTTTGTAAAAAAAGAGTTTAGAGTTTATTATTATCATTCTTTTTCTATGTACATGAAACAAAAATGACAGAGGTGGAGAGGAAAATTAAAAATGAAAAGGAAAAGAAGAAGATTATGAGAAAGAAGGGAACGGTTGGTGAAGTTGGGGAAAGGCAAGAAACAAAAATGCCCTTGAGGAGACAAGTTGTCACTCCGTATCTATTAAATTCAGGATTTGGGTTTGAGTTAATCAACTATGTTGCTGAAGATACTTATGACCCTCTGTAAGTTTTTTTCTTATTATATTAGTTAAATATAATGGTCATTGACAACATGGGTTTGAGTTTGGTTCAGAGAGATAACTGAGTGTGGTTCATAGTGATAACTGAGTGTGGTTCAGATAGATAACTGAGGGTGGTTCAGAGAGAGAATGAGAGTGGTTCAGAGAGATAACTGAGTGTGGTTCAGAGAGATAACTGAGGGTGGTTTAGAGAGAGAATGAGTGTAGTTTAGAGGGATGTTGAAAGAGATAACTGAGTGTGGTTCAGAGAGATAACTGAGTGTGGTTCAGAGAGATAGATGAGGGTGGTTCAAAGAGATAAAGAGTTTGGTTCAGAGAGATAACTGAGTGTGGTTCAGAGAGATGTTCAGAGAGATAACTGAGTGTGGTTCAGAGAGATAACTGAGGATGGTTCAGAGAGAGAATGAGTGTGGTTCAGAGAGATGTTCAGCTTATACAACTGAGTGTTGTTCAGAGAGATAACTGAGTGTTGTTCTGAACCACACTAAGATAATGAGTGTGGTTCAGAGAGATGTTTAGAGAGATAATTGAGTGTGGTTCAGAGAGATAACTGAGTGTGGTTCAGATAGTTAAAGAGTGTGGTATAGAGAGATAACTGAAGGTGGTTCAGAGAGATAATGAGTGTGGTTCAGAGAGATGTTTAGAGAGATAACTGAGTGTGGTTCAGAGAGATACCTGAGTGTGGTTCAGAGAGATAATGAGTGTGGTTCAGAGAGATAATGAGAGAGATACCTGAGTGTGGTTCAGAGAGATAATTGTGTTAGACTTTTCATTAAATTGTTTCTTTCTTATCAAATTTTTCTGTCATGCTGATGTTATAACGGGGAAGTTCTTTTCAAATTCAAAGAAAAAATGTTCCACGCATGGTGTTTCAATCATTACTTTGTGGTCAATATGTTGATGCACAAGTGATTGATGCTTTTGTTAAAATTCTTAACTGTCAAGAGGAATTTTATGGGTATAAGAGATTTATTGCTACCTGCAATGTCAGTGTAAGTTATTGTATTTAAATTATATTATTCAGTACTTTATTTTTTTATTTCTCATTATTTAAGTGAGTTTGTTTTATGTTTTTCAGTTGGGGTCAATTGTTGCAATGATGGATGTGAGTTTTGAAACCCGGTTTAACATCTTTCATACTAAGTTTGATCAGGTTCTTACGGTTTCAGGGTTTCCAAATTTTACTCGGGTTGACTTTGTAAGTTTTTCTTAATAAATATTAATTAATTTTGTATTTATTATTTTAAAATCTTTTGTGTTTTCCTTGTGCAGATTATGTTGCCTGTTCTTTAAAATGCACATTTTTATATTATATGCTTCAATTTTATGGGAAAAGAAGTTTTTATCATTGATAACATGAAGCTGATAATTGACTTTGCCTCAAGATATTCTGATATTTCAACAGATGCTGTAAGTTTCTATATTCATATAACTATTTTATTTTATTTTATTTTCAAGATATTCTAATTTTTTTTTGTTTTTCAATTGAAGGTTAATTTGACGAGTCACTACTTAGATCAGATGAATCTCTCTAACAAGGCAGATCTTATTCGCAACTGCAAATCATACAGTTTTGGTTTAAAGTGGGCAACAACTGATAATTATGCGGATTGCGGGGTGTATTGCATGCGTCATTTGGAGACTTTCAGGGGGGCCAAAGGAAACAAATGGCAGTGTGGTTTGTCAAACTATTGTCTCAGCACCCTTAAGGATCTTCGGAGGGCTTATATGCATCCAATTATATGTTCAACTATCAATGAAGTGAAGGATTCTGTAAAGGAAAATGTTAGAATATATGTGGCTGGGAATTGGGATGTTTTCATGCGGGGGAAGGTGGTAGGATTTTTCATTTTGGATTTGAAGCATTATGTAGTTTGGGTTTGAAGGATTTTCTGATGGAACATTTTCATTTTTTGTTGAATGACTGGTTAAATCGGTTTGTTTTATTTCATAACATTTATTTTAATTTTGTATTAATAGATAATATGTGTGTTCTTGATTTGTTATGAGAATATTGCATGTGTGTTTCAGGAGATTATTAAATATTGGTTCAGGATAATTCAGAGACATTGGTACATTGTAATTTTATAGATGTATGAGGGGGTCGGTCAGGGGATTTTTTGAAATTGGTTCAACATATATATCATATATGGTTCAGACTATACAATAAGACATTATTTCATAATATTGGTTCAGGATAATTCACATGTCTTTGAAATTGGTTCATCATAAGTCACTGATATGGTTTAGAATAAACAAATAGAGATTGATGAGTGTGGTTCAGAGAGATAATGAGTGTGTTTCAGAGAGATAATGAATGTGGTTCAGAGAGATGATCAGAGAGATAATGAGTGTGGTTCAGAGAGATAACTGAGTGTGGTTCAAAGAGATAACTGAGTGGTTTCAGCATTATATTAATAAGAGGTTCAACATACAAAAGGAACTGGTTCAATATAATTATTAGTAATGATAATAATTGGTTCAACATATACATTAAGAACTGGTTCAGCATATATGAGGAACTGGTTAAGCATCAACTATGTTTCTCTCTGAACCAATACAAGAGAGTGGTTTAGCAAATTTAGGAGAGATTGGTTCATCAAATATAAGTGAGTGGTTCAAGGGTCTGAAGGATGTTTTTCTTTGAACCAATACAAGGTTATATGCTGAACCACTACATATAGATTCTGTAATCACTAATCTATCATAAGTGGTTCAACATAGTTAGCAGTAATTGATTCAGCAGATATAGATTCACTCGTATAATTCATTGATTATTTCATAATAATTGTTCAGGATAATTCACAGGTATTTGAAATTGGTTCAACATAAGTCACTGATATGGTTCAAAATAAACAATATAGTGATTGATGAGTGTGGCTCAGAGAGATAATGAGTGTGTTTCAGAGAGATAATGAATGTGGTTCAGATAGATGATAAGAGAGATAATGAGTGTGGTTCAGAGAGATAACTGAGTGTGGTTAAGAGAGATAACTGAGTGTGTTTCAGAGAGATAACTGGGTAATTGGTTCAAAGTACATAACTGAGTGTGGTTTAGGGAATTATTAAATAGGGTTTGATAGAGTATAATTTTGTGGTTTAGGAGTTTATGTAATATTGGTTCAGTATAATTCACAGATATTGGTTCAGCATAATTAATTTTGTGGGTCAAGAGTTTTTGAAATATTGGTTCAACATAATTAATTACGGATGCGGTTTAAAAGAAACTAGGGGGACAATGGTTTAAATTTCCTTGGGCGTTATAGGGGGTATTTTTGTCATTGTGCGTGCTGTATTTTCTGATATAACTTCCTATTTCCCCATTATCTGCAGTTTTGATCATTTTGAAAATTCGTTTCCCCCTTTTCGGTTTAAAGCATACTCCAAATCTCTGAAGAGTCGGTTTTGTCTGCAATCTCAAATCCTCCGCTCTCGTGAAAATGTAAGCTTGAATGAGAGTAATTTTTTGACTTTTTTTCTATAGTTAGTTGTTGTTTCTTCGTTTATTTACTGTTTTTTCTTATTTTTTGTTCGTACAGTTGAGCGTTGTTGATTAAAATGGAACTTTGGCTACTTGAGGGTAATTATACTTGATTTTCGTTGTTTAAATATCTTCTTTTAAGTTTTTCAATTCAATTTTTATTATTTCAAAATCGATATTCATTTAGGAAAAAAGTTGCCAAGTTCTCGGTTGTTTTAGGAGTATCTGATTGTTCTGGTACATAAATTTTACTGTAACTGGTTCTGCTCTTATGTTTTGGTTCATAAATTTTACATTGGTTCTATATAATAATCTTCATCTATTAAGAAAAGTTGTACATGGATATTATTGATATTTTTTTAATTTGGTGTTTGTAGATGAAACCCCATTGGCAGTTGTTGTGGACAAATTCAAATGTAAACCTGGGAATAATCAAGATTGGAAGAAGGAAAGGCAAAAGAAGAGGAAAATTGCTAAAGAATCAGAATCTAACAGTGATGAAGCGGTTGTGGTAAAGGAAGAGCAAGATGTGAAACTTAAGACAAAAACTATTGTAACTGCTAAGGGAAATGTTACACACTTTAAGCTAGAATCCCGCACACACGCTTATTCTTTGGTTGAATCATTTCAATCTTTAAATGATTCTCAAAGAAAAAGCATTGAAGAGCTTGAGTTCAATTCTCTGCTGAAGTTAGAAATGAAACATCTCCCATTGTTTTTGTCATTTTGGTTGGTGGAAAATTTTGATGCATATAGGGTGGCACTCACTACAGGTACTGGAGATACAATCTTCATTGAAGATGTTGATGTTGCAATTGCTTTGGGGTTGCCAATGGGGTCAATTCCAGTGCCTGTTGATCCTTCATATAACACAAGGACGGATGCATCATTATGTTTGTGGAAGAAATATGTGGTTTGTGGGAACAAAAGGATCCACGCAGCTGATGTGGTGCGGGAGATGTTAACTGATAAAGATGGGGGACAATTTTTCAAGACTTGTTTCACTATTCTTGTAATTTCTGCTTTGATTGAAAGCAACAAAAATGGCACTGTCAATTTTACTTATTTTAATGTAGCTGGAAATGTAGAAAACATTAAAAATTTTAATTGGTGTGGTTCTTTGCTCGATCGCCTTGTTGAAACAAAAAAATCATGGGCACGTAACAAAAATTCTATCTTCACTGGTCAAGTCCCATTCTTATTGGTAAGTGAGATAAATATTGAGCATTTTGTGTTGTTTGGATATTTTTGGTTATATTTTTTTAATATTCTAATATTTTCTGTTATGTTTTTTTTGTTATCACAGTTCTTTTATCTTGATCGTGTTCGATTACAAAGGCAAGAGAAACCAAGATTAGTGCCCACTTTTGTTAATTGGACAACTACTTCAATTAAGGCAAGGGAAGGAGATGAAATGAGAGGCAATGGATTTGAATCTGGTTGTGTATTGCCAAGGCTAGAGTTTGTTTCAGTTCCACAACAAGTCTCTACATCTGAAGAGCAAACTGTGGGAGGTCCAGTTATATGTGGATTAATTGAAGGCCCACCAGAAAAGTATGGTTAAATGAAATTTATTTTGATTACGTAGTATGTGGTTCAGTATAGTTATTAGTATGTGGTTAATTATAAATAATGAGTGTGGTTCTGATAAATAATGAATGTGGTTCAGATAAATAATGAGTGTGGTTCCGAGAAATAATGAGTGTAGTTCATAGGAATAGTATGTGTTGTTGAGAGAGATAAAGAGTGTGCTTCAGAGAGATAACTGAGTGTGGTTAAGAGGGATAATGAGTGTGGTTTAGAGAGATAAATTGCATTGGTTCAGCATAAATTTATTGTTGTGGTTCAGCATAAATTTATTGTTGTGGTTCAGCATAAATTATTAGTATTTGGTTCATTAAAAATTTTTTAGTAGTGAGGTAGTATGTGGTTCAGCATAACTGGGTGTGGGTCAGAGAGAGTAATGAGTGTGGTTCAGAGAGAATAATGAGTGTGGTTCAGAGAGATAATGAGTGTGGTTTAGAGAAATAATGAGTGTGGTTCAGAGAGAATAATGAGTGTGGTTCATAAAATATACAAAGAAAACTAGTTCATTATAAATAATTTATGTGGTTCAGCATAAACTGCTAGTAGTTGTTCAACATAAATTGCTTGTAGTGGTTCATTAGTTCAGCAGATAAATAATTAAAGTAGTTCAAATATGAAGCAATTATGAAGTGGTACTGGTTCAACATTGATATTAGTATGTGGTTCAACATTGATATTACAAATTTTTTATATCATTTCTCAACAGTTATCTGAAGATAAAGAAGCTGTCAATGAGGGGGCTACAAGGGACCATGGAGAGCCTGTATGGGAGGAAGTTACGAAGGACCATGCTCAGTTATTTGAAGGTCCTACTAAAAAAGTAAGTTTTGTTTTAAAATTTATTTACAAAATTGAGTTATATTTATAATAGCGTTCCCTATATACACCGCAAATACTTCGTCGGATTGGACGTTGTAGCAACGTTGGATTAGACGTTGTAGCAACGTTCAATCCGACGTTGTATTTGGTGGTGAATTTTGAAAAGGGGACCGGATCCGACGTTGTATCAACGTTAGATCCAACGTTGTAGCAACGTCGGTTTGAACGTTGCACCTTGGAATCCAAGCGGGCTCCGTCGGGCTTAGCAACATCCATTGGAACGTTGTTACAACGTCCAAGTTTCTCCAAGGTATTTTCTTAGCAACGTCTATTTGAACGTTGTAACAACGTCAGATTTGACGTTGTTACTTCATCCAAATTTCCCACATTCACCCACCCCTATAAAAGGGGATGAGGACCGCATTTGAAAATGCAACACAACAATTCCACATTTTCATTCCTGTCATAGAGCCGGTTACATCTGGAATAGAAGGCTCAACCTCCCGCATTAATTTTGTAATCAAAAGGGTTCGATACTCAATGCCCCCGGAGGAGACCAACTGTGCTTGCCGCAGTCCAGAATACAGTGGCATGCATCCATGCGCGCTCTTTCGGGTCGTGTGTGAAAATGAGTATCACATTTCCGCACCCTTGCAGTTCGGGTGTATGTACTGCAATGATTTTCATCCGGGCATTCGTGGAGCGTATGAGTGGAGGGTTGGAGACCTTCTTCTTCAACATATTCGGTCATTCTTCCCCGATATAAACAGAGAGGATCACACTGATGTAGCTCAAACAGCAGGGATACTTGTGAGGGAAGCAAATATGGAGGTTGGAAGCTTTGCATTAAACGAGTTAAAGATTAAACTCATTCCGAAGACGAATCATGTATAGGCTGGTCGATTGTTAAAAAAAATTATGTTGTTATCCAGTGTATTTGTTAGTTTTAGTAATGCCTTGATGTGTAATCTAATCGTTACCTAATCGTTATCTATGAAGTGAAGTGTTTGCATGTGATTGTTTGTTGTTGTGAACGGGTAGAAACCATCGAAAATAATAACACAAGGAACACGAAATACACAAATATAATATACCCACAAAAGACGAAATGTATGTCATAAACAAACAGAATATAATGTCTCTACTGCAGAGATCGAATGTAGCCCATGAAATGCTCATACATCTGCTCTAGCTGGGGATGGCCGACCAATGCCTGAATAGACTGGGTCATCTCGTCGACCCGGGCCTGTCGCGCAGCATCCTCATCTTCAGCTGCTCTGATGACGTCGTCTGGGTGGGTAGGCGCAGCCGGAGGAGCATCAGGTAGTACCACTGTCGTGGGCAACACATGACCTCGACTCTGGGACTGGAACCAAGCGAGGTAGTCAGCTAAGACGCCTCCCTGACAGCTCTCGACCGTCCTCCGGTGACCGATGACAGGGTAGAATCTCTCAGGGTCCTGATCTGCCCAACGGTGGTGCTGCAGATCGAACATCACGATGTAACGCCTCTGCAGGCGAAACGGTCGCTGCGCGAAGGTCGGAGGAATGACGACCAATGGGGGCTCCTGCACGCGGCCGAACTGTCGGAGCACCCTGTCTGGCATGTACGGCTCGAAGACGCTACCGAATATGAGGGTGCCTCGATAGGTGGAGGAGCGAAACTGACCTGCAAAATCCAGGTCTCTGCCAAAAGGCATCCAATCGACCTAGGTTGAAAAACTTATATAAGGGAAACAATGTTACTCGACATATGCAGTTAAAATCAAAGAAAGTGAGAAACAGGTTACCTGATCGATGGTCATGCACTCAAGCTGTGCTCGAAACCTCTTCTCACGATTACGCCTCTCCCTGTCGTTCCCCCTCTTGGCGGCCTTCGACGGGTCGAATCGCCATGTATCGGGGATCATCCGCCAGGGCATCCTTGTCCGGGCGAAGTGAACCCGCAAAACAAGGGAAGTACGACCAGATCCATGCCTGAAAAGTATAAACCATTAGAGCACTTATTATATGTAACTCGCAAGCAGAGGAACATATTTACCGTATTAAAGAAATAGGTTACCTGCAACAGTGCAGCACACCCACGTAGGCCCTTAACCTCGCATCTCGTGGCCTCCCCTCATCCCTGATAGAGGAAGGCAAGCAATCCTGCTCCCCAAGCTAGTCTCCTAGAGTGCGGCAAGTCCGTTTGGACGTTGCACCTTTATTTTTATTTTTTTGCAAAATTAACTTGTCATTTAAAATTTTTTTGAAATAAATAAATACATTTAGTTATTTTGATAATAAATAAATTTAATAAATGAATAAATTACTTTACAAAAAAATTACATACAATTTTCGACCCCCATTTTTATATTTTCTTATAAGTTGAGGATTGATATTGTAATGTAGAAAGGGTTTCGACTTTTATAGGCCTTGTCTCTTCGAAAACCACAACGTTCGATTGAAGCGGACAAAGTTCTTCAAAGAGCCAAGGCCTATAAAAGTCGAATCGCTTTCGAAAGGTGGAAGACGGTATAAGTGGGAGAGGGATAGTGTGTTGCTTTTATAGGCCCTTCAAAATTAGACGCTGAATCCGACGTTACATAGGGTTTAGCAATGCCAATTCCGACGTTTTATAGGGCTACCCTAGGGTTCATACCCTACGCCCTAAGGCCTAGGGTATGCAATGTCCAAATTGACCTTGCTATACATATAAAACGTCAATTTTGACGTCGCAGTGTGCTGGATTAGGTTTAATACCCTACTTTAGGGTTTAGAAACGTCGGAACCGACGTCGTAGTGTGCAAGCTTGGATATTGCAACGTTCGATCCGACGTTTTTGTTTTTCCTATTAGTTTCGATTCAAGTGAATATGAAAATGATTCATATTTCGATATTTTTGTTCTTCCTATTAGTTTCGATTCAAGCGAATATGAAAATGATTCATATTCAGGTACATTACGGCAGCCGTCAACGTTGTAGGAGATGGTCACTGCGGATATCGGGCTTTGGCACAACTGATGTTACGGCCAGGAGAGGCACGTTTTGAGATATGAAAGGGTTATTGTGCAACCATTTTGAACAGAATCATCAACTTTACGCTTGTTTTTACATAGGAAGGTATTCGGTGCGAGAGTTTGTCAACCTGCAGAGTTACTCCAGCATAGTAGGAGGTGACCGAAGATACTGGATCGAGCTGCCGATCATGGGTCTTGTGTATGCAATCGTCTACCAGGTGCCCCTTGTCGTCTTATCTTGGCACATGCCATTCACATGCCTCCCTATGTACACCGAACAACCAAATGATGTCCCCAACGAGGCCATACTAGGCCTGACCTGCATCGGGAACCAAGATCATTTCGCATCGGTGAGTATGATATGTGTTACTCTCACTTCAATTGCATTTCATCCATAAATTACCAAACTTAATATTCTAATATACTTATTGCAGATATGGTTACATCGCAACGCTCCTTTACCTCCTCCAACGCATGAATGGACGGCATACCATCACCCGAGCGTCAACGGATGGGATACTTGCTTCCAAGACCAATTTGATAGATTTAGAGAATTGCGGGTTTAAGAAGGTCGTCCCCTATGCCATGTTTAGGAGTCATGACACAATTTTCAGTTATCATTGCCTTATTACATTGCCAGACATCCTTGTACGTTTGTTGTTATCAAGATGTAGAAACCATAAAAAAACAATCATTCAAGCAAAACGAACATCAGTTGGCGCCAAATCGAAAATTACAAACATTTTTTAACTTAAAATTTCAGCAAGGATTACAAACATTTTTTAACTTAAACTTTCAGCAAGGGTTCTTATATTAAACGGAACAGCTACCGACGGACTCCTCAAGACTGTTTGGGTATATCAGAATCTGCACCTGCTGGAACGCATATGTCGTCATCTCATCTTGGGCAGGGCGCGCTGCCATATCAACTGCATACTGGGCAAGGCTGTGACAACGCGTGAGAGACACGTCGCCGTAAAAAACGGTCAGCATATCTGTTATCTGCTCGGTGAGCCGCATATAGTACGACGCAGGGTCGTCATTACACTCTTTACACCCGAATTGCAACTTTGGTGACCTCTCGAGGATGTGGAAACCCTGCACAGAAAATAGATTGCATCGAAAAAATGCTTATAGTTCTTGTGCTTGCAGTTGCAAGCATCATATTCAGGTGGACGACGGTGTCTCTCCACTTCAACAATGAAACGGGTCCCATCACGAAACATGCCATGTTTAACAAAGCTATTTGGGTTTGAGTCCATGATGTGTGTTTAGTGTTTGGTAGGGGATGTGCCTCGGGGAACAAGTGTTGCGGTATTTATGATGGCCTAACTAACAACGTCCGATTGGACGTTGTTATGTGGCCCGCCCAGGCCCACTTTACAACGTCTAATTTGACGTTGTAAAGTGCCCGACCCACCCCGACGTCCTCCAATTCACAACGTCGTGTATGGCATATGACAACGTCGGATTAGACGTTGTAACAACGTGACATTCAACGTTGCTGCAACGTTATATCTGACGTTGTATTAGCAGCGCTAACCGCGGATTTGCGGTGTATATAGGGAGACCCTATTATTTAACTATATAACAAAATTTTTACTTCTATTGCAGAGCTTGAAAGAGAGATACAAGTCTGAGATGTGTTTACTGGTTAAAACAATTTCAAATATTGTAGAGTTGATAATTGAATCTGTTTCTCAGAAAAATGAAGATGTTGAGCTTAGTTATTTGAATCATTCTACAAAGCGGATTGTTTGTGAACAACCTTCAAGCTCTCCTGATGTTAATTTAACACCATACGAGTTTGCAGACAATCCTGAAATTGATAGGCTTATGCAGATTGTTGACATTGCTATTGCCAAGAAAGAAGAGATGGACAAGATACGGCTTTCTGATCCATTGTGGAGTCTTAGCCTCACCTCCTGGGAATACTCCAACAATTGCAGAAGTGTTTAGGACTGTTGAAAAAACATTTCCAAAGATCCCTCAAGAAGACATCCCTGTTGTTTTTCAGTCTCTTCAAGAGGATCAACTAGTGGGTGCTGAGACCATTGTTCTTAAAAATCCTCTTCAGAGGTTAGCTGATGTTGCTGCAATTCAATCATTAAAGAAGAATGTAAGTCATTTAAAAGTGTTTATTTTAAATCTTTATTTTTTTATATAAATTTTTTTTAACATGTATTAATAATTTATCAGGGTTCTGAAAAAGCAACAGTAGATGTGGGCCCCCAAGTGATTGAACCAGTAGAAACTGATATTTCAAAGGTAATTTTTAAATATTTTTTATTTAATATGTTTCTTTAATTATATTTATTTATATTGTATTTTAAAATAATATTTCTATTTTTTTTCTCTTCATTTTATAGGGGGGTTCTACAGATGCAGGTGCACAGAAGAAAAAAACAGTTTTGAAAATCCCATTGCCAAAGGTTTGTAGAAATGCCAATATTTTTGACATGGAAATTGTTAATAATGAAAGAAGAACAAAGAAGAAATTATTCGGAATGAAATTAAAGTATGGCACGATGTGGATTTCACCAAATAATTCACCTCAAAACAAGATGTGAAAAATTATGTTGTTGAAGGAATATAAGGGTTGCATTAAGTTTTTTTTTATATTTTATATTTAAGTATGTTTTTATTTATTCTGTTATATTTTGATAAATTTATATTGCAGAAGACAATAAAACAAAAGCCAATGCTGATAAAAGGGTTCAACCATCGAGGGATACTGGGCCATCAAAAGAAATGAGAAGCCCATTTTATAATAGATTTGTTAATCCTTCGTAGAGGAAGTATGCTTTTGCTCTAAAGCTATATAAATATGTGTCAGAAGTTGAAGAAGATCTATTGTAAGTTGTTCATGATTTTAAATATAATAGATTCAAGAAAGATATATATTTGGTTCAGCATATATAGAAGCATTGGTTCATGAAATAAATATCTTTGGGGGAGGGTTTTAGTGTGCTTCAGTACTATTTTAGTGTGCTTCAGCTATAAATATCTGTGTGGTTCAGTAATAATTATTTCTTTTGGTTCAGCTATATATATTATTTTTAGTGTGGTTCAGGTTATCTTTTAGTCTCTGGTTCATGATAGTAATTGACTTTGGTTCAGCCACATAAATGTTTGTGGTTCAGCAACATAATTTTTGGTTCAGCAATATTATTTGTTTTGTGGTTCAGGGAAGTGTTTTTCAGCTACAAAGGCATCGTAATCCCCCGGATTACGATGCAGTCACTACAATTTGATCAGTATCTTGATGCTCAAATTATTGATTCATGGAGTTGTGTGCTGAATTATGAAGAATCTCATCAGGGATATGGATCTATTAAAAGATACTTTGCCACCTGTGATCTTAGTATAAGTTAAGATTTTAATTAATTTTGGTGATTGTATTAAATTATGTTAAGATTTTTATTTAAACGTGTTTCATGTATTCCTGGACAAACTCAATTGTGTATCACACTGATGGTGAACTTGAATAGAGATTTAATGTCTTTCGTGATAAATTTGATGAACTTCTTACAGTCAAATGTCCTACAAATTTGAGTGAAATTGATTTGGTATGTTTTATTGAAAAATCAAAATTCATTTTATATGTTTTTATTTGTTTATTATTGGCTTAATGCATTGGTTCAGAGAATTAAGTGATAGTTGTTAAGAAAGAAACTAAGTGTGTTTCAGAGGTACAATTAGAGAAATATTTGAGTATGGTTCAGGGAGATAGCTTAGAGTGGTTCAGAGAGATAAGTTATAGTGGTTCAGAGAGATAACTTATAGTGGTTCAGAGAAATAACTTGTAGTGGTTCAGATTTATAACTAAGTGTGGTTCAGAGAGAACTCTGAGTGAGGTTCAGAGAGATAAGTGATAGTGGTTTAGAGAGATAAGTGATAGTGGTTCAGAGAGAAACTGAGTATGTTTCAGAATGATAATCAGAGAGATAACTGAGTGTGGTTCAGAGAGGATAACTTTTTGTGGTTCAGTATAGCATTGGTTCAATTATATTAATTATATTTGTTTTTTTTTGACAGATTATGTTTCCAATTCTAGCATCACAACACTTTTATATTATATCTGTCAATTTCAAGACAAAGGATGTAGCTGTAATCGATAACATGAAGCTGACAGTGGACTTTCCTATCAAATATGCTAATATTCCAAGAGTTACTGTAAGTATAATTATTCTTTTGTATAAATTTTTTTTATTCAACATTTTATCTTATCTATATACTAAGTGTTTTTTTTAATTGAAGGTTAATTTTCTGAGTCAGTATTTGGATTTGAAGAATTTTAAAGCCAAAGCAGACCTTATTCGGAATTACAAACCATACTATATGGAATTAAAATGGGCAATATTAGATAGTTTTGTTGATTGTAGCGTCTTCTGCATGCGTCACATGGAGACATTTATGGGGATCAACGGACCTGATGGAATAGTGGATTTTCAAAGAATTCTACCAAAACATTAATCAATCTTCGGGAGCTTTACATGCAGGCAATTGTGAAGTCTTCTATTAATGAAGAGAAAGATAATATTTTGGGAAGAATTAAGAATTTTAGCCCAGGGTTAACAAAAAATAGGATGATGTATAAAGTAAATGTATAAAGGATGGATAATATTTCTGAACAGTTTTATTTTAGTATTTGACAATTTTATATAATTCTTGGATTATGTAGTTCTTATATTCATAGATTTGCTTTTATATGGTTCAGCAATACAGTTTTATTTTAGTATTAACTAATTTTTGTTCAACGTAGCATTGGTTCAGAGGGATAACAGTAGTGGTTCAGAGAGAGATAACTAAATGTGGTTCAGAGAGATGACTGAGTGTGGTTTAGAGAGATAATGAGTGTGGTTCGGCACTACATGCTATTTATGCTAGTTCAGTATAATTATTAGTAATAATAATAATAATAATTGGTTTGGCACAACAACTATTTATGTTGAACCACTACAACCTATTTATGCTGAACCAATGCAAGTATCTCTCTGAATCACACTCAGTTATCTCTCTCCATTGGATCCATCCATTAATATGTATTGGTTCAGGAGGGTTATGTTTCAGGAGTTTATGAAATTTTGGTTCAGCATAAATATTTTTGTGGTTCAGGAGTTTAAGAAATATTGGTTCAGTATAATTCACTGATATTGGTCCAGCATAAATAATTTTGTGGTTTAGGAGTTTATGAAATATTGGTTGAGTATAATTCACTGATATTAGTTCAGCATAATTTATAGATTTTAAATTGTGGTTAATGAAATATAAAAAAATTACAGATGCGGTTTAAATTTACTAGGGCGTTATAGGGGTATTTTTGTCATTTTGCATGCCATATTTTCTTATATATCTCCTCATTTCCCCATTCTCTGCGGTTGTGATCATTTTGAAAAAGAGAAAGGTAATAAGTGGCCCTGTTCCCGAGTCCTTTCATCTCCCTCCAATCTCTTCCCCATTCTCTGCAGTTTGTTGTTTACCTTTGAATATCTGAAAATACAAGTGATCGGTTAGTGTTTGATTACCTTTCTATCACTGTAATGTTTGATTGTTGTTTCTGTTGATATTATTAAGTCATTGCCTCCTATATGAATATTTGTTTATTTTGTCTTTGTAGGTCTTCTCTTCTTCAATGGCTTTTCAAATGGTTATTGAAGCAAGTTATCATGACAGTTGTGGGGCGTTTGTAGTTGAACTCATAGCAACTGAGTTACCTTTCTATGGAGCGGGTCAACTGTTGGTGTCAATCCCTTCCGTGAGCCATCCTCTGATATTTCATCACGTTGTCGGTTGGAACGGTATGCCAATGAACTCAGACCGCTGTAATGAAACTTTAAGTGACACAGGGATCCCGAGTGTTATTCGAAATCAGGTAGCAAATCGGCTTTTAATGGATTTTACGAGTACTTGGTTTCCTCAAGACGCTGATTTGGTTGAATATGGTCTCTGCCCTACCATCACCTTGAATTTGTGCTACACTTCCAACAATTCGTCCGATTCGAGCTCTGACTCCGACATAGAGGTCGATCACCCACGTCATCCAGCCACTACAGAAGCTATTGAAGCCCTACAAGAGGTATATCATCTTGATCTTGATGGACAGGCATGTTCAATATGTGTTGACCCGATGTTGGCGTCGATGCCCGTCCTTGGCATGCCATGCTCACATTTCTTCCACCCACATTGTCTCTGAACTTGGCTTATAGTTGAAAGCATTTGTCCTCTTTGTCAATCAGCACTGTAAACTTACTTTTTGTATAGGATTGTCATGTTAGCAAAAGACTGTGTAGTTTAACCTTTTGGGGACTTGGTGTAAGGAAATTTGCATTCCCTTTTTATGTGGACTTGGTGTAAGCAAATGTATAATATCAATGGAATTGGTTTTTGATCATATTTTTAATGATTTCCACTCAATCATATTTGTTTTGCTGTTTGAGGTTTATAGAAAGCCTATATGGGATTATGTAGTTCTTATATTCATATATTTGCTTTTATATGGTTCAGCAATATAGGTATCTCCCTGTATGTGGTTCATGTTATTAACTGATTTTTGTTCAACGTAGCATTGGTTAAGAGGGATAACAGATAGTGGTTCAGAGAGAGATACCTGAGTGTGGTTCAGAGAGATGACTGA
Source organism: Persicaria maculosa (assembly GCA_963922045.1). Lineage (NCBI taxonomy): Eukaryota > Viridiplantae > Streptophyta > Magnoliopsida > Caryophyllales > Polygonaceae > Persicaria > Persicaria maculosa. The sequence continues at coordinate 61,650,579 of OY998267.1, forward strand.
GTGTGGTTCAGAGAGATAATGAGTGTGGTTCGGAGAGAGAAACTGATTATGGTTTAGAAGGATAATCAGAGAGAGAGATAACTGAGTGTGGTTCAGAGAGATAACTGAGTGTGGTTCAGATAGGTAACTGTATGAGGTTCAACATAGTAGTGGGTCAATGATTCAATCGCTCTCGAAGATTTCATGAGTGGTTCAGAGAGAAAGTAATAGTGGTTTAAAGATAAAGGATTTTTAAAGTGATTCAAGATTTAATTATGTGTGGTTGAGCATAGCATTGGGTTAGAGAGATAATTGATAGTGGGTCAAAGAGAGGAACTGAATGTGGTTCAGAGAGATAACTGAGTGTGGTTCAGATAGATAAATGTGTGTGGTTCAGCATAGCGTTGGTTCAATGATTCAATTTGTTCAAGGATTTTAATAGTGAGGGGTTAGACAGGTAAGTGAGTGTGGGTTCAGAGGAAACGAGTTTAGAGATATAATCAGAGAGGTAAATGAGCGTGTTTCAGAGAGATAACTGTTCAATATAACTGAATTGTAACGACCCAAAAGTATGGATATCCGAATATGCCTCCATAAATCTACTTAGAGGATTTATAAGGTTCGGATGATCCGGTTATTCGGGGAACGTTATAGAAGAGTTTTGAATTCTTCCGTGAGTTTTAGATCTTACGACCGAGTACGAGTTATTTAGTTAAGTTATTTGTTTTAAGCGGAAGCGATGGTCTTCAAAAGTGGGGATTTCGAACTCCTAGAAATACGCGCGCTCGTTGGAGGCGTTCACCTGTCCTAGGTACTATCGTGTAAATGGTTTTCAAGTCAGAAATATAAAGTGCGAAAATAACGTACATCAAAGTCGCCGCGGTATAGCCGGGTCAAAACCAAATCAAAGTAAGCGAGAAAGTAAAGAGTGCGTAAGTCATGCCTCACTCGCTCTAACCATCCCAAAAGGTCTGTCCCGACAACCATCCACATAATTAAGTCATATCGGGTAAGGGGTACCTGAATCTAAAAACAAGAAATAAATCGGGGTAAACCATCGGAAATATGCACACTCAATGCCATATAAAGAGGCATACTTAAACTACATGAATGTTAAATGTAACACATAAGCAAGTGTATAGATATATATAAATGTGAAATAAACACACAAGGGCCTGTATCATCATCGTAATCATCGTAATAAATCATCATCATCATCACCATCATATCATAATATCTTCTCAAACGTACTCATCCTTCTCAAACATACTCATTCTTCCTCATCATAAGTATTTCATCATTTCATTCTTGTTCCAACTAGTATAAGTCGTCTATTCAGATTTTGACGGCCGTCCTACCATAGAGATATAGCATACATATGAATTGTTGGATTTACTAAGTTCATCCTACGCCATATTACCGGTTTATATTCCTAAACATGTTACTAGGTCTCGTGATGGATGAAGACTCTCGATAAGACAAAGAGTATCACATAAATCCATCATGAGTAAGTCCAGGGGACTTACCTGGAGTCCGGAGAATAAGCAAGCAATAAAATGTGCAACCAAGGATCCAACCAACAAGAGCCTAAAAATTTCATTAAGCTTTCATTAGGTGGTATTCTAATGCATGGTACCCAACCTAATAATCAACATACATCCACACGAGGTTCACGATTCTATAGATTATGCACTTCGGTTAAGTGATCCGGACTTAACCAGTTATAATCTATATCGTATTATCACATAATCGATTTTCTTCTTATCGGATCATAAACCAAGTTATGGGTATACTTCATTTCTGTATTTTATATGCTCTATGTTTCGGTTATGCCATCATATATTTAACCATATTCTTAACATTCCCTTAACCAAGTTTTTTAATCGAGTCATTATAAACACTGGTTACTAAAATTATAATAAATCTTGATCCAACCGTTGGATCAACCTTATTTTTTAAGGGAAGTTAGATAACATTTCCATAAACATCATATTAAGATTTCAGCCGAATCAGACCGTGGGATTGGAAATAAACTCCAAATTACAGAGGCACATATATCCATTTTGTTTTTTGACGTTTGCTACAAAACGCAACCAAAAACACATAGAGGCTCCACTTCCTAAGCTCTTTCCAAGCACACAAGATCTATTCCTAGAGAGGTGGGAGGCGGATGAGGGATTACCTAGCGAGGATGCCAAGAACGGACTTGAGACAACTTCCGAGACCTTTGGGACCTTCCAAACACCTTGTACATATTTGTCAAAAAAAACCCCATACAAATGGGTTAGGACTTGCTTGAAAATGAAGGAGAAGGGCCATAAAAGAAGTTAGAACTCAGTTTTGAAAGAAAAGGATGGAGCTTACCAATAAAACAAGTCAAGATCTCAAGATCTCTCAAGGAACACTTTCTGCAGCCTTAAAGATGTACGTTTTTGGCTGGGCAAACGACCTTGGATTTTTGTGTTTGAGATAATTATGGAAAGCTAGGTTCAAGACGGATCCATGGCCACCGAGTTTGCTCAATTTGGATGAGTATGGAGGGAGATATGCAAGTTTTGGTGCAAGGTGTCCAAAAAGGACCTAAAATGGAGGAGGGGGGTTTTTCTTTGGGTTTTCAAGGGGAGTGCCGGCTAGGGCTTGTGTGAATGGATTCCTTGAGCTGCTGGATCAGTTTATAAAGAGAAGGAGGAGGCAAGGGGCTCATTTAGTCAAAGCATGGGTGTGATGGGAAGGAAGTGATGGGGGTGGTTGAACTAGATTAGGAGCCTAGTTAGTTTCCATCCAAATCAAATGGGGTTGGTAGCTCCTTGTTGGGCATTGGTTTGGATAGGGCGGCTGACCTCTTTAACATAACGTAAAACCCGAGCTCGCAACGCGTTAAAATCCGTTACGTTAATAAGATACGAGAAAAGTGGCTTGGGTACATATTTCTTCATAAAATCCAGAATTAAACCAATGTAAAGTCATCCATAAAATTTTAAAATTTCCGGGTTTTCATAATCATAAGGGAGGATAATATTCGGATTATCCTACGGATATTTTATAAATCTTAATTAAATTCCGATCTTTACATGAATGGGTCAAGATTTAATTATGTGTGGTTTAACATAGCATTGGTTCAGAGTGATAACTGAGTGTGGTTCAGAGATATGGCTGATTTTCGTTCAGATAGATAACTGTGTGTGGTTCAGCATAGTATTGTTTCAATGATTCAATTGGGTCCAAAATTTAAGAGTGGTTCAGGAAGATAACTGAGTGTGGTTCAGAGAAACGATACATTTATGAGAAAAATTAATATTAGTATTTAACTATATTTTAACTATCTTTTAACTGTCTTTAACTGAATTTAAAACTGTTCATTAACTGTCAACATCCTCCTATATATATAAACTCATTTTCTGTTTTTAATTTAATATTAATATTTAATAAAAAATCATTATTACAGTATTTTGTAATTGGGATTTAATATAAAATCATTAATATTTAATATTAATTTAATATTAATATTACAGTATTTAATATTAGTATGTAACTTTTCAACTTTTCTTTATTATTTATTACCTACACTTTTATAGGGAACTGCGACCTTATCCGTACACTTTTATAGGGAACTGCCATCTTTTCTTTTTTATCTAACCTTTCAAATTTTTAGTACCTGAACCGTCATATTACCTCTCTATATATAATGGAGAGCAGCGGATTCAAGTTGTACTTTTTCCCCTTGAAACCATATTTTTTTTATCTTCTGTTTGCAATGGAGAGCAGCGATTCAAGTTGTACTTCTTCACTCAAACCTTTTTTCCCAAATGATCTTCCTAGTTATAAGTGTGAACTTGTTCGGTGGCTTGAAGTTACACATAAACACATGGATCTCCTTGATGATTTTCTTTACCCTGGGTATCATATGTCATTTTTAGACGATGATGCTGAAACAAATATTACTGCAGAGAGACAAAGGCTTTCTGCCGCTGCATCAATTCATGAAATGCATTTTAAAATGACGTTAAGGGAGAAGGTTGAAGTTGAAAGGAGGCGAGGAGTTGCTCTTCTAAATGGCAACACCAATGAAGTCATTATGGTAATTTTAAAAATTATTTTCGTATCTTTTTTGTGTATTTTCTAATATTAATTTTGATTTATATATGTTTATTTGCAGATGACCAAAGAGAAGGGAAGGATTGAAGTCCGTATTGAAGAACTTAAAAGAATTCACAAGGACTTCAAGAAGGAAGTTGTCCAAATAGAGCAAATTCCTCGTGCAAAAATCAATGAATATTTAGATATATAATTTTTAAATATTATGTATTTATTTATTGTAATGTTTCTTCAATTATAAAATCAGTATTTGTATTTTACTTCAATATGATATATTTAAATTTTATATTTTTACTAATTTAAATTACAAAATCAGTGTTTGGGTCAGCATCATTTATTCGAGTGGTTCATCAAATTTATAAGAGATTGGTTCAACATCAATAATTGATAACACCAATAATTTGCTCCCACAGATAACACCAATAATTTCCAGGAATTAGTCACTTCAACAGTCTTTGATCAACATTATAATAATAAGAGGTTCAACATACAAGAGGAACTGGTTCAGTATAATTATTGGTAATAATAATAATTGGTTCAACATACATGAGGAACTCGTTCAGTATCAAGAATGTTTTCTCTGAACCAATACAAGGGAGTGGTTCAACAAATTTAGGAGAGATTGGTTCTCTGAACCAATACAAGGTTATATGCTGAACCACTACGTGCTATTTATGCTGAACCACTACAAGTTATCTCTCTGAACCACACTCAGTTATCTCTGAACCGATAATAGATATGGTTTAGAAAATCTAGTTTAAATTGGTTCAGCATCAATTATGTGAGGGGGTAAACCGGTGGTTCATCAAATTCATGAGAGAATGGTCCAGCAAATTTAGGAGAGATTATGTGAGGATGGGTTAACTGGTGGTTCGTCAAATTCATGAGGGATTGGTTCAGCAAAAATAAAAGAGTGGTTCAGGTATCTGAGGAATGTTTCTCTCTGAACCAATATAATGTATTTATGCTAAACCACTACAACTATTTATGTTGAACCACTACAACCTATTTATGCTGAACCAATGCAAGTATCTCTCTGAATCACACTCAGTTTTCTCTCTGAACCAATAATAGATATGGTTCAGAAAATCTATTTTAGATTGGTTCAGCATCAATTATTTGAGGGGGTTAACTTGTTGTTCATCAAATTCATGAGAGATTGGTTCAGCAAAAATAAGAGAGATTTGGGGGTGAGGGATAAAACATAACATTAAAAATAAATCTATCAACATTGATATTAAGAGAATGATTCACAAAAACTAATTCTTCAATACAGTAACAATATATAAAATAAAACTGTCTACGAGACATTTCGAGCAGCTTTATTCATTTTTTCCATCTTTTTATTCTCTGCTTGAATTTTTTTTGCAGTTTCTGCTGTCATGGAAGGCTAATTTGTTGCATTCCTTGCACAATCGTTTTGTTGTCTTCTTCTTCTTCTCTATTGCTTTTTCTTTTCCACCTTTTAGTCTCTTTCCACTGCCTTTGTTGCTTGCTTTTATTGGGTCATGCACTACAATCTGATCTGGAACCTTCACACCAACAAAGTCTTCCATTAATTTCTGTTTATCAAGTGTCTGATCACCTTCATTAGCCACTTCATTCAACGACTCAATATATGCATCTATCGAATCATTAAATTTCTTCAAATTATCTTCATCTTGATAAATCAATGCAAGACACTTATGGACATTTCTAAGAATTTCACTTCTTAACATCTTACATGCATCAATCTGTGTACATTGCTGAACAATAACATCATCAATTTTGAAAATTGGAGATAATGCTGCTTCTTTTGTCCACCTCAGCAAAACCAAATTCTCAGGTAGTTTGCTAATGCCCCAGTCTTTTAATACTTGGAAAGCATGGCAACAAGGTAAACCCTCTCTCATAAATAACACACAACTACATTTGGTAAATTGATTAGTAGGATGGTATTCAACCTTGAAGGATTTGGTACATGAAATATCTATCAAAGTAAACAAATGTTTTTCCTCTGTTTCTTCAACATTAAGAACACGGCAGTTCCCTTGCAACTGCATTTGTATTTTACGGAATACATGTAATGTAAATATTGATGCACAATATTTTTCTATAGCCAAATCAGTCATCATATCAGGAGATTTTGTCTAGTCAACAATGTTCAATAGAGTTTGATTGTGTCTTTGGCTATCAATGGCAGTATCATAGTGCATCAATAACTCAACCAAGCTGAAGAATCTATCTGTATACAGCTTAAGGAACTTGTTTTGAGACTCTGCAACAGATGTCGTCCTCCCAACTCGACTTAGTGGTATATGTTTACTTTAAGCGGGGATCCATGACTCTCTGATTTTGAAGATATTTTTAAACCAATCATTTTCTTTTAATTGGCACTCTTCAATAATTGACTTCCACATCTCCTCCAACTCAAACGGTTCAATTTCATCATTCCACACTGCAGCATCTAAACTTCTTCTAAAAGTTGAACATTTGCTTAAAGTGGTGCCAACTCTTTCTGGGACCTTACTCATAATGTGCCACATGCAATATCTATGCTCAGTGGACGAGAATATGGATTTAGGAGCAGCCTTCATTGATGGATCTTGATCTGTCACCAAAAGTCTTGGTTCTGCACCCATTGCTTCTTTAAAATTTTGAAACATCCATGAATAAGATGCTATATCTTCATTTAAAACCAAACCTGTTGCAAATTTCACACATTTGTTATGGTTTTCTACCCCACTGAATGGAGCAAACACCATATTATATCTGAAAAATATATTAGATAATATAATAAGTATAGGGTTATAAAATTGTAAAATTATTGGTTCATCATGTATAGCAAAAGACGGTTCAGTGTATATAAACAAAAAAGGGGGGAGGGGGTCACTTCGTATATAGAGGGCAATTGTTCAGCATATATACCATGGAGTGGTTCAGTATATTTAATAATTAGTAATTCATCAAGGAAAAGTGGGTGAGCATGGAAATTTAGAGTAAGTGCTTCATCAAAATATAACTGGTTTATGACCCTCTGGTAATTGGTTTAGCATACATAATTTAGTGTGGTTCAGTATTATAATAATAAGTGGTTCGGCATACATAACAATAAGATTCAACAATCTATAATAAGTAGTTCAGCATAATAATTAATAATTGGTTCAGTATTACAACAAGAACTGGTTCGGCTTATACATTAATCAATGGTTTAGTTTTTAATGTGATAATGGTTCAGCATTAATAATTTACTATATCTGGTTCAGCATATATAAAAGGAAGTGGTTCAGTACATTTAAACATTAGTGTTTTATCAAGATATATTTCAGCATTAATAATTTACTGTAGCTGGTCAAGAAGCATACCTATTTGTTCTGTACGTAGAATCAAATATGACAACATCCCCAAATATCGATAAAAAATTTCTTGATATTGGATCTGCCCAAAATATCATTGTCAATATGTCTTCATTATTAACAGCATGAAATAAAAGGCGCAGCAAATCTCTCTCTATGTTGATAATCTGTTGATCAACATTTGAGCATCAGAATCTTTCATGTAAGCCATCAAATCCCTTTTGAAGTTCTAGAATTGGACAACTGTTGCACCAGCCTCTAATAATCCACCCATCATTGTTTTATAGAGCTTGTAAACTTTAACAGCGCCAATTTTCGATTGAGCACAGTCCAACACAAAATTTCGATGAATCATTTCTCACTTGAAGTTAGATTTTGCATACTTTCCTGTAAACTTATCCCGAAGGTCATGTGTATGACGTTCTTCAAACACCTTCACCTTATATTTGCCCTCCATTGTCCTTGTTAATACAACTCTAGCTTTACAACCACATCTGTTCGACACTATTTTATTTTTTCCTGTTGAATTTGCTCCATTTTTTACCCCCTCTCTGTTGCAGACAATGTACTTTAACTTGACAACACTCCATGCTCTTAAAAGTGTATTGTTGTGTGTGTCAAACCCACAAATTGAAGCATATGTCTCATACATCTCTGACCCTTCACCAATTGTATCAAAAATTTTCCCAACAGTAGGTTTGAACTCTTCATTATATATCGGAACCCAATACTTTGTAGCTCCTGGTGATATCTCTAATACAAATCTGTTCTCTGATGTTGGACCAATGTTTGATAAAGGGATGACAGCTGGAGTAGGAATATCTGACGGAGAGATGACAGTGGGTTATAAGAAAACAAACATTGGGTTCACAATAATTTTTTTTTTGGAAACCAACCCCCCCGGCACTAAGTTCGGGTGAAGGGAGGAGTATGTAAATATTAATGAAAAAATGGGGGATCCAAAAAGGATCATACATCAAGAGTTTGAGCCAAAAATGAGAAAGGGCGCAGCCTATCTCATCAAAGGAACAAAGCTAAAATAAAATAACAGGTGTATGTCCCATACAAGGCACAGCTTGGATGAGCACATACAAAATGCCAAGAAAACAGGCAATGGGAGCGGTTAGGATATGCAAAACCAACACACCTCCAAAATACACCAAAAAGACCTTGCACCCGGGCCATGCAGGCACCAAAAGGGACACAAGCCAAAGACACACTAAGCAGAGATGGTTCCCAAGTGCACGCAGGCACTAGAGGCACGCAGGCCCTAGGACACCATCCAAAGATCTCAACTATCCAACCAACCATAGACCAAGCGGGCATAAGAGAGAACCGAGGCTTAGATCTTCTCAACGTCATCAAGAGTGAAAGAAGCATGAAGAAGGCGGAAGACATGGGTCGCTATGAGTCTAGCCACCACCTCCTCAGGGATATGATTGTCTTCATAGATCTTTGCATTTCTCGCATGCCAAATGAAGTAGATGGCAGCAGAAAAGGCAAAGGTTTTGGCCTTAGCTTCACATCCTTTCTTCCTTTTGTATCTCCGAAGCCACCTTAAACCACGTGCCAAGCTATCAACCCCTTCCGGAATCAAGAACCGCTCACTCGTTCTCCTCCAAATACCCTTAGTATAAGGGCACTTGAAGAAAAGGTGTTCATGTGTCTCCAAGATGTCTTCTCCACAAAACCTACACCCATGGTCAATATCAAGAAAGAAAAGCCTATCCATGGTAGGGAGCTTACCCAAGGTAGCGAGCCAAAGGATGAAGTTATGCTTCGGGGTGCATCCTTTCGCCCAAACCTCCTTATACCAATGGACTTTAGTCTCCTTAACTCGAAGCTCCTCATACGCCCTCTTGACCTTAAATCTCTCTCCATCACACCACTCAACAAACAAACTATTAAGGTTAGGGTTCAAAAACAACATTTTGTTCTTTACCTCAACAATAGCTTTGATGAGCGGTGAGTCTCTCCTATGAGCTTCCCAGGTCTCCACCTCCTCCACTTGAAGGTACCGATGGTGCACCCACCGAACCCAAAGGCTCTCCTTCTTCTCCTTGATCCTCCAAAGATGCTTGCACATGAAGGCATCATTCCAAGGCCGAATGTCAATCAGCCCTAGTCCTCCTACTTGTCGCGGCTTGCACAACTTGCTCCATCTTACTCTTGGTGAAGTCCAAAGGAAGGAGCGGCACAAGCTTATAAGAGCTTGCATAATGGACTCCAGAATTGGAAGTACCGAGAGCCAAAACCCCTCCGTCCCTTGAATCACCGAAGCAATAAGCTCCCTTCTTCCTGCATAAGACAAGTGCTTACCAACCCAACTATTAAGTTTCTTACCAATCTTGTCCAAGAGCGGGCCATAATGAGCCACCCGGAGGCCATGAGGGCTGATGGGAACTCCAAGGTAACGGAAGGGGAATTCACCCTTCTTGAACCCCGTTGCTCCCAAAATAGCTTGCGCTTCATTGGGAGGAGCCGAAGCTAAGAAAGCCGAAGACTTCTCCTTGTTGACCGAGAGACCCGAGGCCTTCTCGAACCGGTGAAGACAAGTCATCAAACACCTAACCGAACTCAAGTCACCACGGCTAAAGAGCACTATATCATCGACAAACATTAGGTGGGCAAGTCTAACACTCTTACAATGTTGATGGAAGTGAAAACCAACCTTACTAGTCTCAACTTTGACAATCCTAGAGAAGAATTCCATAGCTAAGACAAAAAGTAAGGGAGAGAGTGGGTCACCTTGCCTAAGCCCCATTTTACCTTCAAACATGCCATGTATCTCATTGTTCACCTTGATGGAGAAGGAGGTAGTCTCAACACATTCCATCACCCATGCTATAAACTCCGGAGGGAAACCTAATTCACATAACACAAAGCGTAAGAACTTCCACGATAAAGAGTCATAAGCCTTATCTAGGTCAATGTTAAGAAAACATCTCCTAGTATCACGCTTAACATTATATTTGCGTCGAAGCTCCTGCACCAAAAAGATATTATCAGACATAAGTCGGTTAGGGATGAAGGCATTTTGGGCGGTGTCCACAATGTAGCCAAGGCACTTCCCAAGCCTCAATGTGAGGATCTTAGAAACAACCTTGTAAGCAACATTGCAACAAGAGATCGGCCTAAAATGTTCAACCCTAAACGACTCATCCTTCTTAGGGATCAAGCTGATTATAGTGTGGTTCATTTGTCTTAATAATTTCCCATTCCGAAAGAACTCCTTCACCGCCGAGCAAAGCTCCGGCCCCGTGACATTCCATGTGGCCTTGAAGAAACAAGAAGAGTAGCCATCAGGCCCCGGGGCCTTGTCCTCTCCAATGCTCCACAAGGCCGCCTTGATCTCCTCGTTTGACACCTGTTCTATGAGCATGCACTTATCCTCCTCACGGATTGACACTCCTCTAGCAAACCAAGAGTTATCGATTTCTACATCTGGTCCTGCACAACCAAGAAGATTTTTGTAGTACTTGACAAACTCATTTGCAACATCTATGCTTGAAGTTGTAATAGAACCATCACTCTTAGTCATAGAGACAATGTGATTCCTATGGCTATTAGACTTCATTAAGGAATGAAAATACTTGTTGCAATGATCACTAAGGAGAATGTACTTAGCTTTGGCATGTTGTCTCAAATAGGCGTGTTCCGCTTTGTTGAGCCGATTAGCAAAGAGCCTAGCACTAGCCAAGGCCTCCATCGCATCTCCAAAACCAGGGTTAGCCACCGCAGCCTCCATAGCCGAAGCCCAACCCTCATTAGCTCTCATGGTTCTCTCGGAGATGTGGGTGTACTCCTTACAATTTAGCGCCTTAAGGGGTCTTTTGAGTCCCTTGAGAAGCTTGCAAAGGAGAAAATGGAATGACCCACCTCTAGGCACATTCCAATTAGCCCTTACAATCTCAAGGAACCTATCATCATGGCTCCAAAGATTGAGGAATTTGAACATTCCCCCTTTCTTCCTCTCATTCCTGCACAAAGAAACAACCGCCGGCTTGTGGTCGGAGAGCTCCCACAAAGCCGGGTAATAAGTGTGGCAAAAGAGATTTCTATTGACCCATTCGGCATTAATAAGCACCCTATCAATCTTACTAGAGATGGTACCATTCGACCAAGTAAACAAACTATCACTAGTGAACGGAGAGTCGATCAAACCAAGATTTTGGCAAGCCTCAACCATGTCCTTACACTGATAGTTCGTCACCGGAGCACCATTTATCCTCTCCTCAAAGTTCATGACATTATTGAAGTCTCCCAAGGCCATCCAAGGGAGAGAAAATCTGCACAAGAGGTTAGCCAAAGCTTCCCAAATTCCTCTTCTATGGACCACCGAATGGAGTCCATAGACGAAGCATACCCCCATCTCAACACCCGTAGACTTGTCCTTCAAAATGCAGCCCATGTGTTGAACACTAACCTCGACCACATTCAAGTGAACAAAGTTGGGATCCTACACAAGGAGCATACGACCTCTAGGATCAAGGTGGAAATTGGAGGCATGCTCCCAATGAGGAAAGTAGGAAGACATAAAATTTTGAATATTAAATCGACCATCATGAGCTTTAGCCTCAAGGACGCCACATACCTTAGCATCATGCATCCGAACTAAGTTCCTTACACCTTTTTGTTTCAGGGGTAGGTTTAACCCCTTCACATTCCAAGCTATGATCCTCATAAAGACCCTTTGATGTTGTTGCGAGCCTCCATACTTCCAAGGTCAGCCGAGCAAAAGTTCGAGCATCCACCATTTACAAGCACTTTGGTCTCGGCCCTCGATAGTAATAGGGTCATCCACACCACCACTAAGAGATTATAGCAGGAACTGGAGCAGCAAGCAAAAATTATTATTAAATGGTTCAGTATTATAGCAGGAACTGGAGCAGCAAGCAAAAATACAATGGTTCTGCATTAATATAAGGCAAATAATATATTGGTTCAACTTATACATCAATCAATGGTTCAATATTTAATGTGATAATGGTTCAGCATTATAATATTAAGAGGTTCAGCATACAAGAGGAACTGGTTCAGTATAATTATTAGTAATAATAACAATTGGTTCAGCAGATACATGAGGAACTGGTTCAGCATACATAAGGAACTGGTTCAGCATTATAATAATAATTAGTTCAGCAGATATAAGATTCACCAATCTATCATAAGTGGTTCATCATAATTATTAGTAATTGGTTCAACACATGTAAAAGGAACTTTTATAAATAAAATAATTATATTCATCATACATGACAATAAAATAAGTATAATAATAAGAGGTTCAGGATACATGACAATAATTGGTTCATCGGATATAAGGAAAACAATATATATGGTTCAGCTTATATATTAAATAATGGTTCAGTATTTATTGTGATAATTGTTCAGCATTAATAATTTGTTTAGTATTGTATTTACTGAGTAATTGGTTCAGAGTACAAAACTAAGTGGTGTTCAACATTATAATAATAAGAGGTTCAGCATACAAGAGGAACTGGTTCAGTATAATTATTAGTAATAATAATAATTGGTTCAGCAGATACAATAGGAACCGGTTCAGCATACATGAGGAAATGGTTCAACATCAATTATGTTTCTCTCTAAACCAATACAAGAGAGTGGTTCAGCAAATTTAGGAGAGATTGGTTCATCAAATATAAGTGAGTGGTTCAGGTGTTTGAAGGATGTTTTTCTCTGAACCAATACAAGGTTATATGTTGAACCAGTACATAAAGATTTTGTAATCACCAATCTATCATAAGTGGTTCAGCATAGTTAACAGTAACTGGTTCAACACATATAGATTCACTTGTAGAATTCGTTGTAATTGCATAAATATGTAATAATATAAAAAATTAACAAAATACAGAGCAATTAGAACAAAATTAATATTTTTACCTCTCTTCATCTGCAATATTGCAACAGATCTATGGATTTCATTGCCTTTGCTTTCAATTTGATCTGGGGAGCAGAGATTTTGTGTTTCAGGGATCAGATCTGGTGATTTTGATACGTTTGGGATACCCGATCCTTCGCATGTGGGCTCAAGATCAAGAACCACGCCGTACATTTGCCCGATCTTGCGATGCTCTTTGATATCTCCTGATTTTGGAACAAATAATACAAGCGATTAAGTTTCTGAGTTTTAGTGACGGTTTCACACTTGAAACAAATTCAGCAAAACTGGAAATGGAAATAGCGACAGAAGATAAGAGAAAGCGAGAGAAGAGAGAAGCAGCGACGAAGGCACGCGGGTGCTGGAAGCGAAGACGCTGCGCGCGCGCGAGCGCCTGGAAGGCGGGCACGTAGTGGCCGCTGCAAGCCTGGGGCGACCGCCGCCTAAGGGTTGCGGGTGAGACGCGGCGACATGAGCTTTCTCCTTTTGGCGACAGGAAGCCTCCCTTTTGCGACGATTTGCGCTAGGGTTCGTGTGTTGTTTGTGTTTGGATTTTTTGCTCGGTTTGGAGTTAGGGTTTTGGGTTTGTGTTCCCGAATGTAAGTATATCACAAGAGCACTTGAAGCGTTGGGATTGAAATCTAAGAACCCTTAATTCCTTAAAGGGTTTCTCCAATTCTATTCAATCTAATTAACTCAAAGGAAATTACAATCATTAAATAGAAATTCGAGGAACCAATTCTACCATGCAAGATAGAATTTAGTTGGATAAATGATATAATTAAAATCCTAAAGATAGATAAACCTAGAAGATAAAAACTTAGTGGACAAGGATTACATCTAGATAAGATATAATTAACTTACACTTTATTAAATCTAATTGCATAAAATAATAACTTAAGTAAATAAGGTGAACCAGCCCAACCACAAGACCATGACTCGACATGGGCCTCCATTCCACTCGACATGGGCTTGGGCCGAGTGTGACATGTGTGTTGATCAAGGAGGATGCTGACGCGTCTTCATGAGCTCTGTGTGCGGACACAAGCTCAAGAGCTCTAAGGAGAGCCCCAAGAGTTCTATTTGTAACCTCAGTTTGGCCATCAGTTTGGGGGTGACAAGAAGTAGAAAATAATAGCTTTGTACCCAACTTAGACCATAAAGTTTTCCAAAAACAGCTTAAGAATTTAGAGTCACGATCAGAAACTATAGATAAAAGCAATCCATGTAAGCGAACAACATCCTTAAAGAATAAATGAGCAACATGAATAGCATCATCAGTTTTGTGACAAGGTATGAAATGAGCCATTTTTGAGAATCTATCTACAACAACAAAAATAGAATCATGACCCTTAGAAGTTCTAGGCAATCCTACAATAAAATCCATAGACACATCTTTCCAGGGTGCATTCGATATAGGCAAAGGTTGATATAGACCATTAGCATTAGATTTCGATTAGCCTTAGCACATGTGACACAACTTTTGACAAATCTAAGCACATAATTAGACATTTTAGGCCAAAAGTAATGTTCCTTAAGTCCAGCTAAGGTTTTGTCAAAACCTCCATGTCCCCTAGATTCATGTATTTCTTGAGTTAACAGTCGTCTAATAGAAGAAGATGGGATACAAAGCTTGCCCATCTTAAATAAATAACCATTATCAAGAAAATAAGAATCAACTTCACCCTTGGACACACATTGAGCATAAATAGTTTTAAAGAAACCATCAGAGGCATACAGTTCCTTTATCAAAGCAAAACCCAAAACATGTGCATTATATGGTTTAGGAGGACATACCTTTGTGATAGCGCGTCAGCTACCACATTATCCTTTCCCTTCTTGTGGTGAACCACATAGGAAAAGGTCTCCAGAAACTCCACCCAACGAGCAAGTCGTATGCTGAGAACTGCCTGACCTTTGAGGTACTACAGAGCTTCATGATCCGAATGAATCACAAAATCCTTAGGCCAAAGGTAGTGCTGCCATGTCTGTAAGCATCGAACCAGGGCGAACAGTTCCTTGTCGTAGGTAGAATAGTTGAGCTCAGCGGGGCCCAACTTCTCGCTGAAATAGGCAATAGGGTGCCTATTCTGTAGCAGTACCCCACCAATGCCAGTGCCAGAAGCATCACACTCGAGCTCGAACCATTGTGCGAAGTCAGGTAGTTGCAGCACTGAGGCATGGGTAAACGATCCTTGAGAGCATCGAATTGTAAAGACGGAAAATAGTTTATATAAATTATATTTTATAATTTTAATTAAATATGTTATTATTCATTTCAATTTGTAAAAGCGTAGAAAATCATCCTCGAGCACGGGTTCAATTTTAAAATCCTTCCGGCATCATTTGAATTTTCAATTTTGACGGGATTTGATTTTCGCTTTCGAGTTCGGATATTAATAAAAATTTAATTAAGCTCTGAGTGTTGATTGAAATTTATTTATTCCGTTATCTTGAAATTAGTAATTGAAATTTTATTTATATTTGATTTAGCCGGGATTCGATCGGGTTAGCGGAATCGGGATCGAGTGTCGGGATTTCAAATTTGTGTTGTGGGGTCCACTCCTCACTATTTTCTTTTCCTTTTTCTTTCTTTCCTTTTTTTTTCTCTCTCTCCCCCTCCCCTGCCGCACCCCTGTTACAATGCACTGCCCAGCTCATATCTTGGTCCCCCTCCCTCTCCTGTCTTCTTCCCTTTCCTGCATACACACCACATTTCAATACTAAAATTTCACCCCACCCTCAGCCTCTCCTCTCTCTCCCATTTGCATTTCAAAGCAAACACTCCATCCCCCCTCCTTGTTCACTGGGTTGCCGAGCCACCACCCCCATCTCCCCCTCCATTGGTTGTCGACGAACCTCTCCCTATTCCTCCTCGCTCCCTCTTTTTCATTTCCGAAAGGGCTCCATCAAGCTACGCCCAGCACCACCACACACCCCTCATCAGCTCCTCCATTTCCATTGAGCAGCAGACTCAAGCGCAGCCCTGCACCCTCTCTGTTCATGCCGCAGGCAGGACGAGCCGAGGAGGAGGCCGTCGCTCGAGCCTAGAGCAGCAGCCCCGAGTAGAACCCCCAGGAGCCTCGTCCAATCCCAAGCGCACCTCGGAGCCACCTCCGGAGAGCCGACGCCGAGCCCTGTGTCCCCTGTTTTCCGTCCGAGGATCCGGTACTCCCTCCTCATTTCCCACTCGAAAACAAAGCAAAGCTCCACCTTTATGCTTCATCTCTTCGATTCAGGGCCTAACAAGTTTCCCCGACGTCTCCGACGAGCTCGAAGGATCTCTGGCGACCCTAGCCGAAGCCCGAAGTCGTGTCCAGAGTCGCTCAGTAATCTCCCTCTTTCTCCTCCTCCCTTGTTCGCTTATGATTCTCGTTATGTGGGTTTTGGTCGGGTTGTCTTGTCGGTCGGGTTGGTTGTGGTTGAGGCCGGAAAGCAAGCCGCCGGAGGGTTCTGTTCCTCTTCTTCTTTCCGTTCCTCTTTCCGTTGTCACACGCAGGAGCTCTGCTCTGAGGATGGGAGGAAGACGACACACATGTGGACCCCATCTCTCTCTTTCTATTGGCCTAATTCCGGGTGGGCCTTTTTTTTTTCTTTCATTTCCTTGGGCCGGGTCCTCCTTCCGGGTTGCTGGGCTGGGTCTTGACTTTCGGTTTGGGCTGATGGGTATTATAATTGTGTTATATTTATGGTTAATGTTATGTGTTAAATTATATTTTGTGTTATGTTATTTATATATATGTTATAATACAGGTTATTTCTGATTGGGATATATATATATATATATATATATATATATATATATATATATATATATATATATATATATATTCTGAATTTTTAATATATTTTAAAAAGGTTTTAAAAGTGATATTAATTGATATGGTGTTATAAATATATTTATGGATTGTTTTGAGACTATATGGATAGTAAGTGTTAAATTATTTGAATATTATTATTTTGGGATTTGTTATAATATTCTGGAAATTTATCATTTTATATTGTTTATTCGTTTTAAAATAACATTTATTGGATTATCTAATTATGATGCATTTTATGAGGATTTAAACATGTGATGTTAGGAAATTTGAAATAATTATTGACTTTGAATTATAGATATGATGAGTTATTTCATGTAAGGTTTTATAAAGATGAATTTTAAGATGATGGTTTTAAATAAAGTAGGTTATGCCGGAATCAGTGCTATAATGTGATTTTGAGAGATTGGTTTTAAAGTTAAATGTTTAGTGTCGGAATATGGCCAAGTATGAGTTGAGAAATCATTTTGAATATGAGTTAACCTAATCTGGGATTTAAGAGTTTGAAAATATGGTTGGTATGATTTTATCAATGGGTTTGACGGAAAGAATGATTTTGGTCGATTTGATCGTATCGGAAAGATTTTGGAAAACGGTTTTACTATCGGTCGGTTTTGAGGATATTGAGAACTTGTGTTCGTGTGTATGAATGTTCGTCTGGTAGCTTATCGAAATGGCTTGATGATAGGTGTGTATTGCTTGTGGATTTGCTTTGGACTTGCATTTGGGCCTTGCTTGTGTTGTCTTGTTGTTCGGCTTATACAGGTAAGTTCCTTTATGGGCTTACTCAGATTCGAAAGAGATTACCTGCTTGTGAATATATGACATACTAGGTGTTGCATAAGCATTAAAGCATGCCATGTAGTATCATGCTAGGATTGCACTTGTGATTGAGCATTCTATTTCTTTATGCGTATGTAAACTGAACGACCGTTATCTGTGATAATCCTAGAGTCTTTGCTAGGGTCATAGGGTAGCCCAGTCCCATCGGGTGCCTTGAGTCTATCGAGTCGATATGAGCATGATATGATATCCCAGCACCATCGGGCAAGAGATGAGATGATATGATATGATATGATATGATTAGCCCAGCACCATCGGGCACGAGCATCATATATGATATGATGATGAGATATGATATGATATGATGATACCGTGGTGAAGTGCACCACCACGAGGAAATGGCTATGCTATAGCACCGAACTCGCTAGTCTCTGCACTAACGGGAAGGGGTGCAGAGGTAGGAGAGGGATATGCCACTTGGCATTGTCTTGGGCCCTTTACAGTTCTTTTCCGCACATTGTAAATTAGGATCATGTTAGTGTGATTTAATTTCCGCATTCGCATCATCTTTATATTAGCGTATGTGTATATTTGCTTGCAGGACAGGGTGTGTTAGAGCCTCGGTCTGATCCCGCTCGCAGCAATTGTTTCTATGGCGTGGGAAAGTCCCCCGGGCGATTGCAAAGAAACCTGTTTGACCCTGCTAATTTGGCTATATGACTTTAGAATTTATGTTTGGTTTTGACCCGGCTCTGCCGTGGCTTTTATATCTAAACCGTACTTCCGCTTTACTTTCGTTTAAATTGAATTTCTGAGATCGACTGATTAGAGGTTTGAAACCTCGACCCGTACCTGAATTGCAACATCCAAACGAAGGTATTCGACCTTCGAAACGTATCTCGGATATTTATATCCGGACCGTTACAAAGTTGGTATCAGAGCGAGGTTGTGCAATTCGGGTACGCAAGGGTCGGGTGTATGTTTTGGAAAACCGCCCATGGATTTCGAAGATTTGAAAGCGTTTTAAAGGGGCAAAATGAACTTAATATGTCTAACTCAATTGGACTAAATATGAACTTGGCTTATGATAAAAGTGGAGAACCAACTAATAAGGGATCGAGTGGGTAGAAAAGGCGCTAGACCATCCCTATGGGATGTAGTCGGGAATGGGTATGCGAAATACTAGCTTGTTCTTTACAGATGGGTCGGGAAGACTCCGAGGAGATCGTTATGATTTCCCTTGACTGATTCTATGTTGAGTGCTTGATATGCTAAAGATTGATTGGTATGTCCTAACTGTTTGATGAATATTGAACGATTTGTGCGAACGGGATAGCGGGAGTACCCTTCTTCTTATATGGTTAAGCTCAGCTTTTTGGAACCGCCCCTTTCCTTATGAACCCTTTTGACGATTCAATCGGGTCCTCCCTTCGAATATCGGTCTTCCACGGGAATTGGGTTGGTAAACACATGGTGTCGGGAATCATGATTGAATATAGAGGTTGTCCGAGAGAGTATCGGAAGACAGTCCTTGATGAAATTCCGAGCTAGAAAGTGAGATGTTTACGAGGCTGTCCTTATCAATTCTTATGACGATCCATCAGTGTCCTCTTGTCACGAAAAATTCATATCCGAGTCCCACGGGAAAGATGGGTAATGAGTCAGTTGGGAAGAGTAAATGTTGCTCTTATGGATCTCTATCAGGTTATCTTGATTGCTCTGTCCATTATTGCGTGATACTATGTGGTACTACTCCTTGACCTACAATTGATCCTTAGTGTGAAGTTGTGCTTATGTGCCTTAATGTTCATAATGACTATTGTATAGGTTGAACTACATTATCATATCCATATCATCCCGAAATGATCTACTTAGTATATTGCATTGTCATACTAGAGCACGAATAAATATGTCATATGCTAGGATGTCGTCTAATTGATGTCCTTCATGTGAATAGGTTCATGATAGTGTGATAGTTCGGTTCTAGTATCATGATAGAGTGAGTCCCTTACTTGATGGATGTTATAATTTCATGTCAACATGCCTCCTATGCTACGTAATCCTCGGTACATGTTATGATGATCTTTAATGTGAATTCGTAGTTGTATGACATTCTGTACCCATGCTTGTCCCATTACTTAGGTCCCGTGTTATGCCTTGCTTCCTATCATGATTATATGTTGTCATAGCATGCCTACTTGACCCCTTTGTATTGACCATATGATCGATTAGAAACATGAACCACATGATATGAGTCTATATGATTGTTGCTTCTCTTGGATTAGGCCCATGATAGCGTGATCAATTCTTCTTTGAATGAATGCTCGTAAGATATTCTCCTTAGCATGCTCGCCGATGACACCTTGATGCCTATCATTCCTTCTGTGACAAGAACCTATAGCACGCCCATCTCTTTTGTGGTTGTCAGATTAAATATTGTGGATTACCTTGCATATGATGGTGTTGTGTGTTCCTTGCATTGAGCGGAGAATATGTGGCATAATTGAGTCTTGAGAATGCATGTTTCCTCCGAGTATGTGCTGATTTGAACTCATGTTCCCATATTCTCGTCATATTGCCCGTTACTTAGACTTTCTTTATAAATCGTTATGTTCCTCTCATGTTACTATATCGTTGGAATAGTAGTGATTGAATTCTCGCATATTGTCTTGTTAATCGACTAAATACGTGTATGTATCACATGTCATGCTGAGCCATTAGTATCATGCAGGACCCTTGGTTGTGATTTGTGTGAATTTATACCTTACCTACATTATTGCCGATTCTCTCTTGAACTAGGTCCTTGATAGTGTGGTTCTCCCTCTTTCTACCCTCGTAAATGTTTTACTATCCGATTAGATTGATGTTAAATTCGATGATCGACTTCCTTTCCGTGAGGGTTGATCCTAGCATGCGTACATGTTATCGCCCGACGCTATTTCTCTATTACTCTATGATATCCTCTCGCACTTGCACGAATGTATGACTTGACACCTGACTTGATCACACACCACTCTATATCCTGATTTTGCATATACATGACGCATGAATATCGGAATGAACCTAGTTGAATTACTTTAATTGTACTCATGTTCAATATGCGTTATTAGTATCATATAAGACTAATGATTTCCAACATGACCCGCTAAATGATCACGTGTTGCACTTGTTCTATGATGTGACAACTATTGTACAATATATGTACTCTATGATGGTTCGTTCTTAGCATGATTATAATCTAGCACCCGTGATGTCCATCTTGTTACTTTTGATGATGCCTCATGTTTCGTGAATATTATGTTGAACCCCTCTAAATGACTCTGGACTATGCTTGTATCACATTATGTATCGGTAGTATCATGTAGGACCCATGCTCTTTAAATGTATCTCGTCATATGATTACGTGCCATGCTTGACCTATTACATGATCATTGTGTTAGATGAGATAGTTACTATGTTGCCCTTATATGATCTCGTATGACGCTTCACCTGTTTGTTACGACATACCTTGCCATGATATATTTGGACTCATTTGTTGATGCATATACCATGCTTTTACATTGTTCACATGCATGATGCTCGTTATATTCACTAAATTCCGCATGACTTCGAATTATATATGATCATTGTTGGTTCCGCGTATCTTGCTTGAAGTTACTAGGCATATCTGTTTCCATGGAATACTAGAATGTTAGCTTGTTTCATATACATCAGCGTAGGACTTGATTGTGTCTTTGATATGAATACGAATGTTGCCCCCGAGGTAGGTACATGTTAGTGTGGATTGATGTGATTGATATGCTCCATAGTGAATTCATGCTTGTTTGTCACAAGTTGTAACCTAATGGACTTCCATAAAGGCATTGTTACTATTCCCGAGTCGGAGTCTTGTCTCTAGTCATGTCATCTTTAGCTTTGGTCTATTCCGTCTTCGAAAGAAACATTGGGTCGTCCGGTCTTGTCACTCCCCTATCTCCGCTAACTTCGACTCTTACGCGTTACATTGGATGAGCGACCGCATGGAAAAAGGGATTGGGAAGTCAAATAGCGATAGAGCAGCGCAGCGGAAGCGTGGGCCCATAACCCACGGGCATCAGGATCGATAATGTCGACGGAACAAGCTCACTTCGAGGATTACGATTGTTGAGTACGATATGATTTGCAAGTGGGAGTGTCCCTCATTCGGGTTGCTAACCCTTTTTGAGCTTGTTGATGATGATATTGCACTGACTTGATGTTGAAAGCTGCTTGTTGATGTGATGACTGTTGCTTGATTGTCTGTTGACTATGATGATATGATTCGATTGCCTTACAGCTTTAATGTGCCCGATGTCTTGATGCGTAGATGCTCTAAACTGTCAAGCATGATCTAAATTCCTTGCCTATAAAAGTATGAATTGCAAATGCTGAGAACCTGAACTGTTTATTAGGTATGGTTATGATGAAACATGCTAGCTTGATTTGATTAGCTTCATATATGATGCTTTACAATACTCATTGAGCTTGACGGTAAATTAAGACTTTTGATACATGTTGCAATATCTAACGATGAACTAATGATGCTACTTAATATAAATGCTAGTTGATATGATGTAGTCCTTACGTGTAATAATGTCCATGATTGCTTCTTCTTTGAACATGTGAGTGAGGTCCTTTTGGTCGAGTGGTTAGAGAGTGGAGAAAAGTTCTGAGTGATTAGAATGATTGACAGTGGTAAGGGGTGTTGACTTAAGTAGGAGCGGGTGAGTTTTGAGAACTATAAGAGGCGATGCTTAGTGGTTCCGATGAGCTCCTAGATGAATCTCGAGTGAGAAACAGAGATAGGGTTGGATTCTTATAGGTGGATTGCTAGTGAGAGTGCTTGGTGAAATGAGAGGTGAGACTGGAATGTCAAAATGAGTTGGGGTTTCTTTGGGGATTTTATCCGAGTTAGTGAGTCTAGATGAAGGTTGGTCTTGGCTTGAGAGTTGGAGATGAGCGAGCGGGGTTTGCGTTTATTTTGATTGGTATGATGTGAGGGTCTTCTTGATTATGTGATTTATTAATATGTACTAGCATGATGAGATAGCGACCATGATAAACTTGTATGGCATGATATTATATGTTGAAATGCAATACTGAATTAAAATCCGTAGTGACAACTATGAATATAATATAATGGTACATTGTTATCCTACTATGTTGTTCTAAAAGCATGTTATAATGTGTTGTATGAATCATGAGATGATGATACGTTGTTATGTGAAAGCGTGATGTTATACTATATGGTTGATAAGCATGATTATGAATAAGTAAGTGATGGGTATGACTTGGAGTATGAATATGACTTATGTGTATATATGAGATGATGGTGCATGACTGCCATTAATCGTTATATGGCATTACGACGAGCTAAGATGATGTCTGGAAAGCATGATGACATTTTGATGTTGATATACTGTTTGATCTTCCTTTTTTTTTGTTGAATCTTAATAGCATGATTTTGTTGGATTGATGTGATAATATGTTATGATAATGCTGGATAGAGATTGGATAGGATGACTATGTGAATTTATGCTTTAAATGAGATCCCTTGTTATGACTGGTTCCACTAGTGTGCGATGTTGAGATGCGATCGTGAGATTTGACTTGTAGTAGTGTTCTGACTCCATGACACCTAACCTCTTTGATCTCTTGACATGTGTGCTTGCGTGACAAGTTATGAGAATTTGATGATGCACTTGTGATTGCCTTCGGTATGAGGTAGATGTACTATATGGCTCATGGTACGATGTTAAGATTTTGTTATTTCTTTTGGCGTGTTCTGAAAGGATGGTATTATTTATTTTATGGGTAATCATGTTATGCGGTTGAGATGTCGATTGGTTGAGATTATCATGATTGATGTTGAGATTGCCATATGAGAAGTGGTTGATGATGTTATTAGTCGATGAGTTGATTATTTATGCGCATATCGAGTTGAGAACGATGATAAAATGATTCTGGAAACTAGGAAGAGAATATGGGATTAGCCCTTAGAGGTGGATGATTCCACCTCCTACCTTCTGAATTTGATTGATTGGGTTGCGAGAAGCTGATTTGGTTTTTTTGGGGAGATTTTGACGAAATCTTGATTTGAGGGGATTTGACTTGTTTTGGTGTAAAGCTGCTTGATTAAACATTGAATTTGAAGATTTTGAGCGGTTTTGAAAAGGACCAACCTTGGGTTTTAAAGAAGTGGAGAGTTTCAATGATTTAGAGGACAATCCTTCCTTTTACAAAACGCTTTGAGGTTTTACGAACTGGATTCACATTATGACGTCTCACGAAGTGGATTCAAGCATTTTATAGGGGTGGTTATAGATTGCTTCCTAAGACCTAGTCGGACGCTATAATGCTTTTAGAGTTGTGATACTTCCGAAAGGTCGAAGCGAGGATGTGATAGGGGCGCTTATTACACACTTGATAAGACCAATTGGAGATGTCACGACCGTGACCGGGATGTTGTGAGAATCCCGAAAGACGCAACCGAGATGATTGCAAGATCCTTGGACATGGTCCTCGGACTCACCGATTTAGAACTTCATCCCATTGCTTTAAATGATTTTAGTCTCGGGGACGAGACTTGTTTTTAGAGGTGGATAAATGTAAAGACGGAAAATAGTTTATATAAATTATATTTTCTAATTTTAATTAAATATGTTATTATTCATTTCAATTTGTAAAAGCGGATAAAATCGTCCCCGAGCACGGGTTCAATTTTAAAATCCTTCCGGCATCATTTGAATTTTCAATTTTGACAGGATTTGATTTTCGCTTTCGAGTTCGGATATTATTAAAAATTTAATTAAGCTCCGAGTGTTGATTGAAATTTATTTATTCCGTTATCTTGAAATTAGTAATTGAAATTTTATTTATATTTGATTTAGTCGGGATTCAATCGGGTGAGCGGAATCGGGATCGAGTGTCGGGATTTCAAATTTGTGTTGTGGGGTGCACTCCTCCCTTTTTTCTTTTCCTTTTTCTTTCTTTCCTTTTTTTTCTCTCTCTCTCTCTCTCTCCCTCCCCTGCCGCACCCCTGTTACAATGCACCGCCCAGCTCATATCTTGGTCCCCCTCCCTCTCCTGTCTTCTTCCCTTTCCTGCATACACACCACATTTCAATACTGAAATTTCACCCCTCCCTTAGCCTCTCCTCTCTCTCCCATTTGCATTTCAAAGCAAACACTCCATCCCCCCTCCTTGTTCACTGGGTTGCCGAGCCACCACCCCCATCTCCCCCTCCATTGGCTGCCAACGAACCTCTCCCCATTCCTCCTCGCTCCCTCTTTTTCATTTCCGAAAGGGCTCCCTCAAGCTACGCTCAGCACCACCACACACCCCTCATCAGCTCCTCCATTTCCATTGAGCAGCAGCCTCAAGCGCAGCCCTGCACCCTCTCTGTTCGTGCCGCAGGCAGGACGAGCCGAGGAGGAGGCCGTCGCTCGAGCCCGGAGCAGCAGCCCCGAGTAGAACCCCCAGGAGCCTCGTCCAATCCCAAGCGCACCTCGGAGCCACCTCCGGAGAGCCGACGCCGAGCCCTGTGTCCCCTGTTTTCCGTCCGAGGATCCGGTACTCCCTCCTCCTTTCCCACTTGAAAACAAAGCAAAGCTCCACCTTTATGCTTCATCTCTTCGATTCAGGGCCTAACAAGTTTCCCCGACGTCTCCGACGAGCTCGAAGGATCTCTGGCGACCCTAGCCGAAGCCCGAAGTCGTGTCCGGAGTCGCTCGGTAATCTCCCTCTTTCTCCTCCTCCCTTGTTCGCTTATGATTCTCGTTATGTGGGTTTTGGTCGGGTTGTCTTGTCGGTCGGGTTGGTGGTGGTTGAGGCCGGAAAGCAAGCTGCCGGCGGGTTCTGTTCCTCTTCTTCTTCTTTCCGTTGTCACGCGCAGGAGCTCTGCTCTGAGGATGGGAGGAAGACGACACACATGTGGACCCCATCTCTCTCTTTCTATTGGCCTAATTCCGGGTGGGCCTTTTTTTTTCTTTCCTCTCCTTGGGCCGGGTCCTCCTTCCGGGTTGCTGGGCTGGGTCTTGACTTTCTATTTGGGCTGATGGGTATTATAATTGTGTTATATTTATGGTTAATGTTATGTGTTAAATTATATTTTGTGTTATGTTATTAATATATATATATATATATATATATATATGTTATAATACTTGTTATTTCTGATTAGGAGATATATATATATATATATTCTGAATTTTTAATATATTTTAAAAAGGTTTTAAAAGTGATATTAATTGATATGGTGTTATAAATATATTTATGGATTGTTTTTAGACTATATGGATAGTAAGTGTTAAATTATTTGAATATTATTATTTTGGGATTGGTTATAATATTCTGGAAATTTATCATTTTATATTGTTTATTCGTTTTAAAATAACATTTATTGGATTATCTAATTATGATGCATTTTATGAGGATTTAAACATGTGATGTTAGGAAATTTGAAATAATTATTGACTTTGAATTATAGATATGATGAATTATTTCATGTAAGGTTTTATAAAGATGAATTTTAAGATGATGGTTTTAAATAAAGTAGGTTATGCCGGAATCAGTGCTATAATGTGATTTTGAGAGATTGGTTTTAAAGTTAAATGTTTAGTGTCGGAATTTGGCCAAGTATGAGTTGAGAAGTCATTTTGAATATGAGTTGACCTAATCTGGGATTTAACAGTTTGAAAATATGGTTGGTATGATTTTATCAATGGGTTTGACGGAAAGAATGATTTTGGTCGATTTGATCGTATCGGAAAGATTTTGGAAAACGGTTTTACTATCGGTCGGTTTTGAGGATGTTGAGAACTTGGGTTCGTGTGTATGAATGTTGGTCTGGTAGCTTATCGAAATGGCTTGATGATAGGTGTGTATTGCTTGTGGATTTGCTTTGGACTTGAATTTGGGCCTTGCTTGTGTTGTCTTGTTGTTCGACTTATTCAGGTAAGTTCCTTTATGGGCTTACTCAGATTCGAAAGAGATTACCTGCTTGTGAATATATGACATACTAGGTGTTGCATAAGCATTAAAGAATGCCATGTAGTATCATGTTAGGATTGCACTTGTGATTGAGCATTCTATTTCTTTATGCGTATGTAAACAGAACGGTCGTTATCTGTGATAGTCCTAGAGTCTTTGCTAGGGTCATAGGGTAGCCCAGGCCCATCGGGTGCCCTGAGTCTATCGAGTCGATATGAGCATGATATGATAGCCCAGCACCATCGGGCAAGAGATGAGATGATATGATATGATATGATTAGCCCAGCACCATCGGGTACGAGCATGATATATGATATGATGATGAGATATGATATGATGATGATGATACCGTGGTGAAGTGCACCACCACGAGGAAATGGCTATGTTATAGCACCGAACTGGCCAGTCTTTGCACTAACGGGAAGGGGTGCAGAGGTAGGAGAGGGATATGCCACTTGGCATTGTCTTGGGCCCTTTACAGTTCTTTTCCGCACATTGTAAATTAAGATCATGTTAGTGTGATTTAATTTCCGCATTCGCATCATCTTTATATTAGCGTATGTGTATATTTGCTTGCGGGACAGGGTGTGTTGGGGCCTCAGTCTGATCCCGCTCGCACCAATTATTTTTAGGTTTGATTGCCCTCTATCTCTTTGGCGTGGGAAAGTCCCCCGGGCGATTGCAAAGAAACCTATTTGACGCTGCTAATTTGGCTATATGACTTTAGAATTTATGTTTGGTTTTGACCCAGCTCTGCCATGGCTTTTGTATCTAAACCGTACTTCCGCTTTACTTTCGTTTAAATTGAATTTCTGAGACTCGACTGATTAGAGGTTTGAAACCTCGTCCCGTACCTGAATTGCAACATCCGAACGAAGGTATCCGACCTTCGAAACGTATCCCGGATATTTATATCCGGGCCGTTACACGAATGCCCTCTGATTTGTGTATGTCCAGCGAAACGTCACATCCTTCTTGGTCAGGTCACGTAGGGGGGCGGCAATGGTGCTGAAGTCCTTGACGAAGCGTCGATAGAAGCCAGCAAGGCCCAAGAATGAGCGGACATGAGTGGGGGTATACAGCTGGGACCACTATTGAATGGCACGAACCTTCTCCTCATCTACCTTTAAACCAGAAGCAGACACAACAAATCCAAGGAAAATAGTAGATGTGGAAGAAAAAGAGCACTTTTTCAAATTGGCATATAGTTTTTCTTTTCGAAGACAATCAAATACCAATTTTAAGTGAGTAAGGTGATCATGCATGTTCTTGCTATAAATTAAGATATCGTCAAAATAAACAACGATAAATTTGCTTAAGTAGCGTCTAAGCACATGGTTCATAAGCCTCATAAAAGTAGAAGGAGCATTTGTCAAACCAAAAGGCATTACTAACCATTCATATAAACCATACTTAGTCTTAAAAGCCGTTTTCTGTTAATCTCCCTGTTTCATCCTAATTTGATGATAGCCACTTCTAAGATCAATTTTAGAGAAAATACATGCACCATGTAGTTCATCAAGCATATCATCTAAACGAGGAATAGGGTGACGATACTTAACCGTTATCTGGTTGATTGCCCTGCAATCCACACACATGCGCCAAGAGCCATCCTTCTTAGGAACCAAGATGACAGGCACGGCACAAGGGGAGAGGCTTTCTCGAACAAAGCCCTTATCCATCAGCTCCGTGACTTGGCGTTGCAGCTCCTTAGTTTCCTCTGGACTAGCCATATAGGCGGCACGATTAGGCAAGGCTACGCTAGGGACGAAATCAATCTGATGTTCAATCCCACGAATAGGCGGCAATCCTTGTGGCAGATCAGCTGGAAGGACATCTAAATAATCCTTCAAAAGAGCAGCAATAGGTGCAGGAATATGACTCCAATCCACAATATTAAGTAAGACTTCTTTCATAATCAAAAGGATATAAGGTCGATGAGCATTCCAGGTGACAGTCTCTTTCTGAGGTTGAGAGACCAAAGAACGTAGTTCAACAGAGCCCTGAAGTGGGGTATGAGAGGGTTGTGGTGATGCAGAAGGAGAGGGGGTAGGCGTCGAGGTGGTCGTGGGTGCGGCCTTGAAGGTCGCGGGCGCGGTAATCTGGGCGGCATGTTGCTTCCCCTTCCGATGGGCCTCCTTTTGAGCGTCCTACTGTTGTTTCTTGCGAACCTGTTCCTACAACACAGCTTGAGGTGAAAGGGGTAGGAGAGTGACTCTCCTCCCATCAAAAGTGAAGGAATATGTATTCGCACGACCATCATGTATAACAGAACGATCATATAACCAAGGACGGCCTAGCAAAATATGACTACAATCCATTCGAGCAACATCACATAAGACTTGATCATGATATGAGCCAATAGAAAATGACACTAAGCATTGTTTAGTCACCGTAATATCAGATCCATCAGCAGTTATGCCTTTTAAACCATAGTGAGTAGCCCTATAAGTAGTAGTCAAGTGTAAGAAATCCACTACCTTTTCATTGATGAGGTTGCAGCAACTCCCACCGTCGACTATGACACTCAAGGTAGCCTTTCTAACCACACACTTGGTGTGGAAAATGTTCTCTCTTTGATCAGCCATGGGAGCTTCCTGGATGTGTAGGACCTGACGATTGACAAGACAAAGAGTCTCCTGGAAGTCACTGGGGTCTATCTCGTCGTTAGGCTCAATCGGCTGGTCCTCCTCCACTTCACTCGAAATTACATGGTCCTCGACAGTCTCCTCCTCATAGTAATGGTCTCCCAAATCATTGAGAAGAACCTTCCTTTTCTGAGGGCATTCGCGAGAGACATGTCCAGAACCACCACAAGTGAAGCAGCGGATGTCTTTGGTGCATTCCTTAGATGGTGCAGCAAATCTTCTAGTTTCAACCTGATAACCCTGTTGAGGTGAGTGGGAAATTCCCTTTTGCTGCATAGATGGGTTAGTAGAAGGTCTGGATTGACTAGAAGAAGCAAAGGGAACAAACCTGCGACCTTGGGAGGCCTGATCGATCCTAGTCCTCTACAGCAGCTGCTGCTACTGCTCATACAGAAGTTGTGCCTTATGAGATAAAGTGTTAATTTCCCTAATAGAATGAATAGCCAAAGGATTTTTAATAGAGATATTAAGCCCAGCAAAAAATTGAGTACATAAAGCACGCTCAGTAAGATAAACATTAGCCTGATGAGCGAGTCGTTCAAGCTCGTCTCTGTATTCCATGGGTGAGCGAGCTCCTTGGCGGCAAGAAGCTAGATGCATCCTCATGGTGTCTGTGTATTCCTCGGGCACGTGGCGTTTCTTCAATAGGTAGCGAAGTTGGGGCCAAGTTTCAATAGGTTGCTTACCTTGACGACGGCGGATCTCACGAGTGCGGAACCACCAAGTGCGAGCCATACCTGTCAAATGCAATATAACAACTTCCAACTTCTCTGTTTCCTCATAGCGCAGATGTTCCAAAACGTAGTTAGTATAATCTTCCCAAACAAGATAAGCTTCAAGATTATTAGTACCATCAAATGTTTCCAATTTTATTTTAACAGCGCGCCGTTGGATAGCCTGTGCATTATCAAATCTAGGATGACCAAAATTAGGGTTAGGTAAATCATCAAAGTTAGGATCTACCTCATGGTATGCGTCCTCCAAGTGGGGCATGTCGTTCAGATCAGCATTGCTACGACTGTCGTTCCAGTTGGCTCTGACGAACAGAGGAATGGCGTGAGCCTGGTGAGGTGGTTGATACTACTGTTGCCGTCCATATTGCTGCTGCCGAGGGGAGGTATGGTCTCGGCGTACATCATTTCCGTTAAAGCCAGATAACGGATCATTGTCATTTTCTCCTGCAAAAGGGTTAGGCGTAGCAGATCGCAGTTTAAAATGTAGTTGGCCAGACGGGGGTGGATTACCTGATGGTGCGGTATTACCTGAGGGAGGTGTATGACCTGTAGGAGGCGGCTTACCACCTGAGGGAGGTGTAGATCCAGAAGCCTCATTCCGTTTCCTTTCCTCAAGTCTCCGATCAATGGCTTGGTTGATCTGCGCCGAATGTTCAGCATGGTCCTGGGCTTTTTCAATGGCCAAGCGATTGGTTAATTGGGCAAGTTCAGTCGCAATGATGGACTGTACGTCTGTCGCAGTAAGTGGTGCATGAGGGGTAGGGGAAGAATTTGGGTCGTTTCCGTTTGACATGTTCCTACAATATCAGAAGAGCAACAAGTAAACAGAGCAAAGACCAGAAACCAAGTAATGCAAGCCCTTTTGATCCTAAGAGTGATTCAGTTTTAGAAATCAAAGAGGCGAGAAAACAAGGCACAATATTCAAGTAATCTTCCCTGGACACAGAATTTTCCAATATTGAAGATAGCAAGTAGAGATTAAATTTCAAAAGAAATCAACCACAAGTCGGATAGCAAGGATCGCAAGTATAAACAAGCTGCTCAAGTGTAGATAATAATAGCTACAATGTGATGCTCAAGAATATAACAATATGTAGCGCTAGAGGCGATGCAATCACAAGGGTAAGCAAGTGCACACACTCCGTCAACTATTATCTGACGGTTGCAACACGGTTTAGACAAAGAGGGGTGTGACCAAGGCTCCTGTGTCGGCACAGCACAAAATCACACAAGGGGGTTCTTTTGTGATGCTTAAAACCAATTAGATCATCGAACAAGTAGCTAAATAAAAGAAAGAACAAGATGCAATGAGTTACTAACTCAAAAAAAGGTAAGATGAATGCTCTTTTTTTTGACGCTCTCGGCTCTTTTTTTTCTGTTTTTTTTACTAAAAAAACGCTGCAGGAAGCTACTGTAATGCGACAGAAACAGCAAAAATAAAAAAAAATTCTAAGCTATGATGATCCAAAAGTAAGTAAAAATAAAGAAAATAAGGGAAATAGGCTAGAAATCTGGAAAATTAGGGTTCTTTAGTGGTGCAAGTTCATATAATGCTTTAATCCAAGAATCACATTCATAGGCATGATATGTAGCAAAAAGGAATAAAAATCAAAACTTGCAATCAAGAACTCAATATCTTCCAAATTAAAGATCCAACAAGAAAATAACTAAAATAAAGTGCCAATTTGTAGGGTGAATACTAAAGAACTAAAATTTATGCAGCGGGAATGGTGAAAAAGATGGCACGAAAATAAATCACCCAAAAAGGAATCAAGAGAGTAAAGAACTTGCATAAACCTGAGAATCTAATACCACTTGATACGTTTGGGATACCCAATCCTTCGCCTGTGGGCTCAAGATCAAGAACCACGCCGTATATTTGCCCGATCTTGCAATGCTCTTTGATATCTCCTGATTTTGGAACAAATAATACAAGCGATTAAGATTCTGAGTTTTAGCGATGGTTTCACACTTAAACAAATTCAGCAAAACTGGAAACGGAAATAGCAACAGAACATAAGAGAAAGCGAGAGAAGAGAGAAGCAGCGACGGAGGCGCGCAGGCTCCTGGAAGCGAAGACGCTGCGCGTGCGCGAGCGCCTGGAAGGCGAGCACGCAGTGGCCGCTGCAAGGTTGGGGCGGCCGCCGCCTAAGGGTTGCGGGTGAGGCGCGGCGACAGGAGCTTTCTCCTTCTGGCGACAGGAAGCCTCCCTTTTGCGACGATTTGCGCTAGGGTTTGTGTGTTGTTTGTGTTTGGATTTTTGGCTCGGTTTGGAGTTAGGGTTTTGGGTTTGTGTTGCCGAATTTAAAAAAGCACTTGAAGCTTTGGGATTGAAATCGAAGAACCCTTAATTCCTTAAAGGGTTTCTCCAATTCTATTCAATCTAATTAACTCAAAAGAAATTATAATGATTAAATAGAAATTCTAGGAACCAATTCTACCATGCAAGATAGAATTTAGTTGGATAAAAGATATAATTAAAATCCTAAAGATAGATAAACCTAGAAGATAAAAACTTAGTGGACAATGATTACATCTAGATAAGATATAATCAACTTCCACTTTATTAAATCTAATTGCATAAAATAATAACTTATGTAAATAAGGTGAACCGGCCCAACCACAAGACCATCACTCGACATGGGCCTCCATTCCACTCGACATGGGCTTGGGCCGAGTGTGACATGTGTGTTGATCAAGGAGGATGCTGACGCGTCTTCATGAGCTCTGTGTGCGGACACAAGCTCAAGTCTTGTGTTGGTGGTGTAGTCCTGAGCAAAGTGATCCAGGGTGGCCTGAACCATTGCTCCATAGTTCCTTGGTAACGGACAAGAAGGGCTTTGGTTGCATCTTGAATCCTCTTGGCCCTTGCACGAGTGATAGGACCATCGAAAGGAACCTTCATGTTGTCCTCAATGTTACCAGGAGTCATCGACAATTGCACTGCATCAGATTTGGAGAGCAGATCTGGTGCTTCAATTGTCGTCGATGATCCTGCCATGTGAAGAGAAGATTTGGAGATGAGAATCGAATGGGGAACTTCGAAGAGAGATTCGGCGATTTAAAGCTTGGAGAAGAAGAAAGGAGAGAAACAGAAAAAGCAGAAGAAAATAACGTATTTTTATAGAGCGCGCGTGATTTCAACGTAATAAATGTGAGTGGGCAAAAAAAAGCGCGTGGCGGACGCTGGTTTCAGCTAATTACAGCGTTTCTTTCCTTCTCACCCTTTCACCCCTTCTCACCTGAACCCGACCCTATATATATAATCTTTCTTTTGATAGAATGCCATATTAATTGTACATGTAAATGGTTAAATAAATGTGTAGTGGAAGCTTATTATAGTGAGTTGTGTCATTGTCATCTCATGTGATATATGCTAATTAATCAAATAAAATGTAGACAACAAGATCAAGTAAGTACTTGAAAATCTCAAGATTCCATTTTCATTACCAAGTTGGGCATCTTTTACATGAATGAGCAAATTAAAAGATCGAGCATCTCGATCGATCTCTTTAATATTGTATGGGTGGACGAATTTAAGTGGAATTACAAAAGGGGAAATTGTGGTTTTTTTTTTAAGTTTGATTTTCCAAGATGTAAGGTTACTTATTTGATTTATGAAGTTTTGATTTGTTAAAAAATAGGGCTAGCTCTTTTGGTAATGCATGTAGCTTTTCAAAATTTGTGGTTTAATATTTTATTAAGTTAAATATAATATTTTAGTTTAATTACCTTTTGAAAAAAGCTACTCATCCTAAGCTTTGTATCCTTGATTCCAATAGTATAAACATATGGAGATGGAGATGATGCACTTCAAGGGACGAACATAGCCTGGGTCGTCACTTACAATAGGACCGGATGTATACCCATCCAAGAGAGCCTTTTAGGAGACGAATAATTAATAAATTCGTTGCCTGAATAATAAGTGGAAGTTGACCACATCGTTGACCATCGATAAACATGGTGATTCATTAAGGATTGTCAGATGCCAGTCATGCCATCATCACTGAAGGGACGAACATATATAAGTTCGTCCCTTGAATCAACTTTACTTTTAAATAAAACATGTGATTCTAAGTGTTTGGCATATCGTCTTCTTCCGGACAGTGGGATTATTTTGGCATCGTCTTCTTCCGAACAGTGAGGGCTATTTTGGCATTGTCTTCTATTTCTAGATGGAATGTTGTTTTGTTCATTACTGATTAATTGATCTTCGTTGCACCTCACAAATTGGAATAATGATTTTCTAGAACATTAATGTACAGTGTAAAACTGGCCGTGAGAGTGGTACAAGGTACAAGGGCTGATGCGGGTGACTTCAATAAGGATTGTCAGATGTATGAGAGTGGTATAAGGTACAAGGGACGAACATTTTCCATAGTTCGTGGCTTGAGTGATTTCACTTGTGGCGGAAAAAATCACGCCAATTTTTTTGGTTGCTTGATTACATATTAACTAGTGTTATATATATTTGTACAAATGCATATATGTACTATCTTTATATACTATAATGCTATGAAACCATAATTTATAATGCTATATTTATATAAAACCATATGTTAGAAGTGCAATTTGACCACATGTTGACCACATCATTCAAGGGACGAACATTTTTCATAGTTCGTGGCTTGATTGATTTTCACTTGTGGCGGGATTTTTCCCGCCATTTTTTTGTTGCTTAAGTACATATTAACTAGTGCTATATATATTTGTACAAATGTATATATGTACTATCTTTATATACTATAATGCTATGGAACCATAATTTATAATGCTATATTTATATAAAACCATATGTTAGAAGTGCAATTTGACCACATGTTGACCACATCATTCAAGGGACGAACATTGTTCATAGTTCGTGGCTTGATTGATTTACACTTGTGGCGGGATTTTTCCCGCCAATTTTTGTTGTTGCTTAAGTACATATTAACTAGTGCTATATATATTTGTACAAACGCATATATATTATATTTATATACTATAATGCTATGAAACCATAATTTGTAATGCTATATTTATATAAAACCATATGTTATATTTATATGTTATATATGAATTTTCAATTTTCAATTTTGGGTCGTTTGAGATTTTCACTTGTGGAGATGGAGATGATTGAGATCGAAAATCAAGATTGTGATTGTGACTGGGATTGAGATTGAGATCAATCTTGATATTGAGATTGAGATTTTTGTTATTAAATATAGATTTTGTGATAGATGTTATATATGTATTTTCAGTTTCCGTTTAAGATTGATACAAAGTATGAATTTCCAACTATCATTTGAGATTGGGATCAAGATTGTGATTGAAATTGAGATCGAGATTAAGACCGAGATTGAGAATGAGATTTTGGTTAATATATAAATATAGATTTTTGTGATAGATTCATATATGAATTTCCAATTTATGTTTGAGATTGAGATTGATATCGAGATGAAGATTATGATTGAGATTGAGATCAAGATTGTGATTGAGATTTTGGTTGTTAAATATCGATTTTGTGATATATGTTATATATGAATTTTCAATGTCAATTTGAGATTGAGATTGATATGGAGATTGAGATTGAGATCGAGATCAAGATTGTGATTGTGATTAAGATTGCGATTGAGATCAAAAGATTGAGATTTTGGTTGTTAAATATAATATAGATTTTTTGATAGATG
Source organism: Persicaria maculosa (assembly GCA_963922045.1). Lineage (NCBI taxonomy): Eukaryota > Viridiplantae > Streptophyta > Magnoliopsida > Caryophyllales > Polygonaceae > Persicaria > Persicaria maculosa. Next base: position 61,686,548 of record OY998267.1, read on the forward strand.
TTATATATGAATTTCCAACTTTCATTTGAGATTGGGATCAAGATTGTAATTGTCATTGATCAGTTTTTTAATGTGAGCATTGATATATACCAATGTATTCTACTTTATATATGAATAGCTATCACATTGTGCCCCACTCGAGTTCTAGCCTAGCTATCACATTGAATTCCCGATTTCATCGAGATCAAGATCGAGATTTGAGATTAAGACCAATATGGACATTTGAGATTTGAGATTGAGATTGAGATTGAGATCAAGATAAGATCGAGGTTTGAGATTGAGATTGAGATCAAGATTAAGATCAAGATTGAGATTTGATATTGAGATTAAGATTAAGATCAATATCGAGGTTTGAGATTGAGTTAAAGATTGAGATCGAGTTTTCAGATTGTGATTGAGATCATGATTTGAGATTTGAGATCGAAATTTCAGATTGAGACCAAGATTGAGATTTGATATTGAGATTGAGATCAAGATTAAGATCAAGATTGAGATTTGATATTGAGATTATGATTAAGATCAATATCGAGGTTTGAGATTGAGTTAAAGGTTGAGATCGAGATTTCAGATTGTGATTGAGATCATGATTTGAGATTTGAGATCGAAATTTCAGATTGAGACCAAGATTGAGATTTGATATTGAGATTGAGATCAAGATTAAGATCAAGATTGAGATTTGAGATTGAGATTGAGATTTAGATTGGGATTGAGATTTAGATTGAGATTGAGATTCAGATCAAGGTTGAAGTTTGAGATTGAGATTGAGTTAAAGGTTTTGATCGAAATTTGAGATTGTGATTGAGATCAAGATTAGAGATTTGAGATCGAGATTTGAGATTGAGATCAAGATTGAGATTTGAGATTGAGGTTGAGATCAGGATTTGAGATTAAGATTGAGATCTAGATGATGATCAAGATTGAGATTTGAGATTGAGATTGAGGTTGAGATCAGGATTTGAGATTAAGATTGAGATCTAGATGATGATCAAGATCGAGGTTTGAGATTGAAATTGAGACAAAGATTGAAATTTGATATCGAGATAAACACTGAGGTCGAGATTTGGAATTAAGATCGAGATTAAAGTCCTAATTTCCTTGTTGAGATTGAGATAAAGGTGGGGATAGAGATTTGAGATTGAGATCAAAAATCAAGATTTTAGATTGATGTCGAGATTTGGAATTGAGATCGAGATTAAAGTCCCGATTGAGATAGGTCTCGAGGACGAGATTTGTTTTTAGAGGTGGATGATGTAACGATTCGAAAATTTAAAGTATAATTTTATGAATCATGATTTAATTTAAAATTCCTAAGATTTCGAAAATTTTAATTCATCAAAAAAAATTATAATAATACTTTCATTAAATTAACTAATTTATTTATTTTTATTAATACTTTCATTAAATTAACTAATTTATTTATTTTTATTAATGCAAAGATTAATATCGTGGTGCTTTTAATTTAAATAATATTTGCTGGGATGAATTCTATAATTTTATAGGGTATAAATTTTTATAAAGCAGAAGTAGCGGGCTAGTTTTATAATTTTCATAAGCTAAACAAACCCTAATTTTCCGGGTATATAAACCCCACTTCCACCCCCTTTTTTTTTTACTGTACATATGCCATCCTCCTTGTTCCTTTCCTCATTTCCAGATCTGAGAACAAGCGCCCATGGCTGCCTCATTCCCGTCTCCTCCATCCCTCATGCTTCACTCTCCTCCTCTCGACCTCTCTCTCTTTCAGATCTGATCGAAGCCCCCTTATTTCGTTCAGATCCCATCTCCCTCTCGCTCTCTCTTGCATTCTCGGCCTCACCATATTCCCCTGCGTCCCTCCTCCTCGCTCACCCGCATCTGTCGCTATCGTTATGCCAGTCGGACTTGGAGCCGACATCGACGGCGAATCCGAAGCCTCATGAAGTAGACGTCCTCCATCTGTCCCCTCTTTCCCTCTGTTCCGGGCGCCATTTCGGCTCGCCTCGTCGGAGCCCTTCTGTTGAGACGATGTCGACACTATAGGGGTTGACACCTTTGCCTCACGGGAGCCATGAATCTATGGTCGGAGACGAGCACCAAGGCCGACAACCACCACGCCGCACCTCTGCTCGCTCCCCCTTCTCCCTTTTCGGATCTGCACAGCCAGGGGAACACCCAGGGCTCCCCTGTACTCTCTTTCTCACTGCCCGACTCGACTTCGACGACTCCGAGGACTCCGATGCTGCAGCCGACCCTTGAATGAGCCTAGGACTCGATTCAATTTGGGGTATAACTCCTTGATTTTGACCCTGTCTTGCCTGATTGAACTTTGAGCTTAGTTAGGTTGTTGAAGCTTTAATTGATTTACTTAGTTGATTTACTGGTTTTGGTTTAGTTGATTTAATTAGTTGCTTGCTTGTAATTGAATGTCATGTTGTTGATTTTCTAATTTTTTCATTCCTTGTTTGATTAAGGTTTCAGGTCTCAAATTTCATTCCTTGTTTGATTTAATTAGTTGCTTGCTTGTAATTGAATGTTCTGTAGTTGATTTACTGTTGTTGATTTTCTAATTTTTTCATTCCTTGTTTGATTAAAGCTTTAATTGATTTACTTAGTTGATTTTCTATTCTTTGCTTCAGTGTTAAACTTTCAGGTCTCAAATTTCTACAATATGTTTTACATCTAACTCTGAGCTGCATGACAAGGTAAATCGAGTCCTATCCTTTGGAGATATTACTTAGAAGTAGGTCTTTCTATGAAAACCTTGATTTAATAGAATCTGGTCATTTGTTGCTAGTTGTATTCCTTGCAGTTCTAATTATCTTCGTGGTCAATATAATTTCTAGTTCTAATTGCTAGTTGTATTCCTTGCAGGTCTTTCCAAGGTATTCTATGTGTTGCTGACGAACAAATGCTGAAAGCGGCCAACTTTGCTTAGGAACAATTGAAGGCTAAGCATCAAGAAGAAAAGATATGGTTGTGTGTTTGTATGTAGTTTGCAAGTTTGTGTGCATTTGTTTGCTGGGTGTGGAACATGTGTGTTTGCTTGGTGTTGAACTCTATTTTGTATGCAGTTTTTGTGTTACATTTGGTTTCGGACAGGGAGCATCAAAAAATGCAGTGTATATTTTTTAAAATTTTTTATAGACTCAGGCTACAAACTTAAAACGACTAAACTCCTATTAACTGAAGCCACCCAAAGTTGATCTCCAAAACTCTCAGGTCACAACAAACGTTGTCCGTTGAATGGTCTGAAGGAGGTTCAATAACCAAATGTTCGTCACGTAAAACTTTGAGAGACAAGATGACTAACCAAATGTTCGTCACCTAAACACTTTGAGGGACAACATGAATAACCAGATGTTCGTCAAGACACAACATTAATTCACCTTATGTTCGCCCCCTCAGTTATCAAGACACAAACTTTAGTGGTGGCCTCAACAATATCATGTCTGACAATGGCCTCGTGGGTCGGTCGCTTGGATGTCAAACATGGGACGGAGGTTCAATTGGTCCGTCTTTTAAGTGCTCTAGGGTCGATCTACAAGGCACAAACCTCAGGGGACGAATGTACGTCCCTAGAGTTAGTAGGCGTCCAAAACCCTCTTCAGGGGACGAAATTTGCCCGTGTCTAGAACGTCAAACTGGCCTAGTGTCAATGAACATAAACATACATTGATGTATGCACAAATTAAATATTTAACCACTAGACTGAGAGTTTTGATCACATCTCCAAGATAGTGATAGAAAATCTCGAGACCGATACAATTACAGATATGACATATTTTAAATCTCAATGCAATCAAAGAAATTGAGTTTAAATCTCAATGCAATCAAAGAAATTGAAGTTAATGTGGTTGTAATGCAATGTGTCAAGATGTGACTGTTCAGGTATTGTTTACCAGGACATTTTTTTTAACAGGAAAAAATTTGGAAGATTGAAAACAATATAACCAAGGGCATCTCGGATGATGAAATTGACAAGTATCGCATCATTAAGAGGATACGAGTTAGAAAATCGAATTACAATTGAGAGAGTCAACCCACAATACGATTTTCCTCTTTATAAATGTGACAAATCTAGAAATCAGTGAAATATTAAAGAGAGATGATGGAATAAGATAAAATCATCTCAATCTCCCTAGAGCTCGAAACGCCTTTATGAAGGCTATTAGCCCCTGTTTGGTATTGATATCGGATATCGAATATGGGTATTAGATATAGATATCGGAGATATAGATATCAAATCGGATATCGGATATTTGATATCTAATATTCGTGTTTGGTATTACATGATATGAAAATGGGTATCAACCGTAGCCCTATTCCCCTTTCTCCATCCCCGCTATGCAACCCCACTCCCTCTGTCCAACCCTACTCACTACTTCCGGTGTCGCCTCGGCCTCTAGTAATGCATCTGAGACGAACGGCGACGATGAGGAAGAAGGGAAACTCCAACTCAATAGATGAAGAAGAAGGGCAATTCCAACGGTTGAAGAAGAAGGGTAAAGAAGGGCAAAGAAGAAGAGAAAAGCATAAGAAGAAGGCAATTCCAACAGTTGAAGAAGAAGGGTGGAGAAGAAGAGAAAAGCATGAGAAGTAGATGAAGAAGAGCAAAGAAGATGTTTGAAGAAGAATATCTCTCTGGAAAAGCATACAGATAGAAGAATAGAAGATCCTGATATCCCAATTTTAGGGGGAATATGAGGATGGGTTTATTTACAAAGGAAGAGGATATGGATAAATCAACTTGGTACCCATATACCTCTATACCAAACAGGGGTATAGATATGAGTAATATCCATATCCATACGTGATATTAGGATATAGATAGCAAACAGGGGCTTAATGATATTGAGATTATCACCTTCAATGATAAAGAATTTTATGTTGGATCATATAAGTTCAAAACCAATGATAAACGCATCCAACAAAATGAGGAAAATAAGGTCTTCCAAGACCCTTTACTTCAAAACGGTTTAAAGTCTAACCAAGTTTAAAGTCACCAAAAGTCTAACCGATCTCCCCCTTTTTGTCTTTCAACAAAGGGAGGAGTATGATAAAAGTCACCAAAAGTTTTGAAAACAGGGTCAGTAGTGTTAGAGAGTTAGATCAAAGGTCAGGATAGGGGTTCAGGGTTCATCGTCTTAAGCACCATCCTTGATCAACATCTTCAACTCGTTTAACTGCTTGGCCAGCTCTCTCATCTCAACCAGCAACTCGTGGCGTAACTCCTTGACATCCAAGCGAACTTCCTCCCAACCCAACTCCAGGTTCTCCATGCATTCATCGATGGCAGAGCTAGTGGGGAGAGTTTTTGAAGAAGAAGAGGCAAGACTCCAAGTCCCTTGAGGGGTCTGAGTTATGCCGATGTTCTCAAAGCTCTTGGAGTCAAATTTTCCCGTATGATGTTGTTGTTCTTCATTTTCGAAATCAATTTTAGAAGCTTTCAAGACATGGGTCAAGAGGTTTGTGAATGGGAGGGGAGTTCCTTTTCTGGCTTTTCGGGTGTGAGCAATGGATCCTAAAATGGTATTGGCCAGATCAAGATCATGGTCATTCAATATGTGGTACAGGAGGACCATAGCATTGTCAGTGAGGAGGGAGCCAGAGTTGATTCGGGGTAAAAGACATCTCACAATAATGTTAAAGATGATTTTGGCTTGAAGTGTGAGAGACGAGTGGGTGAGTTGTTTGGAGGTGCTGCTTGATGCTTCGGGGAGCAGGTATTTTGCACGGGCAAGAGTAACACATTGGTCTTTTGTGGGGGTTTGAGGAGAGGGTGGACTTGGTTTGGGAAGACCAAGGAGTTCAGCGAAGTCAAGGGAGTTGAACATGATTCTAACCCCTTGGACGACTGACTCTAGAGTCCAGCCTTCATCGGTGTGCTTGGCTTTGAGGTTTATGTAGAAGAGACGGGTGAGTTGGGGGTAGTACTCAGATTCAAAGTTCAGTAGGGTCCATGATGGGGTTTGTTTGAGAAGGGAGATGCAGGGTAGTTTCAAAGTTTCTAAAAAGTTAAAATCAATAAAATCAGAACAACAAATCCTACGAGTTTTGAACTCGTCTACCCATTTGCCAGCCATCTCAGCATTCTCAAACGAGGAGGAAGGTAAGGATTGGTTTACCTGGATAAGTGCAATCGACGGCAGGCTCAGCATTCTTTCTTCGGGCTTTTGTTGGAGCGGTCGACTTGACGGACGCTTCTAATCTTTTGGGAGTGGCTTTCCTGGAGCGCTTGGGAGGTGGAGACGTCTTGGCTTTAGCGGCCTTGCGCTTCTTCGGGGACGGGGGAGGAGGAGGAGGAGTAGGAGAGGGAACAGGTTCCGGCTCCTCTTCCTCTTCTTCCTCAGACCCCGAGCCCTCAGCAGACTCCTCAGCCTCATCTCCCGCGGCCTCCTCGTCATCATCAATCTCGTCGTCCTCCTCAGCTTCCTCTTCCTCTGGTTCCTCTCCTGCTGGAACCTCCTTCTCCGCTTCTCTCTTGGCCTCTTCCTCGGCCTTTTTCTTTTTCTGGGCCTCTTCCTTAGCCTCTTTCTTTTTCTGGGCCTCTTCCTCGGCCTCTTTTTCAGCATCTCTTTCTAGAACCTCGTCAAGATCTTCCTCTTCCTCCTCTTCCTCAGCAATGACCTTTTTCTTTCCCTTAAGCTTCCTACTGAGGGGCGTCTTTTTCAGGCGCTTCGTGGACTGCTTGATTTCGGCAGGGGTGCTCTCAGGGACGGTGCTCGAGACAATGGTCTCAGGGGTAGGTTCAGGTTGAGGGGAAGACACGAGGGGGGTTTGACGACCTTTGGAGGTAGCGCCAAGTCTTTTGGGGGAGGAGGTTTTCTTGGATTTGGGTGCCATGGATATGAACAGTAAAAAATTTCAGAGAGAAAGGATGAAGAAGATGGTCTAAAGGTCAGAGAGAATAGAGAGAGAAACGGTGGGCTCTGAAGATGTGAATAGTGGGGGTAAAGATTATGTGGTTTAAAAAGGGAGCGGGTGAGGTAAGTTGATGGGACAAGGTGGTAGTTTCTAAGGTAATAACTCTAACTCATCATATCACTGCCATATTTTCAAAATCAGTTTTACCAAAACAATTTCAAAATTTGAACAAAGAGCCGTTTGAATCTTAATTGTTAAGGCAAGATGTTTATCCATTTTAAAAAAAATTCCACAAATAAAAATGTAATCGGATAACATGCAATCAAAAGATTTTCCTGAAGGTAACAATGAAGTAAAGATATTTAAACTTCCTTTTTTAAAAAATATTTGATCAAATATCCAAAAAGATATCAACCAAATATATGATCCGTTATATGTGCTCTACTGTTCAGTTCACAACCTTTCAAATGAGGTTCAAAGGTTTTCACACTGAGTAGAAGTTTTCTTTCGTAAAGGGAAAGCTCCCCCTACGAAAGTGCATCCCTGTTAAGCATTCCGATTTCTCATCTAATGAAGGTGAACATGTCCTCTGCCAAAGGCTTAGTAAAAATGTCAGCCCATTGATAATCAGTTGATATAAATGATATTGACACATCACCTTTTTCGACATGATCTCTAATGAAATGATGACTCACATCAATATGTTTGGTCCTTGAATGCTGAACGGGATTCTTTGTAATGGAGATGGCACTTGTGTTGTCACACTTAATGGGAATGTTTTTGAGGTCGATGCCAAGATCCCCCATTTGTTGAGCAATCCAAAGGATTTGGGAGCAGCATGCTCCAGCGGCTATGTATTCAGCTTCGGCAGTGGAAAGAGCAACTGAGTTTTGTTTCTTTGAGTGCCAACTAATCAAGGATGTCCCTAAGAATTGGCAACATCCCGACGTGCTCTTCCTATCCACCTTATAGCCTGCAAAGTCTGCATTAGAATACCCAATTAGTGTAAAATCTCTTTGCTTCGGGTACCACAAGCCAAGCTCCTTGGTGCCATTTAGATATCGAAAGATCCTCTTCACAGCCACGAGGTGAGATTCTTTGGGATCAGCTTGAAACATAGCACACATGCAAACACTAAATATGATGTCAGGTCTACTAGCAGTAAGATATAATAAAGATCCAATCATCCCTCGATACTCCTTTTGATTGACACTCTTCCCGGTCTTGTCTTGATCTAAGGACAAGGTTGAGCTCATGGGTGTCTTGGCTGCTTTGGATTGATCCATCTTAAACTTCTTCAAGAGATCCTTAATATACTTGCTTTGGTTGACAAAGATCCCTCTCTTAGATTGATGAACTTGCAACCCTAAAAAGAAGTTGAGTTCTCCCATTAAGCTCATCTCAAATTCACTGCACATTATATCGGAAAATTCATTGCACAAAGATGTGTTAGTAGCACCAAAAAAATATATCATCAACATATATTTGGATAACCAATATTTCATTTCCTTTGGTCTTGATAAAAAGAGTCTTGTCGATCAACCCCCTTTTAAAATCATTTTCTAAAAGATATTTTGACAAGCGCTCATACCAAGCTCTTGGGGCTTGTTTCAAACCATATAGCGCTTTGTCTAGTTTGTAAACATGATTAGGAAATTCCAAACTTTCAAAACATGTGGGTTGAGCCACATAAACTTCTTCTTCTAAGAAACCATTAAGAAATGCACACTTGACATCCATTTAATATAGTTTTATGCCCATAAAAGATGCAAATGCTAATAAAATGTGAATGGCTTCAAGCCTAGCTACGGGAGCAAAAGTCTCCTCGTAGTCTATACCTTCCTCTTGATTGTATCCTTGAGCAACAAGCCTTGCTTTGTTCCTCACGACCTTACCATTCTCATCTAGCTTGTTCCGAAATACTCAACGTGTGCCAATGACTGATTGATGCTTTGGCCTAGGCTTCAAGGTCCAGACTTTGTTCCTTTCAAATTCATTAAGCTCACTTTGCATAGCAATGATCCAGTCTGGCTCTTGAAGGGCCTCATCCACCTTCTTTGGTTCTACAAGTGAAACAAAAGCGTCAAAAGCACAGAGATTTTTAAGTTTAGAACGAGTTTGAACACTAGATGTAGGGTCAGAGATGATATCCTGTAATGGGTGTGACGAGGAGTATTTGAACTTTCTCTTGCTAGTCTCAGCTCCCTGGTTCGTCATATCAACAGGATTTGTTTGAGGTCCATCTGACTCCATAGATACATTGTGCTCAGTTACTGCAGTATCTGACGTCTCAATAGCTTTGGACTGAGCTTCAAGACCTTGAGCCAACTCCTCAGTGTTAAGAATCTGATCATGCATGTTTCTCTTCTCTGTGTTCTTAGTAGCAATAACATCACCATCCTCATTCTCTGTATGGCTGTTAAGATCTAAATCTGCAACACTTTCACTTAAAGAACCGTCATTGCATTCATCAAATATAACATGAATACTTTCCTCAACCATCTTGGTCCTTTTGTTGAAGATTCTATATGCTTTGCTACTTGTGGAGTAGCCAAGAAATATACCTTCATCACTACGCGCATCAAATTTCCCAAGGTTATCTTTTCCATTGTTATGAACAAAACAAGTACAGCCAAAGGGTTTGAAATACGATATAATAGGTTTGCGGCCTTTGAAAAGTTCATAAGGAGTTTTCTTTAAGATGGAACGAATAAGACAACGATTCAAAATATAGTTAGTTGTGTTAACAGCTTCAGCCCAATAGGTTTTAGGTAGTGCATTTTCTAAAAGCATAGTCCTGGCCATGTCCTCTAGGGTGCGGTTCTTTCGTTCCACAACCCCATTTTGTTGAGGTGTCCTAGGAGCAGAAAAATTATGGGAGATGCCATATTTAGCACAAAACAAATCAAACTGAAGTTGATCAAACTCCCTACCATGATCACTTCGAATTGACACTATGGGCTCATTTCTTAAAGTTTGCAACTCCTTACAAAGTTTTGAAAACTCAAATAAAGCCTCTGATTTTTCTTTTAAAAATGCAACCCAAGTATATCTCGAAAAATCATCAACAACAACAAGCATGTACTTTTTACCATTGGTAGATTTGACTCGCATAGGACCACATAAATCCATATGTAAAAGTTCAAGAGGTCTAGAAGTACTTACAACCTTTTTGGTTTGAAAGAGCTACGTGTTTGTTTACCTCATGTGCATGTTTTGCACATCTCAATACCTTTGAAGTCCATCTCAGGTAGTCCTCTTACAAGCCCTTTGGACACAAGCTTTTGTAGTGTATGTGGGCTTACATGACCGAGTCTCCTGTGCAGAGCTTTGGATCGTCCGTCAAAGCCTTTAGGCAGGTTAAGCTTCCTTGTGCCACTTGCTCAGCATTTACGGCATAGATGTTGTTATAACGATAGGCAGTTAGAACTATTTCACATGTATCTTCTCTGCGCGCTAAACATCTTTTCTTGTTAAATCCAACATCATTACCATTATCACATAGTTGAGAAACACTAAGCAAATTATACTTCAAACCATCAACAAGATAAACATTTTTAATATTGTGGTTAGGATCACTCCCAACACTACCGATACCAACGATGTCACATTTTCCTTTGTCACCAAGAGTGATTGTTCCAGTGGATTGCTTCTTTAGTTCATGGAAGAAAGACCTCTTCCTACTCATATGTCTAGAGCATCCACTATCAATAATCCATTTTTGCTCTTTCACCTTGGTGATCTCCTGCAAAACAAAAATCAACCTTTGTGGCTAGACCAATAAGCAAATTTAGATCCTTTATTGGGATAAACCATATTTGGTAAAATAGTGCCTTTGGGGACCCAAACTTGCGTTATCCGTTCTTTTCTCAAGTGAACAGGAAATGTATTGCGAATAATATGAGGATCCTTTCTTCTATAGGGGCAGGTCTCTCTTACATGTCCCTTTCTTGCACAGTGGTGACATATAGGAGAGGTTCTGCTTCCTTTTGCCTTTACAAAAGTGGTAATGTGTTGCTTCTTTAAAAACCTCGGGTTGTAACCAATACCACTTCTGTTTAGAGAGCTTTGTTGCTCACCCAACATCCTATCAAGAGTGCCCTTGGAATTGGTAAAACTTATGAGGGTTGTCTATTGGTCTTGAATCTTCTTATTCAGGGAGATCTTCTCGCTCTCTAAGTCATGATGTTCACTTCTTAGAGACGAGAGATCTTGCTTGGGTTCAGATTTCTCTGAGTCAAGAGTCTTGACTTTAATGTCAAGACCCGAATAAGAGGTTTCAAGACTTTTGACCCTCATTGACAGTTCCTCAATAGTTCTTTCCTGGTCCACGGTTTTCTTAATAAGAGTGTTGGTTTGGGCAATAAGCTTCTATTCATTGGCAATCATATTAGAAAGGAATTCTGATAGTACCTCTTTTGGACTTGCCATAAGTTCTCTTACAGTTACCTCAAGTTGCTCATCGTGGGATTCATCTCCTGAGGCCATGAGACAAATGTTGGTCTTCTAATCATCTGAATCTGAGTCACCTGAGTCAGAATAACTCCAAGCTGCCACCATGGCTTTCTTTTTCATCTATCACCTTTCTTGACCTGGCTCTTCTTCTTTTGAGGGCAATCTTTCACTAGATGGTTTGTTTCACCACATTCAAAACAGGACAAAGGTTTAGCCTTCTTGTCATATTTGTTGTATTGAGACTTACCTCGAAATTTAGAAGACTCTGATCCATCTTTGTTGTTGAATTCCTTCTTCATCTTGAGGATTCGAGAAAGACCCCTTGTAAGGAGAGCAAAAGGATCATCCTCATCATCATCCTCTTCTTCAGAATCAGACACATCTTTGGGGTCATCCTTCTTAGACTTGAGTGCCAGGTTCTTAGTGCTTGTTGGGATTTCTCCATCGTCTTCATTGAGAATCATCTCATGTGTGATCAACTTCCCAAGCAAGTCATCAAGGGGTAGAGTGGTGAGATTTTGGGCTTCCTCTATGGCTGTCACTTTAGGGCCCCATTTGTCTTTTGGGAGGCACCTCAATATCTTCCTTACTTTCTCAACATTTTCAAAGGTCTTGCCGAGAAAGTCAAGGTTGTTCGTGATTTCCGTGAATCGTGTGAACATGGCCTTGATAGACTCATCAGGCTTCATTTTGAAAAGTTCATACTTTCGAAGGAAGATACTGATCTTGGTGTTCTTCACTTGACTGGTTCCTTCGTAGGTGACAACTAACTTGTCCCAAATCTCTTTAGCCGACCTACAAGATGAAATACGATTAAACTCATCAGTACTAAGACCACAATATAGTAAGTTAATGGCTTTATAGTTCTTGGAGACGAGTTCAAGATCTTCTTGGATGTATTCGTCCTCAGTCTTCGCGACTCTGCTTCCATTAGGTCCTTCTTTCTCAGGAATCCATGGACTATTCTCTATAATGTTCCAAAGTTCCAGATCTTGATCTATAATGAACATTTTCATCAAGGACCTCCAGTGGACAAAGTTGTTTCCCACAAAGAGTGGTGGTCTATTGGTAGACCTCCCTTGTGCAAATCCTCCGCTTGCTTCACCAGACATGATCAAAACTCACAAGATTGTTAGATCAAAAGCAGTGAGTAAGGCTCTGATACCAATTGAAGGTTCGATAATGTATAACAAAGTAGAATAAAGATACTCTAGAAGGGGGGGTTGAATAGAGTATGCCAACTTTTCGCTGACAATCTCAAGACTTTTGAAACGCTTTCCAAACCTCTGGGAGTAAACTCAATTCTTTCGATTGGGATACCTGAAGCACAACAAAGTTATACAATTCGAAACAAGTGCGGAAATAATGGTAAAGTAATAAGTAAAGAACACGATGAATTGTTAACGAGGTTCGGCTCCTTTAAGGCTTAGTCCACGCCTAGGGTTCTTCCACAACCCTAGGATTCAACAGGCTTTATTGATTCACAAAGCTTAGGATCCTAATAGCTCACCGAGAAGCCTCTCTCCTATACAATTTCAATCTAGTCAACTCTCGTTCCCTTGGAGTCCTAGACCAATCTAGATGAGCCCCACCTCTCTCAGCTATTTAGTACAATCCTCTTACACTCGTGAATCAATAACCTAGTGCACACTTCCTGAGTTATAAACTCTCGAGTATAACACTCTCTCAGAATATATCCTATAAGCTCACTGTGTAACTCTCAAATGCTTTGAAACAAAAGATAAAACACTTAACACCTAGCAGAGAGTACACGTAGAAAAAAGATTGACTTGAGGGCTGAGTGTGCATTGTAGTTCAATGATCGTCAGTGTTCAACTCTCTTCTTTCTTCTTTCTTCTTCATCTCCTTTTATTCTTGATCAAATCGGCGCCAAGAATCTTCACACAACGGCTACTTGAGATCATGGCTTAGGAAGGATCTTCGCAATCTTCTATTTCGGGAAACTGCGAAGCCACAATCCACCTGATTTGATCTTCATGTCTTTCAGCTTTAAGGAAGGAGATTTCTTCGAAATCTTTGCTGTATGGTTAGTATAACATATGTATAATAATATTTGGAAACCATACATAGATAATATATATATATATAAGATAATAACTAAAATACAGGTTTTGAATTTCATCAATACAGCTTTAGCTTCAAGACCTTTAACACAGGCTTTGTGTCAAAGTCTTTGAAACCTTTTCAGATTTTCATCAAGGGAGTGGAGTTATCATGTACCAATATCATCTCGGATGATATATCAATAGGATCCTATATTTGAAGTAGATAGTGCCCCATCGAAATTTAGTTTATGTCAATTGTGTTGTTGTTTAGTCCATTTACAACGGCGTCAATTTTTAACCATGTTTTTATTTTTATTATTTGGATCTTTAGTTTGGTCTAAATTAAGTTCCTGGTAAAGCTCTTTTGCCTTATCCCAATTGAAGAATTGAGCCTTTATGTCTGAGACAATAGCACAAGGGTCGGGCGTAATGTTTCCAAAGAGAATTTTGTTACGGAAGAACCAAATTCTCCACCAAGCAGTGGTTAGAGTAGAGAAATCATGGTTTTTCAGTTCAATTTTAAGTTTGATGATCATCTCGCTGATGCTGGTTGAATTTGATTGTGATGCTACCATTTTAGTCGCTATTCCAGGCGAGAGAAAGTATGGTGTAGCTTGTGAGATTGGACAGAGAAAGAGGAGTTGCTCAGTGTCTTCATAACTCATACAACAATTAGGATAATTGGTTGAAAAGCCTAGCTAAACCATGACTAGCCAGCTTAACCGTGGTAAGGATACCATCCTTTGTGATACGCCAAAGGAATTTTTTAATTTTTGGTGATATGCCCAGTTTTCATATCCAATAAAATACAGGGTATTTGACTATACACATTTTGAAGAGTTAAAACTATATAAAATATTAACTTTTAATTATTTTTTATAATTTAATACTTATTAATTATAAGTATTAAATTATTTTAAAAAAATATTTTATATATTTCTTAGCTCAATAAAATGTGTGCAAAAATATGTTACCGATAGAAGGGGTATTAGTTAGCCATGTGATAAATTAAAGGTAGATTCTTGAATATATATGAATATGATGGAGCACCTCAATTAATTTTGAAACACAAACAATAAAACTCACAATGGTAAGTTTCTGAATGTCAATGAAGCATCATTTTGATACATCTTTCTTCTAGTGAACGCATCTACAGGATTCATCATTACAAATTAACGGGGAGAGGTCATTGTACTTGGTGGATCACATTGCGACTTTTCTTTTGAGGTGGTCGTTGAGGCGACAACTCTTCATCAGGCATTTGCAAGACTATTGAGCAGTCATCTTGTCGAGAATGATTATCGAGTGTCACTGTAATGATTATCAACAATATCCTTGACCATTTGAGCGCCCTTTGTGGGAGATCGAGATTCACATCTCAAATTACCTTAGGATTAAGCTTTTAAAATGCGCATTCGACTCACGTTTTCCAGGAAATCAACATGGTGGTTAACAGGATTATGTCCCTTCTTCATACGATTAGTGGTGATATTCTATTCTATAATTCCATTATTCAAGATCTCATTTGAAATGATGCTTGAAAGGTGATCTAGAATGATCAAACCTCATATAAACTTTTTCCTTACTAAAAAATATCAGGAACCAAGAAAATTATAAAAACACAGCAACAGAAATGCAAAAGCGCACTTTAAACCGTTTATGACAGGCATGACTTAAAATGAATATTATGACATACACGACTTAAAATGAATAATCTTTATCAAGGAATTTTTATTTCCCTTGATCCAGGAAAAATGTAATATGTTGTTGACGGAGGGAAAGTCGTTGATTTATCTCGCCAAAAATAAATCCCAAAAAAACAAACTAGTATAGTATGCAAGTAAGGGGTCGAACCCTATAGAATCAAGTATTTCTAAATATTGCGTATTTATCAATATAAAAAAATATTTTTATGAATGAAAATAAAAGAAAATAATATTGACAAAAACAAATAAAGGATAGAAGAAAAGCGTTTCCACCTTCTTGACTTTGGTTGGTTTTATTGATCATCGAATCCTTTTCAAGTTATTATCTTTTCCTACGAATTCCTCTCGTCTTGGTTTACGTAGATTAAAAGTCCTATGAGTCCAATTAATCCCTTACACCTCAATGCAACCCTAACACGGTCAAGATTTAACAAAGAGATAGCAAATAGTCCCAAGAACTTGAGCATATAAATAACACCAATTAAACACGATAAATCAATGTTTAAGATATATGTCAACTCCCTCAATAATCATGCTTCAAACACGGAATCCACAATCTTATGCGTGCTACTATGGAAATAACACAAATACGAAAGTATTAAATCCTAGCATGAAATCAATATTATCAAGGTAGCTAATCAAGATAAAAGAAGTTGAAAGAATTATAGAGGAAAATAACTTAAATTAGAAACTCACAAACCACCAACCAAGTCTCGAAAGTGTAGGCGGAAACTAGAAAATTAGCCAAACATGTCTTACCTAAACTTTCTTCTCTTCAAAGGTGATTGCTCTACTTGAATGTGTATGAAAACTAACCCTAAACATCCTATTTATAAGCCTAAAGTTCTGAATAAACAAGGTAAAAGATAGATAAATTAGATAAAAATTTCCTAAAACAAACTAGATGAATGATAGAACTTTCCATGTATAGTTCAGCGTCAGATTTCGCTGGCAGCGAAAATATTTCCACTAGCAACGAATTGCCTTGGTCGACCTTCTGTTGGATTTTCGCTAGCTACTCGCTACCAACCCGCTAGCAGCAAATGTCCATGCCTTAGAAAATTTATCAAGCCTCTTCGGTTCCGCTACTAGAGAAGATTTCCGCTGCCGCGAAAACACCTTTCCGCTGGAGTGGATCCATTCGCTGGCTCTCAGGCTGACTCGGCTCGCTGGCAGCGAGTCTTGCTCAGGCACTTGCTCAGACATGATGTCGCTGGCAGCGAGTCTTCATTCGCTGGCAGCGAGTCGTGCTGGCTCCTGGACATGCTCCTCACTGACTCCACTCGCTGGCCGCGAGTCCGGACTCGCTGGCAGCGAGTCCTGCTCAGGCCACCTACTAGACATGATGTCGATGATTTGATCCGCTGTAGCGGAAAGCGATTCGCTATCAGAAAATTTCCAGTAGAACACCATCACGTAGATATTTGAAAGAGCTTTCCAATGCATGCTCATATGCATCGATCGAACATCCAAAGCTTCCGAAAAGTGCGTTACAAGTTCATCTCGCCGGGCGGACAGCTTTCGCGACTCGCCCTTGTTTTCACTCTTAGACCTCGATTTCGTGCTTCGTTGTTCCTTAGGTTGTTCCATGCTTTTCGGGACATCTTCCTTAAGCTCTCTCAAGTCTCACCTTAGCCTTCCTTATCTCCGTTCCTCGTGTTCTTTGCCTTGGATCTACGAATCTACATAAAACCATCGAAATAGCGTAGATTCTGAACTTTCCAACAAAACGAGCGTTAATCTAATTAACACTAAAACATGATTATATAACAATGAAATGCACCTAAACTAATCTATAATGCCTATTGGAATACGCCTTATCAGCTATCCATAAATAATTGGACAAACAGTAACTTTGTTGCTCAAAGTTGTCGCTAATTGGCAAAAGAAGATACCAATTGGAAGACCTGGGAGTGATTTTTAAAACTATAACTCTTGACGGTTCTAAGAAACATATAAAAGCATGGCCAAAGGATTTGTTATTAGAAATCAAGAGTTGGATTAGGTGCAAATTCATGTGGAATTAGTCCCATAACGATCGCAAAAGCATTAGCATTTAACTTTAAGGTTCGAGTTAAGAGCAACACTAAATATACGTATCAAAAAAATTGGTAATTGAGGGTGACAGTCATCAAGAAAAGACTTCATTATGGATGACTAAGATGGTTACCACTCATGTTAAAGAGGGTTTTACAATCTTTCATGGAAATTAAGATTGATCATTGATTCAAGGAAGTTTATAGAGTGACGGATTGTTGGAGGTGTTGAGAATCATCAAGAACCTCTTTGTTTTGGTACTTACAATAACATGATATGGTCTATTATATGCGCTTTGTATCCTTATATTTTTGGCAAGTGAAGAGAAGGTCTTGAGGACCATGGTCAAAGACATCATCGAGGACTGCACTATGACCCCTATCCATGCTAGATCTGAAATTCTGAATATATGTTCCTCTTCTTATTACAAACTAATGCTAGTGTTTTTAACTCCTTTGCACTTGTCTGTTATATGTCAGAGGAAGTTTGTTCAGAGTATGGCATGATACTAGCTGGTATGCTACCTTCTACATGTAAAGTTCATTTATATGAAGATATGATCACATTTGTTGCTTATTGTTTAATTGTTGGCAGACATTTTCTCTCCGGTTTTTCTCTTATACTAGTGTGTGTAAAAATGATTTCCTCACAAGTCCTACTCCGTGTACTGAAATTTTTTTGACCGGCTCACACGATCTTCACATACAATGGCATTACTTTTATGACTAGATCAACTTTATAACTCACATCTAAATGAAAGAAGTACAAAGTTTTCTCTCTTCTAGAGATATATGTTGCAGCTTCTCCCATATGAAAATGCTTCGATTTCATCCTCTCAACACTGATAAGTTTAAACTTTATGTTTTTATGTGTTCTTAATTTGTTATTTCGAGTCTATATTCAAGTTCAGTTGTGTGACATTGCTTTATGTTCTGCAGGTCAAGGATCATCACAACAGTAACCTGTTATTGGATGAAGATGCTCATATTATCCACATTGACGTTGGCTTCATGCTTTCAAATTCGTCTGGAGGTGTGAATTTTCAGAGTGCACCGTTCAAATTGACCCGGGAACTTTGATTGGTGAATTGAAAAGGTAAATTATGTAGTTTTGGACATTTTTGGAGTAAAATATAGTTTTGGACATTTTATTGTATATGTAAATTTTATAATTATGTTTATTTATTGTATATAAATTATGTAGTTTTTGACATTTTATTGTATATATTTAAATTTTACATGATTAATGATATTTTATTATATATGGAAATTATGTGTATTATTTTTTTTTTTAATATTGGACTTTTTAGCCCAGGTCTGAAAAATCCGGGCTAAAAAGTAGGGTTTTTTTTTTTATTTTCCACCCACACTTTAGCCTCGGCAGTTTGCCGGGGCAAATGTGGCGTGTCTTTCATAGGGGTCGCTTCGGCGTCGCTTAGCTGTGGCTAATGTTTTTTGCCACAGCTAGTAGCCGAAGCTACCAAATTTTGCCACCATTGAATTCGCCATGCTCCCATTAGCCGTCGTAAAGCCGAAGCTACATGCCTTTTGCCACCCTAGAATGGGCTTTTGCCACGGCTTTTTGCCGAAGCAAATTTAATTATTTTTTTGTAATGTGTGCTCTCAAAGAAGAATATTTGTTTCCTTGTATGAGTGATTTGTTGTGAGGCTATAAGAGAATTGGCTGAGATTTGCAGCATGTGTGGAAAACGAGGAGAAGAAGAAAATGACACATTGGGAAGGGGGTTGACGTCGCATCACCTCGAAGCTTGTCTGTGTAGTGCAGTACTAGCTTCCACGTGTTTAGGTTTGCGTGAGTTACTCGTATTATTTTTCGTTGTATCTTGTTAGTTGCCGAGTTTATGTAACAGGTATGCTTGTGGTCTTATTGGTGGTTAACGGTTCCCAACTAGTGCTACGGGTTGTACTAAGATGTTGTAGAATTTTCAATCAAAACGATAAGTGTACCTATTGAAAATCCTCCCCAAGAGAAATGGAAATGATGATTTTTGTCCCGCACTATCTGAGTGTAGGTTGAGGGTTTCAACCTAAAATCGATTGTCCTGCTTTGCGCTTTATTTCGCCTAATTTAGTTAGTATCGTTGATAGAACCTCAATAGATAAGAGCAGCCCAAAAACTTCCCCATTTTGGGATTTTTTTTATTTTTAGAGAATTTTAAGCAGTTTTTTTGTCCAACAATTTCTCCAAAAATGAAGAAGCGGTAGAAAAAATAGAAAAGTTTTCCTAAATCTGGAACATTGTTTAAAACTAAACAATTCTCTAAATCTTTGGAACAGGGAAGTTATTAGAGTTTGAGGAAAAGTAATTTAGAGAATATGTGTTTTGTTTTTCCATTTTGGAGAAATTTTAGAGAAGCTATTAAAGATGGTTAAAGTTAGCTAACATAGAATGCTTATCTCTTCCGTACATAAATCTATCAAATAATGAACCTTTGGGCGCTTTGACTCTATTTGCATAGCCATTTATTATGACTTATAATACATGGATATCCAAACACATTGGCATTATAAGTCATAATACACGTATTATGTATTATAAAGCAATATTGTGCATTATAAGTCATAATATAACAGTCTAAACTCTTTCCTAGTTTTTTTTAGGAATTTTGGTCAAATACCCATCTAGGATATCTAATTAGGTAAATGTCCATTTATTTTTGTCGATTAAGTAAATGTTCATGATAATTTTATAAACCTCAAACTACCCTTGTTTTATTTTTATATACCCCCTTCGATCTTCCTAGGTTCTGCTTTTATTCTTTCGTTTTCTTCTGACTCACCTCCCGTCGGCGCAACTGTCCAGGATAGTCGAAGACGTCTCCCTGTTCGCAATCGTCCAGTCAAAATCGTCGATTGACGTGATCAGCGATTCGACGTCTGTTGCAAGATCCGTGAATTTCTCGTCTATTAAGTTTTTATTGTTGTTGTCGATGTTGTTGGCGATCGCGGTCGAGGTGATCTTTGTAACGGCTCGGATATAAATATCCGAGTTACGTTTCGAAGGTTGGATACCTTCGTTCGGATCTTACAATTCAGGTATAGGTCGAGGTTTCAAACCTCTTAAAGATCAGTATATAAAGTGGGATTTTGAACCTCAAAAAAGTCGAAGGGTCGTTGGGTACCCTTAACTTGACCTAAAAGCCTAAGTCGCGGAAATTCATTTGAAGAAAAATGAAAACGAAAGTGGAGTATAACTTGCCACGACGAGGCCGGGTCAAAACCAAAGCAATAGAACACAAGTCGGAAAGTACTTTAGCCAAATTAGCGGGTTAGTCTGGTTCTTCGCATTCGCCTAGGAGGATTTCCCACGTCATGGAAACATGGAGCAAGCATACCTAGGGGTGGGCATGGGACGGGACGGGACGGGATTGGGGTAATCCCGCGTCCCGTCCCGCGTAATTTTTACGGGACGGGACGGGATTGAAATATTTTATTTTGAATCCCACCGGGTCTTATCCCTCGCGGGACGGGACGGGATCGGGACGGGACGGGATTCGTCCCTCATAAAAAAATCTAAAATAATCCAATAAAAGGCTTTTATCTTTTGATAAAAAAAATCAAATATGCTAAATAAGTATATCTACTACGAAGTCTACTGAGTGTATTCATATATATGCTATTGATTGTTTAAATACCCATTGTATGTATAATGCGCTACTGAGACACTGAGTAGTTGCTCAAAAAAAAAAAGCTACTGAGTATGGGATGGGACGGGACGGGATTTGCGGGACGAGAACCTTTCGTCCCGCATCCCGTCCCTCATTTTTTTTGCGGGACGGGATCGGGACGGGATTGAATATTTTTTTTCGAAATCCCACCGGGATCGGGATGGGATGCGGGATGGGACGGGATTTGCGGGATTTGTGCCCACCCCTAAGCATACCTAAAAACGATTTGTGCGAGCGAGGTCAGACCGAGACCCCCCAACACACTCTATCCCTCAAGCAAACATACACATACCTAGCATGATACTACATGGCATGCTTTAATGCTTATGCAACACCTAGTATGTCATATAATCACAAGCAGGAAGTTTCTCTTTTGAATCTGAGTAAGCCCGTAAAGGAACTTACCTGGAGGTGCAGAACAGCAAAGGCAATAACCAGTATAAGCAGGTCAAATCACGTCATATATCACCTAATAGTTTAATAAGCAACAATTATAAGTCTAAAGCTCAAAGGGACCCATTTACCGCTACACGGAACTAAGTAAAGGCAAGGAACCCATTATCATTATTAAGCTATCGCATTACATATTCTCATCACATCTCATATTCCATATCTGCATCATCATCTCAACATCCCATCATGCTTTAATCGTTATCGTATCATATATCATATAACAACTTATAGTAACATATATCTCATTTAACATTTCATATATCAATACTCATGTTTCACAATCATAGATCATAATATAACATCATGCTTCATGCTTATCAATTTAAGACCCCATCATAGATCATATATCATATCATAACATGCTTTTATAATCAACATATAACACATCAACATCACGTATCAATATCAACACCTCATAATTTACTTTCACACAAGTTATCAAACTTGTTCATCAAGTTAAGCAAGTTAGTTTCTCGAGATTTCCCAAAATTATATTATTATTATTAAAATAGTCCTGGCATATCGGTTTAATACAACAATTCCTTTTGAGGAACATTTCCAAAATACAAGTTTAAAGCTCATCACCAAAATAGCTTAACAACAACTAGTTGTTGTAAAATACCCTTTCGACATAAGTTAGTTGATTTCAAATTCATTATTTTAATGTTTTAAATAGATTCCAACACCTTGATAAATATTACCAATTAATATATTTTAACACTAACCATTTAAATACCATCAAATAATCAACCAATTAATTAAATAATAAATAATTAAAGGGACAAAACAACCCTCAAAACCGAACTCTTGCATTTAACCGAACCGGACCAAACCAACCCAAAACAAACCCAATTAAAACACCCCTAAACCGGACCCAGACATTACGGATTCTCGGATCAAGGAAATATGCCCAATTCATTTTCCCATTTTTTGAATTTTAACCCACAAAACAATTAGGCCCAAAAGTTTTTAATACCCAAACCAGCCCAAATTTTCAGCCCACCCCTCTACTCATCTTCCAGAAGCATGTAACAATTAAAACAATTGAAAGAATGAGATGGCGGAGCCCACAAGTGGGCTAAAGGCAGGCGCAGGCCCCAACTCTTCTTCCCCTTCCTCCCACCGGCTCTCTGCTATTCCGGTCACGCCCTCGCGCTCCCCTCTCTCGCTATCCTCTTTCTCACACACTCGAACCCGGGTTTCAGTCAGAATAGAGAGTCTAAGCTATGAAGGAAGGAGATCGAAGGGAAGAGGCTCACCGAGAGGGTCTTCGAAGCTCGTCGGGGTTCGATTGGTCTTGCCGGATATGCAATCACGTCGTTCTTGGCCAAACGAAATAGATATCTTAAAAAGGGAGCTTTACGAGTGTCAGATAAGGAAAGAGTGTGAGAAACCTCACCGGCGGTTCTTGAAGGAGAACAGAGGCATGGGCTCAGGGAATGGTGTTGACGTCGGCAGTCGACTGCTGCTCTTGGGCTCGCCGCTTCTGGCTCCGACAAGGGAGGATTGCTGGTGTTGCTGTTCAAGGTGCTCGATGGGTGCTCGACTTTTGTCAATGAAACAGAGGCGTGGAAAGGGTGCTCGATGATCGGAGGCGGTGGTGTCGTGGTGGTGCGTGGTGGCTGCGTTTGTATGGTTGAATCGAAAGGAAAGAGGCAGTGTGGGGGTTGTGGCAAGGGAAGGGAGAATAACAGAGAGACGGAGGGTGGTGGTGTCAATGTGGGTGCGTCGAAAACAGAGAGCAGAGAGTGCTCTTGGTGGTGCTCCGGTTGGGAGGTTGGATAGAGGCGGTGGAGGCCATGTTTGGGTGCTGAACAAATCCTCAATAGGGGGGTGTTTCTGGCTGCGATTTTAGGGTACAAGGGAGGGGTTCTTGTTGCTTTGCTACTGTCGACCGAAGCAAGTAGGAGAGGAGTTTGGAACTGTAGGATTGAATCACGGGGTGGGATTATGGCTTTGGGGGTTTACTGTTGTTGCTATAGACTTTGTAGAGGAATCACACAAGGGCTGAAGAGTGGTCTGAGAAGGCGTGGGAGACATTGGCTCTTTTCCACAATGGGGGGTAACAGGAGGTGTGATGGAAGGAGGTCAAAGGTGTGTTGCTGAATAGAAAATGGAAAGGGCTCCTAGGTAGACCTGTCAATCGGATCATTCGGGTCGGGTTCGGGTCGGGTCATTTCGGGTTTCGGATAAAACGGGTTTCGGGTAAATCGGGTCTCGGGTAGATCGGGTTAACTCGAACCCGAGTTTCACCTGGTTTCGTGTCAAATCGGGTCCATTTCGGGTTGGTCAATTTTTATTATTTTTTAATAAAAAATCGTATTTTGATGACTTTATGATAACTTCAAAACGTAAATTTAAAGATGTGATTGGTAAGTTTTTCTTTTTGGACGCTATACTTATTAGAAGATGGCATCTAAGCTCGATCTAAAACATTTGATTTTTACTATTAGTCATTATTTTTGACAAAATTTATAACTCTATAAAATATTAGAGTTTTAATTAACTTTTTAAAATTATTACATACGGATTAGTAATGACTAATGAGTACAAAATTTTAATTAAAAATTTTAATATTTTATTGACTTATTTTAGCTTTTTAAAAACATGTTGAAAAATAAAAAATAAAATATTACCGATAGGAGAGAGTAATATACAATACAAATAAATATAAATGTTAATTTGAAAAAGAAAGATTATGTGTTTGTAATTATAAAATGTAATAACTTGAAATCTCCACGAATAATTTAGTAATATATAATTACTATAAATTAATTAATTTTAATAATATATTAATTACTAAACTTATCCTAATACGACTTTGAGATTTTCTAGACTTTTTATTAATTAGTAAAAGTTTTGTTTCCACAAATCTGGCGGGTCATCGGGTCACCGGGTCGAAACCCATTTGACCCAGAAAAATATCGGTTTTTCGGGTTCGGGTCCAAAAAAATTTCCGGGTCAAAATTTTTGGGTCTTGACCCAAAAAATTCCGGGCAGTCGGGTCGGGTTTTCGGGTCGGGTTACGTTTTGACAGGTCTACTCCTAGGTGTTGCAGCAGGGCATGGTCCCAAAAAAACAAGGTGGAAAGAAGACAAGTGTGGTCCCAAAAGAAATTCAAAATACCCGAAATAAAATCGCGAAACTCGCTCATTCGACCTTATCCCAACTCAAAATAATTAATAGAATTTTTTTTAAAAAAAACTTGAGAGAATTAATTCGATAAAATCTAGCCCGTATACTCAAACCTCAAGTCAAAATAGAGGAATTGAAATCCGTCGAAAAAATCCTTTCAAAACAATGGCGGAACTCACTTTAGAAAATTTCAAATAATCCGAAAGCTCGAGGACGGAAATTCTCAAAATTTCAAAATTTCTTTATTTTAACTCGTCATCCGATTAAAATATTATTTAAATATTTCCAGTCTTTACAATCTTGATCAGGAGGTGAGGCTCTTCAATCTTCAATCCAAAGTCCGGCAGGGTAGCGGTGGAAGCAGCAGCGACGTTTGGGTGGTTGCGGGAGACGGGGAAGGAGTGGTTGTGGTCGTAGGAGTAAGTGATGAGGAAGAGGGTGGGATCGGAGCGGCTTCTCTCTACTTGCTTCCAAGTTGGGCACCCTTTGGAGCTGTTGCACCTACAGTACCCTCTGTTCCATTATAGTTTAAAACAAATTCAGTGCTTACTTGGTTAATGAAAGTATAAGTGTGTGGTTTATAAACTAGCTCGAGTCTAATGGCATATACCTAGGGTACGGAGCACTTCATGGGCTTTTGGCCGTACTTCCTCCATACCCACGAGTCGGATGGCAGAGTGGTAGTAGTGTAGTTGCCCTTCAGTAGCACCGTTTTTTGGATTGGTGACACTATCTTGGTGATATTTAGTGTGGTGATGACAAATTTTTTTTTATTACATGGTCTTGGTGACAAATATTTGTTGAAACAATATTTTGATGATAATTTCAGGTAAGAGAAACTAGTCAAACTTTTAAAGTTTTATTTGGTGACAATATTTTGATGATATATAATGTAGTGGTGATATTTATTGTTATGTTGACATATTTTTGTGAGCGTTAATGATCCAACGTTTTAAAATATGGGTTGATAACAATGTCTTGTGATATATAATGTTATGGTGACATTTTTTTAAGGTTACAATATCATGGTGATAATATATTGTCATCAGCTTCGTCACTAACAACTGTCACGAGAAAAATCATCAATTAGTAAGAAAAAATTTAGTTGTCAACGATAAAAAGTGATACTGGCAACTGTCACCAGAAGAAAATCAATCGTCACAAAAAAAAAATCTCTGTCCCTAGAAAAAAAATTTTCATTAGAAAAAAATTACCCCAACTGTCACTAGAAAAAATAAAATGTCACAAAAAATGTCATTTCTCACCGAAACAACTGTCACCAAACAAATATAATCAATTGTCACCGGAAAAACTATCACTAAATATAGGCATTGACTGAAATGGTCAATGTTGACTAGTCAATATCAAAACTAAAAAGGGTCAAAGGGGAAAAGAGGAATGGTTAGGAAAAGGAATGGTAAAAATGTCAAAAATGGATATTTACTTAATCTATTTAAAAAGTGAACATTTACTTAATTATAATAATTTTTTTTACATCGAAGTCTGTTTTTTTTTCATGATTCGTTTTCTTAATAAAAAAAATACCTAATTTTTAGTGGAAGTGCTCTCACAACTTATGATTGAGTTGTTTCTATAAACACGTTGGCATTTAAAAGAACACTGGAGAAGAGAATCATTACCGAGCGACTCGTGCTGATAACGTGTTATAATATGTGTAAGAATAAGAGTAGAGAGGAGGCATAGAAAAGAGAATAGATATCTCTATTGCTTGTGTCTATCAAATGAGAAAATACAAGGCCTTATATAGGCATAGATAGAGGGGGTAACAAAGGATAAGCCATAAATTGTGACCTTTGGTATTTCACCATGTGGGGGTTACAACCCTTGATTTTTCACCATGTGGGGGTTATAGAAAGGTGTAATATCACATAGTAATAACTAGCTAGTATCATAACAGTGCAATATTTTCAAAAACAAGACTTTTGTGGAACTCGTGACCACCTGAAAATGACTCAAAAAAAAAACAATCTGCCACCGGCCAAGCATCGGACCCACTAAGGTCTAATTTACGGGTTCGGGTCGCGATCGAACTGCAACTTTGTGCTTCGCTTCGAAAGAAGAAAAGGAAAGGTATAAGCACAAGGAAAGTTTGTTAGGGCGATGACGAATGTAGGCCTCAATTTAGTGGAAAACCGCATGGAAAAATCTGTGAAAAACGTGTTTGAAGGCTGTGGCGTGGTATGAAGGGAACCACTGCCTTAGAACCGAAATCGCCCCGATACCGTGGTGCAGGTCGGCTACAGGCGTCGCCCCCCCAAGGATACACAGCGGACTTCTCAGGCGTGCACTCGCCGTCGAAGCAATGGAACCACCCAGGACTCAGAACGGATTACAGAAGAAGAGAGGAGAAGGAGAACGATTGAATGTGTGTCGAAAACTGAAGAGAACGTCAGTTTTTAAAACCAAAGTGTGCAAGCTGAAGAAGTCACTGTATGGACTCAAGCAAGCACCAAAGCAATGGTATGAGAAGTTTCACACAACTATCCTAAGCTTTGGATTTGAGGTAAACGGATCTGATGCCTGTGTCTATTCTAAGAGGTTTGGTGCTGATTGTGTGATTATATGTTTATATGTGGATGACATGTTGTTATTTGGATCACACATAAATGCTATAAACACAACCAAACAGTTTTTGTCTTCTAAGTTTGAGATGAAAGACATGGGTGAAGCTGATGTCATTCTAGGAGTTAAAGTAACTAGAAAGGAAAATGGCTTCATTTTATCACAACCTCATTATGTAGAGAAAATGTTGAAAAGGTTTGATAAGTTTGATATTGTGCCAGTTAGAACTCCTTATGATGCTAGCATGCAATTGAAGAAAAATTTTGGAATTGGTGTGTCCCAAAATGAGTATGCTAAAATAATTGGGAGTCTAATGTTTCTGATGAATTATACTCGGCCTGATATTGCATATGCTCTTAGTAGACTCAGTAGATATACCTATAACCCCAGTAGTGAACATTGGATTGCACTTAATAGATTATTGAGATATCTTAAAGGCACCTTTGATTGGGGTTTACATTATGTGGGTTTCCCTCAAGCTTTGGAGGGATACTGTGATGCAAACTAGGTCACTGACAATGATGAGGTTAGCTCCACTAGTGGTTATGTGTTCACTTTATGTGGTGGTGCTATATCATGGAAATCATCAAAACAAACTTGCATTGCTAGATCAACTATGGAATCTGAGTTCATAGCATTAGATTTAGCTGGTCAAGAGGTTGAGTGGTTGAGAAGCTTACTGGCTGACTTACCTTTGTGGGGGCATAAGACCCCAACCATTTCTCTACATTGTGACTCACAATCTGCTATTTGTGTAGCTAACAACAATACTTACAATGGTAAGAAGAGACACATACAGATTAGACATGAAGCTGTGAGACAGCTGATTGCTACCGGTGTCATTTGCTTGGAGTATGTGACGTCCGAGAGGAATCTAGCAGATCCGTTGACGAAGGGGCTAAATAGAAGGACGGTCATTGAATCGTCTAAGGGAATGGGGCTCAAACCCACGTGAGCTGAGATACACCATACCCATTCCCAGGACAGGTGTATGAGAAACTGACGTTCTCTTCAGTTTTCGACACACATTCAATCGTTCTCCTTCTCCTCTCTTCTTCTGTAATCCGTTCTGAGTCCTGGGTGGTTCCATTGCTTCGACGGCGAGTGCACGCCTGAGAAGTCCGCTGTGTATCCTTGGGGGGGCGACGCCTGTAGCCGACCTGCACCACGGTATCGGGGCGATTTCGGTTCTAAGGCAGTGGTTCCCTTCATACCACGCCACAGCCTTCAAACACGTTTTTCACAGATTTTTCCATGCGGTTTTCCACTAAATTGAGGCCTACATTCGTCATCGCCCTAACAAACTTTCCTTGTGCTTATACCTTTCCTTTTCTTCTTTCGAAGCGAAGCACAAAGTTGCAGTTCGATCGCGACCCGAACCCGTAAATTAGACCTTAGCGGTTTTCCACTAATATATTATCACCATGATATTGTAACCTTAAAAAATGTCACCATAACATTATATATCACAAGACATTGTTATCAACCCATATTTTAAAACGTTGGATCATTAACGCTCACAAAAATATGTCAACATAACAATAAATATCACCACTACATTATATATCATCAAAATATTGTCACCAAATAAAACTTTAAAAGTTTGACTAGTTTCTCTTACCTGAAATTATCATCAAAATATTGTTTCAACAAATATTTGTCACCAAGACCATGTAATCAAAAAAAATTTGTCATCACCACACTAAATATCACCAAGATAGTGTCACCAATCCAAAAAACGGTGCTACTGAAGGGCAACTACACTACTACCACTCTGCCATCCGACTCGTGGGTATGGAGGAAGTACGGCCAAAAGCCCATGAAGTGCTCCGTACCCTAGGTATATGCCATTAGACTCGAGCTAGTTTATAAACCACACACTTATACTTTCATTAACCAAGTAAGCACTGAATTTGTTTTAAACTATAATGGAACAGAGGGTACTCTAGGTGCAACAGCTCCAAAGGGTGCCCAACTTGGAAGCAAGTAGAGAGAAGCCGCTCCGATCCCACCCTCTTCCTCATCACTTACTCCTACGACCATAACCACTCCTTCCCCGTCTCCCGCAACCACCCAAACGTCGCTGCTGCTTCCACCGCTACCCTGCCGGACTTTGGATTGAAGATTGAAGAGCCTCACCTCCTGATCAAGATTGTAAAGACTGGAAATATTTAAATAATATTTTAATTGGATGACGAGTTAAAATAAAGAAATTTTGAAATTTTGAGAATTTCCGTCCTCGAGCTTTCGGATTATTTGAAATTTTCTAAAGTGAGTTCCGCCATTGTTTTGAAAGGATTTTTTCGACGGATTTCAATTCCTCTATTTTGACTTGAGGTTTGAGTATACGGGCTAGATTTTATCGAATTAATTCTCTCAAGTTTTTTTTAAAAAAATTCTATTAATTATTTTAAATTGGGATAAGGTCGAATGAGCGAGTTTCGGGATTTTATTTCGGGTATTTTGAATTTCTTTTGGAACCACACTTGTCTTCTTTCCACCTTGTTTTTTTGGGACCATGCCCTGCCGCAACACCTAGGAGTAGACCTGTCAAAACGTAACCCGACCCGACTGCCCGGAATTTTTTGGGTCAAGACCCAAAAATTTTTACCCGGAAATTTTTTTGGACCCGAACCCGAAAAACCGATATTTTTCTGGGTCAAATGGGTTTCGATCCAGTGACCCGATGACCCGCCCGATTTGTGGAAACAAAACTTTTACTAATTAATAAAAAGTCTAGAAAATCTCAAAGTCGTATTAGGATAAGTTTAGTAATTAATATATTATTAAAATTAATTAATTTATAGTAATTATATATTACTAAATTATTCGTGGAGATTTCAAGTTATTACATTTTATAATTACAAACACTTAATCTTTCTTTTTCAAATTAACATTTATATTTATTTGTATTGTATATTACTCTCTCCTATCGGTAATATTTTATTTTTTATTTTTCAACATGTTTTTAAAAAGCTAAAATAACTCAATAAAATATTAAAATTTTTAATTAAAATTTTGTACTCATTAGTCATTACTAATCCGTATGTAATAATTTTAAAAATTAATTAAAACTTTAATATTTTATAGAGTTATAAATTTTGTCAAAAATAATGACTAATAGTAAAAATCAAATGTTTTAGATCGAGCTTAGATGCCATCTTCTAATAAGTATAGCGTCCAAAAAGAAAAACTTACCAATCACATCTTTAAATTTACGTTTTGAAGTTATCATAAAGTCATCAAAATACGATTTTTTATTAAAAAATAATAAAAATTGACCAACCCGAAATGGACCCGATTTGACACGAAACCAGGTGAAACTCGGGTTCGAGTTAACCCGATCTACCCGAGACCCGATTTACCCGAAACCCATTTTACCCGAAACCCGAAATGACCCGACCCGAACCCGACCCGAATGATCCGATTGACAGGTCTACCTAGGAGCCCTTTCCATTTTCTATTCAGCAACACTCCTTTGACCTCCTTCCATCACACCTCTTGTTACCCCCCATTGTGGAAAAGAGCCAATGTCTCCCACGCCTTCTCAGACCACTCTTCAGCCCTTGTCTGATTCCTCTGCAAAGTCTATAGCAACAACAGTAAACCCCCAAAGCCATAATCCCACCCCGTGATTCAATCCTACAGTTCCAAACTCCTCTCCTACTTGCTTCGGTCGACAGTAGCAAAGCAACAAGAACCCCTCCCTTGTACCCTAAAATCGCAGCCAGAAACACCCCCCTATTGAGGATTTGTTCAGCACCCAAACATGGCCTCCACCGCCTCTATCCAACCTCCCAACCGGAGCACCACCAAGAGCACTCCTTGCTCTCTGTTTTCGACGCACCCACATTGACACCACCACCCTCCGTCTCTCTGTTATTCTCCCTTCCCTTGCCACAACCCCCACACTACCTCTTTCCTTTCGATTCAACCATACAAACGCAACCACCACGCACCACCACGACACCACCGCCTCCGATCATCGAGCACCCTTTCCACGCCTCTGTTTCATTGAAAAAAGTCGAGCACCCATCGAGCACCTTGAACAGCAACACCAGCAATCCTCCCTTGTCCGAGCCAGAAGCGGCGAGCCCAAGAGCAGCAGTCGACTGCCGACGTCAACACCATTCCCCGAGCCCATACCTCTGTTCTCCTTCAAGAACCGCCGGTGAGGTTTCTCACACTCTTTCCTTATCTGACACTCGTAAAGCTCCCTTTTTAAGATATCTATTTCGTTTGGCCAAGAACGACGTGATTGCATATCCGGCAAGACCAATCGATGAGCCTCTTCCCTTCGATCTCCTTCCTTCATAGCTTAGACTCTCTATTCTGACTGAAACTCGGGTTCGAGTGTGTGAGAAAGAGGATAGCGAGAGAGGGGAGCGCGAGGGCGAGACCGGAGTAACAGAGAGCCGGTGGGAGGAAGGGGAAGAAGAGTTGGTGCCTGCGCCTGCCTTTAGCCCACTTGTGGGCTCCGCCATCTCATTCTTTCAATTGTTTTAATTGTTACATGCTTCTGGAAGATGAGTAGAGGGGTGGGCTGAAAATTTGGGCTGGTTTGGGTATTAAAAACTTTTGGGCCTAATTGTTTTGTGGGTTAAAATTCAAAAAATGGGAAAATGAATTGGGCATATTTCCTTGATCCGAGAATCCGAAATGTCTGGGTCCGGTTTAGGGGTGTTCTAATTGGGTTTGTTTTGGGTTGGTTTGGTCCGGTTCGGTTAAATGCAAGGGTTCGGTTTTAAGGGTTGTTTTATCCCTTTAATTATTTATTATTTAATTAATTGGTTGATTATTTGATGGTATTTAAATGGTTAGTGTTAAAATATATTAATTGGTAATATTTATCAAGGTGTTGGAATCTATTTAAAACATTAAAATAATGATTTTGAAATCAACTAACTTATGTCGAAAGGGTATTTTACAACAACTAGTTGTTGTTAAGCTATTTTGGTGATGAGCTTTAAACTTGTATTTTGGAAATGTTCCTCAAAAGGAATTGTTGTATTAAACCGATATGCCAGGACTATTTTAATAATAATAATATAATTTTGGGAAATCTCGAGAAACTAACTTGCTTAACTTGATGAACAAGTTTGATAACTTGTGTGAAAGTAAATTATGAGGTGTTGATATTGATATGTGATGTTGATGTGTTATATGTTGATTATGAAAGCATGTTATGATATGATATATGATCTATGATGGGGTCTTAAATTGATAAGCATGAAGCATGATGTTATATTATGATCTATGATTGTGAAACATGAGTATTGATATATGAAATGTTAAATGAGATATATGTTACTATAAGTTGTTATATGATATATGATACGATAACGATTAAAGCATGATGGGATGTTGAGATGATGATGCAGATATGGAATATGAGATGTGATGAGATTATGTTATGCGATAGCTTAATAATGATAATGGGTTCCTTACCTTTACTTAGTTCCGTGTAGCGGTAAATGGGTCCCTTTGAGCTTTAGACTTATAATTGTTGCTTATTAAACTATTAGGTGATATATGACGTGATTTGACCTGCTTATACTGGTTATTGCCTTTGCTGTTCTGCACCTCCAGGTAAGTTCCTTTACGGGCTTACTCAGATTCAAAAGAGAAACTTCCTGCTTGTGATTATATGACATACTAGGTGTTGCATAAGCATTAAAGCATGCCATGTAGTATCATGCTAAGTATGTGTAAATTTGCTTGTGGGATAGAGTGTGTTGGGGGGTCTCGGTCTGACCTCGCTCGCACAAATCGTTTTTAGGTATGCTTAGGGGTGGGCACAAATCCCGCAAATCCCGTCCCATCCCGCATCCCATCCCGATCCCGGTGGGATTTCGAAAAAAAATATTCAATCCCGTCCCGATCCCGTCCCGCAAAAAAAACGAGGGACGGGATGCGGGACAGAAGGTTCTCGTCCCGCAAATCCCGTCCCGTCCCGCATATATATAAAACTATATATATTTTATATAAAAATATACATAATGTTGATTTTAATAAGTTTTACCCATTGTGTGTGTATATATATATATATTGTATTTATGAATATTAGATATATATAAACACATAAACACATACTCAGTAGCTTCTTTTTTTTTTAGCAACTACTCAGTGTCTCAGTAGCGCATTATACATACAATGGGTATTTAAACAATCAATAGCATATATATGAATACACTCAGTAGACTCTGTAGTAGATATACTTATTTAGCATATTTGATTTTTTTATCAAAAGATAAAAGCCTTTTATTGGATTATTTTAGATTTTTTTATGAGGGACGAATCCCGTCCCGTCCCGATCCCATCCCGTCCCGCGAGGGATAAGACCCGGTGGGATTCAAAATAAAATATTTCAATCCCGTCCCGTCCCGATCCCGTCCCGTAAAAATTACGCGGGACGGGACGCAGGATTACCCCAATCCCGTCCCGTCCCGTCCCATGCCCACCCCTAGGTATGCTTGCTCCATGTTTCCATGATGTGGGAAATCCTCCTAGGCGAATGCGAAGAACCAGACTAACCCACTAATTTGGCTAAAGTACTTTTCGACTTGTGTTCTATTGCTTTGGTTTTGACCCGGCCTCGTCGTGGCAAGTTATACTCCACTTTCGTTTTCATTTTTCTTCAAATGAATTTCCGCGATCTAGGCTTTTAGGTCAAGTTAAGGGTACCCAACGACCCTTCGACATTTTTGAGGTTCGAAATCCCACTTTATATACTGATCTTTTAGAGGTTTGAAACCTCGACCTGTACCTGAATTGTAAGATCCGAACGAAGGTATCCAACCTTCGAAACGTAATCGGATATTTATATTCGAGCCGTTACAAAGATCACCTCGACCGCGATCGCCAACAACATCGACAACAACAATAAAAACTTAATAGACGAGAAATTCACGAATCTTGCAACAGACGTCGAATCGCTGATCACGTCAATCGACAATTTTGACTGGACGAATACGAACAGGGAGACGTCTTCGACTATCCTGGACAGTTGCGTCGACGGGAGGTGAGTCAGAAGAAAACGAAAGAATAAAAGAAGAACCTAGGAAGATCGAAGGGGGTATACAAAAATAAAACAAGGGTAGTTTGAGGTTTATAAAATTATCATGAACATTTACTTAATCAACAAAAATAAATGGACATTTACCTAATTAGATATCCTAGATGGGTATTTGACCAAAATTCCAAAAAAAAACTAGGAAAGAGTTTAGACTGTTATATTATGACTTATAATGCACAATATTGCTTTATAATACATAATACATGTATTATGACTTATAATGGCAATGTGTTTGGATATCCATGTATTATAAGTCATAATAAATGGCTATGCAAATAGAGCCAAAGCGCCCAAAGGTTCATTATTTGATAGATTTATGTACGGAAGAGATAAGCATTCTATGTTAGCTAACTTTAACCATCTTTAATAGCTTCTCTAAAATTTCTCCAAAATAGAAAAACAAAACACATATTCTCTAAATTACTTTTCCTCAAACTCTAATAACTTCCCCGTTCCAAAGATTTAGAGAATTGTTTAGTTTTAAACAATGTTCCAGATTTAGGAAAACTTTTCTATTTTTTCTACCGCTTCTTCATTTTTGGAGAAATTGTTGGACCAAAAAACTGCTTAAAATTCTCTAAAAATAAAAAAAAATCCCAAAATGGGGAAGTTTTTGGGCTGCTCTTATCTATTGAGGTTCTATCAACGCTACTAACTAAATTAGGCGAAATAAAGCGCAAAGCAGGACAATCGATTTTAGGTTGAAACCCTCAACCTACACTCAGATAGTGCGGGACAAAAATCATCATTTCCATTTCTCTTGGGGAGGATTTTCAATAGGTACACTTATCGTTTTGATTGAAAATTCTACAACATCTTAGTACAACCCGTAGCACTAGTTGGGAACCGTTAACCACCAATAAGACCACAAGCATACCTGTTACATAAACTCGGCAACTAACAAGATACAACGAAAAATAATACGAGTAACTCACGCAAACCTAAACACGTGGAAGCTAGTACTGCACTACACAGACAAGCTTCGAGGTGATGCGACGTCAACCCCCTTCCCAATGTGTCATTTTCTTCTTCTCCTCGTTTTCCACACATGCTGCAAATCTCAGCCAATTCTCTTATAGCCTCGCAACAAATCACTCATACAAGGAAACAAATATTCTTCTTTGAGAGCACACATTACAAAAAAATAATTAAATTTGCTTCGGCAAAAAGCCGTGGCAAAAGCCCATTCTAGGGTGGCAAAAGGCATGTAGCTTCGGCTTTACGACGGCTAGAGCATGGCGAATTCAACGGTGGCAAAATTTGGTAGCTTCGGCTACTAGCTGTGGCAAAAAACATTAGCCACAGCTAAGCGACGCCGAAGCGACCCCTATGAAAGACACGCCACATTTGCCACGGCAAACTGCCGAGGCTAAAGTGTGGGTGGAAAATAAAAAAAAAAACCCTACTTTTTAGCCCGGATTTTTCAGACCTGGGCTAAAAAGTCCAATATTAAAAAAAAAATAATACACATAATTTCCATATATAATAAAATATCATTAATCATGTAAAATTTAAATATATACAATAAAATGTCAAAAACTACATAATTTATATACAATAAATAAACATAATTATAAAATTTACATATACAATAAAATGTCCAAAACTATATTTTACTCCAAAAATGTCCAAAACTACATAATTTACCTTTTCAATTCACCAATCAAAGTTCCCGGGTCAATTTGAACGATGCACTCTCAAAATTCACACCTCCAGACGAATTTGAAAGCATGAAGCCAACGTCAATGTGGATAATATGAGCATCTTCATCCAATAACAGGTTACTGTTGTGATGATCCTTGACCTGCAGAACATAAAGCAATGTCACACAACTGAACTTGAATATAGACTCGAAATAACAAATTAAGAACACATAGAAACATAAAGTTTAAACTTATCAGTGTTGAGAGGATGAAATCGAAGCATTTTCATATGGGAGAAGCTGCAACATATATCTCTAGAAGAGAGAAAACTTTGTACTTCTTTCATTTAGATGTGAGTTATAAAGTTGATCTAGTCATAAAAGTAATGCCATTGTATGTGAAGATCGTGTGAGCCGGTCAAAAAAAATTCAGTACACGGAGTAGGACTTGTGAGGAAATCATTTTTACACACACTAGTATAAGAGAAAAACCGGAGAGAAAATGTCTGCCAACAATTAAACAATAAGCAACAAATGTGATCATATCTTCATATAAATGAACTTTACATGTAGAAGGTAGCATACCAGCTAGTATCATGCCATACTCTGAACAAAATTCCTCTGACATATAACAGACAAGTGCAAAGGAGTTAAAAACACTAGCATTAGTTTGTAATAAGAAGAGGAACATATATTCAGAATTTCAAATCTAGCATGGATAGGGGTCATATTGCAGTCCTCGATGATGTCTTTGACCATGGTCCTCAAGACCTTCTCTTCACTTGCCAAAAATATAAGGATACAAAGCGCATATAATAGACCATATCATGTTATTGTAAGTACCAAAACAAAGAGGTTCTTGATGATTCTCAACACCTCCAACAATCCGTCACTCTATAAACTTCCTTGAATCAATGATCAATCTTAATTTCCATGAAAGATTGTAAAACCCTCTTTAACATGAGTGGTAACCATCTTAGTCATCCATAATGAAGTCTTTTCTTGATGACTGTCACCCTCAATTACCAATTTTTTTGATACGTATATTTAGTGTTCCTCTTAACTCGAACCTTAAAGTTAAATGCTAATGCTTTTGCGATCGTTATGGGACTAATTCCACATGAATTTGCACCTAATCCAACTCTTGATTTCTAATAACAAATCCTTTGGCCATGCTTTTATATGTTTCTTAGAACCGTCAAGAGTTATAGTTTTAAAAATCACTCCCTGGTCTTCCAATTGGTATCTTCTTTTGCCAATTAGCGACAACTTTGAGCAACAAAGTTACTGTTTGTCCAATTATTTATGGACAGCTGATAAGGCGTATTCCAATAGGCATTATAGATTAGTTTAGGTGCATTTCATTGTTATATAATCATGTTTTAGTGTTAATTAGATTAACGCTCGTTTTGTGGGAAAGTTCAGAATCTACGCTATTTCGATGGTTTTATGTAGATTCGTAGATCCAAGGCAAAGAACACGAGGAACGGAGATAAGGAAGGCTAAGGTGAGACTTGAGAGAGCTTAAGGAAGATGTCCTGAAAAGCATGGAACAACCTAAGGAACAACGAAGCACGAAATCGAGGTCTAAGAGTGAAAACAAGGGCGAGTCGCGAAAGTTGTCCGCCCGGCGAGCTGAATTTGTAACGCACTTTCCGGAAGCTTTGGATGTTCGATCGATGCATATGAGCATGCATTGGAAAGCTCTTTCAAATATCTACGTGATGGTGTTCTGTTGGAAATTTGCTGACAGCGAATCGCTTTCCGCTACAGCGGATCAAATCATCGACATCATGTCTAGTAGGTGGCCTGAGCAGGACTTGCTGCCAGCGAGTTCGGACTCGCGGCCAGCGAGTGGAGTCAGTGAGGAGCATGTCCAGGAGCCAGC
Organism: Persicaria maculosa; assembly: GCA_963922045.1. Lineage (NCBI taxonomy): Eukaryota > Viridiplantae > Streptophyta > Magnoliopsida > Caryophyllales > Polygonaceae > Persicaria > Persicaria maculosa. The sequence continues at coordinate 61,724,119 of OY998267.1, forward strand.
ACGACTCGCTGCCAGCGAATGAAGACTCGCTGCCAGCGACATCATGTCTGAGCAAGTGCCTAAGCAACACTCGCTGCCAGCGAGCCGAGTCAGCCTGAGAGCCAGCGAATGGATCCACTCTAGCGGAAAGGTGTTTTCGCGGCAGCGGAAATCTTCTCTAGTAGCGGAACCGAAGAGGCTTGATAAATTTTCTAAGGCATGGACATTCGCTGCTAGCGGGTTGGTAGCGAGTAGCTAGCGAAAATCCAATAGAAGGTTGACCAAGGCAATTCGCTGCTAGTGGAAATATTTTCGCTGCCAGCGAAATCTGACGCTGAACTATACATGGAAAGTTCTATCTTTCATCTAGTTTGTTTTAGGAAATTTTTATCTAATTTATCTATCTTTTACCTTGTTTATTCAGAACATTAGGCTTATAAATAGGATGTTTAGGGTTAGTTTTCATACACATTCAAGTAGAGCAATCACCTTTGAAGAGAATAAAGTTTAGGTAAGACATGTTTGGCTAATTTTCTAGTTTCCGCCTACACTTTCGAGACTTGGTTGGTGATTTGTGAGTTTCTAATTTAAGTTATTTTTCCTCTATAATTCTTTCAACTTCTTTTATCTTGATTAACTACCTTGATAATATTGATTTCATGCTAGGATTTAATACTTTCGTATTTGTGTTATTTCCATAGTAGCACGCATAAGATTGTGGATTCCGTGTTTGAAGCATGATTATGTAGGGAGTTGACATATATCTTAAACATTGATTTATCGTGTTTAATTGGTGTTATTTATATGCTCAAGTTCTTGGGACTATTTGCTATCTCTTTGTTAAATCTTGACCGTGTTAGGGTTGCATTGAGGTGTAAGGGATTAATTGGACTCGTAGGACTTTTAATCTACGTAAACCAAGACGAGAGGAATTCGTAGGAAAAGATAATAACTTGAAAAGGATTCGATGATCAATAAAACCAACCAAAGTCAAGAAGGTGGAAACGCTTTTCTTCTATCCTTTATTTGTTTTTGTCAATATTATTTTCTTTTATTTTCATTCATAAAAATATTTTTTTTATATTGATAAATACGCAATATTTAGAAATACTTGATTCTATAGGGTTCAACCCCTTACTTGCATACTATACTAGTTTGTTTTTTTGGGATTTATTTTTGGCGAGATAAATCAACGACTTTCCCTCCGTCAACAACATATTACATTTTTCCTTTCCTGGATCAAGGGAAATAAAAATTCCTTGATAAAGATTATTCATTTTAAGTCGTGTATGTCATAATATTCATTTTAAGTCATGCCTGTCATAAACGGTTTAAAGTGCGCTTTTGCATTTCTGTTGCTGTGTTTTTATAATTTTCTTGGTTCTTGATATTTTTTAATAAGGAAAAAGTTTATATGAGGTTTGATCATTCTAGATCACCTTTCAAGCATCATTTCAAATGAGATCTTGAATAATGGAATTATAGAATAGAATATCACCACTAATCGTATGAAGAAGGGACATAATCCTGTTAACCACCATGTTGATTTCCTGGAAAACGTGAGTCGAATGCGTCTTTTAAAAGCTTAATCCTAAGGTAATTTGAGATGAGAATCTCGATCTCCCACAAAGGGCGCTCAAATGGTCAAGGATATTGTTGATAATCATTACAGTGACACTCGATAATCATTCTCGACAAGATGACTGCTCAATAGTCTTGGAAATGCCTGATGAAGAGTTGTCGCCTCAACGACCACCACAAAAGAAAAGTCGCAATGTGATCCACCAAGTACAATGACCTCTCCCCGTTAATTTGTAATGATGAATCCTGTAGATGCGTTCACTAGAAGAAAGATGTATCAAAATGATGCTTCATTGACATTCAGAAACTTACCATTGTGAGTTTTATTGTGTGTGTTTCAAAATTAATTGAGGTGCTCCATCATATTCATATATATTCAAGAATCTACCTTTAATTTATCACATGGCTAACTAATACCCCTTCTATCGGTAACATATTTTTGCACACATTTTATTGAGCTAAGAAATATATAAAATATTTTTTTAAAATAATTTAATACTTATAATTAATAAGTATTAAATTATAAAAAATAATTAAAAGTTAATATTTTATATAGTTTTAACTCTTCAAAATGTGTATAGTCAAATACCCTGTATTTTATTGGATATGAAAACTGGGCATATCACCAAAAATTAAAAAATTCCTTTGGCGTATCACAAAGGATGGTATCCTTACCACGGTTAAGCTTGCTAGTCATGGTTTAGCTAGGCTTTTCAACCAATTATCCTAATTGTTGTATGAGTTATGAAGACACTGAGCACCTCCTCTTTCTCTGTCCAATCTCACAAGCTACACCATACTTTCTCTCGCCTGGAATAGCGACTAAAATGGTAGCATCACAATCAAATTCAACCAGCATCAGCGAGATGATCATCAAACTTAAAATTGAACTGAAAAACCATGATTTCTCTACTCTAACCACTGCTTGGTGGAGAATTTGGTTCTTCCGTAACAAAATTCTCTTTGGAAACATTACGCCCGACCCTTGTGCTATTGTCTCAGACATAAAGGCTCAATTCTTCAATTGGGATAAGGCAAAAGAGCTTGACCAGGAACTTAATTTAGACCAAACTAAAGATCCAAATAATAAAAATAAAAACATGGTTAAAAATCGACGCCGTTGTAAATGGACTAAACAACAACACAATTGACATAAACTAAATTTCGATGGGGCACTATCTACTTCAAATATAGGATCCTATTGATATATCATCCGAGATGATATTGGTACATGATAACTCCACTCCCTTGATGAAAATCTGAAAAGGTTTCAAAGGCTTTGACACAAAGCCTGTGTTAAAGGTCTTGAAGCTAAAGCTGTATTGATGAAATTCAAAACCTGTATTTTAGTTATTATCTTATATATATATATATATATTATCTATGTATGGTTTCCAAATATTATTATACATATGTTATACTAACCATACAGCAAAGATTTCGAAGAAATCTCCTTCCTTAAAGCTGAAAGACATAAAGATCAAATCAGGTGGATTGTGGCTTCGCAGTTTCCCGAAATAGAAGATTGCGAAGATCCTTCCTAAGCCATGATCTCAAGTAGCCGTTGTGTGAAGATTCTTGGCGCCGATTTGATCAAGAATAAAAGGAGATGAAGAAGAAAGAAGAAAGAAGAGAGTTGAACACTGACGATCATTGAACTACAACGCACACTCAGCCCTCAAGTCAATCTTTTTTCTACGTGTACTCTCTGCTAGGTGTTAAGTGTTTTATCTTTTGTTTCAAAGCATTTGAGAGTTACACAGTGAGCTTATAGGATATATTCTGAGAGAGTGTTATACTCGAGAGTTTATAACTCAGGAAGTGTGCACTAGGTTATTGATTCACGAGTGTAAGAGGGTTGTACTAAATAGCTGAGAGAGGCGGGGCTCTTCTAGATTGGTCTAGGACTCCAAGGGAACGAGAGTTGACTAGATTGAAATTGTATAGGAGAGAGGCTTCTCGGTGAGCTATTAGGATCCTAAGCTTTGTGAATCAATAAAACCTGTTGAATCCTAGGGTTGTGGAAGAACCCTAGGCGTGGACTAAGCCTTAAAGGAGCCGAACCTCGTTAACAATTCATCGTGTTCTTTACTTATTGTTTTACCATTATTTCCGCACTTGTTTCGAATTGTATAACTTTGTTGTGCTTCAGGTATCCCAATCGAAAGAATTGAGTTTACTCCCAGAGGTTTGGAAAGCGTTTCAAAAGTCTTGAGATTGTCAGCGAAAAGTTGGCATACTCTATTCAACCCCCCCTTCTAGAGTATCTTTATTCTACTTTGTTATACATTATCGAACCTTCAATTGGTATCAGAGCCTTACTCACTGCTTTTGATCTAACAATCTTGTGAGTTTTGATCATGTCTGGTGAATCAAGCGGAGGATTTGCACAAGGGAGGTCTACCAATAGACCACCACTCTTTGTGGGAAACAACTTTGTCCACTGGAGGTCCTTGATGAAAATGTTCATTATAGATCAAGATCTGGAACTTTGGAACATTATAGAGAATAGTCCATGGATTCCTGAGAAAGAAGGACCTAATGGAAGCAGAGTCACGAAGACTGAGGACGAATACATCCAAGCAGATCTTGAACTCGTCTCCAAGAACTATAAAGCCATTAACTTACTATATTGTGGTCTTAGTACTGATGAGTTTAATCGTATTTCATCTTGTAGGTCGGCTAAAGAGATTTGGGACAAGTTAGTTGTCACCTACGAAGGAACCAGTCAAGTGAAGGACACCAAGATCAGTATCTTCCTTTGAAAGTATGAACTTTTCAAAATGAAGCCTGATGAGTCTATCAAGGCCATGTTCACACGATTCACGGAAATCACGAACAACCTTGACTTTCTCGGCAAGACCTTTGAAAATGTTGAGAAAGTAAGGAAGATATTGAGGTGCCTCCCAAAAGACAAATGGGGCCCTAAAGTGACAGCCATAGAGGAAGCCCAAAATCTCACCACTCTACCCCTTGATGACTTGTTTGGGAAGTTGATCACACATGAGATGATTCTCAATGAAGACGATGGAGAAATCCCAACAAGCACTAAGAACCTGGCACTCAAGTCTAAGAAGGATGACCCCAAAGATGTGTCTGATTCTGAAGAAGAGGATGATGATGAGGATGATCCTTTTGCTCTCCTTACAAGGGGTCTTTCTCGAATCCTCAAGATGAAGAAGCAATTCAACAACAAAGATGGATCAGAGTCTTCTAAATTTCGAGGTAAGTCTCAATACAACAAATATGACAAGAAGACTAAACCTTTGTCTTGTTTTGAATGTGGTGAAACAAACCATCTAGTGAAAGATTGCCCTCAAAAGAAGAAGAGCCCGGTCAAGAAAGGTGATAGATGGAAAAAGAAAGCCATGGTGGCAGCTTGGAGTGATTCTGACTCAGGTGACTCAGATTCAGATGATGAGAAGACCAACATTTGTCTCATGGCCTCAGGAGATGAATCCCACGATGAGAAACTTGAGGTAACTGTAAGAGAACTTATGGCAAGTCCAAAAGAGGTACTATCGGAATTCCTTTCTAATATGATTGCCAATGAATAGAAGCTTATTGCCCAAACCAACACTCTTATTAAGAAAACCGTGGACCAGGAAAGAACTATTGAGGAACTGTCAATGAGGGTCAGAGAAATCTGAACTCAAGCAAGATCTCTCGTCTCTAAGAAGTCATGACTTAGAGAGCGAAAAGATCTCCCTGAATAAGAAGATTCAAGACCAGCAGACAACCCTCATAAGTTTTACCAGCACCGCGCACGTGTCACGAACACGGACCGGCGGCGGCGGTGGTGGTGCGCGTGTGGAACTCCTATCCCAACTCTTAATAGCCTCTTCAAAACTCCCCCTTAAAAACAACCCTTCAACTCCTTTTACAATCAATGTGGGACTCAAAGAAGTTCAAAAGTCACTTTGGAAAAAACCCCCACATGAACATTTCTCCAACAAAGTAATGACTGATGGATACAGTTTTCATCTGCTCATTCCCAATTGACATTTCACCTAATCACATTTACACCAAACCACAAGACGAGTTCTTTCAACAAAAGGGGGAAAAACATAGTACTGTTGCTTTGGGCATATCCCGGTGCCGAGCCTATAGGGACACTGAACAACCATAGTGATTACTACCAGTCGAGTAAGATGATGAACCATAGTCGCAAAAGCGCAGGATAAGAAGTTTCGAGTTCAGGTGATGGAAATGGGTAGAGATCAGGAGAGCCAAGAAAAACTGTACATTTCTGGAATTGATGCCCTCGACACTCAAGTTGACAAATTCACCTCCATCTGGCATATCGGACAATTCTGCCAAGGAAGACGAAATGTTAGTGATTCGGTTGCCCGGAAAAGAACAAAACAAGACCGAAATCAGCATATAGTTGTTATTATACGAGATGATACACAGATATGGTTTGCATTTAGTGCACCAATAGTAGAAAATAACTTAGTTTGCTTTCAGGCAGTATGATACTAAGATTGTCCCCTTGAAATTGTTTGTCAGAAACAACTGGAGTTTTGGTACAACATACTATTGTAATTATAAAGTTTTAATGCATTTGTATAAGCACATTCTACTATACAGAGTATAAATTAATTTATACGTTGCAAGCACGCATGCCAAAGTGCCAAAAAGACCTGAACTATTACATCTGAAGTGCAATGATGATTTCAGAGCAGTTTTGATTAAAATAGAAATGCAAAATTCTGGACACAAGTTATAGGGAAAGAGCAATACAAGTGGTACTTAATTTTGTTGGAAAATAATGTGGTAGACAGAATACCTTGCTGTCCTTCAACCAACGGCTAATACATTTTGTGTGATATCGATGGGCACAGGGCAAGGAGGTGATGTATTCGTTGTGTCGATAGTCTGAAATACATATTGCACACCTGCAAAGGAAACTCTGCTATCAGTAACTACGAATAGCAAATGTAACATACAACTGTGCACAGTGCAGAAAAAGCCCAACATTTTCTATGTGCATGTTCTATTCAGAGCATTAATACTGTTGGCATTGTAGAATTTTACTTATTTGGGTCTCACAAGGAGATGATTTATGGTTGGCACTTGGCAATCTAACTCTTGTAGCCAAGCCAACTTAGCGGAAAGGCTGGGTCTAGTTCTGGTTTTAGCCTTTAAATCTTGACGAATAAGTTAGAGATAAAATTGTGAAGAAAAAAAATCTCATCAGTAAACATAAAATGATAAAGATTGCATGTGATTTGATTAGACAACAATTAGAAATGCTGTACAATAGTGTACAAGCCACTAACAACACTTCACTAACAAATGTTTGATCAGAGAAAAGGGCCTTTGGAGGATTTATTTGTGCTTTATCCTCTCACTGCCTATGATAGATATATAATTATCCATGAATGATGCAAACAATGAACATAAACATACTTTGGTGTACGCACAAACCACTGGAGTACTGGACTAGGACAGTTGGCAATGTATATTGAAAGCTTTTGATATGCTCTCCAAGGGAGAGATTATGGTAAGGAAGTCTTAAGCATCACAAAACCAGTTAGGTGCATGCTCAAGATGATCGAGTTTCTTTCATAGGTACAATATGGTAGGAAGAATTATTTTCCTTCAAGTCACTCATGATGCAGAAACCCAGTGTAATGTGCACAGGTGGGCTGTGCAAGATGCTGTGTTTGTACAGTTGTCATGGAGGAGGCTTTATATTTTGACAGGGAGTTTTAGCCTTACACAAAAACATTCCTAGGTGAAAATGCAGCTTTCATACAAAAGATGAGGAAAAGATAAATGTTAAAAGGGACAAGGATTTTTTTTTTTTATCGATTTTACCACAAGCTGTGCTGTAAAATACATGACTAGCATAGTCGATTCATGGGTGGGCAAATGCATATTTTGAGCCAAGTGAAAGTTTTGCTCTGAAAGAGAGAGAGGGAGAGTCTTACTCTCCATGTTTGCCTTTCTTAGAGAATATTCCAGTTTTGCACTTGGATGTTGGCAAACTGTTTATGTCACTTTCTGACAGTCCTCTGCTCTCAGTTCCAATCGCCTCACCAAGTGATAGCAATTCCTGAGGCCATGAAAAGAACAAAAATATCAGATTTCAAATCTCACTGTGGTCAAAGGTTTTGAAGTTAGTTCACTCAAATGCTTAATATCCAGGTCCAGATAATATGGCTATAATGCATCAAGAAGATATGGCTGTGCACTGCTTCCCAGATTCAAGGCAAGAACAAACATAGTTAGCCATGTGATATATGATAAATCCAGTACAATCTTGAATATAAAGATGATCGAACACCCCAATTAGTTGTGAAAGAAAAACAAAAAACTCAAAATGGTTCATGAATATCAATCAAGCGCCAAAGAGATTAGAAAAAGACAACAGAAATGCACAAACTAAAATATTAATGACAGACAACCAAAAATTGACAATACTTTATCAACAAATTTGTATTTCCCTTGGTCAGGGGAAAAACCATATTGCCCATAAATAACTGGACAAACGGCAACATTGCTAGCCAAAGTTGCCGTTTAAAGTTCTTTGGATAAACTAGAGAAAATAATCATGATAATGAATTTCAGAGAAGTTGGCACAAAAAAGAAGAGACTAATTGGAAGAGACCTAAGAGTGATTTTTTAAACTAAAACTTCGATGGTTCTAAGAAAACATACAGAAAGACAATGAAGAGATTTGTTATCAGAACTCAAGAAGAAGTGATTGGATTTGGTACTGAGCCGTGAGAAAACAGTGCCATCAGACTAACTCCAATGGCTGTGTGTAAATGTCTAAATGTGTATTTTTTAGACATTTTTGAGCTCCATTGGTTGCTTTTGGGGTGTGCAAATGTGCACATTTGAGCATGTAATGTGCAAATTTGAGCACATCACCTCCCCCATGTGCAAAAACTTTTTCAAAAAGCAAGACAATTTTATTGGTGTATTTTTTATGATTTTTGTTTTCTTTTTTATTTTAAATTAATTGTATTTGAATGGTGTATAAAAAATACACATTTGACCATTGGAGCAAAAGTAAGGTTTACTTTTATACATCTTGTGCAAATGTATACATTATAGGCAAAACCATTGTGGATAGTCTCATAATCTCATAAGCGTTGGCATTTAAGGTGTGGAGTAAGAGAAGCACTAAAGATGGGTATAAGAAAAGTTGCAAATTGAAGGTGACAATCATCACTTAAAGGAGAACACACTTCACTTTGAGAGATTAAGATGATTATCACTCATATTGAGGGGTATTTACAATCTTTTACGGATATTGAGAATGATCATTGCTTCAAGGAGGTTGACAGAGTGACAAACAAGTTAGCTAACATAGACCACTTATCTCTTGCTTATAGAGATCTTTCAAATCATGAACTTAGGAGTTCTCATCGAAAAGAATGTTTTAGGTTGGCCCACCATTGAGAGGTGTAGTAGCCTAAACTCTTGCTATTATTTTCTCAAAAAATTGTCACTAGCTACATCTTGTTGCGGACAGTTTTACCATAATTCTTTTTTTTTCCGGAAAAATACTTAATTTGGCTGTCTAGTACTCTAATGGACTCCCGTCAAGATTCAAAAATATTGTACAAAAATTGTCGATTTCCAAAACAGTACAAAACTATTTTACGTACAATTTGCCTAATTTAGTTGTCTAGTACTCTAATGGACTCCCATCAAGATTAAAAAAATGGAGCCAAATCCTCTGTCCCCCTCCTTGTCCCCCTCCCCCGTCCCCCCCTCACAAACCCCCAATTAAAAATAAAAATAAATTAAATTGAAAATTAAATTAAATACAAAAAGAAAAAGAAAAAAGGAAAGATGTGAGGAGGGACAGGGTAAGGGGACAAATTCGGGGACAGAGGATTTGGACCCTAAAAAAATATTGTGCAAAAGATTGTCGATTTTCAAAACAGTACAAAACTATTTTAATTACAACTTGTAATAGCACAGAAACATATAGTGATTGTCTACTTCATATGAAAGGCCTGAAACGTAGAGATTGTTTGAAAGTTGATTTTATCGTAAGAAGGATTACGAATCATGTATACAGGCAATTACAACTTGTATTCTCAAGTACTGCACTATGAGGGTACTTACTTTTTTTATGTAATTAGAGTTCTTCAGTTCCATCTCATCTCATGAGCTAGTCTTGACATTAGCCTAATAGTATAACACTTAGGTAAATCTACCCAGGCATGCTCTGTGCATTTGTTCAGTTTTGATCTATACATATTCGCATTCAGATCTTTTTTTTTTAAAAAAATGCAGCAGTGATGAGCACCAAACTAACCTCGTATGTCATTTCTGGAAGAGCTTCATCCTCATTCTGGCCCTACACATATGATGAAATCCACATCTTATATAAGTTTTTTCAAACTAATAAAAACTAATGAGCAAAGAGTACACAGCAGTACCCTGGCAGATGAACTTGCAGAGGCACTTGCAGAAGTGTTTGCAGAAACATGTGCAGAAGTATCGCCTTCATTTTCTGAAGAGAAAAAGTAGCAAATATCCAAATCAGATAAGAAAACAAAAGATTAGAACACCTAAAAGGAGAAAGGGTTATGAATCGCACAAGGCTTAGAGGTGTCATTTGTTTTTCACTTTTCTCAGTAGAGGGAGCGATTTGGGTTTTGAGAAAGGTTGAAAATCAGAAAAGATAACTAATGGAATGATGTGAAAATAAGTAATGTAATAAATTGCAAGGCAAAACATTACCTAAACTCTTTTTTCGCCCACAATTGTAGTGTTTTTTATTCTTCAAAATATACAAATCTAGTTTGTAGAAAATGCATTTGCTACAGTTATCATGAAAAATAATTTGAAAATTTCCCCAAAACAACAATTCTTAGATAAGAACATAAAGAGGGTCATGAAACAAAATCTGCTTAAAGACACCAAGTTACACAATATTAAAGCACTTGCATAGATATTCCACCACAATATTATAGAAAAGAAAAGAAAAGAGTGGTGTATTCAACTAGGAAATAATGATGGATCCCCAAAAAAATGAGATATTGTTTCTCCTCGTGCATTATTGAAGTACAACATTGTGATCCGTGATTTCATTTATGAAATCACAATGTTGAGACGATAGAAGCGATTATCAAGGGTGCACCGCGCAGTAAATTTTGCAAGTCCATACTTCAAACCCTGGGTTTGCAATTGATAGAAACCACTAGGATCTCCAAATTTGTGTTCAATTCATCATAATCCAGTCTACCCTTACAAGATGCAGTTCTCATCCTTTTATAATAGAAAAACTAAATAACTAACTCCTGAAACTAATATTAAAATGCAGGAAAAGCAAAACAACATGGGAGAAGTGGGCGATGTGCCTCAAAACTAGGAAAGTGGGATGGAAGATTAAAGAAACTGATTATCAAATACAGAAAATTGAAAGATAACAGTTAGACTAATAAATCAGCAGCTGGCTACGTATCAATGCATGCCCCTCAAAAATCACCTTGTCCACAAGGCGAAATTTTGGGCGCCCCTATTGGCCCTCTATGCAATAGCCCCCATGTAGCTTGCCCATGGTTCCTCTATGCCTTTATCAGCCCGTGAGATATCTGGCACCTTTTTGAGAATGAGGATGAGGATAGAAGAAGTTTGTTTCTTTGGGTTGTCAAAGTTAATTGGGAGACTAGTGATAAGGGTTAGGATAGGAGAGGGCTGAAGCATGGGAGTATTAGGAGTTCTAGGTCTTTCTTCTTGATCTGATTTTACTTCAATCTCCTCTTCTTTTGTAACCTGAGCAACTTTCACATCCTCCTCTGCTGCCACTGCAGCCTCCATTTCCTCCTCGGCTGCCACTGGATGGGTGTCCATTTCCTCCTCTGTTGTTTCTGGAGTAGCCACTATTTCCAACGCTGCTACCTCTGGAATAACCTCCATTTCCTCTTCTCCAGCAGCCTTCAGAGGCTCCTCCTTTGCTGTCACTGTAGCAACCTTCTTCCCTTTTTCTGCTGGTGGCTTCATCTCCTCTTCTGCTGCAGTATTCTTTTCCTCGACGACCACTGCAGCAGCTTTCAGAGGCTCCATTGTTTGAGCCAATTCAGGGATGTTGATGGGCTGTTGAGGGCCATAGTGCGCCAGCAGCCTTGAAACTTCAGCACACGTGTTTGTCACGTGATGTCTTTGTACAAATAACAAACTCAGCTCCTGAGTTCAATAACTTTTAATTCAATTCAGTTTCCATCTTCAACCTTGGTTCTCTTTCTCTCTCTGTGTTCTGGTTTTCGATTCTTATCTCACAAACTCCAACAGAAGTTGTGGTGGTGGTTGTGGTGGAACGAAGGATAACGGGCTGACACCATCACCACGTCAGATCAACAAGGCTTTGATACCAAATGATAGAAACCACTAGGATCGCTCCTAGGAAAACCAGTCATTGCAAGTATCTTGACTGGGAATTTGGTGGAGAAACTCCAAATTTGTGTTCAATTCATCATAATCCAGTCTGCCCTTACAAGATGCAGTTCTCCTCCTTTTATAATAGAAAAACTAAATAACTAACTCCTAAAACTAATGAATTAAAATGCAGGAAAAGGAAAACAACATGGGAGAAGTGGGAGATGTGCCTAAAAACTAGGAAAGTGGGATGGGAGATTAAAGAAACCGATTATCAAATGCAGAAAATTGAAAGCTGACAGTTAAACTAATAAATCAGCAGCTGGATTCGTAGCAGCAATGCAGATGAAATTTGAACATAAATGAAAGTAGGTTTCACAAGCCATAGTTTTCACAAGGCAAAGTTCAAACCCTGGGTTTGCAATGCAGCTGAACAACAAGCATTCAAGTTTGTTAAACTCTAAAACCTGAAAGAAGAGAGTAGTTCATTTGGAACATGCTAAATGTTATCATGTTGGTGGAGTTTTTTCAGCAGCTGAATGATATCTCATGGGTTCATGAAATGTAGGGGCTGCTGTTCTGGATACTCTATAGTTCAACAACATTCCTTTAAAGATGACACTGATATTAAAACTGTGACAAAAATGATATTTACATGATGTTTAAGTTATTTGGTCGCACTGCTTTCTCAATAAACCCCAAAAAACACCTTGAACACCCTGATAGAATTGGTGCCACATGGATATGGTATACTCAATTCGATGCTTGAATTTGTGCCTATACATCAGCCTAATTGAGGCTGAAAGACTCTTATATTGCAGAACAATACTAATGCTGTAATGTTTTCACTTGTTGTTCATTTAAATCTCAGAAATGGAGGTATGCAAGAGAATTGAGAAAGTTAAAAGAACAATGAAGCAAATGGAAATTTAGTTTTGACGAGAGCAAAAAAACTAAGGAATGTTTCCTACAACACAGTAAACACTTGAAAGAGTTTAAATTGTAATTTGTAGGGGGTTTAAAGGGTTCAAAAACCCACTACCTCCATGTTTCCTTTTCCCAAAATGGAATCCAAACAACATAATTTGATTTACTTCTCTTAACTAGCCCCCACTTTGTCATATAAACATGTAAGTTCCTTGATTTAGAGATCATGCTGCATATTTGTGGACCAACTAGAATTGGATATGAATCTTTATCAAAATGAAGTGTGGAATTGCACATATAACTAAATTTTATGTCAAACAAAATCCACAAGGAAAATCAAGTAGCTGTCTTTCCCCTAAGAAATAAACCAGCATATTTGTTCTTGATGATTTTAACTATAAAAATTTTCATGGTCATAAAGTGTCATTTGGTTTGCAGTAAACTCGGGGTGCTTTCAATGCTTGGGATCTTGTTATTATTGTGCTTTATTACTGTCAAAAAGTGCAAGGATTGGACACAGGATCTGATGTGCAATCATCAGACTGCCTCTCATTATATTTTATTATGTTATATGTTTATACAATGCAATTTTTCTGATTTCCATAAGGTGGGTTTAACATGAAATTGAAATCCCTAGGCTTCCATGCCAGAACCATGATATCAAAATTATACAAAATACACTTATCCTCAAATACAATGCTTGATAAATAAATGCAAAAAAGTGTATGGAAAACCATTATGAGAATAATAATACTCACCAGGAGCATTATAAACGGTACCAGAGATAGATATGTCGTCAATTCCATCCTCCAGCTCCTGCAATGCTCTAGCCATAGCTTCATCCAGAGCTAACTGCGAGTCAACGTCAACATTCCCTGAGAGATACGACTCGTCCCATGACTGAGAGTTCTGAACTCGTCCACTGCTTCTCTGGCTGTTTGATGGCATTGCTGTTTCATCACTGGCAATAATTTTAAGTACCTCATAAAGGGTTTCCTGATAGAAGAAAATCAGAAGGTAAATCAGAGTGAAGTTAGGAAGCACCAGGCAATTACATAGCTAAAAAAACAATAATGAATAGATACCTGGTCTTCAATAGCTTCCTCATAAGAAAGACCAGGGAATAATTCTGCAGTCAGATCATGAGAGATGGTATGGGTTTCCCCAGGAGGACTCCCCATCATGAAGGCAATGATCTAAAATGGAATGCTATTAGCTTCCGCCTTCTCTTGTGGTCTCAAGAGGTATTTATTTAACTCTGTGGTATAGAGCAGTCTTATCAGCAAGGAATCTTGTGCATAGGAGAAAAAGTGAACACTACTACAAATTAGCGATGAGAAAATTATTTTAATCCTTCTATACTAATCAATTTTAAGGGTTTAAGCATCTCTTAGGTTCAATCTATTGAATAATTGGGCAGGTCATCCCAGATTTGTAACTTAATCCTCCAGTACTTTAATTCAATTAGCTTAAAAGACAGCTGCCACATGGCTTTCTCAGCAAGATGCCAAAAATAGTCGGCAGCGTACTCTATATCTAAGGTATCTCATTTGTAACGCATTCTGACATAACAAATAATTATTCCACTTGTCAAATGAAGTGAACACTGAACCCTCACACCACCCATCGTACTTCAAGAAGGCCAAGTACAAAGCATGAGAAGACAGCTCAATTATAAATGCAAAAATAAAAGGAAACAAGAACACCAAGCGGTTGATAGCAAAAGAATAAGACAAGCAACATGAGAGAAGAAAAAAGAATTGTAATATCAGTACCCCACCTGAATACCAACAGCATAAGCTTTATGAAGAGTTCTCTGCACCTTCTAGGTACAGTGAAGCCTATCCAGCAACTAAGGATCACAAATATGAAAGGAAAAATAACAAAACCAATCAGAACAGTTGAGGATTAAATGCAGCTCAGATATGAATTAGAAAGAGCAGAAATATTTCATGTTAACTCAACAAATTTAATTCAGGAGAAATCACACAATTCTAGAAAGGAACATTAAAACAATTCTGAAAAAAGAACAAAAAAAAGAAAGTTACAAGGAAATTTTACTTTTCTTTCCACGCATCTTCGACATAGTATATTCATGAACACCCACAGGTTGAGCATTATGCAGGTCACATCTAAGGCAAAGGAAATATCTTCCAACCTAATCAATTCTGAATGCTGTTCCATTGACCTTGAAGTCTTTAAAAATTATAGTTTTCATAGTATTTCTATATATTAAACCCCACAAGTCAAAGAAAACACAATATAAACCTGGTTTGACAATATCCGTGTATCATCTAAACACAACAATTTCCAAGAGTCAAAAGACTTGAAACAGTCTCATTTCTTGTATCCCTGACCATAGATCACACATTCAATTTGTACAATTTCATGAAAGAATCAATACCCCTAGATTGCGCATAACATCATTCAAGCAGTCGGCCTATATGGATATCAAAAGTTATTTCATGAAACTTTCAGACTTGATATATTAATCTATAATCTACGCATCTTCCTAAGCATTTAAGCATAATGATTGCAACTAATGCTAAATCCCATTCAGCAAAGGAAATTTCTCTGCAACTTGCTGAGAAATTAAAGTAATTCAAGGGTTTATAATCTTTGACTCAGCCAAATCAGGTAAAATGTGTCAACATTGATGACGTAGACCAATCAAAAAGGGATGATCAATTACACATATCAATATCTCACGAGTCACAAATCAATCAATTGCAATGCCCATAAGCAAGAACAGATGTATTATACTACACATATACACAAACACCATCTCAATTCAGCAAAATTCAAGGGTTTCAAAGGGGGAGAATGGACAAGGGAAATTGAGGGCTTACCACCGTCATTAACAACCCTCTCCGAGAACCCCAAGTGGGTATTGCAATGGAGTAGCAGCCCACCACCACAAAAAGGGGTAGTAGATTTGTGGGCGAGTGCGGTCGTCTGGTTTGGGAATTTGGGGTCTTCTTCTCAGTCTGAGTCGGTAATCGGTATCTCCTCTGTATCTCTCTCTCCCCACTTCAAGTCTTCACCTTCCTCTTTGAGTATTGACTGATGATTTGATTCAGGGTTCTACTTACTCTCATTGTCTGACCCTCGTTTTCAAAGAAATTTGAAAATAAAAAAGGAGAGTAAAAATCGATAATTAAAGATGAGAAGAAAATTAAGATTACAACCAAATAGAGACAGCGAAAGCAGCGGGAAAGAAGCCAACAAGGTAAAGCCATGAGGATATCATTGAATTTTTTTTCAAAACATTCACTAAAAAATACTCCATACTTATTTACCGTAATATTCTCACATTAAAAATATTTACAAAAATATTTATTTTTTGCAGGTTTTGCAGAAAAACGCGGTCTCATTTCGCAAACACTAAAATTTAAAACAAGAGAAAAAAGGGAGGAAAAATAAATAAAAAAGCGTGGTTTTAAACCGCATTTTATAATTAATTTTATATAAAACACGGTTGAAAACCGCGTTTATTTTGTTTTTACAGTTTCAAATTAAAAAAAATTAATAATGATAATAAAGCGTGGCTTGAAGCCGCGCTTTATTAAAAAAAGGGGGTCAACACGGGAATTTTTTTCAAAATATTTACAAATAAATAAATAATTACGAAAATATTCACTGTTTTAAACATTTTACACAAATATTCATTTTTTGCAGGTTCATCAGAAAAACGCGGTCCTACTCCGCGTTTTATTCACAAAGCTGGACAGAGAATTGGCGCCAGAGTTGGGGATTTAATTTTACGAAAGAAACGCGGTCTGAGACCGCGTTTCTGTGGGCATTTAATTCAAAATTAATTCGCCCAACTGAAATGCTGATGTGACAGTAGAAACGCGGTCTGAGACCGCGTTTCTTTTGTTGACTTAATTCCCTTCGGCAAAAGTTGCTGACTGGGATTGACGTTACAAGCTGTGTTGGTTTCAGAAAAAAAAATAGTCAAAGATTCTAATTAATGCAACGGTTATCCACCCATAAAACGTGGTGCCCAACCGCGTTTTATTACCATCACAAAACCCTACGCAACTTCCCCTTCCCCACTTCATCTTCTTCCTCCGTCTTCGAGATCAAATCCCCCTTCGTCTTCTGCAACCCACAACCGACCACCCCACCGGCGTCCTCCCTCCTCAGTTAATCCTCCTCCATCTTCTATTGTAAGAGCGGATTTATTTTTGGCCTTCGTTGCTCGATTCCACGCCGCCGCAGGTTAGAGTTTTTTATTTAAAAAATTTCGGACGATTATGGAATTGTTTGTGATTGTTGATTGTTCAAATTGTTTGATAGTTATATGTTTGTGGTTGTTGGTTATTTCTTATTATTGAATCGAAATGGTTTGAATCGAAATGGTTTGATAGTTTTAGATCTAAAATTGTGATGAATGATCACAAGAATATAAATTGTATAGGAGTGTATATGAAATATTGGAATATTGGAAGATAATACAATTTTAGTAGCATGATGAAGATTAGATTATGATGAGAGTAGATTTGAGAGTAGATTTCGATAAGAATATAAATTTTAGTAGCATGATGAAGATTAGATTATGATAAGAATATAAATTGTATAGGAGTGTATATGAAATATTGGAATATTGGAAGATTAGATTATGGAAGATAATACAACTGGGACCCTAACATGATGAAGATTAGGTTATGGTAATACAATTTTAGTAGCATGGTTTGAGAGTAGATTTCGATTTGTGTAATTTATACTTAAAAATGATGAAGATTAGATTATGATAAGAGAGTAGATTTCGATTTTAGTAGCATGAAATATTGTAATCTATACCTAAGTTTTTTTGAAATTCTGAACACGTTTATTTCGGTAATTGATAAGAGAGTAGATTATGATTCTGAACACTTTAATTTGTGATTCTGACAAGTAATTTTGTGATTCTGACAAGTAACCTACTTTTTTTTAGTGATTCTGACAAGTACATTTGTGATTCTGAACATAGTAATTTATTTGTGTTAGGGAGATAGAATGGCAATGCAATTGAATCCCGGACCGCTTGTGACTGAGGTGCTCCATAGACAGCATCTCCATAGGTCAACTGATGTGTGGAATGGCGAGGAATATGTAAGTACATATTATTTTAATCATTTGTTAAAATTAATATGAGACAGTACAAACAAATGAGATACTAATGCTTGTCAATGTTATGTTTGTAGAAGAATGGTGTCATCCAACATAGATTGCACTTGCGGAAGATAGGGCGAGATGCAGCTGTCGATCCAAGAGTTATGCAGTACATAAAGACGGCAGGATTCGACTGCATCTACAAGCTAGGGTCCCAGTTGGAGATTGACAATGAGTTAATCACAACGTTGATAGAGAGGTGGAGACCTGAGACCCACACCTTCCACTTGAACGTTGGAGAGACCACAATCACGCTACAAGACGTTTCAGTTATATTGGGACTACGTGTCGACGGTCTTGCAGTTACCGGGAGTGCTTGGTACGATTGGCCAACTGTTGCGGAAACGTTGCTTGGGCAAAGACCCCCACCAAATCAGATAAGGGGATCGTCGGTGAAGGTGGCCTGGCTACGAACACTGTTGGTGTCTTTACCAGAAGATGTGGATGAGCATGTCGTGCAGTGCCAGGCTAGGGCGTACATTCTACTGTTGTTGGGAAGTGTCATGTTTGCGGATAACAGCGGCGGCCAAGTACAGTTACTTTACCTCCCACTCCTAGCGGATTTGGAGGCCGCTAGCCAGTATAGTTGGGGCAGTGCGACATTAGCCTTCCTCTACCGACAACTTTGTAGAGCAACGTCACGGGAGAAAGCCGAGATCGTAGGCCTTGTCATCTTCCCCTCGGTCGCTTCTGTCAGTGGGAAACCTTGCGAGATGCGAGTGCTTGCGTCCCCTCTCCTCCGCACGAAGTAACTGTTCACCTTATAAAAGGTTTGTCGAACAAGAGCTGTGATTGGAATATTCCTCGCACCCTTCAGCACAGCATTAAAAACCTCAGATAAGTTTGTTGTCATCACACCATACCTCGCCCCCCCCCCCATCCTTCGATATGGCCCACTTCTCAGGCTCAATCGCAGCTAAGTACTCCCAGGCCTCGGGGTTCATCTCTTGGAGGGCGCGACACCCCTTCTCGAAACCCTTTGTGGTAAGCTGGTAAGCAGTCCAGCCTACCATGTCTTTCACCTTATGATCTTGGAACGCGGAGTTCACATTAGACTTCAAGTGTCGAATGCATATCCTATGATGTGAACTCGGAGCCCTCCATCTAGGCAGCTCCTCCATGGTCTTCAGGATGCCCGGATGTCTGTCTGAAATAACACATAATCCGAGTCTCTGAGTGACGTGTCTCCCTATACAGTCCATAAACCAAGCTCAATTATCTCCATTTTCACTCTCCACAATTGCAAATGCTAGAGGGAAAAGCTGATCATTTGCATCCATACCTATTGCCATTAACACAACATGCTTGTACTTTCCATACAAATGGGTGCCATCGATCGATATCAAAGGACGACAGTGTGCAAACCCAGCAATGGATGGTCCGAAAGCCCAAAAAACACGACCGAATGTCTTCTCCTGCGGATTTTGGGAATCCAGATTGCACCATTCAACTACCGTTCCCGGATTAGTAGCTTGTAGCGCAGCCATGAACCTTGGCAACTCCGTGTACGACTCCTCCCAATCACCATAGATCTCTGCAATAGCTTTCTGCTTTGCCCTCCAGGCTTTCATGTATGACACACAAATCCCATACCTTTTAGTTAGATGCTCTTGTATGAAACTTGGCTTCGTGTCTTGATCCTTGCGAAGAAACCCAAGAATCTCACCTCTAATGAAACTTGAGGTGACGTTACGATTATCCAATTGCAAAACCTCTCCAACGCAATTGGTTGCATGAGGCCTATTGTAATTGATGACCATCCACATATCAACAGTTCGATCAACACGACGAGCAGATAGTCTCCATGTGCATCCACAACTGTCCTTCCTATCACAAACAACTGTGTACCATTCTGGACTCGCCTTCTTTGTCCTGTATGGCTTACTCAAACGCACAGAATACTCGTCAAATCACATTTCAGCTCCTCCTGCGAGTTGAACATTTGTCCGCGAAAAAACTACCTTCCATCATCTAATGGGACGTGTGAAGTTAACCCTGGCCCTGAGGTTCTTAACATTGGATCAGCTTCAACAATATTCCAGTTGGGATTAGAGGCCTCGCCCCTAATCGCCGCCTCCCTAGTAGCATCATCGTCCTCTTCAGAATTATCCAAGTCGTCTTCGTGATCAACACCGAGAGCGTCAACATATATCTCACTCAGTTGTTCAAACCCTTGCTGAGATATGTTGTCATGCTCATTCATCCTACATTTTCATCAACATTACGTTAGTTTATCATAAATATTAAATGCGATTATATATTTCAATATATTCATCTTATTTCATCACCAAATATTAACTACACTAAACAATCATATAAGTTCAATAATCCTATTTCAATTTATTTCATCCTATTTCAATATACAAACGGGATCATATATTGAATATATTTCATCAACATATATTAACTAAATAATCCTACAAGTTAAACAAATTATTCATGTTAACAAGGACTATATACAGATTAAAGAATAATGATTCAAAACACATAATTTTAAGCACATAATTTTAAGCACAAGTATGGGAGAATATAATCATCCAACAACAATTTTAAGCACAAGTATGGGAGAATATTAAAACAACTATATACAGATTAAAGATTCAAAACTATATACAGATTAAAGATTCAAAACACATAATTTTAAGCACAAGTATGGGAGAATATTAAAGATTCTAAACATTTTAATCATTCAAATAAGAGCGAAAAATACAAATAAGAGTGTGACACTAACCTTAACCACAACTTTAGACAGCAATGTGAAAATATATAGATTTGATAATTGATGGGAGCTTCAACCGCACTAATAATGGAGAGTTTCATGCGAGAGAAGCAAAGGAAAGGGATAATGAATAGGAAACATTGTGTTTGGATGTATATACTTAAAAACGCTGTCGTAGTCCGCGTTTTATATATTCAGATTCTCCTACCCTAATAGGGGGAATCTTGCAGGGGGCTATGGAACTAAGAAACGCGGGAGTAGGCCGCGTTTTACTTGTAATCCACCAAAAAGAATCTTTGACTGTTTTTTTTTCTGAAACTACACAGAGAAACGCGGTCTAAGACCGCGTTTCTTTGTTTAATCCACGCCCAGTCAGCAATAGCTGACCTGTGGGGCCCCATCAGCAATAGAAACGCGGTCCTATACCGCGTTTCTTTTGCCAGGTAAGCATTTTCAATAACGACAATAAATTTTTTTTTTTTAATATAGAAACGCGGTCTCAGACCGCGTTTCTTTCTTAAACTTAAACCCCCAACTCTGGCGCCAATTCTCTTTCCAGCTTTGTGAATAAAATGCGGAGTAGGACCGCGTTTTTCTGATGAACCTGCAAAAAATGAATATTTGTGTAAAATGTTTAAAACATTGAATATTTTCGTAATTATTTATTTATTTGTGAATATTTTGGAAAAAAATTCTCAACACGGGGGTTTCAATTTTCCTTCACCTTCAACCTATTAGGCACTGGCCACCTCCTGTCCACCACCATCTCCGCTCTCCTCCAGCCCACCACTACCGCTTTCGGCCCTCCTACCCGGCCACCACCTCTTGTCCCCGACCTACTGGCCGGAAACACCCCAAATTGATTAACGAGATCGGAGGTGGAGATCGAGAGCAAGGTTGGAGGTCGATTTGGAATCGACTTCGGTCAAAGAAATTAGGGGTTGTTGTCGGATGCAGCGGCGAGAATCGAGATCAGCTCGGATGCGATTCTGATTGAGAGCGAGGTGGGTGGTCACAGACGAAGGGAGCGGGATGAGCTCGTCGGCGAGGCAGCGGGCGGCGGAGGGAGATTGCAATGGAGATGGCCACATACTTGCAGGGGAGATGGTGAGCGGGAGGAGGCCTTGATTCTCGCTGGCAACAACCATGGTCACAGAGGAGCAAGAAGAGACGTGGTCCATATCGCGTCTCATTGGAAAAAAATTTAAAAAAAAATAAAAAAATGGAAAGAACAAAATTAAAACAATGGAAAGACACGCGGTTTTAACCCGAGTTTTATCCCGAACTGGGGGACAAACGCGATTTAAAATCGCGTTTGTTTGGTTTATTTTTTTCGAGCTTCGGTGTTACGACTTTGCGACTAAAACGCGGTCTAAAATCGCGTTTTTCTGAAATACCTGACAAAAATGAATATTTCTGTAAATATTTTGGAAATGTGAATATTTTGTTAGATATTTATTTATTTTTGAATATTTTGAAAAAAAATTTGGTATCATTATCACTATTCTAAAACAAACAAGCTAGGGAGTCTCGACTGTGATGTTTATATATAAAAATAAAATTTCAAACAAAAAATCATTTATGTTTGTCTAAGTTTGAAAAATCTGAGTTACAAATGTAAAGTTTGAGTTTTATATGATTTTAAAACAAGTTAGAAGTGTAAAGTTCGAGTTTATACTGTATGATTTTTGTGGTAAAGTCAACTTGTGATATTTATATGAGATAAATTTCTCCAATAATCACATCAAAAAAAATATTAGGCACTCCGTATCAATGACCGTTGACTATTAATATTCAACTAGTACAATTACCGCGTTGTGACGCGATTTTTAATAAATAAAATTTTAGTAACATAACAATTAATATTATAAAATATTAATAAAAATTAGGATAACATAATGAAAGTATACTTGAAATCTTTAAGAAAATGGTAAAAATATTTATCATAAAGTTAGACTTCTTCAAAAAGGTTTTTAAATTAAGATATTATATTGATATAGATTACTCCCTCCGTTCACAAATATAAGTCGTTTGACTTTCTGACATATTTTTTAACGGGGTAAAAACTATATAAAATATTAACATTTTTATTATTTTTTAAAAATAATATTATATTTATTAATATTAAGTATAATATTATTTTAAAATTTTAATAAAAAAGTTAATATTTTATATAGTTTTTAGCTCCTTAAAAACGTGCAAGAAAGTCAAACGACTTATATTTGTGAACGGAGGGAGTATTATATATATATAGAGGTTAGTTCCGGTGTGTATCATGTACATAAATCTGGACCGTTGATTGGTTGAGATGGAGGGTGGAGATTAATTAGCCCATTTGCTTTTTTTTAATTGGAAATTGGTGGGTCCCACCTTTTTTCTTTGGTTTACTTGCTGATTTCAGCCTTTCAGGCGCGTGTTTTCCCCCTTGTGGGGCCCAACCGGGTGTTTTATGTATTTGGAAACTAGATGGCCTGGATAGATGATTATTCGATCGAGTATAAACGATTATGCACTAGTATATGAAGGATTATTCAGTCGTATGAGTCTATTTAGTAGGTTAGTCATTTTGATTATTTGATGGTATTATTGTATTATTCGATCGTATTGACGGATTATGCGATGGTATCGCTTTATTATTTGATGGTATAGCTTAATTATTCAATGGTGTTACAATATTATTCGGTTAGTTATATCATTTTATCAAATAACTAAAAATTATTTGACGGTATCGCTGGATTATTCGATGGTATCACATGATTATTTGATGGTATTGATGCATTTTTCATTCATAAGATCGCCAACATAAAAAAATAACCATCTCCTTAAGCACACAATCGATCCATACACATGAATAATTCGGTCCATATATATGAATAATTCGGCTTTTCCCCCGAATACGGACAATTTAGGTCTCAATTCCCCCAATTAGACTAATTAATTATCAGGCAAAACACAAATTCACAAATTCCCCCAATTCAGATAGTATCTCGAAAGAGCACTGACTCCAATCAATAATAACAAGCAAAGCTACTGAGTTACTGATAAGTGATCACAAATTCACAAATAGTCAATTTATAGATTCACAAATCAAATCACAATTCACAAACAAAGTGATAATGCATATCCTAGATAGGAATTATAGACATTTTTAGGCTAGTTAGGTTGCATTTAGTTAATGAATTGGAGTTAAAGTGCATCTGACGATTATTTTGGAAGAGTTCGGATTTTGTGCGAATTTGTGAGTATTTTTAAAGAGTTAAATTCGAACGCTATTGGGATGCATGATCTTGGAGACTTGAAGAAAGAAGAAACAAGGAATTGGAGCTGCTCTCGGCTTTTGGCAGCGAGATATGCAGCGGGATGAATGCCGTGGCTGCAGCATACATGCCGCGACCGCCGCAAGGAGCTGGAGCGGCGGGTTGATTTGAGCTCGCGTGCCGCGGCCGCTGCATACCTGCCGCGGCTGCCGCATTGGTCACCTGAGCGCCGCGTTTCGATTAGTGGAACCCTAGTTTATGTGTTATCTCATTTTGGTTCGGCTTAGACTTTTTATGGACGAGTGTTATTAGTTTTCAAGTACTTCATTTTCTATTCTACGTTCTATCAGACAATTTAGAGATTGAGCGATGTTTTTCATGAGGAACTAAACTCATCGGTTCTGCCTATAATTTGAAGCTTTATTTGGATTGATTGTGAGTTTCTAATTCTCGTTCCTTAATTCCGCTATTGAATGCTTCGAATTCCTTGTCCTTTGATTGCTTTATTGTTTTGTTCTATCTTGTCTGGCCAACTAGTTAGAATCAATTCAACTGCTAGGGTTTTGTAGATTCCTGATTGTGAACCTTAACCCAAGTAGAAAACTTATCCCTTTAGGGCTGATTGAACTAATTGGACAAGTAGGAAGTTGGATGTGTTGTTAAATCCCTCTTTAGGGACTGCAAATACCTTGGCTAATCTCTGAACTTAAAGCTATCAATTGGGTTAAATCCTTCTTTAGGGACTGTTCGATTGATAAGGGTTTCTAGGACTGATTGGACTAGTAATTATATTAGGTCGGGACAAGGGCATTCATAGGAAACTTAATAGGACGAGAAGAAGTTACAAGGATCGTTTCAACCAAATATAGTGGAAAATTGTAGGTAGAACTGCTTCTCACAATTGTTTGAATCCAAACCATTTACTCGTGCTTTCATAAATCCGTTTTGCTCTCACAAACCCCCCATTTGGTTACTAAATTGGCATTTAAATCATAGTTGAGCAACAAATCTCCTTGTGGATCGACCTCTTACTTATTGTTGTACTAGTTAAAGGTTTGAGTTTTACTTTGACGGATCAACGACATGTTTTCCCTCCGTCACAAAGCAATTTAAAATACCAAATCGGCACTTCAACAACCTAATCAAGTAAATAAGTAATCAACTAATCACAAATCACAATTCACAATTGTTGATCAACTGCAATCTGCACTCTTGCCTGTGCTAGCGCACCTCCAGTGCACACCAGTACACCACCGATTCACTAGATCGAAGGGAGAGAAAGACATACAGTGATGCACAAGCGGGCGATCAGACGAGAGCAGTCGAGCGCTCGAGCATAGACCTGAATGATATCCACCAGAGTAGTCGAGCACCACTAGCCCTTCCAATCGCCGCCATCGCATCCACCCTTCCAATCGTCTGCCTCACCAGCCCTTCCATCGCCGCCGCCGCCGCCATCGCATCTGCCCTTCTAGTCGAAGCCCGAGTCGCTTTCGCTTTCGCCTGATCGTTGTAGTCCCAAGTGCCCATAAAATCGAAGGCCTACCGCTTTCGCTTTTGCCCAGTCGCCGGAGTCCCAAGTGCTCGTACATTAGAAGCCCTAGTCGCCAGTCAAAACCACTTTCGCTATCGCCGGACTGATCGCCGCTCCTTCTCTTTCTCTTTCCTTTATGGCGGAATGGCACAATTGTGGGGGTAGGGTTAGGAGTGGGTGGTTTCACGCGCTTGGCATAGGAGTGGTTATGTGTTTTTACCATTTTAATTTTCAATTAATTAATCTCACAGAATAATCTCAGCCATCAGATTTCTCTAAATCAATTGACAGGATTTGTGTACACGATACACGTTAAGGGCTGAGTACATATGATCTATCCTATATATATATATATATATATATATATATATATATATATATTATACATTAGATTTAATTCAATGTTTTGAATTAAACCTAATGGTTAGTAAATGGGTAAAAAAAATAAAAGGGAAAAAATGTAAATGTATGAAAAAGATAAAGAGAAAAAAGAAAAAGAAATAATAAGATAAAATAGTGATTATTTGAAAACCCTTAAATTAAGGAGGTGTTGACACATCATTAAAAATCTTCTAAATTAAGATATTATATATAAATATAAATATAGATGGTTAGTAAATGGGTAAAAAAATAAAAGGAAAAAAATATAAATGTATGAAAAAAATGAAGAGAAAAAAAGAAAACGAAATAATAAGAGAAAATTATGATTAGTTGAAAAACCTTAAGTTAAGGAGGTGTTGACACATCATCAAAAGTTTTTTAAATTAAGATATTACTAGTACAGTACCCGCACCTTGTGCGGACTTTTTTAGTTTAAAGTAGTTGTATGTGTATGTAACAAAAAAAAAAATATATATATATCCAAAGTAACCATATATGATGCCATTGGACAAGTATGCATAACTATGCTAAAATTTTTTAAAATATGTTAAAAAATGATTAAAAATATGCAAGTAAGTTTTTCCCCCACCCCATACTTAAAGATTACAGTGTCCTCATTGTATAAGAACTAAGGTTAATGAAGAAACTTACTAAACAGTAGTGCAGATGCTCCCAATAGGTGTTGTAACACACTGCCAAGAGTCGACGTCGAGTAGGCTTCTAGTTCTCTGAATTACCTAATGTCATCATAGGGAAAGAAAACCTTGCACGAAGTAAAGAAAATAAAAGAAAAACAAATTTATTAAAGAAGAAAAATAACAGCAGGTTGCCTCCCGTAAGCGCTAAATTTTAAGTCTCTAGCTCGACCTACTTCCCATTTAGCCTGACTCATCTTTGTCCGGAGGTATAGGTGGATCTATTGGTTCCTCCGGTGGTGGGAAGCGTGGGATGTCATCCGGGGGCATCGTATGAAGAAGCTTGAATCTCCCCGAGTGAACGCTCCATGGCTCCACCCATTCATCTTCCCTGGCTCCAGCTATCATGCATAAAGGAAGATATAAAGAAGATCTACATACCTCATCATCATATCTCTTCCGCTTCATTGGTTGATTTGGTTGTGCGTCTCCACCCAAGCAAAATGGTGGAGTGCGAAGAGATATTTCCTCCTCATCTTGTGGAGCTTCGTGCCACTTTGCTAGGACCCCATACTTGAATATGAACATCAGTTGCTCAAAATCGTCGGGGATAGGCTTCACCTTGTAAGGTAAAAGCGACCTTGAAGCACCTTGGGCAACGACATCCGGCTTCTTTGTTTCTAGATCTTCCTTTTCTCGGGATCCTTCAAATGGTTCATGAAAGATATGCAACAAAGATGTAATTGAAATCGCGGAAAGACATACCTAAAATTCTCTGGGACAGTCGATTTCGACTGAAGTATAGTCGATATCGAGTGTTTGGTCGATATCGAATGAGGTGCACTCGACATCAACTGATGTGTCTGGATCAGTTCCTCCAGAATGCATATACGTCGAGTCTAGGTGGTCGATGAGGTAGGTGGTGGTAGGGTATGTGATAGGGTAAGAAACAAGGGATGGGCTACTCCTAAACTTTAAACAAAACTAAACTAGGCGCGATTGATATCTCCCCATCAACGGCGCCAATTTGTCGAGAGGGTTTCTCGACCAAATAAATTTATAGTCAAGACCACCGCTATAGTATAGGGGAGTCAGGTTCGTCCTCAAGAGAGAAGTCAGCGGTTCTAGGTTTAGTTGGTTTTGGGGTTCGGGAGTTGCGGGAAAAGGTGGCGGTCGGTTGCTGTCGATATCGATTGAGACTGGTCGATGTCGACGGATGGAGAGGGGATGGTGGTTGGTGTCGCGTGGCTGCGCAAAAGCTTCAAAATAACAAAAATAGAATAATAAAGAACAAACTTCCAAGTTTAGGGATCACCGCAAGAATAAACATATGTGTAGACTATAAATCACATAAAGATGCATGCTTTATATCAAATAACTTTTGTTATTAACAAATAGGAATATAGAGGCTTTCGCAAATAAACCCTAATTGTTACTACCTTTTCTTGATTAGGATTAGTCGGCTCTCGCAGGCAAAACCTAATTACTATCCAAATTCATAATAAGATTGCTTTCGCTTTAATATCATAAATAAGGAATTTCCTCAACTCTTGCAAAGGATTAAGCACATAGGTAGATGATGATAAAGACATACAAATTCATAAATTCATATATCAAACACATATATCTATGTTGGGATCACCCCAACCCTAGAAGATGGAAATTAGAAACAAGACATAATAAAAGAAACAAACTTTATCACAAAATCTAAAACTTACAAAACCTTCCAAATGTTCCTCCTCCTTCTCTCTCTCTCCTCTCTCCTCTCTTCCTCCTAACTATTGCGCCCAAAGATGACTTGGCTTGAATGTTTGAAAAACCAGCCCCTATGGCTTTATTTATAGGGCTCAATCCTAGCTATTCTAAAAGAGCAATCTATCTAAATCTATCTAAAGATATACTTCTAGATAAAAGGAAATAAATCTAAATTGGTAAAGTAGATAAATCCATAGGGTAATTAATTGTTCAACCCTTTCGGATAGAAACTAGATAAAATTGATAAAATATCTTTTACTTCATGTGCAAGTTTCCTCCACTCGGATTAGGACTCATACACTCGGATTAGGACTCGATATGGCTCGAAATTGGCTTCTGGGGTTCACTCGATATTGACCATGTTTAGTCGATATCGACCTGTCTTCTCAGCTTCACTCGATCTCGGCCTCTAGATGTGATTTAGACCATGTCTTGACTCGATATCGACCAAAGTTAGTCGATATTGACCTCTCCTGTGCAGCTTCCAAGTGCTGAGTCAATTTCTGGGATTTCTGGTCGACGTGATCCCCACGATATCGACCAAGTAAGATCGATATCGACCTCCTTGACAGTTCTCAGCATTCCGCATCCGTCTTGAAATGCACTTTCCTAAGTCCTCGTTCGTCCGATTGATACATATGAGTATGCGTTGGAAAGATCTTTTCGAGGGCTACCACTCTTATGAAGACATCAGAATTTGATTCAAAATTTTGAATGGTGAAAAGTGGCGTTTTCTCCAGCTGCACCATCATGTGCTCTTCCTTAGCTTCTCCAACATCTTCATGACTTTCCTTTAAGCTCCAAAGTGCGTCCGATTTCTACAAAATTAAACAGAAACTTGTATAGACCTCCATATATTGCAAATAAACATAAACTACACAAATCTCATGCTTTCCCAACCCAAAAACAAAAATATGGACAAAAATCGAAATAGATGTAAGCGAAAAACATGGAAAATTGAGCGCACATCATGTAGTAACTTTTTTTTTTGGTTTATGTTTTATTTTTATGCATTCCATCATGTTTATGCACTTTAAAGTTTAAGTTGTTAGTCTTTTAGTTTATTAAGTTTTATAAAAATGTCAAAAAATCAAAAAACAAATAGAAAATGTCAAAAAAATACAAAAAATGCATGTTTACTTTTAAGGTTGTTTTTAAACCCTACTTAGATGTCCTATGATAAAAACTCAATAGCTGACTTGATCATGTAAATCGTATGGCATCTTTTGATGGTTTCGCCTAAGTCCTTAAAATGGTTTTTATGTAGATTGTGAACTTGTAATGAAATTGAGCACATATGATCCTAAGCTAAAAAGCATATCCAACAAAAATTATCTTTGTGAGAATTTTGGTCTATAGGGAGAACATAAAAAATCCCTCTGCTTTCATGAGTGTATTTACTCTTCCTATGCATCTCTAAATGTTGTGATAGTTATTCAAAGCCAATGTATATATATGTTTATCTTTACGAGAATTAAATGATGGAGGCATCTTTTAAGCCATTTTTATCCTCTCTTTACCTACCCTGCATTATCTTTGCTTGAAGCCAGAATATTAGCCTGAGCCTTATATTGCAAACTCCACAAAATTATCCCTAGTCGAATTGAGCCTGACCCCCATTTGGGAGTTGAGACTTAGATTGGTTAGAATAATGCATTGTGGAAATAAAAGTGCATATATTTAATTTTGAGAAAAAAGAAAATTATGGGATGGTACATATTTGCATCTTTTCATATTTTGTAAAAGGATTTTTGGCTCACCATATAAATGCACATTTTCATATTTATTTATTAATTTTCGTGCAAAAAAAAATTAAATAAAAATTAAATAAAAAAAGAAAAAAAAAAGAAAAAAAATGTTTTGTTATATGTTGTGCATGAGCCAAATTCCTTAGTTTCTTTTATCTTTAATGCAAGTTCTATATTTTTGAGAGCATATTAGGGTTTGAAAGAAGGGTTGATGAGCATTAGGGAAGATGAGTTTGGAGAGTGCATCATTGTAAGAGTTATGGTTTGGATGTAGTAGTGATAAGGTTTAGGAGTCTTGATTCCCGAATTTTATAAGCACCACATAGCCAAATAATTCCATACCCTTTATTTCTTACCAAGCCCCATTACAACCCCGCCGAATGGAGTCTTCTTTGAAGTCTTCCATTCAGCGAAAGTCCTTCTGATGGTTCTTATTGCATCTACATAATTGGTTGCGAAGTGCATTATTATAAATTGCAATGTTTATGAGATTGTATATGGAATTGAGTTGAGCGTTGATCTTCATAGCCTAAACACATGAGAGCTGAGTGCAAACACGTTATCCCTGTGAGGTTAAATCAAAATTGCAAATGCCTATGGATCGCTTAAATATGTGCTATGACGTTAAATTTACTTGCTTTGCTTTGCTACCACTTATGATGTTGCTTTTGACAAGGGCAAAGACTTGAAGGGTGTGTTGTAGGTGTTGGTTATTGCTTTGTTATTGCTTGAGGACAAGCAAGTCTAAGTATGGGGTATTTTGATGTACATATTTGTACCCATTTTTATTCGCAAGTTTTGACTTCATATTTCATTTGATTCCTCAAATAAAGGTTGAAAATAATGCAACTTTGTGTAGAATGAGGTAACATCCAAGAAATAGAGTATGCACATGTTTTGGTTTAAATATGTAGGAATTGGAGTCAAAACGAAGAAGCCAAATGAAGCTGAGAAGAGGTCGATATCGACAGGACTGGTCGATATCAACTACAGACATCGACACAGCCTCTGAGTGTCAAGATAGACCACACAGACCAACCAAGAAGACACTCGATATTGACTACCCGATGTCGATGTCGACTTAACACCAGAAATCGAGTGGAGAAGAACCCGTCGAGCAGAAACAGAGAGGTCGATATCGACTACTCTGGTCGATATCGACTAGATTTCGACACGAGTTGGACGTGCTTTTCGAGACGCGGATTGGGAATCTTATAAACTAAAGCCCGAATTATCTTGTAATATTAGATAGATTACAACTTAGAGTTATTTGTTTTTTTCCTTAAAGATTTATTTAGTTGTTTTAGATATTTACCAAAATAAAAGATCTATCCTACTTGTTGGGATAGAATTTAGATAGAAGATAAAAGATACTATCCTTGGATAGCAAGGATTAGTAGCCTATAAATAAAGCCCTAGGGGGATAGTTTTTATGGATTCAAGCAAGAAATACACAATAGCATTAAGCAATAAAGTTAGAGTTTTAGGCTTTGAGCTTTAGGGTTTCGGCGCTTGCGATAGTTGGCGTTGAGATTGTAAAGATTCAAAGTTTTTCATCAATGCAAGTTTATTTCGTTTCAATTCCAAGCATGTCTTCTTTCAACATGAGCGAGTAGTCGCCCTTTCTTCTAGGGTCGGGGTGAGCCCGACGATAGCCATGGTGGTAAGGTGTATGTCGCTAAAGAAGGTATCTTTTATCTCGTTCTACCTTGTGCTTAATATTTAAATGCGAATTTAAGGAACTCATGTTGTGAAACTTGAGTAGTAATTAGGGTTTCTATTCGAAAGTTTATAAACTCAATTATGACAAAGGTAGACGCAAATTAGGTTAATTTATTGCAAGATATCTTTTTCTATTTGCCTGTTTAGGTGAAAGCCTTCTCCTTTATGATAAAAGCATGCATCTTTATCGGTTTCTTACTTATACTATCATGGTTGTCGTCGCGGTAATCCCTGGCTTTGGAAGATCTTTTCTTTGTTAGTTTACATCTTTATTGCCTGTCGTTCGTTGAGTTATCGAAAA
This sequence comes from Persicaria maculosa, assembly GCA_963922045.1. Classification (NCBI taxonomy): domain Eukaryota; kingdom Viridiplantae; phylum Streptophyta; class Magnoliopsida; order Caryophyllales; family Polygonaceae; genus Persicaria; species Persicaria maculosa. The sequence continues at coordinate 61,756,162 of OY998267.1, forward strand.
ACCCAACACCCCTGGTTTATTTTTGATCATTTCTCCTTATTCATCCTTCTTTCTTCGGCCTTTCTTCGCCGACAAAAACTAACTTTTCTGCAGGAACCAGTCGATATCGACCCTACTAGTCGATATCGACCACATTGCCAAGATCGACGGTCTTTTGTGTTGATCTCAAGTCTTCTGCACGAATTAGCTGAGGTCGATTTCGAGTCACCTACTCGATATCGACCACCCTGTGTCGACTTGCAGTTTTCTGAGCCAGTCGATTTCTGCCACTAACATCGATATCGTCCTCCCCTAGTCGATATCGTTTTCCGTTTTTGTCTCTGCAGGTTTTATGTTGTAGAAGGAATCGACAGCCAAGGTTGACGTCAGTGCTGTGCTCGAGATCGAGGCTTCTGGTCGATATTCAAGACGTAATTTCAATGCTACTAGGATCCCGCTGACTCGCTTGTAGTTGAACCTGATTCCCTACTACTATAGCGGGGAGTCTTGAATTTATTTGAAGAGGCTAAAAGTTGCATTGTTTTATATTTTATTATATATTTCGATTCAATTCTCCCCACGTCAACTACTCACGTATATTCATGGTGAATAACTCAAAATTCATGAAAAGAGACATAAAAACAGAAATTATAAATTGAATAAAACCTAAAATAATGTCAACAATGTATCCCAAAAGCCTCACAAAATGTTCGTCAACTTTCGCCGAAGAAATCGCTTCAAAAAACTCTCAAATCTGCTCACAAATGCTCTCAAAAGTGTGATGAGAATTCATGAAACTAGGGCTGGAAAAGAACTCCCTTTTTCAAACCCTAAAAACCCTATTTAAATTTAATAACTCATAAACTAAATTAGGAAATAAGAAATATAACAATTTTATTTCTATCTAAGGAAAGGGGTAAAAATAATTAAATATGGATAAAAAAACGTCCGCCAGGAGACTGTACCGACACGGGGCCACCTCCGTACCGATCCCCCTTAGGGTTGGTATGGATATTGTTGCTCAATTTGGCTCGTTCTGTCATATCATGCATTGGTACCGACCCAGGTGGGGTCGGTACATCTAAGTAAAACGCACATATCTCATTTGTTTGAACTCCGATTGCTTCCGTTCTTTTTATATGCGCTCCTTATTCTTTTTCGCATCTTTTTTTCTCATGAAAGTTTCTTCAAAAACAGCTTCAAAAATCCTGTAAATCACACAAAAGCTAGTGAAGACATCTATTTCTCATGAAATATGAAAACCTATGCAAAAGACACTAAACCCAATGGATAACCAATGACAAAGACTTATATTAACACTAAAATATATGGACAAATATGACTAAAAACATGCACATCAATCATACTCCAATGCCTCAATGTCACCATACTATTCACGGAGGCCCTTCACAAGATGCCATCATATGTCAGGTTCCTTAAGGACATTCTAAGCAAGAAGCCCTAGGGGGCTAGCATTCATTCATTTAATTATAGATTCAATCATACAACCACAATAGCAATAGAGTAGAGTTAGAGAGAAGCTTTACGGTTTGACGTTTGCGAGAGCCGACGTTGAGTTGTGAAATTTCGGAGTTATTAATGCAAGTTTTCCTTTTCCAATCAATGATGTTTCCTACAATGAAGAGTGAGTAGTTTCCCAAACCTTATAGGGACGGGGTGATCCCAACGTTAGCCATGCGTGCCTAAGGTAAGTATTTGATGTCGATATCGTTGTGTCTATATCATCTCCTACGATTCTATGTTTAGTCCTAATCGAAAGAAAAGGGATTCATGCTAACAATTTGAGTTATAAACATAAATTGGTAGAGATAATTAAGTTTATTTGCAAGAGTAATCCTAAGAGTTGGTGTACAGCGAAAGCTTGTCCCTCGGGTGAAATAGCGCAATTGTCCATCTTATTTGCATTATCGCATGCATTGGTTAACGTTGTGGTAAACCCTAGCCCTAGGTGTTGCCCTTTATATACTTTATACATATATAAATCCTGTCTTTATTCTGTCCACTGCTCCCTTCTTTATCCTTATTTCTTCGGCCTTTCTTCGTCGACGAAAACTAACGTTTTTGCAGGAAGCACTCGATATCGACCCTACCTAGTCGATATCGACTACTTTGCCTTCGTCGACGGTCTTTTGTGTCGACGTCGATCTCCCTGCACGAACTAGCTGAGGTCGATTTCGAGTGACATACTCGATATTGACCACCCTTGTCGACTTGCAGTTTTCTAAGCCAGTCGATTTCTGTCACTGACATCGATATCGACCATTCATAGTCAATATCGACTGCCGTTTTTGTCTCTGCAGGTGACGGAGGGAAAACCTGTCGTTGATCCGTCAAAGTAAAACTCAAACTTATAACTAGTATAGAAATAAGCAAGAGGTCGATCCCACAGGGAAATTTCCTATTCAGGTGTGATTCAGATGCTAATTGAGTAACAAATGGGGGGTTTGTGAGAATGCAAAATGATCCGCCTTTAATCAAAGCGGAATGGTGCAAGCAAAATTAAATGGTTTTGATTCAAACAATATTGAGAAGTAGTTCTACCTACAATTTTCCACTTTATTTGGTTGAAACGATCCTTGTAACTTCTTCTCGTCCTATTAAGTTTCCTATGAATGCCCTTGTCCCGACCTAATATAGTTAGTAGTCCAATCAGTCCTAGAAACCCTTATCAATCGAACAGTCCCTAAAGAAGTATTTAACCCAATTGATAACTTTAAGTTCAGAGATTTGCCAAGGTATTTGCAGTCCCAAAAGAGGGATTTAACAACACATCCAACTTCCTACTTGTCCAATTAGTTCAATTAGCCCTAAAGGGATAAGTTTGCTACTTGGGTTAAGGTTCACAATCAGTAATCTACAGAACCCTAGCAATTGAATTGATTCTAACTAGTTGCGCAAGCTAGATAGAATAAAACAATCAATCAATCAAAGCACAAGGAACTCAAAGCATTCAATAGCGGAATTAAGGAACGAGAATTAGAAACTCACGATCAATCCAAATAAAGCTTCAAATTATAGGCAGAACAGATGAGTTTAGTTCGTCATGGAAAACTTTGCTCAATCTCTAACAGTCTGATAAAACGTGGAATAGAAATGAAGTACTTGAAAACTAATAACACTCGGCCTTAAAAAGTCTAAGCCGAACCAAAAACGAGATAACAAACACTAGGGTTTCAATAGACGAGATTTATTATCGTTTTTTTGCATGTCCCCGGAAATTGAGAGTAGGTGCAAATTCGCCAACCAATACGGCGGCCGCGGCATGTATGCTGCCGCCACTGCACGCGAGCTCGTCCAACACGCTGCATCTCATCTTTGCGGCGGCCGCTGCATTCACCCCGCTGCATCCCTCCCTGCCAGAAGCCGAGAGCAGCTCCAATTCCTTGTTTCTTCTTTCTATGCATCCCAATAGCGTTCGAATCTAACTCTGCAAAAATACTCACAAATTCGCACAAAATCCAAACTCTTCCAAAATAATCGTCAGATGCACTTTAACTCCAAATCACTAACTAAATGCAACCTAACTAGCCTAAAAATGTCTATAATGCCTATCTAGGATATACATTATCAAATTCCCCCACACTTAGCCTTTACTTGTCCTCAAGAAATGATAGAATGAACATAAATCAATGCATCCCACAGCAAATCCCTTCAAGTCTCAACCTCATAAAAAAGCAACCTTATAGCAAGTGCAACCATAAACCAAGCAAACAAACGTCATAGCATGTATCCAAGTGATCAAAGCTTAGAAGTAGAAATCATCCAACCTCACCAGAAATATGTGTTTCACTCATGCTCTCATGTGTTTAGGCTTTAAAGTACAACTCTCAACTCAATCCAAAATGCACTAAGCTCATAGACATTGACCACAATATCACCAAATCTCCACCGAATTGCCATTACAAGCGGGACACAATAAAGAAAAATAAACAAAATGTAACTCTTTTTTTTCTTTTTGTTTTTTTTGTTTCTTTTTCTTTTTTTTTTCTTTTCTATTTATTTTCTTGTTTTGGTGCTTTCTTTACGTGAGGCGCAAACATGGGTGTCATGAATGGCCCCAGTCTATCAACACCTGAACTTACTAGAATGAAGTCCACTTGAACATCTTTTGACGCGAGTTGCAAACATGGGTGTCATGAATGAACCCGGTTACTCAATGATCAAGCTTCCTTTCTTAGTGGATAGTCTTCAACACCGTTTTGCGCAAATCATACCCATGGGTGTCATGCGTAGACCCGGTTACTAAGTGTGTCAACCATTGCCACTTTATTTCCCTAAATATGCACAAACTAGAACAAAAAGACTCAAGATATAAACATAAACTCCGCAAGCAACAACTATGTGAGTCGGTCTTGAAAAATAGATACTGAAGTCAATGCCAAGAGGTAGCAACACAAGGAGAGTAAATCACACAATTGAGCAAAAGAATTATAAATGATTCCAAATAAGGCTAACATTCTCACAAGGGTCATGTTCATAGGATTTCAATCATACTTTAGCTCAATCATACATGCTCAATTATATTTGGAAGCTCATGCTTCATATAAAATCAAGAATATAGACAAGGCCAAAACATCCAGAACTCCATGGGATTTATATGGTCATGCTGAAATTTAAATTAGAGGACAAACTAAGCCAGATGGGTATTTGAATAACACATATGTATGCAATGGATGATCTTTTTGGAATTTTTTTTTCAATGCATAAGTGAATAAAAAATGTAAATATGAACTGATTCAAAATAAAATGTGTGCAAAAATTTAAATAAAATGCGTGCAGAACTCTAAACATGATCTAACTAAATGCACTATATACACTAAATTCAACTATATACACTAAATTCCTTTCCCCCACACTTAAACCTTTCATTGTCCTCAATGAAATATCAAAGACAACAAAACTAAATCAAATAAATGCGAGGTGAGGGTAAAGAAAACTAACCACTTACTGAGGCGGAGGCTGGTAGGGGGGAAACCTATCGTTGATCCGTCAAAGTAAAACTCAAACTTATAACTAGTATAGCAATAAGCAAGAGGTCGATCCCACATGGAAATTTCCTATTCAGGTGTGATTCAAATGCTAATTGAGTAACCAAATGGGGGGTTTGTGAGAATGCAAAATGATCCGCCATTAATCAAAGCGGAATGGTGCAAGCAAAATTAAATGGTTTTTATTCAAACAATATTGAGAAGTAGTTCTACCTACAATTTTCCACTTTATTTGGTTGAAACGATCCTTGTAACTTCTTCTCGTCCTATTAAGTTTCCTATGAATGCCCTTGTCCCGACCTAATATAGTTAGTAGTCCAATCAGTCCTAGAAACCCTTATTAATCGAACAGTCCCTAAAGAAGTATTTAACCCAATTGATAGCTTTAAGTTCAGAGATTAGCCAAGGTATTTGCAGTCCTTAAAGAGGGATTTAACAACACATCCAACTTCCTACTTCTCCAATTAGTTCAACCAGCCCTAAAGGGATAAGTTTGCTACTTGGGTTAAGGTTCACAATCAGGAATCCACAGAACCCTAGCAATTGAATTGATTCTAACTAGTTGTACGGGCTAGATAGAATAAAACAATCAATCAATCAAAGCACAAGGAAGTCAAAGCATTCAATAGCGGAATTAAGGAACGAGAATTAGAAACTCACGATCAATCCAAATAAAGCTTCAAATTATAGGCAGAACAGATGAGTTTAGTTCCTCATTGAAAACTTTGCTCAATCTCTAATTGTCTGATAGAACGTGGAATATAAATAAATTACTTGAAAACTAATAACACTCGGCCTTAAAAAGTCTAAGCCGAACCAAAAACGAGATAACAAACACTAGGGTTTCAATAGACGAGATTTATTATCGTTTTTTGCATGTCCCCAAAAATTGAGAGTAGGTGCAAATTCGCCAACCAATACGGTGGCCGCGGCATGTATACTGCCGCCACTGCACGCGAGCTTGTCCAACACGCTGCATCTCATCTTTGTGGCGGCCGCGGCATTCACCCTGCTGCATCCCTCGCTGCCAGAAGCCGAGAGCAGCTCCAATTCCTTGTTTCTTCTTTCTATGCATCCCAATAGCATTCGAATCTAACTCTGCAAAAATACTCACAAATTCGCGCAAAATCCAAACTCTTCCAAAATAATCGTCAGATGCACTTTAACTCCAAATCACTAACTAAATGCAACCTAATTAGCCTAAAAATGTCTATAATGCCTATCTAGGATATGCATTATCAGCAGGTTTTCTGTTTCAGAATGATTCGACAGCCAAGGTCAAAATCGAGCACTTAGGTCGAGATCGAGGCTTCTGGTCGACAAAGAACGCGAGCTTTCAAGACTATCTAGGATCCCGCTGACCTGCTTCCTCGTGGATCGATCCTGACTACCCTTCTACTACAACACGAGCAAGTCTTATAATTATTTGCATCGGCGAGGATTCGATTTGCATCTATATCTTTATATTTGTTTTAAAGAACTCGATTTCCTTCTATCAACAAATTGGCGTCGTTGCCGGGGAAGCAATCAATCACGCACTAGTACTCTATCTCACGTTTTTATCTAGTTTTTCTTTGTAGGTGTATGCGACGTGCTGATCGCCTACCGAAGGTATAGACGACCCTGAAAGCTATCTTCACCTTCGCGCGAGAATTCAACGTGCCACGGAGGATCAAGCAACCCAGCCCGAGCAAATTGAGCAACTAAGGAAGCAAATCAAGGATTTAACAACTAGAGAGGCGACACTTAAAGAGCGTGCAGACATGGAGGAGGAAGGTCGGAGGCAAATAGAAGCCCAAATCAACGCCCTCCCTTAGAATGCCAAACAATACATGCACCCTATGCTCTCAGTGCCCGAATCGGCTATTCTTATCCCTCCTTCTACTTTTGAGATTAAACCTAGCTTCTTAACTGATATTAGGCGATGTCAATTTGAGGGGAAACCAAACGATTATCCTATAGATCATATATCTCTATTCTTCGATTTGTGTGATACTATTGTAGATGGACAAAACCTTAAATATGTAAAACTAAAGGCTTTTCATTGGTCTCTCACAGGGAAAACTCTAGCATGGTTGGAGAGCCTAGCCCCAGATCGCTCCGCACGTAGAACGAGGTCAAGGATGCCTTCCTCAACAAATTCTTCCCACCATCAAAGGCCGTGATGATGCGCCAAAAAGATCACGACTTTTAAACAAAAGCGAGGAGAGTCATTGATGCAAGCATGGGAGCGCCTTAAGGAGCTGCTGAGGTCTTGCCCTACGCATGGGCAACCACCCTACGTCATCCAAGAGATCATCTACAACGCCCTGGACGTAGCAACAAAGGAGAGGATCAACACCTATACCTCCTATGGGTATCTCGAGCTCCTACCACAACAAGCTTGGGATATTATAGAGAGGTTGGTCAAATTTGACAACACCTATGGGACTCATGTGGCCTCCGACTCAACGCCTGCCCCATCTATGCCACTCTATGAGCCCTCCAAGGAGATTGATCTCAACGTCAGAGATCAATTCATGTAAGATCAACTCATGAGGTTTCAAAAACAAGTCAAATTCCTCTCCGTCAACAAACCCTGCACCGAATGTGGCTCCGTTAGGCATATCACCACTGAATACCCCCATACGGAGAAAGTACAACTAGCGGAGACTCACCAAAAGGCGCGCTACATGAGGAATCCCAATCGCCAGGGGTACCAAAACTGGGGAAATCAACCACCCCAATATAACCCTAGGGATCCTCCACTTTATAGAGCTCCAGGCCATCCGGAGAGAGAACCACGAAGGGATGATGTCCAACTCATCCTTGATGAGATGAGGTAGAACCATGATGAAAATAAGGGAGCGCTCAACCACCTCAACACCCGAATGGGGGAGATGGACACTTGGAAAATGAGCATTGAGACCCAACTGGGTCAATTGGCGGCCCAAATCCCAAAGCCACCCGGCAAACTCCCTGCACAACCACAAGAAAATTCAAGGGGGCAAGCTGGCCATATAGCCATTATCAATCTAAGGAGTGGACGCACATTTCCCGAGCCAAGGAGCGAAGGAGAAGTCGCTGGAGACGCAGTCGATGTCGACCCCCAGGTCGATATCGAGGGCCTTGTCGACATCGAACCTACAGTCGATGTCGAGCCCACTGCGAAGCACAGAACGGAGCCAGAGAGGCACTCGATATCGAGTGACCATGTTCATATCGATCACCCTATCGATGTCGACCCCTCTGGAAATCGACCACAGCTTCAGACTCCCCCGAGGTCGACCAAACCAGTCGATATCGACCACCCCGATGTCGATGTCGACTGTCCAGAAAGCAGAAATCGACCACTTCACCTCCAAAGCCATCCAAAACTCTACCCTATCCTTCAAAGGTGATGCGGGATCCAGGAGACACTAAATTCAGACGCTTTATGAAGATCCTACAAGGTCTAAATCTCACCATACCACTCACGAAAACGCTCAATGAGATGCCCGCATACATTAGGTTCCTGAAGGACATCCTGTCCAAGAAGAGGTCCATCCTAGAGATCGTCGGCGAATGCAATTCAATTGAGTTCCCCGAGAAGTGCGGCAATCCAGGCAAGTTCTAGGTAACGGTAGGGGTTGGTAAGCATCAATTCAAAGCCCTATGTGATCTTGGGGCTAGTGTTAGTTTGATGCCCCTATCAATATGGCAGCAAGTGGGCGTAGGAGCATTGGAGCCCGTCGACATGAAGCTTTACATGGTGGACAACTCCTTTTTAAGACCAACTGGGTTTGTGGATGATGTCCCTGTCAAGGTGGAAAAGTTCTTCATACCCACGGACTTCATCGTGTTGGACAAGCCGGAGGATCCTATTGTGCCTATCATTCTTGGTAGGCCATTCTTAGCAACAGTGGATGCCAACATCAATGTGAGGAATGACACCCTTACATTCACAATCGGCAACGAGGTCGTGGAGTTTCACTTCAACCCTACAATGAGCGAAACAAAGCAGCTGGAACAAGTTGTCCTCTCACCGGCTAAAGAGAAGCTTCACAAGTTTTTATTGGCGAGGACAAACGCAGCAAGAAAACTCGACATCCACTGGAACCAGTCGATATCGACTAAATCACTCGAAATCAACCATAACAACTCGATATCGAGTGAGCCAGATGATTGCCAAGAGCTTAAGTATGGGGTCCCCGACGTCGACATCGACCACCATCAGTCGACATCTACTTCTGTACTCGAAATCGACCACCCTTTGTCGAAATCGGCTGGCCCTCAGCCCGAAGATTTCTTTTTCGGGCCCAAACAGGTAAGCCCGGGTATGATCCCTAACCCTCCTCTATCCATTACTGATAATTCAATTAATTTGAGGGTCAAAGCTCCATGGTTTGCCCATCTTGCAAAAGTTAGGTCAAGGAAGAGAAGAAAAGAATTCAATAAAGAGTCTAATGAATAAGAAGACTTGGTTGCCGAACTTACTATTATCAAAAGGACCTAGATGATCCAGGAGAAGGCTCAAGCTTGAAGGGTCCCTACCTTAAAGGCTCATGAAGTATTAAGGTAGAAGTCGGCCTAGCGACTCAAAAATCTAGAGCGTGTACATAGACCTTTAAATTTTTCATAGATGGTTTTTATGGTTTTGAATTTTGAATTTTTAACTTTTAAAACTGTGATAATTCATGGTTTTATCAATTATTCTAACAAAGATTTTAGTTTGCCAAGCAAAATGAATGACGAAGAAGAAAAGAAGCTTTTGCAGAGGCAGTCGAAATCGACCACCCTAGGGTAGAGCCATCTTCTTGAGATCGAGATCGATCATCCAAGAGCCAAACAGATAAGTCGATATCGACATAGCTACTCGATATCGACCCCAATTTGGCAGCCCTCGACTTCACCTTCTTCCTCGACTTCGATAGATGCAGTCGACATCGACCACTGTACTCGACATCGACTACTGGCACGACCAACCTGAAATCGACCTAAATCCATAGGTTGCGCTGTAAGTTTCTCTCCACCCTTGTTTTTTTTAATAGAGTGAGGACACTGTATATTTTAAATATGGGGTGGGGTAGAATCATGTCTTATGGTCATAACTTGGTTTTCTTCTTCGCATTGCATTCATGTTTAAGTTTTTTGTTCTTAGTTTTACTTTTATAAAAATGTAAAAAAAATCAAAAAAAATTTCATAAAAATAATAAAAAATGCATTTTTACTTTTTTAGGTTTGTTTTTAAACCCTACTTAGACATCCAATGATAAGAACTCAATAGCTGACTTGATCATGTAAATCCTATGGCATATTTAGATGGTTTAGCTTAAGTCCTTAAAATGGTTTTTATGCAGATTGTGAACTTGTGATGAAATTGAGCACATATGATCCTAGGCTAAAAAGCAAATCCAACAAAAATTGTCCATGTGAGAATTTTGGCCTATAGGGAGAACATCAAAAATCCCTCTGCTTTCTTGAGTGTATTTACTCTTTCTATGCATCTCTAAATGCTGTGATAGTTATTCAAAGCCAATGCATATATATGTTTATGTTTACAAGAATTAAATGATGGAGGCATCTTTTAAGCCATTTTTATCTTCTCTTTACCTACCCTGCATTATCTCTGCTTGAAGCCAGAATATTAGCATGAGCCTTGTATTGCAAACTCCACAAAATTATCCCTAGCCGAATTGAGCCTGGCCCCCATTTGGGAATTGAGACTTAGATTGGTTAGAATAATGCATTGTGGAAAGAAAAGTGCATATATTTAGTTTTGAGCAAAAGAAATTATGGGATGGTACATATTTGCATCTTGTCATATTTTGTAAAAGGATTTTGGCTCACCATATAAATACACCTTTATTTTATTATTAATTTCGTTCAAAAAAAATTGTTATGTTGTGCATGAGCCAAATATTCCTTAGTTCTTTTATCTTTAATACAAGTTCTATACTTTCAAGAGCATATTAGGGTTTGAAGAAGGGTTGATGAGCCTTATGAAACATGAGTTTGGAAAGTGCATCATTGTAAGAGATATGGTTTGGATATAGTAGTGATAAGGTTTAGGAGTCTTGATTCCCGAATTTTATAAGCACGACATAGCCAAATAATTCCGTACCCTTTATTTCTTATCAAGCCCCATTACAACCCCGCCGAATGGAGTCTTCTTTGAAGTCTTCCATTGAGCGAAAGTCCTCCTGATGGTTCTTATTGCATCTACATAATTGGTTGTAAAGTGGATTCTTATAAATTGCAATATTTATGAGATTGTATATGGAATTAAGTTGAGCGTTGATCTTCATAGTCTAAATACATGAGAGTTGAGTGCAAACACATTATTCATGTGAGGTTCGATTAAAATTGCATATGCCTATGGATAGCTCAAATATGTGCTATGACCTTAAGTTCACTTGCTTCACTTTGCTACCGCTTATGATGTTGCTTTTGACAAGAGCGAAGACTTGAAGGATGTGTTCTAGGTGTTGGTTATTGCTTGGTTATTGCTTGAGGACAAGCAAGTCTAAGTATAGGGTGTTTTGATGTACATATTTAGTACCGTTTTTAGTGCATCTTTTGACTTCATATTTCGTTCGATTCCTAAAATAAAGGTTGAAAATAATGTAAATTTGTGTAGAATGGGCTAATGTGCAAGAAATAGAGTCTGCACAAGTTTTGGTCTAATTATGTAGGGATTGGAGCGAAAATGGAGTCAAAACGAAGAAACCAAGAAAAGTAGAGAAGAGGTCGATTTCGACCTATCTGGTCGATATCGACTACAGACATCGACATAGACTCTAAGTGTCGAGACAGACAAGAACACTAGTAAAAGAAGAGCACCCGATATCGATCACCTGACATCGATATCAACCAAGTCTCAGAAATCGAGTAGAGCTGAGCCCGTCGAGCATAAACGAAGAGGTCGAAATCGACTAATCTGGTCGATATCGACTGGATTTCCACATGGGTTGGACGCACTTTTCGAGATGCGGATTGCCATTCTATCAACAAGAGTCACGGTTTATCCTTTGTAATTTAGCTAGATTACAGCTTAGGATTATTTGTTTTTTACTTTAAAGGTTTATTAAGTTATTTAGATATTTACCAAAATAAAAGATCTATCCTACTTGTGTGGATAGAGTTTAGATAGCAGATACTATCCTTGGGTAGCAAGGATTGGTAGCCTATAAATAAAGCCCTAGGGGGCTAGCATTCATTCATTCAATTACAGATTCAATCATACAACCGCGATACCAATAGAGTGGAGTTAGAGAGAAGTTTTAGGGGTTGGCGTTTGCGAGAGTCGACGTTGAGTTGTAAAGTTTCGGAGTTATTAATGCAAGTTTTCCTTTTCCAATCAATGATGTTTCCTACAATGAAGAGCGAGTAGTTTCCCAAAGCTGCTAGGGTCGGGGTGAGCCCGACGTTAGCCATGCGTGCCTAAGGTAAGTATTTGATGTCGATATCGTTGTGTCTATATCATCTCCTACGATTCTATGTTTAGTCCTAATCGAAAGAAAAGGGATTCATGCTAACAACTTGAGTTACAAACATAAAATTGGTAGAGACAATTAGGTTTATTTGCAAGATTAATCCTAAGAGTTGGTGTACAGTGAAAGCTTGTCCCTTGGGTGAAATAGCGCAACTGTCCATCTTATTTTCCTTATCGCATGCATTGGTGAACGTTGTGGTAAACCCTAGCCCTAGGAGTTGCCCTTTATATACTTTATACATATAAAAATCTTGTCTTTATTCTGTCCACTGCTCCCTTCTTCATCCTTATTTCTTCGGCCTTTCTTCGCCGACGAAAACTAATGTTTCTGCAGGAAGCACTCGATATCGACCCTACCTAGTCGATATCGACTACTTTGCCTTCGTCGACGGTCTTCTGTGTCGACGTCGATCTCCCTGCATGAACTAGCTGAGGTCGATTTCGAGTGACATACTCGATATCAACCACCCTTGTCGACTGGCAGGTTTCTGAGCCAGTCGATTTCTGCCACTGACATCGATATCGACCACTCCTAGTCGATATTGACTGCCGTTTTGTCTCTGCAGGTTTTCTGTTGCAGAAGGAATCGACAACCAAGGTCGAAATCGAGCACTTAGGTCGAGATCGAGGCTTTTGGTCGACAAAGGACGTGAGCTTTCAAGACTATCTAGGACCCCGCTGACCTGCTTTCTCGTAGATCGATCCTGACTACCCTTCTACTACAAAGGGAGGAAGTCTTATAATTATTTGCATAGGCCAGGATTCGATTCGCATCTATATCTTTATATTTATTTTGAAGAACTCGATTTCCTCCTATCAACAATCTCAAGGTTTTGAACTGAACTTCAAAGGTCTTGAGATAGCTGTAGTCTTCGGTTTGTCTCACGAAAACAATAAGTTAAATATAAGTGTGAAAATAAAATATAAAAAATACGTGAATTGTTAACGAAGTTCGGCTATAACCAGCTTACGTCTCGGCCTAGGGTTATCCAACCTGTAGGATTCAAAAGCACTATTATTTTACTTCATATAGATCCTAGATACAACCGAGAAGATCTTTCTTTTTTCTAAACACTTGAAGCCTCACCCACTTCTATCTAGTCAACTCAGATCCCTTAGAGTCCTAGATACAATTTAGAAGAACAACCCTTCTCGTAGCCTCACCCGCTACTATCTAGTCAACCCAAAACGCTCGTGAAATAATAGCCCTAACCACACCAACGTGTGTATACTTCTGAGTATAGGGATACTCTTAGTATAACTAGAATGATTTATCCTATAACGCTCGTATTTTTTTTTCTTCTCTCTCAACTAGAAATAAAAGCAATTACAATGATGAGAGAAAAGAAAATAAGTAAGATTGAAGATGATTGCTTTGGCTTTGAAGTGCTTGCCTGAATGATGTGCTTGTGTTGTTGTTTTTCTTCACCACTTGCTCCTTCCTTTTATAGGCTGATGTGGCTGTTTTTGAAGCCATTTAAATCCCACCAAATTTGATTATTTGGTTTCAAAAAAATAGCCTTTCAAATTCAAACATTGGAAGCCAATTTGAATTTCTTTTACCGTTAAATTTGAACTCCTTCCTTAAAATCAGCCCACTAACTTCATATTTGATTTGCTCCCAATTAAATCGGTGCACAAGAGCTACCTTTGAATTATTTTAAATTCAAATGATTATCTCCATGTGGAACCAATCTTTGTTGCCGGAAAGATCTGCACAAGTTAGTCTCAAACGGCAATATAGGTAACCACCAAATCTTAGTTTGTTACATGACCAATTAAATATATATCTAAGCACTATGATCAATCTAAAACACTAGTAATTAATATATTAATCCTTAACAACCAAATCTATTTTAACTAAGCACTATGTCCGACAAATAATACATTTAGTTTGATCGGATAAATTAGGTTTAAACAAGACTTAAAATATATAGCACATATAATTTTGAGAGCCAAATAAATATATTACGAGAATAATAAATCAAATAAAAGAACCACATAATATAATTGATATTTGCATAAAATATTACCTTGTTTGTCTTCCATCATCCCTACAAAAATATATCACATATATTCATCAAGGTGGAGTCAACAGTGTATGACCACAATGCTGTCCCATTGAGCTAATAGGCTATATGTGAAGAATATTTATGTCAAAACATGCCTAACATGGCCATAGAAAGTTGAATAGCCTGGAAAGCACTTGATACAGTCATTAGTACTGGCCACACAAAACTGATTCCAGAGATAGTTTGCCCAGCATCCGACCCATTGCACAAGTCATTCAACTATCTGTATACTACCCTAGCACCTCAACTGTATTGAATCCTTGATTAATTTAGCTTCTGATATTTCTTGCATTAGTCAAGATTTCTATGAAACACAAAATTACTATGCAGTGCCTTGTCAGTTCTTCAGAGTATAATTTGGTTAATCAGAATGACACTACATACCTAGCTACTGTCGATATCACACCAGCAGCCACAAGCAAGCACCCAATAATTTGCCTTAGAGAATATCGTCTGCCCAAGATCAAAGTAGAAAAGAAGAGTTATCACACCAAAAAGGTCTACCGCGGAGAAAAAAGAGAGAAAAATTATAATAAAGAAGGTTAGGGTGCTCCCCTTCCAATTGTAAAATCTTTATTAGCAGTAGACAAATAATCAAATTACAATTGAAAGTTTCATAACGAGAAAGTGTAGTAAAATATGGCCATAACTAAACTAGAGAACACAATTTCATCCAATGTCGGTAACTTATAGGAAACATGGGTGCATATATACAAGGAAAATAAACTTTTCTTGACAGAAACAGGACCAAACTCGATCATACAATTCCATATGAATTATCGTTACCTGATTTAGTATGGGTATAGCTGGTCCTGGGAGCATTGTTGTAAGAGGTAGACAATTTCTTTAGAATAAAAACAATGATATGGGCACAATGCACAAGTGCCTATCTTCTCTCAAGTCTCAACAACACATGACCGTGTTATAGAGCTTGTTATTCATCACATCAACAACATAATAAATCAATAATCACCCATAACATCTGAAGAAAATTACTCCTATTGATCTACAGAAGTACAATTGCTATGCAAAAAGTTCAATATTTACCAGCAGATTTAGGAGTACAGCAGAGCTTTCGAGCAACGATTCCATGAGTGGGCGAGTGGCTAGGGTTCAAGTGGTTCAGAAGGCGGTGGTGCGGCGCTTGAAGTTCCGGGACCGGTGCTGGGCACGAGCGAAGGGCAGAAGAGGGAAGAGACAAGCGGTTGAAGAAGCCCGGTTCTTCTCCCTCCTCCTATCTCTCTCTCTCTTTCGCTGATTCTGCCGCCATTGAAGGTCGCTCCCTCCGATCCCCTTCCTTCTCCGTCACTATCCTTCGACCGGTCAGCCTCTCGCCTCCGATCCCCTTCCTCCTCCTATCTCTCTCTCTCACTGATTATCACAGCCTCCGTTCCTTCTCCCTTCCCCTCTCTCTCTATGTCCAAGGGCTACCGGGTGCATAAGTTACTGGAAGGTGGACCCCGATCCAGTGTTGTAAATTTTTTTCGGATAGGGTTAACCCTGCAAACTTTTCGAAAAAGAGGGTTAGTTTAGCAAATTGCCCAAAAATAATCTAGATATAAATAAAATAGTACTTATCAAATACTACATATTTATCTATTCCTATTTTTTTTAAGTTGATGTGCACGCAAATTGTCATATTTTCTATGCACATTTATGTCCATTTTAACGTTATTTGCATGCATATTAGTGGGAAAATCATAAGATTAGTGTAGTTTATGCATAATTGACAAATATAGAGGTCTACACGAGTTTTTATGTTATTTCGCAAAAATCGAGGCGAAAATGGACGAATTTGGACAAGAGAAGAAGAGCGGAAAAAGAACTCGAAGTCTACTAAGGAGTCGAAATCGACCTAAAGACTCGACATCAAGGAAACAGAGCACCAGAAATCGAGCAGTGGAAGAACAGAGCATGTCGACACAACAAGGTCGATATCGATGTCCAAAGGTGGATATCGAGTGGCCGAGATCGAGAAAAAAAATAGAAGTCGACTGCCAATCCAAGGTCGAGAAGAACTGCTCGAGATAGAGAAAGGAAGAGGTCGATATCGACGGCTGCTGCAGAACAGATCTGACGCTGTTTTTGATAGAATTCTATCCGAAGCGTTCGAGATTATCCTAAAGTCGAGATCTTCTATAATTAAACACCAGACTTATCAGTTTTTGATATTTACCTAAGTAATTTAGTTGTTTTACTTTAATTTAGTTTATCTTAGAGATAAAGATAGGTTTTCGAATCCTTGAATAACGAGGTTTGAAATCTATAATTAGAGGCCATGAGGGCTGAGTTAGGATCATCCAAGAACATCAAGTTCTTACATTGAATTACAGTAGTAGCGAGTTAGGAGAGAGAGAAGGCCGAGTGGGGTTGAGTGGAAGCGAGAGCGGAGGGTTGGCTTTGTTCGGTGTAATCTTTCTTTCGAATTTTAATCAAAGTAGTTTCTTTTTCATGATGATGATGAGTTCAATGATGAAGCACGAGTAGTTCACTCACTTCTAGGGTCGGGGTGAGCCCGACGATAGCAATGTAAGTAAGTGCATCAAAGGTATGATTTTATGTGATTCCGTCTTCTATCCTATGCATGATCATTTGCGAAAGTTGAGGAGATTCATTATTTGCATTATCGAAGCAAAAGCCAATCATATTGTGAATTTGGATTTGTCATGATATTGGATAGTAACTCTTAGGTTTTATGCGAGAGCCTCTAATCACCTAAAAGTTGTTAACGAAAGTTATTTGACGGAAAGACATTAAATTTCATAACTTTAGCATCATACTTGCATGATTATCATTGTGGCATGAATCCCCGACCTTGGAAGCTTTTAGTTTATTGAATTCATATAAAAAGTTGTGTTTTTATTTCTGTCCATCCTTCCATCACCATTCTACGTTCTTCGGACATCTTTTTCGACAATTTAGGTACGTTTTACAGTTTCTGTTTGAAGACTCAAAATCGATTGCGGAGTTCGATATCGAGTGCTAACATCGATATCGAGTACCTCACTCAACATCGACTCATTGCTTCTGTCTTCTGCAGGTACTTAGCTGAAAATCGACCAGAACCGAGGTCGATATCGACCAGACACCTCGATATCGAGTGGTCTTCTGGAGTCGAAACTTGATCGTGATTGCAAGCTTAGGAAGTGCTGACATACCTCCTCGTGGATTCGATCCTGAATTACCCTACCACTACATCGAGACGGATTCTTGTATTTTATTTGCTTAGATAAGGGAGTTAGCTTAGTTTGATTTGAATATTTTATTTAAGCAAAGACAACCCTCCCCTAAGAACAAAATTGGCGCCGTTGCCGGGGAGGCAATCAATCGTGCCCTAAGCTTTTCTTACGATCTTCTTTTAGTGCTTATTTTGCAGGTTTATATGACGCTCTGATCGTGAACCTATCCTGGAAGGCATTGACGAGCATGAACGTTTCTTCCATCTTCACAACAAAGCTATCAGAATCATGGCGGATAACAAGACACAGGCTCAGACCATTGAGCGGTTGAGGAAGGAGATAGAGGACCACAACGCTACAATCGCTGCTAAAAGGGCCGCCGCTACTGCAGAGCGAGCCCGTGCTGATAGAGAGGAGGATGCGCACAGATAAGCCCAAGAGCGGCTCAATCAGTATCCACAAACGGTGATTGAATACATGCATCCGCCGCTACATGTTCCTGAATCCACTATTTTAATTCCTCCTTTAAACTATGAAATAAAAATAAACTTCCTATCTGAAATTAAAAGAAACACTTTTGAAAGAAGACTTAATGAATTCCCCTTGCAACGTATCTCTACTTTTATGGACTTATGTGAAACTATTGCCGATGGTGTGAATTTAGAGTATGTTAGACTAAAGTCCTTTCGATGGTCTCTTCCAGGGAAGGCATTGCAATGGCTAGAGAGTTTGGCTCCACGCTCGCTGAGGACATGGGCAGAGGTGAAGGAGGCGTTCCTAAACAAGTTCTTTCCTCCAACTAAAATGGTGATGCTGCGGCAAAGGATCACGGCTTTCAAACAGAAGCCTGGTGAGACATTAGCACAAGCGTGGGAGCACTTTAAGGACTTGCTGAGATCATGCCCGACGCATGGGCAATTACCATATGTCATCCAGGAGATCTTCTACAACCCCCTCAATGGGTCGAATAAGGAGAGAATCAATTCATACACCTCCTATTGGTACATTGAGCTCACACCAACGGAGGCTTGGGAGACAATTGAGAGGCTGGTTAACTTTGATAACACTTATGGGACTGTTGCATCCTATGACTCAAGGCTTGCCCCATCTATGCCACTTAATGAGCCTCCAAAGGAGATTGATCCTGATGTGTGGCAACAATTCCACAACGATCAAACACGCCGCCTTTAAAAGCAAGTTACATTCCTCGGCAACAATCAACCTTGTCAGGAATGTGGCTCAACAAGGCATAACACTAGTGCCTGCCCACATCTTGAGCAAGTATCTATGGTGGAGCAACACGAGGAAGCCAAGTGGATGAGAGGACCCTATGGAGGGGGCAATCAGAAGTATTGGGGAGATCAACGGTTCTATCAATCACAACATCAAAGGGATCCCCCACCATATAGAGCACGAGGGCACCCTAAGCGCGAACCAAGGAAGGATGACCTGCAGATCATTCTTGATGAGATGCGGAGGAACCACGCTGAGTTCAAACAAGCAAAGCACTCCGTCCATACTCAGCTGTAAGGCATCAACTCTAGACTTGGGGAAATCGACGTTTGGAAGCGGAACATGTAGACCTAAATGGGTCAATTGGCTGAGCAAATCCCCAAACCGTCAGGATCGTTGCCTGGTTCAACTGTGCCCAACCAAAATGGCAAAATTGCTGGACACATAGCGGCCAGGAATCTAAAGAGTGGGCGTCAGTTGCAAACGCCCGAAGAAAAAGCGGAGGAGAAAGCCCTAGGAGAGACGTCGATATCGACACCTCTAGTCGATATCGACCAAGATGATATCAATGTCGAGGTCCCTATCCTCGATGTCGACACGGCTGTTGAATCACCACAAAAATTGACTCCTCCAGTCGATATCGACCACCATCCAATCGATGTCGACCTAACTCCAGCTGTAGGGAAGAAGGTGGTGTTGCCATTCCCATCAAAGAAAATTGTTAAGGACCCGGCGGAAAAGAAGTTCCAGCAATTTGTGAAGATACTTCAAGGACTCAACATATCAATTCCATTCACCGAAGCACTTCATGAGATGCCATCATATGTGAGGTTCCTTAAGGACATACTAGGTAAGAAGCGATCAATTGCTGAGATCGTAGAGGAGTGCAACAGATTGGAGCTACAAGAGAAGCGGGCGGACCCAGGTAAGTTTTCTATCGCTATAGGCTTAGGTCAATATCGCTTTAATGCTTTAGTTGATTTGGGCGCTAGTGTTAGCATTATGCCACTAACCATATGGAACTAGATAAAGATAGGTCCCCTAGAGCCTGTGGATGCAAAGCTTTACATGGCCAACAACACGATAGTTATTACAATAGGGATGGTAGATGATTTGCCAGTACAAGTAGGTAAGTTCTTTGTCCCTGCTGATTTTCTAGTTGTTGATATGGCAGATGACCTTGCTTGTCCCATTATTTTAGGTAGGTCGTTCGTAGCAACCGTCGATGCCAACATAAGCATGAAGAAAGGATTGCTCTCATTCACCATCTGTAACGAAGTGATAGAGTACGCCTTCAACAAGACTGTGAGGAATCATGAAGGGCCAATGGAGATTAAGTCAGTCAATAGTGTCTACATCACATGTGAGGAAGCTAAGGTAAGAAATATGACACCGGAGGAGCTTGAAAAGAGGGCCATAGAAGCCCAAGTGGAGGAAGTCGTGGCAATCTTGAACGAAGGAGCCAAAAAGCCACTCGAAATCGACCCAGGTAAGTCGATATCGACTAACATAGTTCAAGATTCTGTGCCAGGTTATAAGTATGGGGTCGACGGAGGAGAGGAAACATCGAAATCGGGCACACAGGTCGATATCGACCATGAGCCTATGCCGAAATCGACTGCCCCAAAAGCTGAGAAAGGAGCAGGAACCTCGATATCGAGTATGACAGGTCAAAATCGACCACAACATATCCAGTAGAAACCCTCCACATCGACAGGACCTCTAGGAGCTGAACAGAACTCAATATCGAGTACTACTGATCGATATCGACCTGACCCACTGACAGAAGAGAAGGTAAGCCAAGGTACTGATTCCTCTTTTTCGATCTCTATTAAAGATTTATCACTTTTTGGAAGAGGTTGGCTTTGGTATGTGCGCTTGTGCAGGGTATCCAATGATGATTCGAGCCATTATGAAGTAGGAGATAAGGTATATGTCTCCAAATCAAAAAAGCATTGGTTCCCTAGTAGATTAAAAGATAAGAGGATGGGACCATTCACAGTGAATCAAATCCATCCAGGCGGAATGCAGCTGAGAGACAAGAAAGGATTTCTATTTGAGGCCCAAGCCACATGGGCTCTATAGATGCCGCCTTGAGAGCTTGAAAGGAAGAAGTCGGCCTAGCGACTATAAAGTCTAGAGCTTGTAATGCAATAATTAGTTTTTGGTTTTGGACATTTTTACTTTATTTTGAGACATTAGACATTATGCTTTATTGTTTGGTTTTAGTTTTTTTTCTAACAAGTTTCAGGAAAGAAGGAGAGCATAACAGATATCGAAATCGAGTATTGTGATCGATATCGACTGGTATGCCCGATATCGACCTCTATTGCAGACATCTTCGACTTTTGAATTTCGCAAAGTTTTAGTAAATTTCTTTCTTAACCCTATTTCTTATACAGTGAGGTGACGGAGGGAAAACCTGTCGTTGATCCGTCAAAATAAAACTCAAACCTATAACTAGTATAGTAATAAGTAAGAGGTCGATCCACAGGGAAATTTGTTATTCAAATGTGATTTAAGTGCAAATTAAAGTAACCGAATGGTGGGTTTTAAGAGTGTAAAAGATCCGCCTTTAATCAAAGCGGATTGAAGAAAGCAAGAGTAAATGGTTGTGATTCAAACAATTAAGAGAAGCAGTTCTACCTACAATTTTCCACTTTATTTGGTTGAAACGATTCTTGTAACTTCTTCTCGTCCTATTAAGTTCCCTACGAATGCCCTTGTCCCGACCTAATATAGTTACTAGTCCAATCAGTCCTAGAAACCCTTATCAATCGAACAGTCCCTAAAGAAGGATTTAATCCAATTGATAGCTTTAAGTTCGCAGATTAGCCAAGATATTTGCACTCCCTAAAGAGGGATTTAACAACACATCCAACTTCCTACTTATCCAATTAGTTGAATCAGCCCTAACGGGACAAGTTTGCTACTTGGGTTAAGGTTCACAATCAGGAATCTACAAAACCCTAGCAATTGAATTGATTCTAACTAGTTGGCCAGACAAGATAGAACTAAACAATAATCAACAAGCGCAAAGAAGTTGAAGCATTCAATCAAGGAATTAAGGAACAAGAATTAGAAACTCACAATCAACTTAAATAAAGCTTCGAACTGTAGGCAGAACCGATGAGTTTAGTTCCTCATGGAAAACATCGCTCAATCTCTAAAGTGTCTGATAGAACGTAGAATAATAATGAAGTGGAAAACTAGGGCTAAGCCCTCTCTAAAAATCATCCCAAGAGTCGGCCTCCAAAAGATAGATAAATAGGTCTTGGATAGAAAAAACCGTCGCTGCGCAAAAACCTTAAACGCGTCGCTGCAGTACTAATGCGGCGGCCGCAGCATAATGCGGCGGCCGCAGTATAATGCGGCAACCGCAGCATAATGCGGCGACCGCAGCATAATGCGGTGGCCGCTGCATCGGTCTTTTACGAAAAATCTTTTTTGAATCAGCTCTTGACGTCGACAGAAAAGTTGTAGCTCTCTGAAAGAGCTTTCCAACGCATGGTTATAATAGTCGATCGAACAACCCAGGCCTCCAGAAAGTGTAAAACAAGTTCCGCATGTCTGGCGACAACTTCTGCAGACTTGTTCTTCGTTTAGGCTCGCTTCTTCTTCTCAGGACCTCTTTAGATCTTCATGTAAGATACTCGATCAACTAGACATCCTCATCTAATGTTTCATCAACCCATGTCTCCTCCTCGTATCCACAGTTACATGAAATAATCAATAAAAACGTGTAGATTCCGACTCCACCAACATAGAGAGCAAATATGCAAATTGTGCTTAAACCATGCATGATATGTATCTTAACTAAGCTAAATGAAACCTATTATGACCATCTAAATGCATGCTATCAAACTCCCCCCCCCCCCACTTAAGCTTCGCTAGTCCTCGAGCGAACAATATAAAAGCAACCTATACCTACACTGTCCTTCTTCATGCATTAGCCCAAATCAAAAGCAACATCAATTTTAAATGAACACAAGACCAAGTGAATAAACATCATAGCATGTATTTAGCGATCAAGGCATAGAAGTAGAAATCATCCAACCTCACCAGGAATATGTGTTTCACTCATGCTTTCATGTGTTTAGGCTTTAAGGTTCAACCCTCAACTCAATCCAAAATGCACTAAGCTCATAGACATTGATCACAATATCATCAAATCTCCACCGAATTAAAAAGAATAAGCAAAATGTGACATTTTTTTTCTTTTTTTCTTCTTTTTTTTCTATTTATTTTCTTGCCTTGGTGTCTTCCTTACACGAGGCGCAAACATGGGTGTCATGAATGGCCCCGGTCTATCAACATCTCAACCTACTTAAGTAAAGTCTACTTGAACATCTTTTGATGCGAGTTGCAAACATGTGTGTCATGAATGAACCCGGTTACTCAATGATCAAGCTTTCTTTCATAGTGGATAGTTTTCTACACCGTTTTTCGCGAATCATACCCATGGGTGTCATGCGTAGACCCGGTTACTAAGTGTATCAACCATTGCCACTTTATTTCCCTAAATATGCATAAATTCAAACAAAAGACTCAAACTATAAACATGAACTCCGCAAGCAACAAACATGTGAGTCGGTCTTGAAAAATAGATACTGAAGTCAATGCCAAGAGGTAGCAACACAAGGAGAGTAAATCACACAATTGAGTAAAAGAATTATAAATGATTCCAAATAGGGCTAAACATTCTCACAAGGGTCATGTTCATGTAGGATTTCAATCATACTCAAGCTCAACCATACATGCTCAATTACATCACAAAATCATGCTTCATAAGAAAACATTTTAAGGTGATCAGGCTAAGCAAATCAAATTCATCGTAGGATTTACAGGTTCATGCAATAAGAATGTAGAGTTTCGCTAACTAAGGTGGGTATTTGAAATCTATGTATATGCAATGCGTGATTTTTTTTTGAAATGCAATATATGAATAAAAATAACTATGAAGACATAAATAAACATGATATGCAAACTCTATCTATATGCAATGCAATCCCTCCCCCACATTTAAACCTTTCATTGTCCTCAATGAAACATAAAAGACAACAAAAACAATAAATCATAGAGGGAGAGATGAATGAAATACTCACAATGTGGTGGAAGAGTAGACCCATGAACAAATAGCAGGCAGATAAGTCAGATCTGAGCATTGCGGTGACCGCTGCCTGTTTCGTGCGACCTTTCCTAAAAACTTTGTCTATCCAAAACTAAAAGCAACTATCTAATGCCTAATGGAAAACCTAATTTATTGAAAAGAAAACTAGCTAACTAGGAATTAAAATAACTAAATTAGAAAACTTACCTCGGTTGCCTCCCGAGAAGCGCCTTTGTTTCATGTCGTTGGCTCGACGTTGTGGGTAAGCTTAAGACTCTAATCAGACATAGTCAAAGCCCTCAGTAACCTGTCGAACTCTTGCACACAACTACCAAACAAACATGCACTACATACAAATAAATTGAAACTAAATAATAATGAATTTAAGAACCGTTTCGACTTATTGTATTCATGGGCTCGACTACCCACAGAGGGTATATAATACCACCAATTCAGTTATATTGGTGGCTTATCATAGTAGCAGTCAAATGGATCAACGCATCTACCAATATTCACTGTAGTGCAGGAGACATCTTTTACTTGCTCTGTAGCATCAACAATAGGCTCTGGACCTGATTCATCAATGGGCGAGCTAGGGATGATCTCTTCAGATGAAGTGTCTTCTTCCTCTATCTTCTTAGTTTAATCTTCAAAAATGACCACAAGAGGTGTAACAGAGGTCTCAACGATTTGAGATACTAGAGGAAGTGACTCATTCTGCGCACATTGATAATCCATGTTGCAGAAAAATTCCCACATCTCTAAGAGTCCCATATCTAATAAACCTCCATCACTCATGCGCTCAGCAAGACTCCGTGTCTCAGAAGTCATGCCATCAAAGATGCATAGAAGCACTTCCCTTAAACTAGCTTGATATCCCCATGAATAAACATCGTTAATGTACTCCTGCAGTCTGATGAAGTATTGATGAAAACTCTCTCCGTGTAACTGCAATAACCTCACCTTCAACATATGTTAGTAGCACGGGTATGGACCATATAAGATGGTCCACACCAAAAATCAGCACCAAAAACTCACAAGAATCAATAAAAATCTCCCCGGCAACGGCGCCAAATTTGACGGAGGGGAAACATGTCGTTGATCCGTCAAGATAAAACTCAAACCCATAACTAGTATAGTAATAAGTAAGAGGTCGATCCACAGGGAAATTTGTTATTCAAATGTGATTTAAGTGCCAATTAAAGTAACCAAATGGGGGGTTTTAAGAGTGTAAAAGATCCGCCTTTAATGAAAGCGGATCGAAGAAAGGAAGAGTAAATGGTTGTGATTCAAACAATTAAGAGAGGCAGTTCTACCTACAATTTTCCACTTTATTTGGTTGAAACGATCCTTGTCACTTCTTCTTGTCCTATTAAGTTCCCTACGAATGCTCTTGTCCCGACCTAATATAGTTACTAGTCCAATCAGTCCTAGAAACCCTTATCAATCGAACAGTCCTTAAAGAAGGATTTAATCCAATTGATAGCTTTAAGTTCAGAGATTAGCCAAGGTATTTGCAGTCCCTAAAGAGGGATTTAACAACACATCCAACTTCCTACTTACTTATCCAATTAGTTCAATCAGCCCTAACGGGATAAGTTTGCTACTTGGGTTAAGGTTCACAATAAGGAATATACAAAACCCTAGCAATTGAATTGATTCTAACTAGTTGGCCAGACAAGATAGAACTAAACAATAATCAACAAGCGCAAAGAAGTTGAAGCATTCAATCAAGGAATTAAGGAACGAGAATTAGAAACTCACAATCAACTTAAATAAAGCTTCAAACTGTAGGCAGAACCGATGAGTTTAGTTCCTCATGGAAAACATCGCTCAATCTCTAAAGTGTCTGATAGAACGTAGAATAATAATGAAGTGGAAACCTAGGGCTAAGCCCTCTCTAAAAATCGTCCCAAGAGTCGGCCTCCAAAAGATAGATAAATAGGTCTTGGATAGAAAAAACCGTCACTGCACAAAAACCTTAAACGCGTCGCTGCAGTACTAATGCGGCGACCGCAGCATAATGCGACGGCCGATGCATCGGTCTTTTACGAAAAATCTTATTTAAATCAGCTCTCGACGTCAACAGGAAAGTTGTAGCTCTCTGAAAGAGCTTTCCAACGCATGGTTATAATAGTCGATCGGACAACCGAGGCCTCCAAAAAGTGCAAAACAAGTTCAGCATGTCTGGCGACAACTTCTGCAGACTTGTTCTTCGTTTAGGCTCGCTTCTTCTTCTCAGGACCTCTTTAGATCTTCATGTAAGATTACTCGATCAACTAGACATCCTCATCTAATGTTTCATCAACCCATGTCTCCTCCTCGGATCCACAGTTACCTGAAATAATCAATAAAAACGTGTAGATTTCGACTCTACCAACATAGAGAGCAAATATGCAAATTATGCTTAAAACCATGCATGATATGCATCTTAACTAAGCTAAATGAAACCTATTATGACCATCTAAATGTATGCTATCATGAGGACACTGTAATCTTTAAGTATGGGGTGGGGGAAAGGCTTACTTGCATATTTTTTAGCATGTTTTTAAAATTTTCATAGTTTTTGCATGTTTTAGTTACATGCCATACTCATACATAGTTAATTTAGATGTCTTTATCTTTAAGCATATCATATTTATCTTTAGCATGTTTTAAATTTCGAAAAAAAAAGAAGAAAAAATGACCCCCATCAAAAAATTTTGAAAATAAAGAATAAGTGTCATGGAAGCTTTTATTGAACTTGACGATGCAAAGGTAGATTCATTAGATATAGAGCATGAAATCGCTAATTAAGGGAAGTCACAATGAAGTGCAATTTTTAGAGAAAACCACGAAAGAGAGGTAAAATTTGAAGTTGCTTTTGACATATGCATGATAGGATGATGGAGGACTTTATAAATTTCCATACATGTGCTCAATTTCATATCCTAGCCTTACCTATGCAGATTTGCATTACACAAGCTATATTTGAGCCTTATATCATCATTATTGCTCCACATATATTACATATTTCCCATTTTGTACCTTATACCTTATGCGTGGACAAGTTTGAGAATGGATGTCATCTTTGGAGTTGTTATATGGAGTTTGTGCATATTGTTATTGAAGTTGATGGCATGAATGAAACAAAATTTTGAATTATGGAAAATTTCATGAGTGAGAAAAAATCCGATCACCTCAGGAGATAAAGATAGGTCGACCCTGCTCGTTGAGATGTTAGTTCAGCGAGATGGGACACAAGGTGAGGAGTCCAAAGTACTAAGTATCCGGGGCCATTCATGACACCCATGTTTGCGACTCGTGAGAAGGCAGCGATGAAACCAAGCGGAAATGATAGACGAGGAATTGGACGCGGACATAATAAAACAACACCAAAAGAGACTCCCGAAATCGGGAGGACGCGAACATAAATCGATGACACATGTCCATCATGCCCCCCACCCACGATGGCCACACGTGTCGACTCAAATATGACAAGTGTCGCAACATGGGTCTCTGGCCAATCCCTATAAAAGGAGAAATGAACAGAAGAGAAATGGACTTTTGAAAAAGGAAGGAAAAAGAGAGAAGGAAGATACGAGAAAAAGATTTGAATCATCGTAAGGTTGACCGCAGAACCGGAATACGATCCGCGGTGGACGAGCAAATCCGAAGACTGTGGGGGATATCTTGACCTGTACCAAGCGTCGAAATTAACACCCTAGGTGAATCTCCGCGGACAGGTATGATCCCTGAAATCACTACAACGATCGATGATCTCCCATAAAAGACGTGGGGTTGATAGAATTTAAACACGCGAGTAAAGCACGGCCCAGGTAGTATAGCGAAGAAATCGATTCGCGTATCAGGTAAGCCCGTGTATTGTAGTAGGACGGCTCGCTTCTAGCCCCTAGGGACCCACCGAAAGTGGGCCCCTTATAAAACTTTTTTGGGAGGAACTCATCACTGGCGCCGTCTATGGAAACCCTCTCACACTGAGGGGTTCATCTTTATATTTTTCATCAACAAACAAAATATATAAATTTTGAGTCACGGACGCCTCGTACTCGCGATCCTATCAGGCAGCCATCAGGCTTGCTGGAAGCACACAGGACATCGGGAGAACCCTCCCACAAAGAGAGGGATATGAGACGGTCCATTTAAAGATCTAAAATAGCAAATTTCGTACCAAATCAATTTACTAACAAAACTTTTAGTGACTCTCCGCGGACAGGAACAATGTACAACAGTGAGAACTCGGATGAAATGAGCCAAAGTGCAATACCAGAACAAGAGGCCACCAGCATGTACAACCCATCTGTCCTCCAGTCGGAAGAGCAACAAAGCATGTGGGCGTCACCCTATGTGCCACCCTATTACCCGGCATACGCACCAGAGTATATACCACCAGTATACATGCCTAATGGAGTACAGTAAGAGCCACACCGTTACTTTCAGCAAGTACGAGAACCTCAACCCTTCTATCAACCAGCCCCCGCGCCGCAATACTATTATTAACCGGTACCAGATCCCCAACACCAGTACCAACCGATGAATGAGCCACGACACTACTATGAATACGAAAGCCCGTACCAAGGCCAACACAAGGCCTACTTTCACAACCAGCAATATGACGCGTATGGTCAACCGAACGCGGCGGATGCAGTCAACCTCAATCAGTATGGGAACCTAGTACCCGGAGCGTCAGGCTTCGGATTTGATCCTTTCTACCAGGGAGCACAAGGGGTTGACATGCGGCCCAATAAACATCGACGGGGGGAGCACTCGACTGACGTATCCACCTCCACCAAGTCTGGCTTGACACAGATGAAGATTGACACCCCTGAAGCCTTGCCATCTGTTTTCACTCAAGACATCTGCCGAGCACCAGTACCCAAACGATGGAGGGATGTGAATCTTATAAAGTACGATGGGACCACGGACCCAGAAGATCATCTGTGCCACTTCATGATCGCGATGGGCATCAATGAGTACAACGACGCCATGCTGTATAGGACTTTCCCATCAACACTTACGAAGATTGCATTGACCTGGTTCACTAACCTGCCGAAGAACTCGGTTAGCAGCTTCTCTGAGTTGAATCGAATCTTCCAATCCCATTTTGGGAGTGCGCGGTCAAGAAAGAAGACCATGCTAGACTTAAACTCCATCAAGCAAGGAGGAGATGAAACTCCGGGGCACTTCTTTGCCCGCTTCACCAGTGTGGTTGTTCAAATCCCAAACTTCAACCACGAATCCGCCACCATCATCCTCATGGGAAATCTGGCGGAAGGGGATTTCAAGACTTACCTGTTTAGAAAGAAGCCCAGAGATTATGATCAATTGAGAGATCTGGTGTCGCGACAAATAGACGCAGAGGAAGCAGCCGCCTCAAGATCAAAAGCAAATGGCGAGCATCAAGGCTTCTTCAGCAAACTCGCCGGGAAATTCAGAAAGGATAAAGGAGCAGAAAAGCAACCCAAACAACCATCAACAGGACACCATCGACAAAATGACGAAATCCACCTCAATTCAGACAAAAGGGAAGAGCCTCGTCACCAAAGAGATGACCGAAGAGAGGGAAATGATCGAGACAGATCACATCAGCCGCGGAGGGATGATTACCATGGTCGGTACCGCCATCCTCAAGACCACCACCAAAACAGAAGGGATGATCGAGACCCAGTCGAACGTCATCCGCGAGATGGAGACTATCCCCAACAACAGAGCAGGGATCATGACCGATACAGGGAACACGAAGAAGCTCCTCAGCCGAACCGGGGGAGAGGCCGGGGGCGAAGATGGCGACGAGGATACATCGACACTTTAGCAGGAAGACCTCTCTTTCGGGAACAATCAACCAAGAGAGGAAGAGCTACGAACGAGAAGGGAAGCAACCACCCTCCGCAACAAGCAGGCGGATTGCCCTCACACCTCACGTGGAAATGGTATTCTCAGCAGGTGATGCGGAAGATGTGAGGATGCCTCATTCCGACCCACTGGTTATACATGCCCAGATAGCAACCAAAACTGTCAAAAGAGTTTTTATTGACACTGGGTCATCTATTGATATACTCTCTTGGGAAGCCTTCTCACAACTTGGAGTCTCAGCAACTGCACTCAGGCCATATCCAGGAACACTGGTAGCTTTTTCTAGAGATGAGATACCAGTTGCAGGAACCATCGAGCTGACGGTGGTGCTTGGGACTGCGCCGAAGCGAAGGATGGAGAACATAGTCTTCACCGTTGTCCGAGTCCCGACAGTGTACAACGCCTTGCTAGGGAGGGTATCCCTCTACAAATTTCAGATGGTGGTCTCTATTTACCATTTTTTGGCCAAGTTTCCTGTCGTTGGAGGAGAGGTTGGCGAGGTCCGCGGTCAGCAGCCGGAAAGCAGAAGTTGTTATTTGACCTCCATGAAGAAGAAAAAAGAAGTGATGCAGGTCGAGGAATATGCCGCGAGCACAACCAAAAAAGAAAGAGAGAGCCCACGAGAAGAACTTATAGCAGAAACCGATCCAGGAAGCGCCCTCACTGAAGCAAAATTGGAAGTGAGACCGGCGGCTAGAAAGGTTCCAACTGCGGACGAAAAGCAGGCTCATCTACCATTCCCCAATCCTAAAGAGAAAGTTTATTTAGGGCAGGCCTTAGGACCAGAAGAAAAGGAAAGCGTCCTCGATATCATAGCTAGATCAAGAGATATCTTTGCATGATCACCAAGGGATTTGCTAGGGGTTCCCCCATCGATCGCCTTGCACACACTCCGGATAAGACATGACGCCAAGCCTGTTGCTTAGAAGAAAAGAAAAATGGCACCCGAGAAGGCGCTCGCCGCCAAAGAAGAAACAGAGAAATTACTCGACGCGGGCTTCATCGAAGAAGTAGAAGACTCCGAATGGTAGTCCAAAGTGGTTTTGGTCAGAAAGTCTAATGGAAAATGGCGCATGTGTGTTGATTTTTCTGATCTCAACAAATCCTGCCCCAAGGATAGGTACCCGCTCCCATCAATCGACGAATTAGTTGATGAGACCGCGGGGAATGCCGTCCTCAGTTTTCTGGATGCATACTCAGGGTACAACCAGATCCGCATGGACCCGCTTGATAAAAAGGCTACCATGTTCATTACGAATCAAGGGATCTTCTGTTATCAAGTTATGCCATTTGGGTTGAGAAATGCAGGGGCCATGTTCCAAAGAACTGTTGACAAGATTTTTCGTGCCCAAATTGGAAAGAACGTGTCGATCTACGTAGATGATATCATGGTAAAAAGCTTGAAGGCAGAAGATCACGCGACGGATCTGCAAGAAACCTTTGATTCTCTGCAGCGCGGAGGACTAAATCTGAACGCGGAGAAATGTGTCTTCGGGGTTGACTCCGGGAAGTTCTTGGGATTCTTGGTTAGCCAGCGTGGGATAGATGTGAACCCGGAGAAGATTGCAGCGATTCAAAGCATGCAACCACCCAGAACGATGAAAGAGATCCAGACTCTCAAAGGCGCTGTCAACTATCTCAGCCGATTCTGCTCTTGTCTCGCGGATAGATCTTTACCGTTCTTTGCTTTACTGAAAAAGAGAGGGCCCATCCAATGGACGCCGGAACTGCAGCAAGCTTTCGAAGGAATGAAAGACTACTTAATGAAGTTACCAACGCTTCACAGGCCGGAAAAGCTTGAAGTTCTGCACCTCTACTTGGCAGTCAGGAGCACAACCATCAGTGTTGTTCTCACCCGCGAAGAAAAATATCCTGATTACTACATCAGCAGGGTATTGTAGGATGCTGAGACGAGATATGAACCAATCGAGAAAATGATCCTGTGCCTGGTGTTTGCGGCAAGAAGATTACGGCCTTACTTCCAAGACCACCCGGTTCAGGTCTTGACTAGCCTTCCTTTAAGGCAGATCCTACATTCTCCTTGCCTTTCAGGACGGATGACAAAATGGGCGGTAGAATTGTCAGAATTTGAGATCGAATACAAGCCGCGGAAGGCTGCATTAGCACAGACCCTAGCTGATTTCATCTGCAAGACAAGCTTTGAAGAACATGCATCATCTGAAGACGGCAGTTGGATCTTAAAAGTAGACGGAGTGGTCAACCAAGCTGGTTGTGGAGCTGGGATTGCCTTGATATCCCCTGAAGGGCAGATGGCAAATTATGCATATAAACTCACCTTTCAAGCAACCAACAATGAAGCTGAGTATGAGGCCCTTATAGCGGGGCTAGAAATAGCCCTAGCACGTGGAGCAAGAGGGGTAGTCGCTTACACTGACTCCTAAGTCTTGATGATGCAAGTAGAAGGGAGATACGAGGCCAGAACGGGTTTGATGCCAGATTATTTGAGGAAAGTTCAAGCTTTACGAAGAGCCTTCTTAAACTTCACAATAACAGCTGTCCCGAGGGAAGAAAATTAGCAAGCAGACGCATTGGCACGAGTTGGCGCGGCGATGCCATCCGACGTCGGGTCGGAATTCATATTTAAAAAGAGAGAAAGTCGTGGACTTGTGAAAGAAGTTTTCTTCATTGAGACCGACGGAGAGAATGACTAGAGGACCCCCATAGCTGAGTATTTGGAGAAAGGGATTCTCCCCGCAGAAAAGTCCGAAGCCAAGCAGATGGTGACAAGAGCTGCCAGATTCACTGTCCGCGTTGGAAAGCTTTACAAGAGAGGTTTCACGCAGCCTGACTTGACATGTGTCACCACTGAAGAAGGAATGATAATCATACAGGAACTACACTCTGGGGTATGTGCACATCACCAAGGCTGGAGAGCGCTGATAGTGAAGATCATGAGGACTGGATATTACTGGCCAATGATGAAGCAGACCAATTGAAATACGTAATCGCGATTGTGGACTACTTCACATGCTATCCATCAGCCCGCGGAGACGATGAAGGGAATTTATGGTGCATGTCCATTTTCACTATGGGGGATGGACATCTTGGGGCCATTTCCGACCGCGCCAGGCCAATTAAAATACGTGATCGCGATTGTGGACTACTTCACAAAGTAGGTAGAAGCAGAGGCCATGGGGCTCATCACCAATGAGAAAGTGAAGAAATTTCTATGGAAAAACCTAGTATGCGATTTCGGGGTCCCGGAGTCGATCATCACGGACCACGGTCCTCAATTCGACTGCGAGACCATCCGCAATTTCTGTAAGGACCTCCACATCAACCTCAAATTCTCATCCGTAGCACATCCTCAGACAAACGGACAAGCGAAGGTCACCAACCGGCAAATATTGGAAGGAATACGGAAGAAATTGGGAGCCACGGCCAAGGGACGATGGGCGGAACTCCTTCCACTAGTACTATGGTCTCATAGGACAACCGCCAAGACACCAACAGGCGAGACACCATTCTCTTTGGTTTACGGCATGGACGCGGTAATTCCGATCGAGCGTATGATTCCATCATCTCGCGTTCTCGGATTCGACCTGCCGTCCAGTGAAGAAGCACTTGAGATAGAAATGCATTTGAGGGAAGAACGCAGAATGATGGCGGCTTTGAAGGCAGAAGAGTATTAGAGACGGGCCGCCAAGTACCACGATCAACGAGTTCGGCCGCGACAATTCCAGAAAGGAGATCTGGTCTTACGGCGAGTGCAAACCGGAG
The DNA here is from genome assembly GCA_963922045.1 of Persicaria maculosa. Lineage (NCBI taxonomy): Eukaryota > Viridiplantae > Streptophyta > Magnoliopsida > Caryophyllales > Polygonaceae > Persicaria > Persicaria maculosa. The sequence goes on from OY998267.1 coordinate 61,789,791, forward strand.
GAAAGCTGGACGTCAACTGGGAGGGTCCGTACGTGGTGGCCGATACTATCCAAACCGGCGCGTACAAGTTGAAGAACGAAAACGGAGAAACTTTGAACAAAACTTGGAATGGCGATTGTCTGAAGAAGTACTATGTGTAAGTTTGAACACTGAACTTAATTAAATAATCGCCCCCGCGGAAAGTTGAATGAGCGGTTAGCGGGCGTTTTTTGTAAATATTGGATATCACGAGGGCAGGCGAATTCCCCTAATAACGCTGGAGCTTTCTCCGCGTCGCTCCCTTGATCGAGACTCATGATCTCTCAAGGTCGAGCCAACGAACGATAGAGTCTATTGACGCTGGAGCTTTCTCCACGTCGCTCCCTTGATCGAGACTCACGATCTCTCAAGGTTGAGCCAACGAACGACAAAGTCTATTGACGCTGGAGCTATCTCCACGTCGCTCCCTTGATCGAGACTCACGATCTCTCGAGGTCGAGCCAACGAACGACAGAGTCTATTGACGCTGGAGCTTTCTCCGCGTCGCTCCCTTGATCGAGACTCACGATCTCTCAAGGTCGAGCCAACGAACGACAAAGTCTATTGACGCTGGAGCTTTCTCCCCGTCGCTCCCATAATCGAGAATCACGATCTCTCAAGGTCGAGCCAACGAACGACAGAGTCTATCGACGCTGGAGCTTTCTCCGCGTCGCTCCCTTGATTGAGACTCACGATCTCTCAGGGTCGAGCCAATGAACGACAGAGTCTATCGACGCTGGAGCTTTCTCCGCGTCGCCCCCTTGATCGAGACTCACGATCTCTAAAGGTCGAGCCAACGAACGACAGAGTCTATCGATGCTGGAGCTATCTCCGCATCACTCCCTTGATCGAGACTCACGATCTCTCAAGGTCGAGCCAACGAACGACAGAGTCTATCGACGCTGGAGCTATCTTCGCATCGCTCTCTTGATCGAGACTCACGATCTCTCAAGGTCGAGCGAACGAACGACAGAGTCTATCGACGCTGGAGCTATCTCCGCATCGCTCCCTTGATCGAGACTCACGGTCTCCCAAGGTCGAGCCAACAAACGACAGGCTTTATTGACGTTGGAGTTTTCTCCGCGTCGCTCCCTTTATTGAGACTCATGATCTCTCAAGGTCCATCCCACGAACGATAGAGTCTATCGACGCTGGAGCTATCTCCGCATCGCTCCCTTGATCGAGACTCACGATCTCTCAAGGTCGAGCCAACGAACGACAGGGTCTATTGACGCTGGAGCTTTCTCCGCGTCATTCCCCTAATCGAAACTTGTGACCTCTCAAGGTCGGGTCAACTAATGACAGAGTTTAATGATAAACAAAGTTTAAAACTCTAGGGGTTACTACTAAAAATAATGTCACATGAGAAACATTTGATTGATCCCACAACAAGCATAACGCGTAAAAACACAAGATGCGAGCAAATGTTACAGAAATTACATGAGGATTCTCTGGTACAAAAACATGAGAACAAAAGTTAAACCATAAGAGGGATCATCATTTAAAGACAAACATGAATCAAACATCTGGGAGGATGACTGGCCTTGGAGGCGACATAACATAACCATTCTCCACACAAATAGATCCCTCATCTAGCACACGAACGCCAAAGCGAACCCCACCACGGTGGCGGAAGACCATGACAGTCCCCATTCCTAGCCCCTGGGATGTTACAAAATCACTCCAACCACCGACTAGCCAAAATATCCCGTAGCCTCGTTTGACTATCCCAATTGGGGAATCCACGGCTGAGCCTAGGGACAGAAAAACTTGAGTCGGATCTGTAACACCCTTTTCATACTCAAAGAGAGCAGGAAGTGACTGAAAATGGACAAAGACAAGTGAAGTATAAGAAAGAGAGTAATCTTTAAAATATGAGCAGGAAAAAGTTAACTCACTAGCTCTTGCAGTTGATCTTCAAAATCAAGGGCTAAATAAAAAGCCTAGGGAGTCTGAATTGATGCATCCATATTGAAGAATAAAGGCTTGAAAGCGAAACCAAACTAAGCCTTGCTTATAAAGGACTCCGCAGGGTGGTGTTCACGAAGTATGTCTTTGAAAGATTCCTTCAGAGAATCCTCAAAAGAAGAGCAGAATCATTGCAGTCAAAACTTATAGAAGACACGACCTGAGAAGACAGGTTTGTACTACACAAAAACCAAGAAGAATCCTGAACACTACTTCAATATTCATAAAATCAGAAAAGACAACAAACACCACATTTATTCATTTCCCGCGAAAAAGAAAACTACATGTAAACAGAAGTAACCTCATCCGTTCACAAACGAATACGTCATCAGGAGAAACTAATCAAGGGTATGAGCCGTTCGTCAAAAGACCCGCGTCTTCGTAGGGGAGGCGGCTAACGATCTCATCCCCATCCTCCAAGCCCATGACTTGGACTTCAAAATGAGCGTTCCCCTTGTGGATGAAAACCATAGAAGATCCGACCTCGAGCCCATAAGACTCGACGAAATCTTTCCATCCCTGTCGAAGCCAGTACATTCCGTAATCACCCTTATGGATTTGAACCGGAAAGTCATGCAAGAGATGGCATGAAAGGAAGATTTGCTCAGGAACGGCGTCCATGTACTCCCCCTCAAAACGCATAGGCAAAAGCTAAAAAAAATGGTAGTAAGAAAAGGGGTCGAATAAAGAAAATGAAAATTATCAAACAAAACCAGCACTTCAATAAGGGCTTACCAAACGAAATGTTTGATCAATACGGTCAATCGATTGAAAGAAAGCCCATCTACCCACGCTAGAAATAGCCATGAACACAATCAAAGCATGAAGTAAACGACTGCTGAATAACAAGAGAAGGGGAAAAAAGTTCTCTCTATGAATGCTGGAACAACGACACGCATGGACGCCATCTGGCAAAAGATTCCTCTAAAAAAAGGGGAGGAGGCTCATTAACCAAGATAGTAGTATAATCACGTGAACTGCAAAAGAAGGCTCAGTGAAACGACTTGTCAACCAGAAATAGCTATCAGAAGAGTTTCAATTCAGACTAGGATCAGACTCAAGAAAAACACGCGGCCTAAAAAACGCCCCGTGGAAAAACCCCAGGACAGGAAACTAGACACGCGGCAAGTTTTAGCAAGTATAAAACCCCGTGAAATCTTGAAGAAAGTAACATACACAAAACAAGAAAATGGAATTCGAAAATCCTCCTAAGGCCTTTTACAGAGTGATCATTACAGAGGAGCAACTCCAATCTCTACGGCTCCCACTAATGTACGTCCTCCTAGAAGAAGATGCCCATCGTCTGGTGCACCTGTGGTCCCGATCCAATCGCGAGCATGAAGTCAAATTCGAAGTGGACGCGGATGGAATCTATTGGTTCACAAACGGATGGCCAGGATTCGTGAAAGCCAATAGGGTAAGTGTTGGGGTCGCTTTGATCTTCGTGTACCAAGGAGACTCGATCTTCGAAGTCTACGTCGCAAATCCCGACTGCGACTACAATGGAGTTGAAGGACGCGGGTAAAAGCATGGGTTTCAAACGAGAACTGCCCCCACGACTCTTTAAAATGTAAGAGAATAAGATGACATTCCAGCCAATAAAGAAGGACCTAGGAGTCTTGTAATGCTGTCATTTTGAAATAAAAGAGCTAGTCTCTACAATAAAAACTTCATTAGCGAAACATTTCCTTTATTCACAAACCAGCCTTATACGGCAAATAGACTTTCTTGATTTATAAACGCGGCTCAACATGAACCGCTGGAAGAAGCAGTCGAGGAACAACACTTGACTTCAGCGCAATCCAGGTCACGTCGCGGACAAATTTTAAAATGAGCGCGATTCGTGTAGAAAAATGTCATCGACAACCCCACGACAAACCCATGATGAGCGACGAATTCATTCCATCCATGACTAAGGTATAAACGGCCGTCGTGACCTCTATTCACCTCTACCCCGAAGTTCTCAATGGCGTAGGAGGACAGGAGAACTTTCCGCGGAAGGGAGGATCTGAACTCCACCTCGAACTGAGGCGGAAGAGGCTGCCAAAAAGTGACAAAAAGTAAGGACTCAAAGCCTAGAAAAAAGAAAAGAGAAACAGTAGGAATCAAGAGTATCAAGAGAGTCATACAAGCAAAGAAAGTTGTTCGGCACATTCCAAAGTTTGGAAAAACGCCCAAGGGTTGGGATTCCCAGGCGCCATAAGTTCTTATCGAGCACAGATAAACAACAGTAAACGGAAGTAATAAAAAAAAGAAATCCCAAACCAAGAGCTTAAAAAAGGGGAAGTTGAGCTCAAGCATGGTAGACAAGTGGCGAGAACCTTTTAGATCATGATCAAGAACCGTGGCACAGGTGGCCGAACAAGCAAATAATGAACAAAAGAATAAAAAGCAAGGGTGATATTTACTACGAAAGGTTACTAATATGCAAAAATACCACCCCCGAAGTAAGGCGGTAAAAACTATTGTCTAATACCAAAAAGAGTGAAACCGCCTAGAGTCAACAAAAGTTAATTACAAAACTGGCTCGCGCCAGTAAGATGTTTCAAGTGAAGATAGAAAGAACAAGTTCTCCAGGTCTTAAGGGTCAGCGGCGGCATCAACCTCTTCTTCTTCAGAATCCTCTTCATCTGAGTCCTCCTCCCCCGCCAGCTCTTCCGGGGTCAGACCCCAATCCTCGATCGCCAAGCTCGCCTCGAACTTCTCCAAAGGAACGCCTGGATTAGCCTGCGAGCGGGTGACGCTCTGGTTTATACCAGCGGACATCCCCTTTAGAAAGTATATAAAGCATTTATCCTTTAAAAGCTCTCTTCCCTCTGAGGATCGAAGACATGGCTTGGCTACTGAAGAGAGGAAGGAGATACCCGCGTCAGTTTTGATCCACTCAGAGGACAGGAACTTAAGACCCGCGGGCGACTCCAGCCATTGAAGCGCAACCTCCTGAGTCGACTAAGACTGAAGCCTCTCCAACTCTTGCTTCACCAAAGCACGATCCTCTTCAACGATGGAGTGTTCGATTTGAAGATGTTTGAAGCGCGTCTCAACCGTCTCCAGCTTCTCCTTCAGGTGCCCCGCGGACTGTTGAAGTTCCTCCCCTTGACGGCGTAGAGCCTCTGAACTCGAGAGTGTCGCATCACGCTCCGTGGTCAAAGAGGAGATTTGCTCCTACAAGGTGGAGTTCTGCTGACTGGCGGCCTGCAATTTCTCATAAAGCTCTGCAGATCGCTTCTTGAACTTTTCCACTGAAGTCGGGTCGCCAACGGTATTGCCCTGCGTCCTCAACTTGTGGTTCAACTCCTTGATCTCCGCGGATTTCTTGGAGATCTCCTCCAGTTGGGAAGACAGCCGCCTCTCCGACTCAGCCTGGAAACTCCTAACCTGAGGAAACAAAAACAAAGGCAAAGACAAGGGTAAGGGAGTTGAACGACGGCAGAAATAAATAAAAAACTGAATGGTGTAATCCCAACAACAACTCACCCATTCGGCCACGCGATCGAACTGAAGAGAAAACTCATCCCATTCTAAGCGACGCAGCCACGCTCGTTCGTTCCGCGCAAACTTGTCAGGGCAGCGAAGGCGAACAAGTTCATCGACCCCAAAGCCAGGGATGCAGAAAGCAGGCAGAGTGTCGTCTGACGAGAGGGTTTCTCGACCAAATAAATTTATAGTCAATACCCCCGCTATAGTATAGGGGAGTCAGGTTCGTCCTCAGGAGAGAAGTCAGCGGTTCTATGTTTAGTTGGTTTTAGGGTTCGGGAGTAGCGGGAAAAGGTGGCGGTCGGTTGTTGTCGATATCAACTGAGACTGGTCGATGTCGAGGGATGGAGAGGGGATGGTGGTTGGTATCGAGTAGAATCTCTACAGAATTTAAATAATAAAATAAAATAGTAAAAGTGCAAACTTCTAAGGTAAGGGATCACCACAACAATAAACATATGTATAAATCACAAATAACATAAAAGAGCATGCTTTACATCAAAGAATCAACTTTCGCTAATTCCAACAATTTAGGTAAATCAACTCTCGATAATAAACCTAATTGTTTCTACCTTTTCTTAATTAGGATTAATAAACTCGCGAATAAAAACCCTAATTACTATCCAAGTTTGCAACATGAATTCCTTGAACTTTCATCCAAGGGTTAAGCATAGAGGTAGATGATGATAGAAACACACACAATTATGAATTCATCGATTAAGAACACATGCCTATCGTTGGGCTTACCCCAACCCTAGAAGAGGGGAATTAGAAACAAAACATGAAAATAAACAACTAACTTTAAATTAAAACTAAAACTTACAAAACCTTCAATCTTCACTCTAGGGTCTCCTCCTAACTACTTGCGTCTAAAGACGACTTGATTTGAATGATTGAAAAAACCAGCCCCTAGGGCTTTATTTATAGGTCTCAATCCTATCTATTCTAAGAGAACAATCTATCTAAATCTATCTAAAGATATACTTCTAGATAAAAGGAAATAAATCTAAATTGGTAAAATAGATAAATCCTTAGGGTAATTAATTGTTCAACTCTTTAGGATAGAAAGTAGATAAAATAGATAAAATATCTTCTCCTTCCTGTGCAAGTTTCCTCCACTCCGATTAGGACTTGGTTTGGCTCGAAATCGGCTTCTGGGGTTCACTCGATATCGACCATGTTCAGTCGATATCGACCTGTCTTCTCAGCTTCACTCGATCTCGGCCTCTGAAGGTGATTTCGACCATGTCTTGACTCGATATTGGCCAAAGGTGGTCGATATCAACCTATTCTGTGCAGCTACCAAGTGCCTAGTCGATTTCTGGCATTTCTGGTCGACGTGCTCCCCTCGATATCGACCAAGTAAGGTCGATATCGATCTCTTTGACAGTTCCCAGCATTCTGCATCCGTCTTGAAACGCTTTTTCCTGAGCCCTCGTTCGTCTGATTGACGCATATGAGTATGCGTTGGAAAGCTCTTTTCGAGGGCTACAACTCTCATGAAGGCATCATAACTTGATTCAAAATGTTGAATGGTGAAAAGTGGCTTTTTCTCCAGCTGCACCATCATGTGCTCTTCCTTAGCATCTCCAACGTCTTCATGATTTTCCTTTAAGCTCCAAAGTGCGTCCGATTTCTGCAAAATTAAACAGAAACTTGTGTAGACCTCCATATATTGCAAATAAACATAAACTACACAAATCTCATGCTTTCCCAACCCAAAAACATAAAATATGGACAAAAATCGAAATAGATGTAAGCGAAAAACATGGCAAATTGAGCGCACATCAACACCCCATACTTAAGCTTGCTTGTCCTCAAGCAATACTTTTAATGGTCATTCAGGGGAAGAAACTAAACCCTCAACATCATAGATTCATTGTTATATGTCCCTATAATCAATTGCCATCCTCGATAAGGTACTAATGTCAACAATTTCATGCCTGTGATTAAAAGCAACATCATACTCACAAAAGGAGGGTTATATGCATAAACCAATTTCACGCAACATAGCATTAATAATCAAGACGACTTTTGCAGCTTATGGAAGAGTAGATTGGTAAAAGGCTAAAGGTGGGCTAATTTTTGGCCATGTGGTGTTAAATCCGGGGAAATAGACTTTCTTTCCAAACTTCATTCCACATTCCGTCTTCATCATATTTCTCACCTTTCGCTCTTCGCTCAATGCTTTTTTCACTTTAATGCTTTTACCTCTCTAACCTTGGTACTGCCTTCTCGCGAGTCACAAACATGGGTGTCATGAATGGTCCCGGATACTTAGTACTTCGGACTCCTCACCTTGCGTCCCATCTCGCCGAACTAACATCTCAACGAGCAGGGTCGACCTACCTTTATCTCCTGAGGTGATCAGATTTTTTTTCACTCACTAAATTTTCCATATTTCAAAATTTCTTTCATTCCTGCCAACAACTTCATAATAATGCACAAACTCCATATAACAACTCCAAAGATGACATCCATTCTCAAACTTGTCCCCGAATAGGGTATAAGGTATAAAAAAATGGGCAATATATAATGTATTGTGGAGCAATAATGATAATGTAAGGCTCATATATGGCTTGTGTAATGCAAATATGCATAGGTAAGGCTAGGATATGAAATTGAGCACATGTATGGAAAATATAAAGTCCTCCATCATCTTATCATGCATATGTCAAAAGCAACTTCAAATTTTACCTCACTTTCATGTTTTTTTTTTCTAAAAAATTGCACTTCATTGTGACTTCCCTTTACTAGACAATTTCATGTTATATCTCTAATGAATCTAATTTTGCATCGTCGAGTTCAATAAAAGATTCCATGACACTTATTCTTTTTTTTCAAAATTTTTTTTTGATGGGGGTGATTTTTTCTAGACTTTAGTCTTTTTAGACTTTGGATAATAAACTTGATAATGAACATGATGAATATAGATAGACTCGATGCATATAGATAGATATATCCAAAGTAACCATGTATGACGCAATTGGAGAAGTATGCATAACTATGCTCAAAATTTTTAAAATATGTTAAAAAATGATTAAAAATATGCAAGTAAGCTTTCCCCCCATCCCATACTTAAAATTACAGTGTCCATCCTTCCTCTCTTTCAAACTCATCCAACGTGTCTAGGTTCCCCTCAAAGTTAGCCATCCTTGAAAAAAGTTAAAAAGATGATCTGAAAAGGAACCCGTACGCGGACCAAAAAATCAAAAAACCCAAAGAAACAAAACTGAGAGGAAAAGGGAGAACCCGAACAGATCTAAGAAGGAGAAAGCAAGAATTTCGACAAGAAACGAAAGAATTAATAAGAGCACCCAAGAACACTTCAAGAAAAGATTGAGAACTCAAGAACAAAAGCTAGGATTTACCTTGAAAGAACGAAGAAACTGCCGGAAAACACAACCGAAATGCTGGAGAACAAACGGAAAACTCCGAAAAAGCAAAAAGCTGAGGAAATGCCACAAACAGACAAACAGTGGGAAATGAAAAAGTGAAAACGGAACGGGGTAATTTATAGAAAAATTACCGACTCTCCAACTCCCCTCAAGGCAATATGGGCCATGGTAAAACCCTAATGGGCTGAAAGAATCCTCGACCAGGCCCACAAACATTGATTGAGAAGGAAACTACGAAATTGCCCCTCAAGGGAAAGGAGGAGAAACACATTTTCGTGGAGAAGGTCGAATCGTCTCAAGCTCTCATGGAACTCAACCCGACCCGAGGAGCTGTGATGAAACCATGCGGAAATGATAGACGAGGAATCGGACGCGGACATAATAAAACAACACCAAAAGAGACTCCCGAAATCGGGAGGATGCGGACATAAATCGATGACACATGTCCATCATGCCCCCCACCTACGATGGCCACACGTGTCGACTCAAATATGACAAGTGTCGCAACAGGGGTCTCTGGCCAATCCCTATAAAGGGGAAATGAACAGAAGAGAAATGAACTTTTGAAAAAGGAAGGAAAAAGAGAGAAGGAAGATACGAGAAAAAGATTTGAATAATTGTAAGGTTGACCGCAGAACCGGAATACGATCCACGGTGGACGAGCAAATCCGAAGACTGGAGGGGATATCTTGACCTGTACCAAGCGTCGAAATTAACACCCTAGGTGAATCTCCGCGGACAGGTATGATCCCTGAAATCACTACAACGATCGATGATCTCCCATAAAAGACGTGGGGTTAAGATAGAATTTAAACACGCGAGTAAAGCACGGCCCAGGTAGTATAGCGAAGAAATCGATTCGCGTGTCAGGTAAGCCCGTGTATTGTAGTAGGACGGCTCGCGTCTAGCCCCTAGGGAGCCACCGAAAATGGGCCCCTTATACAACTTTTTCCTCCCGAAAGTGGGTCCCTTATACAACTTTTTCTACTTAACTTCAATGAATTATTATATAACTTTCTATAAACTATGATGACACGTAGAATCAACCACAACGTGTCACGTATGATTTTTTTCCTTAGAATCAACCACAACACGCCAAATACGTTTTAGTATATGTATATAGAATAGATAGATAAGTAGAAAAGGTTAAAAATATGGTTCCGTAGTTTGGAAAGGTTAAAAATATGGTTTTAGCACGGTTGGTAAAAGAAGTAGCAGTGGTCCATCTTGACCCGCCCGCCCGTACTTTGGTTTTCTCAACTCATTTGCTTCCAACTTCCCCCATGTGTCGGTGCCTACCCACTTACCCCCTCTTAACAATTTTTTTTTTTGTTGAAATGGAGTATCAAATAATTTATCAACATTTATTTATTATAAAATTATTACATTGATTTGTGGTCAATAGATTTTTTCACATTACGGAAAAGCTGTTACAAAACCATCGAATTTATCCTCCCAGAATTAAATAACGGTGAAAAACATGTATTATTATTAAGGTAAATTAAATTACAATAACACTGTAAGACCTAAGATAAGCCAATCTGCCAATTGCCCTTAACCATGGTGGCCTGTGGCGGCTCTCTCTCTCCCTCTCTCTCTCTATAGAAATAGAACACCAACCAACTACAGTCGGTAATGTATAGGGAGACTCGCACACACCAATTTGAAGTTGATTTTTTATTATTATTATTTATTATTTATTATTTTTATTTAATCTCACTGGCAATCATAATTGATTAATTGGCTTGATTCCTCCCTCTCTATCTCTCTCTATCTCCCTCAATCTCTCGACTTGGGAGTTGGGGTTTGGGGGTTTCATACTTTGATTGTCGAAAGCAAAGCATTTTCCTGCCGTTTCCTCTTTTTCAAGAGATAAGAGGCAGTTTTCTTCATACCCAAAGGGGTCCTTCCTGTCATTTCGCTCCTCCCCTCCCTCGCCGGAATCAGATCCGTCTCCGGCTGAACCTTCCGCGGTGTTTCTTCCTTTCTTTCATTTCTCCTCTCAATATGATGGCCGCGGATCTGCGCCTATTTTGACTGATTTCTGCCCGGCCTTGTTTTCCGGTTGCACCAAAGCTACAGCCTTTTTCTTTTTTCTTTTTTTTTTCCCTGTACTACCGACAAGATATGATGCGGATGAAGACCAAACTCACCGGGCTATCACCCTTGGGCACCTCCTCCACCACTGCCACCGCCGCCGCCGCCCCCGAGCTGTCTGAGGTCGTTTGGGAAATGAGACCCGGCGGGATGCTTGTCCAGAAACGCGATGATTCGGATCACCACTCCGCGCCCCAACCGCTCATTCGGGTCCGGGTCAAGCACGGGTCAATCTACCATGAAACTACCATCACCTCTCAGGCCTCCTTTGGTAACTAATTTCCCCTCAATTTGTCAATTTGATTGCTTTATTCATATTGCAAATTTTGCTGTAAGGGTTTTAATTGAGAGTAACTTGCGCAGGGGAGCTGAAGAAGAAGCTGTCAGGGCCAACAGGGCTTCACCATGAAGACCAGAAGCTCTTCTTCAAGGGCAAGGAGAGGGACTCCAAGGCCTATTTGGACATTGCAGGTGTCAAAGACAAGTCCAAGCTCGTCCTCGTCGAGGATCCCATTAGCCAAGAGAAGAGGTTCCTTGAGCTCAGGAAGAGTGCCAAGATTGAGAAGGCTGCAAAATCCGTCTCCGAGATCAGTTTGGAGGTTGATAGACTTGCTGGACAGGTTTAATTCTTTGTTGTTGCTCACTGTGTAATTGAAATTGTGGATTGGGAATTTTAGGGATTTTAGATGAACATGATGATTTTGTGAGACATATTTATGAATGATGTTAGTTGGATTTTTAACCCCCTTTTGTCTGCAGGTTTCTGCCTATGAATCAGTGATATCGAAAGGCGGAAAAGTTGGGGAGAAGGAGCTTGTGAACCTCATTGAGTTATTGATGAATGAACTGATCAAATTGGATGCAATTGTTGTTGATGGGGATGTTAAACTGCAGAGGAAATTGCAGGTAAGAAATGGTTCTGATTTCTTACAATCTCTTGTTTGATGTTTTTCTTCTTCTTTTTTTCCAACATCTTGGAGATTGTATCCGAAAAAGGTAAAAAGAGTCCAAAAGTATGTGGAGACACTAGACATGCTCAAGATGAAGAACTCAGCACCCACAGCGCCCACATCTCGTCGCACTACATTGCCAAGCCAGCAAATGTCGACTAACCATCTGGCCCAGCCAAAGCATTCTGCTGGTCAATTGCCACCGCGGCCTCAGCAACACCGCCCTAGGAACTCAACATCGGCCACAGTAGTTACTACCCAATGGGAGACCTTTGATTCAACAGCTGCAACAAATCCAACATCTTCGCCTCCGCCATTAATCCCTCTCTCGCCCACATCGGCTTCTGGACCAACCCAATCCAGCAACCATCAAAGCAAGTTCAGCTGGGATTTCTTCGACTAAGAAGCCGGTACACAACATATATCATCACATCTATATTTTTTTTCTCCTTCTCACGGGAACGCGTCTACTTGTGAATTTGTGTACGTCTTATAAGGCATTTGTATGTTCAAAAATCTGTGTCCAATCTTGGATTTGCATATTTGAAACTGCTTTATTTTTATTGGTTCTTCTCTCCATTCTTTCTTTTTTCTTGTATCTACATTTTGTCAGCTCCCCTTTAGATCTTGTGATTCAGAGGAATAAGAACCAGGGGATAGCCACGAAATGGAATATGTAATACCAAAATTTGTTAGGCGATTGAGATTGAACTTTGATGATTGAATATATTGCAAGCTGTTGCTTACTTGTTTAGCTGTGTGAGATTGGGATATTGCTTATATAATGTCAAGCTGCAACTGTCATGGTTTGTTAATAATGCAAGAAGAATCTACATTGATTAGAGTAGTAGTTGTTAAGCAGTTGTTGTGAATCAGACCAAAATGAGTTGTAGTGTCTGATGAGTGATGCATTAATTGCTGGCAACACCTTACATGTCGGCTGCTGTGTGAGATTCAACTGATGTGATCCGACTCCAATCTGACCTATTCTAAATCTAAGACTATCTATATGGCATTTGAATTTTACAATCAACTACAGTTTATTTATGTTTGTTTTTTTTTTTTAAAAAAAAAACAGTGATCCAATAAACTGCGGACGATTCATTGGAAACTGGAATGATCGAACCCAAACTTTGCCAGATTTGCCTTGACATGTATGTGCCAGTGAAAGGTAGAGGAGAGATTGCTTCGAAAGAGGGTTATGAAACTATGGCACCATCTGGGGGCGGGGTGGTCATGAGTTGGAGTGCTTGCAAGTGCAATGCAGCAGATTAAGATGAAGAGTTGGTTATGTGATCCATCAATAACCAAACCCACCCACCCAAAAATGATGCAGACACTTGATCAGCTTTAGCTTCCATGCCAAGAGGGGACATGTGTATTGTCTTCTTTGGTATCCCACCAGCTTTCCAGTTTTAGAAACATGCACTACCCAGCTTTTTATTTGGGATCTCTTGAAGCTGAAGCTACCTGGTCTCTGTCGTAAACATAATTACTTTGTGTTTCTCATGGATTTCTACAGGAATGATTGAATTGATTATGAACTTTACAGATGTTACTACGCCCTTTTTTTCCAACTAGTTTAATCCTTTAGTGTGTACTTGTTTGCTGTCTGCTTTTGTTTTGCCTAAGAAAAGAACAAATCATGGGGTGCCTAGCTTTCTTTACCTCTACAAATGTTATGATTTTAAGAGGGTGATTAGGGGAATTTTATTCTTTATTTTGGATGTGAAATAATTTTCTACGCAGTCTCAACAGAGAAACGAGAATACCCTTCTATTGAGATCAACAATAACAACAAAAACAACAAATCGGATAAAGGCAATACCCATTCATCAGGGCGTAGAGAGTCTAAACTTATCTATTGTCCATCCATGACAGATTGACTAGTTGCAATCAAAATCATCTAGATTTTTGTTTGTTTGGTTCTCATGTTACCAACATCCATTAATCCTTTTCCAATATCACTGTGAATTAATGTAACTTTGGTGCTAAATGTGGTAGGGACGACCTTCCCACACCCTGTCCCTATCAGCCTCCAGGTCAAACCTTGAGTTCAATCCATTTGTGGGAAGAAGGAATCAACTAAAAGCCTCCTTCCACAAAACGCCAATCATAGTTGATCTTCTTCCAAATGGTTCTGAGATCCACTGGATTGCGAATGACAGTAGCAAAGAGGGATGAGTTGCACAACTTAGTGATATTTACCAGAACTCCAGAGAGTTTGGATTTATGTTTATCCATGCTAGGCATGCATTTTTTTGTTGCCCTTCAAGGGGGAGAACTGAGTTGATTTTGCTTCCTCCTGAGAGGTGTTGTCTCCCTTTTGAGGGTTGTTTGTTCCTCCCTGAGAGGTTGTTTCCGTTTATCATGCAAGTTTGCCATCTTCAGCCAGAGAAATTGGTGGAATTTAGAGAAGAATGAAAGGAAATTCCATAGAGAGGTGCGAGTTGGTATGTCCTGATGAAACCACATGAAAATGCCCAACAAAAGTAAAGAAACGGAAAAGAAAAATAAGGAAACGGTCCGCGGACAAGAATGGCCGATGAAAGAACTAAATTACCCTGTGATAAAACAAAAGAGGATATAAGAGAATAACACGTGTCCATCATGCCCCCAACCCACGGAGGTCACACGTGTCCACACAATGATGACAAGTGTCACAATGAGAGACACCCCGCCAATCACTATAAAAGGAAGAATGAACAAAGCCAGAAGGGACTTTTCGGAGGCCCAACCACTAAAAAGAGGAGAAAAAGAGATAGAAGATTAAGGAAGTAATCGGAAGAACCTTTAACCCCGGAGATCCAGCAGAAGGATTAGTGATCACCCATCCGCGCGTAGAAGGCAATTCCGGATTCAGGGGAATAGGAACAGGACCCCGATAGCCGCATCGACGCCCGATCTAGACGTCATCCGCGGACAGGTAAACCCCTGTAAACCCTATAAAAATTAGATGAAATCCCAAACATGAAGTGGGATAGAAGGGTCAGTCAATGATCCGACGACAGCACGGCCCAGGTAGAACCATGGTGCGTTCGCTCCATGGGTCAGGTAAGTCCGTGTTCGAAGGCTGCGTGATCCAAGTCTATCCCCCATGGTCCCACCGCAGGTGGGCCTTTAATTCTTTTTGGGGGGAATTCATCACTGGTGCCGTATGTGGGAACACTCTCACACTAAGGGGTTCCCGATTAAATTTTCTTTATTATTTTATTATTATAGCTAAAAACGTATAAAGTAACGAACGCCTCACGCCCATGTCTCAACTAGGCGACCTCCCCACTCACCGGAGCATATGGGAAATCGGGCAGCCTTTCCCATCATTGAGGCGCGAAGAGGCCCATAGAAATTAAAACCTCCCTTTGATTACTGATAATATTAGTTGTTGTCCGCGGACAAGAAGTCACAAGCATGTACAACCCATCCTCCCTTCAGCCGGAAACTCAGGGAGATATGTGGACCTCACCCTACGTACCTCCTTTTCATCAAGGTTTCACGCCATCATACGAAGAGTTTGTCCCACCAGCATACACCCCCTTTGGGATCCCACATGACCCACATCACTACTATCAGCCAGGAGCCTTTTTCCACGACCCCAATATGACGCGTATGGCCAACCATACGTGACAGGCAACTTCAATACCAATCATTATGGGAATCCCCTATTTGGCGTCCATGACTCGAGATTTGATCCCCTACGCCAAGGGCCACTAGGAAACACTTGCCACCCAACAAACATCATCGAGGGGAGCGCTCGACTGATGTATCCACCTACACTAGGTCTGGCTCGGCGCAAATGAAAATTGACCCTCCGGAGATCTTACCATCGGTATTCACCCAGGACGTCTACAAAGCCCCAGTACCGAAACGGTGGAGGGACGTGAGCTTAATGAAGTATGATGGGACGACAGACCCTGAAGATCACATATGCTATTTTGTGACCGCGATGGGCATCAACGAATACAATGACACGATGATGTGTCGAACCTTCCCGTCTACATTGACAAAAATAGCGCTGACCTGGTTCACCAACCTACCAAAAAACTCATTTGCCAGCTTCTCTGAGTTAACTCGGATATTCCAGTCCTATTTCGGGAGCGCACGCTCTCGAAAAAAGACCATGCTGGACTTAAACTCAACCAGCGAAGGAGGGGATGAAACCCTGGGACATTTCTTTGCCCGCTTCACCAGTGTAGTGGTCCAAATCCCCAACTTCAAAACCTACCTATTCAGAAAAAAGCCCAGAGACTATGATCAACTGAGGGACTTGGAGTCACGACAAATAGATGTGGAAGAAGAAGCTGCGTCAAGCTCACGAGCCAACGACGGACATCAAGGATTCTTTGGAAAGATAGCGGGGAGGTTCAAAAAGATAAAGGAGCAGTGAACCCACCAAAGCAACCATCAGCAGAGCACCATCGCCAACCACAAAATGATGAGGTCCATTTAAACTCGGACAGAGGGGGAGGACCTCATCATCGAAGGGATGATCGGAGAGAAGGCGATGATCGCGACCGGCTTTATCATTCGTGAGGGAATGACTACCACGGTCGGGATCGCCATCACCGAGATTATCATCCACAGCTGGACGAGCATAGAAGAGACGAAAGACACCAGGCTGAATATCAACCACGGGAAGAGGTTCATCCGTGACAACAGAGCAGGGACCAAGACCGGCACCGAGGTCGAGAAGAAATCCCCCAACCAAATCGTGGAAGAGGCCGAGGCAAAAGATGGCCCCGAGGGTGCCAAAACAGACCACCTCCATCGCAAGGATCAATAAACCAAGCCCCGGGAGGCCGCGACGAACGAGGGAGATCCACATCAGAGCGCATCCCAGAGCCATAAGGGTACATCGACACTTTGGCGGGGGCCCATCTCTTTTTGATGCCAGCAACCAGGAAAGAAGAAACTATGAACAGGAAGGAAAGCAACCTCCATCCGCGGCAAGCAAAAGAATAGCACTCTCCCCTCATGCAGAAGTTGTGTTTTCAGCAAGTGATGCAGAGGACATAAGGATGCCACACTCCGACCCCTTGATCATACACGCGTAGATCGCGACCAAAACCGTCAAGTGAGTTTTTTTATAGATACAGGATCCTCGGTAGACATCCTTTCTTGGGAAGCATTTTCACAGCTGGGTGTGTCCGCAACTGCACTCAAGCCGTATTCCCTGTCGCCGGAGGAGAAGTCGAGGAGGTCCGCGACCAACAACCAGAGAGTCGGAGCTGTTACATATCCTCCCTGAAAAGGAAGAAGGAAGTAATGCACACTGAGAAAGCGATCGCGAGTACCACAAAGGATGAAAAAGAAGATCCATTGGGGGATCCCACAATCGAGAATGACCTCGCGAACACCACCACTGAAGTAGAACTGGAAGTGAGGCCGGCAGCTAGAAAAATCCCTAACGTGGATGAAAGAGCAACATACTAACCTTTCCTCAATCCAGAAGAAAGGGTTTATTTGGGACAGGCCTTGAAGTCAGAAGAAAGGAGTCAAGTTTTGAGCATAATAGCGAGGTCACGGGACATCTTCGCATGGACACCAAAAGACTTACTTGGAGTCCCCCCAACGATCGCCCTGCATACACTCATAATCCGACATGATGAAAAGCCTATCACACAGAAGAAGAGAAAGATGGCTCCGGAGAAAGCACTTGCCGCTAAAGAAGAAACAGATAAGCTGCTTGATGCTGGTTTCATCGAGGAAGTGGAAGATTCTGATTGGTTATCGAACGTGGTCTTCGTGAAGAAATCCAACGGAAAATGGCGAATGTGTGTCGACTTCTTCGACCTCAACAAGTCGTGCCCAAAGGACAGTTACCCGCTTCCGTCCAAAGACGAGCTAGTCGATGGGACCGCAGGGAACGCGGTCCTCAGTTTCTTGGACGCGTATTCAGGATATAACTAGATTTGTATGGATCCGCTTGATAAAAAAGCCACCACATTCATCACAAACCAATTCGGATTGAGGAATGGAGGAGCAACCTTCCAAAGAACCTGGTTATGCCATTCGGATTGAGGAATGCAGGAGCCACCTTCCAAAGAACCGTTGATCGGATCTTTCGTGCCCAAATAGGAAGGGATGTGTCGATCTATGTAGATGACATCATAGTAAAAAGTGAAAAGTCAGAGGATCATGTGGCGAATTTGCAAGAGACTTTCGACTCCCTACGACGCTGAGGTTTGAACTTGAACGCGGAGAAATGTGTCTTTGGGGTGGACTCCGGGAAGTTCCTAGGATTCATGGTCAGCCAGCGCGGGATAGATGTGAACCCAGAGAAAATTATCGCAATACAGAACATGCAACCACCGCGGACGATCAAAGATGTCCAAGCCCTCAATGGGGCGATAAACTATCTTAGCCGATTATGTTCTTGTCTTGCTGACAGGTCTTTACCTTTCTTCGCATTACTAAAAAAGAAAGGGCCGATTCACTGGACCCTAGAACTGCAACAAGCCTTCGAGGAAATGAAAGTCTACCTGATGAAGCTGCCAACCCTTCACCAACCAGAGAGACTCGAAGCTCTTCATCTCTACCTAGCAGTAAGAAGTACAACCATCAGCGCCCCCATTACCCGCGACGAGAAGTATCCCGTGTACTACGTCAGTAGGGTCCTGTAGGATGCTGAGACGAGATATGAGCCGATAGAATAAATGATCTTATGCTTGGTATTCGCGGCAAGAAGACTGCGGCCGTACTTTCATGACCATCTCATCAAAGTTCTAACCAACTTACCCTTGAGACAAATACTTCACTCACCATGTCTCTCGGCGCGGATGACGAAGTGGGCGGTAGAGTTATCAAAATTCGAGATTGAGTATGCACCGCAGAAGGCAGCATTGGCGTAGACTTTGGCTGATTTCATCTGTGAGACCAGTTTCGAAGGACACACGTCATCTGAGGAGACCGATTGGGTCCTCAAAGCGGATGGAGCGGCCAACCAAGTCGGCTGTGGGACAGGGGTCACCTTGATCTCCCTTGAAGGACAATAGTCGAACTACGTTTACAGACTGGCTTTCCAAGCATCGAATAATGAGGCTGAGTTTGAGGCTTTGATAGCAGGACTAGAAGTGGCTCTAGTACGCGGGGCAAGGGTAATAAATGCCTACAAAGATTCAGAAGTTTTGATGATGCAGGTAGAAGGAGAATACGATGCCAGAACTGGATTAATGCCAGACTACTTAAGGAAGGTCCAAGCCCTACAGAAGGCCTTTGTAAGTTTCAAACTGACCGCCATCCCAAGAGAAGAGAATCAGCAAGCAGATGCCCTGGCGTGAATGGGCACGGAAATGCCGTCGGAAGTCGGACCAGAGGTTGTTTTTGAAAGAAAGGAAAGTCGCGGTCTCATCAAATAAGTCTATTTTGTGGAAATCAATGGTGAGGACGATTGAAGGACCCCCATCGTGGAATATCTTGGAAAAGGGATTCTCCCCACAGGACCGAAGTAAGAAAAGTCACCACCAGAGCGGCCAGGTTCAACATCCGCGACAGAAAACTTTTCAAAAGAGGCTTCACCCAGCCGGACCTCATATGCGTTTCCACGGAAGACGGAAAGATCATAATAGAAGAATTGCACTCTTGAGTATGTGCACATCACCAGGGCTGGAGAACTTTGACAGTAAAAGCCATGAGTGCTGGGTATTAAAGGCCCACCATGAAGCAAGACGTTGTTCGTAGGGGGAGGTGATTCGCTCAGATATAAAATATTCAAATATAAACTAAGGTAACTCCCTTATCCAAGCAAATAAAATACAAGAATCCCTACTGATGTAGTGGTAGGGTAATTCAGGATCGAATTCATGAGGAGGTATGTCAGCGCTTCCTAAGTTGCAATCACGATCAAGTTCTGACTCCAGAAGACACTCGATATCGAGCTGTCTGATCGATATCAACCTCAGTTCTAGTCGATTTCCAGTGAGTTTCCTGCAGAAGACAGAAGCAAGCAGTCGACGTCGAGATGGAACCACGATATTGATGTTAGTGCTCGATATCAACCTTGTAGCCGATTTCGATGTCAACAATAGTAACTGTAAACGTAACCTATTGTCGGAAAAGTTGTCTGAAGAAAGTAGATTTGTGAGAGAATTGTGGATAGAAATAAAAAACACAAACTTTTTATGTATATTCAATAAACTAAAAGCTTAAAAGGTCGGGAATTCATGCCACAACGAGAATCATGCAAGTATGATGCTAAAGTTATGAAATTTAATGTCCTTCCATCAAATAACTTTCGTTACCAACTTTTAGGTGATTAGAGGCTCTCGCATAAATCCTAAAAGTTACTATCCAATTCATGAGAAATCCAAGTTCATAATATGATTGACTTTTGCTTTAATAATGCAAATAATAAATCTTCTCAACTTTCGCAAAGGATCATGCATAGGATAGAAATAAAAATCATACCTTTGATGCAGTAACTTACATTGCTATCATCGGGCTCATCCTGACCCTAAAAGTGGGTTGACTACTCGCACTTCATCATTGAACTCATCATCATCATGTGAAAGAAACTACTTTGTATTGAAATTGCAAAAGAAAGACTACATCAAACAAAGCCACTCCCCTCTTGCTTCACTACCGCACTCGGCCTCTCTCTCTCTCTCTAACTATTCTCATCGTGTATAAATAAAACTTGCTGTGCTTTTGATCCTTGAAACCAGCCCTAATGGCCTCTAATTATAGATCTCAAACCTAGTTATCCAAGGATTCGAAACTCTATCTTTATTCTCTAAGATAAAACTTAAATAAAGTAAAACAACTAAATTACTTAGGTAACACTCAAAACTGATAAGTCTGATGTAGATATGATAGAAGATCTCGACTTTAGGATTATCTCGAACGCTTCAGATAGAATTCTATAAAAAAAACAGCGTCGGATCTTTCTGCAGCAGACATCGATATCGACCTTCAGACCTCGATATTGACATCTTTTTATCTCTATCTTGAGCGGTCCTTCTTGCCCTTAGATTGGCACTCGACTTCTATCAATATCCTCGATTCAGGCCACTCGATATTGACCTTCAGACATCGATATCGACCTTGTTGTGTGAACATGCACTGTTCTTCCTCTGCTCGATTCCTGCTGCTCTGTTTCACTCGATGTCGAGGTTCATCATCGATTTCGACCTCTCAGTAGACTTCGAGTTCTTTTTCCTCTCTTCTTCAGTTGTCCAAATTCCATCCATTTTCGTCTCGATTTTTGCGAAATATCATAAAAACTCGTGTAGACCTCTATGTTTGACAATTATGCATAAACTACACTAATCTTATGGTTTCCCACCTAATATGCATGCAAATAAAGTCAAAATGGACATAAATGTGCATAGAAAATATGGCAATTTGCATGCACATCAAACACCCCATAGTTAAGCTTGCTTGTCCCTAAGCAATACTTTTAATGGTCATTCAGGGGAAGAAAGTGAACCCTCAACATCATAGATTCATTCTCATATGTTCCTATAATCAATTGCCATCCTCGAAAAGGTACTACTGTCAACCAAATCCATGCATGTGAATAAAAGCAACATCATACTCACAAAAGGAGGTTTATATGCACAAAATAATTTCGCAACATAACATTAATAATCAAGAGGACTTTTGCAAGCTATAGAGAAGTAGATTGGTAAAAGGCTAAAGGTGGGCTAATTTTTCGCCATGTGGTGTTAAATCCGGGGAAATAAACTTTCTTTCCAAAATATTCATTCCACATTCCTTCTTTATCATATTTCTCACCTTTCACTCTTCGCTCAATGCTTTTTTTCACTATAATGCTTTTACCTCTCTAACCTTAGCACTGCCTTCTCGCGAGTCGCAAACATGGGTGTCATGAATGGCCCCAAATACTTAGTACTTCAGACTCCTCACTTTGTGTCCCATCTCGCTGAACTAACATCTCAACGAGCAGGGTCGACCTACCTTTATCTCCTGAGGTGATCGGATTTTTTTCTCACTCATTAAATTTTTCATAATTAAAAAATTCATTCATTCCTTCCAGCAACTGCAATAATAATATGCACAAACTCCATATAACAACTCCAAAGATGACATCCATTCCCAAACTTGTCACCGGATAGGGTATAAGGTATACAAAATGGGCAATATGTAATATATATGTGGAGAAATAATGATGTAAGGCTCATATATGGCTTGTGACTTTTACAAATATGCATAGGTAAGGCTTGGATATGAAATTGAGCACATGTATGGAAAGTATAAAGTCCTCCATCATCTTATCATGCATATATCAAAAGCAACTTCAAATTTTACCTCACTTTCATGGTTTTCTCTAAAAAATTGCACTTCAATATGACTTCCCTTAACTATGCTATTTCATGTTATATCTCTAATGAATCTAATTTTGCATCATCGAGTTCCTTATATGCTTCCATGACTCTTTTTTCTTCAAAATTTTTTATGGGGTCATGATGTGCGTGCAAATTGCCATATTTTCTATGCACATTTAAGTCCATTTTATCATTTAAGTCCATTTAAGTCCATTTTATCGTTCAAATATATGGGTCTGCACGAGTTTCTATGTGATTTCGCAGAAAACAGATAAAAATGGAAAGATTGGGAAGAGCGAAAAAAGAACTCGAAGTCTTCTAAAGAGGTCGAAATCGACTGAAGGACCTCGACATCCAGTACAACAGAGAGGCAGAAATCGAGCAAGAGAGCAGAGCATGTCGACATACAAAGGTCGATATCGATTATCCATGGTCGATATCGAGTGCCTATATCGAGCTAAATGATAGAAGTCGAGTGCCAATCCGAGTAGAAGAAGGAGAGCTCGAGAAAGATAAAAGAGAGGTCGATATCGATGTCATTAGGTCGATATCGATGTTGTTTAGCAGAGAAGTCCGACTCAGATTTTGATAGAATTCTATATGAAGTTTGCACGTCTATCTTAAAGTCGAGATTTCTTATCTTCAACGTCAGAGCTATCACATGAGCTGTTTTACCATGAAGTTTTTAGTTTTTACTTATTTAAGTTTTATCTTAAAGAATAAAGATAAAGTTTCGAGTCTTTGGATAGCAAAGTTCGATATCTATATCTAGAGGCTGTTAGGGTTGAGTTTAATCATTCAATTAAATTCAATAACATCCACACACACATAGAATTTGTAGAGAGAGAGGAGGCCGATTAGAGTTTGGTTGGAGCGAGAGAGGAATTGGCTTGGTTCGGTTGTAATCTTTCTTTCATAGTTCAATACAAAGTATTTTCCTTTCAATGATGATGATGAGTTGCATGATGAGAAACGAGTAGTCAACCCACTTCTAGGGTCGGGGTGAGCCCGACGATAGCGATGTAGGGTAAGTGCATCAAAGGTATGACTTTTATGTGATTCCGTCTTCTATCCTATGCATGATCCTTTGCGAAAATTAGGGAGATTCATTATTTGCATTATTGAAGCGAAAGCCACTCATATTGTGAACTTCAATTACTCATGAATGGGATAGTAACTCTTAGGAATAATGCGAGAGCCTCTAATCAACTAAGTGTTGGTAACGAAAGTTATTTGATGGAAAGGTATTAAATTTCATAACTTTAGCATCAACCTTGCATTGTTATCGTTGTGGCATGAAACCCCGACTTTGGAAGCTTTTAGTAATTGAATTCATATAAAAGTTTTAAGTTTTGATTTCTGACAATCCTTCTTAACCATTCTACGCTCTTCAGACACTTTTCCGACACATAGGTTACGCATTGAATTTTTTGTGACAATCATCGAAATGGATTGTAAAGGTCGATATCGAGGTCTAACGTCGATATCGAGGTCTGTCTCGATACTGAGGTCGATATCGACCAGACAACCTTGATATCGAGTGTCTTCTGAGGTCTAAAGCTTGATCGTGATTACAACAAGGAAAGCGCTGACATACCTCCTCGTGGATTCGATCCTGAATTACCCTACCACTGCATCGGGAGGGATTCTTGTATTATTTGCTTGGAAGAGGGAGTTAGCATAGTTACAGTTTATATTGAATATTTGAATCTACCTCCCGCATCATGAACAAATTGGCGCCGTTGCCAGGGAGGCAATCAATCGCCACCTAAGTTTTGTCACGATCTTTTAGAGCTTATTTTGCAGGTTTATACGACGTTCTGATCGCGAACCTATCCTAGAATCCATAGCCGAGCCTAATCATTTCTTCCATCTTCGTAACAAAGCAATTCGAATTATGGCTGACAACGAGACGCAGGCTGAGACCATAGAGCGATTGAGGAAGGAGATCGAGGACCACAACGCCATAATTATTGTTGAAAGGGCCGCCGCTGCTGTAGAGCGGGCCCGTGCTGATAGGGAGGAGGATGCGCATAGACAAGCCCAAGAGCAGCTCAATCAGTATCCACAGACGGCGATGCAATACATGCATCCGCCGCTTCACGTTCTTGAATCCGCTATCCTTATTCCTCCTTCCAATTATTAGATTAAAATAAACTTCCTATCTGAAATTAAAAGAAATACTTTTGAAGGAAGACCTAATGAATGCTCCCTGCAACACATCTCTACTTTTATGGACTTATGTGAAACAATTGCTAATGGAGTAAATTTAGAGTATGTGAGACTGATATCTTTTCGATGGTCTTTGGCAGGAAAGGCATTACAATGGCTTGAGAGTTTGGCTCCATGCTCACTGAGGACATGGGCGGAGGTGAAGGATACATTCCTGAATAAGTTCTTTCTACCTTCTAAAACGGTGATGCTGCGACAAAGGATCACGACTTTCAAACAAAATCCAGGTGAAACATTGGCACATGCGTGGGAGCGCTTTAAGGACTTGCTTAGGTCATGCCCGACGCATAGGCAACTTCCATTTGTCATCCAGGAGATATTCTACAATTCCCTTGATGTGACGAATAAGGAGAGGATCAATTCATATACCTCTTATCGGTACATTGAGCTTACACCAACGGAGGCCTGGGAGACTATTGAGAGGGTCGTGAACTTTAATAACACTTATGGGACTGCTGCGGCCTATGACTCAAGGACTGCCCCATCAATGCCACTATATGAGCCTCCAAGGGAGATTGATCCTGATGTGTGGCAACAATTCCACAACGATCAAACACGCCGCCTTCAAAAGCAAGTCAGGTTCCTGAGCAAAAATCAACCTTGTTAGAAATGTGGTTCAACAAGGCATAACACTAGTGCTTGTCCACATACTGAGCAAGTATCCATGGCGGAATAACATGAGGAAGCCAAGTGGACGAGAGGCTCCTATGGAGGGGGCAATCAACCGTACTGGGTTGATCAAAGGTTCTATCAACAAAGGGATCCCCCACCATATAGAGCACCAGGGCACCCTGAGCGGGAGACGAGGAAGGATGACCTGCAAATCATTCTTGATGAGATGCGGAGGAACCACGCTGAGTTCAAATAAACCAACAACTCCGTCCATACTCAGTTGCAGGGCATAAATTCTAGACTTGGGGAGATCGACATTTGGAAGCGCACCATGGAGACCCAAATGGGTCAATTGGCGGAGGCAATACCCAAAGCGTCAGGATCTTTCCCTGGATCAACTGTGCCCAACCAAAAGGGCAAGACCACTAGACACATAGCGGTGATGAACTTAAGGAGTGGGCGTCAATTACAAATGCCCGAGCAAAAATCGGAGGAGAAAGGGCCAGAAGGAACATCGATATCGACCCCTCTTGTCGATATCGACCAATGTGACGTCGATCTCAACCCTGATGCTGAGTCACCACAGAAATCGACTCCTCCAGTCGATGTCGACCCTCAACCTGTCGATGTCGATCTCACTACAGTCGCGGGAAGGAAGAAGGTGTTGCCATTCCTAATTAAAAAGATGATTAAGGACCCGACAAAAAAGAAGTTTCAGCGGTTCGTAAAGATGCTTCAAGGACTCAACGTCTCAATACCATTCACAGAAGCACTTCATGAGATGCCGTCCTATGTAAGGTTCCTTAAGGACATATTGGGTAAGAAGCGATCACTTTCTGATATCGCAGAGGAGTGCAACAGATTGGATTTACCACAAAAGCGGGCGGACCCAGGTAAGTTCTCTATCGCTATAGGCTTAGGTCGATTCAAATTTAATGCTTTAGTTGAGTTGGGTGCTAGCGTTAGCACGATGCCACTAACCATATGGCACAAGGTAAAGATAGGTCCTCTGAAACCCGTGGATGCAAGTTTATACATGGCAAACACTACGGTAGTAATCCCCACACGGATAGTAACTGATGTGCCAGTACAAGTAGGTAAATTCTCTGTCCCTGCTGATTTCTTAGTTGTTGATATAACAGAGGACCCTGCTTGTCCCATTATTTTAGATAGGCCATTCCTAACGACCATCGATGCCAATATCAGTGTGAAAAAAGAATTGCTCTCATTCACAATCAGTGATGAAGTTATAGAGTATGCCTTCAACAAGACGGTGAAAAATCAAGGGCCAATGGAGATAAAAGCCATCGATGGTGTCTACATCGCATGTGGAGAAGCCAAGGTAAGGAGTATGACACCGGAAGAGCTAGAATAGAGGGCCATAGAAGCCCAAGTGGAGAAATTTGTGGCAATCTCGAATGAAGGAGCCAAACAGAACATCGAAATTGACCCAGGTAAGTCGATATCGACAAACATAGTTCAAGGTTCTGCGCCATGTCATAAGTATGGGATCGACGGAGGAGGAGAAGGAACCTCGAAATCGAGGGTAAAGGTCAAAATCGACCATGCCCTAGTGCCAAAATCGACCACCATAGATGTTGAGAAAGGAGGAAAGACATCGATATCGATGTTACAAGGTCGAAATCGATCTGATCATATCGAGCAGAAACACTCCAAATCGACTGATCCTCCAGGAGTACAGCAAAGCTCGATATCGAGTACTGAAGATCGATGTCCACCTGAGCCACAGACAGATAAGAAGGTAAGTCAAGTTACGGATTCCTCCTGTTCCATCTCCATTAGAGA
This sequence comes from Persicaria maculosa, assembly GCA_963922045.1. Lineage (NCBI taxonomy): Eukaryota > Viridiplantae > Streptophyta > Magnoliopsida > Caryophyllales > Polygonaceae > Persicaria > Persicaria maculosa. The sequence goes on from OY998267.1 coordinate 61,816,635, forward strand.
TTTATCATTATTTAGAAGAGGTGTGCCTTGGCATGTGCACTTGTGTAGGATATCCGAGGATGATTCGAGCCAATATGAGATAGGAGACAAAGTTTATGTCACCAAATCCAAGGACCATTGGTTCCCTACGAGATTCAAAGATAAGAATTTAGTGGGACCATTCACGGTGAATCAGATTCATCCCGGCGGAATGCAGCTGCGTGACAAGAAAGGAGTAATATTTGAGGCCCAAGGCACATGGGCTCTGTAGATGCCGCCTTGAGAAGCGCAAAAGGAAGAAGTCGGTCTAGCGACTTAAAAGTCTAGAGCTTGTAACAAAGTCTTAGTTTTCGTTTTAGACAGTTTTTACTTTGGTTTGAGACACTACACTTTATTGTTTTGCATGTTTTATTTTTAACAAATTGCAGGAAAGAAGAAAGAAAGAGCACATAAACAATCATCGATATCGATATTAAAGATCAACATCGACCTTAAGGTCGATTCAGATGGGCTTGTGGTCGAGGCCGGATCACCCTGAAGCTGAGCCAGAAATCGATGAAAAAGATCGATTTCGACCTTCCCTGCTGACTTCTTCGACTCCTGAAATTTGTGACGGTTTAGTAAGTTTTCTTCTTAACCCTAGTTCTAATACAGTGAGGACACTGTAAACTTTAAGTATGGGGTGGGGGAAAGGCTTACTTGCATATTTTAACATATTTTCCATAGTTATTGCATAATTTTTACATATTCATACTTAGTTAATTTAGATTGCATATTTATCTTTAAGCATACATAGCATGTTTAAAAAAAAAAGAAGAAAAAAAAATGAAAAAAAAGGAAGAAAAAAAATGAAAAAATGACCCTCATCAAAAATTGAAAGAAAAGAGTCATGGAAGTATAAAAAAGCTCTATGATGCAAAATTAGATTCATTAGAGATATAACATGAAATTGCCTAGTTAAGGGAAGTCCCAATGAAGTGCAAAAAGAAAAACATAAAGGAGATGAAAATTTGAAGTTGCTTTTGACATATGCATGATAAGATGATGGAGGACTTTTTATGAAATTTCCATACAAGTTCATATCCTAGCCTTATCTATACATATTTGCAAAAGTCACAAGCCATATATGAGCCTTACTATATCATCATCATTATTGCTCCACATATATATCATATTGCCCATTTTTTATACCTTATACCCTATCCGGGGACAAGTTTGAGAATAGATGTCATCTTTGGAGTTGTTATATGGAGTTTGTGCATCGTTATGAAGTTGTTGGCAGGAATGAAAGAAATTATGAATAATGGGATATTTAATGAACGAGAAAAAATTCGATCACCTCAGGAGATAAAGGTAGGTCGACCCTGCTCGTTGAGATGTTAGTTCAGCGAGATGGGACACAAGGTGAGGAGTCCGAAGTACTAAGTATCCGGGGCCATTCATGACACCCATGTTTGGGACTCGCGAGAAGGCAGTGCTAAGGTTAGAGAGATAAAAGCATTATAATTGAAACAAGCATTGAGCGATGAGTGAAAGGTGAGACCACATGGCCAAATATTAGCCCACCTTTAGCCTTTTACCAATCTACTTCTCACAAGCTTGAAAAAGTCCTCTTGATTATTAATGCTATGTCGCTAAAATTGTTTTTTTGCATATAAACCTCCTTTTATGATTATGAAATTGCTTTATGCACATGCATGGACTTGGTTGACATAAGTACCTTATCGAGGATGGAAATTGATTGTAGGGACATATGAAAAATGAATCTATGATGTTGAGGGTTTACTTTCTTCCACTGAATGACCATTAAAGGTATTGCTTGGGGAAAAGAAAGCTTAAGTATGGGGTGTTTGATTTGCATGCAAATTGCCATATTTTCTATGCACATTAAAGTCCATTTTATCGCTCTTTTGCATGCATATTAGTGGGAAAACATGAGATTAGTATAGTTTATGCATTATCGTCAAATATATGGGTCTGCACGAGTTTCTATGTGATTTCCCACAAAACAGATAAAAATGGACAGATTGGGAAGAGCGGAAAAAGAACTCGAAGTCTTCTGAAGAGGTCGAAATCGACTGAAGGACCTCGACATCGAGTACAGCAGAGAGGCAGTAATCGAGCAAGAGAGCAGAGCATGTCCACATACAAAGGTCGATTTCGATGATCCATGGTCGATATCGAGTGCCTAGATCGAGCTAAATGATAGAAGTCGAGTGCCAATCTGAGTGGAAGAAGGAGAGATCGAGAAATATAAAAGAGAGGTCGTTATCGATGTCATTAGGTCGATATCGATGTTGTTCAGCAGAGAAGTCCGACTTAGATTTTGATAGAATTCTCTTCGAAGCTTTCACGTCTATCGTAAAGTCGAGATTTCTTATCTTCAACGCCAGAGCTATCACATGAGCTGTTTTACCATGAAGTTTTTAGTTTTTACTTATTTAAGTTTTATCTTAAAGAATAAAGATAAAGTTTCGAGTCGTTGGACAAAAAAGTTTGATATCTATTTCTAGAGGCCGTTAGAGCTGAGTTTAATCATTCAATTAAATTCAATAACATCCACACACGCAGAGAATTTGTAGAGAGAGAGGAGGTCGATTGGAGTTCGGTTGGAGCGAGAGAGGAATTGGCTTGGTTCGGTTGTAATATTTCTTTCATAGTTCAATACAAAGTAGTTTTCTTTCAATGATGATGATGAGTTGCATGATAAGAAGCGAGTAGTCAACCCACTTCTAGGGTCGTGGTGAGCCAGACGATAGCGATGTAGGGTAAATGCATCAAAGATATGACTTTTATGCGATTCTGTCTTCTATCCTATGCATGATCCTTTGCGAAAGTTAGGGAGATTCATTATTTGTATTATTGAAGCAAAAGCCACTCATATTGTGAACTTGAATTACTCATGAATTGGATAGTAACTCTTAGGAATTATGCTAGAGCCTCTAATCAACTAAGTGTTGGTAACGAAAGTTATTTGACGGAAAGGTATTAAATTTCATAACTTTAGCATCAAACTTGCATTGTTATCGTTGTGGCATGAAACCCCGACTATGTATGAATATGCGTAAACATGTAAAAACTATTATGCAAAGACTTATGAAAAATTTCAAAAAATTATAAAAATATGCGAGTAAGCCTTTCCCCCACCCCATACTTAAACATTATAGTGTCCTCACTATATAAGAACTAGGGTTAAGAAAGAAACTTACTAAAACTTCACAAATTTCAGGAGTCGAAGTTGTCTGCAGTGGTGGTTGATATCGGGCATACCAGTCGATATCGACTAGGTACCTCTATTTCTCATTAGTTCTGAGCTTCAGGGTGATCCAGCCTCGACCACAAGCCCCTCAGAATCGACCTTTAGGTCGATATCGAGCTTCATACTTGATTTCAATGTCTGTGTTTTCCTTCTTTCCTGAAACTTGTTAGAAAATAAAACTAAAACCAAACTTGCATAATGATGTCTAATGGCTCAAAACAAAAACAAAAGATGTCCAAAACTCAAAACTAATTGTCTTTTATAAGCTCTAGAATTTAAAGTTGCTAGGCCGACTTCTTCCTTTACGCTCTCAAGGCGGCATCTGCAGAGCCCATGTGGCTTGGGCCTCAAATATAACTCCTTTCTTATCTCTAAGTTGCATTCCGCCTGGATGGATCTGATTCACCGTGAATGGTCCCATCCTCTTATCTTTGAATAACCTCGGGAACCAATGCTCTTTTGATTTAGAGACATACATCTTATCTCCAACTTCATAATGGCTCGATCATCATTGGATACCTTGCACAAGCGCACATACCAAGGCAAACCTCTTCCAAAAAGTGATAAATCCTTAATTAAGATCGAGAAAGAGGAATCCGTACCTTGGCTTACCTTCTCTTCTGTCAATGGATCAGGTCGATATCGATCAACAGTACTCGATGTCGAGCTCTGTTCTGCTCCTGGAGGTCCTGTCAATTTGGAGGGTTTCTAGTCGATATTGTCAGGTTTATTTTAACCTTCTGTCCTCGATATCAAGGTCTTTGCTCCTCCTTTTTCTTCCTTTTTGACAGTCAATTTCGGCATGGGTCCATGGTTGATATCGATCTGTAAGCTCGATTTCGATGTTCCTTCTCCTCCATCGACCCCATACTTATAACCTGGCACGGAATCTTGAACTTTGTTAGTCGATATCGACTTACATGGGTCAATTTCGAGTGGCTTTTTGGCTCGTTCGTTCAAGATTGCCACGACTTCCTCCACTTTGGCTTCTATGACCCTCTCTTCAAGCTCCTCAAGTGTCATATTTCTTACCTTTGCTTCCCCACATGTGATGTAGACACCTTTGATTGAATTTATCTCCATTGGCCCTTCATTATTCCTCACCGTCTTGTTGAAGGCGTACTATATCACTTCGTCACTGATGGTGAATGAGAGCAATCCTTTCTTCACGCTTATGTTGGCATCGACGGTTGCTAAGAATGGCCTACATAAAATAATGGGACAAGCAGGGTCCTCTGCCATATCAACAACTAAGAAATCAGCAGGGACAAAAAATTTACCTACTTGCACTAGCACATCATCTACCATCCCTGTTGGAATCACTAACGTGTTGGTCGCCATGTATAAATTTGCATCCACAGGCTCCAGGGGACCTATCTTTACCTTGTGTCATATGGTTAGTGGCATAATTCTCACACTAGCGCCCAAATCAACTAAAGTATTAAAGCGATATTGACCTAAGCCTATAGCGATAGAAAACTTACATGGGTCCGCCCGCTTCTCTGGTAGCTCCAATCTGTTGCACTCCTTTGCGATCTCAGCAATTGATCGCTTCTTACCTAGGATGTTCTTAAGGAACCTCACATATGATGGCATCTCATAAAGTGCTTCGGTTAATGGAATTGAGACGTTAAGTCCTTGAAGCATCTTTACGAATCGCTGAAACTTCTTTTCCGCTAGGTCCTTAATCACCTTTTTTTATGGGAATGGCAACACCTTCTCCTTCCCTTCGGCCAGAGTTAGGTCGACGTCGACTGGATGGGGGTCGATATTGACTAGAGGAGTCAATTTTTGTGGTGGTTCAGCAGCTACGTCGACATCGACATCACCCTGGTCGATATCGATTGGGTTGGTCGATATCGACGTCTGTTCTGGCTCTTTCTCCTTCGCTTTTTGCTCGGGCTTTTACAATTGACGCCCACTTCTTAGATTCATGGCCGCTATGTGTCTAGTAGTTTTTCCCTTTTGATTGGGCACAGTTTATCCAGGCAGTGATCCTGACGGTTTGGGTATTGATTCAGCCAATTGACCCATTTGGGTCTCCATGTTGCGCTTCCAAACGTCTATCTCCCCGAGTCTAGAGTTGATGCCCTGCAGCTGAGTATGAACGGAGTTATTTTCTTGTTTGAACTCAGTGTGGTTCCTCCCATCTCATCAAGAATGATCTGCAGGTCATCCTTCCTTGTTTCCCGCTCAGGGTGCCCTATATGGTGGGGGATCCCTTTGTTGATAGAATCGTTGATCTCCCCAATACTGCTGATTGCCCCCTTCCTTGTTTCCTCATATTGTTCCGTCGTAGATACTAGCTCAAGATGTGGACAGGCACTAGTGTTATGCTTTATTGAGCCACAGTCCTGACAAGGTTGATTGTTGCTCAGGAACCTGACTTGCTTTTGAAGGCGGCGTGTCTGATTGTTGTGGAATTGTTGCCGCACATCAGAATCAATCTCCTTTGGAGGCTAATAAAGTGGCATAGATGGGGCAGGCCTTGAGTCAAAGGCCGCAGCAGTCCCATAAGTGTTATCAAAGTTAAACAGCCTCTCAATTGTCTCTCAGGCCTCCGTAGGTGTTAGCTCAATGTACCGATAGGAGGTGTATGAGTAGATTCTCAACTTATTCGGCGCATCAAGGGCGTTGTAGAAGATCTCCTGGATGACATATGGTAATTGCCAATGCGTGGGGCATGATATTAGCAACTCCTTTAAGTGCTCCCACGCCTGTGCCAATGTCTCACCAGGCTTTTGTTTGAAAGCCGTGATCCTTTTCCGCAGCGTCGCCGTTTGAGATGGAGGAAAGAACTTGTTTAGGAACACATCCTTCACCTCTTCCCATGTCCTCAGCGAGCATGGAGCCAAACTCTCTAGCCATTGCAATGCCTTCTCTGCCAAAGACCATCGAAAGGAATTTAGTCTAACATACTCTAAATTCACTCCATCAGCAATAGTTGCACATAAATACATGTAAGTAGAGATATGTTGCAAAGGGCATTCATTAGGTCTTCCTTTAAAAGTATTTCTTTTTATCTCAGACAAGAAGTTTATTTTTATTTCATAATTAAAGGAGGAATTAAAATAGCGGATTAAGGAACATGTAGCGGCGGATGCATGTATTGCATCGCCGTCTGTGGATACTGATTGAGCCGCTCCTGGGCTTGTCTGCGCATCCTCCTCCCTATCAGCACGTGCTCGCTCTGCAGCAGTGGTGGCCCTTTCAGCAGCGATTGTAGCATTGTGGTCCACAATTTCCTTCCTCAACCGCTCAATGGTCTGAGCCTGTCCACATCTTGAGCAAGTATCTATGGCTGAACAACATGAGGAAGCCAAGTGGACGAGAGGCCCCTATGGAGGGGCCTCAATTGTAGCGCCGACACGGATCTTTCTGCAGCAGACATCGATATCGACCTCCAGACCTCGATATCGACCTTTCTTTATCTCTATCTTGAGTAGTCCTTCTCGTCCTCGGATTGGCACTCGACTTCTATCAATATCCTCGATTCAGGCCACTCGATATCGACCTTCAGACATCGATATTGACCTTGTTGTGTCGACATGCTATGTTCTTCCTCTTCTCGATTCCTGGTGCTCTGTTTCACTCGATGTCGAGGATCATCATCGATTTTGACCTCTCAGTAGACTTCGATTTCTTTTTCCTCTCTTCTTCACTTGTCCGAATTCCGTCCATTTTGGTCTCGATTTCTGCGAAATATCATAACAACTCGTGTAGACCTCTATATTTGACAATTATGCATAAACTGCACTAATCTTATGATTTCCCACCTAATATGCATGCAAATAACGTCAAAATGGACATAATTGTGCCTAGAAAATATGGCAATTTTCGTGCACATCAGACATCCAAGCATTCGTCTAAAAATATGATGCATGTCAAAAGCATGGGAACACCATCCACCAACCCGCCGAAATAATGAAAGGGATCTATGGAGCTTGCCCTTTTTCTCTATGGGGGATGGACATCTTGGGCCCATTTCCTACCGCGTCGGGACAATTGAAGTATGTGCTCACGGTTGTAGATTACTTTACGAAGTGGGTCGAAGCTGAAGCCATGGGTCTAATCACGGCAGAAAAAGTGAAGAAGTTCCTCTAGAAAAATCTGGTGTATCGGTTTGGGGTCCTAGAGACAATCATTACTGATGATTGTTCGCTACGGGGGTTGCGGGGTGGTGTGTATGTAAAATAGGAGAATAAAATAAAGCACAACTAGACTATCTCCCTGTCCCAAACAAATAATACAAGAATCCCCTCCCTTGTAGTAGTAGGGTAATTCAGGATCGAATCCACGAGGAGGTAGGTCAGCGCTTCCTTTGTTGTACTCACGATCAATGCTTTCGACCTCAGCAGACACTCGATATCGAGTATACTGGTCGATATCGACCTCAGTTCTGGTCGATTTCCTAGCGCAGTTCCTGCAGAAGACAAAACAGCAAGTCGACGTCGAGCAGAGACCTCGATATCGATGTTAGTACTCGATATCGACCCTTAAGGTCGATTTCGATGCTTGTCACAGAAACTGTTTTTGTAACCAATTTGTCGGAAAAGGATCCGAAGAAAATAGAATGGAGAGGAAAGATGAACAGAAGCAAAACTAAGACTTTTATGAAGAATTTAATGAATTAAAAAGCTTCCAAAGTCGGGGTTTTATGCCACAATGATAACAATGCAAGTTTCATGCTAAAGATATGAACCTTAATGTCTTTCCGTCAAATAACTTTCGTTATCAACACTTAGGTGATTAGAGGCTCTCGCATAATTCTTAAGAGTTACTATCCAATTCATGAGTAATTCAAGTTCGCAATATGAGTGGCTTTCGCTTCAATAATGCAAATAATGAAACTCCCTAACTTTCGCAAAGGATCATGCATGGGGTAGAAGACGGAATCGCATAAAAGTCATACCTTTGATGCACTTACCTCACATTGCTATCGTCGGGCTCACCCCGACCCTAGAAGTGGGTTGACTACTCCCTCCTCATCATGCACATCATCATCATTGTTATTGAAAGAAAGCTACTTTGAATTAAAATTCCGAAAGAAAGTACAACCGAACAAGCCACTCCGCTCTCGCTTCACAACTCCACTCGGCCACCTCTCTCTCTCTCTCTCTCTATTGCAACTGAATTCGAAATCTTCTTTTTAAAATTGAATCTTGAATACCTAAACTCAGCCCTATTGGCTTCTATTTGTAGATGACGACAAGGACTCGAAACCTTATCTTTATTCTCTATGATAAATAAATAAATAAATAAAAAGTAAAAGCTAAAACTTTATGGTGAAATCAGCCTCCTCATGATAAATCTGATGTTGATGATAGGAAATTTCGACCTTTGGATAGATATTGCAAGCTTTGGATATAATTCTATCAAAATCGGAGTCGAATTCCTCTGCTGGCATGGTCGATATCGACCCTTCCACTCGATATCGACCCTTGCAAAATCTTATCTCGAGCTTCTCCTTCTCCTACTCGACTTCTATCAACTTGGTCGATCTGGCAGCATCGATATCGACCCCCAGATGTCGATATCGACCTCTTCTGTGTCGAGATGCTCTGTTTCCTTTCTGCTCGATTCCTATGTCTCGATGTACTCGATGTCGAGGTCTTCAGTCGATTTCGACCTCTTCAGAAGACTTCGAGTTCCTTTTCCGCTCTTCTGAATTCATCCATTTTTATCCTGTTTTCTGCGAAATCACATGGAAACTCGTGCAAACCCATATATTTGACATTTAAGCATAAACTACAGTATTCCCATGTTTTTCCATTAATGTGCATGCAAAAGACAACAAAATGAATTCATATGTGCATAGAAAATATGGCAATTTGCGCGCACATCAAACACCCCATACTTAAGCTTGCTTGTCCCCAAGCAATACTCTTAATGGTCATTCAGGGGAAGAAAGTAAACTCTCAACATCATAGATTCATTTTTCATATGTCCCTACAATCAATTGCCATCCTCGAGAAGGTACTTATGTCAACCAAGTCCATGCCTGTGCATAAAAGCAATTTCATACTTATAAAGGAGGTAATAAAAAACAATTCTAGCGACATTGCATTAATAATCAAGAGGACTTTCTTCAAGCTTGTGAGAAGTGGATTGGTAAAAGGCTAAAGGTGGGCTAATATTTGGCCATGTGGTGTTAAATCCGGGGAAGTACACTTTCCAAAATATTCCACATTCCTCCTTCATAATATCTCACCTTTCACTCATCGTTCAATGCTTTTTTCACTTTAATGCTTTTACCTCTCTAACCTTAGCACTGCCTTCTCGCGAGTCGCAAACATGGGTGTCATGAATGGCCCCGGATACTTAGTACTTCGGACTCCTCACCTTTGTGTCCCATCTCGCCGAACTATTATCTCAGCGAGCAGGGTCGACCTACCTTTATCTCCTGAGGTGATCGGATTTTTTCTCGCTCATTTAATTTTCCATATTGTATCATTCCTGCCAACAACTTTATAAATGCACAACTCCATATAACTCCAAAGATGTCATCCATTCAAAAAAAACTTTGTCCCCAGATAGGGTATAAGGTAAAAAATGGACAATATGTATATGTGGAGCAATAATGATCATGATAAGTCTCATGTATGGCTTTGTGAATATGCGTAGGTAAGGCTAGGATATGAACTTTGCTTGTATGGAAAAAAATCCTCCATCATCTTATTATGCACATGTCAAAAGCAACTTCAAATTTTCATCTCCTTTATGATTTTCTCAAAAAATTGCACTTCATTGGGACTTCCCTTAACTAGGCAATCTCATGTTATATCTCTAATGAATCTAATTTTGCATCATAGAGCTCTTTTTTATACTTCCATGACTCTCTTTTTTTCAAAATTTTTGATGGGGGTCATCATTTTTTTTTTATGCATTAAAATAAATATGCAACCCTAAACTAAGCATGAATATGCAAATAAGCCTTTCCCCCACCCCATACTTAAAATTTACAGTGTCCTCACTGTATTAGAACTAGGGTTAAGAAGAAAACTTACTAAACCTTCTCAAATTTCAGGAGTCGAAGAAGACAGCAGGGAAGGTCGATATCGACCCTTTATATCGATATCGATGTCTCTCTTGATTTCTGCTCGGGCTTCAGGGTGATTCGGCCTCGATCACAAACCCTATCCATGTTGACCTTGAGGTCGATTTCGATGTCCGACATCGATTTCGATGCCTTTCTGTGTACTTTTCTCTCTCCTGCAATTTTGAAAACTAAACACACAATATGCAAAACAATAAAGTGTCTAAAACCAAAACAAAAGCTGTCTTAAAACCAAAACTAAGTCTTTGTTACAAGCTCTAGATTTTTAAGTCGCTAGGCCGACTTCTTCCTTTGCGCTTTTCAAGGTGGCATCTGCAGAGCCCATGTGGCTTGGGCCTCAAATATCACTCCTTTCTTGTCTCTCAGCTGCATTCCCCCGGGATTGATTTGATTCACTGTGAATGGACCTAAGCTCTTATCCTTGAATCTTGTAGGGAACCAATGGTCTTTAGATTTGGCAACATAGACCTTGTCTCCTATCTCATATTGGCTTGAACTATCATCGGATATCCTACATAAACGCACATGCCAAGGCACACCTCTTCCAAATAACGACAAGTCTTTTATTGTAATTGAACAAGAGGAATCCGTACCTTGACTTACCTTCTTCTCCGTCTGTGGCTCAGGTCGATGTCGATGTGCAGAGGTTGATATCGATCCCTGTTGTACACCTGTAGGATCAGTCGATTTGGGGAGTTTTGACTCGATATGATCAGGTCGATTTCGACCCTCAGAGGTCGATATCGAGGTCTCCTCGCCTCTCTTCTCAGCGCTGATGGTGGTCGATTTCGATAGGGTGTGGTCGATATCGACCCTTGACCCCGATTTCGATGCTTCCTCTTTTCCTCCGTCGACCCCATACTTATGACCTGTCACAGAATCTTGAACATTAGTGGTCGATATCGACTTACCTGGGTCGATTTCGGTGTCCTGTTGAGCTCCTTCGTCAAGATTGCTTCAACTTCCTCTACTTGGGCTTCTTTGATGGCTTTTATCTCCATTGGCCCTTGACTTTGCACCGTCTTGTTGAAGGAATACTCTATTACTTCATCACTAATTGTGAGTGAGAGCAATCCTTTCTTCACGCTAATGTTGGCATCGACGGTTGCTAGGAATGGCCTACCTAAAATAATTGGACAAGCAGGGTCCTCCGCTATGTCAACAACTAGGAAATCAGCGGGGACAAAGAATTTGCCTACTTGTACTGGCACATCTGTCACTATCCCAGTTGGAATAACTACGGTATTGTTAGCCATGTATAATCTTGCACCCACGGGCTCCAGAGGACCTATCTTTACCTTGTGCCAAATGGTTAGTGGCATCATACTAACGCTAGCGCCCAAGTCAACTAAAGCATTAAATTTGAATTGACCTAGACCTATAGCGATAGAAAACTTACCTGGGTCCGCCCGCTTTTGTGGTAGCTCCAACCTGTTGCATTCCTCTGCGATCTCAGAGAGCGATCGCTTCTTACCCAAGATATCTTTAAGGAACCTCACATAAGATGGCATCTCGTGAAGTGCCTCTGTGAATGGTATAGAGACATTAAGCCCATGGAGCATCTTCACGAACCGTTGGAACTTCTTTTCCGCTGGGTTCTTAGTCACCTTTCTAGTTGGGAATGGCAACACCTTCTTCCTTCCTGCGGCTGTAGTGAGGTCGATATCGGCTGCAGTAGGGTCGATATCGACTGGAAGAGTCGATTTCTGTGGTGACGCAGAATTAGGGTCGACATCGACAGGAGGGTCGACATCGATGTCACCTTGGTCGATATCGACAGGGGGGGTCGATATCGATGTCTGTTCTGGCTCCTTCTCCTCCACTTTTCGCTCGGTCGTTTGTAATTGACGCCCACTCCTTAGGTTTACTGCCGTGATATGACCTGTAGTTTTGCCCTTTTGGTTGGGCACAGTGGATCCAGGGAGTGATCCGGACGCTTTGGGCATTGCTTCCGCCAATTGACTCATTTGAGTCTCCATGTTGCGCTTCCAAACGTCGATCTCCCCAAGTCTAGAATTGATGCCCTGCAGCTGAGTATGGACGGAGTTATTGGCTTGTTTGAACTCAGCGTGGTTCCTCCGCATCTCATCAAGGATGATTTGCAGGTCATCTTTCTTAGTCTCCCGCTCAGGGTGCCCTGGTGCCCTATAGGTTGGGGGATCCCTTTGATAGAACCTTTGATCACCCCAATTTTGTTGATTGCCCCCTCCATAGGGGCCTCTCGTCCATTTGACCTCCTCATGTTGTTCCGCCATAGATACTTGCTCAGTATGTGGACAGGCACTGGTGTTATGCCTTATTGAACCACACTCCTGACAAGGTTGATTGTTGCTCAGGAACCTTACTTGCTTTTGAAGGCGGCGTGTTTGATCGTTATGGAATTGTTGCCGTACTTCAGGATCTATCTCCCTTGGAGGCTCATATAGTGGCATAGATGGGGCAGGCCTTGCATCATAGGCCGCAGCAGTCCCATAGGTGTTGTCAAAGTTCACAAGCCTCTCAATGGTCTCCCATGCCTCCGTTGGTGTAAGCTCAATGTACCGATAGGAGGTATATGAATTGATCCTCTCCTTATTCGGCGCATCGAGGGCGTTATAAAAGATCTCTTGGATGACATATGGAAGTTGCCCATGCGTCGGGCATGATCTCAGCAAGTCTTTAAAGCGCTCCCACGCTTGTGCTAGGGTTTCACCTGGCTTTTGTTTGAAAGCCGTGATCCTTTGTCGTAGCATCGCCGTTTTAGAAGGTGGGAAGAACTTGTTCAAGAATGCATCTTTCACCTCCGCCCATGTCCTTAGCGATCGTGGAGCCAAACTTTCAAGCCATTGTAATGCCTTTCCTGCCAAAGACCATCGAAAAGATTTTAGTCGCACATACTCTAAGTTTACTCCATCAGCAACTGTTTCACATAAATCCATAAAAGTAGAGATGTGTTGCAGGGGGCATTCATTATGTCTTCCTTCAAAAGTATTTCTTTTAATCTCAGATAGGAAGTTAATTTTCAGTTCATAATTGGAGTGAGGAATTATAATGGCAGATTCAGGAACATGAAGAGGCGGATGCATGTATTGCATCGCCGTCTGTGGATACTGATTTAGCCGCTCTTGGGCTTGTCTGCGCGCATCCTCCTCCCTATCAGCACGGGCTCGCTCAGCAGCAGCAGCGGCCCTTTCAGCAGCGATTGTAACATTGTGGTCCTCGATTTCCTTTCTCAACCGCTCTATGATCTCAGCCTGCGTCTCGTTGTCAGCCATGATGCGAATTGCTTTGTTACGAAGATGGTAGAAACGTTCAGGCTCGTCAATTGGTTCCAGGATAGGTCCGCGATCAGAACGTCGCATAAACCTGCAGAATAAGCTTAGAAAAAGATCGTGATTAACTTAGGTGGCGATTGATTGCCTCCCCGGCAACGGCGCCAATTTGTTCGCTACGGGGGTTGCGGGGTGGTGTGTATGTAAAATAGGAGAATAAAATAAAGCACAACTAGACTATCTCCCTGTCCCAAACAAATAATACAAGAATCCCCTCCCTTGTAGTAGTAGGGTAATTCAGGATCGAATCCACGAGGAGGTAGGTCAGCGCTTCCTTTGTTGTACTCACGATCAATGCTTTCGACCTCAGCAGACACTCGATATCGAGTATACTGGTCGATATCGACCTCAGTTCTGGTCGATTTCCTAGCGCAGTTCCTGCAGAAGACAAAACAGCAAGTCGACATCGAGCAGAGACCTCGATATCGATGTTAGTACTCGATATCGACCCTTAAGGTCGATTTCGATGTTTGTCACAGAAACTGTTTTTGTAACCAATTTGTCGGAAAAGGATCCGAAGAAAATAGAATGGAGAGGAAAGATGAACAGAAGCAAAACTAAGACTTTTATGAAGAATTTAATGAATTAAAAAGCTTCCAAAGTCGGGGTTTTATGCCACAATGATAACAATGCAAGTTTCATGCTAAAGATATGAACCTTAATGTCTTTCCGTCAAATAACTTTCGTTATCAACACTTAGGTGATTAGAGGCTCTCGCATAATTCTTAAGTTTTCTATCCAATTCATGAGTAATTCAAGTTCGCAATATGAGTGGCTTTCGCTTCAATAATGCAAATAATGAAACTCCCTAACTTTCGCAAAGGATCATGCATGGGGTAGAAGACGGAATCGCATAAAAGTCATACCTTTGATGCACTTACCTCACATTGCTATCGTCGGGCTCACCCCGACCCTAGAAGTGGGTTGACTACTCCCTCCTCATCATGCACATCATCATCATTGTTATTGAAAGAAAGCTACTTTGAATTAAAATTCCGAAAGAAAGTACAACCGAACAAGCCACTCCGCTCTCGCTTCACAACTCCACTCGGCCACCTCTCTCTCTCTCTCTCTATTGCAACTGAATTCGAAATCTTCTTTTTAAAATTGAATCTTGAATACCTAAACTCAGCCCTATTGGCTTCTATTTGTAGATGACGACAAGGACTCGAAACCTTATCTTTATTCTCTATGATAAATAAATAAATAAATAAATAAAAAGTAAAAGCTAAAACTTTATGGTGAAATCAGCCTCCTCATGATAAATCTGATGTTGATGATAGGAAATTTCGACCTTTGGATAGATATTGCAAGCTTTGGATATAATTCTATCAAAATCGGAGTCGAATTCCTCTGCTGGCATGGTCGATATCGACCCTTCCACTCGATATCGACCCTTGTAAAATCTTATCTCGAGCTTCTCCTTCTCCTACTCGACTTCTATCAACTTGGTCGATCTGGCAGCATCGATATCGACCCCCAGACGTCGATATCGACCTCTTCTGTGTCGAGATGCTCTGTTTCCTTTCTGCTCGATTCCTATGTCTCGATGTACTCGATGTCGAGGTCTTCAGTCGATTTCGACCTCTTCAGAAGACTTCGAGTTCCTTTTCCGCTCTTCTGAATTCATCCATTTTTATCCTGTTTTCTGCGAAATCACATGGAAACTCGTGCAAACCCATATATTTGACATTTAAGCATAAACTACACTATTCCCATGTTTTCCCATTAATGTGCATGCAAAAGGCAACAAAATGAATTCATATGTGCATAGAAAATATGGCAATTTGCGCGCACATCAATGATGGCCCCCAGTTCGCCTGTGAGACCATCCACAATTTCAGCAAAGGCCTCAACATCAACCTCAAGTTTTCATCAGCGGCTCACCCGTAGACGAACGACCAAGCAGAGATCACCAACCGACAAATACTAGAGGGGATAGGAAAAAAGCTGGGAACATCGGCCATACATCCGTTAGTAACTTAGTGCAACATAGGAAATTTCATTGAGAGGAATCAGAAAGGACGATGGGCCAAACTCCTTCCCTTAGTTCTATGGTCCTACAGAACCATGGCCAAAACCCCGACAGGAGAAACACCCTTTTCGTAGTCTACGGTATGGGCACGGTCATTCCAATAGAAAGAATGATCCCTTCGGCCCGCGTCCTCGGATTCGAGCCAGGGTCCAACGAAGAACCACTTGAAGTGGAAATGCACCTAAGAGAAGAGCGCAGAATGATGGCGACAGTAAAGGCCTTGGAGTACAAGAGGAAAACAACAAGATACCATGACCAACGTGTACAGCCGCGGCAGTTCCAGAAAGGAGACTTAGTCCTATGGCGAGTACAAAGAAGAGGGAAGCTAGACGCCAATTGGGAAGGACCCTATGTTGTGACCAACATCATCCACACTAGTGCGTAAAAATTGCAGGACAAGGACGGAGAGACGCTGAACAAGACTTGGAACGCATGCAGCCTTAAGAAATACTATGTGTAGACCAAAGACCAAAACTGAATAAATAAAAAAATCGCCCCCACGAACGATGGAAAAGCGGTTAGCGGGCGTTTTTGTAATAACACAAGAATACGGAAACAAGCAAAATACACTAAGGCCTGGAACGCTGGAGCATGCCTCCGCGTCGGCCACCTGAAGGAGATACTCGTTCTCTCAAGATCAAACAAGTCGTCCTAAGGCCTGGAACGCTTATGCTTGCCTCCGTGCCGGCCACCTGATGGAAATATTCATTCTCTCAGGATCAAGCAAGTCGTCCTAAGGCCTGGAACGCTGGAGCTTGCCTCCGTGTCGGCCACCTGATGGAGATATTCATTCTCTCAAGATAAAGCAAGTCGTCCTAATGCCTGGAACGCTGGAGCTTGCCTCCGCGTCGGCCAGCTAATGGAGATACTTGTTCTCTCAAGATCAAACAAGTCATCCAAAGGCCTGGAACGATGGAGCTTGCCTCCACGTCGGCCACCTGATGGAGATATTCATTCTCTCAGGATCAAACAAGTCATCCTAAGGCTTGGAACGCTGGAGCTTGCCTCAGCATCGGCCACCTGATGGAGATACTTGTTCTCTCAGGATCAAACAAGTCATCCTAAGGCATGGAACGCTAGAGCTTGCCTCCGTGTCGGCCACCAATGGAGATATTCTTTCTCTCAGGATCAAACAAGTCATCCGAAGGCTTGGAATGCTGAAGCTTGCTTCCACGTCGGCCACCTGATGGAGATATTCGTTCTCTCAGGATCAAACAAGTCATCCTAAAGCCTGGAACGCTAGAGCTTGCCTCCGTGTCGGTCACCTGATGGAGATATTCATTCTCTCATGATCAAGCAAGTCGTCCTAAGGCATGGAACGCTAGAGCTTGCCTCCGCGTCGGCCACCTGATGGAGATACTCGTTCTCTCAGGATCAAACAAGTCCTCCTAAGACCAGGAACGCTGGAGCTTGCCTCCGCGTCGACCACCTGATGGAGATATTCGTTCTCTTAGGATCAAACAAGTCGTTCTAAGGCCTGGAACGTTGGAGCTTGCCTCTGCATCGGCCACCTGATGGAGATATTCGTTTTATTAGGATCATAAAAGTCATCCTAAGGCCTGGAACGCTAGAGCTTGCCTCCGTGTCGGCCACCTGATGGAGATATTCGTTTTCTCAGGATCAAACAAGTTATCCTAAGGCCAGGAACGCTGTTGCTTGCCTTCGCGTCGGCCACCTGATGGAAATATTCGTTCTCTCGAGATCAAAGAAGTCGCCATAAGGCCTACAAAGCTGGAGCTTGCCTCCGCATCGACCACCTGATGGAAAAATTCATTCTCTCAGGATCAAATAAGTCATCCTAAGGCCTGGAACGCTGGAGCTTACCTCCGCATCGGCCACCTGATTGAAATATTCGTTCACTTAGGATCAAACAAGTCGTCCTAAGGCCTGGAACGCTGGAGCTTGCCTCCGCGTCGGCCACCCGATGGAGATATTCGTTCTGTTAGGATCGAACAAGTCGTCCTAAGGCCTAGAACGCTGGAGCCTGCCTTCGCATCTGCCACCTGATAGAGATATTCGTTCTCTCAAGATCAAACAAATCACCCTAAGGCCTGGAACGTTGGAGCTTGCCTCCGCGTCCGCCATCAGATTGGAAAACTCGTTCTCTCGAGAGTGAAAAAGGGTCATACAAAAACCCAAGACGCTGGAGCTTGTCTCCGCGTCAACAAGCCTAAACAAATCACATTTCTCGAAGAATCCAACGACTTTCTTCAAAGCCACAAAAATAAGAAGGTCCCTTCGCATCGAAACAGTAGACGCAAAGTTTCTTCAAAAACAGACACAGAAACTGAATACTGAAAACTGAGAAAATCACCTGCATGAAATCGAAACAAAGGCATACGCGTCCAAACAAGAAAATAAATCCAGACCAGAATAAACATCCAAGGCATGTACGAACATAAGGAGTAAGAAATTAAGGATCAAGGAGAAGCATCCCTCTAGGCGGGTACTCAACATGACCGTTCTCCAATCCGACAGAGTCCCTATCAAGCACACGGACCTCGAAATGAACGCCACCTTTGTGACGAAAAACCATGACAGTTCCCATCTCCAAGCCTTGAGGCGAAACAAAGTCACTCCAGCCTTCAACTAACCAAAATATCCCATAGTCTCGCTTAACTATCCCCACCGGGAAGTCCACAGTCGAGCCTAAGGACAAAAAAACCTGAGAAGGGTATGTGCCGCCTGTTTCGCTCTCAAACAAGGCTGGGAGTGACTGCACAAAACCAAAACTAGAAGAATAAGAAAAGACATTCAAATACATTCAAAACAAAGACTAAGATCCCAAATTAACAAAGGTTACCAGCTCTTGCATATGGTCTTCAAAGTCGAGGGCTAAGAAAAAAGCCCAAGGGGCCTGGTTAGGTGATGCCATTATGAGAACAAGAACATGGAACAAAGGGTGAACTGGGTCTTGTTTATAAAGAACATCACAGGGTGGAAGGTGACAAAAATTCCGTAAAGATTCCAAAACAAGCCCCCCGGGAAGAGGTCAGAACAGTGAGAACAGAACTTGCAGGTGATATGACAAGAGGTATCAGAGACATAACACACAAGACCCAAGAAGAGCCTTGATATCCACAAAGAAATGAAAGAATACACATTTATTCCACGCACACGCGAAAAATATTCAAGTACATGCTGCAAGACAAAAGCTACGAGGCCAGAAAACCTCGACAAAAGAAAATCCTCCGAAAACATGAGGACGAAAAGGAGAGACCACTCCACTTAACAATCGAAACAGGGTTAACGGATTAAGGATATGAACCATTAGTCGAATGATCCGCGTTGTCGTAGTGAACGCGGCCAATATCTTCATCCCCATCTTCTAAACCCTTGACCTAGACCTCGAAACGTGCATCCCTTTTGTGGATGAAAACCATAGAAGATCCAACCGCGAATCCATGGGATTTGATGAAATCATTCCACCCGCGGTCAAGCCAATACATGCCGTAACTCCCCCTGAAAACATGAACTGCAAAGTCACGCAAAATATGAGATGAAAGAAGAACTTGCTCAGGGACGGCCTCCTCATATTCATCCTCAAAACGCAGGGGCAAAGGTTGGAAAGACAAGAAAAATGAAACACATGGGCATAAGAGAGGTGGCAAAGGTCGCGAAAGAAGAGATCAGCAAAACAAAGCCGACGAACCAATGAGAGTTACCAAACGAAACATCAGCTCCTCCCGGTCGATCGATTGGAAAAAGGCCAATCTGTCCGCGCCAGAAGAAACCATGCTCACACTAAAAGAAAGAGGAGGAACGATGGTCTGCACCCTCAAAAGAAAAGAGGGGGAAGACACGGAGAAAGGGCTAAACCAGCAGTAAGAGAGCGAGGGTACCGAAAAGGAAATACATCAAGCCGACTTAGAAGGTTAGTCCCTCAGACCCAAAAAACACGCATGCACGCCACATGTCAAAAGACTCCCCCAGTGGAAAAACATCATACCATTTGAAATGACCTAGCCTTCACATGCACCAAGTTAAAGGATGCAGCGAAGTGTCCCATCACGCAACACTGGGTCAAAGGAATCCCGACCCAGACCGAAGAGAGACCCGTAGGAACATGCAACCACAAAAATTTCCCCGTGGAGTTACCTTGAAAAAAGAGATCTAACATGCGGCAAAAGAAGCTGAGTATAAAAACCCCATAAAACCCAAGCCTAAGGACACATTCAAAAGTTGGAACTCGAAGGGCCTCCCAAAGCCTTCTACCGAGTGATTCTCGCGGAGGGACAACTTCACTCCCTACATCTCTCACTGATGTACGTGCTGCTGGAAGAAGATGCCCATAGCCTGGTGCACCTTGCTCGTGAGGGGAGGGATCGCTAAAATCAAATAATCTCAAACTAGACCGACTCCCATGTAGTGGTAGGGTAATTCAGGATCGAATCCACGAGGAGGTATGTCAGTGCTTCCTCAGCTTGCAATCACGATCATGTTTTGACTACAGAAGACCACTCGATATGAAGGTGTCTGGTCGATATCAACCTCAGTTCTCGTCGATATCCAGCTAAGTTTCCTGCAAAAGACAAAAGCAAAGTCGACGTCGAGTTAGGTACTCGATATCGATGTTAGCACTCGATATCGACCTCTGTAGTCGAAATTGAGTCTTCAACAGTAACTTAAAACTAAGCTAATTTGCGTCGGAAAAGATGTCCGAAGAACGTAGGATGATGATGGAAGGATGGACAGAAATAAAAACATAACTTTTTATATGAATCAATAAACTAAAAGTTTCCAAGGTCGTGGATTAATGCCACAACGATAACCATGCAAGTATTATGTCAAATGAAAGATGATGCATTTCTGTCAAATAACTTTTGTTACCAACACTTAGGTGATTAAAGGCTCTCACATAAGACCTAAGAGTTACTATCCAATTTCATGACAAATCCAAATTCACAATATGATTGGCTTTCGCTTCAATAATGCAAATAATGAATCTCCTCAACTCTCGCAAAGGATCATGCATAGGATAGAAGATGAAATCGCATAAAAATCATACCTTTGATGCACAAACTTACATTGCTATCGTCGGGCGCACCCCGACCCTAGAAGTGGGTGAACTACTCGCGCTTCATCATCATTGAAAAAAAACTACTTGTATTAAAAACTTTGAAAGAAATATTACACCGAACAGAGCCAACTCTCCGCTCTCACTTCCCTCCAACTCAAATCGGCTCTCTCTCTCTCCTAACTGTTCTCTGTTGTAAAACTGAAATTTTATGTGCTTCGATGATTGAAACCAGCCCTAATGGCCTCTAATTATAGATCTCAAACCACGCTATCCAAGGATTCAAAAACCTAACTTTATTCCTAAGATAAAACTTAATTAAAGTAAATAACTAAAAATCCTAGGTAAACATCATAAAGGGTGAAGTGTCTGGTGGTATTTGGATAGAAGATCTGGACTTTAGGATAAACGTGAACGCTTCGGATATAATTCTATAAAAAACAGCGTCGGATCTGTCTGCAGCAGCAGTCGATATCGACCATGGACTTCGATATCGACCTTATCTCTTCTCTATCTCGAGCAGTTCTACTCGACCTCGGAATGCCACTCGACTTCTATCAATTTGCTCGATCTCGGCCACTTGATATCAACCTTGTAACATTGATATCGACCTCTTCATATCGACATGCTTTGTTCTTCCTCTGCTCGATTTCTGGTACTCTGTTTCACTCGATGTCGAGTCTTTAGGTCGATTTCGACTCTTCAGTAGACTTTGAGTTCTTTTTTCGCTCTTCTTCTCTTGTCCAAATTGCTCCATTTTTGTCTCGATTTCTGCAAAATAACATAAAACTCGTGTAGACCTCTATATTTTGTAAATAAGCATAAACTACACTAATCTTATGATTTCCCAACCAATATGTATGCAAATATCGACAAAATGGACATAAATGTGCATAGAAAATATGGCAATTAGCGCGCACATCAAACACCCCATACTTAAGCTTGCTTGTCCCCAAGCAATACTTTTAATGGTCATTCAGGGGAAGAAAGTAAACCCTCAACATCATAGATTCATTCTTATACGTCCCTACAATCAGTTTCCATCCTAAAAAGGTACTAATGTCAACCAAATCCATGCCTGTGAATAAAACCAACATCATACTCACAAAAGGAGGGTTATACGCATAAAGCAATTTCGCAACATATCATTAATAATCAAGAGGACTTTTGCAAGCTTATGAGAAGTAGATTGGTAAAAGGCTAAAGGTGGGCTAATTTTTGGCCATGTTGTCTTAAATCCGGGGAAATAAACTTTCTTTCCATTCCACATTCCTTCTTCATCATATTTCTCACCTTTCAGTCTTCGCTCAATGCTTTTTTTACTATAATGCTTTTACCTCTCTAACCTTGGTACTGCCTTCTCGCGAGTCACAAAGATGGGTGTCATGAATGTCCCTGGATACTTAGTACTTCAGACTCCTCACCTTATATCCCATCTCGCTGAACTAACATCTTAACGAGCAGGGTCGACCTACCTTTATCTCCTAAGGTGATCGGATTTTTTCTCACTCATTAAATTTTCCATAATTCAAATTTCTTTCATTCCTGCCAACATCTTCAATAATATGCACAAACTCCATATAACAACTCCAAAGATGACATCCATTCTCAAACGTTGTCCCCGGATAGGTTATAAGGTATAAAAAATGGGAAGTATGTAATATATGTGGAGCAATAATGATAATGTAAGGCTCATATATGGCTTGTGTAATTGCAAATTTTCATAGGTAAGGCTAGGGTATGAAATTGAGCACATGTATGGAAAATATAAAGTCCTCCATCATCTTGTCATGCACATGTCAAAAGCAACTTCAAATTTTACCTCTCTTTCATGGCTTTCTCTAAAAAATCGCACTTCATTGTGACTTCCTTAACTAGGCAATTTCATGTTATATCTCTTATGAATCTACTTTTGCATCGTCGAGTTCCACAAAAGCTTCCATTACTCTTTTTGTTATTTTCAAAATTTTTGATGGGGGTCATTTTTTTTCTCTTTTTTTTCAAAAATTTTAAATATGCTTAAAAGATAAAAAAAAATGTTTAAAGATAAATATGCTAACTAAAGTAACAATGTCTGAAAAATATGCATAAACCCTAAAAAACAATATGCAAAAACTTCTAAAAAATGCTAAAAATATATAAGTGAGCTTTTCCCCCACCCCATACTTAAAGATTACATTGTATTCATTGTATAAGAACTATGGTTAAGAAAGTAACTTACTAAAAATTTACGAAAATCAGGAGTTGAAGATGTCTGCAGGTGAGGTCGATTTCGGGTGGACCAGTCGATATCGACCTGTCTGACTCCATTTCTAGTTAGTTCTGAGCTTCAGGGTGATCCGGCCTCGACCACAAGCTATCTAAATCGACCTTCGTGGTTGATATCGAGCTATTTACTCGATTTCGATGTATTTTCCATGCTCCTTTCTTGAAACTCGTTAGAAAATAAAAACCAAACTAAAACAAATAATAATGTCTCAAAACAAACCAAAAACTGATGTCCAAAACCTAAACTAATTGTCTTTTACAAGCTCTAGACTTTATAGTCGCTAGGCCGACTTCTCCTTTAATGCTCTCAAGGCGGCATCTATAGAGCCCATGTAGCCTCGGCCTCAAACAGCACTCCATTCTTATCTCTCAGCTGCATTCCGCCTGGATGGATCTGATTCACCGTGAATGGTCCCATCCTCTTATCTCTGAATCTACTAGGGAACCAATGATCTTTTGACTTAGAGACATACACCGTATCTCCTACTTCATAGCTCCTTACATCATCATTCGATACCCTGCACAAGCGCACAAACCAAGGCAAACCTCTTCCAAATAGTGATAAATCTTTAATTGAAATGGAAAAAGAGGGATTCGTACCTTGGCTCACCTTTTCCTTCTCTGAGTCTAGTCGATATCGATCAGCTTCACTCGATATCGACCCCTGTTCAGCTCCCGGAAGTCCTGTCGATGTGGAGGATTTCAGCTCGATCTGCCGTGGTCGATTTCGACCTTCTGACCTCGATATCGAGGTACCTTCTTTACTTTCAGCTTCTGGGGCAGTCGATTTCAGCTTAGGGTCATGATCGATATCGACCTCTGTGCTTGATTTCGAGCTCTCTTCTGCTACATCGACCCCATACTTAAAACCTGACACAGAATCTTGAACTTTGTTAGTCGATATCGACTTTTCTGGTTCGATTTCGAGTGGCTTTTTGGCTCCTTCATTCAAGATTGCCTTGACTTCCTCCACTTGGGCTTCTATGGCCCTCTTTTCAAGCTCCTCAGGTGTCATATTCCTTACCTTTGCTTCCCCGCATGTGATGTAGACACCTTTGATTGACTTTATCTCCACAGGCCCTTCATTCTTCCTTACCATTTTGTTGAAAGCGTACTCTATTACCTCATCACTAATGGTGAATGAGAGCAATCCTTTCTTCACGCTTATGTTGGCATTGACGGTTGCTATGAATGGCCTACCTAAAATAATGGGACAAGCAGGGTCCTCTGCCATATCAACAACTAGAAAATCAGTAGGGACAAAGAACTTACCTACTTGCACTGGCACATCATCTACCATCCCTGTTGGAATCACTACCGTGTTGTTGCCCATATAAAGCTTTGCATCCACAGGCTCTAAGGGACCTATCTTTATCTTGTGCCATATGGTTAGTGGCATCATGCTAACACTAGCGCCTAAATCACATAAAGCATTAAAGCGATATTGACCTAAGCCTATAGCGATAGAAAACTTACCTGGGTCCACCCGCTTCTCTTGTAGCTCCAATATATTGCACTCCTCCGTGATCTTAGCAAACAATTACTTCTTACCTAGTATATCGTTAAGAAACCTCACATATGATGGCATCTCATGAAGTGCTTCGGTGAAAGGAATTGAGACATTAAGACCTTGAAGCATCTTCACGAAGAGCTGAAACTTCTTTTCCGCCGGGTCCTTAAAAGCTTTCTTTGGGAATGGCAACACCTTCTTCTTGGTTGTGGCTGGAGTTGAGTCGACATCGACTGGATGGGGGTCGATATCGACTGGAGGAGTCAATTTCTGTGGTGATTCAGCATCTATGTCGACATCGAGTACAATGGGCTCGACATCGACATCACCTTCGTCGATATCGACTAGGGTGTTGATATCGTTGTCCCTTCTGGGGCTTTCTCCTCCACTTTTTGCTCGGGCGTTTGCAATTGATGCCCACTCCTTAGATTCATGGCCTCTATATGTCCAGCAGTTTTGCCCTTTTGGTAAACGGAGAAGCCAAGGAGAGCAGAGAAGAGGTCGAAATCGACCTACAACGTCGACATCGACTACAGAACATCGACACAGAACTAAATGTCGAGACAGACAAGAACACAGCAGAAGAAAGCACTCAATATCGATCTCCATTCATCGATATCGACCTCGACCTAGGAATCGAGTGAAGCTGAGCTTGTCGAGCAGAAATAGAGACATCGAAATCGACCTTCCTGGTCGATATCGACCATACTTCGACAGACGATTGACACGCTTTTCGAGACGAGAATTGGCTATTCTATCTTCAGGGAGCATGGATTATCTTGTAACTATAGATAGATGCAGCTGAGATTTACTTATTTTCACCTTAGAGATTTACGAAGTCTTATCAAAATAAAAGACCTATCCTAATTGTTTGGATAGAGTTCATAGTTTAGATAGAAGTTACAATCCTTGGCTAGCAAGGGTTAATAGCCTATAAATAAAGCCCTAGGGGGCTGGCATTCAATCATCCAATTTTAGAGTTCAATTACATTCAATAGAGTTAGAAGAAGCTTTAGGGTTTTGTGTTTGCGAGAGCCGGCGTTGAGTTGTAAAGTTTCAATAGTTTTAATGCAAGTTCTTTCTTTTCAATCAATGATGAATTCCATGATGAAGTGCGAGTAGTCCCCCAAAGCTCTTAGGGTCGGGGTGAGCCCGACGTTAGCCATGCGTGCCTGAGGTAAGTGATAGATGTTGATATCGTTGTGTCTATATCATCTCCTACGATTCTATGTTTAGTCCTAATCGAAAGAAAAGGGATTCATGCTAACAATTTGAGTTATAAAACATAAAATTGGTAGAGACAATTAGGTGTATTTGCAAGAGTAATCCTAAGAGTTGGTGTACAACGAAAGCTTGTCCCTCGGGTGAAATAGCGCAATTGTCCGTCTTATTTATCTTATCGCATGCATTGGTTAACATTGTGGTAAACCCTAATCCTAGGAGTTGCTTTTTAGATAGTTTATAATCATCAAAACACTGTCTTTATTCTATTCATCGCTCATCATTTATCCTTAAGTCTTCGGCCTTTCATTGCCGACAAAAAGCTAACAACTTTGCAGGAGAAGACATCGATATCGACCCCAGACATCGATATCGACCACTGAGTTTCGTCGACGGTTTTCTGAGTCGATGTCGATCATCATGCATAAGTTTTTAAAGTCGTATCGACCCCTCAACATCGATATTGATCATACTGTGTCGACTAGCAGTCTTCTGAGCCAGTCAATTTCTAGAACTGACATCGATATCGACCTACCCTAGTTGATATCGACTATTTGTTTTTGTCTCTACAGGTCTTCTGGTGTAGAGAGGAGCGACAGCCAAGGTCGACATCGTGCACCAAGGTCGAGATCGAGGCTTTTGATCGACCAAAGACGTGAGCTTTCCAACGCTACTAGGATCCCGCTGACACACCTCCTCGTGGATCGATCCTGACTACCCTTCCACTATAACGGGAGGAAGTCTTGTAATTATTTGCATAGGCTAGGAGTCGGTTTGCATTTATATATATTTGTATTTAAGAACTCGATTTCCTCCTACTTAACAATGCTCTTGATGCTACAACCAAGGAGAGGATCAACACCTACACCTCCTATGTCTACCTTGAACTCGCTCCACAAGAGGCTTGGGACACCATAGAGAGGTTGGTGGAGTTCGACAACACATATGGGACTCCTGAGGCTTCTGACACATCATCATCATCGAGGCCTGCCCCATTTATGCCATTATATGAACCCTCCAATGTAATCGATCCAGACGTGAAGGAGCAATTCCATAGATATCAACTTCTAAAGCTCCAAAAGTAAGTGAGGTTCCTTTTAGCGAACCAAGATTGCATCGAATGCGGATCGCAGCGGTACACCACCATCGAGTGCTCCCATGCTGAACAAGTACAACTAGCGAAGACTCACCATGAGGCGCGCTACATGAGGAATCCCAATTGCCAGGGGTACCAAAACTGGGGAAATCAACCATCCCAATACAACCCCAGGGATCCTCCGCCTTATAGAGCTCCTGGGCACCCGGAGAGGGACCAATAAAAGGATGATCTTCATCTTATCCTGGACGAAATGAGGCGGAATCATGCGGAGAATAAGGGAGCACTACATCATCTTACCGCAAGATTCGGGGAGATGGATGTATGGAAGAAAAACATAGAAACCCAACTGGGTCAATTGGCGGAACAAATCCCTAGACCGTCCGGAACGTTCCCTGGGCAACCAACTAAAAATCCTAAGGGGCAATCCAGAACAGGCCACATCCCAGCCATGCAATTAAGGAGTGGCAACAAGGTACAAAAGCCACGAACAAAAGCGAAAGAGAAAGCAGCAGATCCAGTCAACATCGACAGCCTAGTCGATGTCGAGGCAAACATCGAAATCGACCAAAAGGTCGACCCACTGGTTGATGTCAAGGCCACTGCAGAGCCATCAGAGCCACAAAAAAGGTCGGCATCGACCATCCCGGTTGATATCGACAAAGTCCCAGTCGATGTCGATGCCTAGCAGGCCCTTCCGACCACCGTTTTGGCCCCTCCGCCAAAGAAGACGTTGCCATTCTCGTCCAAAACACTGGAGGATCCCACGAAAGGTAAGTTTAGGCACTTTGTAAAGATTCTTCAAGGTCTTAACCTTACTATTCCTCTTACAGAAGCCCTAAGCGAGATGCCCGCCTATGTGCGATTCCTCAAAGACATCCTTAGCAAGAAGCGATCCATAGCAGGGATCGCAGATGAGTGCTCAAAGATGGACTTCCCTGAGAAGAGGAGTGATCCAGGGATGTTTGCAATCACCGTGGGGCTTGGCCAACATCGCTACAAGGCCCTATGTGACCTAGGGACAAGCGTAAGTCTTATGCCTCTCTCTATTTGGCAAAAGGTAAACATTGGAGCACTTAAACCTGTGGATATGAAACTCTACATGGCTGACAACTCATTCATCAGGCCCACATGTATAGTTGATGACGTTCCGGTAAAGGTAGGTAAGTTCTTTGTTCCTACCGATTTCATTGTATTGGAGATGCCTCAAGATCCTATTGTACCTATCACCCTTGGTAGGCCTTTCTTAGCTACTGCTGATGCCAATATCAATGTACATCGTGGATTACTAACCTTTACTATGGGGAACGAAGTGATAGAGTTCTCTTTCCACCCGACCATGAGCGAAACAAAGCAGCTGGAGCAAGTTGTCCTCTCGCCGGCTAAGGAAAAGCTTCGTAAATTTTTGTTGGCGAGGACGGAAATAGCCAGAAGGGTCGACATCGACCGGACCCAGTCGAAATCGACTGGAAAGCTCGAAATCGACCAGAAATCATCGATGTCGAGTAAGCCCAATGATGGCCAGGAGCTTAAGTATGGGGTCACAGACGTCGATATCGACCCCCACATGTCAACATCGACCAAAGCACTCGAAATCGACCCACCTTGGTCGAAATCGATCTCCCATCAGCCCGAAGATTTCTGTTTTGGGCCCGAACAGGTAAGCCCAGGTATAACTCCTAACCCTCCTCTGTCCATTATTGATAATTCAACTAATGGGAGGGTCAAAGCTCCATGGTTTGCTTATATTGCAAAAGTTAGGTCAAGAAAGAGAAGCAAAGCGCCCAATAAAGAAGAACATAACGAAGAAGAAGCCTTGATTGCCAAACTTAGCGATTACCAAAAGGACCTAGATGATCCAGGAGAAAGCTCAAGCTTGAAGGGTCCCTACATTAAAGACTCATGATGAAATGACGGAGAAGTCGGCCTAGCGACTCAAAATTCTAGAGCGTGTATATAAAACTTTAAATTTTTCATAATTGGTTTTTAGGATTTTAACTTTGGGATTTTCTTAAAACTTTTAAAACTGAGATAATTTGTGGCTCTATTTATAATTCTAACAAAGATTTCATGTTGTTAAACAAAAGGAATGGCGAAGAAGAAAAGAAGCTTCTGCAGAGGCAGTCGAAATCGACCCCCAGGGTCAAGCCATCTCCTGGAGTCGACATCGAAGACTCAGGAGTAAAAAGAAAAGGTCGATATCGACCATAATAATCGATATCGACCCCAATCTAGCAGCCCTCGACTTCACCTTGTTCCTCGACTTCGACAGATGCAGTCGACATCGACCTTTGACCTAGATATCGACTTCTGTCATCGACCTAATCTAAAACCGACCTGAATCCGCAGGTTGCGCTGTGAGTTTCTCTCTACCATTGTTCTTCTTTTAATACAATGAGGACACTATATAATTTAAGTATAGGGTGGGGGAAAGACATGTCTTATAATCATAACTTGGTTTTCTTCTTCGCATTGCATTCATATTTAAATTTTTGTTCTTACTTTTACTTTTCATAAAAATACAAGAAATCAAAAAATAATAGAAAAATGTCAAAAATACCCAAAAATGCATGTTTACTTTCAAGTTTATTTTTAAACCCTAATTAGATGTCCTATGATGAAAACTCAATAACTGACTTGATCATGTAAATCCTATGGCATATTTGGATGGTTTAGCCTAAGTCCTTAAAATTTTTATGTAGATTGTGAACTTGTGATGAAATTGAGCACATATGATCCTAAGCTAAAAAGCAAATAAAAAAAAAATTGTCCTTGTGAAAATTTTGGCCTATAGGGAGAACATTAAAAATCCCTCTGCTTTCTTGAGTGAATTTACTCTTCCTATGCATCTCTAAATGTTGTGATAGTTATTCAAAGCCAATGCATAAATATGTCTATGCTTACGAGAATTAAATAATGGAGGCATCTTTTAAGCCATTTTTATCCTCTCTTTACCTACCCTGCATTATCTTTGCTTGAAGCCAGAAAATTAGCCCGGGCCTGATATTTCATACTCCATAAAAGTATCCCTGGCCGAATTGAGCCTAACCCCCATTTGGGAATTGAGACTTAGAATGGCTGGACTAATGCCTTGTGGAAAGAAAAGTGCATATTGTCCAGTTTTGAGGAAAGGAAATTATGGGATGGTACATATTTGCATCTTGTCATATTTTGTAAAAGGATTTTTGGCTCACCATATAAATGCACATATTTTTTAGTATTTATTTATTATTTTTGTCCAAAAAAAAAAGAAGAGAGATGTATATATCGTGTGCATGAGGCAAATTCCTTAAGTCCTTTATTTATTTCATACAAGTGTTATATTTTTTAGAGGCATATTAAGGGTATGAAAGAAGGGTTGATATTATGGTTGATATCTTTAAGTGCATCTTTAGAGCATATTATGGAAAGATGAGTTTGGAAAGAGCATTATGGGAGATTGAGCTTGGAAAGTGCGACATTGAAAAGTTATGGTTTGGATATTGTAAGTGGTGAAGTTTAGGAGTCTTGATTCCCGAATTATATAAACACCACATAGCCAAATAATTCCATACCCTCTATTTCGTACCAAGCCCAATTACAACCCCGCCGAATGGAGTCTTCTTTGAAGTCTTCCATTGAGCGAAAGTCCTCCTGATGATTCTTATTGCATTTTCATAATTGGTTGCGAAGTGGATTTTAATAAATTGCAATGTTTAGGAGATTGTGTATGGAATTGAGTTGAGAATTGATCTTCATAGCCTAAACACATGAGAGTTGAGTGCAAACACATTATCCCTGTGAGGTCGGATCAAAATTGCATACGCCTATGGATGGCTCAAATATGTGCTATGACGTTAAATTCACTTGCTTTGCTTTGCTACCGTTTATGATGTTGCTTTTGACAAGGGAGAAGACTTGAAGGGTGTGATATAGGTGTTGGTTATTGCTTGGTTATTGCTTGAGGACAAGCAAGTCTAAGTATGGGGTGTTTTGATGTACATATTTGTACCTCTTTTTTTGCATCTTTTGACTTCATATTTCATTCGATTTCCAAAGAAAAGGTTCAAAATCATATAGACTTGTGTAAGAATGAGCTTACGTGCAAGAAAGAGTGTCTGCACAAGTTTTTATCTAATTATGTAGGAATTCGAGCGAAATTGGAGTCAAAACGGAGAAGTTAAGGAGAGCAGAGAAGAGGTCGAAATCGACCTACAACATCGACATCGACTACAAAACATCGAAACAGAACTGAGTGTCGAGACAGAAAATAACACAGCAGAAGAAAGCACTCGATATTGATCTCCATACATCGATATCGACCTAGACCCAGGAATCAAGTGAAGCTGAGCTTGTCGAGCAGAAACAGAGACATCGAAATCGACCTTCCTGGTCGATATCGACCATACTTCGACAAAAGATTGACACACTTTTGGAGACGCGGATTGGCTATTCTATCTTCAAGGAGCACGGATTATCATGTAACTATAGATAGATGCAGCTGAGATTTACTTATTTTCACCTTAGAGATTTACTAAGTTTTATCAAAATAAAAGACCTATGCTAATTGTTTGGATAGAGTTCATAGTTTAAATAGAAGTTACAATTCTTGGCTAGCAAGGGTTAGTAGCCTATAAATAAAGCCCTAGGGGGATGGCATTCAATTATCCAATTTTAGATTTCAATTACATTCAATAGAGTTAGAAGAAGCTTTAGGGTTTGGCGTTTGCGAGAGCCGATGTTGAGTTGTAAAGTTTCGATAGTTTTAATGCAAGTTATTTCTTTTCAATCAATGATGAAGTGCGAGTAGTCCCCCAAAGCTCTTAGGGTCGGGGTGATCCCGACGTTAACCATGCGTGCCTGAGGTAAGTGTCAGATGTTGATATCGTTGTGTCTATATCATCTCCTACGATTCTATGTTTAGTCCTAATCGAAAGAAAAGGGATTCATGCTTACAACTTGAGTTATAAACATAAAATTGGTAGAGACATTAGCTTTATTTGCAAGAGTAATCCTAAGAGTTAGTGTATAGCGAAAGCTTGTCCCTCTGGTGAAATAGCGCAATTGTCCGTCTTATTTATCTTATCGCATGCATTGGTTAACGTTGTGGTAAACCCTAATCCTAGGAGATTCTTTTTATATAGTTTATATTCATCAAAACACTGTCTTTATTCTTTCATCGCTCCTCATTCATCCTTAAGTCTTTGGCCTTTCTTTGCCGAAAAAAGCCAATAACTTTGCAGGAGAAGACATCGATATCGACCCCAAACGTCGATATCGACCACTGAGTTTCATCGACGGTTTTTTGAGTCGACGCCGATCATCCTGCATAAGTTTCTGAAGTCAATATCGACCCCTCAACATCGATATCGACCATACTATGTCGACTGGCAGTCTTCTGAGCTAGTCGATTTCTGGAACTGACATCGATATCGACCTACCCTAGTCGATATCGACTTCTTGTTTTTGTCTCTATAGGTCTTCTATTGCAGAGAGGAGCAACAGCCAAGGTCGACATCGAGCACCAAGGTCGAGATCGAGGCTTCTGGTCGACCAAAGACGTGAGCTTTCCAACGCTACTAGGATCCCGCTGACACGCCTCCTCATGGATCGATCTTGAATACCCTTCCACTACAACGGGAGGAAGTCTTGTAATTATTTGCATAGGGTAGGAGTTGGTTTGCATTTATATATATTTGTATTTAAGAACTTGATTTCCTCCTACTTAACATAGTTCCAGCCAGCGATCCTGACTGTTTGGGTTTTTGTTCCGCCAATTGATCCATTTGGGTCTCCATATTCTGCTTCCAAACGTCGATCTCCTCGAGCCGAGATTTGATGCCTTGCAGTTGAGTATGGACGGAGTTGTTGGCTTTTTTGAACTCAGCGTGGTTCCTCCCAATCTCATCAAGAATGATCTGCAGGTCATCCTTCCTTGGTTCGTGCTCAGGGTGCCCTGGTGCTCTATAAAGTAGGGGATCCCTTTGTTGATGTTGTGGTTGATAGAACCGTTGATCTAACCAATACTGCTTATTGCCCCCTCCATAAGGGACTCTCATCCACTTAGCTTCCTCATGTTGCTCCGCCATAGATACTTGCTCATGATGTGGGCAGACACTAGTGTTGTGCCTTGTTGAACAAAACTCCTGACAAGGTTGATTGTTGCTGAGGAATCTAACTTGCTTTTGAAGGCGACGTGTCTGATCGTTGTGGAATTGTTGCCGCACATCAGGATCAATCTCCTTTGGAGGCTCATAAAGTGGCATAGATGGGCAGGCCTTAAGTCATAGGCCGCAACAGTCCCATAAGTGTTATCAAAGTTAACTAGCCTCTCAATTGTCTCACAGGCCTCCGTTGGTGTAAGCTGAATGTACCGATAGGAGATGTGTGAATTGATTCTCTCCTTATTCGGCCCATCGAGGGAGTTGTAGAAGATCTCCTGGATGACATATGGTAATTGCCCATGCGTAGGGCATGATCTCAGCAAGTCCTTAAAGCGCTCCCACGCATGTGCCATCGTCTCACCAGGCTTTTGTTTGAAAGCGGTGATCCTTTGCCGCAACATTGCCGTTTTAGATGGAGGAAAGAACTTGTTTAGGAACGCATCATTCACCTCTGCCCATATCCTCGGCGAGCGTGGAGCCAAACTCTCTAGCCATTGCAATGCCTTCCCTACAAGAGACCATCGAAAGGTTTTTAGTCTAACATACTCTAAGTTTACACCATCAGCAATAGTCTCACATAAGTCCATAAATGTAGAAATATGTTGCAGGGGACATTCATTAGGTCTTCCTTCAAAAGTATTTCTTTTAATTTCAGATAGGAAGTTTATTGTAATCTCGTAATTAGATGGAGGAATTAAAATAGCAGTTTCAGGAACATGTAGCGGCAGATGCATGTATTGCATCGTCGTCTGTGGATACTAATTGATCCGCTCCTGGGCTTGTTGGCATGCATCCTCCTCTCTATCAGCGCAGGCTCGCTCTGCAGCAGCGGCGGCCCTCTCAACAGCGATTGTAGTGTTATGATCCTCAGTTTCCTTCCTCAACCGCTCAATGATTTGTGCCCGTGTCTTGTTATCCACCATGATTCTGATAGCTTTATTGCGAAGATGGAAGAAACGTTCAGACTCGTCTATACTTTCCAAGATAGGTTCGCAATCAGAGCGTCGCATAAACCTGCAAAATAAGCACTAGAAGAAGATCGTGAGAAAAACTTAGTGCGCGATTGATTACCTCCACGGCAACGGCGCTAATTTGTTCGTGAGGGGAGGGATCGCTAAAATCAAATAATCTCAAACTAGACCGACTCCCTTCTCCAAACAAATAAAATACAAGAATCCCTCCCGATGTATTGGTAGGGTAATTCAGGATCGAATCCACGAGGAGGTATGTCAGCACTTCCTAAGTTTGCAATCACGATCAAGTTTCGACTCCAGAAGACCACTCGATATCGAGGTGTCTGGTCGATATCGATCTCAGTTCTGGTCGATTTCGATCTTAGTTCTGATCAATTTCCAGCTAAGTTTCCTACAGAAGACAAAGGCAAAGTCGACGTCGAGTTGGGTACTCGATATCGATGTCAACACTCGATATCGACCTCTACAGTCGAAATCGAGTCTTCAACAGTAACTTAAAACTAAGCTAATTTGCATCGGAAAAGATGTCCGAAGAACGTAGGATTATGATGGAAGGATGGATAGAAATAAAAACACAACTTTTTATATGAATCAATAAACTAAAAGCTTCCAAGGTCGGGGATTAATGCCACAACGATAACCATGCAAGTTGATGTGCGCGCAAATAGCCATATTTTCTATGCACATTTAAGTCCACTTTATCATTCTTTTGCATACATATTAGTGGCAAAACATTAGATTAGTGTAGTTTATGCATAATTGTCAAATATATAGGTCTACACGAGTTTCTATGTGATTTCGCAGAAAACAGGGCAAAAATGAACAGATTTGGAAGAGTGGAAAAAGAACTCGAAGTCTTCTGAAGAGGTCGAAATCGACTGAAGAACTTCGACATCAAGTGCAGTAGAGAGGCAGGAATCGAGCAAGAGAGCAAGCAGAGTATGTCAACAGACAAGGTCGATATCGATGTTCCATGGTCGATATCGAGTGCCTAGATCGAGGTTATTGATAGAAGTCGAGTGCCAGTCCGAGGGGAAGAAGGAGAGCTTCAGATAAAGTTAAACCGAGGTCGATATCGTTGTCCTTAGGTTGATATCGATGTTGTCCTGCAGAGAAGTCCGACTCAGATTTTGATAGAATCATATTCGAAGTTTGCACGTCTATCCTAAAGTCGAGATTTCCTATCATCAACGTCAGAACTATAACTTGAGATTTCCTATTTCGAGTCTTTGGATAGCAAAGTTCGATATCTATATCTAGAGGTCATTAGGGCTGAGTTTAATGATCCAAGCAATCAGTTTTAGTATTTTATCGCAGAGAATTTGTAAAGAGAGAGAGGAGGCCGATTTAGGTTGGTGGAAGCGAGAGCGGAATTGGCTTGGTTCGGTTGTAATTTCTTTCTTTTGCAATTCAAAGTAGTTTTCTTTCAATTATGATGATGAATGCAATGATGAGAAGCGAGTAGTCAACCCACTTATAGGGTTAGGGTGAGCCCGACGATAGCAATGTAGGGTAAGTGCATCAAAGGTATGATTTGGATGTGATTCCGTCTTCTATCCTATGCATGATCCTTTTAGAAAGTTAGGGAGATTTATTATTCGCATTATTGAAGCAAAAGCCAATCATATTGTGAACTTGGATTTTTTATGACTTGGATAGTAACTCTTAGGAATTATGCGAGAGCCTCTAATAACCTAAGTGTTGGTAACGAAAGTTATTTGACGGAAAGACATTAAATTTAATAACTTTAGCATCAAACTTGCATTGTTATCGTTGTGGCGTTAATCCCCGACTTTGGAAGCTTTTAGTTTAATGAATTTCATATAAAAGTTTTAAGTTTTAATTTTTGTCCACAGTTTCTTTTCCATTCTAAGCTCTTCGGACACTTTTCTGACAATAGGTTATGCATTGCAGTTTCTGTGACAAACATCGAAATCGACTGAGTAAGGTCGATATCGATCACTAACGTCGATATCGAGGTTCCACTCGACGTTGATTTGGCTTGCTTTTGTCTTCTGCGGGAATTTGTTGGAAATCAACTAGAACTGAGGTCGATATCGACCAGACACCTCGATATCGAGTGTCTCCTGAGGTCGAAAGCTTGATCGTGATTACAACAAGGGAAGCGCTGACATACCTCCTCGTGGAATCGATCCTGAATTACCCTACCACTTCATCGGGAGGGATTCTTGTATTATTTGGTTGAACAGGGAGTTAGCATAGTTGTGATATATTTGAATATTTTAATCGCGCCTCCCGTAAGCGAACAAAAGTATTATGTCAAATGAAAGATGATGCATTTCCGTCAAAAGCTCTCGCATAAGAGCTAAGAGTTACTATCCAAATCATGACAAATCCGAATTCACAATATGATTGGCTTTCACTTCGATAATGCAAATAATAAATCTCCTCAACTCTCGCAAAGGATCATGCATAGGATAGAAGACGAAATCGCATAAAAATCATACCTTTGATGCATAAACTTACATTGCTATCATCGGGCTCACCCCGACCCTAGAAGTGGGTGAACTACTCGCTCTTCATCATCATTGAACTCATCATCATTGAAAAGAAACTACTTGTATTAAAAACTTCGAAAGAATGATTACACCGAACAAAGCCAACTCTCCGCTCTCGCTTCCCTCGAACTCAACTCGGCTCTCTCTCTCTCCTAACTATTCTCTGCTGTAAAACTGACATTTTGTGTGCTTCGATGATTGAAACCAGCCCTAATGGCCTCTAATTATAGATCTCAAACCTCGCTATCCATGGATTCGAAAACTTACCTTTATTCCTAAGATAAAACGTAATTAATGAAAAATAACTAAAACTCCTAGGTAAACATCATAAAGGGTGAAGTGTCTGGCAGTATTTGGATAGAAGATCTCGACTTTAGGATAAACGTGAACGCTTCTGATAGAATTCTATAAAAAAAAACAGCGTCGGATCTGTCTGCAACAGCAGTCAATATCGACCATGGACCTCGATATCGACCTTATCTCTTTTCTATCTCCAGTAGTTCTACTCAACCTCAGATTAGCACTCGACTTCTATCAATTTGCTCGATCTCGGCCAGTCAATATCGACCTTGTAACATCGATATCGACCTCTCCATGTCGACATGCTCTGTTCTTCCTCTGCTCGATTTCTGGTACTCTGTTTCACTCGATGTCGGGTCTTTAGGTTGATTTCGACTCTTCAGTAGACTTTGAGTTCTTTTTCCGCTCTTCTTCTCTTGCCCAAATTGCTCTATTTTTGTCTCGATTTCTACGAAATAACATAAAAACTCGTGTAGACCTCTATGTTTTGCAAATAAGCATAAACTACACTAATCTTATGATTTCCCAACCAATATGTATGCAAATATCGACAAAATGGGAATAAATGTGCATTGAAAATATGGCAATTTGCGCGCACATCACACCTCTTGTCCCGGCCCAACCGAGAGCATGAAGTCAAAGTTGAAAGAGACGCGGATGGGATTTTCTGGTTCACCGATGGATGGTCAGAATTCACAAGGGAAAACAGGGTATGCGTCGGCGTGGCTCTGATCTTCATATACCAGCGAGACTCCATCTTCGAAGTCTACATAGCCAATCCCGACTGCGACTACAACAGTGTCGTAGGACGCGGATAGCATTAAGGATAAAACCAGGTGACAAAGCGAAGGCCGGGAGATCAAGCAAGAAGCAGAGCCACAACGCTAGGTATTAGCTGGGAAGCACCCCCCCCAATAAATAAGGCCTAGTTTAAGCTTTGTGTAAAGCCCTCGATCTTAATAAAAGTCTCCGGCCCCAAAATTAGAATCTGGATAAACAAAACGCGTCCTTGAATATAAAATCTACGCCAACAACATTTTTTTAAAAAAAAAAAGAAAAAGCGACCCCAGGAGGGCTAATAAGACCCACTGGAAGAAGTAGTCGAAGGACAACACCCAACACCACGACACTCGAGATCACGGTGCGGACAGACTTTAACACGAGCATGACCCATGTGGAAAAACGTCATCGATGATCCAACGATGAACCCGTGATGAACAACAAAGTCACTCCATCCGCGGCCAAGCTGATGTGACCCTCTTGATCCCTACTCGCCTCCACCTGAAAATTGTTCACGATATAAGAGGAAAGGAAGACTCACCACAGAAGGACAGGCTGACACTCAACCTCAAATCGGGGCGGAAGCAGCTGGCAAAAACAATGAAAATTAAGGAGCTGATCAGCATGGTCCAAGGCTTGAAAAAATGCCTAGGGGTTAGAATATTTTGGCGCCATGATTAGCACCGAGAACGTAAAGAAACCCGGGAAGAACAAGGGAATCCTAAACTATAAAAATTAAGAGAAAGCTCGAGCATGGATGACAGATGGCGTGAGTTTTTTGTACAACGACGAAAGATCATCCTAAACGCATGGCAAGCGCGTGGGAAGCATAACAGTCGCAAATACCGAGACAATAATTACTATAAGAAACTGTCATAATTAAAATACACACCACCAAGATATAGCGACCGAATTCCGTTGTCCAAAAATAATAAAGAACCACCCCAAACAAAGCAAACCCCCTGAGAGAAAGCAATGTGAATTACAAAAGATGGCCCATGCCAGTGAACTGTTCCGACAGGAAAAGTGAGAATCAATCTTCTTGATCATGAGGATCCGCGTCAGCATCAACGTCGTCTTCATTCTCGTCTGACTCCTCCGTGGCAAGCTCCTCAGGGGTGAGACCCCAATCCTCTTGAACCAAGCTCGCCTCCATTTACTCCAATGGGACGCTTGGGTTAGCTTGGGA
Source organism: Persicaria maculosa (assembly GCA_963922045.1). Classification (NCBI taxonomy): domain Eukaryota; kingdom Viridiplantae; phylum Streptophyta; class Magnoliopsida; order Caryophyllales; family Polygonaceae; genus Persicaria; species Persicaria maculosa. The sequence continues at coordinate 61,855,293 of OY998267.1, forward strand.
GCGAGCCACACTTTGGTTGATGCCAATGGATATCCCCTTTAAAAAGTAACTGAAGCACTTGTCCTTCAAGAGCTCCCTACCATCCGGAGAACGAATACAAGGTTTGGCCACATAGTAGGGAAAGGAAAGGCCCGCCTCAGACTTAATCCACTCGGAGGCCAAGAAGTTCAAACCTTAATCGGGCTTCCGGAGGGCCCGATTAGAGCGTTTTCGTCGCCTTCTAACCTTAATCGGGCTTCCGGAGGGCCCCACACGGTCTGGGGTAGAGACTCTCTCGAAGAAGAAGAGGACTCCGAAGAAGAGTCCCCCGAGCTGGACACTGCGTCCCCAGAAGAGGACGAGGACAAAGAATCCAAAATCACTGCGGACGGTGCCGCTCGAGAGGTCGAAGGCAAATCCTTCCTCCACCCTTACTCCCTCTCGAATTCTTCCAAAGCATCATGATCTTCCCTATAAATAGCCATCCTTAAAAAAACGAAAGGGAAATCTGAAAAGAGACCCATGTACGCGGACCAAAACATCAAAAGAACCCAAAAAACAAAATCGCAAGAAACAAAAAAAAAAACTCCAAGAGATCCAGCGATTGCAAAAAACAAAAAACCTAAGCAGATTCATGAAAGATGAAAAAGTTCAAGACAACTCAAATCAAAGAAGCAAGAACACAACTCAAGAACTCAAGAACAAGAAAGGGATTTACCTCGAATAGCCAAGAACACCACCGGAAAGTTTAACCGGAAAAGGCAAAGCAAGCGAAAAAGCTCTCGGGGAACAGGAGTCAGAGAAAACCTAAAACAGATAAATGAAAGGAAATGAAAGAGTGAAAAACGGAACGGGGTAATTTATAGAACATTACCGACTTTTCGACTCCCCCTAGACATATGGGCTGAGGTAAAACCCTAGAGGGCCAGAGTGGGCCAGTAATAGGCCCAACTCCAATAAAACTAGAAATGATAAGTATACCCCTCGAAAGAAAGCAAGAAAGAAGGTAGCATTTCCGCGGAAAAAGTCGAGTCGTCTCAAGCTCTGAAAGAGCTTAACCCGACCCGAGGAGCTGTGATGAAACCACACGAAATTGCCCAAGCAAAAGTAAAGAAACGGAAAAGCAAAATAAGGAAATGGTCCGCGGATAAGAATGGCCGATGAAAGAACAAAATTCCCCCATGATAAAACAGACGCGGACATAAGAGAATAACACGTATCCACCATGCCCCCAACCCACAGAGGTCACACGTGTCCACAAAATGACGACAAGTATCAGAATGAGAGACACCCCGCCAATCACTATAAAAGGAAGAATGAACAGAGGCAGAAGGGACTTTTCGGAGGGCCCGGCCACTAAAAAGAGGAGAAAAAGAGATAGAAGATTGAGGAAGTAATCAGAAGAAACTTTAACCCCGGAGATCCAGCAGAAGGATTAGTGATCACCCATCCACGCGTAGAAGGCAATTCCGGATTCAGGGGAATAGGAACAAGACCCCGATAGCCGTGTCGATGCCCGATCTAGACGTCATCTGCGGACATGTAAACCCCTATAACCTCTATAAAAATTGGATGAACTCCCAAACATGAAGTGGGATAGAAGGGGCAGTCAATGATCCGATGACAGCACGACCCAGGTAGAACGATGGTGTGTTTGCTCCATGGGTCAGCTAAGTCCGTGTTCCAAGGTTGCGTGATCCAAGTCTATCCCCCATGGTCCCACCGCAAGTGGGCCTTTAATTCTTTTTTGGGGGGAATTCACCATGTCCCATCCAGACTCCCTTAAAATAGGCAAGAGGAGGGGGATGAAACAACAAAACTTGATTTCTTAAGGATACTAGTTCCCTGCTGATTTGAGTTAGATTGGTGATAAAACTTTGCTACTGGCTAAAATCCTTTCTAATTAGTCTATCAACTCTAAACAGAGAAGTCAGATCATCTAAAGTGATCAGAACAAAGACAAGGATCACGCAAGATCCTTCCCACCACCACCAAAAAGAACTCCATCCAATCATGAATCCCCCATCATCCCCAAAATCTTTTTCTACAACCGAAACAGTTTGATCCCATCCCCATACTTAGCCCCTATTCCTCTTGAGGGGACACAACCAGCAACACTAAATTTCTTGAAAGAAACCTTCCTAAACGATTTGGATTTAGGGATTCTGAGATGAGATAAGGAAGCCACATACCGAAATCCATCACAACGACACGAGGAGAGGGAATCAACTATTCTATTTTTTCTATGGTTTGGTGAATCCGACCACTGGTTGCATATTGTTTTCTTGAGTAGGGGAAATTGAAGGGGAGAGCGGAATTTCTAGTTCTCATTTTTCGTATATTTTTGGTTTGGTGGTCGAATCCATTCCGGTGTCAGATTATTTGTTCTTGCTGTGCTATGTGATTCCAGTAAATTAAATACAAAAACTCTTTTATTCATAAATGAAGAATCAAAACCCTTGTGGAGTCCAAGAAAATACTAAAATCCAAAGTGCATCAAATAGGTGGAACAAAAAATCTGGACCAATGTACTTTGTTCAATACAAGGCCTATGTCTATAATAAAGATGGTTCACAATTACAACTCATACGCCAATGCCGCAGTCCAGATATACGATCTCTAATATTTGATGGGCTGCTTTATAAGATACTAGTCTTTTTACCCGTGTTTGCGCGACTTGTTGATAAATTTATTTTATTTTATAAATTTGGAACTAATATAAAATAAAATATCAAGTATTATTTTTTTTTAAATTCTATTTTTTTTATTTGGGATATAAATACTTGTATTTATTTTTAAAAAAAAATTGAGATATTGAACTGTTTTGTCATAGAGAATTACACATTATATCTCTAGTTTTACTTCTTACATCCACCAATAATATTTCATCAATTAAAACTAATGATTGAAGAATACATCTTATACAACCCAAATTATGTTTATACATTTTTGTCAGTTAAAAACATATTTAAATTTAAAATTGTTAATAAATTTTACTTAGACTAACTTGATAGAGTTGAGATTTTGAATATTCTATTCTGTTAGTAATAATAGTTACTGAATCTTTAAAAAAAATTAAAAGATTTTAAATATCAATCATTAAATTTCATTAAATTGTTTAAAATAAAATATTGATATTATATAAAATAATTATATATTAGTTTTTATAAAGAAAAATTCAAATAATGATTTGCAAATAAATAATTTTTTTTAAAGCAGCATACAATCTAGATTCCAACTACTAAGATGATAAAAGAAAAATTAATTATTATATTTGTTTCAGAAAATGGTACAAAATAGACCAAAAAATGGGCTTTTTTGCAAAAGTGTAATGTTAGGCCCAAAATTTGCTAAACTAGACCAGTCCACCTTTTCCAAAAAAATGGTCGGTTTTCTTGCACTGTTTGTGACCGGATGTAGCAGGTGAAGAGGGGGATGGGTAATTGTTCATGGGCGTCAGTTTATAAAATCAAAAGGACAAGGGAGAGAGACGGTACACATATGATTTGAAGCGCCAGAGAGAAGAAAAATCAGAGAAGAGAAAGGAGGAGCGACATCCAGGAATGAAGGCCGATTTCACCCTCAACTCTACCAAAATTGAAGTAACTGGTTGAAGAAGTAAGTAAGCAACTCTTGATGTGTGATTTTCAGTTGCGATTTTGGGGACATGGGGGTGCGTTAGTGACGGTTTTTGGACGAAATGCAGACTGGAGGTGCTGCCGTTGCAATTGCCTAGCAGTAGAGGAATGAAATAGGATGGGTTAGGGGAGCATTTGCATTGTAGTTGCGATTTTGAAGAGTTGGGGTGCGAATAGGGTTTGTGGGTGTCGATAATCGGATGGGTAAGGGTTAGGGGATGTCGGGTAACAAATTGGGGACAAATGGGCAATGAGGGGTTCAGATCGGTAAGCAATCCAAAAGATTGGGGATAATCGGTAGGGGAAGTTTCTGCATGTGGTAGGACGGTATATAGAAGATTGTGTCTGAAATTTTGGTAGGAGATTTGTTCGTCTAGGGGAGGGGCGCGCAATTCAAATATTCAAATATATATCTCAACTATGCTAACTCCCTGTTCAAGAAAATAATACAAGAATCTCTCTGACGTGGGGAGAATTGAATCGAAATATATAATAAAATATAAACCAATACAACTCTTAGCCTCTTCAAATAAATTCAAGACTCCCCGCTATAGTAGTAGGGAATCAGGTTCGATCCACGAGGAAGCGAGTCAGCGGGATCCTAGTAGCGTTGAAGACACGTCCTTTATATCCGACCAGAAGCCTCGATCTCGATGTCAGACCTCGATGTCGACCTTGGCTGTCGATGTCGTCTGCAACAGAAAACCTGCAGAAACAAAAACGGTAGTCGATATCGACTGGTGGGGGTCGATATCGAGTTTAGTTCACGAAATCGACTGGCTCAGAAGTCTGCCAGTCGATACAGGGGGTCGATTTCGACACAAAGTGGTCGATATCGATGCTTGCAGAAGTTCCCAGTAGTCTCGAGATCGACTCAGAAAACCGTCGATCTATCAGTTTTGGTCGATATCGACCTCTGCTGTCGATATCGATGTCTTTCCTGCAGTGGGTTAGCGGTTTTGTCGGCAAAGAAAAGGCCGAAGAATCAAGGATGGAAAGGAAGCAATGATCAGAAATAAGCAAAGGTGTTGGGTTTTTCGATGACTCAACGAACGGCGGGCAAATTTTAATGTAAACTCAAAGGAAAAGATCTTCCAAAGTCAAGGATTACCGCGACGACAACCATGATAGTAGAAATAAGGATCAACTAAAGAAGCATGCTTTTATCATAAAGGAAAAGGCTTTCACCTAAACCGACCAATAGGAAAAGAGATTTTTCAATTACTTAACCTAATTGGTGTCTACCTTAGTCATAATTGAGTTTATAATCTTTCGAAAAGAAACCCTAATTACTACCCAAGTTTTACAACATGAGTTCCTTAAATTCGCATTTAAAGATGAAGAACAAGGTAGAAGGAGATAAAAGATACATTCTTTAACGACGTACTTACCTTATCATCATGGCTATCGTCGGGCTCACCCCGAACCTAGAAGAAAGGGGAACTACTCACTCATGTTGATCGTAGACATGTCTTGAATTGAAATAACTTGCATAAATGGAAAATTTTGAATCTTTACAATCTCAACGCCAACTATCGTAAGCGCTTGAAACTTTAAAGCTCAAAATCAACTAACTATCTATTGCCTATTGTTCTTCTCTTCTATGATTCTATGATTGGATGATTAACAAATCAGCCCCTAAGGCTTTATTTATAGGCTACTAATCCTCGCTATCCGAGGATTGTAACTTCTATCTAAACTAATAACTCTATCCGAACAACTAGGATAGGTCTTTTATTTTGATAAACTTAAAGGAAAAGATAACAAACAACTGCTAATATCTAAAAGAACGAGATAACTCATGGCTTCGTTGATAGACTTAACAATCCGAGCCTCAAAAATCGGATTTATCTTCTGTCGATGTAGGGTCGATATCGACTCCAGAGGTCGATATCGAGGCTTGTGTCTCTGCTCGACTTGTCCCACTCCAGTCGATGTCTATGACGGTGGTCGATATCGATGCATGTGTGTCGATATCGAGGCTTCTAGTCTGGTTTGTGTGGTTATCTCGACACTCAGAAGTCGTGTCGAAATCCATGGTCGATATCGATGTCTCCAGTCGATATCGACCTCTTCTCAGCTTCACTTGGCTTGCCCGTTTTGACTCCGATTTTATCGAATTCCTGCATGGTTAGCTCAAAACTCGTGTAGACTCTATTTTTTACACTTTAGCTCATTCTTACACGAGATCATATGCTTTTGAAACTTTTGTTCGGAAATTAAATGAAATATGAAGTCAAAAGATGCAATAAACAATAGTACAATTATGTACATCAAAACACCCCATACTTAGACTTGCTTGTCCTCAAGCAATAACCAAGCAATAACCAACACCTACAACACACCCTTCAAGTCTTTGCCTTTGTCAAAAGCAACATCATAAGCGGTAGCAAAGTAAAGCAAGTGAATTCAACGTCATAGCACATATTTTGGCGATCCATAGGCATATGCAATTTTAATCCAACCTCACAGGGATAATGTGTTTGCACTCAACTCTCATGTGTTTAGGCTATGAAGATCACTCTCAACTCAATTCCATATACAATCTCATAAACATTGCAATTTATAAAAATCCACTTCACAACCAATTATGAAAATGCAATAAGAATCATCAGGAGGACTTTCGCTCAATGGAAGACTTCATAGAAGACTCCATTCGGCGGGGTTGTAATGGGGCTTGGTATGAAATAAAGGGTATGGAATTATTTGGCTATGTGGTGCTTTTCAAATTCGGGAATCAAGACTCCTAAATCTCAACACTTGCATTACCCAAACCATAACTCTTCAATATAATGCTCTTAAAGATGCATTCCATCAACCCTTCTTCCAAGTTCTAATACACCTCTCAAAAGTATAACATTCGTATGAATAAAAAACTTAAGGATTTTGGCTCATGCACTTTATATATATATATACATATATTTTTTTTCGGATTTTTTTTTTCGAACATAATACTAAAACTATGTGCATTTATATGGTGAGCCAAAACATCCTTTTACAAAATATGATAAAATGTAAATATGTACCATCCTATAATTTCCTTGCTTACAACTAGACATTATGCTCTTTTCTTTCCACAAGGCATTAGTCCAACCAATCTAAGTCTCAATTCCCAAATGGGGGTCAGGCTCAATTCGGCTAGGGATAATTTTGTGGAGTTTGCAATTTCAGGCTCAGGCTAATGTTCTGGCTTCAAGCAGGGATAATGCAGGGTAGGTAAAGAGAGGATAAAATTGGCTTAAAAGATGCCTCCATCATTTAATTCTCGTAAACACAAACATATATATGCATTGGTTTTGAATAACTATCACAACATTTAGAGATGCATAGGAAGAGTAAATTCACTCAAGAAAGCGGAGGGATTTTTGATGTTCTCCCTATAGGCCAAAATTCTCACAAGGACAATTTTTGTTGGATTTGCTTTTTAGCCTAGGCTCATATGTGCTCAATTTCATCACAAGTTCACAATCTACATAAAAATTTAAAGACTTAGGCTAAACCATCCAAATATGCCATAGGATTTACATGATCAAGTCAGCTATTGAGTTTTCATCATAGGACATCTAAGTAGGGATTAAAGAAAAGTAAACTTAAAAATAAACATGCTTTTTTTTGTATTTTTGACATTTTTCTATTTTTTTTGGATTTTTGACATTTTATAGACTCAACAAAATCAAACTAAACGGTTGAGAACTTAAACTTTAAAATGCATAAATGTTAAATATGATGCAATGCATACAAGTAGAATGTAAATAAAATACACGCCAAGTTTGCCAAATTTTAAACCCTACCACAACCAGATAAAGCAGTTTATAATGTCCAAGTTCAATCCCCACCCCATACTTAAAAATTACAGTGTCCTCACTGTTAGAAAAATAAAGTAAAGGGAAGGATCACTCACACTCACTTACGCTAGATGTATATCACTGCTCAGGGGGCGGGGGAGGTGGCAACAGCAAGGGCCAGCCCTGTGTAGGAGCTGCCCCTGAGTAATCTGTCGGGGCGGCCTGTGGGAAAGTGGAAGATCCAGCCTGCGGATCGAAGGAAAAGCCCATATATGAGCCCAAACCCTCGAGGAACCTCCCATAGCGTCGCTGCTCCTCGCGCATCTCAGAGACGGAAAGCTCCAGCCTAGTAAAGCGGGAAGACATGTCTTCCTGCCAATCAGTGGTGTAGGCAGGCTGGAAGGGAGGAGGAGGTGGAGGTACATAGCTGTGGTGGCTATGGTGACTGTGGTGGCTGTGGTGGCTGTGGTGGGACCCCTGCGGGCCCTCTCCTCCCCCAACCGCATCATCTCTGGCGTCATCATCGTCGTTGCCATCCATGCCACCCTGGTAGGCTGGGGGCTGCTCAGCTCCGTCGGAATGGGGATCTGCGTCCCAGGACATAGCATCCACCTCGGGCTCGTGGTTGTAGAGCGGGGGTCTCCTCCGTAGGGTGGGGTCAGCGGTCGGATCTATATCCGTATGATATGGCTGCCCAGTCCAAGACTGGTACCAATAAGGGATATACAGCAGATCCATGAAATCGTGTCGCAGGCGCATCCCCGTTTGGGGGTGTCTCCATCCCTGGGCCCCTGGTGTGATGACTCCGCCCTGTCGCAATACCGCCGCGTCTAGGTACGTGAGCTGGTAGGCCGTGTACCGTTCAGTGTGGACGCCGAGAGCCTCAGCGAGGATGGCCACCATGCCGCCGTCCAAGATGTCTGTAGAGACCGTTCGTCTGCGGTCTACGATATGCTCGAGCCAGGAGTGGAGGTATGGTAGAGGGTCATCCTCGAAAAGCATCCTCCGTAGTGTCTCCGTCTCACGGTGCGTCGGGCGACGGAGCTCAGGCCTGGCCCAAAGGGTACTCGCCAGGATCCTCAAGATCACCCTAAAAAGTGGGCTCACAACCCTAGATGTGAAGGAGTCTATAGGGGCAGGGTATGGTATACCTGATATGTAACTCCATATGACATTGGGGTCGTGGACCCTGAAGGCGGCCGAAGTGTGGATGAACCCAAAGATATCGCTCATCTCCTCGAGCGATAGTCTGTGTCGCCTGTTGCCGAGCTGGAAGATGACTCGGCGGCTAGTCGAAGTGCGCTCGGGAACCTCCAATGTGGCCATAAACTCCCCAGTGAGAATGGGGTAGTGCGCCTCAAGGGGCTCGATCAGCCTGTGTAGAGAGACGTTCTCAAACGCCTCCTGAACGCCTGGGTGAAATCCTAGCTGGATCATGTCAGGGAGATGGTACCATCGTGCCCTGGTGGCTCGGGGAATCAACTCCTCAGCAAGGGAGCGCTGCTGATCATCCTCAATGCGGAGCGCGTCCTGAGGGATGTTCTTGGCTCTAACCATCGTCTGCAAAAGAAGCCAATACCAAAGATAATATTCCGTTTGATTAAAATGGGGAGAACCCCATACTTAGGTTCTAATTATGCTAGAAATTTTGTAAAAGTAAATGTCTAAGTGGAAGAAAGTACACAATTTCTTAAAGTTTTAACGCAAAGGAACCTTATGACATAAATAAGTGTTGCCTAAAAAATCAGATTTCAAATTATATAAAAAATCAGAATATAAACCCCCTAAAAAATCAGATTTACAAAATCAGCCCATATATATATATGAAATTCAGATTCCTAGCCCAAACTTATGAAAAATTCAGATTATTGCCCCACATGAATTTTAAAAGTCAGATTTTCCCCCTAATATATATAAATCAGATTTCATGCCCATGTATAAACAAAACTCAGATTCATAGCCCCACATATATATAAAAAATATTCCATGCCATACAAATACTCTTTCCCGTGCAATCTACGTTCAAAACCTAAACACCCAATATGAAATTTCTTCCCAATCAACTAATTAAATATGAAAAATCAGAAAAAATAGAGGAAGGGTGAAAAATCATACCAGAAGAGTGTTGGAATTAGGAGAGAAAGAGGCAAGCAACCGCAAAAACGAGAAAGAAAACCGACTGTCGACAGGGGGTGTCGATATCGATGCCCGGGGTCGAAATCGACCGGATGCTGTGTGTTGTCGGGGCTACTGGTGGCTGTGGTGGGTCCTCCGGTGGCGTGGGGCGGCCGGATCTGGCGATTCTTGGCCGGAGACGTGTAGATCTGGGCGAAGAGGCTTGAAAACGAGGGAGAGAGAGAGAGAGGGCTAGGTCGAGGAGGAGAGGAGGGGATTTTGTGGCTCGGGTTGCTGCACAGGACGAGGAAGGGTGTGGTGGTTGTGGGTGGGTGTGGTGGTTGCGGCGATGGGAGGCCGTGGGGAGGGTGATCGGAGGGAGAGGGATGAAGAAGAAGAGGGGCGGCTAGGGTGTCGACAATGGGAGGAGGGTGTCGAAGTCGGGTATAAAGGGGATGAAAACCCCAAAAATTAAAAACTGAAAGAAATTAAATTCTGACCTGGCTTACCTCCATCTGTAGTCGATATCGACCTTAGAGGTCGATATCGACCCCCCGTCTGCATCCGTTTAACATGTCCTGTTACTCCTTCTGTCGGCTGATCGATATCGACCATATAGGTCGATATCGACCTCTCTTCTGGGCTGGATTTCTTTGTTGACTTTAGATAAAATAGCCACGAATGATCTAAAAAATATAACATAAACAAAAAACTAAAAAAAGGAAAGAAAAAGGAAAAGAACGGGTTGCCTCCCGGAAGCGCTTGAGTTTAAGTCGCTAGCTCGACATATTTTCCGTTTTGCGCTAGTTCAACGCCAAGGTGGCGCGAATCTCTTCCTCTGGGTCCTCTTTGTCATAATATTTCTTTACTCGGTGGCCATTTACCTTAAAGGTTGATCCATCGTCGCAAAATAACTCCACCGCTCCATGAGGGAATATTTTATGAACCTTGAAAGGTCCGCTCCATCTTGTCCTTAGTTTCCCTGGAAATAAGCGAAGCCTAGAATTGAAAACAAGGACTTTGTCACCTACCTCATATGTTTTTGGCACCAACTTCCTATCATGCCATTTCTTAGTGCGCTCTTTGTAGATTTCGGCATTCTCATATGCCTTTAGGCGCAACTCTTCCAAGGCTTGTAAGTCAATGAACCTCCTCTTTCCCGCTTCGTCGAAATCCATGTTAAGCTCCTTAAGAGCCCACATTGCTTTATGCTCAAGTTCAACGGGCAAGTGACATGACTTACCATATACCAAGTTATAGGGAGTTGTGCGAAGCGGTGTTTTATAGGCCGTTCGGTAGGCCCAGAGCGCATCATCCAGTTTGGACGACCAATCTTTCCTTGAGCGGGAAACCGTCTTCTCCAAGATGGCTTTGATTTGGCGATTGGAGACTTCTACTTGACCGCTAGTTTGAGGGTGATAGGGTGTTGCCACCCTATGGTTTACCCCATACTTAGCTAAAAGAGCTTCAAAGCCTCTCTCAATGAAATGCGAGCCACCATCTGAAATAAGGACTCTAGGAACACCAAAACGAGGAAAGATGTTAGTTTTCATAAACTTAGAGACTACCTTCGCGTCGTTGGTCCTAGTTGCTACAGCCTCCACCCATTTAGAGACATAGTCCACCGCTACTAGAATGTATTTGTAGGGGCCTGAAGCAGGGAAGGGTCCCATGAAGTCAATACCCCATACATCAAAGAGTTCGACCTCTAAAATGCCTGTGAGTGGTGTCTCATTCCTCCATGTGATATTACCTGCACGTTGACACTCATCACAAGAAGTTACATAGTTTTGCACATCCTTGAAAAGGTTAGGCCAATAAAAACCACATTGAAGAATTTTCGCCGCGGTCTTGAATCCCTTAGCATGACCTCCTGTAGGGAGAGAATGACAATGGTGAATCACGCTCTCTACCTCGTCCTCCGGGATACAACGTCGAAAGATATGGTCTTTCCCTTGTTTGAATAAATAGGGTTCATCCCAATAATATTGTTTGACGTCGTGCAAAAACTTCTTCCTTTGTTGCGAAGTTAAGCTTGAAGGAATCTCGCCTCCTACAATATAGTTAGCAAAATCCGCATACCAAGGTACCTTCGCCCTTCTTACAGCAAATAGATCATGGATAGGACTAGAAGGAGGTGTAAAGAAGAAATCCTCACCGAAGCTTACCTTTTCGTCACCTTCGGAGGGTTTTGAAGGTGGTCGATATCGACTTTCAGGGGTCGATATCAACTGGTCGGTATCGACAGGCTTAGTCGACATGGGCTTCTCGATATGGGTCCTCGATGTCGACGTCTGGAGGTCGATTTCGACCTCTGCAATGGACAACCTGTGATCAAAATTGGTCGACATCGATGCAAGATTTACCTTTGGGGCAGTCGATATCGACCTGCTGGGGTCGAAATCGAGTGGTTCTTCTGCCCGACTTACCTCTTGCCTCATTAAGTGCTCGTCAGGGCGGGAGTCATTGATTGGCATGTTGTCATGAGACTCTTCCAGAAGCCCTATGGGTAGCCGTGAAAGATGATCGGCTACGGAGTTCTCCGTTCCTTTCTTATCTTTAAGCTCAACGTCGAACTCTTGTAGTAAGAGCACCCATCGTAGGAGCCTAGGTTTAGCATCCTTCTTTGCCATTAAGTACCTAAGAGCTGCATGGTCAGTATGAACAATAACCTTAGAGCCCACTAGGTATGAGCGGAACTTCTCAAAAGCGAAGACCACCGCCAAGAACTCCTTTTCCGTCGTGGTGTACTTTGTTTGAACGGCATCCAGAGTCTTGCTTGCATAGTAGATGGCATGAAGCTTTTTGTCTCTCCTTTGTCCTAGGACAGCACCTACGGCATAATCGCTTGCGTCGCACATGATCTCAAAAGGTTGCGACCAATCGGGTGATTGAATGATTGGGGCGGATATGAGGGCCTCCTTCAACCTGTTGAAAGCTTCAAGACAATCACTAGAAAATGCAAACTTAACATCCTTCATTAGTAGGTTAGTTAAAGGTTTGGCAATTTTAGAAAAATCTTGAATAAACCTCCTATAGAAACCTGCGTGACCAAGGAAGCTTCTTATGTCTTTAATTGATGAAGGTGGTGGTAATTTTTCAATGAGTTCTATTTTTTCCCTGTCTACCTCAATTCCCCGTTTAGAGACTTTGTGGCCTAGCACAATCCCTTCCCTTACCATAAAGTGGCACTTTTCCCAATTGAGAACCAAGTTTATCTCTTCACATCGTGTAAGTACCCTGCGAAGGTTAGCAAGACAAATATCGAAAGTAGTGCCATAAACAGAGAAGTCATCCATAAATACCTCCACGATGTCCTCAATCATGTCGGAGAAGATAGCCATCATACATCTTTGAAAGGTAGCAGGGGCATTGCAGAGCCCAAATGGCATTCTCCTATATGCAAAAGTCCCATAGGGACAAGTGAAGGTGGTCTTTTCTTGATCGTCAGGATGAATAGGGACCTGCCAAAAACCAGAATATCCGTCCAGGTAACAAAAATAATCATGTTCGGCAAGTCTCTCTAATACTTGATCAATAAAAGGAAGGGGAAAGTGATCCTTTCTAGTGGCATTGTTGAGTTTCCTGTAGTCAATGCACATTCGCCAACTAGTTGTGATTCGCTTTGGCACAAGCTCGCCTTTCTCATTCTCCTCAACGGTCATTCCGCCCTTTTTAGGCACCACATGGACTGGGCTCACCCATTCGCTGTCGGAGATGGCATAGATGATTCCTGCATCCAGCATGCGCATGATCTCCTTCTTCACCACCTCTCTCATGTTGGGGTTGAGCTTCCGTTGGTGTTCTATAGATGCCTTATGATCATCCTCAAGGAGGATTCTATGCATACAAGTAGCAGGTGAAATACCTTTTATGTCCTCAATAGAGTATCCAATAGCCTTACGATGAGCACGAAGTACTTCCATAAGCTTATCTACTTCCTGTGTGGTTAGTGAAGCATTGATAATTACAGGGAAAGTAGAATTTGGACCAAGAAACTCATACCTAAGTGTGTTGGGTAGAGGCTTAAGCACCGGAGAGGGGCCTTGTGGGATAAGGATTGGCTCTACCTCTTCCGTCTTCATAATCTCACCAAGGTAATCCGTCTCAATTCGCTTGATAGAAGTTCCTAAATCAGTTATAGGAGTCGGTGTGGACCAAACATAGAGTGATGCTAACTTTGATTTGGACTCTTCAAAATATTCCTGCAGAAAGAAGGTCGAGGGCGAGTAGGAATAATCAATATCGACTGAGAGTTCAGCACATACCTCGGCTTCGGAGCTGTTTGGCGTCAAGTGGTAAAGGTCGATTTCGACTTCTGATGTCGATATCGACTGGTCGATTTCGACCTCTTCTGTCGATTTCGGCTGGTCGATTTCGGCCACTTCTGTCGACATGGGCTGGTCGATTTCGCCTGTAAGAGAAGAAGGGAGAACTTGACTTACTGAGTGTGTCGATGTCGACTGAGGGCACTCGATATCGAGTGGATTGGTCGATGTCGACCTGTCTTCGTCGATATCGACTTCGTCTTCGAGCTCCATAGATAGAGCATCGTCGAATATTTCCTCATCACTCGTGCATGTAGCCAGGAACTCTTCAATATCCTCGTCGGTAAGCTCCTCTGCAGCTAGGGCTAGGGCCTCTTCAGGAGTTAGGGCCCTTTCCGTCGGTTCTTTGCAATCCATGATGCTAGTGTAGACCGACTTGATTTCCATACCATTAACTTCCTTCATTGTGGGGTTGAAGGAGAATTCAATGACTTCGTTCCCTATAGTAAAGGTTAGTAATCCTCTACGTACATTAATATTAGCATCCGCAGTAGCTAAGAAAGGCCTACCAAGGATGATAGGTACAATAGGATCTTCAGGCATGTCTAATACAATGAAATCAGTAGGCACAAAGAATTTACCTACCTTTACAGGGACGTCATCAACTATACCTGTGTGTCTGACGAATGAATTATCAGCCATATAAACTTTCATATCCATAGGTTCAAGTGCTCCAATGCTCACCTTTTGCCAAATAGAGAGAGGCATGAGACTTACACTTGCCCCTAGGTCACATAGGGCTTTGTAGCGATGTTGGCCAAGTCCCACGGTGATTGCAAATTTCCCTGGATCGCTCCTCTTCTCGGGGAAATCCATCTTGGAGCATTCCTCTGCGATCTCTGCCATGGATCGCTTCTTGCTAAGGATGTCTTTTGAGAATCGAACGTAGGCGGGCATCTCGCTTAGGGCTTCTGTAAGAGGGATAGTAATGTTCAGTCCTTGGAGAATCTTTACAAAGCGCCTAAACTTGCTTTGAGTGGGGTCCTTCAATGCTTTGGAAGGGAAGGGTAGCGTCTTCTTTGGCGGAGAAGCCAAAACGGTGGTCGGAGGAGCCTGCTGAACCTCGATGTCGACAGGAGGGTGGTCGATATCGACCGGTAGGGTCGATTTCGACCTATGTTGTTCTCTCTCAGGTGCTGCAGTGTCATCGACGTCGGCGAAGGGGTCGACAGTGGTGTCGATATCGACCTCAGGGTCGACATCGACTGGGTTGTCGATGTCGACAGGCTCTGTTACTTCTTCCTCCGTCGCCTTTTGTGGTTTATGAACTTTGGTGCCACTCCTTAGTTGCATGGATGCAATGTGTCCTGACCCGGATTGCCCCTTAGGATTGGTAGTTGGTTGCCCAGGGAATGTTCCGGACGGTCTGGGGATTTGCGCCGCCAATTGACCCAGTTGGGTCTCTACGTTCTTCTTCCAAATGTCCATCTCTCCAATCCTTGTGGTAAGGTGATTGAGTTGAGAGTGGATAGCATGGTTGGATTGATCATTCTTAGCTTGGTTCCGCCTTATCTCGTCTAATACAAGTTGAAGATCATCCTTCTTTTGGTCTCTCTCAGGGTGCCCAGGAGCTCTATAGAGTGGGGGGTCCCTAGGGTTAACCTGGTTCCGTTGTGGTTGTTGGAACCTTTGGTCTCCCCAATATTGGCGATTGGGACCCCTCATGAAGTTGGCTTCCTCATGAGTCTCCGCTAGTTGTACTTGCTCAGCATGGGGACACTCAATGGTAGTATGTCGCTGTGATACACATTCGATGCAATCCTGGTTTGCCGATAGGAATCTCACTTGTTTCTGGAGCTTTCTAAGTTAATCCCTATGAAATTGTTCTTTTACATCCGGATCGATCACCTTAGAGGGTTCGTACAATGGCATAGATGGGGCAGGCCTCGACGATGATGGTGCGTCGGATACCTCAGGAGTCCCATATGTATTGTCAAATTCCACCAGCCTTTCAATGGTTTCCCAAGCCTCTTGGGGAGCGAGTTCAAGGTAGCCATAGGCGGTGTATGTGTTGATCCTCTCCTTGGTTGCAGCATCAAGAGCATTGTATATGATCTCCTGGATGACGTACGGTGGTTGGCCATGCATCGGGCATGATCGTAGGAGGTCCTTATACCTCTCCCAAACAGTTGCCAGAGCCTCACCAGGCTTTTGTTTGAAAGCCGTGATTTTCTGTCGGATCAGCGCCGTCTTAGAAGGAGGAAAGAACTTGTTGAGAAACGCATCCTTGACTTCATTCCAGGTGCGGAGCGATCTTGGGGCTAAGCTTTCCAACCACTGCAATGCTTTTCCTGTAAGAGACCAACGAAATGCTTTCAGTTGAACATACTCAAGACTTTGTCCATCAGCAATTGTATCACAGAGGTCTAAGAAGGTTGATATATGTGCCATAGGGCATTCGTTAGGTTTCCCTTCATATTGATGCCTTCTTATTTCAGTTAAAAAGTTGGGCTTAATTTCAAAATTAGAAGTAGGGATTAGAATAGCCGATTCAGGCACTGTGAGCGATGGGTGCAAGTATTGCTTAGCATTCCGGGGGAGGGCGTTGATTTGAATCTCATATCGTCTCCTGGCTTCCTCCTCCCTGTCAGCACGCTCTCTTAGTGCCGCTTCTCTGGTAGCGTAATCCTCTACTTGCTTCCTTAAGCGTTCAATTTGTTGTGCCTGGGTCTCGTTGTCCGCCATGATTCTTTGGACTCGAGATCTTAGGTGGAGAAAGCGTTCTGGTTCGTCTAGTCCTTCAAATTCAGGTTGGTCACCAGTACGTCGCATACACCTATAAAATAACACTAAAAAGAACCGTGAAAATAAACTACTAGGGCACGATTGATAGCTTCCCCGGCAACGGCGCCAAAATTTGACGTGGGGAGAATTGAATCGAAATATATAATAAAATATAAACCAATACAACTCTTAGCCTCTTCAAATAAATTCAAGACTCCCCGCTATAGTAGTAGGGAATCAGGTTCGATCCACGAGGAAGCGAGTCAGCGGGATCCTAGTAGCGTTGAAGACACGTCCTTTATATCCGACCAGAAGCCTCGATCTCGATGTCAGACCTCGATGTCGACCTTCGCTGTCGATGTCGTCTGCAACAGAAAACCTGCAGAAATAAAAACGGTAGTCGATATCGACTGGTGGGGGTCGATATCGAGTTTAGTTCACGAAATCGACTGGCTCAGAAGTCTGCCAGTCGATACAGGGGGTCGATTTCGACACAAAGTGGTCGATATCGATGCTTGCAGAAGTTCCCAGTAGTCTCGAGATCGACTCAGAAAACCGTCGATCTATCAGTTTTGGTCGATATCGACCTCTGCTGTCGATATCGATGTCTTTCCTGCAGTGGGTTAGCGGTTTTGTCGGCAAAGAAAAGGCCGAAGAATCAAGGATGGAAAGGAAGCAATGATCAGAAATAAGCAAAGGTGTTGGGTTTTTCGATGACTCAACGAACGGCGGGCAAATTTTAATGTAAACTCAAAGGAAAAGATCTTCCAAAGTCAAGGATTACCGCGACGACAACCATGATAGTAGAAATAAGGATCAACTAAAGAAGCATGCTTTTATCATAAAGGAAAAGGCTTTCACCTAAACCGACCAATAGGAAAAGAGATTTTTCAATTACTTAACCTAATTGGTGTCTACCTTAGTCATAATTGAGTTTATAATCTTTCGAAAAGAAACCCTAATTACTACCCAAGTTTTACAACATGAGTTCCTTAAATTCGCATTTAAAGATGAAGAACAAGGTAGAAGGAGATAAAAGATACATTCTTTAACGACGTACTTACCTTATCATCATGGCTATCGTCGGGCTCACCCCGACCCTAGAAGAAAGGGGAACTACTCACTCATGTTGATCGTAGACATGTCTTGAATTGAAATAACTTGCATAAATGGAAAATTTCGAATCTTTACAATCTCAACGCCAACTATCGTAAGCGCTTGAAACTTTAAAGCTCAAAATCAACTAACTATCTATTGCCTATTGTTCTTCTCTTCGATGATTCTATGATTGGATGATTAACAAATCAGCCCCTAAGGCTTTATTTATAGGCTACTAATCCTCGCTATCCGAGGATTGTAACTTCTATCTAAACTAATAACTCTATCCGAACAACTAGGATAGGTCTTTTATTTTGATAAACTTAAAGGAAAAGATAACAAACAACTGCTAATATCTAAAAGAACGAGATAAATCATGGCTTCGTTGATAGACTTCACAATCCGAGCCTCAAAAATCGGATTTATCTTCTGTCGATGTAGGGTCGATATCGACTCCAGAGGTCGATATCGAGGCTTGTGTCTCTGCTCGACTTGTCCCACTCCAGTCGATGTCTATGACGGTGGTCGATATCGATGCATGTGTGTTGATATCGAGGCTTCTAGTCTGGTTTGTGTGGTTATCTCGACACTCAGAAGTCGTGTCGAAATCCATGGTCGATATCGATGTCTCCAGTCGATATCGACCTCTTCTCAGCTTCACTTGGCTTGCCCGTTTTGACTCCGATTTTATCGAATTCCTGCATGGTTAGCTCAAAACTCGTGTAGACTCTATTTCTTACACTTTAGCTCATTCTTACACGAGATCATATGCTTTTGAAACTTTTGTTCGGAAATTAAATGAAATATGAAGTCAAAAGATGCAATAAACAATAGTACAATTATGTACATCACTCTCCCGGTGCAGTGATAGGGTAATTCAAGATCGAATCCACGAGGAGGTATGTCAGCGCTTCCCTTGTTGAAATAACGATCAAGCTTTCGACCTCATAAGACACTCGATATCGAGGTGTCTGGTCGATATCAACCTCAGTTCGGGTCAAATTCTATCAAAGTTCCTGCAAAAGACAAAAGAAAACACAGTCGACGTCGAGAAAGACCTCGATATCGATGTTAGTGCTCGATATCGACCTTGCCAGTCGATTTCGATGTCTGTTACAGAAACTGTAAAGCGTAACCTATTGTCGGAAAAGTGGTCCGAAGAGCTTAGAGTGGTAAAGGAAAGATGAACAGAAATCAAAAACTCAAAACTTTTTATGAAATTCAATTAATTAAAAGCTTCCAAAGTCGGGGATTCATGCCACAACGATAACAATGCAAGTATGATTCTAAAGTTATGAAATTTAATGTCTTTCCGTTAAATAACTTTCGTTACATACACTTACGTGATTAGAGGCTCTCGCATAATTACTAAGAGTTACTATCCAATTCATGAGTAATCCAAGTTCACAATATGATTTGCTTTTGCTTCAATAATGCAAATAATGAATCTCCCTAAGTTTCACAAAGGATCATGCATAGGATAGAAGACGGAATCGCATAAAAATCATACCTTTGATGCACTTACCCTACATTGCTATCGTCGGGCTCAACCCGACCCTAGAAGTGGGTTGACTACTTGCGCTTCATCGTGGAACTCATCATCTTCATTGAAAAGAAAACTACTTGGATTAAACTAAAGATAAAGTTACAACCGAACAAAGCCAAATCTCCGCTCTCGCTTCATATCCAATTCACTCGGCTCTTCTCTCTCTCTCTACAAATTCTCTGCGTAACTACGACTAAAACTTGCTTGCTTGGATGATTAAACTCAGCCCTAACGACCTCTAGATATAGATATCAAATCTTGATAGCCAAGGATTTGGAAAACTATCTTTATTCTCTAACGTAAAACTTAATAAAGTAAAAACTAAAAATTCCATGGTAAAACTAGTAAAGGATAAAGTCTGGTATTGATGATAGGAAATCTCGACTTTAGGATAGACCTGCAAGCTTCGGATAGAATTCTATCAAAATCTGAGTCGGACTTCTCTACTGGACAACATCGATATCGACCTTCATCATCGATATCGACCTCTCCTTAACTCTATCTCGACCACTCCTTCTTCTCCTCGAACTGGCACTCGACTTCTATCAATAAGCTCGATCTAGGCACCTCGATATCGACCTCAGACATCGATATCGACCCCTGTTGTGTCGACATGCTCTGTTCTCTTCTCTGCTCGATTCCTGTCTACTCTGATGCACTCGGTGTCGAGGTTCATAGTCAATTTCGACCTCTTCAGAAGACTTCGAGTTCTTTTTCCGGTCTTCCAAATCTGTAAATTTTCACCCTGTTTTCTGCAAAATCACATAGAAAATCGTGCACACCCATATATTTGACAATAATGCATAAAGTACACTAATCTCATATTTTCCCACTAATATGCATGCAAATGAATGATAAAATGGACTTAAATGTGCATAGAAAAAATGGCAATTTACGCGCACATCAAACACCCCATACTTAAGCTTGCTTGTCCCCAAGCAATACCTTTAATGGTCATTCAGGGGAAGAAAGTAAACCCTCAACATCATAGATTCATTTTTCCTATGTCCCTACAATCAATTGTCATCCTCGATAAGGTAATAATGTCAACCAATTCCATGGCTCTGCATAAAAGCAATTTCATATTCATTAAAGGAGGTTTATATGTATAAAACCAATTTTAGCAACGTAGCATTAATAATCAAAAGGATTTTTGCAAGCTTTAGAGAAGTAGATTGGTAAAAGGCTAAAGGTGGGCAAATATTCGGCCATGTGGTGTTAAATCCTGGGAAATAAAACTTTCATTCCTTCCACATTCCTTCTTCATAATGTTTCTCACCTTTCACTCATCGCTCAATGTTTTTTCAATATAATGCTTTGACCTCTCTAACCTTAGCACAGCCTTCTCGCGAGTGGCAAACATGGGTGTCATGAATAGCCCCGGATACTTAGTACTTCAGACTCCTCACTTTGTGTCCCATCTCGCTGAACTAACATCTCAACGAGTAGGGTCGACCTACCTTTATCTCCTGAGGTGATTGGATTTTTTCTCGCTCATTAAATTTTCCATATTTCAAATATTTGTTTCATTCTTGCCAACAACTTCATAATAATGCACCAACTCCATATAACAACTCCAAAGATGACATCCATTCTCAAACTTGTCCCCGGATAGGGTATAAGGTATATAAAAT
Source organism: Persicaria maculosa (assembly GCA_963922045.1). Lineage (NCBI taxonomy): Eukaryota > Viridiplantae > Streptophyta > Magnoliopsida > Caryophyllales > Polygonaceae > Persicaria > Persicaria maculosa. The sequence continues at coordinate 61,876,140 of OY998267.1, forward strand.
GGGCAATATGTAATATATGTGGAGCAATAATGATAATGATAATAAGGCTCATATATGGCTTGTGACTTTTGCAAATATGCATAGCTAAGGCTAGGATATGAAATTTTGTAACCACTTGTATGGAAATTTCTTAAAGTCCTCCATCATTTTATCATGCACATGTCAAAAGCAACTTCAAGTTTTTACCTCTTTCATTTTTTCTTTTTGCACTTCATTGGGACTTCCCTTAACTAGGCAATTTCATGCTATATCTCTAATGAATCTAATTTTGCATCGTAGAGCTCTTTTTTATACTTCCATGACTCTTTTCTTTATTTTCAATTTTTGATGGGGGTCATTTTTCTTCTTCTTCTTTTTTTTCGAAATATAAAACTATATGATGCATTGCTTAAAGATAAATATGCAATTCTAAATAACTATGTATGATGCATGAACATGTAAAAATTATGCAATAACTTATGAAAATTTTCAAAATATGCTAAAATATGCAAATATGCCTTTCCCCCACCCCATACAATCAATAACAATTCTATTTCAATAGATACATAATTTAAGATAAGAAAGCACACAAGCCTAATTCTTTATTAAAAAGAGCATAGACAAAAAAATTGCAAAACCTAATTATAGAGAAGAGAGCAAAAACCTTAACAATCTCTGCATAATTTGAAACACATATCAACCAAGCTATCAATCTCATTAACTGAAAAATTAGAAGTGTTTGGGCTAACACGAGGAACAGGTTTGGGCCAGCAAAAGTTAAAATTACAACCCAGGAAGGAATACAGGGTAACCATCGAGAGAGGATTGCGGTGGAGTCGCTAAGGGTGGAGAAATCTAGAAAGGTAGAAAGATAAGAAGATTGGACCACAAGGAGAAGGAAGCGGAAACTATGGCGGCCACGAGGGAAGGGGAAGAAGAAAGGCAGCAGTGAACAGTAATTTACAAGATGTTATATTGGCCGTAGATAACTGGTATAAACAACGGTTGGGATTGAACTCTACTGCCACTTTTATAGTAGTATAGATTTCAGGTATTTTTAGTGTGGATCGTATAAATTTGGAGGTTGCTTGTAACTTATGGGATTATTTGATGTATAGCAATTGGCTAGCCGGACCAATTGCTAAAATAAAAGCTCGATCGTGTGCTAATTCCCCCAGGAGGATCTTGATGAAGCCGGATCTTGAACTTCTTGAGAGATCTTGGTCGATTCTTGATTGATCTTTGTAATAAAAACTTGAATTGGTTGTTGAATGGTAATGAACGTGAGAAAGGAAGAACGTAGAAGATGAAGAGCGATTAGGGTTGACGAAGATAAAGCACTTACCCAAGTGCTTCTCTTTTAATTTCAACCTGTCTTTCTAAATAACAAATTAAAACTTAAATAGAGAAAGGATGCTTAGATGAGTTGGCCTCCTATGCAAAGGAGGAAACCCTAATCCAACTCATCTTTATCTATCTAATAATAAAACATAATAATAGATATTCCTAAGATAATTCCTACCCTCATTTATCTATTTAAAATAAATAAAGATAAAGGTAGATAATGTCTTACTTGATGAGCAAGGAGATAAATATCTCCTCACCTTTTATTTATCTAACTAATACTATAAATAGATAAGATAGATAAAATAGAAAGTCTAGTAAATGAGGCAAAACCGGCCAGCCCTAGAGAACTCTCGGTGCCGATCCCAGGACCCTTGACGTAGACCCTTCAACAAGATTGAATCCATGGTCGCGCCTTCTTCTTTCTCGGGATGATCGGGTCCTCGAACCACCTTGGCCCACAGAGGGCCAATCTTGATGGCATCATTCTCCCCCATTTAGCTTCGATTCATCCTCGAATCGACTCGTTGTAGGGCACTAGGGGAGCAGCAGCCTTATCTTGAACAAAAAGAGGATTATAATGGACAACTACCAGCAGATTTCGAGGTCGAGAAACCTCAACAACAATAGCGTTCATGATGGCCTTGGAGCAATAAACATCAACGATCTGAATTGGCTCCTCGGGCACACTTTTCTCAACATCAACGACCTCCTCCTTAGACTCAACATCAGCGAAGACAACCTCATGAACATCGACGGACACGTTAAGCACATCCTGTGCAGAATCGTAGCCTACTTGCAGATCAGATTCGGAGGCCTTTCCGGGAGAGTCTAATTGCGTATGACCCACCGTTGTAAAGATCTTGAAGTTATCTACGTAGGGAATCTGAGATCAGGCAATTTCGAGTTCGGAATCAACAAGAATCTGCAAAACAAAATCATCGCACTGATCTGCAGGGACGCTGCTGATGCTGTTGTTGAAGCCGCGGGCGCGGCCATTTATCCATGCGATTTTCGCAAATAGTCTCTCCTCCTCCCGTCATCGTTCTTCCTTAGCCTCTCGTTGTTGGAGAAACCAAATCTGTCGACGACGTTGAAGTTGTTGTTGACGTCTCCTTTCTTCATCGATCTCCGCTTGCCGTTGAAGCCAAAGGCGACGCCTTTGAGCCTCCCTTTGTCGCTGCCAATACCTCAAGAGTTCGGGGTCATCATCCCCATCTCCCCATATCTCCCAAGTCATCAAATTAGCAGGACAATCATATCAAGATCAAAGAGAATACGCACAAACCTTGTCTCTGAATACCAGTTGATATATAGCAATTGGCTAGGCGGACCAATTGCTAAAAGAAAAGCTCGATCGTGTGCTAATTCCCCCAGGAGGATCTTGATGAAGCCGGATCTTGAACTTCTTGAGAGATCTTGGTCGATTCTTGATTGATCTTTGTAATAAAAACTTGAATTGGTTGTTGAATGGTGATGAACGTGAGAAAGGAAGAACGTAGAAGATGAAGAGCGATTAGGGTTGACGAAGAGAAAGCACTTAGCCAAGTGCTTCTCTTTTAATTTCAACCTGTCTTTCTAAATGACAAATTACAACTTAAATAGAGAAAGGATGCTTAGATGAGTTGGCCTCCTATGCAAAGGAGGAAACCCTAATCCAACTCATCTTTATCTATCTAATAATAAAACATAATAATAGATATTCCTAAAATAATTCCTACCCTAATTTATCTATTTAAAATAAATAAAGATAAAGGTAGATAATGTCTTACTTGATGAGCAAGGAGATAAATATCTCCTCACCTTTTATTTATCTAACTAATACTATAAATAGATAAGATAGATAAAAATAGATAAAAATAGAAAGTCTAGTAAATGAGGCAAAATCGGCCAGTCCTAGAGAACTCTCGGTGCCGATCCCAGGACCCTTGACGTAGACCCTTCAATAAGATTCAATCCATGGTGGCGCCTTCTTCTTTCTCGGGATGATCGGGTCCTCGAACCGCCTTGGCCCACAGAGGGCCAATCTTGATGGCATCATTATTTTGCATAAGTTATCAATCTCCTAGAACAAGGTCTGTTGTAGGAGGAGGGCTTTAAAATTACAAACCCTTACACTTGAACAACTAACCCTGTAGGCCACAAACATGGGTTCAATTAGAAATTAGAAGTGTCCCACGCATGAGGAAAAGGGAGGGTACCTTTCTGGGGGACCGTGAGCAATGTATAGGACCAAATTCGTTGAAGGTCTCTTCAAGTTGATGAATGGTGAGAGAATTGGCTGAATTGGAGCCGAAGACTCGACTGGAAAATTCAGTTCTCATCCCCACAGTACAACTCCAAACGTCAATTGAAGTATTCAATTAGCAATCTTTCAAGTAGAAAATCAAAATCAAGTTATAATCCACAACCACTAAACAAAATAAAAAGTGCAGGATAGATAAATTCACCACATCGCTAGCGAGGAGCTTGAGATTCCGCTCAACCCAGTCATCGACGGCGGACTTCCAGCTGAAGGTGAGCTCCGAATCGGGTTGAAGTTCTCCACCACCAGTTCCGAGGGTTTGAACTTCTGCTCCGAGGGTTGCAAGACCACCTTATCGACAACGAATTACTTGCTTAAAATTTAGGGATTTTGCTCCTTGTGGTTATGCACAGAGGTTCGACAAAACTGGGTTTTAGATATTGAAACTTGGTGGTTGTTTACTTTTATGCCTTCAAGGTGTTCGTAGAAATGCTTAAGAGAGATTTTGGGTTGATTGGTTTGGTATAGGTTTACATTTTTAGTTAATGAGATTGATAGCTTGGTTGATGTGTGTTTCAAATTATCCATAGATTTTATTAAGGTTTTTTGTGTGTTTCTTCTTTGTCCTTGAACTTCATTTTTAATTTGTTGTTGGAATTTACCTATTGGCGTTCCTCTTCTTGTTTGTTCTTATTCTTTATAGATTTCGTTTCTTCATCGAACTTTAGTTCAATGTTGTTGCTCTATTGCTTGTTGTTCTTTTGTCTAAACTACTATAAAGATGAGGGAGAGTAGAATCAATCCTAACCATTCACAAGTTATATATGTTTTTATCTATGGCATGTATTGAGCCTACTTCTTTCGGTATTAATTCTGGTCTGTAATGACGATTTCATCCTCCATAGTTTGCATTTGAAATTTTTTTATTTTTTTCTTTCCGTGGGTGTATCCGTCTTTTCCTTGCAACTGGTAATATCGTGTGTGTAGCCTTTCCTCTTCACCGCTTCTTTTTCATTCTCTTTCCTCGTCTCTGTCTTTGCTTCTCCTCTGTTCATCTGCATTGCCACCTTTGCTCTTCTCCACTGCCTCCTCTCTATCTCCTGCAGTCCCTCTTTAATGCGGCACCGGAGGTCAGTTCGATTTTGTGAATTTGTTTCTTCCACTGATTGGCTTTTTTTTTACTCCAAATTGAAGTTGTTGTTTACCCCCCCCCCCCCCCACCCCCCCACCCGCCGTGAGGTTAGACGTTAACCCTAATTTCTTGTCATCCGTTTTGATTTAGTTGTAGTTGTTTCCTGAATTGAATTTTGTTTTTAATTGGAATTCCATGTTCTTCATTGCTTCAGGCCCCAGTCTCTCTCTCAAATTCAAATTCGACAGCATGGTTGGGGCTTGATTCCGACATCTCAGGTGAGCATCTACCACAACCATATAAACTCGAATCTCCTACTCCCCTCAAAGTGCGAATTACTTGCTTAAATTTTGGAGATTTTGCTTCTTGTGGTTTGTTAATAGGAGGAATGTCGAGTTCTTAAGTACAAATATAAATAATAGATGTAAACCGACTGCTAGCCTATGCAAATAATTACAAGACTTCCTCCCGTTGTAGTGGAAGGGTAGTCAGGATCGATCCACGAGGAGGCATGTCAGCGGGATCCTAGTAGCGTCGGAAACCTCACGTCTTTCTTCGACCAGAAGCCTCGATTTCGACCTTGGTGCTCGATGTCGACCTTCGTTGTCGATCCTTTCTGCAACAGAAGACCTGCAGAGACAAAAACAAGCAGTCGATATCGACTGGGGAAGGTCGATATCGATGTTAGCAGACGGAGTCGACTGGCTCAGAAGACTGCCAGTCGACACAGGTGGTCGATATCGACGTTGGGGGGTCGATATCGATGTTCAGTAACTCCGCAGGAATGCTCGTCGTCGACTCAGAAAACTGTCGACGGAACTCAGTGGTCGATATCGACGTCTGAAGGTCGATATCGATGTCTTCTCCTGCAAAGTTGTTAGCTTTTGTCGGGAAAGAAAGGCCGAAGACTTTAGGATGGATGAGGATACGATGAACAAAAATAAAACAAGGTTTTGATGAATAAACTTATATAAATAGCAACTCCTAGGATTAGGGTTTACCACAACGTTAACCAATGCATGCGATAAGGTAAATAAGACGGACAATTGCGCTATTTCACCCGAGGGACAAGCTTTCGTTGTACACCAACTCTTAGGATTACTCTTGCAAATAAACCTAATTGTCTCTACCAATTTTATGTTTATAACTCAAGTTGTTAACATGAATCCCTTTTCTTTCGATTAGGATTAAACATAGAATCGTAGGATATGATATAGACAAAACGATATCAACATCTAATACTTACCTCAAACACGCATGTCTAACGTCGGGCTCACCCCGACCCTAAGAGCTTTGGGGAACTACTCCCACCTCATCATGGAACTCATCATTGATTGAAAGAAATAAACTTGCATTAAACTATAAACTCCGAAGCTTTACAACTCAACGTCGGCTTTCGCAAACTACAAACACTAAAACTTCTCTCCAACTCTATTGCTATTGATTGTGTGTCTATGGATGTGTTGATGGATTGAATGCCAGCCCCCTAGGGCTTTATTTATAGGCTACTAATCCTTGCTAGCTAAGGATTGTAACTTCTATCTAAACTATGAACTCTATCCAAACAATTAGGATAGGTCTTTTATTTTGATAAAATTCTAAACAACTTGATAAAACTTAAAGGTAAAAAGTGGATAAATCCCAGCTGCCATCTATCTAAATAGTACAAGATAATTCATTCCTCTTTGAAGATAAAATTCCCAATCCGAGCCTCGCAATCGAATCTATCTTCTGTCGAGATATGGTCGATATCGATCAATAAGGTCGATATCGATGTCTGTGTTTCTGCTCGACTTGTCCAGCTTCACTCAATGTCTATGTGGAGGTCGATATCGATGATGTAAGGTCGATATCGAGTGCTTTTCTCTGTTGTGTGATGGTCTGTCTCGACACTTAGTTCTGTGTCGATGTACTGTAGTTGATGTCGATGTTTAAGGTCGATATCGACCTCTCATCTGCTCTCCTTGGTTTCTCCGTTTTGACTCCGATTTTGCTCGAATTCCTGCATAGTTAGCTCAAAACTTGTGCAGACTCTATTTCTTGTACTTTAGCCCATTCTTACACAAGTTTATATTCTTTTGAACCTTTTCTTTGGAAATCAAATGAAATAAGAAGTCAAAAGATGCAATAAAAGGAGGTACAAATATGTACATCAAAACACCCCATACTTAGACTTGCTTGTCCTCAAGCAATAACCAAGAAATAACCAACACCTACAACACACCCTTCAAGTCTTCGCCTTTGTCAAAAGCAACATCATAAGCGGTAGCAAAGCAAAGCAAGTGAATTTAACGTCATAGCACATATTTAGGTGATCCATAGACATATGCAATTTTTGATCCAACCTCACAGGGATAATATGTTTGCACTCAACTCTCATGTGTTTAGGCTAGGAAGTTCAACTCTCAACTCGATTCCATACACAATCTCATAAACATTGCAATTTATAAAAATCCACTTCGCAACCAATTTATGAAAATGCAATAAGAACCATCAGGAGTACTTTCGCTCAATGGAAGACTTCAAAGAAGACTCCATTCGGCGGGGTTGTAATGGGGCTTGGTATGAAGTAAAAGGTATGGAATTATTTGGCTATGTGGTGCTTTTATAATTCGGGAATCAAGAATCCTAAACTTCAACACTTGCAATATCCAAACCATAACTCTTCAATGTTGCACTTTCCAAGCTCAATTCTCCATAATGCTTTTTCCCAAGTCATCTTTCTATAATATGCTCTAAAGATGCACTAAAAGATGTAAACCATACTATCAACCCTTCTTTCAAACTCTAATATGCCTCTAAAAAATATAACACTTGTATGAAATAAATAAAGGACTTCAGGACTTTGGCTCATGCACTATGTATACATATATCTCTCTTTTTTTTTCTTTTTTTTCGACTAAAATAATAAATAAATACTAAAAGTACGTGCATTTAGATGGTGAGCCAAAAATCCTTTTACAAACTATGATAAGATGTAAATATGCACCAACCCATAATTTCCTTGCTCAAAACTGGACAATATGCACTTTTCTTTCCACAAGACATTAGTCCAGCCAATCTAAGTCTCAATTCCCAAATGGGGGTCAGGCTCAATTTGGCTAGGGATAATTTTGTGGAGTTTGCAATTTCAGGCTCAGGCTAATTTTCCGGCTTCAAGCAGAGATAATGCAGGGTAGGTAAAGAGAGGATAAAAATGGCTTAAAACATGCCTCTATCATTTAATTCTCGTAAACATAGACATATTTATGTATTGGCTTTGAATAACTATCACAACATTTGGAGATGCATAGGAAGAGTAAATTCACTCAAGAAAGCGGAGGGATTTTTTATGTTCTCCCTATAGGCCAAAATTCTCACAAGGACAATTTTTGTTGGATTTGCTTTTTAGCCTAGGATCATATGTGCTCAATTTCATCACAAGTTCATAATCTACATAAAAAATTGAAGGACTTAGGCTAAACCATCCAAATATGCCATAGGATTTACATGATCAAGTCAGCTATTGAGTTTTCATCATAGGACATCTAAGTAGGGTTTAAAAACAAACTTAAAAATAAACATGCGTTTTTTTTTATTTTTGACATTTTTCTATTTTTTTGAATTTTTTGACATTTTATAAAAGTAAAACTAAGAACAAAAATTTAAACATGAATGCAATGTGAAGAAGAAAACCAAGTTATGACCATAAGACATGTTTTCCCCCACCCCATTCTTAAAATATACAGTGTCCTCACTGTATTAAAAAGAAGAACAATGGTAGAGAGAAACTCACAGCGCAGCCTGTGGATTCAGGTCGATTTCAGATTTGGTCAATGCCAGAAGTCGATATCGGGTACAGTGGTCGATGTCGACTGCATCTGTCGAAGTCGAGGAAGAAGGTGAAGTCGAGGGCTACCAAGTGATGGTCGATATCGATGATTATAGTCGATATCGACCTCTGCTTTTCGCTCCTGAGTCCTCGATGTCGATTCTAGGAGATGGCTTGACCCTGGAGGGGTCGATTTCGACAGGCCAGGTCGATTTCGACTGCCTCTGCAGAAGCTTCTTTTCTTCTTCGTCATTCCTTTTGCTTGATAACCTGAGATCTTGGTTAGATTTATAGATAAAGCCACGAATTATCTCAGTTTTAAAAGTTCAAACTCCAAAATTTAAAACCCTAAAAACCGTCTATGCGAAAAATTTAAAGGTTTTATGTACACGCTCTAGAGTTTCGAATCGCTAGGCCGACTTCTCCGTCAATTCTTCATGAGCCTTTTATGTAGGGACCCTTTGAGCCTTCTCCTAAATCATCTAGGTCTATTTGATAATAGCGAAGTTCGGCGACAAAGGCTTCTTCATCGTTAGGTTCTTCTTTGGCGCTTTCTTTCTCTTCCTTGACCTAACTTTAGCAATATAGGCAAACCATGGAGCTTTGACCCTCTCATTAGTTGAATTATCAATAATTGGCTTAATTGATTTATCAATAAAGGACAGTGGAGGGTTTGGAGTCATACATGGGCTTACCTGTTTGGGCCCAAAACAGAAATCTTCGGGCTGAGGGGTGGTCGATTTCGATCATGGTGGGTCGATTTCGAGAGCGTTGGTCGATATCGACATGTGAGGGTCGATACCGACCTTTGTGACCCCATACTTAAGCTCCTGGCAACAATCTGGCCTAGTCGATTTCGACCAAGGGGGTCGATTTTGATGTTTTTAGTCGATATCGACTGGTTCCAATCGATGTCGACCCTGCTTGCTGTTTTCGTCCTCGCCAACAAAAATTTTCTAAGCTTTTCCTTAGCCAGCGAGAGGACAACTTGCTCCAGATGCTTCGTTTCGCTCATGGTAGGATTGAAAGAGAACTCTATCACTTCGTTCCCCCATATTAAAAGTTAGTAATCCTCGACGTACATTGATATTGGCATCAGCAGTAGCTAAGAAAGGCCTACCAAGGATAATAGGTACTACAAGATCTTCACGCATCTCCAATACAATGAAATCAGTAGGTACAAAGAACTTACCTACCTTTACTGAAACGTCATCAACTATACTTGTGGGCCTGACGAATGAGTTGTCAGCCATATAGAGTTTCATGTCCACAGGTTCAAGTGCTCCTATGTTCACCTTTTGCCAAATAGAAAGAGGCATAAGACTCACGCTTACGCCTAAGTCACATAGGGCTTTGTAGCGATGTTGGCCAAGTCCCACGGTGATTGCAAACTTTCCTGGATCACTCCTCTTCTCCGGGAAGTCCATCTTTGAGCACTCCTCTGCGATCTCTGCCATGGATCTCTTCTTGCTAAGGATGTCTTTGAGGAATCGCACATAGGCGGGCATCTCGCTTAGGGCTTCTGTAAGAGGAATAGTAACGTTGAGACCTTGAAGAATCTTTACAAAGCACCTAAACTTACCTTTGGTGGGATCCTCCAATGCTTTGGATTGGAATGGCAATGTCTTCTTGGGCGGAGGGGCCAAAACGGTGGTCGGAGGGGCCTGCTGGACATTGACATCGACTGGGATGTGGTTGATATCGATTGGAATGGTCGATGTCGACCTCTGTTGTGGCTCCAGAGGCTCTGCAGTGGCCTCGACGTCGACCCTTGGGTCGACTTGGTGGTCGATATCGACCTCTGGCTCGACATCGACTGGTCTGTCGATGTCGACTGGATCTGCTGCTTCCTCCTCTGCTTCCGTTTGTGGCTTTTGTAATTTGTTGTCACTCCTTAGTTGCATGGTTGCGATGTGACCCGACCCGGATTGCCCCTTAGGATTGGTAGTTGGTTGCCCAGGGAACGTTTCAGACGGTTTAGGTATTTGTGCCCCCAATTGACCCAGTTGGGTCTCTACGTTCTTTTTCCAAATATCCATCTCCCCAATCCTTGTGGTAAGGTGATTGAGTTGAGAATGGATGGCATTGTTGGATTGATCATTCTTAGCTTGGTTCCGCCTTATCTCATCCAGCACAAGTTGAAGATCATCCTTCCGTTGGTCCCTCTCCGGGTGCCCAGGAGCTCTATAGAGTGGAGGGTCCTTAGGGTTAACCTGGTTCCTTTGTGGTTGTTGGAACCTTTGGTCTCCCCAATATTGGTGATTGGGACCCCTCATGTAGTTGGCTTCCTCATGAGTCTCCACTAGTTGCACTTGCTCAGTATGGGGGCACTCAATGGTGGTGTGTCGCTGCGATCCACATTCGATGCAATCCTAGTTCGCTGAAAGTAACCTCACTTGCTTTTGGAGCTTTCGAAGTTGATCTCTATGGAATTTCTCCTTTACGTCCGGATCAATCACCTTGGAGGGTTCATTTAATGACATAGATGGGGCAGGCCTCGACGATGATGGTGTGTCGGAAGCCTCAAGAGTCCCATATATGTTGTCGAACTCTACTAACCTCTCTATGGTCTCTCAAGCCTCTTGTGGAGCGAGTTCAAGGTAGCCATAGGAGGTGTAAGTGTTTATCCTCTCCTTGGTTGCAGCATCAAAAGCATTATAGATAATCTCCTGAATCACGTACGGTGGTTGGCCATGCGTCGGGCATGATCGTAGTAGGTCCTTAAACCTTTCCCAAAGAGTCACCAGAGCCTCACCAGGCTTTTGTTTGAAAGTCGTGATTTTCTGTCGGATCAACACCGTCTTAGAAGGAGGGAAGAACTTGTTGAGGAACGCGTCCTTGACTTCATTCCAGGTGCGGAGCGATCTTGGGGCTAAGCTTTCCAACCACTGCAATGCTTTTCCTGTAAGGGACCAACGAAAGGCTTTTAGTTGGACATATTCAAGACTCTGTCCATCAACAATAGTATCACAAAGGTCTAAGAAGGTTGATATATATGCCATACGGTATTCATTAGGTTTTCCTTCATATTGATGCCTTCTTATTTCAGTAAGAAAATTCGGTTTGATTTCAAAATTAGAAGTAGGAATTAGAATAGCCGATTCAGGCACTATGAGCGATGGATACATGTATTGCTTTGCATTCCGGGGGAGGGCGTTGAGTTGAGTTTCATATCGTCTCCTGGCTTCCTCCTCCCTTTCAGCACGCTCCCTTAGTGCCGCTTCTCTGGTAGTGAAATCCTCTACTTGCTTCCTTAAGCATTCAATTTGTTGCGCCTGGGTCTCGTTGTCCGCCATGATTCTTTGAACTCGATCCCTTAGGTGAAGAAAGCGTTCTGGTTCGTCTAATCCTTCAAATTCAGGTTGGTGACCAGTGCGTCGCATACACCTATAAAACAACACTAAAAAGGACCGTGAAAATAAACTACTAGGGCGCGATTGATAGCTTCCCCAGCAACGACGCCAATTTGTTAATAGGAGGAATGTCGAGTTCTTAAGTACAAATATAAATAACAGATGTAAACCGACTCCTAGCCTATGCAAATAATTACAAGACTTCCTCCCGTTGTAGTGGAAGTGTAGTCAGGATCGATCCACGAGGAGGCAGGTTAGCAGGATCCTAGTAGCGTCGGAAACCTCACGTTTTTCTTCGACCAGAAGCCTCGATTTTGACCTTGGTGCTCGATGTCGACCTCGGTTGTCGATCTTTTCTGCAACAGAAGACTGTAGAGACAAAAACAAGCAGTCGATATCGACTAGGGAAGGTAGATATCGATGTTAGCAGACGGAATCAACTGGCTCAAAAGACTGCTTGTCGACACATGTGGTCGATATCGACGTTGGGGGGTCGATATCGATGTTCAGTAACTCCGCAGGGATGCTTGTCGTCGACTCAGAAAACTGTCGACGGAACTCAGTGGTCGATATCGACGTCTGAAGGTCAATATCGATGTTTTCTCCTGCAAAGTTGTTAGCTTTTGTCGATAAAGAAAGGGCGAAGACTTTAGGATGGATGAGGATGCGAGGAACAGTAATAAAAACAAGGTTTTGATGAATAAACTTATATAAAAAGCAACTGCTAGGATTAGGGTTTACCATAACGTTAACCAATGCATGCGATAAGGTAAATAAGATGGACAATTGCGTTATTTCACCCAAGGGACAATCTTTCGATGTACACCAACTCTTAGGATTACTCTTGCAAATAAATCTAATTGTCTTTACCAATTTTATGTTTATAACTCAAGTTGTTAACATGAATCCCTTTTCTTTCGATTAGGATTAAACATAGAATCGTAGGAGATGATATAGACACAACGATATCAACATCTAATACTTACCTCAAGCACGCATGGCTAACGTTGGGCTCACCCCGACCCTAAAAGCTTTGGGGAACTACTCGCACCTCATCATGGAACTCATCATTGATTGAAAGAAATAATCTTGCATTAAACTATAAACTCCGAAGCTTTATAACTCAACGTCGGCTTTCGAAAATGCCAAACCCTAAAACTTCTCTCTAACTCTATTGCTATTGATTATTGTCTATGGATGTGTTGATGGATTGAATGCCAGCCCCCTAGGGCTTTATTTATAGGCTATTAATCCTTGTTAGCCAAGGATTGTAACTTCTATCTAAACTATGAACTCTATCCAAACAATTAGGATAGGTCTTTTATTTTGATAAAATTCTAAACAACTTGATAAAACTTAAAGGTAAAAAGTAGATAAATCCCAGCTGCCATCTATCTAAATAGTACAAGATAATTCGTGCATGTTTGAAGATAAAATTCCCAATCCGAGCCTCGAAATCAAATCTATCTTCTGTCGAGATATGGTCGATATCGATCAGTAAGGTCGATATCGATGTCTGTGTTTCTGCTCGACTTGTCCAGCTTCACTCGATGTCTATGTGGAGGTCGATATCGATGATGTAAGGTAGATATCGAGTGCTTTTCTCTGCTGTGTGATGGTCTGTCTCGACACTCAGTTCCGTGTTGATGTACTGTAGTCGATGTCGATGTTTAAGGTCGATATCGACCTCTCTTCTGCTCTCCTTGGTTTCTCCGTTTTGACTCCAATTTCGCTCGAATTCCTGCATGGTTAGCTCAAAACTTGTGCAGACTCTATTTCTTGTACTTTAGCCCATTCTTACACAAGTTTATATTCTTTTGAACCTTTTCTTTGGAAATCGAATGAAATAAGAAGTCAAAAGATGCAATAAAAGGAGGTACAAATATGTACATCATGGTTATGCACAGAGGTTCGACAAAATTGGGGTTTAGATATTGCAACTTGGTGGTTGTTTATTTTTATGCCTTCAAGGTATTCGTAGAAATGCTTAAGAGATATTTTGGTTTGATTGGGTCGATATAGGTTTACATTTTCAGTTAATGAGATTGATAGCTTGCTTGATTTGTGTTTCAAATTATGCAGAGATTGTTAAGGTTTTTGCTCTCTTCTCTTCAATTAGGGTCTGCAATTTTATTTTTTTTTGTCTGTGCTCTTTTTAATAAAGAATTAGGCTTGTGTACTTTCTTATCTTAAATTGTGTATCTATTGAAATAGAATTATAATTGATTGATTACATACAATTTGTCAGCCTGTGATCTGTGCTTTCTTTTAGGGTAGTTGTTGTTGCCTCTAATCCGGCCATGCTTTCTTCTCTTCAACTAGCTACGGTTCTTAGGATTAAAAAATTAGGGTTTCGGAATTAGGATTTGAATTCCTGGCCCTAACCTAGCGTGATTCACTGATTTGTGTTTTTTTTGTCTCCCAGCCCGCCTCCTTCCATCACAAGTTTATGCGCCTTTGTTTGCTTCTCTGTATAGCAGTCGCCGAATTTTCAGATTTTAAGAGGTATGCTTCGAAAATTTTATTTGAGGGTTATTCTCCTAGAATTAGGGTTTTACTTTGGGTCATCGGGATATGATTGAAGTATAAGTTTGGGGGCTTAGGCTTGGAATTAAGGGTTTTTAATTTGCATTTTAGTCTAATCTGTTAGTCTTATACAGGGAGATAGGGATTCCGTTCTTTGATGTTTTGAGCTTCTGAAATTAAGATTTATGGCCTATATGTTGAAGATGAAGGCCTTTAAATTGATGATGAGGACCAATTAAGGATCGAGGTTGTCAAATGGAGGCCTATGACCTTCAATCTGATAACCGGGAAATTTTGATTTAGGGTTATAGTTGTGAGATTGAGGATTAGGAGAGGTATAAAAAGAAGTTGTGCTGATTTTTTATTAAAACGTTAGTAGTATAAAAAGAAGTAGGTTCTGTCTCATACGTTCTTCTTAATCAACCAATCCCTTACAAACCAGAAGCATGCATTGAATTACATATCTAATTTGTGCTTGAATAGATGAAACCCAAAAATAGGAGAGACCAAAATCAAAGCAATTAAGAAATAGGAATGCTGGAAAATATGAATGCAATAAAAAAGGAGAGAATGCAACCGGAAGATGGAAAACAATACTAAGATAGGATAGCCAAGCACAATGTAAATAGACACCAATCTGCAGATGAAAAACATTTTGTTTCTACCGAGCTAAAAGAATAGAATATGCCGATCGAGTTGAAAATCAGGCTTAATTTTTTTATCTTATTGTCAAATTTTAGAAGTTGTAGATTGTCAGCCACTAAAACAATGTCACAAAGTAATCAAAACACCAGCTCCATCCCAAAATCTCTCTTAGTCATTTCTAAGAACACTTTAAAGGCATAAAAGCAAAGAAACAATAAGCCTCAATATCGAAAGAGGATGAGGAGGTCTTAATAATAAAAAAATGAAGGAACGAACCTGTTGCTAAACACTGTTAAATATATGGTGTATTCATTCAAAGTTGAAAACAGAACCCTGGCTGCTACCTTTCCCAGATTCCCCCCAATTTAGAATCAGAAGAAAGAAAGATGTGAAGAGGATTATTCTAAAATTCAGAAGAAAGAAGGAAACTGAAGAATAATTATAATCAAAATTACCCCCAATCGAACCTAAATTAATATGGCAGAAAAAATGAAAGCAAGATTCCAAAGAATTTGCAACTCCAATACAAGAAAATGAAATTGAAAAACAACAGTACAAAATTAAGTTGAAAAACAACAGGGAACATGGCACAACTATGAAGAGCGTCCTTCAAGTGAGCAACAATATAAAGTTGTATAAATGGAGGAATGAAGTATATCAAAATAAATAAAACACCACTTCCACTGTAAGTCTGTAACAAAGTGCTTGAATCCCAAAAGAGAACAAACAGACTTAGGGAAAGAGGAACTCGATAATCAAAATAGAGTTCTAGTCAAAAAAGGGAGAAACTGAATTGAATTGAAGAGCAAGAAACATACCTCTGATTAGGCCACAACAAAGCCATATGATACCATTCAATAAATTCAAACCACATAGTGAAGACAAAGCTGAAATTAAGTAAATCAAACTCAAAATTGAAACCAAATTGAAACCAGAAAACATAAGAGGAAGAAGAAGGGGCGTTAATTTGAGTAATTAAAATTGAAACCTAGCTCCTTAGCTGAATCACGTGCCAGACGAACGGGGAGAGAGATACGACGAGAAGGGCATAGAGTGAGACAAAGGGGGAGAGTATTCCTTCTTGGGTTGTAATTTTAACTTCTGCTGGCCCAAACCTGTTCCTCGTGTCAGCCCAAATTGTTCCCCGTGTCGCCGTCTCCTCACTCTGTCATTGCCGCTTCCATGGTTCCACCTCCACCTCCGTTCTTTGTGGTCATCATCAGGTGCTTCCTTAATCCAACCTTGTCATCGTCGTCTGCTTTGTTGCTCCCACCTTTATGCTCGTCATCGTCTGTCACCGACAAATCCACCGCAATCTCTCTCGTCTTTGTTCGGTCTCAGGCTGTGCATGAAGTCTTGAATCATCAATTCTCCCGATTCTCGCCTCCTGATCAGTGGTTTGTTATTCGTCCCAGGTAATGGAACTTGATCTCTATTCGAATTTCTATAATTAATTCACTTTGTGTTATGCTTTTATTCTTTTTCCGCCATAAAATTGCATATTAGGGTTCCAATTGCTTTTCTGCAGATTGTTGTATATTTGCCCTGTACTCGGCTACCCTATCTCAGTCTCGCTTCCTGGATTTTCATCTTTCGGTTGATTTTGTTGTTAAAGAAGTAGGTTTTTTAATCTCTCCTATTTTTTCGCAGTCCTTTGAATTCCAATTCTGCAAAATTTCTTCTGATTTCTTCTTCATTTGTTCTTCGTGTCCACCTCCTCCTCCGTTCTTCCTGGGCATCATCAGAGACGAGAGAGATTGTGGTGGATTTGTCGGCGACAGACGATGACGAGCATAAAGGTGGGAGCAACAAAGCAGATGATGATGACAAGGTTGGATTAAGGAAGCACCTGATGATGACCACAAAGAACGGAGGTGGAGGTGGAACCATGGAAGCGACAATGACAGAGTGAGGAGACGGCGACACGGGGAACAATTTGGGCTGACACGAGGAACAAGTTTGGGCCAGCAGAAGTTAAAATTACACCCGGGAAGGAATACAGGCCGTAGATAATGAGAATAGTGAACGGCTGAGATCTCCCAATACCATAAGTTACCCAGCCTTTTATAGTAGTATAGCTGGGTAACTTATCTATGGAGAGATCTCAGCCCTTCACTATTCCGGTTATCTACGGCTTGTATTTCTTCTCAGTTGTAATTTTAACTTCTGCTGCTTGTTCCCCGTGTCGCTACCTCCTGACTTCGCCATAGCCGCTTCATGGTTTCACCTCCTCCTCGGTTTTTCCTCCTCCTCTTCCGCCATCCGTGTCTACTGATTTCCTCTGTTTTTTCTGCCCATCACCAGGTGTTATCTCCTCCTCTTCCGCCGTCCACCCTGACCTAGGTAAACTGCGTACAGTTGCATATTGGGTTTCAGATTATGTTCTGTAGATTGGTTTGTATTCATGCTGCTTACAATTGTATATTGTGTTTCAATTGATTTTCTGCAGACCCGTTTGTTTTTCCCCAGTGCTTGGCTACCCTATCTAAATCTCGCTTCCCTGTTTTCCATCTTTCGATTGATTCTGCCAGGTAAAGAAGTATTTCTTTGAATTCCAATTCTGCAAAATTTCCCTTTTTCATCTTGGATTTTTTGTTCAACCGCATCCATAGCCTACTTAGAATCATAAGTTATCAATTCATTAAACTTGAAATTCAAAATTGTAGGTATTGTTCCAGATATCCGTTTCTTCCACTGATTGGGTTTAGTTTACTCCAAATTTGATAGCATGGTTGGGGCTTGATTCCTTCGTCACCTGTCTCTCTCTCTCAATTTCAAATTGGACAGCATGGTTGGGGCTTCATTCCGATGTATAAGGTGAGCATCTTCCACAACCATATAAACTCCAATCTCCTACTCCCCTCAAAGTGAGTTTCTTTCTTTTTCTCCTATATGAACTCCAATTTCCTACTCCCCTCAAAGTGTGAATTACTTGCTTAAAATTTGGTGATTTCACTCCTTGTGGTTATGCACAAAGGTTCTGTTGAACTTAAGAATTGATTGTTGAATTCTAAATATATGGCCTTCGATCTTGCCTTCATTGATCGATCTTTATAGATGTCGAGAATGGAAGAAAGCAGAGAAATAGGAGAACAGATCAGCTGCAAATCCTGCAATGGAAAAGGCAATGGAAAAGGGGTGAAATAGAAAGAGGCGATCATAAAGATCATGTAATTCAAAAGACAGTAAGTTTTTTCAATTAGATGCTTAGATTTGTATGAATGTTGTTAGACTTTAGATTATTAAGTTCTAATCTACGTATCCTAATTTTTCCTGACTTGGAATGGCTTGAATTTGGCCTATAACTATAGTAATTGTGTTATTGAATTTGTCGTAGGTGGACGCTCTTTATTAGGTAATCTTTGACGCATGATACTTTCTCAGGTATGTATTTAATCTTTTATGATTCATGTGCCCTTGAATTTGACATATACATGCTCCTTAATGATCAAGTGGGTTGCTCTTGGTCTTATTAGAATGAAGCACTTTTAGCTGCTGCCACTTTCCCTATTTTTGTTATTGCCAATTTGTACTGGATATGATTTCAAACAGCATAGAATTTGGGTTGTTTATACCACTCTAAATGACACAACTTTCGGATAGAAATAGGTTAGTAGAAAGAGGGGTTGTTTTTTGGTGTGTTCAATCTTGAATGACAACTCCTAGCAAACCGTTTAAAACCGATTTTACCTCGCATAATCAACCCTTTTCAATGAGCTTTTGTTCAGGGTAGAAATATTCAAGATAACATCTTAATAGCCCACGAAGTCTTCCACTCATTCCATAACAAAAAAGGGAAACACGGATGGATGGCAATTAAACTAGACATGGAAAAAGCATATGATAAAATTAATTGGGACTACATACTCATCGTTCTAACTAAATTTGGATTCCATCAAAAATGGATCAACTGGACCATGACATGCCTAACTAAAACCAACTTTTCTGTCCTAGTTAATAATTTACCAGGGAAAACATTTCAAACGTCTCAAGGAATACGACAAGGAGACCCCCTTGCACCATATATCTTTGTCATAGTTATGGAACTTCTAGCCAGAATGATCCAACAAGAATCATTAGAGATTGACCCGCTAATTGGAATCAAACTGACAAATAACAACAATCCTATCCCTTTTCTCTCCTTTGCAGATGACATAATCATTTTCGGAAAAGCAAATGACCTAAGTCTCCACACAATAAAAAAACCTTTTAAACAACTTTTGCAACATATCAGGCTTATCCATAAACTACGATAAAAGCTCCTTACAAGTCTCTAAAAACATCCCCATTCAAAAAGCCCAAATTCTTTCTCAACAGCTAAATATCCCTATAACCAAAACATTAGAAAAATATCTAGGAATACCTCTCATTAATGGCAGAGTTAACAATAATGTCTTTGACGAAGCCATCACAAACCTAAAAAAACAACTATCAAAATGGAAATCGAACACCCTATCTCAAGCTGGAAGATATGTTCTCATTCAAGCCAACCTCAATTCTAAAACCAATTATCTTATGCAATCCTTCCTTCTTCCAAAAGGAATTCTTGACAAAATTGACCAGATCAACAAAAACTTCTTCTGGAATAAAGTTCAATCTGATAACTATCACCCATTAATTAGCTGGGAACGATTATGTACCCCAAAAAAGGATGGTGGGCTAGGCTTCAAAACACCCGAACAGATCAACCTAGGCATGCAAATGAAACTTCTTTGGAGGATAATAGCAAATCCTGACAATATTTGGTCAAAGGTCATTACTGAAAAATACCTATCAAAAGAACCACTAATGGAAAGAACGAAAACCAAAACCTCATGGCAATTCGGACGACTTTTAAACATTAGAGATACCTTCTCCAAAGGCTTACTCTGGCTAGTTGGTAATGGAAAAACCATTAATGTCTGGTCAGACATCTGGATAAACGCTCAAAAACTTGAAATGTTTAGAAACAACCATAACCCCAACCTAAAAGTCTGTGAATTATTCACAAACTCAAACAATTGGGATATTAAAAAACTAAATGGCATATTCCCACCACACATTACTGAAATGATATCTAACATTTACATCCCCAGAATTGATATCGAAGACAGATTAATTTGGATCTACAACAGAAATGGATTTTTTCGGTTAAATCTACCTCCTCTCTCTTCAACACAAGAAACAACTATAATAGTTCTGGAGACTGGATTTGGAAACTAAATATCGCCCCAAATATCAAAAACTTCATTTGGAAAACTACAATAGATATCCTACCTACCGCTGAGCGCCTAAACAGATACATAAATAGGGTACCCAGTATCTGCTCTCTATGCAACTTTCAACCGGAGGACGCAAATCATTTATTCTTTAACTGTCAAATCACCAGATCACTAATCCAAAATCTGGGAATTAAATTACATTAAATCTTTATTATCCCCAACACAACTGACAATATCTCTGAAAACATCCTAAATACTAAGAGCCAAAATATAGACTTCACAGACCTCTGCCATCTATGGCATTCAATTTGGGAACTCCGAAATAAAATCATCTTTAAAAAAGACTTTAACATAAATACATCATACACTCTCACTCAAACTATTGATAAAATTCTCTGCTGGAAAAAAGAGTGATAACTCCCTCCCTTGATGAAAATCGGAATAAAGTTTCAAAGGCCTTGACAGTTTGTCTGTGTCAAATATCTTGGAGCTTTAACAGTATTGATGAAATACAAAACCTGTTCTATATATTATTATGTCCGAATATTATTTAATATTATATACTTCCATTATATTATATGCCTAACTAACCTTTCAGGAAGTATTATTCGAATTACTTCTTTCCTTATGGTGCATATTGAGGAGATCCAAATTGGAGAGATCATGTCTTCGAAGTGTCCAAAAATAGAAGATCCTTGGGCGCGCCATGATCCGAACTAGCCGTTGTTGAAGATCCTTAGACGTCATGTTGTTTCTATATAAAGGAAAGGAAGAAGAAGACAGAAAATACTGGTTGAACACAAGCTTTCATTTATTCAAGCGAGATCTGTCTTCCAAGTGTACTCTCTACTAGCGCTCAAGAGTTTGTTATTTCATTTCAAAGCCTTTGAGAGTTACACTGTGAGCTTATAGGATATATTCATTTATAGTGTTACTCGAGAGTTTGTAACTCGGGAAGTAAGCACTGGGCTATTGATTTGTGAGAGTAAGAGGATTGTACTAGATAGCTGAGAGAGGTGGGGCTCTTCTAGATTGGTCTAGGACTCCAAGGGAACGTGAGTTGACTAGATTGCAATTGTATAGGAGAGAGGCTTCTCGGTGAGCTATTAGGATCCTAAGCTTTGCGAATCAATAAAGCCTTTTGAATCCTAGGGTTGTGGAAGAACCCTAGGCGGGGACGTAGGCCAAGTTCGTGCCGAACCTCGTAAACAATTACTCATGTCCTTTATCTATTGCTTTACCTTATTTCCGCACTTGGTTCGATTGTCTAACTTTGTGATTCAGGTTTAATCTCAAAGGGCTTTATACGAGCTCCAAAAGTCTTGAGACTTTCTGCGAAAAAAGGGCATACTCTATTCAACCCCCCTTCTAGAGTATTTCTATATTACCTTATTTTATATTATCGAACCTTCAATTGGTATCAGAGCTTTACTCACTGTTTTTGATCTAACAATCTTGTGAGTTTTCGATCATGTCTGGTGAAGCAAGCGGAGGATTTGCACAGGGAAGGTCCACGAGCAGACCACCACTCTTTGTAGGAAACAACTTTGTCCACTGGAGATCCTTGATGAAAATGTTCATTATAGATCAAGATTTGGAACTTTGGAACATTATAGAGAATGGTCCGAAGATTCCAGAGAAAGACGGACCAAATGGAACCAAAGTCGCAAAGAAGGAGTCTAAATACATCCAAGCGGATCTTGAACTCGTCTCCAAAAACTACAGGGCTATTAACTTACTTTATTGTGGTCTTAGCACTGATGAGTTTAACCGTATTTCATCTTGTAGGTCAGCTAAAGAGATTTGGGACAAACTGGTCGTCACCTATGAAGGAACGAGCCAAGTGAAAGACACCAAGATCAGCATCTTCCTTCGAAAATATGAGCTCTTCAAAATGAGGTCTGATGAGTCAATCAAGGTCATGTTCACACGATTCACAGAAATCACCAACAACCTTGACTCTCTCGGCAAGAGCTTTACCAACGTTGAGAAAGTGAGGAAGATACTGAGGTGCCTCCCAAAAGAAAAATGGGGTCCAAAAGTAACAGCTATAGAGGAAGCACAGGACCTCACCACTCTACCCCTTGATGACCTTCTTGGGAAGCTGATCACGCATGAGATGATCCTTAATGAAGACGATGGAGAACTTCCAACTAGCACTAAGAACTTGGCACTCAAGTCTAAGAAGGATGAGCCTAAAGATGGATCTGATTCCGAAGATGAGGATGACGATGAGGACGATCCTTTTGCTCTTATCACAAGAGGCCTTGCTCGAATTCTCAAAATGAAGAAGCAATTCAACAACAAGGATGGATCAGAGTCTTCAAAATTTCGAGGTAAGCCTCAATATAACAAGTATGAAAAGAAGACTAAACCGTTGTCTTGTTTTGAATGTGGTGAAACAGATCATCTCATGAAGGACTTCCCTCAAAAGACAAAGAGCCAGTCCAAGAAGGGTGACAAATGGAAGAAGAAAGCCATGGTGGCAACTTGGAGCGATTCTGACTCTGACTCCGATGATGAGAAGGCCAATATTTGTCTTATGGCCTCAGAAGATGAATCCCACGATGAAAAGCTTGAAGTTACTGTAAGAGAACTTATGGCAAGTCCAAAAGAGGTATTATCGGAATTCCTTTCCAATATGATTGCCAATGAAGAGAAACTTATTGCCCAAACTAACATTCTTATTAAGAGAACTGTGGATCAGGAAAGAACTATTGAGGATCTGTCTATGAGGGTTAAAAGTCTTGAAGCTTCTTATTCAGGTCTTGACATTAAAGTCAAGATGCTTGACTCAAAGAAATCTGAACTCAAGCAAGATCTCTCCTCTCTAAGAAATGAGCATCATGACTTAGAGAACGAGAAGATCTCCCTGAATAATAAGATTCAAGACCAACAGACAGCCCTCATAAGTTTTACCAAATCCAAAGGCACTCTTGATAGGATGTTGGGCGAGCAACAAAGTTCTCTAAACAAAAGTGGTATTGGTTACAATCCAAGGTTTTTAAAGAAGCAGCACATTACCACCTTTGTAAAGGCAAAAGGAAGCAGAACCTCTCCTATATGTCACCATTGTGCTAGAAAGGGACATGTAAAAGAGACCTGCCCTTATAGAAGAAAGGATCCATATATTATTCGCAATACATTTCCTGTTCATTTGAGAAAAGAACGGATAACACAAGTTTGGGTTCCAAAAGGCACTATTTTACCAAACATGGTTTACCCCAACAATGGATCCAAATTTGCTTATTGGTCTAGCCACAAAGGTTGATGTTTGTCTTGCAGGAGAACACCAAGGTGAAGGAACATAAATAGATCATTGATAGTGGGTGCTCGAGGCATATGAGTGGAAAGAGTTCTCTCTTTCATGATCTAAAGGAGCAATCCACGGGAACAATCACTCTTGGTGACAAAGGAAAATGTGACATCGTCGGTATTGGTAGTGTTGGAAGTGATTCCAGCCATAGTATTAAAAATGTCTATCTTGTTAATGGTTTAAAGTATAATTTGCTTAGTGTCTCTCAACTATGTGATAGTGGCAACTATGTCAGATTTAACAAGAAAAGATGTCTAGTGTGCAGAGAAGATACAGGTGAAGTTATATTGACTGCATATCGTTACAACAATATATACGCTGTAAATGCTGATCAAGTGGCACAAGGAAGCTTAACCTGTCTAAAGGCTTTGACGGACGATCCAAAGCTCTGGCACAGGAGACTCGGTCATGTGAGTCCACATACACTACAGAAGCTTGTGTCCAAAGGGCTTGTAAGAGGGCTACCTGAGATGGACTTCAAAGGTATTGATATGTGCAATGCATGCACACGAGGTAAAAAAACACGTAGCTCTTTCAAACCCAAAAAGGTTGTAAGTTCTTCTAGACCCCTTGAACTTTTACATATGGATTTATGTGGTCCTATGCGAGTCAAATCTCCCAATGGTAAAAAGTACATGCTAGTTGTTGTTGATGATTTCTCTAGATATACTTGGGTTGCATTTTTAAAAGAAAAATCAGAGACCTTATTTGAGTTTTCAAAACTTTGTAAGGAGTTGCAAACTTTAAGAAACGAGCCCATAGTGTCAATTCGGAGTGATCATGGTAGGGAGTTTGATCAACTTCAGTTTGATTTGTTTTGTGCTAAATATGGCATCTCCCATAACTTTTCTGCAATGACGGTTCTTTGAGTGAAAGTGTTGCAGATATAGATCTTAACATCCATGCAGAGAACGAGGAAGGTGATGATGCTGCTACCAAGAACACAGAGAAGAGGAACATGCAGGAACAGATTCTTAACACTGAAGAATTGGCCCAAGGTGTTGAAGATTCGTCCAAAGCCCTTGGTGTCCAATCCAACAGTGTTGAGACGTCAGAAACTGTTGTAACTGAACCTAACAGGACCACGGAGTCAGATGTACCACAAGTCAATCCTACTGGTGTGACGAATCAAGGAGCTGAGACTAGCAAAAGGAAATTCAAATACTCCTCATCACACTCATTAAAGGATATCATTTCTGACCCTACTTCTAGTGTTCAAACTCGTTCTAAACTTAAAGATCTTTGTGCGTTTCACGCGTTTGTTTCTCTTATTGAACCAAAGAAGGTAGATGAGGCACTTCAAGAGCCAGACTGGATCATTGCTATGCAAAGCTAGCTTAACGAATTTGAAAGAAACAAAGTCTGGACCTTGAAGCCACGGCCAAAGCATCAATCAGTCATTGGCACACGATGGGTATTTCGAAACAAGCTAGATGAGAATGGTAAGATCGTGAGGAACAAGGCAAGGCTTGTTGCTCAAGGCTACAATCAAGAGGAAGGTATTGACTACGAGGAGACCTTTGCTCCCGTAGCCAGGCTTGAAGCCATTCGCATTTTATTAGCATTTGCATCTTTTATGAGCGTAAAGTTATATCAAATGGATGTCAAGTGTGCTTTTCTTAATGGTTTCTTAGAGGAAGAAGTATATGTGGCTCAACCCCCAGGATTTGAAAGTTTGGAATTTCCCAATCATGTTTATAAACTTGACAAAGCGCTTTATGGTTTGAAACAAGCCCCAAGAGCTTGGTATGAGCGCTTGTCAAAATATCTTTTAGAAAATGATTTTAAAAGGGGGTTGATCGACAAGACTCTTTTTATCAAGACCAAAGGAAAGGACATTTTGGTTATTCAAATTTATGTTGATGATATATTATTTGGTGCTACTAACACATCTTTGTGCAAGGAATTTTCTGACATCATGTGCAGCGAATTTGAGATGAGCTTGATGGGTGAACTCAACTTCTTTTTGGGATTACAAGTTCATCAATCCAAGAAAGGGATCTTTGTCAACCAAAGCAAGTACACTAAGGATCTCTTGAAGAAGTTCAAGATGGATCAATCCAAAGCAGCCAAGACTCCCATGAGCTCAACATTATCTCTAGATCAAGACAAGACTGGGAAAAGTGTCAATCAAAAGGAGTATCGAGGAATGATTGGATCTTTATTATATCTCACGGCTAGTAGACCTGACATCATGTTTAGTGTTTGCATGTGTGCTAGGTTTCAAGCTGATCCTAAAGAATCTCACCTCGTGGCTGTAAAGAGGATCTTTCGATATCTCAATGGCACTAAGGAGCTTGGACTATGGTACCCAAAGCAAAAGGATTTCACATTAATTGGATATTCTGATGCAGATTTTGCAGGGTATAAGGTGGATAGGAAGAGCACATCAGGATGTTGCCAATTCTTAGGAGCATCCTTGATCAGTTGGCACTCAAAGAAACAAAACTCAGTCGCTCTATCCACTGCAGAAGCCGAATACATTGCAGCTGGAGCCTGTTGCTCCCAAATCCTTTGGATAGCTCAACAAATGCGAGATCTTGGCATCAACCTCAAAGGCATTCCTATTAAATGTGACAATACATGTGCCATCTCCATCACTAAGAATCATGTTCAGCATTCAAGGACCAAACATATTGATGTAAGGCATCATTTCATTAGAGACCATGTTGAAAAAGGTGATGTGTCCATTTCGTTTATTTCAACTGATTATCAATGGGCTGACATTTTTACTAAGCCTTTGGCAGAGGACAGGTTCACCTTCATAAGACGAGAGATTGGGATGCTTAACAAGGATGCACTTTCGTAGGGGGAGCTTTCCCTTTACGAAAGATAATATCTACTTAGTGTCAAGACCTTTGAGAATTATGTCAAGGTTTGTGAACTAAATGGTAGATTACATACATCGAATCACATATTTTTGGTTAATATCTTTCTAGATATTTAATCGATTATATTTTTATCGGATTTTAAAATTGCCTATTTATGTTATATTTTCTTTCCGTTGAGATATCTTAATTTTGGAACTAAATATTTCGGTTATTCAGTCCTATTTTAATGGAATAGTTTGAATTTTGAATTGGAAATTTTTCAAATTTGGTAATGATATCATTACCCTCCCTTGGAACTCTAAACCCGTCCCATCACTCCATCATCTTCTCTCTCTACTTAAACCCAATTCTGTACCCGATTCCCTCACAAACTCTGAACCTCTCCAAACCCTTTCACCTTCTTCTTCTTCAACCACTCAACCTGTTCTAAGAAAACCCTAACCGATTTCCTCCATGGCTCCCAAATCAAAGAAAGCTTCCACACCCAAAAGACTTGGCGCCACCCCCAAGGGACGTCAGGTCACTACCACCTCTCCCACACCTGAACCCACTCCTCAAGCCATTATCCCAACTGTTGTCCAGAGCACCATCGCTGAGAGCATGGCCATTGTTACCAAGGGCTCTCAAAAACGCTCTGCTAAGAAGCCCCTTAGTGCGAAACAGAAAGGGAAAAAGAAGATATTAGCTGAGGAGGTGGACGAGGAAGAGGAGGAAGATGATCTCGACGCTATTCTGGAAAGAGATGCTGCCAAGGAAGTCGAAGAGGAAGCCTTGAAGAAGAAAAAGGCCGAGGAGGAAGCCGAGCTTGCAAGGAAACTTGCCGAGGAAGAAGCTGAGAGGATTCGGAAGGAAGCCGAAGCCGAGGAGGTTCCATCTGAAGAGGAGCCTGAGGAAGAAGACGAAGAGCAAGACGGATCTGGAGAAGACGAGGAAGCTGAAGGAGATGAAGCGGGGTCCGGTGAGGACTCGGGGTCTGAGGAAGAGGAGGAAGAATCTCCCTCTCCTTCTCCTCCTCCCCCGTCTCCTAAGAAGCGGAAAGCCCCAATTGCAGTCAAGCCTCCATCCCCAAAGTGCACCAGGAAGGGCACTCTCAGAAGCCTTGAAGCGTCTGTCAAGAAAGCCGCTCCAACGATTGCTCGCAAGAAGAACGCCGATCCACCTGCCTACATCCAGGTAAACCAATCCTTGCCCTCCTCTTGGTTTGAAAATGCTGAGACTGCTGGTAAGTGGGTAGATGAGTTTCGAACTCGTAGGATTTGCTGTTCTGATTTTTTGGATATTGAGTTCTTCGAAGCTTTGAAGCTACCCTGCGTTGATCTTCTCAAAAAATCCCCAGCCTGGACCCTTCTCAATCTTGAAACCGTTTACTATCCCCAGCTTACCCGCCTGTTCTACATAAACCTAAAAGCCAAACACGACGCCAATGGTTGGTCTTTGGATTATGTTGTCAAAGGGGTTAGAATCTCTTTCAACTCCAATGACTTTGCAGATTTCCTTGGCCTACCTAGCCCATGTCCACCCTCTGAAATACACCCCTCAAAAGAAAACTGCATCATCCTTGCCCGAGCCAAGTACCTCCTACCCGAAGCATCTAACAGCACCTCAAAGCAACTCACCCACTCATCCCTTACCTTTGAGGCAAAAATCATATTTAACATCATTGTTCGATGTCTCTTACCCCGTCTTAACTCTGGCTCGCTCCTTACTGACAATGACATGGTCCTCCTTTACCGTATCCTCAATGGCCTTGATCTTGATCTGGCCAACACTATTTTAGGATCCATGGCTCACACAAGAAAAGCCAGGAAAGGAACCCCCCTCCCCTTTGCTACCCTTTTGACCCCACTCTTCAAAGCTTCTGGAATTGATTTCAAAAATGAAGAACAGCAGCGTCATATGGGTAAGTTCGACTCCAAGAGCCTTGAAAAGATTGGCATCACTCGGTCTCCCCAAGGGACCTTGAGTCTTGCCACTCCTTCAAAAGCTCTTCCCACTGCTTCAGCCGTTGATGAACGCATGGACAACCTGGAGTTGGGCTTGGAGGAAGTTCGCCTGGATATCAAGGAGCTGCACAAGGAGGTTATGACAGAGATGAGCGGGATAACCAAGATGCTGCAAGGTCTGTGGATGAGTCTCACTGATGATGCTCCGGACGACGAAGCTTAAACTCTACCCTACCCTATCCCATCCCTGAAATCTGATACATTGCTGGTTTTTGGAAACATTTTCAAAACTTTTGGTGACTGGTACCTCCTCCCTTTGTTGAAAGACAAAAAGGGGGAGATGATCTGTGGTTGTTTAGACTTGAAAACCTTTTTGCTTGAAGGTCTTGGAAGACCTTGGTTTTTGATTTTTGGTTTTCGGTTGGATGGCTTTTTCATGCTTTAAAAATTTGATCCAACATTTGTCTAACCCATGCAGGTACTTAATCCGATTTCACTTATATTATTTATGCTTGACTAAGTTGAAGGGATGCACAGGTTTTGTCTTTCATCAAGGGGGAGATTGATAACTCCCTCCCTTGATGAAAATCGGAATAAAGTTTCAAAGGCCTTGACAGTTTGTCTGTGTCAAATGTCTTGGAGCTTTAACATTATTGATGAAATACAAAACCTGTTCTATATATTATTATGTCCGAATATTATTTAATATTATATACTTCCATTATATTATATGCCTAACTAACCTTTCAGGAAGTATTATTCGAATTACTTCTTTCCTTATGGTGCATATTGAGGAGATCCAAATT
Source organism: Persicaria maculosa (assembly GCA_963922045.1). Lineage (NCBI taxonomy): Eukaryota > Viridiplantae > Streptophyta > Magnoliopsida > Caryophyllales > Polygonaceae > Persicaria > Persicaria maculosa. The sequence goes on from OY998267.1 coordinate 61,905,272, forward strand.
GGAGAGATCATGTCTTCGAAGTGTCCAAAAATAGAAGATCCTTGGGCGCGCCATGATCCGAACTAGCCGTTGTTGAAGATCCTTAGACGTCATGTTGTTTCTATATAAAGGAAAGGAAGAAGAAGACAGGAAATACTGGTTGAACACAAGCTTTCATTTATTCAAGCGAGATCTGTCAGTGTACTCTCTGCTAGCGCTCAAGAGTTTGTTATTTCATTTCAAAGCCTTTGAGAGTTACACTGTGAGCTTATAGGATATATTCATTTATAGTGTTACTCGAGAGTTTGTAACTCGGGAAGTAAGCACTAGGCTATTGATTTGTGAGAGTAAGAGGATTGTACTAGATAGCTGAGAGAGGTGGGGCTCTTCTAGATTGGTCTAGGACTCCAAGGGAACGTGAGTTGACTAGATTGCAATTGTATAGGAGAGAGGCTTCTCGGTGAGCTATTAGGATCCTAAGCTTTGCGAATCAATAAAGCCTTTTGAATCCTAGGGTTGTGGAAGAACCCTAGGCGGGGACGTAGGCCAAGTTTGTGCCGAACCTCGTAAACAATTACTCGTGTCCTTTATCTATTGCTTTACCTTATTTCCGCACTTGGTTCGATTGTCTAACTTTGTGATTCAGGTTTAATCTCAAAGGGTTTTATACGAGCTCCAAAAGTATTGAGACTTTCTGCGAAAAAAGGGCATACTCTATTCAACCCCCCTTCTAGAGTATTTCTATATTACCTTGTTTTATATTATCGAACCTTCAAAGAGGATTCAATTAATAAGTCTCCTAAGCAAACTAGGCCCCGTCAAAAACTAAAGTGGAAATATCCACCTAAAAACGTTGTCAAAATAAATGTTGATGCCTCTATTAAAAATGGAATACAGACTCAGATTGGTTGTATAGCAAGAAACAATCTAGGACAAATAATTAGAATACATAAATGTAATGGTAAAACTTTCTATGTTATCCAAACGTAGTGCTTTGCAATACTTGTAGGTATAAGACTGACAGCAGAACTAGGCTTACAGAGAGCAATCATTGAAGGTGACTGTGCAACCATCATCAATGCCATCAACCAGAAAATCAGTCCTCCATGGGAGATTACACAATTAGTAGAAGAGATTCAAATTCTAAGCAAAGACTTTGAATTCATCAAATTCCAACATTGCTACAGAGAGGCGAATAGTGCAGCAGACTTTATCGCAAAATCTCAACTAAGTTGTAACTCTATCCTTAACTATAGCTGTAATTTCCAAAACATCATCATGCTTGATGATCATGGATACTTGGTAGTATCCTAAACCTTGCCTACTGTAAAAAAAAATCTTGAATGACAACTGGGTGGATATTTTATTTATATCACTCTAACGTTTTAATAAAACTCTCATACAAAATATAAGCATCCAGATTAACCTTCCATTCAACCAAGTCTAATTTGCATCGTTTCATGGCAGTCCAATGAAGTCAAGGTCGTTCACGTCTCGGAAGAAGCCATAGCCATAGCTACCCACCGCCGATCGGGGATTGATGGTGAAGATGAATGAGAGAGGATTTGGAGAGGGTTACGGGAGAACCAGGCCATGAGGAAAAACACAAATTTATTGAATAATTTGGCGATATGATTCACCTCTTGTTAATCTCCTTGGCCTTCGTCGTAGTCGCCTCCCTCGTCATCCTCATCACCATCTTCGTCTTCATCGTCGTCGATATTGTGAATCAGAGGACCACCGGTGGATTGAAGAACTCTGGTCCATCATCTGCCTCCTCCTCCTCAACGACGCTCCTCCTTCTCCTTCTCGTGCTTGTTCCCGTTCGCAAGCCAAACCCCCTTCTTCACCTCCTCGATTTCCATCTCCTCTGCCCTGGAATTCACCTCGGTCGTCATCTGCTCAACAGACTCGAAGAAAAAACAGGAAGATTTCCTGGATGAAGCCGGAAAATAGGGGAAACAAAGAGAAGTAGAGAGTCCTGAAGAGATAGAAATCGGCGAGCACAGAGGAGTCAGAAGAGAGGCCACCAGGAGAGATAAGAGATATTAGATGAAAAGACGAAAAAGGTCATTGAAACAAAAAAATGAATAATTTCAAATTCAATGTTTAAGGGCTAAATAAGACATTGCATACTTGAATAGTTGTGAGCCATTGATAAAAACACATATAATTTATGAATGGTCTGGATTGATCCTACTCTCCCTCATCTTTATAGTAGTATAGACACTCGTGTAGACTCCAAAAATCAAATAATACAAATTAAGGTAAAATATGCATGAAAATGTTCTAATATAATATGCAAATATACGACTAAAATAGACCCTATCAAACTACCCCATGCTTAAACTTTTGCTTGTCCCCAAGCAAACTAATCACGAAACAAAGACAAACTCAAAGAAAGGCAAAAGACTCAAAGAAATTTCTACGAATGATCACTCATCAGTATGATTCTCATGGCTACCGGAGTATTTATTATGTTAAGCTCAAAATAGTTATGACACTATGAGACCCACATCAACCTTTCATACTCATTGATTAAAACAGATTAGATTCAGGGGGATGCTTGCATTCAGATTGTATTGAGCAATCAAATTCATTAAGCACACTTAAAAATAGTCATAAACAACCATATATTACTTAGCCTTTTCTACTTCGGAGTTTCAATAAAGCTCTTATTTTTCTTTCTTTTTGCAAAGTATGTTCTAATTTTTTTTTCTTCCTCCTTGTGTGAATTTTATCCTCCACAAACAGGATCGGTTACTAACCGTATTTTTTTTCATAATTCTCATGAGCGTCGAGTGAATTTTATCCTACTCGATCATTGGTTTATTGATGATTCTTTTCACTCAAGTGAATTTTATCCTCCTCGAGCGGTGCAAGTGAATTTTATCCTCCTTACACTCATCAACCCAACATATATGAAATCACATTAAACATATATCCAATCACATCAAACAGATAACCGAATTTACTAGTGCTTTTCATCTGGGTTTAGACATAAACATTAGAAATCATATAAATATTAAAGATTGCTCTAAACTGAACTTCCCACCAATAATCAAGTTATATAACTAAAGCTCATAATCCAGATTATCTATGGAAATCCCACAAGTGTCGTTATTCAATTAAAATTCAAGTTTATTAACTCTTAAGCCATGAAAAAACATATATCATCATCGAGGTCATACCAATCATAGAAAGATCTTTCCTATAAAAACAACTAAAAAAAACTAACAAATCGAAAACAAAGACTCAATGACTTATAATTATGAAATATCTATAATGCAAACTATAATGCGATGTAATGGATAACAAAAATTGAAAAAAAACTAACATATATATATAATACGAAGATACACGTGAATCCTCCACCCCATGCTTAGAATCTTACTTTGTCCTCAAAATAAAGAAAAAGAAAGAAAGAGGCTAGGTAGAGGAAACTCACAATTAATCAGGCATATCGAACATAAACCTTCAATTCAAATCCGGAGGAAGGAAGAAACAAGTGATATCCTCAAGGAAATTCAGCAGCAAAATTCTACCATAAAAATGCAGCAGTAACTCGCAGGAATGAGGCTGGCAGCTCACAACATCAAAAACAAGCAACACTAGAATAGTAATCAGCAGCAGATTCAATTCAAAAACAAAGGAATATTAAAAGCATAAAAATCATCATAATGGGTGACTATTCCTAAGTACTAACACCCTTAAAACATGATAAAAGGGTAGAAATTACAGCCCTGGGTGTTCAGCAGAAACTTTCGGCAACAACTTGGATGCAATTGGCACTTGTGAACCTTCTTGGAGTTGGATAAATATAGGCCTATCCTCTTTGCACTTGGTCCTGGCCAAAACTGAAAGCAAAGAAAACACACAAGACAAAGCAGTCCACTTTTCCAAGCATAATAATATCATCCAAGTAAAAAGAATAACACAACCCAGTGCATTAGAAATCAGCTTATCAGTCCGTGCTCAATCACTTGTGATAAATTAAAAACATGAAATTTAAGTAATTTCAGGGAGCAAGAACTAGTAAGCAAAAATTGAAACATGGGCACCATCTCAAAGGAGATGGACGATAATAGCACTTGACAATAATAAACAAAGCAAGACGCCATATCCACTGGTCAATGAAGTATAAAAAATCAAGTAAGTCATCAGCGGTTAGGGCCTCTAAAACCATCAGCAGTAACATTAACATTACTATAAACTTTCTTGATCAATTTAAGTCCATTCATGAGCCAAATTAAGTATAAAAATAAGAAACTTGACCAGTAAAATAGAGATAGCCTTATCAATCATGCTCATCCATATTTTGCATGGAAAATAATGAAAAATCAATGGACACAGGGAGCATGAGAGAAGCAAAAAAAAATCAATCAGAGCATCAACAATCCTGTAACCCATATTAAAGAACAATTAAACAGTAACAATCCCGCAACACAAATCAACCCTGCCACTAATTCAGAATCAAAATTCACCAAATTCAAATTAGAATCTGATTATAAGTGACAAGGGAAATCAATTTCGAACCTGCATATACCGGGCGGAGATTGAATTCGAGGGCACAGATTCAGGGACTGAAATCGAAGCCGGCAGCAGCAAGGGTCGAGAAGAATCGGGCGGCGAGGGCTGAGTGCAGCAGCTTCGGGCGGAGGCTTGGTGGCTACTGGCGGTAGAGGTGAACAGAGGTGGAGAGCGTGAATCGAGGAGGGTGGGGAGCCTACTGGTGGCAAGCGGAAAGGGGAGAGGAGCAGCAAAGAAGAAGGAGGTCGGTGATGTCGCTGGCAAGATGCAGGCGACGAGGGTGGTGCGGAAGAAGGAGGGTGATCCGGCGGTGCCTGGTGCGGTGGCCGGCAGGAGGTGTGGAGGCTGATGGTGAAGGAGAGGATGGAAGGAGGGTGAACGATCTACCAGGGGGACGGGAGCCTTGAGTTTCTTTTTTTTCCTTTTTTTTTCTTTTTTTTAAAGGATGAAATTTATAACCAAATAAAAAAAGGGGAAAATTACAGAAAACCACCCTTTAAATAGGGAGTTTTCACTTAACCACCCCTTAAATTCAAAATTACAGAAAACCACCCTTTAAATGGTATTTGTTTACAACTCACCACCCATTCAACTATTTTCGTTATTTTATCATTAAATATATTATATTTTAATATTTTTAAATTGTAAATATATTCAAATTTTGAATTTAAGGGCCCGATTATATTTTAGGGATCATTGTATTTATTTTTAAAAATAATAATCAATAAAGCCTAGAATTATTATCTTAATTTATGTTTGAAAATGTTTATAAAATTTTAAAACATTATGTAAATTACTCTTATTTAAAATATAAATAAATAAGAGTAATTTCCATAATATTTTAAAATTTTATAAACATTTTCAACCATAAATTAAGATAATAATTCTAGGCTATATTTATTTTTTAAAAAAAATAAATAAAATAATCCCTAAAATATGATCGAGCCCTTAAATTCAAAATATGAATATATTTAAAATCAAATTTGAGTTTAAAAATATTAAAATATAATATATTCAATGACAAATTAAAGAAAATAGTTGAATGGGTGGTGAGTTGTAAACAAATACCATTTAAAGGGTGGTTTTATGTAATTTTGAATTTAAGGGGTGGTTAAGTGAAAACACCCATATTTAAAGGGTGGTTTTCTGTAATTTTGCCTAAAAAAATCCTAACTAAACAAGAAAATAAACTAAACGAAAAGTAAATTATTTTTAAAAAAAATAACAATAACAATAAAAATTAATTCTAGTTGAAAGTAAAAAATGGGATAAAAAATTAATAATAAAAAAAAAAACAAAAGCATACCTTGGGTTCTCTCTAACCACTATTCGGACATTTTTAAAGCTCTCAACAACTTATCAAACTCTTGGGAACATCTGCCTGCATAATGTATTAATAAAATGAAACTAAATAATATTGCAGACAAAAATCGTTTTAACTTATCAAATATGCGAGTATGACTCTCTTCAAAGGATATGTAATACCACCAATTCAGTTCCATTGTTGGCTTATCAAAATATGCGCTCCTCCCTTGCCTTCTTTTAACTCTTTGTCAATTTGCACCCTCATTATATTCAAACAATAGAATCCCCTTCGTGAAATTTTCCTCATCTTGCTCATCTATCCAATCTTCTAAGATGTCCTCGCCAAAAGGGATGATAGCGCAGTCGTCACTGACAACCAACTCAGTCTGCATAGGAAAAATCTCTAAAATAATTGAAATTCTAATTTGTTGAGCCACTTGGATCTGCCTCATCTCGTTATTGAAATCAGTTTGGATCATTGTAAGTTGGGACTCCATTGCAGCAAAGTGTTATTCCAAAAGGGGAAACATGGACGATTCTTGTGATATTTGCAGAGTCAGACATGGAGGCTCTAATTGTTCAATTTGGATCTCCAATTGTGCAATCTCCTGTATGATATCCATCTCACGAAAAAATTGAGTTTTGCACATATGTTATACTTCCTCAACTTTTTGGATCGGAACTCTAAACACCGGATAATATTCAAATATATGATTAGTAACTCCGCAAAAATCACAATATAAACCATGGGTCATTTTTAGAGGGAACCACCTAGACACACGAACGCAAAAACAAATATCTCCGACTATGGAGATGAGTTAGTTATATACAATAATTGATAAACACACAAAACAAAGAAATAAACTTTGATTTCCCGGTAATGGCGCCAATTTGACAGAGGGATTTTAGTCGCCTCAATCCCTATCAAAATAAATCCAGACTAACTAACTATAGCAAGCAAGTAAGGAGTCGATCCCACAGAGAATCAAGTTATTTCTAAGTAAAGTCTATTTACCAGTTAATAGAATATAGGGTTTTGTGTGATGAGAATAAGAAAGAAAATAAATTAAAATATAAACAAGTTAATGGAGAAAACAATTAAGATAATAGTTTCATCTACAAATATCCACTTTAGTTTGGTCAGTTGATCCTCGATTCTTCTTCAAGTTCTCTTTTCATCCCTATTATTGTTTTTGTCCTGATCTTGTGTAAATTACTAGTCCTACGAGTCCTTGTAACCCTTACTAATTAGATAACCCTAACACGGTCAAGATTTAACCTAATAGTAGCATTAAGATTAAGGATTAACCAGGATACATGCAACACCAAGCTACGAGTCAGCATTTAACATATAATTGATTCTCTACACACCAGTTTAGTCCTACGAGTCCTAAAAAGGCATGTTTGCTACTATGGATTAAGGTTCGCTACGAGGAATCTACAAAATCGTAGCAATAATCTCAACTAGTTGTATGGATTAGAAGAAATCAACAATATTCGCAAAAGAATCAATACAAATCAATAGGAATATAACAAGAATAGAAATATCACAACTTTATCAAACCAAAGCTTCAATCCATAGATGAAACGGAAGAGTTTAGATCTTCATAAAAATAAAACAAAACATAATTAGGGTTTAGGGTTGAAAAGTCAGTCGGTTTGTCTCTCCCTCTGCCGTATGAATGTATGAATGTATATATCACACCTAATCTATCCTAAATAATATATAATATAAATATATATTATCTAATCTAAAATCAATCTAATGTATCTAATGAAGTAACGGAAATTAATAATTAGCCCGCATCTTTCGAACTCCAATTGCACAATGTGACACAACAGGCCCGTGAATCGATATGTGCCGGCCCATCTTGCCTTCCAATTTGCAAAATAATCTCATAAGTTACAAGCAACCTCCAAATTTATACGATCCACACTAAAAATACCTGAAATATATAAAAACACTCGTGTAGATTCCGAAAATCAAATAATAGAAATTAAGGTAAAATATGCATGAAAATGTTCTAATATAATATGCAAATATACGACTAAAATAGACCCTATCATCAGTTCCGGGACTCCGATACCGCTGAGGCCATCCACCCGTTCTGGATGGATTTGTCATGGACTGACATCGACGACACTCCACTCCCGTATGAACTGACATCTTCATACACGGCTTCCAACAACGTATGCGACGATGACCTCCACCCACCCCCATCTTCAAGCGTCCGATCGAAAGGGAGGCCTCGGGGGTCGAGGAATGCCTGCAGAACCAACCCGTTGCGTTACGAGGAGTTCAGGGAAAATTTTGTGAGAGAAGAAGCACGTGCTGCTCGACATGCTACTCGACACCGTCCACAAGCTACCACAGCTCGACGTGGACGTGATGATGTGTTCGGAGGGTTTAACTGGGGTCGAAACAACGTTGATCCCTTCATGCTCGGACATATTCAGGGTGTCAGGAACACTATTGGAGATGGTCATTGTGGCTACCGTGCTTTGGCGTCATCGACATCACCGATCGGCGAGTCTGCTTTCCCAGAACTAAAAGCGTTATTATGCAATCACTTGGAGGATCACGCCGATCTCTACACCGGTTGTTATATGGGAGGGTACACATTTCCAACAGTTCGTCGACAACCAGAGATGGGCGGGACCTGTGCATGGTGATAGGAGACGTTGGATAGAGCTACCCATCATGGGTTTAGTATTTGCAACGGTATATCAGATTCCTCTCGTCGTCCTAGCTTGGCATCATTCGTTCACATGTCTCCCTATGTCCTCGCCGACACCTGGTAACAACCATAAATCAGCAACCCTTGGTTTAGCCTGCATCGGAAACCAAGACCATTTTACCGTGGTACGACTTCAAACTTCTTATATTTCCAATTATTACTTTTCATCTATATTTTAATACTCTAACTCTAATTTTCCGTTCTCATAGGTCTGGTTGCGTCCTAACACTCCTATTCCGCCGCTTGCACCAGAATGGGTTGAACATCATCAACCAAGCGTCGAAGGATGGGATGCTCATTTTCAAGCTCAGGTTGACAGATTCCGAGCCTTATGTGTCGATGTCGGTCGCCCTTTACACTTTGTCTAGAGTTTATTCCATGAGTCTATTACAATTATCGATGTAAACCTTTTTTTTCCGTGTCTTGTAATATTATTCGCATATTATTCGAATGAAAACCTTTCCTAAAATTATTGAATTTTATTCTATTAACATCTCCCTAAACCCTAAACATCTCCGTAAACCTTAAACCCTAAACCTTTGATTTTTGTTCCATAAACATCTATACCCTAAACCCTAAACCCTAAACCCTAACCCTAAACCCTAAACCCAACCCTAAACCCAATCGGACAAGTTGCACGTCATTGACTACGTGCCCATTTGCACGTCGTTGACTACGTGCACATTTTCACGTCGTTGACTACGTGCAGACTTGAACGTTAAAAGCAACTTGCAGGCCGACATGCACTAAGATGCCACCCACCACATTTATACGTTAATAACGACGTACATGCACGTTAATAACGACGTGCAACTCCTTAACTACCATTTGCGGTGTATCTAACAACAGCCTTAATTAAATAAGCAAAACAACCCCATTTCAGATTTCTGCTTATTAGGCCCAAACACCCTTTGCAATTTATACCTGGCCCATCCCCTGCTTAGCTTAGCCCATCCCTTTTTTTTAATTATGTCTACCTGAATCCGGTTCGACCAAAAGGAAAAGGAACCCGGTTCTATCTTAAAACCCCATAAAACCCGCACTAGGGCCCACCCTCGCTTCAGCTTCCTCCTTCTACCTCCATGAACCTCCTCTGTTCGCTGCCTTGCTCCCGCCTGCCGCTCACGCTAAGCTCGGCCTCAAGATGGTTTGCTTGTTCGCCCTCTCCAATCTCACGCATTACCGCTCTCGCTTTCACACTCTCTCGTTCTCGTTCGCCACTCCCTTGTCCTCACCACTCTTTCACCCTCTCTCTCGCTCGCTCGAAGAAATTCGTACATCAATGGTAGAAAGCTCCCGTTCAGAGTCCTAGTTGAAGAGATCTAATGTTTCTTAGTATAGAACTATATGGTAGTGTATATGTTAGTGTATAATGTTTGTGATCAGCTATGTTTTTGTATTACATATTCGGTTTGGGTTTTGGGCTTTTGTAACCGAGCTGATACAATTGGGCCTTTAGTAACTGGGCTTAGCTCCTTCCTCAGCTGTCTATAAAGAGGAAGTGAGGCTCGGGTTGTTGTAACTAATTCAACAACATTTTTCATCTTCAATTTCTGAAATCAAGAAATCAATCTCGTCGTCTTCAACCTCCATCACCTGAATTTCGATTGTGCGATCCTCGGAATCTTTATGGTATCAGAGCTTAGGTGGTGATTCGAAGTTGAATGTTGCAGAGAGAGAAGATGGAGAAGATGGAGAAGACAGCACAAGCCGTCGCACAGCAAATCGCGCAAATCAATGGAGCTTCGCAGGGGGATCCTCTGACGCTCGCGAATTCTGATTCTCCTGGAAGTTCGCTTACCAACTTCCAATTTGATGGAAGTAACTTCATCGCTTGGAGCAAGCAGGTGAGGATGGCGCTCGCGGCAAAGATGAAGTTGGGATTCGTCGATGGAACGATTCCGAAGCCAGGAGGGGAATCGGGAGATTTGCAGAGATGGCTAAGGTGTGATAGGATGGTCGGTTGTTGGATTTTGAACTCCATGAACACCGATCTTGCAAATTCGTTCATACATGCGAATTCTGCGAGAGAACTTTGGGTGGAGATCATGGAGAGGTACAATCAAAGCAACGCACCGGTGATTTTCCGAGTAAGGCAGGAGATGATGAGACTCACTCAAGGAGATCTGAGTGTTACGGCGTACTACACCAAGCTCAAGAGATGTTTGGACGAAATTCAGAGTTTGAATGGAGTTCCACGGTGCACATGTGGGGCGATGGATAGGTGTGGCTGCCGAGTTCTCTCACGATTTCTGGAACTGGAGAATCAGGAGCGTTTGATGCAATTCCTTGTGAACTTGAATGGGGAATTTGAGGCATTAAGAAGCCAAATCTTGGCTATGGATCCCTTGCCCCAAGTAAACAAAGCATTTCATCTTGTTGCTCAAGTAGAGACACAGAAGCAGATCACCAACAAGATTGTTGATGGAGCTGGGTTCTTTGTGAATTTAGTTAATCAGAGAGGAAGCTCATCTAACTCTGTCAAGAAAGAGCACAAGGAATACAGGAAATCAAAGACAGAAGAAGAAAAGAAATGCAAGCATTGCAACCTGAAGGGGCACCCGTCGGATCAATGTTTCGAGGTGATCGGATATCCAGACTGGTATAAAGGGAATAGAAACAAGAGAGGAATGAAGGTGGCAGCCAATGTGGTGAACGATCTTGAAGAGACGACACCCTTGGAATACGAAGAGGGAGCAAATGCTGGAAAGATGAGCAATATTGACCCAGAATTGGTACAAGCTGTGTGCCAGGAAATGATGAAAGCTTTCAAAGGAAAGGGAATAGCAAATGCAAATTTTGCTGGATTTGCAGGTAACTCACTCACTTCTTTGAATTCGATTGAATTAAGTAAAGATGAATGGATATTAGACACAGGGGCGACAGATCACATGACTCCACATTTAGATTCGTTGATAAATGTGAGAAGGTTGGGTGTGCCCATTACTGTCAAGTTGCCTGATGGCTCAATTCAGAAAGTTGATAAAGTGGGTTCAGTACAGATTAGAAAGGGGTTTATGATTAGAGATGTCCTGCATTTGCCACAGTTTAAGTTCAATTTGCTTTCAGTTAGAAGGGTCATAGTGCAGAAAAGGGTTTTGGTTGTGTTTGATGAAGATCATTGTGAATTTCAGGACCGAGTGAGTAAAGCAGTGATTTCTATTGGAAGAGAGCTTGGAGGACTGTATACAATGAATACAAAGGAAGATCAAGAAGCTGCTGCTAAGAAGAATGTTGCTGAGTCTAAGAATGATAAATGTTCATTTTCAGTTTACAGTGATAGTAGATTGTTGCATAACAGACTTGGTCACATGTCATTTCATAATATGAATCATGTGCCAGGGTGTAATAATGTAGGCAATCCAGACAGCTATGTGTGTGAGGCTTGTTCTGTAGCAAAATTTCACAAGTTACCTTTTCAGAAAAGTCTTAATAGAAGTGAATGTTTGTTTGATATAATTCATGTTGATCTTTGGGGACCATATGGGGTAGCAACTGTGAATGGAGAACACTATTTTTATACAATAGTGGATGATAAGAGCAGGGCTACTTGGACATACCTTCTTCATGATAAAACACAGGTGATAGGTGTTTTAAGAAGGTTTATTACCATGACCAGAAATCAGTTTGGGAAAGTGCCCAAGGTTGTGAGATCAGACAATGGGACTGAGATATGTAGTGATGAGTGCTCCAAGATGTTTGCTGATTTGGGGATCATTCACCAGAAGTCAATGCCTTATAGGCCTCAGCAGAATGGAGTTATAGAAAGGAAGCATAGGCACTTGTTGGAAACTGCAAGAGCATTAAGATTCCATGCAGGCTTGCCCAAGAAGTTCTGGGGTGAGTGTATATTGTCAGCCACATACTTGATTAACAAGATGCCTCTTGCAAGCATCAATTGGAGGACACCATTTGAGTTATTGTTTGAAAAGGTGCCTAGCTATGAGAATTTAAGGGTGATTGGTTGTCTTGGGTATGCATATGTCACACAAAGAGGAAGGGACAAGTTTGACACTCGAGGTAGGAAGTGTGTCCTCATTGGATATCCTTCAAATAAAAAAGGATATAAGCTGTTAGATTGGCATACAAAGGAGATATTTTTTAGCAGGGATGTGAAATTCCATGAAAATATATTTCCATTTAAGGAGGCAGCAGCTAAATTGAACATACCTCACAGAGCTGAGGAAGATACAGAAATTGAGTTGACAGAAGACAGTTTTGGCAATGACAGTTCAGAAGCACAGCAGCTTGAAGAGGATTCAGTTGAGAGGGAGACTCATGTGAGTAGTGAATTGGTAGATGATGGGCTAAGAAGGTCTTCAAGAAAGAGAGTTGTACCATCATGGACATCAGATTATGCTATGGTTACAGTTCATGATCCTGAATCCATTAGTCATGCTGTGTTCATGTCTCAAGTTGGGAAAGTTCATGAACCTATGCGATATTCAGAAGCTAGAGGGAATCCTGATTGGGAGGAGGCTATGAGGAAAGAAATTAAGGCTTTGGAAGACAATGGCACCTGGGAATTGGCTGAGTTACCTACTGGGCACAAGGCTATAGGGTCTAAGTGGGTATTCAAGGTAAAATACAACCCTGATGGCTCAATTGACAGATACAAGGCCAGATTAGTAGTCAAGGGGTTTAATCAAAAGCTTGGGAAGGATTACAAGCATACTTTCAGTCCAGTGGCAAAGCTTCCAACAGTGAGAGTTGTAATTGCTTTGGCTACAGCAAAGCAGTGGCCATTGTTTCAGTTAGACGTAAATAATGCGTTTCTGCATGGGTTCTTAGATGAAGAAATTTACATGAAGCCACCTGAGGGATATGAGGTGGCTAAGGATGGTATGGTTTGTTGTTTGAAACGTTCACTGTATGGCCTCAAACAAGCATCACGCCAATGGAATCATGAGTTGACAGGGTTCTTGGTGAGTTTGGGGTATACTCAATCAACAAATGATTACTCTTTGTTTGTAAGATCAGTGATTGGCTCATTTACAGCAATATTAGTATATGTTGATGATATGTTACTCACCGGTGACAATGTGGAAGAGCTAGATAGGGTGAAACAAGTCTTCATTGTCAATTCACTATCAAGGACCTTGGACTGGCCAAGTATTTCCTTGGTATTGAGATTCAGAGATCTGAAGATGGGACTTATTTGAGTCAGAAGAAGTACATTTCAGATATTTTGAAGAGCACTGGGATGCTAGACTGTAAGGTTGCTGAGGCTCCTCTAGCTACAGGCTTGAGGTTGAGTACTGACAGTGGAGAAGTGTTGCCGGATGCAGAGAATTATAGATGTGTAGTGGGTAAGCTCTTGTACTTAGCTCTCACACGTCCTGATATTTCCTATGTCGTCCAGCACTTGTCCCAATTTGTGTCATGTCCAAGGCTACCCCATCAGCAAGCAGTCAATCATGTGCTACGTTACTTGAAGGGTACCATGACAAAAAGGGATTTTCTTCCCTGTGCAATCAGACTTGAAGATTGTAGGATTCTCATATGCAGACTGGGGATCATGTGTGAGTACAAGGAAGTCATTGTTTGGATATTGCGTGTTTTTGGGGCATGCTCTTGTGTCATGGAAGACAAAGAAACAAGCCACAGTCTCAAGATCTTCCACAGAAGCTGAATACAGGAGTATGGCATACACTACAACTGAATTAATGTGGTTGAGTTATCTTTGCAAGGATCTAGACATTCCAGTACAACTTCCTACTACTTTGTTTTGTGATAATAAAGCTGCACAACAGATAGCAGCCAACCCTTGCTTCCATGAAAGAACCAAACACCTGGACATTGGCTGCCACTTCACAAGGGAAAAGGTTCAGAATGGCTTCTTGCAGATAGCCTACATCAACACGAAGCTTCAGCTGGAAGACCTTATGACCAAAGCTCTCCCAAGTGTGCAACATGAGTGTCTCAGTGTCAAGTTGGGTCTCACTGATGTTCCAACTTGAGGGGAGGCTATAGAACTATATGGTAGTGTATATGTTAGTGTATAATGTTTGTGATCAGCTATGTTTCTGTATTACATATTGGGTTTGGGTTTTGGGCTTTTGTAACCGAGATGATACAATTGGGCCTTTAGTAAATGGGCTTAGCTCCTTCCTCAGCTGTCTATAAAGAGGAAGTGAGGCTCGGGTTGTTGTAACTAATTCAACAACATTTTTCATCTTCAATTTCTGAAATCAAGAAATCAATCTCGTCGTCTTCAACCTCCATCACCTGAATTTCGATTGTGCGATCCTCGGAATCTTTACTTAGTGTAAAGGTAAACAAGAACAAAAGGAGGTAGCTTTAGGAGGGCTCTCACCGAGAAGAAGGCATCTCTGTTGACTCACAGGGCTCGTTCGGAGGCTCGATCACTCTCGGTCGTCAGCTGTGGTGGAGGAAGGAACTTCTCAGGGCGGCGATTCATCACGTCGTGAAAGGCCATGCCATGGGAGGACGAGGACGAAGCTTTGGCGGCTTGAATTCAACAGAGGAGGTGGATGGGGTCTCGGAGGTGGTGGTGGAGCTCGGGAAAAGATGGGAGGAGTAGGTGAGCTTGGTTTTGAGAAAGAACAAGGGAGAGAGATTGTTGCTGGTGGAAAGAAAGACAAGGGAGAAGACGATGTGGTGTTGGTGGTTGGGCTCGACAAAACATAGGAATGGTAGTGGTGAAAACAGAGGAAGGGAGGAACAAGAGAAGGTGTTTGCTGCGGGTTTGAAAAGAAAAGGGGAGAATAGGGGGGGTTTGAGGGTGTGGTTAGCTTGGATTCAAAATGAAGTGAAGAGAGGAGAGTGGTGGAGTACCGACTTAAATAACGAACCCCGAAAATATTTTCATGTCCGAGTTAAATAAGTAACCCTGAAAATACCGACACAATTAAAACAAGATTAAAATAAACATTCGATTCCGAGTTAAATAACGAACCCTGAAAATATTTTCAAGACTCGAAAAAATAAAGCGGAGTTAATTCATTTTCAAATCGAATAATAAATTCATGCCGGAATTCATTTTGAAAGAATAAAATAAATCGTTTGCTCGAGGAAGGAAATCTTCGAAATTTTTCAGATTCTTAGAAATTTAATAATTTTTTTATCGGAATGAAATTTATAATTATAACAATAGTATTTAAAATCTCGGTCTTTACATACGAATTAGATCAATCTGTCGAATTTTTGATACTGAATAGCCACGGATTCAACTACAGATAGTGTGTTGTGGCCAAATTAGCTTCGAATACATCCATGAATCTCCCATTCGTAGCTACTTTCATGGCTATTCACTAGCACCAACCACCTATCGAGCCACAAAATTAGCTACGGACATCAAGCTCGTTGCTAGTAGCCACAAATTTGATGACTTGACTTTCTAGGATGAGTAGCAGCCACAAATATAGCCATGGATGATAACAGTCGTCGCCAATGTCATTGCTAGTGACTACGAAGACACGGTCGGCTAACATTCGTGGCTAAAAATCCGTAGCTATTTCCTGCTTTTTTAGTAGTGATCCTTCATATTTTATTTACATTCCTTATTGTTTATCTTCATTTATATCTTTGTTTACTTTCATACTGATAGATACACATTGCATTGAAGTACTTGATTCTTTGTGGTTCGACCCCTTACTTACACACTATACTAGGTTGTTGGTTTGGGTTATTATTTCTTTGGCAAGGTGAACCAACGACATTCCGCTCCGTCAATCATCATGTGTGGGTCTCCAAGTAATAGTTGAAAGGTGAGCATTTCTAAGCATGAAGAGGAATGGAAGAGGGATGGGAGTAACCCTAAGTGTATGAGTGATCCCATTTTTGTGGGTATTCAATACTAAAAAAAACTGGAAATAGCTACGACAAATAGCAACGACTTCGGCCACGAATGACCGTGGCTAAACGGTTTAGCCACGACATTAGCAATGGGTAGGCCATCCGTAGCCATATTGCTCATGACTAATTTTGAGCTTGATGTAGCAACGGGTTTAGCAACGAAACAATATCATCATGGCTAAGCCCGTCGCTAGGTATGGACAAAATATGTCGTGGCTGTGGCAATTAAGACAGCTGCGGAATGCGGGCATCGCCGAATTCGTGGCTAAGTTCGTGGCTGGATTCGTTGCTGCAATAGGTCATGAGTCTAGCTGATTCCGTGGCTAAGCAATTGCTATGGTTGTTGCTCGTTTCATTGGAAATGTTAGTATTTGTGTCATTACTATTGTTGTTGCTCGTTTGTAATGTTTTGTATACTTAAAATAATACAAAACTTTTATTATACATCCAAAGCAATAACAAATCCATACATACATAAATGGATTACAAAAATAAAGAACATATTCTAAACAAAAAAAATACAAAGGAAGAAATCAATACATCCCCTGACCTATTTAGAAGAAAAGTATTTCGAGACTGGAGATTTAGTTCAATTCTAAACACCGAGAAATTAAAGAAATCGAAATTAGCATTAAAAAATCAAATCTTGGACAATCTGTGAAACATCCCTAATTGCAAAAATGGGAAAGAGGTCGGAAGAAGAAGTTGCAGAGGGCGGCCATTTCGAGCCACATGCTCATAAGCACCAACCAAGTCCTTATCCTCATCCACATCCGCACCCGCATCATCACACTCGTTTCACAAGGATGTGAACAGGATTGACCTATACTTGAGGATCCTCACCCTCGCCTTCCTTGTCACTGGTATCGTCCTCCTCGCCGCCAACCAGCTTAGCTATATAATCATTTACACAACCAGGAAATTGGAAAATCAAGTGGAAAAGAAGTGAAGGAAATGGAAAACCTTGGAGGATTTGGGAGTCAAGGGAAAGGAAAGGCATAGAGCATCGGAAGGTGAGACAGTGGAGGTGGAGGAGTCGGAGGAGACAGCGTCAGAGACTAGAAGGAAAGGAGCTGGAGTAGGTGGTGTTGTTTGCGGAGCAGAGAGGAGCCGAATCAGCGAGCATCTTGGGAACAAAGGGCGAGACCAGAAGGAAAGGCTCCTCTTCCTTCCGAATGGGAAGCGTCTGGCGGTGCAAACCAGAAGGCTTCGAGACCATGAGATGAGAGACCAAGATCAACATACAGATCGAAAACAGGAGACCATGAGATGAGAAGAAGAAGAAGAAGAAGAAGATGATGAAGAAGAAGAAGAAGAAAACCTACCTGGAAAGAAGAGGAGGGAGATTGTTGGAAGCGATCTTCAACCATCGAAAATGAAGTGTGGCAAGTGATCTTCAATTTGGAAAGAAGAGGAGGGAGATTGCTGGAAGCGAGGCAAGAGAGCGGTCGGCAAACGGAATGGACAGGCGAGAATGGAGGAAGAGGCAAGAGGCTTCAATGGAAGCAAGTTATGTGAAGAAGGAGAGGCGGTAAAGAGGGAAAGGCGGTGAAGCTGAAGAGGCATTAGGGTTAGAAAGTGTAAAGTTTCTTTTCTACCCACCTTGGGCCACCCATCTAAAATTTCAAAGCCCAAAGTTTCCACCTCAAAAATATAACTTATACCGCCCAAAAAACTTTCTATTCAGCGCCAAATGTCCATACAAAATTTTCCAACATATATTCACTTTCTATATATATATATATATATATATAGGATTTTTCATTTTGAAACATACTAGTACAATATACAACATTAATATTATAAAATACTAATAAAAGTTGAGATATATTTTAAAATAACAACAAAGTCAAATACTCTTTAAATTTTATCGAAATTTATAAAAATAAAATTACTTGTATATTATTCTCATAAGAATTTATTAATTAAAATAAGATTTTATTCAAAACTTATTAATTACTTATATAAGTTTTCCTAAAAACTTGCTTTTATAGTTTTTTCATAAGAATTTATTAGTAAATATATGATTTTATTCAACACTTATTAGTTACTTATATAAGTTTTCCTCAAAACTTACTTTTATAGTATTCTCATAATTTAAGGTTTTATTGAATAATTATTAGTAACTTATAGGAAGTATGAGTTTTCCTCAAAATAGGTACGAGTCTTATATTATTCTCATAAGAATTTATTATAAGGTTTTGTTACACATTTATTCATTACTTATATGAGTTTTCCTCAAAACATACCCTTTTAGCATTCTAATAAGAATTTATTAGTTAATATAAGGTTTTATTCAACATTTAGTCACTTATGAGTTTTCCTCAAAACATACTATTATACTATTCTAATAAGAATTTATCAATTAATATAAGGTTTTATTAAACATTTATTCGTTACTTATATGAGTTTTCCTCAAAACATACTCTCAAAGTATTCTAATAAGAATTTATTAGTCAATATAAGGTTTTATTAAACATTTAATAGTTAATTATATGATTTTTCCTCAGAACATACTCTCATAGTATTATAATAAAAATTAATTAGTCAATATTAGGTTTTATTAAACATTTATTCCTTACTTATATGAGTTTTAATCAAAACATACTCTTATAGTATTCTAATAAGAAATTATTAGTCAATATAAGGTTTTATTAAACATTTATTCGTTACTTATATGAGTTTTCCTCAAAACATACTCTTATAGTATTCTGATAAGAATTTTTAGTTGATATAAGGTTTTATTCAACATTTATTATTCACTTATATGATTTTTTCCTCAAAACATACTATTATAGTATTCTAATAAGAATTTATTAGTTAATATAAGGTTTTATTAAACATTTATTCGTTACTTATATGAGTTTTCCTCAAAACATATATACTCTTCTAGTATTCTAATAATAATTATTTTGGTTAATAAGGTTTTATAAAATATTTGTTCGTTACTTATATGAGTTTTTCTCAAAACATACTCTCACAGTATTCTAATAAGAATTTATTAGTCAATATAAGGTTTTATTAAATATTTAATCGTTAATTATATGAGTTTTCCTCAAAACATACTCTCATAGTATTCTAATAAGAATTTATTAGTCAATATAAGGTTTTAGTAAACATTTATTCGTTACTTATATGAGTTTTAATCAAAACAAACTCTTATAGTATTCTAATAAGAACTTATTAGTCAATATAAGGTTTTATTAAACATTTATTCGTTACTTATATGAGCTTTCCTCAAAACATACTCTTATAGTATTCTAATAAGAATTTTTAGTTAATATAAGGTTTTGTTCAACATTTATTAGTCACTTATATGAGTTTCCTCAAAGCATACTCTTATAGTATTCTAATAAGAATTTATTAGTAAATATAAGGTTTTATTAAACATTTATTCGTTACTTTTATGAGTTTTAGTCAAAACATGCTCTTATTGTATTCTAATAAGAATTTTTAGTTAATATATGGTGTTATTCAGCATTTATTAATTACTTATATGGGTTTCCTCAAAACATACTCTTATAGTATACTAATAAGAAATTATTACTTAATATAACGTTTTATTCAACACTTATTAGTTGTTTATATGAGTTTTCCTCAAAACATAACCTTATAGTATTCCAATAAGAATTTATTACTTAATATAAGGATTTATTAAACATTTATTAGACACTTATATGAGTTTTCCTCAAACATACCCTTATAATATTCTACCAAGAATTTATTAGTTAATATAAGGTTTTATTAAACATTTATTAGTCACTTATATTAGTTTTCCTCACAACATACCCTTATAGTATTCTAATAAAAATTTATTACTTAATATAAGGTTTTATTCAACACTTATTAGTTACTTATGTGATTTTTCCTCAAAACATAACCTTATATATATATATTCTAATAAGAATTTATTAATTAATATAAGGTTTTAATATACATTTATTAGTCACTTATATTAGTTTTCCTAGTCATTAGTTAATATATGTTTTTTCAAGACTTATTAATTTATATAAAAAATTGCATAGTCATATTTGGGCCCGTCAATGGCCCATTCGGTGAAAGCATAGTCATATTTCGGCCCATAATAAATTAAAGCTCATTTGAGCTCGACTGTAAATAGCCAAGAAATGTTTTATTAAAAATTTATTAGACACATATATGAGTTTTCCTCAAAACATACCCTTATGGTATTCTAATAAGAATTTATTACTTAATATAAGGTTTTATTCAACACTTATTAGTTACTTATATGAGTTTTTCTCAAAACATACTCTTTTAGTATTCTCATAAGAATTTATTAGTTAATTTAAGGTTTTATTAAACATTTATTCGTTACTTATATGAGTTTTCATCAAAACATACCCTTTTAGTATTCTAATAAGAATTTTTTAGTCAATATGAGGTCGTATTAGACATTTATTAGTTACTTATATGAGTTTTCCTCAAAACATACCCTTATAGTATTCAAATAAAAATCTATTACTTAATATACTGTTTTATTAAATATTTATTAGACACTTATATGAGTTTTCCTCAAAACATAACTGTATAATATTTTAATAAGAATTTATTACATACATTGTATTGAATAAAATTGTAATAATTGAACATACAAGTATCAATTACAACCAATTTTTAAATTACATTACATTTACATACAAACATTTACAAATTCTTCAAATTAAATAGCAATTCAAAACCTTTTCCTCGTTTGTATATATAAATACCCATTTAAATCTTAATTACACTACCTATTCATATAATTAAATTACAAAGGAACAATATAATATATGTGTAATATTATGTAACTAAGTTAAACAAATTAACCTTACCATCCCACCCAAAAACTAAAAAACCTTACCCCGTACATGCCGGTCTCCATAGCACTGATCGAACACCATAGTGGATTGTGGAGAGTGAGCTAGCTAGAAGACAATAAACAAGTGGGTCGGCCCCATTAATGCCCTCAACCATAATCCGTAGGTAGAGTAATAGCCACGGATACAGTCGTCGCTAACTGAGCTCATTAATACCCTTTCACTACTAAAAAAAAGGAAATAGTTATGGCAAATAGCGACGGCTTTGGCCACGAATGACCGTGGCTAAACGGTTTAGCCACGACATCATCAACGGGCGGGCCATCCGTAGTCATATGCCTCGTGACTAATTTCGAGCTTGATGTAGCAACGGGTTTAGCAACGAAATAATATCATCGTGGCTAATTCCGGGGCTAGGTACGGACAAACTATGTCGTGGTTGTGGCATCGAAAACAGCTGCGAAATGCAAGCATCGCCAAAATCGTGGCTAAGTTCATGACTGAATTCGTTGCTGCAAATAGGTTATGGGTCTAGCTGATTCTGTGGCTGAGCCGTTGCTATAGTTATATCGTTGTTGCTCATTTCATTGGTAATGTTGTTGCTAGGGTTGTTGGTAACACCAGTATTTATGTCATTGCTATTGTTGTTGCTCGTTTAATTGGTAATGTTTTGTATACTTAAAAATATACAAAACTTTTATGGATACATCCAAAGCAATAACAAATCCAAACATACATAAATGGAGTACAAAAATAAAGAACATATTCTAGATAAAAAAACAAACTACAAAGGAAAAAAAATCAAAACATCCCATTTTTGGTTGACACCTCATCTTCATAGTATTCCTTGGACCAATTGACACCCCTAATAATCTGAAGTAGTAAGATGATGGGTAGCAGGATCACTCTCTACAAGCCAATTGATACTCCAATAATCTGAAGCTTGTAAGATGAAATAAAATTTTATTCAACCAGTAAACCCCAAAATCTCTATTCTTTAGAGATTTCTAACCTATTTAGAAGAAATAAAGTATTTCGAGATTAGGGAATTTGGATCTGCAAATTCTAAAACACCAAGCAGTTAAACGAAATCAAAATTAGGTATTAAAAATCAAAATTTTTTTGGACAGTCTGTGAAACAACCCTAATTGTGAAAATGGGGAAGAGAGGCCGGATGAAGAGGTTGCAGATGGCAGCCATGTCGACCCACATGCTCATAAGCACCAACCAACTTCTCCTCACCCTTATCTGCATCGTCACAGTTGCTTCACAAGGATTGTGAACAGGACCGACCTATGCTTGAGAATCCTCACCCTCGCCGTCCTTGGTTATCCATATAACCAACTACAGAACTAAGAAATTGGAAAATCAAGAACAGAATCGATCTATATAATCAATTACAGAACCAAGAACAGGATCGATCTATATAACCAATTATAAACCTTGGAGGATTGGTTGTCAAGGGCAAGGAAAGGCGGAGCGCATCAGAAGGTGAAACATGGGAGGTGGAGGAGTCAGGGAAGACGGCGTCAAAGAAACAGTAGCCGGTGGCGGAGGCAGTGATGGAGCCTGCGGAGCGGAGAGGATCCAAGAAATGAAAACGGACTCCAGGAAATGAAAGCATCCCGGACACCAGGAAATGAAAGTGGTCGACAAATGGAATGGAAAGGTGAGAGGGACTAGAGGCGAGAATGGAGAAAGAGGCAATAGGCTACAATGGAAGCACGTTGAATTTATGATGAAGGAGAGGCGGTGTGAAGAAGGAGAGGCGGTGAAGACTGAAGAGGCCATTAGGGTTAGAAAGTGTAAATTTCCCTTTTATACTACCCACACATCTAAAATTTAAAAGCCCAACAAGTTTCCCCCTCAAAACTATATTATACCGCCCAAAAAAATTTCAATGCGCCAATTCCGCCAAATGTCGATAGACAATTTTCAATATATATTCACTTTATATATACACGATTTCTGTTTAGTGCAAGGTGAAATTTCCGTTTAGCGGATGACCCCTTGGTCGCAACGACCAAATGTTAATTGGTCGTTGCGACCAATTTTTATTTTTCATACTACACATGGTCGCAACGACCATGTGAAGATTGGTCGCAATGATCAGACAAGTTTTGGTCGCAACGACCTATTTCTGCTAAAAAAAAATTCCCCCGTAATTACAATTTCTCTCTTCTTCCTCGTTCTCTCTCTGTGTCTCAGAATTCCATGGAGGATTGGGTATGGAAGGTTGCGGAAATTGATTAACAATTTCTAACCTAGATAGTCTGCAACCGACATAAAAACGCCGGTGACAACGCCGCCGAGGAGGTTCCCGCCGGGACCAGAGGCGACTACGAGGGTGAGGGGGGAGAAGAGCCGGCAACGGATCCTGTGGCGGAGATGATGGAGGCGTCGCAGCGTTGGGTCCGGGCGTAGGCGGCGAGGGAAGAGGCCACATCGACGCTGGAGTTGTTGGAGATCTCGGGGGCTGTGTGGCGGAGAGGATGGAGACGCCGCAGCGGTGGGTCCGGGCGTAGGCGGCGAGGGAAGAGGCCACATCGGCGCCGGAGTTGTTGGAGCTCTCGGGGGCTGTCTTCGTCGCCGAAGCCGCCATGGAGAGGGAACTGGGCCACCAGAGTATCTTCCAGTTTATTCAATTGGAGAAATCGAATTAAAATTCCCCCATAATTAATTTTCTAATTAATTGATCAATCCTGAGATTCATACCCATTTCATATCAAGCAAGGTATTGTTTTTAAATCTCTGTTTGTTATTTTGGTGTCCAATTGTTTATGTATGTGGACAGCGGGCACCTCTTAATTGTTGTTATTTCATGGAATTTTGGAAGGATTTGCTGCGTGAGGAAGGTTTGGGTGGGGAGGGTTGTGGAGTAAGGGGTAAACTTTTACAAGTATAAGGGTATTTTGGTCCTGTTCTAAATAGCGTTTTTACCCTGCTCTAAAAAGCAAACCCCTATATATATAGGATTTTTCTATTTTGAATCATACTAGTACAATATCAAACATTAATATTATTAAATACTAATAAAAGTTGAGATATCTTTTAAAATAACAAACAAGTCAAATACTTTTTAAAATTTTATCGAAAATTGTAAAAATAAAATTACTTGTATATTATTCTCATAAAAATTATCAATTAACATAAGATTTTATTCAATATGTATTACTTACTTATATAAGTTTTCCTAAAAACTTACTTTTATGGTATTTTCATACGAATTTATTATTTAATAAATGATTTTGTTCAACACTTATTAGTTACTTATATAAGTTTTCCTCAAAACTTACTTTTATAGTATTCTCATAGGAATTTATTAGTGAATTTAAGGCTTTATTTAACAATTATTAGTTACTTATATGAATTTTCCACAAAACATACTCTTATAGTATTAATTCTAATAAGAATTTATTAGTTAATATAAGGTTTTATTAAACATTTATTCGTTACTTGTATAAGTTTTCCTCAAAACATACCCTTATAGTATTCTAATAAGAATTTTTTAGTTAATATAAGGTTTTATTCAACGTTTATTAGTCAATCATATGAGTTTTCCTCAAAATACACTCTTATAGTATTCTATTAAGAATTTATTAGTTATTATAAGGTGTTATTCAACATTTATTAGTTACTTATATGAGTTTTCCTAAAAACATACCCTTATACTATTCTAATTTATATGAGTTTTCCTAAAAACATACCCTTATACTATTCTAATAAGAATTTATTACTTAATATAAAGTTTTATTGAAAACTTATTAGCTACTTATATGAGTTTTCCTCAAAACACTCTTACAGTACTCTAATAAGAATTTATTAGTTATTATAAGGTGTTATTCAACATTTATTAGTTACTTATATGATTTTTCCTCTAAACATACCCTTATAGTATTCTAATAAGAATTTATTACTTAATATAAGGTTTTATTAAACATTTATTAGTCACTTATATGAGTTTTCCTCAAAATATACTCTTATAGTATTCTATAAGAATGTATTAGTCATTATAAGGTTTTATTCAACATTTATTAGTTACTTATATGAATTTTCCTCAAAATATACTCTTATAATATTCTAATAAGAATTCATTATTTAATATAAGGTTTTATTAAACATTTATTTGTCACTTTTATGAGTTTTCCTCAAAATATACTCTTATAGTATTCTATAAGAATTTATATTATAAGGTTTTATTCAACATATATTAGTTACTTATATGAATTTTCTTCAAAACATACTCTTATAGTATTCTAATAAGAATTTATTAGTTAATATAAGGTTTTATTAAACATTTATTGGTCACTTATATGAGGTTTCCTCAAAACATACTCTTATAGTATTCTAATAAGAATTTATTAGTTACAATAAGGTGATATTCAAAATTTATTATTTACTTATATGAGTTTTCCTCAAAACATACTCTTATAGTATTCTAATAAGATTTTATTACTTAATATAAGGTTTTATTCAACACTTATTAGTTACTTATATGAGTTTTCCTCAAAACATACCCTTACGGTATTCTAATAATAATTTATTACTTAATATAAGGTTTTATTCAAAATTTATTAGTTACTTATATGATTTTTCCTCAAAACATACTCTTATAGTATTCTAAAACCTTATATTATTGTTATTAGAATACTCTAATGTTTTATTCAACACTTTATAGTATTCTAAAACTTTATTACTTAATATAAAGTTTTATTCAACACTTATTAGCTACTTATATGAGTTTTCCTCAAAATATACTCTTATAGTATTCTAATAAGAATTTATTAGTTATTATAAGGTGTTATTAAACATTTATACATTACTTATATGAGTTTTCCTTAAAACATACTCTGATAGTATTCTAATAAGAATTTATTAGTCAATATAAGGTTTATTAAACATTTATTCATTACATATATGTGTTTTTCTCAAAACATACTCTTATAGTATTCTAATAAGAATTTATTAGTTATTATAAGGTGTTATTCAACATTTATTATTTACTTATATGAGTTTTCCTCAAAACATACCCTTATAGTATTCTAATAAGATTTTATTACTTAATATAAGGTTTTATTCAACACTTATTAGTTACTTATATGAGTATTCCTCAAAACATACCCTTATAGTATTCTAATAATAATTTATTACTCAATATAAGGTTTTATTCAAAATTTATTAGTTACTTCTATGAGTTTTCCTAGAAACATACCCTTATAATATTCTAATAAGAATTTATTAGTTAATATAAAGTCTTATTAGACATTTATTAGTTACTTATATGAGTTTTCCTCAAAACATACCCTTATAGTATTCAAATAAGAATTTATTACTTAATATAATGTTTTATTAAAAATTTATTAGACACTTATATGATTTTTCCTCAAAACATACCCTTATGGTATTCTAATAAGAATTTAATACTTAATATATGGTTTTATTCAACACTTATTAGTTACTTATATGAGTTTTCCTCAAAACATACTCTTTTAGTATTCTCATAAGAATTTATTAGTTAATTTAAGGTTTTATTAAAAATTTATTCGTTACTTATATGAGTTTTCATCAAAACATACCCTTTTAGTATTCTAATAAGAATTTCTTAGTTAATATAAGGTCTTATTATACATTTATTAGTAACTTATATGAGTTTTCCTCAAAATATACCCTTAGAGTATTCGAATAAGAATTAATTACTTAATATAATGTTTTATTAAATATTCATTACACACTTATACGAGTTTCCCTAAAAACATAACCTTATAATATTCTACTAAGAATTTATTACATACATTATATTGAATAAAATTGTATTAATTATAAATACAAGTATCAATTACAACCAATTTTTAAATTACATTACATTTACATATAAACATTTACAAATTCTTCGAATTAAATACCAATTCAAAACCTTTTCCTCGTTTGTATATATAAATACCCATTTAAATCTTAATTATACTACCTATTCATATAATTAAATTACAAAGGAACAATATAATATATATATATATATATGTAATATTATATAACTAATTAAGTTAAACAAATTAACCTTACCATCCCACCTAAAATAAAAATAAATAACCTTACCTCGTACAGGCCGGTCTCCACAACACCGATCGAACACCATAGTGGATTTTGAAGAGTGAGCTAGCTAGAAGACAATAAACAAGTGGGCCGGCCCCATTAATGCCCTCAACCATAAAATTGAAGGGAACAGATGCGTGTCGGCCCCATCCGTAGGTAGAGTACAAAGCGCATTAACGTTTGACCTTATCCGTAATAGTCACAGATTTAGCCACGGAAATAGTCGTCGCTAACTGAGCTCATTAATGCCCTTTCATTCTATGGGCTAATTGGGCTTTCATTTCTGATGGGCTATTGGACTCTAAGACGGGCCCGCCTCCGGTTTCACTCTATACCCTATTAATGGACTATATTCAATCTACGTAAAATTTGAGAGAGATAGTAATCTCATCCGGCCCACCTAAACCATTTGCGACCAAGCCCCTGAATAGCCACGGATTCAGCTACGGATAGTATGTTGTGGCTAGATCAGCTTCGAATATAGCCATGAATCAAACGGTCGTAGCTAAGTTCGTGGCTATTTACCGGGACAATCCATCTTCCAAGCCACGAAATCAGCTACGGACACCAGGCTCGTTGCTATTAGCCACGGCTTTGATGAGGTGGCATACCAGGACGCCTACCAGCCACGAATATAGCCACGGTTGTTAACAGTCGTCGCCAATGTCATTGCTATTGGCCACAAAGTCAATCTGATGCTCAATCCCTCTAATGAGTGGCAAGCCTTGTTGTAGTTCAGTGGGAAGTACATCTACATAATCCTGCAAAAGAGCAGCAATAGGCGCAGGAATATGACTCAAATCCACAACATTAACTAATACCTCTTTCTTTAATAAAAGGATATGAGGTCGATGAGCATTCCAGGTGATTGTCTCTTTCTGAGGTTGAGAGACAAGAGATCGTTGTTCAACAGTGCCCTTAAGCGAGGTAGAAGGGGGAGCTGAAGAAGACGTGGCAGAAGCTGAAGAAGAGGACGGCTAGGCTGTCGAGGGAGCCGTGACCGCGGGGGTGCGTGCGGCCTGTTGTTGGGGCTCACGGCTAGCCTTGGCCTTTTGGGCTTCCTTTTGGGCGTCCTGTTGTTGTCTCTTGCGAACCTGTTCCTTCAAAACAGCTTGAGGAGATAAGAGTAGGAGAGTAACTCTCCTCCCATCAAAAGTGAAAGCATATGTATTCTGATGTACATATTTGTACCTTTGTTTATTACATCGTTTGACTTCATATTTCATTCGATCTCCAAAGAAAATGTTCAAAAGAATATAAACTTGTGTAAGAATGGGCTAAAATGCAAGAAATAGGGTCTGCACAAGTTTTGAGCTAACCATGCAGGAATTCGAGCGAAATCGGAGTCAAAACAGAGAAGCCAAGTGAAGCTGAGCAGAGGTAGATATCGACCTTAGACCCAGATATCGACCTCTGGTGTCGATATCGACCCCCATCTCGACCTCAACATAGACATCGACCAGAGCTGAACAAGTCGAGCAGGAACAGAGACCTCGATATAGACCCCCTAGTGTCGATATCGACCCCTGATCTCGACAGAAGATAGACTCGGTTTCGAGATGCGAATTGGAACTATATCTTCAAAGGAAGCACGGAATTATCTCATACTTTCAAGATAGATGGCAGCTGAAGTTTTGTTTATCTTTTACCTTTAAGTTATTTAAGTTTATCAAAAATAAAAGACCTATCCTAATTGTTTGGATAGAGTTCATAGTTTAGATAGAAGTTACAATCCTTGGATAGCGAGGATTAGTAGCCTATAAATAAAGCCCTAGGGGGCTGGCATTCATTCATTCAATTCACAAGCAAGTAAGACAATCAATAGAGTTAGAGTTAGAGAGAAGTTTTAGGGTTTGAAGTTTGCGAAAGTTGACGTTGAGTTGTAAAGCTTCGGAGTTTATTTTAATGCAAGTTTCTTCCTTTCAATCGACAATGAGTTCCATGATGAGAAGCGAGTAGTTCCCCAAAGTTCTTCGGGTCGGGGTGAGCCCGACATTAGCTACGCGCGCTTGAGGTAAGTATTTGATGTTGATATCGTTGTGTCTATCTCTCCTCCTACGATTCTATGTTTAGTCTTAATCGAAAGAAAAGGGATTCATGCTAACAACTTGAGTTATAAACATAAAATTGGTAAAGACAATTAGGTTTATTTGCAAGAGTAATCCTAAGAGTTGGTGTACGGCGAAAGCTTGTCCCTCGGGTAAAATAGCGCAATTGTCCGTCTTATTTATCTTATCGCATGTATTGGTTAACGTTGTGGTAAACCCTAATCCTAGGAGTTGCTTTTTACACATTTTATACACCCAAAACCCTCTGTTTTATTTCTGTTCATTGCTCTTCTCATCCATTCTCAATTCTTCGTCCTTTCTTTGCCGATGAAGAACTAACTCACTGCAGGGAGACATCGATATCGACCCCAGACGTCGATATCGACCACTGAGTTCGTCGACAGTTTTCTGAGTCGACGACGAACATCGCTGTGGAGTTTGCTGAGCATCGATATCGACCCCTAGCATCGATATCGACCCTTCTGTATCGACTGGCAGTCTTCTGAGCCAGTCGATTTCGTGGACTAACATCGATATCGACCCCCCTAGTCGATATCGACCACTTGTTTTTGTTTCTGCAGGTCTTCTGTTGCAGAGAACATCGACAGCCGAGGACGACTTCGAGGCCCAAGGTCGAAATCGAGGCTTCTGGTCGACGCAGACGTGAGATTTCCAAAGCTGCTAGGATCCCGCTGACACGCCTCCTCGTGGATCGATCCTGACTACCCTTCCACTACAACGGGAGGAAGTCTTGTAATTATTTGCTTAGGCTAGGAGTCGATTTACGTTTACATCTTTATTATTTGTAATTTGAGAACTCGACTTACCTCCTTAACAAATTAGCGCCGTTGCCGGGGAAGCTATCAATCGCGCCCTAGTAGTTTATTTTCACGGTTCTTTTTAGTGTTATTTTATAGGTGTATGCGACGTACTAGTGACCAACCTGAATTTGAAGGACTAGACTAACCAGAACGCTTTCTCCACCTAAGGTCTCGAGTTCAAAGAATCATGGCGGACAACGAGACCCAGGCACAACAAATTGAACGCTTAAGTAAGCAAGTAGAGGATTTTACTACCAGAGAAGCGGCACTAAGGGAGCGTGCTGACAGGGAAGAGGAAGCCAGGAGACGATATGAGACTCAAATCAACGCCCTCCCCCGGAATGCAAAGCAATACATGCACCCATCGCTCACAGTGCCTGAATCGGCAATTCTTATCCCTGCCTCTAATTTTGAAATAAAACCTAACTTCCTAACTGAGATTAGAAGGCACCAATATGAAGGAAAACCTATCGAATGCCCTATGGCACATATTTCAACCTTCTTAGACCTTTGTGATACTATTGCTGATGGACGAAGTCTTGAATATGTCCAACTAAAAGCCTTTCGATGGTCTCTTACAGGGAAAGCATTGCAGTGGTTGGAAAGCTTAGCCCCAAGGTCGCTCCGCACCTGGAATGAAGTCAAGGACGCGTTACTCAACAAGTTCTTTCCTCCTTCTAAGACAGCGTTGATCGGACAGAAAATCACGGCTTTCAAACAAAAGCCTGGTGAGGCTCTGGCGACTGTTTGGGAAAGGTTTAAGGACCTACTACGATCATGCCCGACGCATGGCCAACTACCGTATGTAATTCAGGAGATCATATACAATGCTCTTGACGCTGCAACTAAGGAGAGGATCAACACCTACACCTCCTATGGCTACCTTGAACTCACTCCACAAGAGGCTTGGGAGACCATAGAGAGGTTGGTGGAGTTCGACAATACATATGGGACTCCTGAGGCTTCTGACACACCATCATCGTCAAGGCCTGCCCCATCTATGCCCTTATATGAACCCTCCAACGTAATCGATCCGGATGTGAAGGAGCAATTCCATAGAGATCAACTTTGAAAGCTCCAAAAGCAAGTGAGGTTCCTTTCAGCGAACCAAGATTGCATCGAATGCGGATCGCAGCGGCACACCACCATCGAGTGCCCCCATGCTGAATAAGTATAACTAGCGGAGACTCATCAGGAGGCGCGCTACATGAGGGGTCCCAATCACCAATATGGGGGAGACCAAAGGTTCCATCAACCATAAAGGAACCCGGTTAACCCTAGGGACCCTCCGCCTTATAGAGCTCCTGGGCACCCGGAGAGAGACCAAAAGAAGGATGATCTTCAACTTGTGCTAGATGAGATAAGGAGGAATCAAGCTAAGAATGATCAATCCAACAATGCCATCCATTCTCAACTCAATCACCTTACCACAAGGATTGGGGAGATGGATATATCGAAAAGGAACGTAGAGACCCAACTGGGTCAATTGGCGGCACAAATCCCTAGACCGTCCGGAACACTCCGTGGGCAACCCACTACAAATCCTAAGGGACAGTCCGGGACGGGCCATGTCACAGCCATACAATTGAGGAGTGGCACCAAAGTACATAAGCCACGAACGGAATCGGAGAAAGCAGCAGATCCAGTCGACATCGACAGACCAGCCGATGTCGAGGATGAGGTCGATATCGACCCCCAGGTCGACCCGCAGGTCGATATCGAGGCCACTGCAGAGCCATAAGAACCACAACAGAGGTCGAAATCGACCATCCCAGTCGATATCGACCATATCCCAGTCGATGTCGATGTCCAACAGGCCCCTCCGACCACCGTTTTGGCCCCTCCACCAAAGAAGACGTTGCCATTCCCTTCCAAAGCATTGGAGGATCCCACCAAAGGTAAGTTTAGGCGCTTTGTAAAAATACTTCAAGGGCTTAACATTACTATCCCTCTTACAGAAGCCCTAAGCGAGATGCCCGCCTATGTACGATTCCTGAAAGACATCCTTAGCAAGAAGAGATCCATGGCAGAGATCGCAGAGGAGTGCTCAAAGATGGATTTCCCTGAGAAGAAGAGTGATCCAGGGAAGTTTGCAATCACCGTGGGACTTGGCCCACATCGCTATAAAGCCCTATGTGACCTAGGGGCAAGTGTAAGTCTCATGCCTCTTTCTATTTGGCAAAAGGTGAACATTGGCGCACTTGAACTTGTGGACATGAAACTCTATATGGTTGCAACTCATTCGTCAGACCCACAGGTATAGTTGATGACGTTCCGGTAAAGGTAGGTAAGTTCTTTGTGCCTACTGATTTCATTGTATTGGAGATGCCTGAAGATCCTGTAGTGCCTATTATACTTGGTAGGCCTTTCTTAGCTACTGCAGATGCCAATATCAATGTATGTCGAGGGTTACTAACCTTTACTATAGGGAACGAAGTGATAGAATTCTCTTTCAACCCGACCGTGAGCGAAACAAAGCACCTGGAGCAGGTAGTCCTCTCGCCGGCTAAAGAAAAGCTTAGAAAATTTTTGTTGGCGAGGACAGAAACAGCAAGCAGAGTCGACATCGACTGGAACCAGTCGATATCGACTAAAAACATCGAAATTGACCCCCCTTGGTCGAAATCGAGTATGCTAGATCATTGCCAAGAGCTTAAGTATGGGGTCACAGAGGTCGATATCGACCCCCACATGTTGATATCGACCAAAGCACTCGAAATTGACCCTCCTTGGTCGAAATCGACCACCCCTCAGCCCGAAGATTTCTGTTTCGGACCCAAACAGGTAAGCCCAAGTATGACTCCTAACCCTCCTCTGTCCCTTATTGATGAATCAATTAAGCCCATTATTGATAATTCTACTAAAGAGAGGGTCAAAGCTCCATGGTTTGCCTATATTGTTAAAGTTAGGTCAAGAAAGAGAAGGAAAGCGCCCAAAGAAGAACCTAACATCAAAGAAGCCTTGGTCGCCGAACTTCGCTACTACCAAAAGGACTTAGATGATCCTGGAGAAGGCTCAAGCTTGAAGGGTTCCTACATAAAAGGCTCGTGAAGAATTGACGGAGAAGTCGGCCTAGCGACTCAAAAATCTAGAGCTTGTACATAAAACCTATAAATTTTGCATACATGGTTTTTAGAATTTAACTTTTGGCTTTTTGAAACTCTTAAAACTGAGATAATTCGTGGCTTTATCTATATTTCTAAGCAAGATTACAGGTTATCAAGCAAAAGGAACGACGAAGAAGAAAGGAAGCTTCTGCAGAGGCAGTCGAAATCAACCAGGCGAGTCGAAATCGACCCCCCAGGGTCAAGCCTCCTCCTGGAGTCGACATCGAGGACTCAGGAGCAAAAAAGAGAGGTCGATATCGACCATTATACTCGATATCGACCCCAATCTGGCAGCCCTTGTCTTCACTTTCTTCCTCGACTTCGACAGATGCAGTCGACATCGACCACTGACCTAGATATCGACTTCTAGCATCGACTTCATCTGAAATCGACCCGAATCCGTAGGTTGCGTTGTGAGTTTCTCTCTACCCTTGTTCTTCTTTTTAATACAGTGAGGACACTGTATATTTTAAGTATGGGGTGGGGGAAAAACATGTCTTATGGTCATAACTTGGTTTTCTTCTTCGCATTGCATTCATGTTTAAATTTTTGTTCTTAGTTTTACTTTTATAAATGTCAAAATCCAAAAAAATAGAAAAATGTCAAAAATACAAAAAAAAATGCATGTTTATTTTTAAGTTTGTTTTTAAACCCTACTTAGATGTCCTATGATGAAAACTCAATAGCTGACTTGATCATGTAAATCTTATGGCATATTTGGATGGTTTAGCCTAAGTCCTTAAAATTTTATGTAGATTGTGAACTTGTGATGAAATTGAGCACATATGATCCTAGGCTAAAAAAAAGCAAATCCAACAAAAATTGTCCTTGTGAGAATTTTTGGCCTATAGGGAGAACATCAAAAATCCTTCCGCTTTCTTGAGTGAATTTACTCTTCCTATGCATCTCTAAATGTTGTGATAGTGATTCAAAACCAATGCATATATATATGTTTATGTTTATGAGAATTAAATGATGGAGGCATCTTTTAAGCCATTTTTATCCTCTCTTTACCTACCCTGCATTATCTCTGCTTGAAGCCAGAATATTAGCCTGAGCCTGAAATTACAAACTCCACAAAATTATCCCTAGCCGAATTGAGCCTGACCCCCATATTGGGAATTGAGACTTAGATTGGCTGGACTAATGCCTTGTGGAAAGAAAAGAGCATAATGTCCAATTTTGAGCAAGGAAATTATGGGTTGGTGCATATTTACATTTTGTCATATTTTGTAAAAGGATTTTTTGGCTCACCATATAAATGCACATATCTTTAGTATTTATTTATTATTTTTGTCAAACAAAAAAAACAAAAAAAAAATCCGAAAAAAATACAGAGATGTATATATATATATAGTGCATGAGCCAAAATCCTTAAGTCCTTTACTCATACAAGTGTTATATTTTTTAGAGGTATATTAGAGTTTGGAAGAAGGGTTGATAGTATGGTTTACATCTTTTTAGTGCATCTTTAGAGCATATTATGGAAAGATGAGTTGGGAAAGAGCATTATAGGAGATTGAGCTTGGAAAGTGCAATATTGAAGAGTTATGGTTTGGGTATTGCAAGTGTTGGAAATTAGGAGTCTTGATTCCCGAATTATAAAAGCACCACATAGCCAAATAATTCCATACCTTTTATTTCATACCAAGCCCCATTACAACCCTGCCGAATGGAGTCTTCATTGAAGTCTTCCATTGAGCGAAAGTCCTCCTGATAGTTCTTATTGCATTTTCATAATTGGTTGCAAAGTGGATTGTTATAAATTGCAATGTTTATGAGATTGTATATGGAATTGAGTTGAGAGTTGATCTTCATAGTCTAAACACATGAGAGTTGAGTGCAAACACAATATCCCTGTGAGGTTGGATCAAAATTGCATATGCCTATAGATCGCCAAAATATGTGCTATGACGTTAAATTCACTTGCTTTGCTTTGCTACCGCTTATGATGTTGCTTTTGACAAGGGAGAAGACTTGAAGGGTGTGTTGTAGGTATTGGTTATTCCTTGAGGACAAGCAAGTCTAAGTATGGGGTGTTTTGATGTACATATTTGTACCTTTGTTTATTGCATCGTTTGACTTCATATTTCATTCGATCTCCAAAGAAAATGTTCAAAAGAATATAAACTTGTGTAAGAATGGGCTAAAATGCAAGAAATAGGGTTTGCACAAGTTTTAAGCTAACCATGCAGGAATTCGAGCGAAATCGGAGTCAAAATAGAGAAGCCAAGTGAAGTTGAGCAGAGGTAGATATCGACCTTAGACCCAGATATCGACCTCTGGTGTCGATATTGACCCCCATATCGACCTCAACATAGACATCGACCAGAGCTGAACAAGTCGAGCAGGAACAGAGACCTCGATATCGACCCCCTGGTGTCGATATCGACCCCTGATCTCCACAGAAGATAGACTCGGTTTCGAGATGCGGATTGGAACTATATCTTCAAAGGAGGCACGGAATTATCTCATACTTTCAAGATAGATGGCAGCTGAAGTTTTATTTATCTTTTACCTTTAAGTTATTTAAGTTTATCAAAAATAAAAGACCTATCCTAATTGTTTGGATAGAGTTCATAGTTTAGATAGAAGTTACAATCCTTGGATAGCGAGGATTAGTAGCCTATAAATAAAGCCCTAGGGGGCTGGCATTCATTCATTCAATTCACAAGCAAGTAAGACAATCAATAGAGTTAGAGTTAGAGAGAAGTTTTAGGGTTTGACGTTTGCGAAAGTTGACGTTGAGTTGTAAAGCTTCGGAGTTTATTTTAATGCAAGTTTCTTCCTTTCAATCGACAATGAGTTCCATGATGAGAAGCGAGTAGTTCCCCAAAGCTCTTCGGATCGGGGTGAGCCCGACATTAGCCATGCGTGCTTGAGGTAAGTATTTGATGTTGATATCGTTGTGTCTATCTCTCCTCCTACGATTCTATGTTTAGTCTTAATCGAAAGAAAAGGGATTCATGCTAACAACTTGAGTTATAAACATAAAATTGGTAGAGACAATTAGGTTTATTTGCAAGAGTAATCCTAAGAGTTGGTGTACGGCGAAAGCTTGTCTCTCGGGTGAAATAGCACAATTGTCCGTCTTATTTATCTTATCGCATGTATTGGTTAACGTAGTGGTAAACCCTAATCCTAGGAGTTGCTTTTTACACATTTTATACACCCAAAACCCTCTGTTTTATTTCTGTTCATTGCTCTTCTCATCCATTCTCAATTCTTCGGCCTTTCTTTGCCGACGAAGAACTAACTCACTGCAGGGAGACATCGATATCGACCCCAGACGTCGATATCGACCACTGAGTTCGTCGACAGTTTTCTGAGTCGACGACGAACATCGCTGCGGAGTTTGCTGAGCATCGATATCGACCCCTAGCATCGATATCGACCCTTCTGTATCGACTGGCAGTCTTCTGAGCCAGTCGATTTCTTGGACTAACATCAATATCGACCCTCCTAGTCGATATCGACCACTTGTTTTTGTTTCTGCAGGTCTTCTGTTGCAGAGAACATCGACAGCCGAGGACGACTTCGAGGCCCAAGGTCGAAATCGAGGCTTCTGGTCGACGCAGACGTGAGATTTCCAAAGCTACTAGGATCCCGCTGACACGCCTCCTCGTGGATCGATCCTGACTACCCTTCCACTACAACAGGAGGAAGTCTTGTAATTATTTGCTTAGGCTAGGAGTCGATTTACGTTTACATCTTTATTATTTGTAATTTGATAACTCGAATTACCTCCCTAACATATTCGCACGACCATCATGAATAATAGAGCGATCATATAACCAAGGATGACCAAGTAAAATATGACTAGAATCCATCCTAGCAACATCACATAAAATTTTATCATGATAAGAATGAATAGAAATAGAAACCAAGCATTGTTTAGTAACCATAATATCATATCCATCATCAGTAATACCATTCAAACCATAGTGAGTAGCTCTAGGAGTAGTAGGCAAGTTTAAGAAATCTACCACCTTTTCATTGATGAGGTTGCAGCAACTTCCTCCATCGACGATGACGGTCAAGGTAGCCTCACGAACGGCACACTTGATGTGGAAGATGTTCTCCCTTTGATCAGCCATGGGAGCCTCCTGAATGTGTAGGACTCGGCGATTGACAAGGCAAAGAGCGTCCTGAAAGTCTGAAGGGTCGATCTCCTCGTCAGGGTCATGCACCTAGTCCTCCTCCACTTCACTCGAAATTACATGGTCCTCGACAGTCTCTTCCTCATAGTAATGGTCTCCCAAATCATTGAGAAGAACCTTCCTTTTCTTAGGGCAATCGCGAGAGACATGTCCAGAACCACCACAAGTGAAGCAGCGGATGTCCTTATTGCGGTCCTTAGATGGTGCAGCAACTCTTCTAGTTTCAACTTGAAAACCCTGTTTAGGTGAGTTGGCAACTCCCTTTTGCTGCATAGAAGAGTTAGAAGAAGATCTGGATTGACTAGAAGGGTTAAAGGGAACAAACCTGCGACCTTGTGAAGATTGGTTGGCCCTCTGCTGTTGCTGCTGATCGTATAGAAGCTCCGCTTTATGGGTTAAAGTGTCAATATTCCTAATAGATTGAATAGACAAAGGATTTTTAATAGAAATATTAAGACCAGCAAGAAATTGAGTACCCAAAGCACGTTCAGTAAGGTAAATATTAGCTTGATGAGCGAGTCGTTCAAGCTCGTCTCTGTACTCCATAGGGGAGCGAGATCCTTCTCGACAAGAGGCCAGTCGCATCCTCATTGTCTATGTATACTCCTCAGGCACGTTTCTCTGCTTCAGTAAATATCGTAGTTGGGGCCAAGTTTCAACAGGTTGCTTACCTTGACGACGGTGGATTTCACGTGTGCGAAACCACCAAGAGCGAGCCATACCTGTTAAATGTAACGTAACAACCTCCAACCTTTCTGTCTCATCATAACAAAGATGGTCAAGCACATAATTAGTATGATCCTCCCAAACAAGATAAGCCTCAGGATCATTAGTACCATCAAACGTTTCTAATTTAATCTTTACATCACGCCGTTGTATAGCTTGGGCATTATCAATTCTAGGACGACCAAAAATAGGATTAGGTAAATCATCAAAGTTAGGATCTACCTCTTGGTAAGCGTCCTCCAAGTGGGGCATGTCGTTCAGATCAGTGTTGCTACGACTGTCGTCCCAATTGGATCTGATGAACAGAGGATTGGCGTGAGTCTGGTGGGGCTGCTGAGGCCGGCCCTATTGCTACCGTGGAGGGGGTGTGTGGTCCCATCGGTTATCATGACCGTTAAAGCCAGATAGGGGATCATTGTCATTCTCTCCTTCAAAAGGGTTAGGCGTAGCAGATTTAAGCTTACAGTGTAATTGCCCAGCCTGGGGGGTTTACCTGAAGGGGGTGTCTTACCTTCTGGGGGTGTAGAATGTAACGGTCCCGGATTATGATTCCCGAGTTACGTTTCGAGGGATAAAACCCCTCATTAGGATCTTGCGCCCCGAGTACAGGTTGAAGGTTTGAAATCAAGGATTTGCAGTTTAAAGCGGGATTTCGCACCCAAATCCAGAAGGTCCGTTATAGACCCCGGGGTAAACCCCTGTACCTGTCCTAAGTCTACAACGCGCGAAACCTTTTATCATGCAGAGGACATAAGTTCTGAAATGATACAACCAGTGTCGCAGCAGAGCTGGGTCAAAACAGAGTATAAGTAGGAAGAAATCCCAAAAGTATGAATCCGGTGAAGTCATGGTTCAAACACTCACTCTCCGCCATATGAATGGATCCCGTCATAACAGCACGAAATCAAGCAATGAAACGGGTACTTGAAACTATACCACAAAGTCAGGCCAAGTGTTCGCCTACGGGTCCTTTGACCGCGCTGAGGACATATAATACGCCTATACCTAGAATAAAGGATGCCTTCATGCAGTACTGAAATATTAACCACACTATCATGCTCCTAATTCATATATGCAGAATATGAAGTAAGGCCTTAACAAAGAATACCAAGTGGTATATCCCTCTTCTACCACCACCCTCCTTCCAGATAGGGTGGAGACTGGCCAGTTCGATGCTATTACATATCACATCTCATCATCATATCGTATCTCGTGCTCATCTCGTATCTCATGATATATATATATATATGACTCGAGGAGGACAACACCCGATGAAGTTGGGCTGTCGTATGACCCTAACAACGACTCTAGGACTCACAGATAACAGCCGTTCTGCATTCAAACGCATACTGAATAAGAATGCTCATTCGTAAGTGCAATTCCTAAGCATGATACTACATGACATGCTTTTATGCATATGCAACACCTACATACTATATGGCACATCAGGCAGGAGGTCTTGGTTACTGAGTAAGCCCCGGAGGTACTTACCTGGCTAGAAGATCAGCTAAAGAAGAATCCAACACACATTAGTCACGATCACAGAATATCACCTAATTACATAACGAGAATATGCTAAGTATACTTCTATAGCTTTTCTGAACTCATATATTACTCACTCAAATTAGCAGATAGGTAAGCAAGTTTTAATCAATCATACTTTCAATTCATCACGATCAATCATCTCTTATCTCATACCATTCATTATAACTTGTCAACTTATCAGTTTAAAAATAACCTCCATATATATATATATATATATATATATATATATATATATATATATATCATACTTCCCACATATATATATACCATCATCATCATAAATATTGAACATTTAGTCTCTTCTAAAATCACCACAACATCATGCCATTAGTCACACATATATACCGTTAATCAACCGATCGTATTATCATGCTGGTTAGTCATTGAATAAGTCTTACCCTTAGGTTAGTTTCAAAACCGTTTCAAAATCCGAGTCAAATAGTTAAGAATTCCGACCCTTGAAAATACTCGCCAAAACTCCTTTTTCAAGTATTTACTAAATCATTATCCGACCTTGAAATTCTTTCCAATTTCTTACTTTTAAATCGACCGATCTAATAATTTAATTAAAACTCAAATGATTTTATGCTATATTTTAAAACACCATTAATAAACACTTTTACAAAGACATCTCTAAATCCTTTATAAAATAATTCCATCCCATTTTTATTTAATAAACTAATCCTTTATAAATCTCCCGAAATAATATTTTATATTTTAAAATCTCAAATAATATTTTCTAATATTTTATATATCCTTAAATAATCAAATGAATAAACGGATAAACCCGAACCGGACCGAACCCATAAAATAAATCCCAAACCGGTAAAACAATAACATGTATATATATGCTAAAGGGTGGGCCCACGGAGCCCATGTCAGCTTCTACTTCCTCCAAATTGAAATGGAAGCTCCCGCCCGCGCCATTGGAGCTCGACCCCGCCGCCGACGTGCAGGCCTTGCGCCCAACCGTGGCTCGTCCGGGCTCGCCCAGCTCGGACCCTCGCACCTCTCTCCTCGTGTTCGCTGCTCGCCCTCTCACACACGCTCAGGTCGACCCTCGCCTCGCTCTGTCGCTTGTCAACATTCGCCGCGCCAATTCGAGCTCGTCCGAGCTCTCGTCGGAGCTTCTGAGCTCACCCAATGCCCCGCACTCAGCTCACGCACACTCGACACTCGCCCACAGCCCGACCCAAGTCAGAATCGAATCAAAACAGAGGGAGGAAAGGTGGTAGCTCACCAAGGGAGTTCGCGACTTCGGAGCTCTCGATCGGAGGTCTGGGCTTCGTCGGAGGCTCGTGATGGCTCGTCGGACCTGCGTCGGACATGGGTGAGCGTGATGGAGGAGCTCGGGGGTGATTTGGATCGGAAACAAAGGAGAATGGCTTACCGGAAGGTTGGTTCACGATCAAACGGACGGGGGATCTTCGGAGGCTCGTCGATGACGCCGAGAGCTCCGGGGGTGGCTGCGATTGCTCTTCGATGAAAGAGGAGGCGGCGAGGATGACAACGACAAAGAAGGATCGTCGAGGCGTGGAGTGTGGCGATGGCAACAAGAGGAGGAAGTGGATGTGTTGCTCGGGTATTTGTTCGAATCAGAGGAGCAAGGAAGGTACGTAGTTGGGTTTGGTGGTGGTACTGTGGAGACAAGGAGGAGCTGCGACGGTGGTGGTGGAGTGACTGATAGTGGCGATGACTGAGATGGTGATGGTAAAATAGTGAAAGCGAGAAGGTGATGGCATGAGGTGAAGGTGATGGTGAAACGGTGAAATGGTGAAGGCGGGAAGGTGATGACGTTGATGGTGATGAAGGCGTAGGGAATGGGTTCAATTTGCAGGGTAAGGTGAGGGAGTGGGTGAGGGGTTGCGTGTGGAATTTGGTTAAACCAGTTACTCGGAAACA
The DNA here is from genome assembly GCA_963922045.1 of Persicaria maculosa. NCBI lineage: Eukaryota > Viridiplantae > Streptophyta > Magnoliopsida > Caryophyllales > Polygonaceae > Persicaria > Persicaria maculosa. Next base: position 61,946,858 of record OY998267.1, read on the forward strand.
ATCCCAAATACGTGAAATTCGAATCCCGCAATTAGCTCTCGAGTGTTAGTTTCCCCGAATCCCGCTTTCTCGATCAATTAGAATTTTAAAATCGACAAGGATATCGCCATCCGATAATTATTTTGAATTTTTGAGGTAAAAGGACGGAAATCGTTCGTTAAATTTTATATTCTGGCTGGAATCCGCTAAACTAGTTTTAAATTTGTTTTTAATTTTCTTTTTCCAAAAATTTAGGATTTGAAAATCCAAGCTTTTACATCATCCACCTCTAAAAACAAGTCTCGTCCCCGAGACTAAAATCATTTTAAAACTGGGGATGAAGTTTGAAATTGGTGAGTCCAAGGATCATGCAATTGATCCCGTAAGCATCTCACAAGTGCCCCTATGAGATCCTCACAGTACCGTTGCCGTGATCATAATATCCCCAAAAGACCGTAGCAAGAATGTAATATGGGCCCCTACCACATCCTTACTCCGACTCCTCGGTCATATCATAACTCAAAACATCACAACGTCCTCTTTAAAACACCGTTCAAAATTCCCGGGCCGTAAGATGCATGCTTTCATCATAAAGGAAAAGGCTTTCACCTAAACTGACAAATAGGAAAAGAGATTTTTCAATTACTTAACCTAATTTGTGTCTACCTTTGTCATAATTGAGTTTATAATCTTTCGAATAGAAACCCTAATTACTACCCAAGTTTTACAACATGAGTTCCTTAAATTCGCATTTAAAGATGAAGAACAAGGTAGAGGGAGATAAAAGATACATTCTTTAGCGACGTACTTACCTTACCATCATGGCTATCGGCGGGCTCACCCCGACCCTAGAAGAAAGGGGGACTACTCACTCATGTTGATTGTAGACATGTCTTGAATTGAAATAACTTGCATAAATGGAAAATTTCGAATCTTTACAATCTCAACGCCAACTATCGTAAGCGCTTGAAACTTTAAAGCTCAAAAACTCTAACTATCTATTGTCTATTGTCCTTGTCTTGGATGATTCGATAATCTAACAAATCAGCCCCTAGGGCTTTATTTATAGGCTACTAATCCTCGCTATCCGTGGATTATAACTCCTATCTAAACTATTAACTCTATCCGAACAATTTAGGATAGGTCTTTTATTTTTGATAAAAACTTAAAGTAAAAGATAATAAACAGCTGCTAGTATCTAAAACAACGAGATAACTCATGGCTTTGATGATAGACTTCACAATCCGAGTCTCAAAATTGGATTTATCTTCTGTCGAGGTAGGGTCGATATCGACACCAGAGGTCGATATCGATGCTTGTGTTTCTGCTCGACTTGTCCAGCTCCAGTCGATGTCTATGACGATGGTCGATATCGATGCATGTGTGTCGATATCGAGGCTTCTGGTCTGGTCTGTGTGGCTTATCTCGACACTCAGAAGTTGTGTCGAAATCCAGGGTCGATATCGATATCTCCAGTCGATATCGACCTCTTCTCAGCTTCACTTAGCTTGTTCGTTTTGACTCCGATTTCATCGAATTCCTGCATGGTTAGCTCAAAACTCGTGCAGACTCTATTTCTTATACTTTAGTTCATTCTTACACAAGATCATATACTTTTGAAACTTTTATTTGGAAATCGAATGAAATATGAAGTCAAAAGATGCAATAAACAAAGGTACAAATATGTACATCAGTAACAAAGACTTAGTTTTGGTTTTGGACAGCTTTTACTTTGGTTTGAGACATTTTATTGTTTTGCATATTTTGTTTTGGTTTTATTTTTTAACAAATTACAGGAAAGAGAAAAGCACACAGAAAAGACATCGATATCGATGTCTAAGATCGACATCGACCTTAAGGTCGATTCAGATGGGCTTGTGGTCGAGGCCAGATCACCCTGAAGCTTGAGCCAGAAAACGATAAGAGACATCGATATCGATGTCAAGGTCGATATCGACCATGCCTGCTGTCTTCTTCGACTCCTGAAATTTGTGACGATTTAGTAAGTTTTCTTCTTAACCCTAATTTTAATACAGTGAGGACACTGTAAATTTTAAGTATGGGGTGGGGGAAAGGCTTACTTGCATACTCATACTTAATTTAGATTTGCATATTTATCTTAATGCATATTTAGTTTTTATTTCGAAAAAAAAAAAGAAAAAAATGACCCCCATCAAAAATTTGAAAAAAAAAAGAAAGAGTCATGGAAGTATAAAAAAGAGCTCTATGATGCAAAATTATATTCATTAGAAATATAACATGAAATTGCCTAGTTAAGAGAAGTCCCAATGAAGTGCAAAAAGGAAAAAATAAAGGAGATGAAAAATTGAAGTTGCTTTTGACATATGCATGATAAGATGATGGAGGACTTTTTATGAAAATTCCAGCTTACATATACAAGTTCATATCCTAGCCTTACCTATGCATATTTGCAAAAGTCACAAGCCATATATGAGCCTTATCATGATCATTATTGCTCCACACATATATCATATTGCCCATTTTATACCTTATACCCTATCCGGGGACAAAGTTTGAGAATGGATGTCATCTTTGGAGTTATTATATGGAGTTGTGCATTATTTATGAAGTTGTTGGCAGGAATGAAAAAAATTTATGAAATATGGAAAATTTAATGAGCGAGAAAAAATCCGATCACCTCAGAAGATAAAGGTAGGTCGACCCTGCTCGTTGAGATGTTAGTTCAGCGAGATGGGACATAAGGTGAGGAGTCCAAAGTACTAAGTATCCGGGGCCAGGGGCGGCCCCAGGGTGGGGCGGGCGTAGGCGGCCGCCCCACCCTTCGACCTATGCGCCCCGGAGTTTGGAAAAAAAATATTTATATATATATATATAAGTGTTGTAATAAGTAAAACTAGGATGAAGATATGATCAACTAATTTATTTTGCTTAGTTGGTTGGTGGGAAGGAAAGAAAGGAAAATGAGACCAAAGGTTGGGGGTTCAATTCCTAGTAACCTCCTTTTTTTTAAGAAAAACTTCACCTCCCCCCTAAAAGCTTTTTTATTCTTTGTTCAACTTGCACCTCACTCTCTATGTTTCTACCCCTTATTTAATTATATTCACACTTCCTGAGTCCCTATTATATAAAAATTATCTAGCTATAACTAATTAAACTCCATAAAATTGGTGAAATTAGCCTTTTTTAAAAAAAAATTCACCTTCCTCAAAAAAGCTTTTTTTTTTGTTCAACTTGCACCCACTCTCTATGTTCAACTTGCACCTCCTTATTTAATTATATTCCCACTTCCCGAGCTCCCTATTATATACAATTCCTACTAAACCTCTTTTTTTTTAAGAAAAACTTCACCTCCCCCCTAAAAGCTTTTTTAAGAAAAACTTCACCTCCCCCCTAAAAGCTTTTTTATTCTTTGTTCAACTTGCACCTCACTCTCTATGTTTCTACCCCTTATTTAATTATATTCACACTTCCTGAGTCCCTATTATATACAAATTATCTAGCTATAACTAATTAAACTCCATAAAATTGGTGAAATTAGCCTTTTTTATATAAAAAATTCACCTCCCTCAAAAAAGCTTTTTTTTTTTCAACTTGCACCCACTCTCTATGTTCAACTTGCACCTCCTTATTTAATTATATTCTCACTTCCCGAGCTCCCTATTATATACAAATTATCTAGCTATAAACTAATTAAACCCCATAAAATTGGTGAAATTAAGATTTGATTATGAGAATAAGTTTTGTGAAATTTTCATTAGAGTTTGTGATTTTGAGAATAAATTTTGTGTTTTAATTATTGTGTATATGTGATTTTGAGAATGAAATTTATGAATTGAATTTGGGGGTTGTGAATTGAATTTGTGAAGCTTTCTGCAATATTTGTATTTTTGTACCCTACATATTCAAATCACAATTTCTATCATGTCTTTGGGAACCAAAAGATATTATAAAGTTGATGAGTTTACAATCCTAGATAATATGTAAAAGCCTTGAATTTAGCATATGATTGAATTTCGATAAGTTTACATTCCTAAATATGACAAATGCCTGAATTTCTAATGAATGACGATTGACGAGAAACCACTACCATAACAACCAAGCAAATGTAAGTCTATTTTTCTACAATCCACTACTAAGATGAAAGTCGTAGCTTAGGTAAAGAGTTTATTCAAGGCCAATATCTCAGTACACACTAGAAATTTTGCCCCACCTTTCGGAGGATCCTGCGGCCGCCACTGTCCGGGGCCATTCATGACACCCATGTTTGTGACTCGCGAGAAGGCAGTGCTAAGGTTAGAGAGGCAAAAGTATTATATTGAATAAAAGCATTGAGCGATGAGTGAAAGGTGAGATATTATGAAGAAGGAATGTGGAATGTTTTGGAAAGAAAGTATTTCCCTGGATTTAACACCACATGGCCAAATATTAGCCCACCTTTAGCCTTTTACCAATCTACTTCTCACAAGCTTCCGAAAGTCCTCTTGATTATTAATGCTATGTCGCTAAAATTGTTTTTGCATATTACCTCCTTTTATGAGTATGCACAGGCATGGACTTGGTTGACAAAAGTACCTTATCGAGGATGGCAATTGATTGTAGGGACATATGAAAAATGAATCTATGATGTTGAGGGTTTACTTTCTTCCCCTGAATGACCATTAAAGGTATTGCTTGGGGACAAGCAAGCTTAAGTATGGGGTGTTTGATGTGCGCGCAAATTGCCATATTTTCTATGCACATATAAGTCCATTTTATCATTCATTTGCATGCATATTAATGGGAAAACATGGGATTAGTGTAGTTTACGCTTAAATATCAAATATATGGGTATGCACGAGTTTCTATGTGATTTTGCAGAAAACAGGATAAAAATGGACAGATTTGGAAGAGCGGAAAAAGAACTCGAAGTCTTCTGAAGAGGTCGAAATCGACTGGGGACCTCGACATCGAGTGCAGCAGAGACATAGGAATCGAGCAGGAAATGAAGCAGAGCATGTCGACACAGAGAGGTCGATATCGAGGATTGAAGGTCGATATCGATGTTGCCAAATCGAGCTAAATGATAGAACTCGAGTGCTAATCCGAGTAGAAGAAGGAGAGCTCGAGATAAAGTTTCACAGAGGTCGATATCGATGTTCATGGTCGATATCGATGTTGCCCAACAGAGGAATCCGACTCAGATTTTGATAGAATTCTATTCGAAGCTTGCACGTCTATACAAAAGTCGAGATTTCTTATCATCAACCTCAGATCTATCATATGAGCTGATTTACCATAGGATTTTTAGTTTTTACTTTATTTAAGTTTTATCTTAGAGAATAAAGATAAAGTTTCGAGTCTTTGGATAGCAAAGTTCGATGTCTATATCTAGAGGCCATTAGGGCTGAGTTTAATAATCCAATTACGCAGAGAATTTCAGTTTCAATAGAGAGTAACGAGTTAGAGAGAGAGAGGGCCGAGTGAGTTGGAGAGAAACGAGAGCAGAGTTTTGGCTTGTTCGGTTGTACTTTCTTTCAAGGTTTAATTCAAAGTAGTTTTCTTTCAATGATGATGATGATGTGCATGATGAGGAGCGAGTAGTCAACCCACTTCTAGGGTCGGGGTGAGCCCAACGATAACGATGTAGGGTAAGTGCATCAAAGGTATGACTTTTATGCGATTCCGTCCTCTATCCTATGCATGATCCTTTGCGAAAGTTAGGGAAATTCATTATTTGCATTATTGAAGCGAAAGCCACTCATATTGTGAACTTGAATTGCTCGTGAATTGGATAGTAACTCTTAGGAACTATGCGAGAGCCTCTAATCACCTAAGTGTTGATAACGAAAGTTATTTGATGGAAAGACATTAAATTTCATAACTTTAGCATAAAACTTGCATTGTTATCGTTGTGGCATGAAACCCCAACTTTGGAAGCTTTTAATTAATTGAATTTACATATAAAAGTTTTAGTTTTGTTTCTGATCATCCTTCTTAACCATTCTACTTTCTTCGGACTCTTTTTCGACAATTGGTTACGAATTACAGTTTCTGTGACAAACATTGGAATCGACTGTAAAGGTTGATATCGAGGTCTAACGTCAATATCGAGGTCTTTGCTCGACGTCGACTTTGCTGCTTTTGTCTTCTGCAGAAACTATACTGGAAATCGACCAAAATTGAGGTCGATATCAACCAGACACATCGATATCGAGTGTCTTCTGAGGTCGAAAGCTTTGATCGTGACTACAACAAGGGAAGCGCTGACATACCTCCTCGTGGATTCGATCCTGAATTACCCTACTACTACAAGGGAGGGGATTCTTGTATTATTTGTTTGAGCCAGGGAGTAGTCTAGTTGTGAATTGTCTATTGAATTATTTGAATCCCTACACTCATCCCTTAAGCGAACACAAGCCCTTTTGATTCTAAGAGTGATTACGTTTTAGAAATCAATTAGGCGAGAAAAACAAGGCACTAAATTCAAGCAATTTTCCCTGGACACAGAATTATGCAATATTGAAGTTAGCAAGTGATGATCAAAGTGCAAATTAAATCAGCCACAACTCGGATAACAAGGATAGCAAGTAAGAACAAGCGGCTAATGTGTATGGAATAAAGATTACAATGTGATGAAATAAAAATCAGCAATGGTGTAATATAATCAATGCAATCACAAGGGCAATCAAGTGCACACACTCCGTCAACTATTATCTGACGGTTGCAACACGGTTCGGAGAAAGATGAGTGTGACCAAGGCTCCTGTGTCGGCACAGCACAAAATCACACAAATAGGGTTCTTTGAAATGCTTGAAACCAATTAGATCATCAATGGAAGTAGCTAAGAAAAAGAAATAACAATATGCAAGAGTTACTAACTCAAACAACGGTAAGATGAATGCTATGCTTTTCTTTCTTTCTCTTTTTTTTCTGTTTTTTTTCCTAAGCTACTGTCGCTAGAAGAGCTGCTGTAATGGAGATAGAAATAAATAAATAAATAAAACAAGCTACGATGATCTAAAAGTAAGCGAAAGTAAAGAAAATAAGGGCAATAGGCAAAAAAAAATATGAAAAAGTAGGGTTCTTTAGTGGTGCAAGTTCATGACAATACTTAATCCAAGAATCACATTCATAGGCATGATATGTAGCAACAAGGAATAAAAATCAAAACTTGCAACCAAAAACTCAATATCTTCCAAATTATAGATCCAAACAAGAAAATTACCCAAATAAAAGTGCCAATTTTAGGGTTGAATAATAAAAATATAAACTTTATGCAGTGGATATGGTGAAAAATAAGGCACGAAAAATAATCACTCAATAATGAATCAAGAGAGTAAAGAACTTGCATAAAGCTGAGAATCTGATACCACTTGATACCACTTGATACGTTTGGAATCCCCGATCCTTCGCATGTGGGCTCAGAATCAAGAAACACGCCTTATATTTACCCGATCTTGCAATGCTCTCTGATATCTCCTAATTTTGGAACAAATTAAACAAGTGATTAGAATCTGATTTATGGCGACAGATTACACTTGGAAAATTTCATCAACTACAAACACAACAATAGCGACAGAAAGAGAGGAGAAGTGACGGAGAGAGGCCGCGGACGCCGCGGGAGTGCAGCGGGGAGGCCGCAGGATATGCAGCGGCCGCTGCAAGGCCAAGGGGCGGCCGCCGCTGCTACTGGCTGTGAGGTTCAGCGACGCTCCTCTCTTCTCTGCGACGGAAGGCTTAGGGTTCAGCGACGTTTTTTCTGCAGGAATTTGTGTTTGTGTTTTGTAATGTGTTTGAGATTAGGGTTTCGAAAGGTAATTGTTTGGATGATTAAAAGGATGAAGAACAATATGAAATTATGAATCAAAGTGTTTGGTTGAAGATTGAAGAACCCTTTAGCCAAAGGGTTTCCTCAATTCTATATTTCAATCTGACTTTTCCTAAAGACTCGAACGTACGTTAAATAGAAATTGATAAGTCATCCTCACCTTGCAAAGGATCAGCATGCCTGACTAAAAATAATAATAATTAATTAAAACTCTAGATTTAGTTTGAAAAGTCAAACCTTAGTTGTTAAGGAAGAATCTAAGTAGATAGACTTTCCTTTTTACCTTATTTATCTAATATGACATAAATAAAATAAAAATGGGTAAAAATCTTAAATTTTCCGCCAGCCCTAAGAGTAGGCACGAAATGGGCCTCATGGTGGATCGGGCCTCGCCTTCATTAGCTTGGTCTGAGGTCGCAAGCTCAATTCTTTGACTCGTGGTCTAGTTTTGAGCAAAGTGATCCAAGGTGGCCTGAATCCTTGCTCCATAACTCCTTGGTAACGAATGAGAAGTTCTTGGGTAGCATCTTGAATCTTCTTAGCCCTAGCACGAGTGATAGGACCATCAAATGGCACCTTCATGTTGTCCTCAATGTCACCAGGAGTCATCGCCGATTGCACTGCATCAGAATGTTTCTTTATTGTCTTTTCCATTGGTAATGGGACAACCCAAGTATTTTTAAAGAGCAGTTGAGTTCAAATTTTGAAGGATATTTTGTATGTCCAATTTCCTTTGGGATGAGAATTTCTTTGTCATTTCAAAAACTTATTTATGAAAATTTAGTTTTTTTGTCCTGATATTTAAGCAATAATCATCAATGATCACATACTTGAGCAATTATTCACACCTCCATGAGCAAAAACTATTCTCCACAACCATATCTAATATCATTTTATACCAATTATTGTATATCTAGCTATTTTAGACCATCTCAAACAGCTTCCTAAAATTTTACCAAAATGGGAAAATAAAATACATATTCTTCAAAAAATTTTGTTTTAACTCCAACAACTTCTCTATTTCGAAGATTTGAAAAACAATTTATTTGGGAAATGGTGCAGATATAGAGAACCCTCTTTATTTTTTTATGTTGTTTCTCCATTTTGGAGAATATGATGGAGAAATTGTTGGACCAACAAATACTTCAAAATTCTCTAAAAACTCTAAAATTCACAAAATGGAGAAACTGTTGGAGAAGCTCTTAGAGCAACTCCAACAGGTTCTCCATAATGGATTTTTGGAGAATATCAAGGTTGATTTTGGTCCAACAGCTTCCCCATTACATTCTCCAAAATAGAGAATGAGGAGAAAAAATGGAGATATTTCCCTAAATTTGGAGAAAACTCTATATTTTGGGGTAAACTCCAAAATGGAGAATCTGTTGGATTTGCAGTCAAAAAATCCAGAATATATGATTCATAATTCTCCATTTTGAAGAATTGTTTAGAGAAGCGGTTGGACATGCTCTTACAACCGTTTAAAATTGATAACACTTAAAAAGAAAATTTACAATGGTTAAACTCCGTAAACAAGGGTGACAATGGTCAAACAAGCTAAAAAAGAAGAGTGGATTACTCACAACCAGTTAAACCACCCCGCAAATTATGTCCTCTCCTTATTCCAATTTATCCTCACCCCTCAAAGAAAAAAGATGAAAAAAACAAAGACCTTTTGAAATTGATTTTTGTTAATTTTGAAACCAAATCATTTTTTCCTTCTTCCATTTTCGCTCTCTGGAATTCCTCCACCCTTTCCAATCTCCCCAAAACAAATTCCCAAATTTGAATTTCTCCAATTTTAATGGACTATGGAAACCCCCTCCGCTGACCCGCCAGATCTCTGCCTCGATAATGCCTCCCACCGCACCCTCACCCTCCTCTCCCCGGACCTCGACCGCTTCATCGCCTCCCTCTCCTCCTTCCCCGACAAGCCCAACTCTCCCACCCCACCCATCCCTGACTCTGTCGAGCGCTTCTCTCGCGCCGTTGAATCCATATTGGACAACACTGATGATTCTAGCTCGTTAGCCTCTGATTCGCTCTTGGTCGACTCCGTAGGCCGACTCGGCAACCTCACCCACCTCCTTGCTCAGTTCTCGCCCGGAGAGAAGGGGACGCCGTGGCTAAGTCGGACTAGTGTCTTCCTCCAAAAGACGATGATGTCCATGGAGGACGAGCTTCGGAATATTCTAGATGAATTCACCAACTGTGTTGGATCTCCCTCTACCTCTTCCAATGCAGAGATTATATCAGCGTCCAAGCACTTCTCTAGCTTCCATGGCCACCTTCACCGCCGTCAAGATTCTGATTCCGGCAGCAGCCACAATTACCACCACCGCAGCATCAGCAGCAGCTCTGTCTCCATGGCGGCGACGATTGAGCCAGATTCGGGTAGCAACCACTACCCGACGGAGGATGATGATTTCCCGGCAATCCCCTATGAAACGGTAACTCAGTTGAGGTTGATTGCCACCGCCATGGTGGCTGCGGGGTACGACACGGAGTGCTGTCAGGTGTACGGTGTCCTTCGCCGAAATGCCTTTAAGTCGGCGATGAAGAGGCGAGGGTTTCGAAAGTTGAGCATTGATGAGATCGGGAAGATGAGCTGGGAGCAACTCGAATCGCAAATCGCCACATGGAACAGGGTGGTTCGCCACACGGCCAGGGTCCTCTACCCGCGCGAGTACAAGCTTTGCGGCGAGATCTTCCTTGACAACCCTTCGATCCGGGATGGGATCATGACAAACTTGGCGAGAGCCGTGGTGATCCTCTTCCTCAACTTTGCGGAGGCGATCGCAATGACGAAGCGTGCCGCCGACCGCCTCTTTAAGGTACTGGAGATCTACGATAGCCTAACAGAGCTCCAATCCGCCATGGCACAATCGAGCCTCTCGGAAGAGGCAGGGGAGGAGCTCCAGACGGAGATCTCAGCGGTGCAGCGGAGGCTCGGGGAGGCCGTAGTGGCGGTCTTCTCGGACCTCAAGGATTCAATTAGGAATGACTCGGCAAAGAACATAACCTCCGGGGGTGGTGTGCATCAACTAACTCGATACACTATGAACTACCTACATTATGCGTGCGACTACAAGAACTCGTTAGAGTCGATCTTCCAAAAGACGAGCGATGGGGGAGGGGCTGGGGGGAACAAAATGCGATCGCCGCTAGCGGCAGAGCTAGTGAGGGTGATGGGGATGTTGGATGTGAACCTGGAGGGGAAATCAAAGCAGTATAAAGATGCATCACTAAGATGTGTGTTCCTGATGAACAACGGGAGGTTCATACTACAAAAGATAAAAGATTCAGAGGGGATGCACGAGCTAGTGGGGCGAGTAGCAAGCAGGAAGAGGTCGGCGGAGCTACGGGGGCACCACAAGAGCTATCAAAGGGAGACCTGGGGGAAGGTGTTGCAGTGTCTGAACCACGAGGGGCTACAGGTGAATGGGAAGGTGCACAAGCCTATATTAAAGGAGAGGTTCAAGAGCTTCAACCAGATACTGGATGACATACAAAAGACACAGGGGGCTTGGGTGGTCAGCGACGAGCAACTCAAGTCGGAGCTAAGAGTGTCTGTGTCATCGGTCATGATTCCGGCCTATAGGTCATTCGTTGCCAGGTTCGGCCAATGCTTTACGCCTGGGAGGCAGACGGAGAAGTACATCAAGTACCAGCCGGAGGATATTGAGGCCACCATTGAAGGCTTGTTCGAGGGAAATCCAAACCCCACCGCCAAGACTAAGAAGTGATCCATCTCCTTTTTTTTCTTTCTTCCCTTTTCTTCATCCCATCCATTTATGTAATTATTATTCTGTACGTGTAGATTAACTTATTTATTAATTGATCATTCATTAATAATCTATATATCTATATATCTATATAAATCTATATCTATCTATATCTATCTATATCTATCTATCTATCTATATCTATATTCTATATAAAATACTAAAGCAGAGGTCAGAAACGGGCTCTGGTGCGATTTCGCATCCGTGGAATTTTCTGGATTAAAACGGAATTATTTTTGCTTACATGTCATATTCCGGATTAAATGATATTATTTTTTTGGGCCGCATCAATTAATAAGCCAATATAGTTGAATTTTTTTCAAAATATTCACTGAAAAATAAATATTTAACGAAATATTCACACTTTCAAACTATTTACAAAAATATTCATTTTTGTCAGATTTAACAAAAAAACGCGGTATCAAACCGCGTTTTACCAATAAAATTTAAATTTTAAATCTGGAAAAAATGTGGGAAAAAATAAATAAAAGAAACGCGGTTTGAAACCGCGTTTCTTATTTATTTATTTATTTTAATTTGAAAATCTCCCTAAAACTTAAAGTTCTATCCTTTCAAGCACTCTCAGCCTATCCACGTGGAGGCTTCTTAGAATTTTTTTACTTTCCTTATTTGCCCTTCTCTTCCTCTTTTCTTTCTGAAAAACTGACGCTACGCTTCTCAAAATTTTTTTACTCACCTTCTCTACCTGCTCTCTACCCTCTCTCTACCCTCTCCACTCCTTCTCTACCCTCTCTCTCCCACGATCGATCCACGATCTGAAGCCTTTTTCTGATTTCATATGCCTCTTCTGAACGGTTTGTAATTTCTTCTCCGTTCATCGTAGCCTCCTCGCCTCATCTTCTTGTGCCGACGACGGAGCCCTTCACCTCGCCTCCCTCAAATTTCGCTCACGCCGCTCACGCCACCGTCTTGGTTGCTCTGCCCGACTGAGCATCCCAAAACAAGGTACACCGTGAGTTCAATTTCGTACTTGCTTTCAATTGTTTCAGTTCTCCATCCCTCGAGATGCAACTTAGGGTTTTAATTCTGCTTTGTAGATTCGAGGCCATGGCGAGGTCTAGCTTCTGCTGCACACGCCGTGGAGGTCATAGGCTTCACCTAATGCTCTGGCTCCGGACACGGCCGAGCACTAGCACCGATTCACGACGACGACCGGAGAAGAGGGCGGAGGAATTGTCATAGAAGCGCCAGATTTATGAGGGAGCAGGGGGCGTCGCTCGGAGAAGAGGGCGGAGGAATTCAAGGCACCGATCACCTGAGAGCGAAAACCACGGAGCCAGTGGAGAGGGAGCCGTTCTCATCGTTGCGATCATCAACGAGGTAATCCTCCAACCTAATTCGTTCTTTTGCAACTTCTTTTTGTTGATTTGTGATTTCCTATGGGATGTATTGGTTTTGAATCCTATTCTTGTGCAGTTTATATTCGTACTAGATTCATGTTCCCTATGGGAGTCTTGATTCTCCTCTATTGCAAGTGATCTAATTTTATTTTTCCTTTTCTCCTTTACTGCAGCTGATCTCCATCATCAGGTATGTATTCCCTTTTGAAGCTATCAATTTGTCGAACATTAGGGATTCGAAATTTCAGGTCGGGAAATTTTGGCCCAATTTGAGTTCCAATTGGTCAATTGTGTTATTTTGTTGAGATATTTGATTTGTATTTCTGACCCTTCTGATCGAGTACTGAGTTGTTGCTCCTAACACTGAGATTTTCTATGAAGGGAAGCCAGTAAAAAGAGAAGATGAGGATAGACTAGATGAGGTTGGTTACGAAGATGTTGGTGGGGCAAGGAAACAAATGGCTCAAATTAGAGAACTTGTGGTGTTGCCAATTGAGGCATCCACAACTGTTCAAAACAATTGGAGTGAAGCCACCAAAAGGAATTTTGCTTTATTGACTCCTTGGTCGGGTAAGACTTTAATAGCATGAGTTGTTGCTTTATATCTGTTAGAGCTATCCTCGAGCAAGTCTGTCTTCAAATGTTAACATATTATTACTTGCTATATTCCGATGCTTCATGTTTGATCATTTTTTATTTGAAAGTTCTCTGTTTGGTTTGGAGTTGGCATGTTAGTCAAGTTGATCAAGGCATCTATTTCATAATTTGTTCTTCACAAGGGGGAGGTCTTGTGTTAGTTGATTTGGATGTCATTATTGAAATTGGAATTCGTAATTATTTCCTAAAAGTGTCGTGCATAATTTCTTGGACTAATTTCTTTTTGCCCCTTTACAGGGCTTGCTAAATGAGTAACTAGTCCTTAATGGCATGTTTTGATAGATTGTATAAATACCCAAGGCAGATGCTCATTGTGATTAGATGAAGAATATAATTTTTGACACACATGTAGCATCTATGTCAATTTTATTTGGTTGATGATCATGAGCTTTTTGACACACATCTGCAAATTTGAAAATTATGAAATCATGTTTTTATTTCTATTGCTGTATTTTTGTTTACAAAGCCATGAAACATTAGAATAATTTTTTAGGGATGGAAACCGATTTATGTCCCACTTTTAATGTTTAGCATTTGTGTTCCACTTTGAAAGCAATTATTTCTAGCACTATCAGTACTCTAAGACAGTTGATTCTATTTTCAAAGTCACAATATTTAACTTATAATGACAACAAATGTGAAACATAGATTAAAAAAAAAACAGATTCAAAGAAACACTTCCTACAATATGTTAAGCTATGATAGTTGACTAGAAAATTGTTTAAACTCAAAAGCACTCACACGTAGCTATGAGAAAAATAGATTAAAAAAATAGTTTCAGCTATGATAGATTTGAAAAAAAAAAGATTCAGCTAAAAAAATTCATGGAAATGTTTATTCTTTATTTTATCTATTGTGATAATCCTCTAATGATATGAAATTTGGGTCCATGAGTGCTTTTATCTAGCATTAGTGCATTGCATTGTGAATTATTCTTCATCATCCACATGCTTTTGGGTCATGACAAGTCTGATTGGGTATGTCTTGGTCAAATAGGTAGTTGATATGGAGGAAATGGTGTGGCTCCGAAATATGGTTTGAAGGGAATGATCAACGCTTTCGTTCATGTGAGAATTGAATTAAATAATAAAGGATGTGAGGAAAAGATCCTACCTCTGGAATTTAAAACTGATAAATCAACTTTTGTTCAAGCAAGTATGCATTAAATGTCATGTTTGAAAACAAGAGAATGAGATGTCTCCATTTCTAAATTACTCTCTTTCTCCTTCACTTTATAAATTTCTCTTTATGTTATGCAGTCAGCGGTTGAACATTCTGCCCAAGTGATTTTGTACACCCTACTCATGTCTAAAAGGTAACTGCTCGACCAAGTTATCTTTCTAATGATGAACTTCATATTTCTTTTTCTGATATATGTGCTTGTATAAGGTATTCAGAAGATCCTTACCAAAAAAAAAGGTATTCAGAAGACATTGATTCTGATCTGCTCTATTATCTCTAGACAGATCATACACAAATTAAGTGTGCTTTATGATCTCTGCTGGCTCCACCGGTCCACAATATCTTCCGTCGTACTAACTACACATTGACAGGGACATGTTGCTTGAAGATCATACTTGCCTGGGCTCATCATGTGCCGTAATGAGCTACTGCATGATATTCTGAAAGCATTGAATGTTCAACAGTTGGTGCCAATGCTTCGGGTAGTGCTGCTGATTGAATTGTCTTTCATAGTACTGTCTTGGATCAATTATTTATTTCCAAGTAATTTCTAATTGTAGAGTCCAGGGCTCCAGACATGTGCAAAGGATGTCGTCTTGTCCGAATCGGACACGAAGTATCGGATTCGTGATTTGTAGGGACTTTGTACCATTTATCATAAGGTAACTTCTAATATTTTATAAACATTATATTAACATATCATGATGTATTGGGCCTTGAATATGTCTCTTCTTAAGTTTCAACCGTCACACTATAGAGAAAATGTTGGAAACTAACCATCTAAAAAGGGAGTTTGCAACAAAAAAAAAAATTCCCGTATGAACCCCTTCATCATTAAAAAAATTGAGTGTTATTTTGTTTCATTATACTTTTTGGCCCGTAATGCCCTAGAGTACCACTTATCTGTCAGCTTCCTCAATGGCTTAAAAAATCAATAAATCATACATTTGGTTTGTGTACTATTATTTTCATATCCTGGACATTGATATCGAACACTGTTTGTAGAGTACAACTGGATAGCTGACTTCAAGAGTCTCTTTAAGCCAGTTCTTGCTTCAATATATTGTATGATTTGCTCCCCATAGTGTAGTATATGTCTATGATGTGCACTTTCTTTATGTAGATCCTAGAAAAGTACCTTCTTGTGTTTCAATTTTAAATTCACTCATCACACTTGTGTCGAGCTGTAGCAAGCGTTGCTTCTAATCTCTCTTGATCAGATTTCAATGGATAGGCTAATCAACTCCGCTTGATTTGGAATCGAATTCTAGGGGTTTTCAATTTATGTTCAATCCTTTTTGATTTGAGGGGGGGTGGGGGAATACTTTTCAGGTCCTTGAAAGCTTTGCTTTTGAGCGATAGTTTGATGCCAAGTGCTTAAGCTTTTGCTTATTTGGGTATTTCAGATTTGAATATGAACCAATTTTTTGTTCCTAGGGTCATGACTACGCCGAGCCATCATAATTGATTGCCAGAAAGAGGAGTGGATGACTTCTTTGTCTGTTTTGTGGTAGTTCCTTTTCTCTTTTACCTTAATATGATCCAGTCAAGTGTCAAGGTTGAATTCTTTGTTCCCATTACTATATTTAAACATTTTTTTCTTTACAGGAGTTTCTTTTATTAGAAGAGGTTGTTAAAGCTTTAGAAGAAGTTTATCCTCAGAGGGAAAAGGTTGGAAAACATATCATTTGAAGATTTCCATGTTCTTTACTATTCTTCTTACCTTTTTCTCAGCATTGTTTTTCTGATCTTATTTGTGCAAATTGATCTATACAGGTCGAGACTTCTTGGGCTTTCACTGTTCTTGGATAATTGGCAAAAATCATATTGGGAATATTAGGGTATGTTCTTGTATCTTGATAGAAGTTTTGCTCATAAGATTTGGAATTGAATTACTTAATGTGGAGTTATCAATTATCCATGTTCTATCATAGGTTGATTGTTTCTATTTCAGAATCAAAATAGTAAGTTTTAAGAATCTACTCTGACTTACATGAAGGCCACCAGTTGTTTCAGTGTGAGGAGAGGGCCTTCGCAGCTGAATCCAGGCACAATCTCAATGTCTTACCTCTTGATGACATGGAAATCAGGAAGTGAATTTCAGTGAAGAAATGCTAAATGTTGTCGGTGATAGTTCAATTGCGAGAAAATCTGCGAAAATCGTAAAGAGGGTGTATAGTTTGAAAAGATTGAGGAAATTTCCCAGTAAGAAGAAATCTAGCTATCAAATTCAAGTGTTGATCTTAATGCGTTTCATGCAAGTGATGAACTCCCAACTACAGGAGATGATTTTGAGGTTTATCGAGATCGGGAAAGGGAAAGCACAATCAGATCGACGCCAACAAGAGTGAAGCTGCTCAGGTCAGGATTGACCAAGCTTACAAGAGTTAGGAGCATGAAGTTGTCGAGTAGGCGTTGTTCGAAATCCAGACTCATCAGTCTCCAATTTTCATGATAGATAATGAAGCAAATGAGGAACATTCGTTAGAAGTGAGTAAAGTTAATTTTTGTATTTTTTTTATAGTTTACAAGAGCTAATTGTTCTCCCAGTCCAGAAAAATGTCAATAGGAAGAACTTAGCGCTTGAATTGAAACTGATTTGAAGCCTTCTATGAACAGAAAACCATAAACACTTCATTGAATGCATCTGGTTTGGAGCTCGTAAGGACTCTGTGGAAGATGCCAAGTTTAAGACTCAAAAGGCGACCAGTCAAGCAGCACTCTAAACTTGCTGAATTGAATGAGAGGCGGTTTAACCTTGCTAGATATACCATATGAAACCTGTGGATTAATTCGATTAGATCATGAAAATATGAATTATATTTTTATAAATCTTGTGCGTCACAAGTGAGCGCCAGACTAGTATATATTTAATGACATGAGTAATTGCGTAAAATAATTTACAAATCCCTTGCGTAACGCACGAATATTAGCATATTAATCAATGTGTTTAAATGATGTATAAATCATATTACACAATTACTCCTGTCATTAAATAATACGATAATATCTGAAAATATGATTAGTGTACTTGGATTAATTTTAAAAATCCCGTGCGTGGCGCGCGGGTTATAGGCTAGTTATATTTAAAATTGAAATAGCAGCTAAAGCGCGGTCTTAGACCGTGCTTTACAATGAAAATAGAAAAAAAAAGGCCTGCTCCATGACTCTATCTTCCGAGCAAATGACAGCTATAGCTATGACACGTGTACGACTAAGATGTAAGGGAAACTGATGTTCGGTTATACGTGTAAGCAAGTGGATGAAGGGAGTGTGCTTCCATCTTGTACAGTAATGGACGATTGAATGAATTACAATTCAAGATTCATTTTCCATTTTGTTCATCTTCTTTCTCTGTTCAACAGAGTCTTTGGTTTTGTTCATCTTCCACGGCGCCGAACTCGAGGCTTGCCTACCGCAGCGGACTAGCGGAGTGGGGGTTGGGTGGAGCTTCGTCATCTGCGCCTCCGTCGACATCGTCAAAGGAGCTTCAATTCGTCGAGTCTTCCCCTCCGCCCAAGTGCTTCTCTCCCTTCCCAGGCGATGGTGGCGGCGCCCATCTTCCTCGGCTTCTTCCCACCTCGGACCAGGCCTCTGCGACCTCGGCCTCGAGCCTTCCACATACCTCGGCGACGGACGGTGAGATTTGGGGGTTTTCGATGGAGTGGGGATGGGTGGCCGGGTTGGGCTGGAGCTTCGTCGTCGCCTCCGAGCACTTACCTCCCTTCGCGGGCGCTGGTGGTGGTGGGTGGTGGGCGGCGAGAGGAAGCACGGGCACAGATATGTCGAGGAAGAACGGAAGATGGAGGATGGAGGATGGAGGATGGAGGACTTCTTTTTTTTTTTTTAAATATAAAAGCGCGGCTTAAAAGCCGCGCTTTTAGCTGCTATTTTTTTTTTTGTAATTTAGAATTCTTTTTTTTAAATAATAAGAAACGCGGCTTCAACCCGCGTTTCTTTTATTTATTTTTGTAAATAGTTTAAAAGTGTGAATATTTCGTTAAATATTTATTTTACGGTGAATATTTTGAAAAAAAAATTCAATATAGTTAGGTAAAAAACTTATCACTTAAATTAATTATGAATATAGTTAGTGGATCCAACTTCCAAGTCCGATAATATGAATTTAGTCAAATTAATATATTAGGTAAACATTTTATCTTTTTAAATGAAATTGAATATATTTGTATAAATATTCAACCTTATATTTTGATTAGGTAGAAAATTTATCCTTTTTAGATGAAATTGAATATATTTGTATAAATATTCAACCTTATATCTTAATTAGTTAGAAAATTTATCTTTTTAAATTAAATAATCTATCTAATATAACCTTATATCTATCCGATATAGTTGTTAATTCTAAATCAAATAATGTATCCAATATAACCTTATATCTATCCAATATAGTTGTTAATGCGACCGTGCAAAGGGATCGTTGTAGCTGATTAGCACCATTAATTTGATGAGGTCGGTCGTTGTAGTTGATTAGCACCATTAATTTGATATCCAAATTAATCACATGCCACACTAAAATCATTAAATAAATCTAAATATGATTTGGAGAAATTGACCTTCCAATCAATCAATTCAATAAAATATAGTTCGTACAAAGAACAGATTTTGCACATATATCTAAAATAAATTCTTAACAATTTTAATTTAAAAAGGGTTTCTGATTTGAAGATTTTTTTTACTTTATCTATTTTCAATGTCATGTGTCTTTCTCTTGTGCAATCTAATCTGATTTTGACATGTCAGTTAATGATATTATACTTATTAATAATAAGTATAATATTGTTTTAAATTTTATTATATACACCATCTTTGAATTAATATAAACTACCACTCCATATAAAGAAAATATATAATCTTCAATTGTCTTATTTATTTAGAATGTAAACACATGTTTGAATCTAGATTAATCATGTTTGTTCTCTTATTAAAAAAATATTTAAAATATATTTTTATCTTGACTCTCGATTTTATACTTTTTAATAAAAAATATTAAATGATAAAAAAGCGTAAGTATTAAATCCAAAAGAAAGAAACATAGTATAAATTCCATTGTAAATTCAATCCATTTTTATTTTTATTTAATTTATCAAAAAATAAATATAAATATTGATAATATTTTAATAATTTTTTAATTTAAAACTTTTAATAATTGAATTGTTTGTCAATATAAAATATGATATATAAAAAAAAAATTAGATTCTCAACAACCATATCAATTACTCCGTATAAATCAAATTTTAGTTCCCAAGTAAAAAATATTTGTAGAGATTATACTTTAAAAATCAAATGTCATATACCGTAATTGACCTATATTAGTTCACTATATGACAAAATGAATTAGAAATCCTTTAGGCTTTAATTGATTATCCTCTTGAATTAAAACTCAAATTTGAGTATCTTCGACTATTGAAACGTTGGGTTTTAATTAGTAGTATTAAAATTTGAAAATAGTTGGGTTTTAATTTAAGAGGGGGATAAGGAGAAAGAGATATAAATAATATAGTTCATTAACAAAATCATGAAAATAATAAATATGTATAACAACTAATTCAAGTTTATATTGGATAGATTATTGATTTAAAAAGATAAGTTTAGTACCTAACTATATTGACTTATTAATTGATGTGGCTCAAAAATATAATACTACTTTAATTCAGAATATGACACGTAAGCAAAAATAATCCCGTTTTAATCCAGAAAATTCCGTGGATGTGAGATCGCACCAGAGCCCTTTTTAGGCTTCTGCTTTAGTATTTTATATAGATATAGATGGGTCATAAGGATATTGACCACAAATTAAATTACCACTTATTTTAGTACGTTTTTTTATAATGCAACTACATTATACCTTTGCTCAATTTTTTTTATTATATTTTAAAAAATATGTTTAATTTGAATAGATATAACCTTCAAATTTCAGGAAAAAAATATAAATTAATCATTATTTTGTTTATTAAGAAACCGCACAACGGGCGGGTAAAATAAAAACTAGTAAAATACTAAAGTAGAGGCCTGAAATGGGCTCTGGTGCGATTCGCTTACGTGGAATTTTCTGGATTAAAACGGGATTATTTTTGCTTACGTGTCATATTTTGAATTAAATTGGTATTATAATTTTTGGCCACATCAATTAATAAAGCCAATATAATTAGGTAAAAAACTTATCTTTTTACATCAAATAATCTATCCAATATTTGATCAATAATTCTATATTTTAGATTAAATTAAATATAAAATATATATGTATTATACTATCAAGATTTTACCGTGAATAAATCTGTTTTACTAGCCGCTTCTTTGTTGAACCATTGTCATCACTCATCATCCACCAACAAGGTATAAATATAATTATCCAACTACGTACAACTTGCAATTCATCATAGAAATTAGTACTTTATTTTTATAAACTTCATCAAATATTAGATAGATTATTTGATTTAAAAAGATAAGTTTTCTAACTAATTAAGATATAAATTTTATCTTCAAAAATTTCCAAGGTTTTAATTTATTTATTTAAGAAAATTTTATGTATATTAATTTCAATCAAACATAATTTATTTATCTATTATATATATATATAATATGTTGTATATTGATATGAAGTAACATACTCTTAATTTAGTTTATTTTTATTAAAAGATCCAAACATCTCAACGAAACTATTATACCCTTCAAATTTTAGAAAGAAAATATAAATTAAATATCGTTTTGTTTATTAAGAAATCGCAAAACGAGCGGATAATTAATAAGACTAGTAAAATACTAAAGCAGATGCCTGAAACGGCCTCTGGTGCGATCTCGCTTACGTGAAAATTTCTGGATTAAAGCGGGATTATTTTTGCTTACGTGTCATATTTTGGATTAAAGTGATATTGTTTTTTTGGGCCACATCAATTAATAAGGGGTGTCCCTATATACACCGCAAATTCGCGGATTAGAGCTGCTAATCAACATCGGATTCGACGTTGTAGCGTTAATTATATTACAACGTCGGATCCAACGTTGTAATATGCGAAGTGACGGGCCGAACCGGGCTTACAACGTCGGATCAGACGTTGTTAGGGTAACGAATTTTCACACACACCCACCACCAAAAAAAAAAACAACGTCCAAAAGGACGTTGCTCATCAATTTTTTTTTTTAATATATTATATTAGGCCCGATCTTGAACCGTATTAGCAACGTTCAATTTGACGTAGTAACAACGTCTAATTGAACGTTGTTACAACGTCACGTCCGAATTTTTTAAGTGAAATTACAACGTTGGATTCAATGTTGTTACAACGTCGGATTGGACGTTAATTTGCGGTGTATTTAGGAAACGCGATTAATAAGCCAATATAGTTAGTAAAAAACTTATCTTTTTAGATCAAATAATCTATCTAATATTTTGTTGATTATTAATAAGCCAATATATCTTGATTAGATTATTAATAGAAATTATTTGGTGAAATGTCCATTTTAGATATGCTATTTTGCTAAATGTCCACCTTAATTTCCCATTTTGCTAAATGTCAAAAAAAAAATTCATAATATAAACTTTACCGCTGTTATAATTATATCCTCATAGTCTCATATACCCATTTAACATCCTCCGCCCCTCGTTCGACCGCATCTTTCACTTTGGCCAACCCTTTCACTTTCGATTTTTGCCCTCCCTCCCCTCTCTGTACGCCATTGGAGCCAAAGACTGATTATCCCTCTCTCGCCGATTTTCTCTCGTCTCGCGGAATTCTCGGCGATCTGAGCCAAAGACTGCAAGTTGCATCTCACGATCGTATCGACGAACAAGCGGATCTCCTCCTTCGTGTTTCCTGCGGGAATGTCGACGACGCACGACTGCACCACCATTGTTCGGTCCTCGACAGCGTCGCCGAATCGGTGGAGCGAGGTGAGATCGGGAGTTTGAAAGGCGGTCGGCGAAGACCAATTCCTCCCCAATCAATGAAGAATCACACTGGATTGACAAAGCGAGACCGGAAAACATGAGCGCAATTGATCTGTCTGCTTCTTCCATGGTGTGATCGATTTCAATTAGCGCAATCGATTGTTGGACTTGCTTTGCTCTTTGTGAGGTTGTTCACTTGCTATATTTTTTTTATTAGGCGTTCACGGGCTATAAAAATGAAAGTACATTTCTATTTCCCAGTTAATTCTTTTTCCTTTTTTTTGGTGGTATTTCTACATTTCTATTCCTGCATTGCTTTACTTTAGAAGTTAGAATTGATCATTTAGGAGAGAAAATGACTGATGTTTGTACTGTGTAACCAATTTTGATGTAGTAGTAATAGTACTGATTACATTGTTTTCCTTTACCAACATTATTGATTACATTGTTTTTAGCTTGGTGACACAATTAATAACACTTATTATTGTTTTTCTTGGTACACGGATGGTGACAACCCCGTGGTGACACTGTTTTTATTTTGGTGACACCGCTATTAACACACTTGGTCATTCATTTCTTAACGGAGTACTGTTTTCCTTTGGTAACAGTAATAATTACATTTATTTATTTATTTTGGTGACACTACTACTAATATTTTTCTTTGTAATAGAGTTTTTATTTGGTGAAAACAGTGTTTACAATTTTATTGTGTTGACACTATTAATAACACTTTTCATTGTCCTAAGGTTTTTTTTTCTTTTGGTGACAGTAGTGATTACTTTTTTTTTAAATTGGGGTGACACTACTAATAACACTTTCCCTTGTCCTATGGTTTTTCTTGTTTGGTGAAAACAGTGGTAACTTTTTTTTTTATTGTGGTGACACCACTAAGAACATTTTTCCTTGTCCTATGTTTTTCTTTTTGGTGACAGCAGTGGTGACACTATTTTTATAGTGATGACACCACTAATAACACTTTTCCTTATCCTAGGATTTTTCTTTGGTGACACCACTAAAAACACTTGGGCATTCTTTCACCCGGTGGTGACAACACTTGGTACACTTGTGGTGATATTGTTTGACCATTTTTCCCTTGTCTTAGGGTTTATTATTTAGTGACAACAGTGGTGACACTCGTATTTGAACTTTGTGATGATATATACTGAACACCATATGCTCTTTTGCTTAGCATTAACCCCTCTAGGGTTTGTGCTTCCCTTGTCTTAGGGTTTTCCTTTGATGACAGCAGTGATTACACTGTTTTTACCTTGGTGACACTACTAATAACACTTGACCATTCTTTCACTTGGTACACTGGTGGTGACAACACTTGATACACTTGAGGTGACATTGTTTTTATCTTGGTGACAACACTATTAACACTTGGTCATTCTTTTCCCTTCTCTTAGGTTTTTTCCTTTGGTAACGGTAGTGGTTACACTGCTATCACCGAAGGAAAAAAATGTAAAAAAAATTGTCATAAAAAAGTTGTCATAACATGTGGTGACACCTCGTTAAACCAGTGTCACCACCGATAAGGGTGGTGACACCTCATTAAACCAGTATCACCACCGATAAGGGTGGTGACACTGACCTTATAAAAAATATATATAAAAAAGTTGTCACACTACTTGAAGAGGGTATAAACGGGACAATACTGGTGTGAATATCTCTGGTGATAGCTCCAAGGTTTTTGATTTGGTGACAGTACTTGTGACGCTATTCATCCTAGGTTTTTCCTTTGGTGACAATAGTGGTTACATTTTTTTTTATTGTGGTGACACTACTAATAATATTTTCCCTTAATTATCCCGTGATTTTCCTTTGGTGACGGTAGTGGTTTTGCTTAGCATTAGCCCCTCTAGGATTTGTTATTCCCTTGTCCTAGGGTTTTCTCTGATGACAGCAAGAGAGTTTCATTGTTTTTGTTGTGGTGACACTACTAATAGCACTTTGGAATTAATTGAATTTATTGATGAAATGATGTGAACAAAAAAAACATGACAACATTGTTGGTGCCATGTGTGATGATAAAAAACCCTAGGACAAAAATATAGTGTCACCATGCTATTTATTACCTCTTAAAATCATAAAAAATATATATATAAAAAATATCACACATAATGGGTGTCACCAATAAATGTAAAATTAAAATTTATATGTAAATATACGTATTGAATTTTATATGTAAATGTTTTTAGGTGATAATTTATGTGTTTTTTTAAGGAGGGCATGTTCTTCATAAAATACAAAGTTGTGAGCTATTTATAGATGAACCAACAGGGCAATCAGTAAACAAAATTTTAGTACATGTTACATGTAGATTCTAGTAGTGCAGGAGTAATATGTACCCAGCTAAGCTAGGCAAATAGATAATTCAAATACAAGAAGCATGTACATTGTCTAAGATGATTACATGTGAGACAATCTCCACCACTCTCTCTATAATATATGTAAGCTGCTAAGCAACCAAATCAATAGAGAATCTCCACCACTCTTTCACCTGGAACACATTAGGAATATAATATTGACATTAAGACAATGTCTTTTCGAGTTTGTGTACTGCGTTTTTTTATGGTCTAGCACTAGTAGCAGTATGTAGCCACTTCACACTTTTTATTAAGCCAACAAAGCAACCGCTCAAGGTAGAAATCAAAGCTATTGGTGACACCTTACAAGTTACAACCATTGCAGGACCTAGGTGTGAAAAATCTATACCGGTAGAAAAACCTATAGCGATAAACAGCCCCAACACAAAAGTAGCAGCAAGCTCCAATACAGCCCAGAAACAACACACGATAACTGAGGCCAATATTAAATCCATCTTCGATCGAAGTCAGCACCAAATTTAATCAATCCTGCTCAGCAGCTAAGGCCATTAACGAGCACCAGGAGTAGCATATGAAGAAACCAATGTTCAGCAGCTCACAAGATCACCCGTGCTCAAAGGAAGAAAACTCGACCTGCGCTGCAAGATGTTGGGGAATCTTTTTGGCGAATTTTGCAGATTTAGCGGCTGGATCGGGATGCCGCTTGATCTGAAGGTGAGATCGAAGCATCTAAAAGATCCAGAAAAACCTCGATTTGATAGAACGATTTCGCTTCAGGAGCTTGGTCTTTATAGCCGAAGAGCCGGAATCAGAGCCGAGTCAGAGGCGCCATCGCCGGAGCTTGAGAGGGAGAGAGAAAGAAGCAACAACAGCACCGCCTCCGCCTCGCCTAAGTTAGCTGCTGAACGGCGGTTCAATAAGAGGAAGAAGAGAAGGGATTATAAGAGTAAGGTAAAAATGTCATGGACCTTTTGTAAAATTACTTATAAAAATGGACATTTTGCAAAACGGTATATTCAAAATGGATTTCCTTATTAATAAGCCAATATTTGGTTCATGGTTAATTTAACTAATAAATTATTGTTGGTTAATTTTGATAATATTTTGTGACTTATCCGCTAACCCACCTTCATTAATTATCACAATTACTTCAAATTAATCTTATCACAATTAATTAAAATTTATCTTATCACATATATCTCACATAATTTTATCACATATTAAAATTAATATTTTCCTTCTAAATCATACTGTTACTTACAATAGTATTATTTATATAAAAAACGGAGAGATATTTTGGAGCAAATGCCATGATGTTGTACAATTTATTGATTCTTAATATGTCTTCAATTTTTGTTACACCATTAAATATGATTCATAAATATGTTTTGTATGACTTTTTGACATATTTTTTAAAGAGATAAACACTATATAAAATATTAACATTTTTATATAATTTTATACTTATTAAAAGTTTAAATTTATTTAATGGTTTGTATCATTTAATATTTTTTATATATTTACTTTATATGGAATAGTAATTTATATTAATTCAAAGATGATTTATAATTATATAATAAAATTTATTAAAAAATCGCACAACGGGCGAGTAATAAAACTAGTAATATACTGTACTAAAACAAAGACCTTAAACGGCTTCCGATGCGATTCGTCTACGTGACATTTTCTGAATTAAACCGGAGTTAACAGATACTAGATTTTTTTTAATCTCATCCACCTCTTTTATGTCAATTAATGATAAAATCTACATTGACTTAGAGATAATTTAATAAAATAATACTCCGTAATAACTATGTATTGTAACGGTTTGTTAATTTATTTAATTGAAAAAAATACATTTTGTTATGATCAATGCATATCAATATATATATATATATATATATATATTGACGAGAAGGTTTTGATTGTTGATATGATAAGTAGGACAGGTTTGGAGTACCCAATGGTCGTATCGCGATTTTAGGGTGCGAAATCCCTTCTTTGAGCACTAAAAACTTTGTTTTAAAACTCAATTCGTACTCGAATTGTAAGATCTGAACGAAGGTATCCAACCCTTCCAAACGTAACCCGAATATTTATATTTGGGCCGTTACAAAGGTGGTATCAGAGCTTGGGTTGCGCGATTCGAGTACAAATGGGTTGAAGTATGATTTTGGAAATCGCCCAATGTTTTCAAAGGATTTTGATGAGTTTTAAAGGGCAAAATGAATTTAATATGGCTAAATTAATGAACAGAGCTTAATAAACTTGACTTAAAATAAGGAATATCGGAAAGAGGGAAATCGAGTGGGTAGAAAGGCAATAAACCATCCCTATTGGATGTAGACTTGGGAAATGGTAGGCAAAACTTAGCTTTGTACTTTACAGAGGGCTTGGAAGACTCCAAGGAGTTTGCACCGTGGTGGTTGGAGTAGCGGGGTTAGAATATAGAGGCCGAGAGGATAGATGCCCCTCCGGTCAGTTGCCCCTCGAAGGGCGGCTTCTAAATAAATTATGTGATTTTATATAAATTGGGCCTGAGAGCGATCCCCCTCGAAGGGGATCTGATTATACACTGTTGAGTACTTATGTGCTAGATGCCTTATTTTGACGTTCCTCTTAATGTGTTCTTTCCATTGGTCTAGGATTTTGTTTGATATGTTCTTGGAAGTGTGTTGAAATTCTGCAGCTAGGGTGCCGAGATGTCCTTTCTTATCGTTTGGTTGGGAAATGTCGATCATATTGGTGATCTTTCCACATCCTTCCTTCATTGGCGTCATGATCCTTTCATTTTGCATTTTATCTTTCCCTACCTTCCATCCATATTTTTAACTGATATTTTATTGGCCTTCTTTTCCTCATATTAGCAAAATCTTTCACGGAAAATCGGGTTGGTAATCTCACAACATTCATGGTTCCTATTCGAGTGTGTTGATTCCTTGAGTGCATGATATGAGAGTAGGAATGTGTGAGACTTGAGGAAATTTTCTAGAATAAGGATGGGATAGTATTGAAGAGTGTAGAAATGGTATCGAAAGTCTAAGGTACTAGGTTAGGAAAAAGCTGAGATGTCAACTTAGTCAATTAGAGGCGATACCAAACCTTGCTTTGGGATACATGCAGGGATTAGGAATCTAAATTTTTGTGATTGGGAATACAGAATGAGAGGATGACTCTTATAAGGTTTGTAGTGGAAGATGATTCTTTAGAGGTGGATTAGCGATGAGAATATCTACGGATATGGGGAGTAGAATAAGGGTATTGAAACAATTTGGAAAATTCCTCATAAAGGTAATAAGGGAATGAACTGATAAAGACATAGGTAAAGGGGATGACTTCGGTAAGAAGGCCTAATTTGGTCGTGTGAGAGATAGAGATGATTTAGGGGCCACTTCGATCATAAGCGTGATTGATGGATTTAGGAGGTCGGAAAAATTTTGTGCGCAATATCGAGAACTATCCGAGTGAAAAATATTGAGGTGCTAATAGTTATAGGCAATGGAAATCTGTTCT
The DNA here is from genome assembly GCA_963922045.1 of Persicaria maculosa. NCBI lineage: Eukaryota > Viridiplantae > Streptophyta > Magnoliopsida > Caryophyllales > Polygonaceae > Persicaria > Persicaria maculosa. The sequence goes on from OY998267.1 coordinate 61,975,357, forward strand.
TGTGACATCTTAAGAGAATTGAATAAATAAGGCATGGAAATTTTAGAAAATTTAGAATAGGACGGCATGTAAGGATCGTAATCGTTTGGGATCGTAGCAAGTTTTGAGCCATAATTGGCGTTTCGAGTAAATATGTATGAAATTTGGGAAGTAAGGGAGATACGACTGGTTTCATGAGTGCTCGTATGACTTGCTTAGGCAAACCTCATGTGTGGATCAGTTGGGAAGAGATGCAATTAAGGTTTTACTTAAAGATTCAAGATTGGGGAGCTTTCAAATCCTTGGGTGAGTTGGGATTTTAATGCTGAGGAAGAAAAGGGATGAGGTTTTGGAATAATTGATCTTGATCTGTGATGATTGAGTAAAGTATTAATTTAAGGTTTTAGGTGAGTGAATAGGAAAAGCGAGATCGTGAGCTTGGGACTGTACTTGAGTAATTGGGGAACTTGTGTGACTTGCGCAATTAGGTTCTTCATGATGAACTTTGGGTGAGCTGTAAGCCCTTGAACTTTTGCGGGAATCGGTGAGGGACCTAGAGGTTTGATTTTACGGAGAGTGAGATGCACTAGGACTTGGGATTCGGAATATGGCATGAGTCTTCTTGATGATCATTTACATCTTATTGAATACTTCTACGCTACGTTTTAAGTCGTTGCCTCCATTCCAACAATCATGGTTGACACCCGACATGGACCGACCGGGCATGGAGGCCCCATACGTAGGGGTAGAGGACGACCCCGGGCAGCTACTGTTATGACCGACACTGACACTCCGACACCCGAGGGCGGCAAGACTCAGGTCTCCCTTCAACATACCACACCGGGGCAGATGGATCGAGCTGCGATCCTGGAGGTATTGCGAGAATTTCTTGGGGAGTCACAATCTGCAGCACCCGGGGCCCAAATTCTGATTGAGCAGCCTATAGCACCTGAGCCCGCTCGAGTTGTTCCTATGACCGTTGCGTGACTCGAGAAGCGCGTCGACTGGGTGAAGTGATGGGGCAGTGTCACCCACCGCAGTTCTCAGGAGACGCCGGAGAGGATGTAGAGATGTGGTTCCGTCAGCTAGACGGGATCTTCGACTTTATCGATGAGCCAGCTACAGAGCGACAAAGGCTGTCAGTAGGACTTCTGCGGAAGGACGCCTTTGATCGCTGGTCCGTGTACAAGGCAGGTTAGACTGAGTGGAGTTGTGATGACTTCCAGACTTTTATGCTGAGAGAGTACAGTCCCCCAGGGACTCAGACTACTCGCGAGATAGCATTTTATCGTAGGACCTACAACCCGTCTCTCTCTGTTGTTTGTGTTGTCCACCAGTTCAAGAAGGAGCTGGTTTATTACGCACAACTATGTCCCACTAACGAGAGTCGCATCCGACTGTTGTCGATGAGATTGTCGCCAGATGTACTACTACATGCTTCTAGCCTGGGCGCAGTCTTGTTCGATCGTTTCCTAGAGGTCATTCTTTTGTACGATCAGCAGCGCATTCTCTCTGATGCTACTTATGCTTCCTATGCTTCCTCCCATTTTGAGAGGAAGAGGCCGAGGCCTGATGAGACTAGAGGAGATATGAGACCCAGAGGAGGAGGATTTAGAGGAAGTTTTTTGGGAGATGCATCGAGAGTACCATCTACACCACCAGCTCAGAGCGGACAGATTAGAGCCCAAGCTACATGTCATGGATGCCATGAGGAGGGACACATTTTGCAATCTTGTCCGAGGAAGCACACTCTGTGTTTTTCATGCGGGACTCAAGGGCATCGATCTCATCGTTGTCCTTAGACTATAGGGACACCATCTGCACCAGTCCCCAGACTTTCGGAGGCTCCTAGGCCACCACTAATGGCTTATCCTCAGAGTCAGGGGAGAGGATTTGTAGCTAGCCGAGAACGGGGAGGTAGAGGATTCCAGGGCGACGAGGGCCGTGGTCATGGAAACGGTCATCAGAAGGGCGAGATGCCGGCCTGCCCCCACCGCCCCGCGTTTATCAGATGAGCGCAGAGGAGTATTCCGCCCCTCCTACTGCAGGTAGTGCAATTCTTCATGATTGACTATGTGTTTAACTATATGCTTGGTTGTGACTCTGTGAGTGATATTGATGTGCGGATTTCCATGTTTATATGGTCTACTGATATGAGATTGGTTGATGTTGAAAATCGACATGTTTATAGATTTTATCATGACGATGGATTTTGATGGAATGATATTCTGATTTGTTAAAACCTGGAACTTGATGTTGAGATAGACTTGAGAAATTGAACCTAGGAAGTGGAATATGAGATTAACCCTTAGAGGTGGATGTTTCCTCCTCTTGAAATTCTTGAAACCTGATTGACTTACATAGGAGAAAATGAATCGGATTTTGAAGGGCTTCATTGGTTTTGAAAAAGGATTTTAGTCTCGAGGAAGAGACTTGTTTTTAGAGGTGGATGATGTAAAGACCGAGATTTTTAAATAATATTTTTTATAATTATAAATTTCATTTTGATTAAAATTTATTCAATTTCTGAGACTCCGAAAAATTTCAAAAATTTCCCTTCTCAAGCCAACGACTTATTTAAATTTTTTCAAACAATTCCGGCATAAACTTGTTACTCAAATTGAAAATAAAATAATTCCGCTTTATTGTTTCCGAGACTTGAAAATATTTTCGGGTTTCGTTATTTAATTCGGATTCGAATGTCTATTTTAAAATAATCGTGTGGGTTAAGGCCGAAAAGCGGGTTTCGAAATTTATTTTCGGGTATAATAGTTGACTTTCACCCACATTTAATAACACCCACTCCCTCCCCCTATGTCCTAGCTGTAAACCCACCCTTAGCCACTGCAACTCCACACCAGCTCCCACGTTTTTCCCAGCCTGCAACCCACACCACCCCTCTTTTTTAATTAAACCCCAACAAGCCATTTCTCACACCCCTTCCTTTGGCCCTGTTCGACGCCAGCCCCACCAGCTTCCACCATCACCTTCTGATTTCCGTTACCACCACCTCCCACCTCTGGTCCCTCTGTTTTCAGAGCTCCACCTCCTTCCTTCTCCTTGAGCAGCTGTGTCCACTTCCTCTCCTCTGACATCCGAGATTCCCTGCTCCGACGTCGAGCAAACCCGGAGCCGTGGAGCCTCCTCTTTCCTCTTCTTGTCGCCCTGTTTTCCGATTCAAACAACCGGTAAGGGTCCTTCCTCCTTTCGATCGAAAAGATTGTAAAGCTCCTCCTTCCTCACTCGGAATCTCTGTTTCAGGCCAAGCAAGGAGTAGCCCCAATGCCGGCAAGCCAAATCGCGTCTCCGGCGAGCCTCCGACGAAATCTCGAGCCCTCTCGGTGATCCTTCCACATCCTCTCCTTTTGATCTCGTTGTCCTTGCAATTAGAACCTTAAGTCTCCGAAATCTTGATCTCGGGGAGTGATAGGGTGCCATAGATGCGGCCTGCGGGAACGTGAGGGCGAGCGTGAGAATCGAGCGCGGGAGAGCGAGAGTTTGAGCTCGGGGCAGGGGTTGAAGACAAGCCCCAAACCCGGTCGAGTTCACCTTTTTATTATATTTTTTTTCTTTTGGTTTAGTTCAGTGGTTAAAAGGGTATGGGTTTGGATTCGAAAATAGGGCTGGGTATTGGGCCGGGTATGGATCCGGGTTTTGGGCTAGAGATTTGGGCATTTTCTTTTGATTTGGAAAATCTGTTTTGTTATTTTATTATACATTATGATATATATATATAGCTAGTATATAAATTGTTGATTTGATTATCATCATCATCATCATCATTATTATTATTATTATTATTATTATTATTCTAAGTTTTGATATAATTAATGTTTTCTATAAATAATTTATATATTATAAGTTGTTTGAGAAGTAGAATTATTTGGGATATAGTAAAAGTGAAATATTCTGAGGATTTAAATTATTATTGTAAGCTATTAAAAATCTTATTTTTAAAGTATTATTTAGTTATTTGATTAATTATATTATTTTAATGTGTAAATGTTATTTAAATACTTCACGGATCGTGATTCTTTCTATTGTTAAGTTGTTTAATTATCTTTTCTCTGATTTATTTACTTAGTAATTTAAACTGATTTATTGAGAATGATTTCTGTGAATAATCTAATTGCTAAGTTTTGATCCTTAAAATCGGTGATTTGAGTTGTTGGGTTGTTTATGAAGATTTCTAAATGCCGGAATCGTTTTAATAACTTGACTTGTTGAAATGGATTTAAAAGTAGGTTTGAATATTTAATATCGGAATTGGCTAAGTATTAAGTTAGAATAAATTGTTTAACTATTGAATTGACTTCCTTGAGATTTAATTACTTGAGAAATTTTAGAACCAGTTTACTTGAGTTGACTTGATGAATTGATTAATGAATCTTACTTGTAAATTATATGAGTCATGACATGAATATGAATATATGTGAATTGAAGCATGATTGGACATGATAGAATCTTGAATTGAATTATGGAAATTGATGAGATAAGATATGATGATATAAGATGATTGAGATAAGTGGAAGTGATGATGATGATGATGATAACGACAATAAGATAATATATGATGGAATATGAGATGAGATGAGACTGTGCGAAGATATGGCTTGATGGTGATAAATGAGTTTCTTTTAACTTTACTTAGTTCTGTGTAACGGTAAATGGGTCCTTTTGTGCTTAGACTTATAATCGTTGCTTATTAAATTGTTAGGTGATCCGTGACGTGATTAGCTTACTCTTGATGCTTTACTTTGTTGTTCGGCGCCTCCAGGTAAGTCCTCCGGGGCTTACTCAAGTTAGAACCTCATGCTTGATGTGTCATATAGTATGTAGGCATTATAATATCATGTCATGTAGTAGCATGCTTAGGTTCTGCACTAACATGCGAGCATATGTATTCTAAATGCGATTGGTAGAAATGACCGTAAGTCGTGAGTCTAGAGTCGTTGCTAGGGTTATAGGACAACCCAACTCCATCGGGTTTTGAGAGTTTGGGACATGCCACTTGGTATTCTGTGTGGGCCCATTTACTACATTTCTGTCATTATATATGAATTGTCAACATGCTTGCGTGTTTAATATTTCAGTAATGTATTAGATCATTTTCATCTAGGCTTAGAGCGTATTATATGTCCTCAGCGAGGTCTTCAGGGCCCGCATGAGTGGCTCGACCTTGACTCGTGGTATAGTTTCAGGTACCCGTTCCCTTGCTTGATTCCGTGTTGTTATGACGGAGGTATCTTATGGCGCAATTGGAGGGAGAATCTGACTATGGACTCCGCACTTTCGCTACTTTATATTTTCTCATATTTGGTTTTGACCCTGCCATGCCGTTGCAATTTGTATTATGAGATTTCCTTCTTTATGCTTTTCGAACTTAAAACGTTTTGAGTGACTTAGACAAGTAGGACAGGTTCGGGGTACCCAATGGCCCTATCGCGAATTTAGGGTGCGAAATCCCTTCTTTGAGCACTAAAAACTTTGTTTTAAAACTCAACTCGTACTCGAAGTGCAAGATCCAAACGAAGGTATCCAACCCTTAGAAACGTAACCCGAATATTTATATTTGGGCCGTTACAGTGGTTGGATTCCATTATTAAAATTAATAATACAATTATAAACTTCATGTAGTTGTAAGTGTTTTGTTAGCATAACTTAAATCGTATTTAAAATAACATAAATTTAAAATTATATATATCTCCATGTCGTTTCATGATTAGTTTCGCTTATGTATAGTATTTTTGTGCAACATATTCTGGATTAAAATGGGTTTATCTTTTTGTTTATTTGATCAACCTTATATCTATCCAATATTTGGTTCATTGTTAATAACCCAATATAATTTTTCCATCTCAATTAATGGTCTCACATATTTTTACAAATATTCAACTTTATGTTTTAATTAGTTAGAAAATTTATCTTTTTAGCTCAAATAATCTATCCAATACTTGGTTAATTATTCTGACTTTTAGATCAAATTGAATATAATATATGTATATATAAAATTCAATATAATATATGAGGATCTCATCCATTACGGAAATTAAATCACTTTTTTTGCTCAAAATTGAAGTTTTTCCATATTTCATGTATTTATAGGACAGAAAGTGAGTGTCGTATAATATATTTGATTAATTATTTTGGTCAAAAGACTAAAGAGGGAAAGATGAGGGATGCATCCGTCGATGAAATACTACTACGATTATTTTTTATCGTTTAAACAATAAAATCTTATCATGAATATATATATACACATCATATCTTAATCAAATGACAAAATATCATTATAAAGATCTTTTGATTTTGAGCTATTTTTTTAAAGATCTTTTGATCAATATATTAATTAATTTAATATTGTACGTATCTAAGCTACTTAATTGGAGTCATAAAGTCTTTGAAGATTTTCCTCTTGAATAAAATTTTTCATAAGCAATGTAATAAATGAAATAATCAATAACTTAATTTCGGTTATAAATTTTATGAAGATATAAAATTTTATTTACCAAAATCACATATATATCATCATATAGGTTCAGCCTAATTGCATCAACTATAACTTTCAAAAGTATTTAATAAATGGTATTAAAATATTATATAATATTAATTGGGATTTAAAATATATTATGTGAGACTTGAAGTTTTCAAAAGAAATTTAGAAAATAAGTTTAAGGTTGGAAAATGATTTAATAAATAAATTGAAAAGGAATTTTGCAAGCGTTTTCAAAAGTCGGAACTTTTAACTGCTTACCTCAGATTTTGAAACAATTTTTAAACTAATTTGGGAATCTGACTTGTTTGATGACTAACCGGCATGATGATATGATCGTTTGACTGATGGAATGATATGTGTGACTAATAGCATGACTTGTGGTGGATTAATATAAGAGGTTAAATGTTAATTACTTTTGATATATATATATATATATATATATATATATATATATATATATATATATATATATATATATATATATATTAAGCATGATTTATGAAATGTTGTTATATGCAAGCATGATGATGATTGTGAAAACATGACATTCGGATATATGACTTGAGTAGGAAATCCTGGTATAGTGCTATATATTGATGAGATGAGATGTTGCTGAGGTGATGATATTGACATTATATGTTGTGAGTGGTACTATGACGAGATGTGAAATACGAGGAGAAATAGTATGTGATGAATGTTGAGACGAGTTGAATGACGATGAAGATAATGAAGTATAATGATGGGATTGCTGACTATGTGGACTATATGAAATCGTGTGTGTGCTTGTATGTTAAATAGTTAGACTTATATTCTCGTTGTGATTATTAGGTGATCTCTGATCTGTTGGATTGCTTACTCTTGCTGCCTTATTTTGCTACTCTGCACCTCCAGGTAAGTCCTCCGGGGCTTACTCAAGTTAAAACCTCATGCCTGATGTGTCACATAGTGTGTAGGTGTTGCATCCTGTATATTCATGTAGTAGCATGCTTAGGTTGTACAACTGATCGAGCATCAGTATTCTCTTTGCGTATGGTAGAACGACCGTTAAATTGTGAGTCTTAGAGTCATTTGCTAGGGTCATAGGACGACCCAGTTTCATCGGGTTTGTTCCTAATCGAATCTGATATCATACCATGAGAAAGAAAGAAAGAAAATAACGACATATGAAATGAGACATGACACATGATATATGACATGATGCGATGTTGCTATGTAGCATTGAACGCGACCGGTTCTTGCACTAACGAGCATGGGTGCGGGAGTAGGAGAGGGACATGCCACTTGGTATTCTGTGCGGGATCCCATTTAATCGCTTTCTACATATATATAAACTGTTACCATGCTTGTGTGTTTAATATTTTCGCACTGCATTAGAGCATCCTTTATTTAGGTATAGGCACATTATATGTCCTCAGTGAGGTCTTCAGGGCCCGCATGAGTGGCTTGACCTTGACTCGTGGTATAGTTTTTGGTATTTGATCCTTGCTTGTTCCGTGCTTCCATGACGAGGGTTCATCTGGGACGTTCAGCTAACCTCGAGACTGACTTACCACCAGACTCGACACTTTAGAGGTTTTATACTCGTTTATATTGGTTTTGCCCCGGCTTCGCAGCCGAGGCAAGTTGTATCATCAATTTCCTTTCTTTATGTTTTGAACTATAAATGGTTTTGAGCGACTTAGTCAAGTAGGAAAGGTTATGGTCCCCAATGGACCTCTCGCGAATTTAGGGTATGAAATCCCTTCTTTTATGACTAACACTTTATTTTGAAACTCAACCCGTAGTTGAATTGCAAGATCCGAACGAAGGTATCCAATCCTTCGAAACGTAACCCGAATATTTATATTTGGGCCGTTACATTTTAAATGGACTGGAGATTTTTGAATAAGAATTAATCTCCAGTGTTATTTACGCGATTAGAAACAACAATGGATTGAAGGTCATCTCCAGCGTTTTAAATGCAGTGGATATTTTAGAATACAGAATTAGTCTCTAGTGTTATTTACACGATTAGAAATAATAATGGATTTAAGGTAATCTCCAGCATTGTAAACACCGTGGAGATTTTTGAATAAGAATTAATCTCCAGTGTTATTTACACGATTAGAAATAACAATGGATTGAAGGTAAGCGCTTTAAACACAATGGAGATTTTTGAATAAAGAATAAATCTCCAGTGTTATTTACGCGATTAGAAATAACAATGGATTGAAAGTAATCTTCAGTGTTTTAAACGCAGTGGAGATTTTTGAATAAGAATTAATCCCCAGTGTTATTTACACGATTAGAAATAACAATAGATTTGATGCAATACAATCGGCGATGACTCCTGGTGACATTGTGGACAACATGAAGGTGCCATTTGATGGTCCTATCACTTGTGCAAGGGCCAAGAAGATTCAAGATGCTACCCAAGCACTTCTCATTCGTTACCAAGGAACTTTGGAGCAAGGATTCAGGCCACCTTGGATCACTTTGCTCAAAACTAGACCACCAGTCCAAGATTTGAGCTTAAGACCTCAGTCCAAGCTCATGAAGGCGATGCCCGACCCACCAGGAGACCCAACTCGCTCCATTCCTTATGGCTGGCGGAAATTTTAGATTTTTGGACTATTTTTATTTTAATTATGTTATATTAGATAAATAAGGTAAAAAGAAAAGTCTATCTAGTTAGATTTTTCCTTAGCCACTAAGATTGTTTTATCTATCTCTATCTAGGATTTACATATCTTAGGAGATTTATTAATATTTTATTTTAGCCAAATTCTATCCTTTGTAAGGAAGGATTGACAAAGTTATGTTTTTTTTATTAAACGTGTAGGTCAATCAATAAACTCATATTGGAATTAGAATTGAAGAAACCCTTTGGCTAAAAGGTTATTCGATTACCAATCCAAACACTTTGCTTCAGAAATTCAGATTGTTATTCATACTCTTAATCATCCATCCAACATCTATTCGAAACCCTAATCCCAAACACAACCCAAAAACACAAAGAAGAATTCCTGCAGAAACCGTCACAGAAACCTAGGCGCCACCGTCGCTGAAGAAAAGGAAAGAATCGTCGCTGCTAGCACCAACCCTAGCACAGGTGGCGGCCGCCCCCTCTTTGCAATGGCTGTTGCATGCCCACGACGTCCTCGTTGCTGCCGCGACTCTCCCTCGCTTTACCTTTCCTTGTGTTGTTCTTTATTGCCTTGTTTTCTGTCGCTTTAATTCCTTCACTCATATTGCATTGTACTTGTTCCAAATCAAAAGAAATCAAAGAATATTGCAAGATTGGCACAAACTTAAGATGTTGTTCTTGATTCGAAGCCCACAGGCGAAGGATCGGGAATAGCAACGCATCAAGTGGTATCAGATTCTCAAGTGTATGCAAGTTCTTTACTCTCTTGATTCATCTTTTTGAGTGATTATTTTCATGCTTATTTTCTTACCATACTGCTGCTGAAATTTAATTTCTTTATTCAACCCTAAAATTGGCACTTTTTATTTGGGTGATAATCTGGTTGGATCTACAATTTGGAAGATACTGAGTTTTTGGTTAGCAAGTTGTGATCTTTACTTCCTATTTCTACATATCATGCCTATGAATGTGATTCTTGGATTAGTTTATGCCATGAACTTGCACCACTAAAGAACCCTAATTCTCCATCTTTGAAACCAATTTCCCTTTTTCCTTTATTTGTGCTTACTTTTAGATCATCGTAGCATAGTTTTTCATATTTTTTATTTCTTTTTTTCTGTCGCCATTCCCAGCAAGTTACTGCGACAGTAGGTCAAAAAAACAAAAAAAAAACATACAAAAAAAACGTACAAAAAAAAACTTTTTCTTCATTCGCGTTAGTAACTCTTTGCTTTATTCTCTTGCATCTTTTGCATTCTTGGGTACATATTTGATGATCTATTTGGTTTGAAGCATCTCAAAGAACCCTTTGTTGTGTGATTTTGTGCTGTGCCGACACAGGAGCTTTGTTCACACCCATTTCTCTCCGAACCGTGTTGCAACCGTCAGATAATAGTTGACGGAGTATGAGCACTTGATTGCCTTTGTGATTGCATTCCTATTATTACACCATTGTTGATTTTTGCATCACATTGTAGTTCTTTGCTTCTTATCGCTTATCCGCTTGTTCTATACTTGCTATCCTTGCTATCCGAGTTGTGGCTTATTTTTATTTGCAATTTGATCATCTTCTTGCTACTATCAATATTCATAATTCAGTGTCCAGGGAACGTAGCTTGAATACAGTGCCTTATTTTCTCGCATACTTGATTTCTAAAACCTAATCACTCCTAGAATCAAAAGGGCTTGCATTGCTTGGTTTCTGTTCCTTTGTCCCTTTTACTTGTTGTCTCCTGATTTGTAGGAACATGTCTAGGAGAGACGAAAACAGCCCCACTCCCCCTCCCCTTGGCACCATCTCTGATGGCCAAATGGCCTTTATTATTGAGGCCGCTGAGGAAACGCTTACGCCGAAGTTGGAGGCGCTCTTGGCATCTAAAATGCTCAATTGACGGTCCAACTGCTGTCTATGATAGATAAGAAGTTCGCCGAGCTTCAAGCATCTATCCCTACACCTCAACAAAGTGGTAAGGTTCCTTCTAACAATATGTTACATTTTAAGCCTAAACAGCGTACCCCTAACCCTTTTGCAAGAGAAACCAACGGCGACCATTTAGCGTCTTTCGCCAAACATCAGCATCGGAAAGAGGTTCCCCAACCTCCTCACCATCAGCAGGCGCACCAAAGAGGGGTCCATACTAACCCTTTGTTTGTAGGAGACAATTGGGAAGACAGTCGCGATGATGACAATCTACTCAATATGCCCCCCTTGGAGGACGCTTACCAAGAGGTAGATTATGATATTGATGATCTTCCTACTCCTAATTTTGGTCGTCCTATTACTAATAATGTGCAAGCCATCCAACTGAGAGATTTTAAGATCAAGTTAGCGACCTTTGATGGAACTAATGATCCTGAAGCTTATCTTGCTTGGGAATCTCATACTAACTATGTTCTTGACCATATTTGTTATGATGAAACAGAGAAGTTGGAGGTTGTTACTTTACACTTGACAAGTTTAGCCCGCTCATGGTGGTTTTGCACTAGAGACCTCCGTCGTCGTCAAGGTAAGCAACCAGTTGAGACTTGGCCACAACTGCGCTACTTGCTAAAGAAGAGACATGTGCCTGAGGAGTACACAGAGACAATGAGACTACGTTTCGCTCAACTACATCAGGGATCTCGCTCCCCTTTGGAGTACAGGGATGAGCTTGAGCGCTTAGCTCATCAGGCTAATATTTACCTTATTGAACGTGCTTTATGTACTCAATTTCTTGATGGTCTCAATACTTCTATTCGCAATCCCTTGTCTATTCATAGTATTAGGGATATTAATACTTTGACTCATAAAGCGCAACTATTGTATGAGCAGCAGCAGAGGGCCAGGACCGAGCAATCTACACAGGGTCGCAGGTTTGTCCCTTTTCCTTCTTGGAGTCAATACATGGTTTCTTCTAACCCTTCTATGCAACAAAATGGAGTTTCCAACTCGCCTAAACAGGGTTTTAAGGTCCAAACTAGAAGATTTGTTGCACCCCCTCCTAAAGAGCGCATAAAGGAGCTCCGGTGCTTCACTTGCGAGGGTTCTGGCCATGTTTCTCGTGACTGTCCTCAAAAAAGGAAGGTCCTTCTCAATGATTTGGGGGACCACTACTATGAGGAAGAGATTCTAGAAGAACCCATAACTTCAGGTGAAGTGGAAGTGGACCCGGCTAAGGAGGACAATGAGGAGATTGATCCTACAGGCTTTTAGGAGGCTCTTTGCCTTGTCAGCCGTCGAGTCCTACACATTCAAGAGGCTCCCATGGTTGATCAAAAGGAGAACATCTTCCACACTGAGTGTGTAGTTTGCGAGGCTACCTTGAATGTCATCATCGATGGAGGAAGTTGATGCAACCTATCAATGAAAAGGTAGTTGATTATCTTCATCTGACTACTACTCCTAGGGCTACTCATTGTGGTATTAATGGTATTACTGATGATGGTTATGATATTATGGTCACTAAACAATGCTTAGTTTCTTTGTCTATTGGTTCCTATCATGATCAAATTTTATGTGATGTCGCTAGGATGGATTGTAGTCACATCTTACTTGGTCGTCCTTAGATTTATGATCGATCTGTTTTGCATGATGGTCGTGCGAATACCTATTCTTTCACTTTTGATGGGAAAAGAGTTACTCTCCTACCCTTGTCTCCTCAAGCTGTTTTGAAGGAACAGGTACGTAAGCGACAACAACAGGACGCCCAGAAGCAAGCTGTTGCCCGCGGCAAGGAGCACGCTGTAACCAATGCAGCGGCTGCTACACCCCAGGCGGCAGCCGCCGCCTCTGCTCCCGCGGTCGCTGCAACTACATCATCGTCTTCATCTCCTTCCGCTTTGGAGAACCCCCCTCTTCTTCTCTCAAGGGTTCCATCGAACGAAGGACACTTATCTCTCAGCCCCAATAGGAGACGATTACTTGCGATGCTCATCGACCTCATATCCTTTTAATCACGAAAGAAGTTTTGCTTAATTTTGTGGATTTGAGTCATATTCTTGCACCTGTTGCTAACCTTTTGTAGGACAATTTAGACGTGCTTCCCGCTGAGTTACCACAAGGCTTGCCGCCCATTAAAGGGATTGAGTACCAGATTGACTTTGTCCCTGGCGCAGCCTTGCCCAAAAATGCTGCTTATAGAGCTGGTCTTGAGGAGACAAAGGATTTACAACGCCAAGTCACGGAGCTTATGGACAATGGCTTTGTTCGTGAGAGCCTTAGTCCCTGCGCCATTCTTGTTATCTTGGTACCAAAGAAGGATGGCTCTTGGCGTATGTGTGTTGATTGCAAGGCAATCAACCAAATAACGGTTAAGTATCGGCACCCTATTCCTCGTTTAGATGATATGCCTGATGAACTCCATGGTGCTTGTATTTTTGTTTAAAATTGATCTTAGGAGTGGCTATCATCAAATTAGGATGAAACAGGGAGATGAATGGAAAACGGCTTTTAAAACTAAGTATGGCTTATATGAATGGTTAGTAATGCCTTTTGGATTAACTAATTCTCCTTCCACTTTTATGAGGCTTATGAACCATGTGCTTAGAAGACACTTAGGGAAATTTATCGTTGTCTATTTTGAAGATATTTTGATCTTTAGTAAGAACCTTTTTGATCATGTTGGCCACTTAAAGTTAGTATTTGATTGTCTTCGCAAAGAGAAATTATATACTAACTTGAAAAAGTGTTCTTTTGCTTCCGAGTCTACTATCTTTCTTGGTTTTGTAGTTTCTGCAACAGGTTTAAAAGTAGATGAGGAGAAGGTTCGTGCTATCCAGGAGTGGTCCCAGCAACAAACTCCCACTCATGTTCGCTCATTCTTGGGACTTGCTGGTTTCTATCGACGATTCGTCAAGGACTTCAGCACCATTGCTGCCCCCTACATGAGCTGACCAAGAAAGATGTGATGTTTCGCTGGACTGACGCGCATTAGAGGGCATTCGATGCTCTCAAAGATCGACTCACCTACACGCTTGTGCTGCAACTACCCGACTTCTCACAACCGTTTGAGCTCGAGTGTGATGCTTCTGGCACTGGCATTGGTGGTGTGCTTCTCCAGAATAGGCGTCCCATTGCCTATTTTTTTCGAGAAGTTGGGACCTGCTGAGCTCAATTATTCCACCTATGACAAGGAGTTGTTCACCCTCATCCGTTGCTTGCAGACATGGCAACATTACCTATGGCCTAAGGAGTTTGTGATCCATTCGGATCATGAAGCTTTGAAGTATCTTAAGGGTTAGACGGTGCTGAGTATGCGTCTTGCTCGGTGGGTTGAGTTCTTAGAGACCTTTTCTTATGTGGTTCACCACAAAAAGGGAAAGGATAACGTGGTAGCTGATGCTCTATCACGCGGATATGTCCTCTTGAACCATTGCGATGCACATATTTTGGGTTTTGCTTTGATTAAAGAACTATATTCTAGTGATAGTTTCTTTAAAAACATTTATGCTCAATGTGTATCCAAAGGTAAATTTGATTCTTGCTTTCTTGATAATGGATATTTGTTTAAGATGGGCAAGCTTGGTATCCCATCTTCATCTATTAGGAGACTCCTTACTCAAGAAGTGCATGAATCTAGGGGACATGGTGGGTTAGAAAAGACTTTAGCTTGATTAAAGGAACATTACTTTTGGCCTAAAATGACTAATTCTATGCTTAGATTTGCCAAAACTTGTGTCACATATCCTAAAGCTAAGTCTAAAGCAAATGCTAATGGTTTGTATACTCCACTGCCGATTTCTAATGCTCATTGGGAAGATGTGTCTATGGTTTTTTATTGTTGGATTACCTAGGACATCTAAAGGACATGATTCTATTTTTGTTGTAGTGGACAAGTTCTCCAAAATGGCTCATTTTATACCTTGTCACAACATTGATGATGCTATTCCTGTTGCTAATCTTTTCTTCAAAGATGTTAGATTGCATGGTTTACCATTATCAATTGTGTCTGATCGTGATTCCAAGTTTTTGAGCTGTTTTTGGAAAACTTTATGGTCTAAGTTGGGTACTAAGCTTTTATTCTCTACATCTTGTCACCCCCAAACTGACGGCCAAACTGAGGTTACTAATAGGACTCTTGGAGCTCTCCTGAGAGTCATGCTGCGTACTAACCTTATGAAGTGGGAAGACTGCCTACCTTTTGTTGAGTTTGCTGATAACAGGTCCAGGCATTCTGCAACAAAGAAGACTCCTTTCGAGGTGGTCTATAGGCGTAATCCTCTTACGCTTATGGACATGACACCTTGGCCTATGAAGAAGAAGGAGAGCATGGATGCCACCAAGCAGGCCGATTTCATCAAGCGCCTACATGAGCGGACCAAGGCGCAGCTAGAAAGGAAGAGGACTCAGTACAAGGCGGCGAAGGACAAGCATCGCAAGGATGTGCAGTTCAACGTTGGTGACCTTGTATGGTTGCATCTTAGGAAGGAAAAGTTTTCACAACAACGGAAATCTAAGCTGGATCCCATGGGAGATGGACCATTCCACATGGTTCAAAAGATGGGACCCAATGCCTACAAGCTGGATCTCCCTGCCGACAAGTACAGCGTCCATTCTACCTTCAATGTGGCCGACCTCTCTTTGTTCGTTCCTGACGATGACTCTGACGACGATTTGAGGACAAATCATGCTCAAGTGGAAGAGAATGATGCAATACAATTGGCGATGACTCTTGGTGACATTGAGGACAACATGAAGGTGCCATTTTGATGGTCCTATCACTCGTGCAAGGGCAAAGAAGATTCAAGATGCTACCCAAGCACTTCTCATTCGTTACCAAGGAACCATGGAGCAAGGATTCAGGCCACCTTGGATCACTTTGCTCAAAACTAGACCACCAGTCCAATATCAGGGAGGTGGAATCCTCTCTTGTAAAGACGGCCATCGCGCACGCGAAATCGCGATGCTCATTTTTTGATGTTTTCATCTGCTTCTTCAGGGGTTCTCCTGTTATTCCATCGTTTATGTAACTTATAAAAGGTCTTCGCAAATCATAACTAGATATGCTGAAGAATCATTTGAGGATCTCGCGGGCGTGCTTTCGCTCGATGACGACTCGATCGCCGAGTCCTATTGGCAAATTCGCCACCATCCTGGCAAGTGTGTCAACTCGAACGTTGTGCTCACAAGGGATTGTTGAGATGGAGAAACGACCAAAAGCAGCTGTCAGCGTTTGACCCTGGGAGAGGTACTCTAGCAACATCCCGGTTTTGGCTTCATATATTTTGTTAATCTGTTATGCTACTACTTCGAAGTCTGTGAAGATTTGGACTTGTCGCGCGCCATTGATTAGTGTATTTTCTATCTCTGCGATTAAGGGTTCGTACTCTGCCTCGTTGTTGGTAGCTTTGAATCGAAGTTGGAAAGATAGATCTATTATCTCACCGCTTAGGCTGAGAATTTTAACTCCTGGTCTGCAACCGATATCAGATACTGACCCGTCCATATTGACCACCCACTGTTCCCCTTCACGATCCTGCGATTCCATAAAAGTTGCTTGATCTATGAAATCAGCCAGAGCTTGGGCAAGATGGGCCCTCCGAGGTTTGAAATGGATATCGAATTATGGAAGCTCGACAACCCACTTAACCATTCGGCCCGAAAGAGATGGTGAAGATCAGAGAGAACTTCAATCGTATGTGCTTCGAAATAAGGTCTGAGTCGTCTAGCGGCGAAGATAACGGATAAATCCATTTTTTCGATGTGCATGTATCTAACCTCAGTAGGTTGTAAAACCCTAATGAAAAAATAAAATGGGGATTTTTAATTCCTTGGTGAGCACCGCGCTGATGGTGGTTGAACCGACCACGAGATATAGTTGAAGGATCTCGTGTTCTCTAGGGTAATGAAGAGTTGGAAGTGTCACGAGTTACTCTTTTAATTCCTTGAAAGCTTTATCCTATGTAGGACTCGATTCTATTGGCCCTTTCTTTTTCAACTGGGCGAAGAAAGCTAGGGAATGATCCGCTAATCGCGGGCAAAATTGGCTTAAGTAATTGACGGATCCATTGAGTCTCTGAATATCTTTGAGAGTCCTTGGTGGGCTCATGTCAAGAATGGTTTGTACATTAGCTGGATTGACATCTATTCCTCTGTGGCTGATCATAAAGCCTAAAAATTTCCCTGAATCAACACTGAAGACACATTTGTCAAGGTTTAGTCAAACACAATTTGCTCTGAGTGTGTCCATCATTTCTTGGATATCAGCAGGGTGATCTTCTTTATTCGCAGTTTTTACAACAATATCATTGACGTAGACTGCAACATTTCTTTCGATTTGAGAGCAGAAAACCTTTTTGATCATTCGTTGAAAAGTGCCTCATGCATTCTTCAAACCGAAAGGCATTACTGTGTACCAGAAAGTGCCTTGGCTGGTGATAAAAGCCGTGCTTTTCTCGTCTTACGAATTCATCTTGATTTGGTTGTACCCGGAATAAGCGTGGAGAAAACTCAATGTCGCGTGGCCTGCGGTGGTGTCAACCAACTCATCGATGAACGACAAAGGGTAGCTATCTTTGGGGCAGGCTTTGTTCAAGTCTTTGAAATCGACGCACGTTCTCCATTTTCCACTGCTTTTCTTAACAAGAACTATATTGGAAAGTCATGTCGAACTGGTTATTCTGTGGATAAAACTGGCCTGAAGGAGTTTGTCAACTTCTAGATAGCTGCCTCCACTCTTCTTGGAGCCATCTTTCTCTTCTTTTGACAAACATGCTTGGTGTCATGGTTGAGTCCTAGAGAATGTTCCACAATTTGTCGAGGTAAGCCTTTTAGGTCTTGTGGAGACCAGGCGAATACATCTCTTGAATTTTCTAAATCATTTTTGACGTGATCCAATGTGCAACCTTCCAAACTGTGCCTGTGAAACAATGCTTCCGTGGGGCTTGCAAATGGGAAAAAGGCAATCTTTTCTTCTACTATTTTATCAGCGATTTTTTTGGGGTGCAATTTGAATTCCGCTTCGCGATCCTTCGAACTAATTTCCTAATCATTATCTTCCACTACTTTTAATTTTAACGATCCTTGGCCTTCATGGTGGATGGTGAAAGCCAGAAAATGGATTTTCTTTACTGATGCTAGGTAGCAAACCCGGGTCTTCGGTTATTCTTCGTGAACTTCTCCCACCTCGCCATTAGTGCAAGGGAATTTAACGCCGAAATGGTAGACTGAACAGGCGATTTGAAACTGAAATAAACTTACACGGCCCATGATAGCATTATAGATAGATGGTAGGCGAAAAACTGTGAATTCTATCATGTGAGTTCATTCGTTCAGTGCAGTGCCTAAAGTCAGGGTAAGCTCGATGGTACCGACTACTTTGACCTCGTCTCCTGTGAAAGAGATGAGTTTCCCCAAATAGCATCGGAGGGCAATTTCCGTGATGCCCAGTTGTTCGAAAGCGTTCTAATAAAGAACATTTACTGATGAACCGGTATCGACAAAAACGTGTTTTACCCTTTTGGTGTCGAGCTGTACATGGATGACCATGGGGTCTAAGTGCGGAATTCGTAAATCATAAGCATCATGTGAAGAAAAATTTAGCACATCGTGCTTAGTTGATGCTCGCTTGATGCTGGATTCAGAGGGGGGCTGTCGACCCTCTCTTTCATAGTTCTTTCTCTCCTGATTGCTCATTCCCGAGGAAGATGGTCCTCCCACGATAGTATTGATGCAAACATCAGGGGGAGGGGGGTTTCTTCCTTCTTGCTCAGAGTGCGAATGTCTGGCTGATGATGATCTTGCCTCGCGTGCAACTGGTAAATTCCTGGGAGGTGGTTGGTATCCTCCCCTTCCCCTTGGGGCATAATGGGCATTAGGGGTGGCAGTGCTACGATCTGTAGAGCTCGAATTGCGGGTGGTCCGTATATCTGTAGAGGTGCCCCTTGCTGATGAGTATGAGTTGGCGTGTTTCCGTACATCGGGGGTCGTATCATTTGTGGGTGTGTTACCATTATGTTTGCCGAGGGAGGGATGGGAGGAGGGCTATTAAACCGATTGTATTTCACTTCGTGGTCAATAGCTTGTAGTGGGATCACTGGTGGTTGCCAAGATGGATTGTTGTGGGGGGGGGGGGGAGGGCATGATCTTCGTTTCCTCGTCTGTGAAACCTATTATTTGCTTTGTGGAAAAAAGATGGCTTTGTCTCATTGGTTCGCGAGCTAGAACTGCCAGCTTCCATTGCGTGAATCTATGATGTCACCAGTCGGTGTAGCTTATCAAAATGGTGCTGGTAGACTCTTGATTGAACTTCAAGATTTGGACAACCATCGTAGTAAATCTGCTAAAGAAGCTCCCCAGAGACTTGGATGGCTCTTGTTTAATCAAATTCAGATCCAACATGTTGCATTTTTGCGTATAAGCGCTGCCGAAATGGGAAACGAAGATCTCGGATAGCTGAGAGAAGTTCTTTATTGACGATCGTGTTAGATTAGTGAACCAAGTTAAAGCTACTCCATTTAGAGAGACAGGAAAAAACAACATAACATGGCGTCGTTACTCTCATTCATCCCCATGGATGTTTCCAAATTGGTCCATGTGATCATTGGGATCAGATTTTCCTGTGTACTTCACGATGGAGACATCTCTCCATCGCTTTGGGACAACTATATTTTGTATCTTTTAATTAAAAGCGAACGGAAATGTGGTCTCTTATAAAGCATTACCCACACTTTTGATATGACCAATGCACCCAAAATTTACAAGACTAAAATACAAGTATTAGTGTATTTTCAAGTATATCAACTACACTAAATTACAAGTATTAATTTTATTCAAACTAAATTACAAGTATCTATATCTATATAAAATACTAAAACAGAGGTTTGAAATGGTCACTGGTGCGATTTGCCTACGTGGCATTTTCTAGATTAAATTAGTTTTAATATCGCATATATGTCATATTTTGGATTAAAATGGTATTATCTTTTTGATCTACACAAATTAATAAGTTAATATAATTTTGTCATCTCAATTAACGGTACCACTTATTTTTTTAAAATATTTAACCTTATATCATAATTAGTTAAAAAACTTATTGTTTTATATCAAATAATCTATCCAATATTTGGTCAACTATTCTAAGTTTTCGATCAAATTGAATATAATGTATCTATATATACAAATATATGCAACCTTATAAAAAAAAAGATGTTCCATCCAGTTAAATTTCATGATAAAATTTAACAGAAGAAATCTATGTATAATCCTATAAGAAATACTAGCTAGAAAAGGACCTCGCGGATTATCGTCCACTATACCCTTCTCTCGTGTGTTTTGCTCAGCGTTTTGGTCATTGCGGATCGGCTCAAAATTGCGGGAAGCGGCAGCTGGATTAAAAATTGGGTTGTGTATGTCATGTGCCTGACCCTGTGGTTGATATTGATAGTAAGGGTCGAAATTCAGCGGTATCATATACGCGGTTGCCCCGGTGAAGGGGTACGGTTGGTAATTATTAGCGAAATACTGGTATTGGGGGAACCTTGTCCATGCCTCGCCTCGATTAGGAGGAGCTTGCCGTGCAGCATTCCAAAATAATTGTGTGGGGACATCCTCGTCTTGAAAGGGGGGAGTTTCCTCTAGAGGGGGTTGTTGATGTTCATATTATTGTTCCATCCTTCTTCGTGATGTTGATTCCCATACTCCTCGCCAAATAATGTGAAGTTCATTCTGTGTGATATTAGTACAAACAATAAAACACATATCCGGAGTTTAAAGCATTTATGAACGGGTTAGGAATTAAAAAAAAGGGAAATTTAGATCATGGATGGTGTTTTTTATGAAGAAACCTCTCGTCGTGAAAGGTTCCCACATACGGCACCAATGAATTGTTTCTAGAAAATCACCTATGTAAATTACCTCAAGGTGACAACGAGCGTCTCATATTAACCTGTGTGTCCGATTGAGAAATATATGTATTACAATGATCTTGATTCTTGGTTTTGATCCTGTGGTGGTTGGTCCCTCGCGATCACCTTGAATGTTTGCGTTTACTGGACAACTGCCATCTTTAGAGGCTCCTCGGGATGATGTTTAATTCTAGAAATGTTCTTCTCCGATCAGAGATCTCAAGAACTCGGTTCCAGGGGGCTTTACTTCCGGGAAGATAGCAGAGCTCTTCTTGCATTCCTTCTAAAATCGGATCCCCTCTTTATGGGGGAGAGGGGGTATTTATAAGGTGATAAGTGAGCAGATAACTGGCGACCTCATGGTTTAGATAAGGACACGTGTAACTCATGCCCTCACGAATGGGGACTTGGACCACTGTGAGAGGATGCCATCGAGATGGTCCTAAGCCAGCGAGCTGTTTGATAAAAAACGATTGATGTAGAGATATGGTGTTCCTTACTTATGTTTCGGGATGGGTGTTCTTTACTTATGTTTCGCAATCTTTGAAGAAGGTCGAGTAGTTCTCTGTGTTTTTTTGCGGGAGGTGACCTATTTATGATGCCATAACTCGTACTTTCTAAGGGAGCCCTTTCCCCAAACATCGTCAATATATATATATATATATATATATATATATATATATATATATATATATATATATATATAGAGGATGGATCAATTGTGCACACCCCATAGGATGTACTTTGTGCACAATTTATGGCCATTGATCTAATGTTAATGGATGGATGAGATTAAATGAAGTTTTTCCTTTTTTTTTAATAATAATTAGGTGGGGCCCGCAATGGAAGATGCAATTCTGAATTACGCTCTTAGGATGGGCGCCGAAATATTGTGTGTGGATTTCCTGTAGGATTTTGTTAGGTGGGCCAGTTTTTTTTAAAAAACTAATTGGTAAATACTTTATTAAATGTTTAATAAAATGTCAATATCCCATATTTTGTAAATCCATATCTTTTTTTTTGTAAAGATTTTGGATTTGATCAAAGCAATCAAGTAAGTTGATAACTATGAAGATTTGATTGCACAAATAACTTATTTATATGGTGTATGCTAGATGAAGAGGAACCCATATATGTGTTAAAAAAACCCTTTTCGTTATATCAATGCAACGATAGGGTCAACGGGTTCGGGGAAGTGACACAAAGTTGTAGGTATACGTCGATCTAATTAAGTAATACAAAAGGGTAGCGATGGAATCAGGTATGTGTTCAAAAGTATGTAGTTAAGTTATTGTAATTCGTAAGTTTTTCGTTAAACCACCTATAATTCATTTTATTCAGTGAAATAGTGAATATTAGTATACATAGTAGAATACGATGATTGAAGTTATTCAGGCGAATAACACTATTTTCAAATCGAAATTACAGTTTGTACGGTTTTTTCTTTATGTCTTACGTTTGTTTATTCTTAAACCAGATTCGGACATTGGGGTTGATTGGGATGTCGACAACACGCAGTTTGGGGATGTGGATGAAGTGCTGGACCCCCTATATGAAGATGATGACAAAGAAGAGGTGCATGTTGGGTATACACAAGAAGAGTCGCCCGGTAAAACAAAATACTGGGTTCCAACGTGTGATGATACAGTTAAACCACACGTGGGGAAGTTATTTGCAAATGTGGACGGGGGATTGAATTTTACAGAAACTATGGCGCCAAGGTAGGGTTTGACGTGAAGCTGGGGGGTACTTCATATCACACCGACGGGACACTGTTGCATCGTTACATAAGATGCATCCGGGAAGGATTTGCTCCACCAAGCAAGAGCATTGGTAAGCGTAAGCAATTAAATTGCCGTGTGGGTTGCAAGGCCCACATATACCTCAAATTCAAGGGTTCTTCGGGGTACGAAATAAGTAGGATGGAAGAGCGGCATAATCATCCACTGATGCAAGGGATCTCTAATCAATTCCTCAAGGCACACCGGAAGCTAGATTTTGGGCATCACCAATTTATGATCAATTGTGCACGGGCGAATATTGGTCCGGCAATAACTCACCGGTTAATGAAGGAATGTCGTGGAGGTTCTACCAGTGGAGGACCATCATTGCAAGATATTAAGAACTTTAAGCGTGATGTTATGGCATATATCTCTAGCGGTGATGCACAGATGGTTATTGATAGATTCACAATGAAGAGGAAGGCATCATCTGCCTTTTATTTTGACCATGTTGTTGATAGCAAGAACAATTTGGTGAGATTATTCTAGTGCGATCCGATTGCTCGAGCTAATTATGCAGCATTTGGCTATGCTGTTTCATTTGACTCAACATACAGAACCAACAAGTATGTTTTAAGTCTAGCACTGCAGCATTGTTTTATTTACTTTCCATAATTGAAGTTATTTGGCCAAATGACATTGACGTTTATGAGATTATTCGGTTGAATATGGGGGTTTATGGGTTGGTTATAAGTATAATGTGTCATACTATTATGTGAAATGTGTTTCTTTATGACTTCATAAAATGGAAACGTAAATCGTGTTTGTTTATAAACAATATGTTATTCACTGGTAATGGCACATCTTAAGAGGGAGCTTTATTATGAATTACTTACAGGTACAGTATGGTGTTTGGTCCATTTACCGGAATGGACAACAACCGGAGAGCTGTAACTTTTGGAGCCGGGTTGTTGTTGAATGAGGACAAGGATTCGTACAGGTGGTTGTTTCACACCTTCCAGAAGGCAATGGGAAAAGACCCGATGGTCCTTGTCACTGATCCGGATCCTGCTATGAGGGAGGTCATTCCAGAAGTATTTCCACATACACGTCATCGATTTTGTATGTGGCACATTATGATGAAAGTCCCTAAGGAGGTAGAGTTCTGATTGTCATCTGCATGGTTACTTATTATTTATGTCATTTGTATGATTCTTGTTGTGTCGTATAAATGGTAGGTTTTATTGAATATATTCAATTGTATGGTTTTCCATGATTTTTTTTATTATTGGTGGATATTATTCAACGAAATGGTATGATTTACACTTTATTTATACTTGTGCTTGTTTGGGTTTCTATCGGAATTTTTGCTATCCATGTATGTTTCTATCTAGTCGTATGTGTATACAGGTAGTAACAATCATTTGTTGTCATATTTAGGTTCCACATGACATTTGTCGTATTAAAGATTTCCGAAAGAAACTTAACAAGGCAGTGTGGGGATATTATATAACGGTTGAAGAATTTGAGTCAATGTGGATGGACATGGTGTCGGAGTTTGGACTAGAGAAGAACAAGTGGCTTAAATTGATGTACAATCAAAGGAGTACTTGGATACCAGCATATTTCAGAGAGGTGCCAATGGGGGGGCTGATTAGAACAACATCAATTTCAGAATCAGCCAATAGTTTCTTTGGGAGGTACTCCAGCCGTCACTTCAACCTTGTTGAATTCATGATGCAATTCGATTCGGCAATGGATACCCAACGGAACACCCAGGCGAAGCTTGACATGGAAAATTCCACAACCGCCCCAAAGTATGAGAGCCCTCTACCGATTGAACGCCATGCAACATCTGTTTATACTTTGAAGGTGTTTGCAAAGGTACGGGAGGAAATTCTGGATGCATTCGCGTTATGCAACGTCACAAACGAGATAGTGGCGGGTGGCCAGAAATTGCATGTTGTTGATGAAGAGGATTGTGGTACCTTCCAGGTTAAATTCGAGCTGGACACACAGTGTTCAACATGTGCATGCAACACCTTCCTTAGGATTGGTATCCCATGCAAACATATATTTGCCACTTATAAATATATGCGGTTGAAGTGCATACCTGACATCATGATTAAGTCTAGGTGGACCAAGGACGCAAGGAAGGCATCGCAAGTCCATGTTGATGAGGCAGTTGTCAAAGAGTGTGCAGCGTTGGAAGCGAAGAAGGTGTTGATGGATCAGATGTGGGGCGGTATATACTCCACGGTGGCCCTTGTGGAGGGTGACATTGAGCTCATAGAAGATTTTCTTGCTACTTTAATGTCGAAGAAACAGCAATACATGAACAAGAAGGCTGAGTGTGGTGGGATAGAAATGACGAAAGAGGCGTTTGTTGAGAAGTACGTAGGTGTAAAGCCACCGGATAAAATTACCATTCAACCTCCCCCACAAGCCAAAAACAAAGGCCACCGGCTGAAGGGGTCCCTAGAGATAGCCACACACAAGGGGAAAATAAAGAAAATGAGAAAGTGTGGAAGATGTGGTAAGGTGGTTTCGCATAATCGGAGGACATGCACAGCTGTGTTGGATGGTCATAATAGCTTGGAGGAAGAGGAAGAGGACTTGGGAGATGACTCAACAGATGAGGCCGAGATTGGGGAAGACTTTCACGATGACAGTGATTAGGGGTGAAGTATTATTCAGTAGAATGGAATGTTTTAGTTAGTCATTGTATTATTAGGTGGATATTATTCAGTTTAATAGTATGTTTATCATTATTATTAAAACTAGTATATGGATCATTGGGTAAAATGCAGTGGTTTTTGATTTTGTTATTATGTTTCTATGGTACCCATTACGTATGCATATATCGTCTGAGCTTCAATTGAATTTGTCATCAAGTCAATTAGACGTAATTGTTCGTGATGCAAATTTTTCGACAAAATTTAGTCCCTTGATGGTCGATTCCAGCAATGAGGTTTCGTAAACTTTTGTTGTATCTATGTGGCACATGGTTACTCCAGTTATATTATGCGTTTACTCTATTGGTATTATGATCGAAGATTCAGCCGGATCCATTTATGTTCGTAGTTCGTAAGTTGTTTTGTACCGCAATAACACCTTACACTTTGATTAACCTAACCTTTCCGTCCCCTCTCCAAACACCGTTACTTTTGATATTATTCAACATATTCGGTTATTTTTGTATCATGGCTTCTATACTAATTTTAAAATTATTCACCGGAATGTTGTGCTTTCATTCCGTTCACAGTTGGGTTCGAGCCACCAGTACTTGTAATATTCAATACCCATTCGTAGGTATTATATGGTAACATGCTGAAGTACGAACATGATGCAGCTTATGCATAACATAGCAAAACAAAGGTGGGGTGTAGTTTCAACCACCTAGAAATGCCTAATGACTACTGCAAAGAGGTCACAACCTACCAAAACATCCATGGAGATGACTAAAAATCCCTAATGATTGCCGCATATGTGTCACAAAATACCAAACCATTTACTGAAATTTCTAACAAGATGAGATATATAAATAGATAATGGGTACTAGTGTGATGGAAGACACCAAGCAGGTTCATCTGGTGTCGGACTTTCGTTACTCAGGCAACCTGTTGGAGTTGTCATTGTTCACATACTGTGAGCCTATCTTTGAGCACCTGGGTACTTTGTTCTTCTCCTCGTTCAGATCAGAGGTGAGTATAACATGCACATACCTCGAACGTAGGGCACTTATGTTCTTCCGACTCCCAGATTTGAAACCGCAATTCCAATTGATGTTACCCTTGTACGTCTCCATGTGACGCATCGCGTATATCCCATATTCTACCCCCCCAGATGGGGTCCTCCAATCCAATGGTAGTACCCTACAAAACACTATTTTGCTGGTAATCTCAGCCATGGAGTGCGAATCCTCATCCACCAATAGTTCGCATAACATTTTTTTCTGCAATGTTACACATCCCCTCATTCCAATTTTGTACAGAGGCACATGTAATAATGCATTCTATTTAATGAAGTTAATTTGTCAATAGAATTACCGGCTCTTGGAATACACGTTTGTAGTAGACTGATTTGGGGCCGTCCCTTTCGTTTGTGTAGTCAATTATCTCTGCAACTCCTCTACGGAAGTTGAAGGAGATGATATAGTACTCGTCGTTTTGGTAGATTGGAAACATCATCTTCAAAACCCAAAATAACGGTTCAACACTTAAATTGCAAGGACACGGATAAACTTATAATGGAAAACCCAACCTCCTCTACTAGTTGAACTCGAACATTTTACTGAATAATCCTCATCATTCCACCGAATATTGGTGATGTCTTCCCACCAACCAATAACACACCAACCTATAACTAACATATTTAAACTACTCTAACCGATGATGCAAAACAATGAGGGAGTTTCCGTTGAATACAAACATACCATGTCCAGCTCCCTGACTTCGACAACCTCATCTGGTGCTGCCTCATGGAATCTCAGAAAGAACTTAACCGCTCTCACTTCATATTTTTCTTTACTTGGGTGGCTGACAATTCCGTACTATCCAAACAAATGATATATTTGAGGTTGAAGTATATCAGTTTTGTTGTAAATTTCGATGACAACGATTGACCAAATAATTAATTCTTTACCGTGGCACTCGGCGGGACAAAGTGTATGTAGGGGGAATCCTTGCTCCTATACGATTCATCATTATTCAGCTTCAGAGCCCACACGTCCAGGACCTGCGTCGGGGTGCTTTTCCATTGTAGCGCAGCCAGATCAGTGTTAGTGAGGGTGAATGGGATTAGGGGCCTTGTACGATCCGACCCATGCACGAAAATGATTTTCCTGCAGCATTCAACACAAACATGTTTTTGACGTTATAAATACAGAGTACTTTGTACAAAAACTGAATTTTCGATTTTTAAGGGAGATTGTACTAACTCTAGCGACATTTCTTTCACAAGGTTGATGACCATGGTTTGCTCCTTTATCACTCTGACCTCAGGGTCAATAACTCTGCATACGAAGGGGCTTATTTCCTTAATGGACTGACCCTTAGCTCGTTTTGGTCTCGGGGTCACCGACTCCCAGTTCACGGTCGGCAACATCCCTTTCCCCTTCTGAAATATACATTGACACATATTCTGTCAGTAGCATTTGGTCTTCATGCATTGTGCAAAAATTTCATGGTAATTAATATATGTACCTGCATTTCAAGTTCACTCAACTAGTTTCCGCCACCTCCTTCGACTGCTACTATTGCCCCCGTGTTCTGAATGATATTCTGACTTAATACGTTACCATAATCATTTGAAATCGTTGTATTTATGCAACATCCATCACGAATATGCAAATGTACCTCAGCGGATTGTACAGAAGGTGGATTTGCGCCGGTAGGTATATTGACATCTTCGTCATGGGTATCGAACACCTTTTCCATGGACAGACCTTGGTCGATTTCCTACATTACATCGGGTTTCAATCCAGTAGAAATCTTATTGACAACATACATTGACTCACCAAGTTCACAACAATCGCTTTATAATGAATATTAAACCCTAGTGTCCACCAAACGAAATACATTTATTTATCTGAATAATCTAACCCAATTCAATGAATAAGTCCACATTATTTTATTTGAAGCACATAGTGTCGTTCAGTTGGATATTCATAGAATGAAACATTTCCATAAGGAGCATTTCACGTTACCTTATCTGGTCCTGTCGTTGTTTGACTCTTTAGTGCCACCACTAATTGAACTTGGCCTGCTTCGGTGTCCTACATTTACATTACAATGTGTTACATAAGCCTGATGGATATAATCGACAACAATCATATATGTGAAACACCTTAACAACCATATGATTGTTTACCTTTGTGTTCTCTTCAAAGGCGTTTTGACTGATTCCATCCTCCTCTCCAAGCACCACCACATCATCTTCCATTAAAGAATCAGTCAATCCCACCGTTGGAACAGGAACTTCATTGGTAACCTGTTTATCAGAATGTTGTATAGTTTGTATTGGTTCTAAGCTTTTTATTAGCCAATTGATTAAAGTTGTTGGAAATTTAAATATTACCTCCGTAGCATTGTCGTTTACTGTCTCCTTTCCAGACGCATTGTTGGCTTCCCTGTCCTCCTGTCGTCGTATCTCAGCTAGGACTTCATTCACCGGGTCTGACACTCCGGCCACATCGTCCTCAATTCCCAAGTCGAACGATGGCCACTTGTGCTTATCAGCAATAAGTTGGTCTCGTGCCTTCATAGCATCATCAATCAACTGCATATTCTTCATTAAAGTTGGGTCATTACAGAAATCAGGGGTCCCCTGCGATAGAAAAGTTGCAGCCGGTGTCGAAGTGATAGATTCTAATCCCGTCCCCTGAGGATGACCTCGCCCTAGAACTGTCTTCCCTAGCACATAGAAGCATTGTATGTGTGGTTCCTCCCTCATCTCAATCGGCACGTTGTTAAACTTCTCAACCAAGCCCTTGATTGCCCGACTAACCTCGACAGCGGAGCTAACCAAATCTTCATAGTAATCCTATAATATATGCGTATGACACAAAAATGGGTGATTTTAATCGGTCACCAATTGCTAAGATTTAACTGAATAATATGTATCACCTAATAATTTCCGTATTTTAATCAATTATTAACATTATAATTTATGAGATTCTTACCTCTTTAGTCGACATTTCCTTTGCAGGTTGCGCGATTGCATCTAGTATTTCGATTGCTTGTTCTATACGACCTTTGCCGAACCCACCAGATTCCATTTCGTTCTTCTCCCGGGTGGATATCAGGTTGTCAGACCATCCTGTGAATGTCGGTATTCCACGGTGGACTACGCGTATACCGCGATAGACCACTCGATCCATGTACAGAAGCTGCATGATTTAACAAATCTTTCACATTACAACTGTCATATCATTTTATTTCATATATTTTGAACGAGGTATAAAATGCAAGTTTGAAGAATTATCTCACCACCAAAAAGAGCAACGGTCCTTCGAATGATCCTTTCTTGTCTTCAGCATACTTCAACTTGGCGCTTATTAAGTTTGATAGTACAAATTCACACCAGTTTACCCCTTTTACTGCATCAACACTGTCTATGCTCCGAACTAATCTCTGAGTCACACCGTCACTTCGCTGCCCAATCACTAAAGTAATATCGAACAGCACCAGAAAGTTCTGAATGAACTGCAGTCCACTATCTGCACTTGTCAGCATCGCTCCCATCACATGAGATGGTCGTAATGCTGCGTACTGCTTGTCATACTGCGCCCTCCACTTTTCGATAACATTTTTGTTTTCATTTTGGCCCTTTATGACAACAGACTTCCTGGCAAGGGGGAGACCGAAGCACCTGTGCACATCGAGTTCGGTTATATCCATGCTCCGTCCATCCTCGAACTCGATGCTACATCTATCTGTGTCGAAATGCTCAACCATCCATTTCGCCAGTGAGAGTGGTTGTTTTTTCAGATTCAACTCTAGCAGTGATCCGAACCCTATTTCTTTTACCGCCCTTAACTTCGATTCATTTCCGGGTCCTTCCTTCAATTTTTGCATTGCATCCACGAAGACAGCAGGTGAGGTCCTCGAATATATCGGGTCGAACGTGTCCAATTTACCTCTTGATTTCTCCTTTTTCCTCCCCTTCAATTCGACTTTCTTCTTTGGTTCGTTTTCCACCGCCGTGCGTCCTATTGGTTGGGTATCCTCTTCCGTAGGGTCGGTATCTCCTTCTACATAAGAATTACAATCCATATATAATTTAGTTACACGAAAATCAGTTTCAAATAACAAAAACCCACACATCAAACCAATACTTTAAATATAATTCTCTAATATTTGTCATTCTTATTTCTCATATCACCTCGTTTTGTTGTTTTACTAAGGTCCTTTTTGTTCAATAAATGTTACCCTTACATTGAATATGCTCCATTTCCCTACTTATCCATGTACCTTATATTACTCTATTGGTGCCAATTGATAAACAAAATGACAAACACATGTGCCTTTTAACATACCTTGGTCATCACTATGGGGCTCCTCTCTTGGCCTCTTTGACCGCCTCCTATCACTATCCTTTTGTTCCTTCTCCCCAACTACAAATGCTTCTTCAACTGCACAAGTATCACCCCAATTTGAATACCTTTTTTTACAGTACACCATAAGTATAACAACATGATAGTGTTAAACAATATTCTAATGTTATAAGGTGAACACATCATATTTATACAAACTCACCATCTACATCGCTAACAATTGTAGTCGAAGCGTTCTTGGACCTCCGCTTTGGTGGGTTTGAAGGGATGTCATCCACTGCCTTTGGGTCTGCAACGAAATCATCCTCGCTATCTTCCGAGTACACTGTTCGTTTGCTTGTCTCCTCCTTTGAGAATGAAGGTGTTCCCGCCCCGCTGATTTTCGTACCTGACCTCTTCATCATCTTCTTTCTCCCTAATCAAATAACAAAAGTCCACACCACTTGAATACAACATAACTATAATTCTTCTGACGGAACATTACTTTTAACCGAATAGTCCCCCGTTTCCTTTTTGTTTATAATACTTCATATTTAACTGAATAATCTTAGATATTCCATTGAATAGTAATATTGTTTTGGATAATTATTCAGATTGGCAGGGTGTTTATTATTGTTTTGTAACTCTTTCATATGGGATTATTCACCTTAAACTGATGCTTTTAGTTAAGTTTCATTGAAGTTTCTTTATTCAGTTCAATAGATATGTTTATTCATCTAAATATATGGTTTCATGTGTTATATGAGAAGGAATACTTTGTTTTTTCAGGTAAATGTAATTTTTTTTAGCCCTCTTAGAAGTAATTTCATTTATCTGTCATTAACACATGGGTTCAATGACTACTTTCTTTTCAATAGTGAACCTAGGGTATTCAGGGAATTCATTCGTTTTCAAATAAAAACCAAACGTTTATCAACGGCCCCAAATCTCAACATCAACATTCACATTTTTATCAAAGATTTCCTTCATAAACAAAACCACCCATATAATATTTACCCAAACCTTCCCAATGTCCATACATACCTACTTTGAGAACAAAATTTACCCAAACCGTCACAATGTTTTCCTTTCAAACAAAAATCATCCTATTTTGATGAACAAACCGCATATTGATGAACATAAATCAAGGAAACCGCAAGGATTCGAAGCATCCTTTCAAAAAAACACCAAACCGCAACAATAAAATGCTAATCCTCAAAGCAGATCCAAAAAAAACACACAAATTTGGGGCTTACCCATTTCGAAGTTCGTATCCCAGCCGGATTTCAGACCACCGCTACCGCCGGATGTACAGTAACGCTTTCACCACTCGAAATCACTCACCGGAGAAGAGAGTGGCACCCGGGTTGCGCCGCCGCCTCCATTCCTCTGCGTCGCCGCACCACTATCAGCCGGAATCGGAGTTATTGCAGCCGAAATTGTCGCCGATTCGAGGAGGATCGTGTTTTGTGGTGTGAGTTTCGATGGTGATGGGTGGAGTTTTTCGAAGCTTCCAAAGACGCTTTGAGACCTTTGACAAAGAAGATGCTTGACTTTTGTCTTCTAGGGTTTTAATGAAGCTTGGTTGCACGCGCCCCACTATGTATCACACGGGTGGATTTTTTTTTTATTCCGTCCACGTGGCGTTTTATGGGCCATTCAATTAATGAAGATCTATGGCTGAGATTTGTGCACTAGATACTCTATAGGATGTAGGCACTATAGAACCACACCCTATATATATATATATTATGATTAGTAATTAATTATTGTTAGTGTATTATTCTTATTATATTATTCCGATTTTGTAAAAATATATATTTTTGAAAATTATTATATATTTCAAATTGTCTTAAAGTAGTATTATTATTTGGAAAATATGGTATTATTAGATGTTGTTTTAAAGATGTGATTTTAGAATTGTGAAGTGATTGGTTGGTTTTGATTTATAAATATGGTTTGTGAAAAGGGATTTATTTTGGTGTTATACTGTCGATAAATTATTCAAAAGGGTTTTTAAGTCTTCCCTAAAATATTTCTTAAAAGATTTGTTGTGTTGAAAACCGAGATACCGGGATTTCTTTAACCACAACTTTGACCAATTTAACCGGATTTGCCTAAATGTTAATGATCTTGGACAACTGGATTTCACGACCCTTGTTTAACAGACTGATCTAGCCTTTCAGACCTTATTTTAGCGGACTGTTCTGACTTGTTAAACCTTGGACTCCTTTTAATCGAACTTTGGACCTATTTTGACCGAACTGATATGGGATCTTACTTTGTGACTTGATTGAATCTATGGACTTTTATGATATTTAACTAGATTGAGACGTTGGACTGAGATGAGACCTTGGCGGAATGACGGATATGAATTATTGGAATTTAAAATGATTAATCTGCGTATATCTCGGCTTTCAAAAGTTTTCTCGTATTTTGAAGCGTTTTGATTTATCGTTTGCTTTTTCGGGAATTTCTTTTGAATATGTTTCTCTGTATTTAGTTAGTTAGACATTAGACTTATGGCACCTTTTATTACTTATTTTACTAGGTGATTTTTTACTGCTTGGATACTGCTTTCTGCTATATCTCTTTGTTGTTCGACTTTCTCAGGTAAGTTCCTTTATGGAGCTTACTCAGACTGATCAGATAATTTCTTCCTACATGTGGTTGCATGATATACTAGGTGTTGCATATGCATAACATGTAGTACCATGCTTAGGACTTTCACTTATGAATGAGCATTCTATTTCTTAATGTGTTTGAATACAGAATGGTCATTATATGTGAGTCCTAGAGTCTTTTCTAGGGTCATAGGATATCCCTACTCCATCGGGTTTATCCTGAGTCATTATTGTCACAAGATATAAGATGAGCTTGATTTATTTGAGCATGATTACGAGATTGATTATGATGATTGATGATGATGATTGATTTTATATATATATATATATATATATATATATATATATATATATATATATATATATATATATATATGTAGGGATGCGCTCCGGTGAAAACCAAAATTGCGGTAGAAACCCGTGAGGACCGACTTTTTAGCCCGGTTCACTTGCTTTATAGCCCGGTTATGAATAGAACCGATCTATAAAGTCATAAATTTTAGCCCGGTTTTGAATAAAACCGAGCTATAAAGTCACTATGTAATTTTAAAACATTAGCTTTTTAGCACGATTTTTCGGTTTGACCGAACTATAAAGTCATGTGTTATTTTAAAACTGGAGTTTTTAGCACGGTTTTTAGGTTGAACCGAGTTGTAAAGTCACCGTGTGATTGAGGTTTTTAGCACGTGTTTCAAAAAAACCAAGATATAAAGTAGTCCTCACGGGTTTTTACCACAATTTGAGGTTTTCACTGGAGTCAATCCCTATATATGTATATGTATATGTATATATATATATATATATATGTATATAAAATGACGGATATGCTATAGTATCGGACTGGCCAGTGTCCACCCTAACAGAAAGAGGGTAGAGGAAGGAGAGAGATATTCCATTTGACATTCTTTGGGCGCCTTTACAATTTTTCTGCATATATATACATATATCTAACAAGCATGACTTGTGTGTTTTAATTTCTATCTTGCATTAGAGCATTTGTATTTAGGATTAGCGTATATTTGTGCTATTGTGGGATATAGCATGCATTGGGCCCCTGTCTGATTCCATGCCCCGCAATATTGTTTTTCGGTATTTTCTGCAGATTTTAATTGTTCAATGTCTCTATGACGAGGTTTCTCTTTTGGCGTTCGATGGATCGAGAGACTAACTACTCGACTGATAAACTTGTTGATTTCAATTCATGCTATATCTCGTATTTTAGTTTTGACCCGACTTTATCGTGATAAGTTGTACGTAAATTTTCTTTTATCGTGTTTTGAAATTCTAAATATTTTGAGCGACTTAGTCAACTAGGAAAGGTTTTGGGTACCCAATGACCCTTCGCATATTTGGGGTCCGAAATCCCCTCTTTCCTAAACTAACTTTTTGGATTTAAAACCTCAACTCTCACTTGGATTGCAAGATCTGAACGAAGGTATCCGACCTTCGAAACGTAACACAAATATTTATATTTGTGTCATTACAAAAGTTGGTATCAGAGTGAGGTTGTGCAATCTGGGTACAAAAGGGTTGGGCGTATACTGATGCGTTTATGGGAGGTGCGATTCAAATATTCAAATATATATCTCAACTATGCTAACTCCATGTTCAACCAAATAATACAAGAATCCCTCCCGATGCAGTGGTAGGGTAATTCAGGATCGAATCCACGAGGAGGTATATCAGCGCTTCCTTTGTTGTAATCACGATCAATGCTTTCGACCTCAGAAGACACTCGATATCGATGTGTCTGGTCGATATCGACCTCAGTTTTGGTCGATTTCCAGCAAAGTTCCTGTAGAAAACAAAAGCAAACCAAATCGACGTCGAGTGGAACATCGATATCGACGTTAGTGCTCGATATCGACCTTTACATCGATGTCCATGCTTGTAACAAAAACTTCAATGCGTAACCTATGTGTCGGAAAAGTGTCCGAAGAGCGTAGAATGGTAAAGAAGCTGTGGACAGAAACAAAACTTAACTTTTTATGAAATTCAATTAACTAAAAGCTTCCAAAGTTTGGGATTCATGCCACAACGATAACACTGCAAGTATGATGCTAAAGTTATGAAATTTAATGTCTTTCCGTCAAATAACTTTCGTTACCAACTTTTAGGTTATTAGAGGCTCTCGCATAATTCCTAAGAGTTACTATCCAATTCATGAAAAATCCATGTTCACAATATGATTGGCTTTCGCTTCGATAATGCAAATAATGAATCTCCCTAACTTTCACAAAGGATCATGCATAGGATAGAAGACGGAATCATATAAAAATCATACCTTTAATGCACTTACCCCACATTGCTATCGTCGGGCTCACCCCGACCCTAGAAGTGGGTTGACTACTCGCTTCTCATAGTTGCATTCATCATCTTCATTGAAAAGAAAACTACTTTGATCAAAACCCCGAAAGAAAGAGTACAACCGAACCAAGCCACTCCGCTCTCGCTTACACAACTCACTCGACCTCTCTCTCTCTCTACAATTTCTCTGCGATAAACTACTAAAACTTGCTGTTCTTGGATGATTAAACTCAACCCTAATGGCCTCTAGATATAGATATCGAACTTTGCTATACAAAGACTCGAAACTTTATCTTTATTCTCTAAGATAAAACTTAAATAAGTAAAAACTAAAAATTCTATGGTAAAACTTCTCAAGTGATGACTCTGGCATTGAAGATAGGAAATCTCGACTTTTGGATAGACATGGAAGCTTCGGATAGAATTCTATCAAAATCTGAGTCGGACTTCTCTGCTGAACAACATCGATATCGACCATCATCATCGATATCGACCTCTTTTTAACTCTATCTCGAGCACTCCTTCTCCTCCTCGGATTGGCACTCGACTTCTATCAATAAGCTTGATCTAGGCAACTCGATATCGACCATCAGAC
The DNA here is from genome assembly GCA_963922045.1 of Persicaria maculosa. Taxonomy (NCBI): domain Eukaryota; kingdom Viridiplantae; phylum Streptophyta; class Magnoliopsida; order Caryophyllales; family Polygonaceae; genus Persicaria; species Persicaria maculosa. The sequence goes on from OY998267.1 coordinate 62,011,563, forward strand.
ATCAATATCGACCTCTTTTGTGTCGACATGCTCTGTTTCTCCTCTGCTTGATTTCTGCCTCTTTGCTTCACTCGATGTCGAGGTTCTATAGTCGATTTCGACCTCTTCAGAAGACTTCGAGTTCTTTTTCCGCTCTTTCAAATCTGTCCATTTCTGACCTGTTTTCTGCGAAATCACATAAAAACTCGTGCAAACCCATATATTTGACAATAAAGCATAAACTACACTAATCTCATTTTTTCCCACTAATATGCATGCAAAAGAATGATGAAATGGACTTAAATGTGCATAGAAAATATGGCAATTTGCGCGCACATCAAACACCCCATACTTAAGCTTGCTTGTCCCCAAGCAATACCTTTAATGGTCATTCAGTTGAAGAAAGTAAACTCTCAACATCATAGATTCATTTTTCATATGTACCTACAATCAATTGCCATCCTCGATAAGGTACTATTGTCAACCAAATCCATGCTTGTGCAATAAAACCAACATCATACTCATAAAAGGAGGTTTATATGCATAAAACAATTTCAGCGACATAGCATTAATAATCAAGAGGACTTTTTCAAGCTTTAGAGAAGTACATTGGTAAAAGGCTAAAGGTGGGCTAATATTTGGCCATGCGGTATTAAATCCGGGGAAATAAAACTTTCTTTCCAAAACATTCCACAGTCCTTCTTCATAGTGTTCTCACCTTTCACTCATCGCTCAATGCTTTTTTCAATATAATGCTTTTACCTCTCTAACCTTAGCACTGCCTTCTCGCGAGTCGCAAACATGGGTGTCATGAATGGCCCCGGATACTTAGTACTTCGGACTCCTCACCTTGTGTCCTATCTCGCTGAACTAACATCTCAACGAGCAGGGTCGACCTACCTTTATCTCCTGAGGTGATCGCATTTTTTCTCGCTCATTAAATTTTCCATAATTCATAATTTCATTCATTCCTGCCAACAACTTCTATAATATGCACAAACTCCATATAACAACTCCAAAGATGACATCCATTCTCAAACTTGTCCCCGGATAGGGTGTAAGGTATAAAATGGGCAATATATAATATATGTGGAGCAATAATGATAATGATATAGTAAGGCTCATATATGGCTTGTGACTTTTGCAAATATGCATAGGTAAGGCTAGGATATGAAATTTTTGTAAGCACTTGTATGAAAATATATAAAAGTCCTCCATCATCTTATCATGCACATGTCAAAAGCAACTTCAAGTTTTCATCTCCTTTATGTTTTTTTCTTTTTGCACTTCATTGGGACTTCCCTTAACTAGGCAATTTCATGCTATATCTCTAATGAATCTAATTTTGGATCGTAGAGCTCTTTTTTATACTTCCATGATGCTTTTCTTTATTTTTTTCAATTTTTTAATGGGGGTCATTTTTTTTCGAAATAAAAACTAAGTATGCAATATGACATCTAAATTATCTAAATATGAAAACTTATGCAATAACTATGTAAAACTTCAAAATATGCTAAAAACATGCAAGTAAGCCTTTCCCCCACCCCATACTTAAAGATTACAGTGTCCTCACTGTATTAAAACTAGGTTTAAGAAAGAAACTTACGAAACCGTCACAAATTTCAGGAGTCGAAGAAGATTGCAATGATGGTCGATATCGACCATAAACATCGAAATCGACCTCTTTTATCGATTTCTGGCTCAAGCTTCAGGGTGATCCGGCCTCGACCACAAGCCCATCTGAATCGACCTTAAGGTCGACATCGATCTGTAACATCGATTTTGATCTCTCGTTTTCTCCTTTTCCTCTTTCCTGCAACATCTTAAAACTAAAACCAAAACAGAAACAATGCAATATAATAATGTAAAGTGTCTTAAAGCAAAACCAAAATTGTCCAAAACCAAAACTAAGTCTTTGTTAAAGCTCTAGACTTTTTAGTCGCTAGGCTGACTTCTTCCTTTCGCGCTCTCAAGGCGGCATCTGCAGAGCCCATGTGGCTTGGGCCTCAAACAACACTCCTTTCTTATCACGCACCTGCATTCCGCCCGGATGGATTTGATTCACCGTGAAAGGTCCCATCATCTTGTCCTTGAATCTAGTAGGGAACCATTGATCTTTTGATTTGGCGACATACACCTTGTCTCCTATCTCATATTGGTTCGAATCATCATCGGATACCCTACACAAGCGCACATGCCAAGGCACACCTCTTCCAAATAATGATAAATCTTTAATTGAGATGGAACATGAGGAATCCGTACCTTGACTTACCTTCTTCTCTGTCTGTGGCTCAGGTCAACATCGATATTCAGTGGTCGATATCGAGCTCTGTTGTACTCATGGAGGTTCAGTCGATTTGGAGAGTTTACGCTCGACATGATCAGGTCAATTTCTTAGAGTCATGGTCGATATCGACCTTTAACATCGATTTTGAGGTCCCTTCTCCTCCGTCGACCCCATACTTATGACTTGGCACAGAATCTTGAACTTTGTTAGTCGACATCGACTTACCTGGGTCGACGTCGATGTTCTGTTTGGCTCCTTCGTTCAAGATTGCCATGACCTCCTCTACTTGGGCTTCTATGGCCCTCTTTTCTAGCTCTTCCGATGTTATACTCCTTACTTTGGCTTCTCCACATGCGATGTAGACACCCTTGATGGCTTTAATCTCCATTGGCCCTTCATTGTTCCTTACCGTCTTGTTGAAGGCATACTCTATCACCTCATCCCTAATGGTGAATGAGAGCAATCCTTTCTTCACGCTTATATTGGCATCGACGGTTGCTAGGAATGGCCTACCTAAAGTAATGGGACAAGAAGGGTCCTCCACTATATCAACAACTAAGAAATCAGCAGGGACAAGGAATTTAACCTACTTGTACTGGCACATCAGTTACCAATCCTGTTGGAATCACAACCGTATTATTTGCCATGTATAACGTTGCATCCACGGGCTCCAGAGGACCTATCTTTACCTTGTGCCATATGGTTGGTGGCATCATGCTAACGCTAGTACCCAAATCAACTAAAGCATTAAAGTGATATCGGCCTAAGCCTATAGCGATAGAAAGCTTACCTAGGTCCGCCCACTTTTGTGGTAGCTCCAACCGGTTGCACTCCTCTGCGATCTCAGAAAGCGCTCGCTTCTTACCCAATATGTCCTTAAGGAACCTTACATAGGACGACATCTCATGAAGTGCTTCGGTGAATGGTATTGAGACATTGAGTCCTTGAAGCATCTTCAAGAACTGCTAGAACTTCTTTTCCGTCGGGTCCTTAATCATCTTTTTTGATGGGAATGGCAACACCTTCTTATTTTCTGCGCCTGGAGTGAGATCGAAATCGACTGGATGGGGGTCGACATCGACTGGAGGAGTCGATTTCTGAGGTGACTCATCAGCAGGGTCGACATCGACAGGAAGGTCGACATCGACGTCACCTTGGTCGATATCGACGGGGGGGGGGGGTCGATATCGATGTTCCTTCTGGGGCCTTCTCCTCTGCTTTTTGCTCGGGCGTTTGTAATTGACGCCTACTCCTTAGATTCATCACCGCTATGTGTCTAGTGGTTTTGCCCTTTTTATTGGGCACAGTTGATCTAGGGAATGATCCTGACGCTTTGGGTATTGCTTCCGCCAATTGACCCATTTGGGTCTCCATGTTGCGCTTCCAAACGTCTATCTCCCCAAGTCTAGAATGATAGAATCTTCCAAACGTCTCTTCAAGAATGATCTGCAGGTCATCCTTCCTTGTTTCCCGCTCAGGGTGCCCTGGTGCTCTATATGGTGGGGGATCCCTTTGTTGATAGAATCTTCGATCTCCCAATATGGTTGATTGCCCCCTCCATAGGAGCCTCTCGTCCACTTGGCTTCCTCATATTGTTCCGCCATATATACTTGCTCAATATGTGGACAGGCACTAGTGTTATGCCTGGTTGAATCACATCCTTGACAAGTTTGATTGTTGCTCAGGAACCTGACTTGCTTCTGAAGGCGGCGTGTCTGATCGTTGTGGAATTGTTGCTGCACATCAGGATCAATCTCCTTTAGAGGCTCATAAAGTGGCATTGATGGGGCAGGTCTTGAGTCATAGGCCGCAGCAGTCCCATAGGTGTTGTCAAAGTTCACGAGCCTATCAATCGTCTCCCAGGCCTCCGTTGGTGTAAGCTCAATGTACCGATAGGAGGTATATGAATTTATTCTCTCATTTGGCGCATCAAGGGAATTGTAGAATATCTCCTGGATGAAATAAGGTAGTTGCCCATGCGTCGGGCATGATCTCAGCAAATCCTTAAAGCGCTCCCACGCCTATGCCAATGTTTTACCTGGCTTTTGTTTGAAAGTCGTGATCCTTTGTCGCATCATCGCCGTCTTAGAGGGAGGAAAGAATTTGTTTAGGAATGCGTCCTTCACCTCTGCCCATGTCCTCAGTGAGCATGGAGCCAAACTCTCAAGCCATTGTAATGCCTTCCCTGCCAAAGACCATCGAAAAGATTTCAGTCTCACATACTCTAAATTTACACCATCAGCAATTGTTTCACATAAATCCATAAAAGTAGAGATGTGTTGCAGTGGGCATTCATTAGGTCTTCCTTCAAAAGTATTTCTGTTAATCTCAGATAGGAAGTTAATTTTAATTTCATAATTCGAAGGAGGAATAAGTATAGCGGATTCAGGAACATGAAGCGGCGGATGCGTGTATTGCATTGCCGTCTGTGGATACTGATTTAGCCGCTCTTGGCCTCGTCTGCGAGCATCCTCCTCCCTATCAGCACGGGCTCACTCTGCAGCAGCGGCGACCCTCTCAGCAGCGATTGTAGCATTGTGATCCTCAATCTCTTTCCTCAACCGCACTATGGTCTCAGCCTGCGTATCGTTATCCGCTATGATTTGAATAGCTTTTAAGCGAAGATTGAAGAAACGTCCAGGCTCGTCAATGGTTTCCAGGATAGGTCCGCGATCAAAACGTCGCATAAACCTGAAAAATAAGCTCTAAAAGATCGTGAGAAAACTTAGGTGGAAATTGATTGCCTCCCCGGCAACAGCTCCAATTTAATGCGTTTAGGGGAGGTGCGATTCAAATATTCAAATATATATCTCAACTATGCTAACTCCCTGTTCAACCAAATAATACAAGAATCCCTCCTGATGCAGTGGTAGGGTAATTCAGGATTGAATCCACGAGGAGGTATGTCAGCGCTTCCTTTGTTGTAATCACAATCAATGCTTTCGACCTCAGAAGACACTAGATATCGATGTGTTTGGTCGATATCAACCTCAGTTCTGGTCGATTTCTAGCAAAGTTCCTGCAGAAGACAAAAGCAAACCAAATCGACGTCGAATGGAATCTCGATATCGACGTTAGTGCTCGATATCGACCTTTTAGTCGATGTCGATGTTTGTCACCGAAACTTCAATGCGTAACCTATGTGTCGGAAAAGTGTCCGAAGAGCGTATAATGGTAAAGAAACTGTGGACAGAAACAAAACTCAACTTTTTATGAAATTCAATTAACTAAAAGTTTCCAAAGTCGGGGATTCATGCCACAATGATAACAATGCAAGTATGATGCTAAAGTTATGAAATTTAATTTCTTTCCGTCAAATAACTTTCGTTACCAACTTTTAGGTTATTAGAGGCTCTCGCATAATTCCTAAGAGTTACTATCCAATTCATGAAAAATCCAAGTTCACAATATGATTGGCTTTCGCTTCAATAATGCAAATAATGAATCTCCCTAACTTTTGCAAAGGATCATGCATAGGATAGAAGATGGAATCGCATAAAAATCAAACCTTTGATGCACTTACCCTACATTGCTATCGTCGGGCTCACCCCGACCCTAGAAGTGGGTTGACTACTTGCTTCTCATCGTTGCATTCATCATCTTCATTGAAAAGAAAACTACTTTGATTAAAACCCCGAAAGAAAGATTACAACCGAACCAAGCCACTCCGCTCTCGCTTACACAACTCACTCGGCCTCTCTCTCTCTATAATTTCTCTGCGATAAACTACTAAAACTTGCTGTTCTTGGATGATTTAACTCAGCCCTAATGGCCTCTAGATATAGATATCGAACTTTGCTATCCAAAGACTCGAAACTTTATCTTTATTCTCTAAGATTAAAACTTAAATAAGTAAAAACTAAAAATTCTATGGTCAAACTTCTCAAGTGATGACTCTAGCATTGAAGATAGGAAATTTCGACTTTTGGATAGACGTGGAAGCTTCGGATAGAATTCTATCAAAATCTGAGTCGGACTTCTCTACTGAACAACATCGATATCGACCTTCATCATCGATATCGACCTCTCTTTAACTCTATCTCGAGCACTCCTTCTCCTCCTCGGATTGGCACTCGACTTCTATCAATAAGCTCGATCTAGGCAACTCGACATCGACCATCAGACATCGATATCGACCTCTTCTGTGTCGACATGCTTTGTTTCTCCTCTGCACGATTCCTGCCTCTTTGCTTTACTCGATGTCGAGGTTCTTAGTCAATTTCGACCTCTTCAGCAGACTTCGAGTTCTTTTTTCCGCTCTTCCAAATCTGTCCATTTCTGTCCTGTTTTCTGCGAAATCACATAGAAACTCGTGTAGACCCATATATTTGACAATAAAGCATAAACTACACTAATCTCATGTTTTCCCACTAATATGCATGCAAAAGAATGATGAAATGGACTTAAATTGCATAGAAAATATGGCAATTTGCGCGCTCATCATATATTTTGAAAACCGTGCAAATATTTTAAGGGATTTTGAAGAGGTTTAAAGGGCAAAATGAATTTAAAAAGGCTAACTTAGTGAACCTAACTTAAATGAACTTGACTTAAAGTGAGGAAAACGAATTGGGTAATCGAGTGGGTAGAAAGGTGATAAACCGTCTCTTATGGATGTAGATTCGGGAAAGGGTAGGCAAAACTTAGCATTATACTTTACAGAGGGTCTAGAAGACACCAGAGAGTTGCACCGTGGTGGTTGGAGTAGCGGGGTAGGATGTAGAGATCGAGAGGTAGTTGCCCCCTCCCGTGAGTTGCCCCTGAAAGGCCAGCATCTAGATAGATTGTTATGATATATATATATATATATATAGTATGGATCAATTGTACACACCTCTTAGGTTGTATCTTGTACATAAATCTAGACCATCAAATGGATTGAAATCAATGGTGTAAATTAATCATAATTTTTTAATTTATTTTTAATTATAAATAATGGGTCCCACATCATCATCTCTCCCACTCTCATTTAATGGACGCGTGAATATTACGTAGTAAAACACTTCATTGTCAAATTAATCAATGCCGATGCATCCATAATTCCACATTGTTTTTTATTCTTTTTTTTTTAACTTTCTTTGGTCATTTTTTAGAACGTTATGTTTTTATTATTTATAATATTGTTTCTTTGGTTCGTTATCGATTGTCAAAATAGTTTTTTTCTACGCTTTGTAAATTATTTTGTATTTTCATAATTTATGAATTATTTTGTTCACCGTAAGCGATGGTTTCAAATTTTGTAAATTAGAGATTTGTTTCCAAATACAAATTAAAACTAACGTATTCTACTTAATAATATTGAAATTTGTTCTTAATCAACACATGATTCTTGCATTATTCGAGAGAAAATAGAAAATTATTCAGACGTATGTGTCGAATTTAGTGTAGGGTTTTCGTAATGCATAATTTAATTCATTATTCGTCAATTATTCAAACGTATGTGTCAAATTTCGGTTACTAGTGGTAATGAATTGGTCAATTATTCGATGAAATCCGATTCATTATTCGTCTGTATATGGAGTCTTAGGTTTGACAAACAATACAAAAAACCTTCATCGCACGAGTATAACTACACAACTAAACATTATTCGGTGAAATGTGAAATATTTTTCGGTGAAATAGGAAGTATTATTCGTATAAATCGTAATTATTGTTTAGGGATTTGAGATTTCTTTTAACTAAAATAGATGAACAAAAAAAAAATTTCAGTAGCATGTGGCAAATTATTCAGTAAGATTGGTAAATTTTAATATGAACTAGATGAAAAAAGATAATCTCACATTATTCGGTATCTTGTGAAACATTATTCCATGAAATTACCAAAATTTTAAAATGAAAAAAAATTATGTGTGTCTCACAAACGAATCACCCATAATTATTTATTTTTTCATAAAACCATTTTTGTATTTTAAAACAAAACAACTAAAAAAATGCAAGAATGGGTTGGGGGAAAACACACGCACGCATAGCAAGGGTGAATGAGTTTTAATAGTGGGTCCCCCATTTTATAATTAAAAAAAGAAAAAATTCCTATTAATCTACACCTTTCAATTCACATCAATCAAGGGCTAAGATTTGTGTACAAGATACATCCTAAGGGGTGTGTACACCCGAACCACACCGTATATATATATATTAAGCCCGAGGGCGATCCCCCTCAAAGGGAATCAGATTAAATCGCGATGGTCGATTCTGTGCTAAGTGCTATTATGCTAGAACTAGAATCTGTTTATATATTTAGACTGAGTGTTGCATCTCTATGTGAGCAGGGTAAGCGAGGGAGCCTTTCCTTTCGGTATAGTCGGAATTTCTGCCTTATAGAGTGGTCTTCTCCTTGATTCACTTGTTGGTGTCTTTCCCTTTTGTTTTGTCTCTGGTTCAACGAAGTTCGGTTAAATGTTGGTGATGGTTAAGGGATGCCAATTCCTTTCATTCTGATTTCCTCCCCTTTTATCTTCTTCCATGTCTCAATTGGTATTCTGATCAAGTCGTTCTTTATGGTATCAACGTCTCTTATGGGAAATGGTTCTGACTCTATGAAATGGGTGATTTTGTGGAGTCATCCTCTTCGATTCCCGCAATGGTCAACTAGTGTCTCCTTGTCATGAGATTCTATATGAGCTCTGCCATCCTCGTTTGGGGAGTAATTTGAGTACCCTTTTATGTTTTCGAAATGAGTCACACAAGCAGTCCACGGGAAATGGGTTTTGAGTCTGTGGGGATAAGACAACATTGACCTTGGAAAACTCTATTTGGTTGTAATGGTAGCCCTATATGTGTTTACAAGACTTGTTACATTACTAGGTTGAATGACTTGATGCATTACTATATGAATGACTGATACACTACTGTGTTAAATACATGCCTTGTACAGATATTTATTGATTTGTATCCATGTGCATATATCCCTTGTGTCCATGTGAAGTCACACTATCTTAGGCTCATGCTGTCCTCTGCTACGTTTCTTCCTCGTTTCCATATGATTGTGTTATGATTGTCTTGACCTCTTGCATATATTGGTGCTAAGTTGTTTAACGTACATGTATGATATGCTGCACATCTATGCCTTTCACCGAGACATTAGTATCTTGTAGGACCCATGACTTGTGGCTTGTGTAAATTCATGTCTTACTTGCTCCATGATCTACTTCTTCTTAAAATAGGTCCCTGATAATATTGACATTCATTCCTTATATCCTTGAAATATGATTGGTGTTACACCTCGATACTCATTATGCCTTATGTGATTCCCACTAGTATCATGTCTATCTACTTATCTCAAGATGTTGTCCCTTATGCCCCATGACATTCTTTTATGCTTTTAAGCATGAATAGTTTGGCATCCGGCATGTTCACATATCATATTGTATTTAGATTCCTCGTGTGATATTAGTATCATATAGGATGTATGTCTTCTAAAATGTAACTTATCTTGAAAATATGCGCTCTAATTATCTCGTTTTATGTACATGAATGTTGTTTCCATGTATCTTACTAATGTATGCTAAAATGACCATGTTTTATGCCAATCTTTTATGCCAATTTCTATATTTTATTTGCATTATGGTTTAGGAATGCATTGAATTTGTGTAGTATGTGCATATTTACAAGATATAGTGTCTACACAAAGTTTGGTGTGATTTTCAGATATTTAGAGTTAATTTGGAGAAGTTTGGACGCAATTTGGAGCTTAAAGGAAAACCATGGAGGCATATGAGAAGCTAAGGAAGAGCACTTGATGGTGCAGCTGAAGAAAACCCTATTTTCGCCCATCATCATTTTGAATAAAGTTCTGATACCTTCATGAGAGTTGTAGTTCTCGAAAAGTGCTTTCCAACTCATATTCATATGCATCAATCGGACGAATGATGACTCGGGAAAGTGTGTTTCAAGATGAAGCAGAATGTTGAAAACGTTGAAAGCAGTGCTCGACATCGACCTACCAACTCGACATTGACTGGATTAAAGCCCCAGAAACCTATTGGACAGATGGAGAAAGACAAGCTAGTGGAGGAGTGCTCAACATGAACCCAGATAGACCATACGGGTCGATATCGACCAACTTGGTCAAAATCGAGTGAAGAGGTCGATATCGACCTAAGTGCTCGACATCGAGTGGAGTGATCGATGTCGATAGAGATTAAGTGTGCCCGAGGTTGTGTGAAATCGACAAAAACCGAGATGAGAGACAAAGCACTCGACATCGAGAGCATGTCAACTGAACTTGTGCACAAGCAGACGCGTCGAGCAATCCTAGTCCGAGGAGAAGTTGATAAAGCCACATTTTATATCTTTTATTGATAGATTCAATCCTTAAGGGTTTATTCCTATTTACCCTATGGATATAGCTTAGTTTCTTATTAATTTTTTTATCCTTCACATCATTAGATAGAATTTACTTATACAAGTTTTAGTAGGATTAGGACTCCATCTTCTAAGCTAGCTAGGAGTTGTGAGGCTATAAATAAAGCCCATGGGGGCTGGTTTTAGGCATCCAGTCTCGGTAAGAAACACAACAACAAAGTAGTAGTTTTAGGTTTAATTTTTGAGCAGCTTTAGGGTTTTTGGCATTTGCGAAAGCCGGCGTTAGGATTGTGAAGACTTCAAAGTTTGTTCTTTTAATGCAAGTTTATTCCTTTTATGCAAAGATGTCTACTTCAACCATGAGCGAGTAGTTTTGCTGTTGATATTTGTTACATCTTGATCATCTCCTACCCTTTTTATGTTTAGCCCTAATCGCAAGAAAAAGAATTCATGCTAACAACGTGGATTATAAATATAAAATTGGTAGAGACAATTAGGTTTATTTGCGTGAGTGTTCCTATTTGTTGGTGTACGGTGAAAGCTTGTCCCTTTGATGAGATAGTGTAATTGTTCGTCTTACTTATCTTATGCATGTATGGTTAACGTTGTGGTGATCCTTTGCCTTAGGAGATCGTTTTTATATTTATTTAAACCCTTCTTATTTGCTACTTAAACCCCCCTGGATTTTCTGATCATTGTTTCTTATTCATCCTACATTCTCCGATCGTTCTTTGCCGACAATTTACTTTCTGTTTGAGAGGTCGAGATCAACTGCTTAGGTCGTATCGACTGCCTCCCATCGATCGACGATTTTTTGTGTCGATCGATCTCTGCTACTAACTCGACATTGAGTGAATTGGTCGATGTCGATTGCTTTGCCTTCTATTTATGCAGATTTCAACAATCGAGATCGACATCGACTGAGCTGGTCGATATCGACAGCTCTTGGTCAACTTCTGCAGAACGTTTGTGCAAATTACTAAGGATCTGCTAACACACTTCCACGTGGATCGATCCTGATCCTTCCACTACAGTGGGGGAGTCTTGCATTTATTTGATAGGCTTGATGTAACGGCCCGAATATAAATACCCGGGTTACGTTTCGAAGGTCGGATACCTTCGTTCGGATGTTGCAATTTAGGTAAGGGTCGAGGTTTCAAACCTCGAAGATCAGTATTCCAAAACGGGGATTTCGAACCCCAAGCAATCAAAGTCGCGGAAATTCGATTCAAATGAAAGTAAAGCAGAAGCAAGGTTTAGATACAAGTGCCACGGCAGAGCCGGGTCAAAACCAAAACAAAGTGGGTGATTGCCATTTGTCAAGTTAGAATATATTAGCCGGATTCTTCGATTCGCCAAAAGATTTCCCCGTCACAGAAGCATGAAGCAACAAGAGCGGTACCTAACACTAACCACGAAGTCAGGCCTGGTGATCGCCTGCGGGTCCTCTGACCGCGCTGAGGCCACATAACATGCCTATGCCTAAATAAAAGATGACTAATGTGATACAAGATTTAAATCACACTATCATGCCCCTAGTATATATATAATATGCGGAAAAGAACTGTAAAGGGCCCAAGACAATGCCAAGTGGCATATCCCTCTCCTACCTCTGCACCCCTTCCCGTTAGTGCAGAGACTGGCCAGTTCGGTGCTATAGCATAGCAATATCCTCGTGGTGGTGCACTCACCCACGGTATCATCATATCATATCATATCATATCATCTCATATCTTGCCCGATGGTGCTGGGCTATCATATCATGCTCATATCGACTCGATAGACTCAGGGCACCCGATGGGGCTAGGCTACCCTATGACCCTAACAAAGACTCTAGGACTATCACAGATAACGACCGTTCTATTTCAAACACACAAAGTAAACACATGCTCAGTTCAATGCAATCCTAGCATGATACTACATGGCAGGCTTTAATATGCAACAAAACTACACATTACATGACACATCAGGCAGGAGGTCCAGGTTACTGAGTAAGTCCCGTAGGATACTTACCTGTTGATGCAGAACAGCAAGATAACACAAGCAAGGGCCCAAATGCAAGTCCAAAGCAATCCAAAAGCAATACACACCTATCATCAAGTCATTTCCATAAGCTACCAGACCAACAGTCATACACACGAACCCAAGTTCTCAACATCCCTAAAACCGACCGATAGTAAAACCGTTTTCCAAAATCTTCCCAATACGATCAAATCGACCAAAATCATTCTTCAATTAAACCCATTGATAAAATCATACCAACCATATTTTCAAACTCATAAATTCCAAATTAAGTCAACTCATATTCAAAATGATGTCTCAACTCATACTTGGCCAAATTCCGACATTAAACATTTAACTTTAAAACCAACTCCCTCCAAAGCACATATTAGAAATCATTCCGGCATGTTTCTTATTTCAAACATTATATAAATAAATTCCAATATCAAACCATCAAAATAATCCCATGTTCACAAATAATGTTTATAAGTCAAAACCAACAATTCACTTTAAAATTCCTAACTCACCTATTTAAGTCCTCATAAAATGCATCATAGATAAATAATCCAATTACTACTATTTTAAAACAATATAAACAATATATAAAGGTTAATTTCCAGAATATTATAATTATAACCAAATTCCAAAACTATAATAATATTCAAATAATTTAACACTTACTATCCATATATTCTTAAAACAAACCAAAAATATATTTATAACTCCATATCATTTAATATCACTTTTAAACCCCTTTTAAATATAAATATTAATAATTCCATAATATATATATAATCATTTTCCCAAAATCAGAAAAAAAAATAAAACATAAAACATATACATGTATATAACCGAAATAATAATAAAGAAAATAACCCACAAGCCAGCTCAACCCTAACCCAATCAGAAGCCCATGACCCGGATCCCTGGCCCAAAACCCAAGCCCAGACCCGCAAACCCCTATCCGGATCCACTTCCCCTTTCAGATTAATGAACCGGAAGAATAAACTGAACCGGCCCCCAAAAAATAGAAAATAAAAGAAGGAACCGGCTCACCTGAACCCTCCCTCTTCAATTCAATAGAACAGAGCAGAGGAGCAGCGCCGGAGAAGCGAAGGAAGAAGAAGAAGAAGAAGGCTAACCAGCGGAGCTCCGTTCTCAACCCAACCACCCCCAATCTGGTCGACCCTAGATTCTGACCTAAACCCGACCACAATGAAGGAAACGACGCGAGAAGAGGAGGGAGAAAAGGGGACTTACAGTGGCGATTTTCCGGGGAAATTCCGACGTCAATGGCGGCCTCTGGCTATAGTTGACGGGGTAGGAACTTGATCGAGCCTAGGAAGGGAGGAGAGATGGGTGAGACACAGTGTCGAGGAGATTCCAGCCGAAACAAGAGGGAGTCGAAGTTTCTCACCTCTCGGATTGGAACAAGGGAAGGAAGGGGTTACGCGGCTCGGCGGCGCCGTTGAGGCTCCTGGTTGCTTCTGGTGTCGGCAAGGTGGCGCTTAGTGACAGACGAAGGGGAAAGAGAGGGTGGCGGAGAGATGCAGCTGCTCGGAATCGGAGGGAGGTGCTGCTGTTGTTCGATGGAAACAGGGGAAGCAAGGGGACCCTTGAGGGTGGTGGTGGTGCTCAGGTCTACAGAACGAAAAAGAGAGGGGGAGAGGTTTGTGGGTGCAGGTTCAGCAGAGGGCAAATGAAAGGGAGAGGGAGGAGAGACTGAGGGAGTGCAAATGGGTAAGAGGGCAGCTGCACCTTGGAAGGGAAGAAGACAAATGGTGAGGGAGGGACCATTGCAACAGTCACCCGAGAGAGAGAGAGAGAGAGAGAGAGAGAGAGAGAGAGAGAGAAGAAATTAATATATGTGTGGTCCCAACAATACCAATTCAAATTAGCGAAAAAGATCCGAATCCCGCTCGCCCGATCGAATCCCGAATAAAACAATTTTAATAAATCAAAGTTCGATCAAATTTCAAGATAGTCGGAATTAAATAATTTCAATCAATTCGGAGCTTAATTAAATTTTATTAATACTCGAACTCGAAGTCGAAAATCAAATCCCGTCAAAAATCCTAATTTAAATTGATGCCGGAATGATTTTAAAATTGAACTCGTGCTCGAGGACGATTTTTCTCCGCTTTTACAATTTGAAATAAATAATGACGTATTTAATTAAATAATAATATCATATATATATATATATAAATTATGTGCAGTGTTTACACTTGAGTTGATTCCGTGGTTCATATTTTATATATTTTTATAATCAATTCTCCCATACATCACTAACTATCTAGTGGCACCTTAGATGATCATCTTTCCATCATTGATCTTATACTATGATAATCTTGATACGATTATGATATGTTACATCCCTGTCAACACCTTTACATGTGTGGAGACCTCGACTTTTGCATAAACACACCCACCACAACAGTTATGAGACACTCGCATGATTACCTTTATATATATATATATATATGGGAGGGTTCAAGTGAGAAGCCTTCGGTCCGGTAAGAAGGAAAGAAGCAATCTTATTGGCTGATACGGATCTATATTAAAAAAAAATTAAAAAGGCTCACACGCTTCCTGGAATCCTAATCTCTCAAATTCTCAGATCTATGCCGGAACCTTCATGGATGACACCACCGGCTTCCTCGGCGTCATGGACCCCCTCGCAAACGACAAAAGGTTCTCGTCCGATAAGGCCCTATCGGAGCGCAGTTGCGATGGAAGAAGCATCACCAAGCGGGAGAGCCGAACTCGCCGTCGAACCAGCGGGAGCACAGGCAAGGGACGCGGCCGGAGCCGTTGCAGCTGGGGCAGTGGGGGAAGGCGCCGCCGGGCATGGTGTTGCTGTCCATCACGGATTTGACGATCGCCGCCCCGGCAAGGACGCTCAAGCCGGCAGCCACCTGGGTTAGCACAATCGGACCCATTTTAATTTGACTGAATTTGGGGCTGAATATCGGAATCTAATTTGAAATGAAATGAATTTTGGGATTGGGATTGGGAGGGGAAGAGATTTTCTCGTGGGTGTAAATGAATGGTTAAGGAGTTTATATTAATTGGAGTTGATCAAATCGCTTTGGATTTGAAGGTGCTTGAGGTGTCTGCAAGATGTGAAGAATGAGTACAACATTCTCAAGGGGAAGCTGGAAACTCTATTGAAGGTTTCTTTTTTTCCTTAATTTTTTTAATTCAAGAAATATATATTTGGGTTACTTTATTGATTTATTGATTGGTTCAGAGGTTTATACCAAGTGGTTCAGTGACTAAATAGAGAGTGGTTCGATGACTAAATAGAGATTGGTTCAGTAAATAAATAGAGAGTGGTTAAGTAAATAAATAGAGAGTGGTTTAGTGACTAAATAGAGAGTGGTTCAGTGACTAAATAGAGAGTGGTTCAGAGACTAAATATAGAGTGGTTCAGAGACTAAATAGAGAGTGGTTCAGTGACTAAATAGAGAGTGGTTCAGAGATTAAATAGAGAGTGGTTCAGTGACTAAATAGAGAGTGGTTCAGTGACTAAACAGAGAGTGGTTCAGCGACTTAATAGAGATTGGTTTAGTGACTAAATAGAGATTGGTTCAGTGACTAAATAGAGATTGGTTCAGAGACTAAATAGAGAATGGTTTAGAGATTAAATAGAGAGTGGTTCAGTGACTAAATAGAGATTGGTTCAGTGGCTAAATAGAAAGTGGTTCAGAGACTAAATAGAGAGTGGTTCAGTGACTAAATATAGAGGTTCAAAGACTAAATAGAGAGTGGTTCATTGACTAAATAGAGAGTGGTTCAGTGACTAAATAGATAGTGGTTCAGTGACTAAATAGAGAGTGGTTCAGTGACGTAATAGAGATTGGTTCAGTGACTAAATAGAGAGTGGTTCAGTGACTAAATAGAGAGTGGTTCAGTGACTAAATAGAGAGTGGTTCAGTGAGAGTAAAAGGGCTGAACCACTGAGAGTAAAAAGGGCTGAACCACTATGAATAAAAGGGCTGAACCACTATGAATAAAAGGGCTGAACCACTTCTTAATAACTTCATGAACCACTTCTTAGTAACTTCATGAACCACTTCTTTATAGCTTGTGAACCACATTTTTTTTTAACAAAACATATACAAAGTGGGTGTCTATGTGTAGATAAAATTAAAATACACCCAAAAATATATTTTTAACAAGTGAAATTTTTGGACACGTGGACCAATCAGATTGCTTCTTTCCTTCTCACCGGTTCACCTTTTCTCACCTGAACCCGACCATATATATATATATATATATATGAGGTTGGATCCCGTGTAAGCAACCCTTACGGTGTAATTTGTGAGCAGAGAAATTATTCGTAGGTATCAAGCGTTTATTCGTGTATAATAATGTAATTATTCGTATGTATGAACAAATGTAATTATTTGTATGCAACAAAGGATTATTCATATGTATGTACATACGAATAATCACTTGGTACCTACGAATAATGTCTTTGTTCACAAGTTACTTTTAATCTCATCCGTTTGATCTTCTTAATCCGACGCTCCAGATTTGCTCACAAATTACACAGTAAGGCTTGCTTACACATGATCTATCCTTTTATATATATATATATATACGGGTTGACTCCGGTGAAAACCAAAAGTTATGGTAAAAACCGTGAGGAGCAATTTGATTGGTTGAAGAGGGCATTAGGTGTGACAGTGTGACACGGGTGTTTAAAGAAATAAGGGTATTTATGTCTTATCCTCAATTAACCTTTGTCTGCTTCATCCCTCTTCTCTCCCCTCGTCGCCTCTGCCTCTCGCCTCTCGCCACGCAACTCGCTTCTTCTTGCCCGAGGAATCTCTTCGCGAGGAAGACCTCCAATGAAGGTTGAAGGGCAAAGACGAAGGCGATAGAGGGAGACGAAGGCAAGTGGTGAAGGTTAGAGATGAAGGATACAGAAAGTAGAGAGAGTCGGAGATGAAGGGCGAAGGCGATTTGGCGACTGGATGAGGATAATCGAAGAGGAGGCTCACATGTATGTGGTCCAATTTTATATTTAATTTTGGTTTTCTTTTCAATTCCGAAAATTAAGGTTCTTCAAACCCTAATTTGCTCAAATTTGTGCTGGACTTGGGGCTAGTTTGATTCCCAGCGTTAGCTTGCTGTTTCAAGCTGGATTGATTAGTTGCTTAATTGATTATGAAGATTTGTCTTTCATATTGTTTACAGGTGATGCATCCTTTAAAGTTTGTGTATGGGATCTCCTGATAAGCATATGGATGTTGTTTTCGAAACTATTCTTGTTAGGCCATGGCATGGGTCTTGTGAGATATTTGAATGACTTAAGAAGGAAAATTTGATAGGATTTCTTGTTTCTGGAAGTGCT
Source organism: Persicaria maculosa (assembly GCA_963922045.1). Taxonomy (NCBI): domain Eukaryota; kingdom Viridiplantae; phylum Streptophyta; class Magnoliopsida; order Caryophyllales; family Polygonaceae; genus Persicaria; species Persicaria maculosa. The sequence continues at coordinate 62,029,499 of OY998267.1, forward strand.
GACTCAGGCATCTTTATTGGTATTTTGATTGCTGCCCATTGTCTAGGTATCTGATATACTTACTGTAGTCGATGTTGACGTTGTTTTTAGATGCATTGACTATTGCATGAATAGGGTAAATCTGTTGCGGTATGCCGGAGTTAAAACGCATTCTTATATTTGATGGAGGATTTTTGCCAATGAAGAAGGAACAAGAGAACAAGAGAGAAAGGTAATGAGTTAAGTGTGCCTTTAAGCTACCTGTGAAAGTACCTTAGTATCCGGCTCTTCTCCCTGTCTTTATCTTATTCATACTTACACGGATTGTAGCACGTACAAGATCAACTACCTTGTAGAGAAGATCATGGAAATTCTGTAACAAGGTTATTCACCCGGAAACTCGATCTCATATTCATTAAGGAAATCCTACCCTGTTGGCTTGGAGGAACTTGCAATTGCAACTGCTATTCATGAATAGCTCTACTCAAACACAACATAGTTGCTGATCAAATCATTTGACACTCAAGTAGGTATTCCGTTAATTTGCTTATCAGATTGGGTAGTTTGTCTTGCTGTGTTCATGTTTGGTGCCATACTGTTTCTAAATTTTTTAGTTTTTACTTGTAAGAGTCAGCTCTAGAATGACCCTTTTCCGTCGGTGCTGAGTGATAAACTTTACTTTTTCACGAGTGGTTGTTGATTTACATTTAGCCTTATTATTTCTATAAATAAATTTTTTAGTGAATTTGTGCATTGTAGTTTACATATCTGGTAAGGATTATCTTACACTGGCCATCAATTACTGTGTGGCAAGCAGCGATTTTAAGAGATTTAATAAATTTTATGTTATCTTCTAATCTTAAGCTCCTATTTCAGCTTGTTGTCCAAACAAAATCTTAAAACAATACTCCCTCTGTCTCATATTATGACTTCTATTTACACATGATTTTTGCATCACAGGACGCATTGTATTTCTTGGGGGAGGCAGTGATTATAAACCTTCTGATTGCTGAGATTAGAGGTGTGGGCTACTTCTGAATTTCTAAGGTTTTACTTCCTCACTAGCGTTGTAGACAAACGGTTGCTTATGAGGACGAAACAATGTCTCATTAAGAGCTTCAAGTTCAATCTTTTTCTTCTTCCATGTTTTGTTGACCTGGTTGTAACGATTTATATCTCTGGTATAAAGTACAAAGAAGTTGGAACACTCAATGATGTGGTCAGCTGTTGCTTGTTGAGATTTTGTTCAATTTCAGCCCAATAAGTATAACTATGCTGTTGTCACATTTGGATGTGTGATGCATCCTTTCCGTCCCGAGTTGACCAAATAAGGGATAAAATGCTCTATGAATCAGGGAAGATTGTTTTTGTTGAGACTGTGCCTCGAATCGAATCCATGTTTCACCAAAGTGGGCGTGTCAAGTAATTGGATTTGAATCAGGGAAGATTATTAATTTAAGGAAAATGACCAAAAATAATACTGTACCTAGTATCGGTTTTGAACGAAAAATACTACGGAGTACTACAAACTCTAAAATTAATAATTTGATAGGTAAGATAATATGAAAAAATCTTGAACCCACGATTATAATAAACATATTAGAAATATGTTGATATTATAAGTAGGATCTAGATTTTTAATCTTGAACCATAATTATAAATCGATGTTCAAAATTTTATTGTGATGTATTGCATCCATTTAAAGTAGGTTCAAGATATTAAAAATCATGAACCCATAGTTATTTCTAGCCCTAAAGTGACATCTTGGTGCTTTACATTTCATGTTGGCTTATTAAGTAGATTTAAGTTTTTATTATGATATATTGTCTCCATTTAAAGTAGGTTCAAGATTTTTAAATCTCGAACCCATAGTTATATCTAGTCATAAAGTGACATCTTGTTGTCTTACATTTCATGTTGGTTTATTAACTAAGGAGGTTCAAGTTTTTATTATGGTGTATTGCCTCCATTTAAAGTAGGTTCAAGATTTTTAAATCTTGAACCCATAGTTATATCTAGTCATAAAGTGACATCTTGTTGCCCTACATTTCATGTTGGTTTATTAAGAAGGTTCAAGTTTTTATTATGATGTATTGCCTCCATTTAAAGTAGGTTCAAAATTTTTAAATCTTGAACCCCTAGTTATCTTATACTCCGTATCTAGCTATAAAGTGAGATCTTGTTGTCTTATATTTCAGGTTGGTTTATTAAGGAGGTTCAAGTTTTTATTATGGTGTATTTCCTCCATTTATAGTAGATTCAATATATTAAAAATCTTGACCCCCTAGTTATATCTAGCCTTAAAGTGACATCTTATTGCGATACATTTCATGTTGTTTTATTAAGTAGGTTTAAGTTTTTATTATGATACATTGCATTCATTTACCGTAGGTTCAAGATTTTTAAATCTTGAACCCATAGTTATATGGGTTCAAGAGTTTGAAATCTTGAACCTACGTTAAATGAAGGCAATACACCATGAAAAAAAAAAATTTGAACCTACTTAATAAACCAACATGAAAGGTAAGACAACAAGATGTCATTTTAAGCCTAGATATAACTATGGGTTCAAGATTTAAAAATCTTGAACTACTTTAAATGGAGGCAATACATCATAATAAAAACTTGAACCTACTAAATAAACCAACATGAAATATAAGGCATCAAGATGTCACTTTAGGGCTATATATAACTATGGGTTCAAGATTTAAAAATATCAAACCTACTTTAAATGATACATTATAATAAAAACTTGAACTTCTTTCATAAACCAACGTGAAAGTTAAGGCATAAAGATGTCACTTTAGGGTTATATATAACTATGGGTTTACGATTTTAAAATCTTGAACCTGCTTTAAATGGAGGCAATACAACATAATAAAAACTTGAACCTACTTAATAAACCGAAATGAAATGTAACACAGCGAGAGATAACTTTAGGGATATATATAACTATGGGTTCAAGATTTTGAAATCTTGAACCTACGTTAAATGAAGGCAATACACCAAGAAAAAAAAATTTTGAACCTAGTTAATAAACCAACATGAAAGGTAAGACAACAAGATGTCATTTTAAGCCTAGATATAACTATGGTTTCAAGATTTAAAAATCTTGAATCTACTTTAAATGGAGACAATACATCATAATAAAAATTTGAACCTACTAAATAAATCAACATGAAATATAAGGCATCAAGATGTCACTTTAGGGCTATATATAACTATGGGTTCAAGATTTTAAAAATCTTGAACCTACTTTAACTGGAGGCAATACATTATAATAAAAACTTGAACCTGTTTCATAAACCAACGTGAAATATAAGGCATAAAGATGTCACTTCAGGGCTATATATAACTATGGATTCAAGATTTAGAAATCTTGAACCTACTTTAAATGGAGGCAATACACCATTTTAAAAACTTGAACCTACTTAATAAACAAGCATGAAATGTAAGACATCAAGATTTCACTTTAGGGCTATATATAACTATGAGTTCAATAAACCAACATGAAAGGTAAGGCATCAAGATGTCAAGTTAGGGCTATATATAACTATGGGTTCAAGATTTAAAAATCTTGAACCTACTTTAAATGGAGGCAAAAAAACAATAATACACTATGAAAAAACTTGAACCTGCTTAATAAACTAACATGAAATGTAAGACATCAAGATGTCATTTTAGGCTATATATAACTATAGGTTCAAGATTTAAAAATCTTGAACCTACTTTAAATGGAGGCAAAAAGACAATAATACACTATGAAAAAACTTGAACCTGCTTAATAAACTAACATGAAATGTAAGGCATCAAGATGTCACTTTAGAGCTATATATAATTATAGGTTCAAGATTTTAAAATACTGAACCTACTTTAAATGAAGGCAATACACTATGAAAAAAATTTGAACCTACTCAATAAACCAACATGAAATGTACATAAGGCATCAAGATGTCACTTTAGGGCTATATATAACTATATGTTCAAGATTTAAAAATTTTGAACCTACTTTAAATGAAGGTAATAGACCACGAAAAAAATTTAATCCTACTCATTAAACCAACATGACATGTAAGACAACAAGATGTCCCATAATAAAAACTTGAACCTACTTAATATGTTCAAAATTTGATTAAGTAGGTTCAAGATATTTTTTATAACACTAATTCAAGATTTTATACATATAGATTCAAGATTTTTATAATTATAGGTTTAAGATCTTATAATTTCATATTTTATTAGGTAGGTTCAAGATTTTAAAATCTTGAACCAATATTTATAAAATCTTGAACACGTGGTTAACTTGCCATCACAAAAATCTTAAACCTACCGTTAAAAAAAAAATTAAACTTATAGTTATAAATTATTGAACCTGCCATTATAATAAATATTTAAATATTATAATAAACATTTGGTAAATATTTTGATATTATAATAAACTTATATTGACATATTTTCCAACTAACAATTTGATAGGTAAGATAATATATAAAAATCTTGAACCCGCAATTATAATAAATATTTTGATATTATAAATAGGTTCAAGTTTTTAAAATCTTGAACCCATGATTATAAAATAATATGTTAATATTGTTATTAAGTATGTTCCTTACTTTATAAACTCTCAGTTTAAACGTTTTATATTAGTAAAAACTAAAAATATATATCATAAACCAAAAAAGTTTTATAATGAAGGTTAATTTTTTTAAAATCTAAAAGAGTAAGGAAGACTGATATGGTAATTATTATTTTAATGCATATTTAAATTGGTGTAATTCCAAAATTATAATGTCAGTGTTTTCAAAAAAAAATATTATAACTAACATGTAATGTAGTGTAACAGTTGCTTACATAAGCATAATGGATGAATGGCCCAGTTGGTTGAAAGACCGTGAGCTGTGTGGTAATGTGGTTTCAACTTCCGAGTTCGATTCTCGGCGCGCACACTCAATTTTTTTTTAATTACACAGGCGGGCACGCTTTTATTTTCCCATGTTATTTGCACCAGCAGGCACGCTCTTTTTTTTAATTACACCGGGGCGTGTTTGTTATGTATAGTATCTCAACCAATCAAATTGCTCCTCACGGTTTTTATCGCAATTTTGGTTTTCATCGGAGTGCAACCCTATATATATATATATATATATATATATATATATATATATATATATATATATATATATAAAAGGTGTGGTTAGGTGTACACACCTCTCAAGGTGTACCTTGTACACAAATCTGAGCCATTGATATGTATGAAACGGATGGCCACGATTAAAAGGGGTTTTTATTTATTTTTGTTTTAAATATGGGGGACCCACATAAAAAAACCCACTTACTCTTGTACAGTAGCGCGTGAGCCCTGAAGTGTTTCAATATACATGAGCCCCTTTTTTTGTGTGCAAAGATTCACTTTTTGTAAAAAAAAAACTAACCCCCAATTGTTGGCTTTTTTAAGCAAATGAGGCCATACTTGCAAAGTTTTCATATAAGCACAATTTCATCAAATTTCATGATTCTATATTATTCCGTATATTAATTTTTCACTAACCAAAAAATATTATAATCATTTTTTTGTATTCAAGCACTCGTTACATTATTAGGTTCAATGTTAATATTTTTAGGGTAATAGAATCAACAAACGAAATATTGAAATATTATTCGGTTGAATAGTGGTAGTTATTAGCAGATTGACAACTGATGTGTGACTTTATTCGGCGAAATATATTTTGGATCTGATTTCGTTGTTGTTAAAATTTTGTCAATTCCACTAAAAAATGTTTCACAAGCTACCGAATAATTTTATATTTTCCATTTTCATCCAGTGTAGATCAAAATTTTTTTTTTAATTCCACTGAATAGTTTCTCACATGCTACCGAATAATGTCTTGTTTTTCTATGCGTCAAATTCAGATAATAACAACACCTAATCCCTAAACAATACTTACAATTTATACGAATAATGCTTTATAATTCACCGAATAATGTTTCACATTTTAACGGATAATTGTAACCGTATCATATTCCCATCCAAAATTTCATAAATTCTACCGAATAATGTATCAGATTTAATTGAATAATCATTAACAAATTGACAATTGCCAAGAATACTCTTATATCTCCGAATAATCTACCAAAAATACTCTTATATCTCCGAATAATCCACCAAAAAGCAATGAATAATTTTTAAAACAGATAGGAATAATGAGCAAATTAGTTGAATAATATTTCAAAGAGCGAAATCACATCTTATATCCCCTCCTTAAAAATCACAAAAATTGGGGCATATCACAAAAATTGCAAATCACATGTGATATCACCTCCTTCAGAATCACACAAATTGAAGGTTCGAAATCACATTGCAAATCAAATTCAACACAAATTGGGGCAAATCGATCGAAAACCCCAAACACACACACTCACCTTCAAATCTAATATCCCCAACCTTTACCAACTGCTTCTGAGGCTTTCGATTCATTCATATCAATGGCATCTCCTTCATTCCTGTTAATGTTGGCCCTTTTGCTCCTCGTAGCTTCCTTCCTCTCCTCCCCTGCCTCCGCCAATTTCTACTGCAATGGCGACGTTGACGACTGACTCCAACCGAAGAAGAAGACCCCTAATCGCAGCCTCCCTCTAGGAGATCAACGACATCAGCAACTGGCTCCAACCGAAGAAAGAAGACCCCTAATCGCAGCCGCCTGGAGTGGATTCACCTTGGTAACGACTCGATTAGCCCGAAAAACAGACCCTTGGCGGCGTCTCTCTCTTCGGCTCTAATCGATCCTTTCGGGTACACAACGATGAAGAAGAGACTCCACCATTGTCGGCTCTAATCGGTCCTTTCGGCGTCTCTATCTTCGTCGGTCGTCTGCTCCGCCTTCGATTCCACCATTGTCTTCTTCTAAATCACTCACTCATGGGAGGTTTGATATAGGAAAAAATCTAGGGATTTTACGATCTGAAATTGGGGGCTTGATATAGGGATGAAGGAGATGGGTTTACACGCGCCCCAAACTCCGATCTTTTACATCTTTTTCAATTTTACTTTTTTTAATATATTAAAAACCCTTTTTAATCTGGGTCATCCATCACAATACGATCAAAGGTCCACAATTGTGTACAAAGTATACCCTAAGGCTTGTGTACAAATGATCCATACTCTCTCTCTATATATATATATATATATATATATATATATATATATATATATATGACTTGTCATGCACTGCTAGTGTCATGTGAAATCTAAGCCCTTAGAAACATGATTTGTATAATCTCATGCTCAAATTGTATCATCATTCAGTTACTCTTGTCATAAGTTGTGATATCCTTGCTATTTACCCTTGTATAATTCTACGACTATCTAAGCATGTTAGATGTTGCTAATCTAGTTGTCATGTTATAACCTCAACGACCTTGTATCATGCTTAATATGACTATTGACGTGCTTATGTGTGTGTCTCATATAAATTATTTTTCTTACCATATGATGCTCTTGTGATGCTTATTGTATTCTGGTAGCTTGTACCTCATCCGACTACGCACCCCCTGTTATAGTTAAAATCATGCCCAAGTTCACACATTATAATTTTGCTTAGAATATATCGTCGATACATGCTTATCTTGTTGAGCACATATAATTGCGAGTCTTGTATTAATTAGTGATTGGGTGCCACCTTGCATGTTACATACTACGACATGATGAAATGCACATACACATGAAATATGATCTTATGTTGAACTTGCACCTCAGTAATCATCTTTGGTTATATTTATGCCATGCCATGACCGGTTGAAATCATATAGGACATGCTTTTCGATTATATCCCATCACATGATTACATGCCATACTTATCCTATCATGTAGACCTCGTTGCTGTATAATGTGATAGTTACTGTGCCTGATGTACGTATTTAGTATACTTTTTATTACATCTTTTGACTTCATATTTCATTCGATTCCCAAAGAAAAGGTTGAAAATAATGCAAATTTGTGTAGAATGGGCTAACGTGCAAGAAATAGAGTCTGCACAAGTTTTGATCTAATTATGTAGGAATTGGAGCGAAATTGGAGTCAAAACGAAGAAACCAAGAAAAGCAGAAAGGGGTCGAAATCGACTTATCTGGTCGATATTGATTACAGACATCGACACAGACTCTGAGTGTCGAGACAGACAAAAACACCAGTAGAAGAAAAGCACTCGATATGAATCACCTGATATCGATATCGACCAAGTCCCAGAAATCGAGTGGAGAAGAGCCCGTCAAGCAGAAACATAGAGGTCGAAATCGACCTATCAGGTCGATATCGACTAGACTTCGATACGGGTTGGACGCGCTTTTCGAGATGCAGATTGCCATTCTATCTTCAAGAGCCACGATTTATCCTTTGTAATTTAGATAGATTACAACTTAGGGTTATTTATTTTTTACCCTAAGGCTTTATTAAGTTATTTGGATACTTACCAAAATAAAAGATCTATCCTACTCGTTGTGATAGAATTTAGATAGAAGATAGAAGATACTATCCTTGAATAGCAAGGATTAGTAGCCTATAAATAAAGCCCTAGGGGGTTGGTTTTTAAATATACAATCACACACACAATCAATAGAGTTAGAGTTAGAGAGAAGTTTAGAGTTTGGCGTTTGCGAGAGCCGGCGTTGAGTTGTAAAGCTTCGAAAGTTTATAGTTTAATGCAAGTTTCCCTTTTTCAATCAATAGAGTTTGTTGCGATGAGGAGCGAGTAGTCGTCCCACTTCTAGGGTCGAGGTGAGCCCGACGGTAGCAATGTAAGTGCGCTTATTCCATATTTGATTATGCGATCTCTTCTTCTACCTTGTGCTCAATCCTTTATGCAAGTTTAGGATCATTCCTTATTTACCTTATATGAAGCGAAAGTGAATTATATATGTGAATTTGGATAGTAATTAGGTTTTGCCTGCGAAAGTTGACATAAACCATAATTATGAAAAAGGTAGAAACAATTAGGTTTTTATGCGAAAGCCTCTATCTCCCTAATTGGGGTTGAGAAAAGTTTAATCTTTTATGTGAATTGGTTTTAATACATGCATCGTTACCGTTATGGTGAATCCCTATTCTAGAAGCCCTTTAGATAATTGAATTAAAACCAAAAATCTGTTGCTTTTTATTTTATTTTATTTTATTTTCTCTTTTGCTGCAAATCGACATCGATTGGAAATCTACTCGATATCGATCTTCCCTGTCAATATCGACCCCCTGCATCGAGCACTTTCATCGTTGATAGTTTTCTGAGTCGACAATAGCTACTGACCTACTCGAAATCGACCACTATAGTCGATATCGAGTGTCTCTGTTGTTTACCTTCTTTGCCGATTTTCTCTCCAGATCGACGTCGTCACTAGGAATCGACTGCCCCTGTCGATATCGACCTCTCAACTCGATATCGAGGCTTTTGTTCGACTTGCACTGAGTTCCCATAGACTATCCAGGCACCGCTGACTCGCCTCCTCGTGGATCGATCATGATTCCCTTCCACTACAACGGGAGGAAGTCTTGTGATTTATTTGCGTGCACTAGGATTTGGTTTGATATCTACTTGTATTTATTAGACCTGACTTTCCTCTTTCATCAAATTTTGGTGCCGTTGTCGGGGAGGCTATCAATCGCGCCCTATTTAGTCTATCTCACTCTTTCTCCTAGTGTTTTCTTACAGGTGTATGCGATGCGCTGATCGCTCACCTGAATTCGAAGGAGTAGAAGACCCTGAACGCTATCTCCACCTAAGGGCCCAAGCTCAAAGAATCATGGCAAACAACGAGACCCATGCTGAGCTAATTGAGCAACTAAGGAAGCAAATCAAGGACTTCACAACTAGAGAGGTGACACTGAAAAAACGTGCAGATAGGGAGGAGGAGGCTAGGAGGCAAATAGAAGCCCAAATCAACGCCCTCCCTCAGAATGCCAAGCAATACATGCACCCAGTGCTCTCAGTGCCTGAATCGGCTATTCTTATCCCCCATTCTAATTTTGAGATTAAACCTAGTTTCTTAACTGAGATTAGGCGACGTCAATTTGAGGGGAAACCTAACGATTGTCCTCTTGAGCATATATCTTTATTCATCGATTTGTGTGATACTATTGCAGATGGACAAAGCCTTGAATATGTAAAGCTAAAGGCTTTTCGTTGGTCTCTCGCAGGGAAAGCTCTAGCATGGTTGGAGAGCCTAGCCCTCAGATCGCTCCGCACGTGGGATGAGGTCAAAGATGCATTCCTCAACAAATTCTTCCCACCTTCAAAGACCGCGATCATACGCCAGAGGATCACGACTGTTAAACAAAAGTCAGGTGAGACATTGGCGCAAGCATCGGAGCGCTTTAAGGAGCTGCTGAGATCTTGCACTACACATGGGCAACCACCCTACGTCATCCAGGAGATCATCTACAATTCCCTGGACGTAGCTATTAAGGAGAGAATCATCACCTATACCTCCTACAGGTATCTCGAGCTCCTACCACAATAAGCTTGGGATACTATAGAGAGGTTGGTCGAATTTGACAACACATATGGGACTCCTGTGGCCTCCGACTCAAGGTCTGCCCCATCTATGACACTCTATGAGCCCTCCAAGGAAATTGATCCTGACGTCAAAGATCAATTCATGCAAGATCAACTCAGTAGGTTGCAAAAGCAAGTCAAATTCCTCTCCGCCAACCAACCCTGCGCAAAATGTGGCTCCGTAAGGCATATCACTACTGATTTCCCCCATACGGAGCAAGTACAACTAGCTGAGACCCACTAGGAGGCGCGCTATATGAGGAATCTCAACCGCCAGGGGTACCAAAACTGGGGAAATCAACCACCCCAATACAACCCCAGGGATCCTCCACTATACAAAGCACCTGGCCATCCCGACAAAGAAAGGAGGGATGATCTACAACTCATCCTAGACGAGATGAGGCGCAATCAAGACAAGAATGATCAATCCAACAATGCCATCCAAACATCCTTACATGGCGTTAACTCTAGACTTAGCGAGATAGATACATGGAGGAAAGGGGTAGAGACCCAACTGGGTCAATTGGCGGCATCAATTCCACGATAACCCGAAGGGCTCCCTGGCCAATCACATGCCAATCCAAAGAGGCAGCCATCGGGCCACATCGCCGCAGTTCGTCTAAGGAATGGCAAGGAGCTACCAATGAACGTCGGAGAAGCATAGGAAAGTTCTAGAGAGGTAGTCGATATCGACCACCCCCAGTCGATATCGACTAAGCTACTCGATGTCGACCCACCTGTTGATGTCGAACCTGTCCAGACGAACCCTAGATCGACCACTTCAGTCGATATCGACACCCCACCAGTCGATATCGACCCTTCATCAGCACCACCCCGGGCCATTCCCGCTCCGTCGAAGAAAAAGCCATTACCCTTCCCCTCCAAATCATCAAAGGATCCAGCGGACGCAAATTTCTAACGCTTTGTAAGGTTTCTCCAAGGCGTTAATGTCACCATTCCATTCACGGAGGCCCTACATGAGATGCCATCGTACGTCCGCTTCCATAAGGATATGTTGAGCAAAAAGTGATCAATTGCTGAGATCGCTGAGGAGTGCAGCAAGGTGGACTACCTGGAGAAGAGGAGGGATCCTGGTAGATTCTCCATCACCATTGGGCTTGACCAACATCGCTACAAGGCCCTGTGCGACCTAGGGGCTAGCGTTAGCCTTATGCCTTTGTCCATCTGGTCAAAGGTCAACATTGGATCCTTGGAGCCGGTTGATATGAAATTGTACATGGCTGATAATAACTTTGTAAGGCCCACATGCATCATTGATGATGTCCCGGTCAAGGTGGGTAAGTTCTTTATACCCACAGATTTTATTGTGCTTGATATGGCAGAGGATCCTACTTGCCCAATCATCTTAGGAAGGCCGTTCCTAGCTACGGCCGATGCCAATATCAGCATGCGGAAGGGAATCTTGTCATTCACCATTGGCAATGAGGTCATCGAATTCTCCTTCAAGCCTACAATGAAAGAGGTACAACAAATGGAGATCAAGGCGATGCATATGGGGAGAGTAATCCATTGTGATGAACCAATGGAGAGAGCCTTGACCGACGAGGAGCTAGAGGAGAGGGTCATTGAGCCCAAATAGAGGAGCTTATTAGAGATTTGGCACCAAGCCGACGAAGGAGAGCCAGACAGGGCACTCGAAATCGACATCACCCAGTCGATATCGAGCGAAAATGAGCCAAATCGACTGCCAAAGGCTAAGTATGGGGTCGACGGAGCACTCAGAATCACTAGAGCCAATCGATATCGACTGGGCCCACTCAACATCGACTCCCCCTACTCGACCTGCCTCCATCGACTGAGAAGCAAAAGGTCGATATCGACCAATCCACTCGATATCGACCTGCCCCTAAGAGCAGTACGGACTCCGAGGTAAGTCCAAGTAAGATTCCTCCACCCTTAGAGATAAATTCGAATATCCCTTTAAAGCGAGTATCTTTGTTTGTATGCCTAACTAACATGATAGGTAAGCCCATAAAAGAATACAAGGCAGGCGACAAAGTGCTTATTGAGCAATGCAATGCCCTGGGATGCAGAAGAAAGGATGGAAGGAAAAGGTCAATCATGACAATCAATAAAGTCTATCCAGGAAGGTTGGGGCTTAAAGACAAGAAAGGGACGTTGTTCAAAGTAGAGCTTGAAAGCCCTGAAGAAGACATAAGAGTGATATGGTCCCTACATGTGCCACCTTGGATAGAAGCGCAGAAGAAAAGTCTAGAGCTTGTACATAAAACCTTTTAAATTTCCGCATAGATAGTTTTTAGGATTCAAAGTTTGAATTTTTGGGATTTTAAGACTTTGGATGTACTGTGGTTTTATCTTTTATGCACTAAAGATTTCAGGAACGACGAGGAAGAAAAGAAGCTTCTGTAAAGGCAGTCGAAATCGACCAGGCCAGTCGAAATCGACCACCCTAGGGTCGAACCATCCTGAGATCGAGATCGATCATCCAGGAACCAAATACAGAAGTCGATATCGACATAGCTACTCGATATCAACCAAGACCAGGCGCCCCTCAACTTCACCTTCTTCCTCGACTCCGACAGATGCAGTCGACATCGACCAGTTTACTCGACATCGACCTCTGGCATCGACTGAATCTGAAATCGACCTGAATTTGCAGGTTGCATCGTGAGTTTCTCTCTACCATTGTTCTTCTTTTAATACAGTGAGGACACTGTATATTTTAAGTATGAGGTGGGGGAAAAACATGTCTTATGGTCATAACATGGTTTTCTTCTTCGCATTGCATTCATGTTTAAGTTTTTGTTCTTAAGTTTACTTTCATAAAAAATGTCAAAAAATCCAAAAAAATAAAAAAATGTCAAAAATACAAAAAAATGTATGTTTACTTTTAAGTTTGTTTTTAAACCCTACTTAGACGTCCAATGATAAGAACTAAATAGCTGACTTCATCATGTAAATCCTATGGCATATTTGGATGGTTTAGCCTAAGTCCTTAAAATGGTTTTTATGTAGATTGTGAACTTGTGACGAAATTGAGCACATATGATCTTAGGCTAAAAAGAAAATCCAACAAAAATTGTCCTTGTGAGAATTTTGGCCTATTGGAAGAACATCAAAAATCCCTCTGCTTTCTTGAGTGTATTTACTCTTCCTATGCATCTCTAAATATTGTGATAGTTATTCAAAGCCAATGCATATATATGTTTATGTTTACAAGAATTAAATGATGGAGGCATCTTTTAAGCGATTTTTATCCTCTCTTTACCTACCCTGCATTATCTCTGCTTGAAGCCAAAATATTAGCATGAGTCTTATATTGCAAACTCCATAAAATTATCCCTAGCCGAATTGAGCCTAACCCCCATTTTGGAATTGAGACTTAGATTGGTTAGAATAATGGATTGTGGAAAGAAAAGTGCATATTATCTAGTTTTAAGCAAAGGAAATTATGGGATGGTACATATTTGCATCTTGTCATATTTTGTAAAAGGATTTTTGGCTCACCATATAAATGCACATTTTCATATTTATTTATTAATTTTCGTGTAAAAAAATCCCAAAAAAAAAAGAAAAAATATTGTTACATAGTGCATGAGCCAAATTACTCCTTAGTTCTTTATTTATTTCATACAATGTCTATATTTTTGTAAGCATATTAAGGTTTGAAAGAAGGGTTGATGAGCATTATGGAAGATGAGTTTGGAAAGTGCAATATTGAAGAGATATGGTTTGGATATTGTAGTGATAAAGTTTAGGAGTCTTGATTCCCGAATTTTATAAGCACCACATAGCCAAATAATTCCATACCCTCTATTTTATACCAAGCCCCATTACAACCCCGCCGAATGGAGTCTTCTTTGAAGTCTTCCATTGAGCGAAAGTCCTCCTGATGGTTCTTATTGCATTTTCATAATTGGTTGCGAAGTGGATTATTATAAATTGCAATGTTTATGAAATTGTATATGGAATTGAGTTGAGTGTTGATCTTCATAGCCTAAACACATGAGAGTTGAGTGCAAAGACATTATCCTTGTGAGGTTGGATCAAAATAGCATATGCCTATGAATCGCTCAAATATGTGCTATGACGTTAAATTCACTTGCTTTGCTTTGCTACCACTTATGATGTTGCTTTTGACAAGGGCGAAGACTTGAAGGATGTGTTGTAGGTGTTGGTTATGCTTGGTTATTGCTTGAGGACAAGCAAGTCTAAGTATGGGGTGTTTTGATATACATATTTAGTATACTTTTTATTACATCTTTTGACTTCATATTTCATTCGATTCCCAAAGAAAAGGTTGAAAATAATGCAAATTTGTGTAAAATGGGCTAACGTGCAAGAAATAGAGTCTGCACAAGTTTCGATCTAATTATGTAGGAATTGGAGCGAAATTGGAGTCAAAACGAAGAAACCAAGGAAAGCCAGAAAGGGGTCGAAATCGACCTATCAGATCGATATCGACTACAGACATCGACACAGACTCTGAGTGTCGAGACAGACAAGAACACCGGCAGAAGAAAAGCACTCAATATCGATCACCTGACATCGATATTGACCAAGTCCCAGAAATCGAGTGGAGAAGAGCCCGTCAAGCAGAAACAGAGAGGTCGAAATCGACCTATCAGGTCGATATCGACTAGACTTCGACACGGGTTGGACGCGCTTTTCGAGATGCGGATTGCCATTCTTTCTTAAAGAGCCACGATTTATCCTTTGTAATTTAGATATATTACAGCTTAGGGTTATAATTTTTTTACCCTAAGGCTTTATTAAGTTATTTGGATATTTAGCAAAATAAAAGATCTATCCTACTTGTAGGGATAGAATTTAGATAGAAGATAGAAGATACTATCCTTGAATAGCAAGGATTAGTAGCCTATAAATAAAGCCCTAGGGGGCTGGTTTTTAAATATACAATCACACACACAATCAATAGAGTTAGAGTTAGAGAGAAGTTTAGAGTTTGGCATTTGCGAGAGCCGACGTTGAGTTGTAAAGCTTCGGAAGTTTATAGTTTAATCCAAGTTGATCGTCTAGGGGAGGTGTGCTTCAAACATTCAAATATGTATCTCAACTATGCTAACTCCCTGTTCAAGCAAATGATACAAGAATCTTTCCCGATGTAGTGGTAGGGTAATTCAGGATCGAATCCACGAGGAGTTATTTCAGCGCTTTCCTTGTTATAATCACGATCAAGCTTTCGATCTCAGGAGACACTCGATATCGAGGTGTCTGGTCGATATCGACCTCAGTTCTGGTCGATTTCCAGCAAAGTTCCTGCAGAAGACAAAAGCAAACACAATCGACGTCGAGACAGACCTCGATATCGATGTTAGTGCTCGATATCCACCTTTACAGTCGATTTCGATGTTTGTCACGGAAACTGTTGTACGTAACCTATGTGTCAAAAAAGTAGTCTGAAGATTTTAAAATGGTGTAGGAAAGATGAACAGAAATAAAACTCAACTTTTATGAAATTCAATTAATTAAAAGCTTCCAAAGTCGGGGATTAACACCACAACGGTAACAATGCAAGTATAATGCTAAAGTTATGAAATTTAATGTCTTTCCGTCAAATAACTTTCGTTACCAACACTTAGGTGATTAGAGGCTCTCGCATAATTCGTAAGAGTTACTATCCAATTCATGAGTAATCCAAGTTCACAATATGATTGGCTTTCGCTTCAATAATGCAAATAATGAATCTCCCTAACTTTCGCAAAGGATCATGCATAGGATAGAAGACGGAATCGCATAAAAATCATACCTTTGATGCACTTACCCTACATTGCTATCATCGGGCTCACCCTGACCCTAGAAGTGGGTTCACTGCTCGCTTCTCATCATGGAACTCATCATCATCATTGAAAAGAAAACTACTTTGATTAAACTAAAGAGAAAGTTACAACCGAACAAAGCCAAATCTCCCCTCTCGCTTCTCACCCAACTCACTCGGCTCGCTCTCTCTCTCTCTACCTCTTTGCGTTCTATAATGTAAAAACTGAAATTGAATGCTTGAATTGAATCAATAAACTCAGCCATAACGGCCTCTAGATATACATCTCAAATCTTGCAAGCCAAGGATTCGAAAAACTATCTTTATTCTCTAAGATAAAACTTAATAAAGTAAAAACTAAAAACTTCATGGTAAAACTTGTAAAAGATGAAGTATGATGCATTGGATAGAAGATCTCGACTTTTGGATACACGTGCAAGCTTTGGATAGAATTCTATCAAAATCTGAGTCAGACTACTTTGCTGAAAAACATCGATATCGACCTTAGGACATCAATATCGACCTCTCTTTATCTCTATCATCGAGCTCTCCTTCTTCTCCTCGGACTGGCACTCGATTTCTATCAATATGCTCGATCTAGGCCACTTGATATCGACCTTCAGACATCGATATCGACCTCTTCTATGTCGACATGCTCTGTATCTCCTTTGCTCGATTTTTGGGTGCTCTGATGCACTCGATATCGAGGTTCATAGTCGATTTAGACCTCTTCAGAAGACTTCGAGTTCTTTTGTCTGCTCTTCCAAATCTGTCCATTTTCATCCTGTTTTCTGCGAAACCACATAGAAAATCGTGCAGACCCATATATTTGACAATAAAGCATAAACTACACTAATCTTATGGTTTCCCACTAATATGCATGTGAATGAATGATAAAATGGACTTAAATGTGCATAGAAAATATGGCAATTTGCGCGCACATCAAACACTCCAAGCAATACTTTTAATGGTCATTCAGGGGAAGAAAGTAAACCATCAACATCATAGATTCATTTTTCATATGTCCCTACAATCAATTGCCATCTTCGATAAGGTACTAATATCAACCAAATCCATGCCTATGCATAAAAGTAACATCATACTTCATAAAAAGGAGGTTTATATGTATAAAACAATTTGAGCAACATAGCATTAATAATCAAGAGGACTTTTGCAAGCTATAGAGAAGTAGATTGGTAAAAGGCTAAAGGTGGGCTAATATTTGGCCATGTGGTGTTAAATCCGGGGAAATAAACGTTCTTTCCAACTTTCATTCCACATTCTTTCTTCATAATGTCTCACCTTTCACTCATCGCTTAATGCTTTTTTTCACTATAATGCTTTTACCTCTTTAACCTTAGCACTGCCTTCTCACGAGTCACAAACATGGGTGTCATGAATGGCCCCGGATACTTAGTACTTCGGACTCCTCACCTTGTGTCCCATCTCGCTGAACTAATATTTCAATGAGCAGGGTCGACCTACCTTTATCTCCTGAAGTGATCGGATTTTTTCTCACTCATTAAATTTTCCATATTTCAAAAATGTATTTCTTTCCTGCCAACAACTTCAATAATAATGCACAAACTCCATATAACAACTCCAAAGATGACATCCATTC
The DNA here is from genome assembly GCA_963922045.1 of Persicaria maculosa. Taxonomy (NCBI): domain Eukaryota; kingdom Viridiplantae; phylum Streptophyta; class Magnoliopsida; order Caryophyllales; family Polygonaceae; genus Persicaria; species Persicaria maculosa. Next base: position 62,047,398 of record OY998267.1, read on the forward strand.
TCAAACTTGTCCCTGGATAGGGTATAAGGTATAAAAGATGTGCAAGATGTAATATATGTGGAGCAATAACGAATATGATATAGTAAGGCTCATATATGGCTTGTGACTTTTGCAAATATGCATAGTTAAGGCTAGGATAGGAACTTTGTAAGCATATGTATGGAAATATATTAAAAGTCCTTCATCATCTTATCATGCACATGTCAAAAGAAACTTCAAATTTTTATCTTCTTCATGTTTTTTTTTTCTTTTTGCACTTCATTGGGACTTCCCTTAACTAGGCAATTTCATGTTATATCTCTAATGAATCTAAATTTGCATCGTAGAGCTATTTTTTATACTTCCATGACTCTTTTCTTTATTTTCAATTGCTAATTTAGACCATCCGGAACGCTTCCTTCGTCTACAAGAAAGGGCTAAGAGGATCATGGCAAACGAAGAGACGATGCAAGAAGAGCTTAAAAGGCTTAGAAAGCAAGTAGAGGTGTTCGAAACCAAACGAGATCAACATACTCAAGCACATCATAGAGTGGACGCTTGATACAAACAAGAAGCCCAAGCTCGCTGAGAAGCCCAAGAGCAACTATGCCATATCCCACAAAACACCAAAGAATATATGCACCCTACAATGGCGGTGCCCGAGTCTCTGATTATTCTCCCTTATGTTTCTTTTAAGATTAAAACTACTTTCATAGTGGAGATTAGGAGACATGCTTTTGAGGGAAAGGGCTCCAAATGCCCTATGACGCTCATAACTACTTATATTGATTTATGCGACACCATTGTTGATGGTGTCAATCTTGAATATGCGCGTCTAAAAACTTTTAGGTGGTCTCTTGTAGAAAAGGCATTACATTGGTTGGAGAGCTTGCCCTCACGATCTATCTGCACATGGGGTGAACTTAGGGATATCTTCCTCACCAAGTTCATTCCGCCATCAAAGACAGTGCAGATTCGCCAGAAAATCATGTCCTACAAGTAGAGACTAGGGGAGACGCTAGCGCAAGTCTGGGAGCACTACAAAGACTTACTAAGGTCCTGCCCTACGCATGGGCAACTGCCATATGTTATCCAGGAGGTCATCTACAATGCCCTGAACGTGCCCACACGAAAGCGGATAAACACCTATACCACCTATCGCTACCTGGAGCTTACCCCTAATTAAGCCTAGGAGATGATTGAAAGGCTAATGGAGTTCGACAATACCTATAGGACTCCTGCAGCACCCGATGCTAGGCCGCCCCCATCCATGCCACTATATGAGCCTTCAAAAGAGGTGGATCCTGAGGTGAAGGACCAGTTCATGAAAGAGCAGGTAAAGCGTCTTTAAAAAAAATTTAGGTTTCTTACTAACAACCAAGCTTGTTTAGAATGTGGGTCACAGAAACATAACACGACGGCTTATCCTTACACGGAGCAAGTACGATTGACGGAGACCTAAGATGAAGTAAAGTATGCGTGGGGGCCAAAATATGGAGGCAATCAAGGGAATTAGGGATATCAACAACCCCAATATCAACAATATCAGCAACCCCTGCCATATAGAGCACCTAGCCATCCTGAGAGGGAAAGGAGGGATGATCTACAACTCATCCTAGACGAGATGAGAAGGAACCAAGTGGAAACAAAGCAATCCAAAAATGTCATCCACACCCAACTACATGGCATTAACGCTAGGCTTGGTGAGATCGATACATGGAGGAAGAGCGTAGAGACCCAACTTGGTCAATTGGCGGCAACCATTCCACAACAACTCGGAGGGCTCCCTGGCCAACCACAGGCCAATCCAAAGGGGCAACCAGCGGGCCACATCGCCGCCATACGCTTAAGGAATGGCAAGGAGATACAAATCAAACATGAAGAAACGGAGCCATCGGAGAAATTCATTGGAAAGCCAGTCGATATCGACACACCCAACTCGATGTCGACTGACCCACTCGATGTCGACACTCCAGTCGATGTTGACCTTGTCAAGGCGCCCCCGAGATCGACCACAGCAGTCAATGTCGACACCCCCCTGTCGATGTCGACCAATCATCATCACCACCTCGGGCCAATCCCGCTCCGCCGAAGAAGAAGCCACTTTCTTATCCCTCCAAATCTTCAAGGGACCCTGCGGACGTGAAGTTCCAATGCTTTGTGAAGGTACTCCAAGGCCTTAATGTCACCATTCCATTCACGGAGGCCCTTCATGAGATGCCATCCTACCTCTGGGTCCTTAAAGACATCATAAGAAAGAAGCGATCAATTGCTGAGATCGCAGAGGAGTGCAGCAAGGTAGACTACCCAGAGAAGAGAAGTGATCCTGGGATGTTTGCCATTACTATTGGGCTTGTCCAAAATCGCTACAAGGCTTTTTGTGACCTAGAGGCTAGCGTGAGCCTCATGCTTTGTCCATATGGTCAAAGGTCAACATTGGAGCCTTGGAGCCAGTAGACATGAAGTTATATATGGCTGATAACACTTTGTAAGGCCCACATAAATCATCGATGACGTCCCAGTGAAGGTGGGTAAGTTCTTTGTACCCACTGACTTTATTGTGCTAGATATGGCGGAGGATCCTATATGCCCCATCATCTTGGGGAGGCCGTTCTTAGCTATCGTCGACGCCAATATCAGCATGCAGAAGGGACTATTATCATTCACCATTGGCAATGAATTCATTGAGTTCTCCTTCAACCCTACCATGAAGGAGGTGAATCAAATGGAGGTCAAGGCCATGCATGTAATAGGGAGAGTAATCCCTTGTGATGAGCCAACGGAGAGAGCCTTGACCCATGAAGAGCTAGAGAAAAGGGCTAAGAGGCCTAAATGGAGGAGCTATTGGCAATTTGGCACCAAGCTGACGAAGAAGAGGAGTCTGAAAAAGAACTCGATGTCGACACCCACCAGTCGATGTCGAGTACACTAGAGCCAAACCGAATGCTAGAAGCTAAGTATGGGGTCGACACCGTCAGAGCACTCGAGATCGATTAGGGCATGTCGATATCAACTGGACCCACTCGAGATCGACTCCCCTTACTCGACCTGCCTCCAACGACTGCAGATTCAGAAAAGAAGGAACTCGATATCGACCTCCTGACTCGATGTTGAGGTGCGCGCAAAATGCCATATTTTCCATATACCTTTATGTCCATTTTGTCCATATTTGCATGCATAATGGTTCGAAAAGCATAAGATTAGTGCAGTTTATGCTTATTTGCAAAATATAGAGGTCTACATGAAATTTTATGTTATTTCGCAGAAATCGAGACAAAAATGGATCAATTTCAAGAAAGGAAGAAGAGCGAAAAAATAACTCAAAATCTACTGAGGAGTCGAAATCGACCTATAGACTCGACATCGAGTGAAACAAAGCACCAGAAATCGAGCAAAGGAAGAATAAAGCATGTCGACAACGAGAGGTCGATATCGACTGAACATGGTCGATATCGAGTGCCCTGAATCGAGTGAAAAGATAGTGTTCGAGTGCTAATTCAAGGTTGAGTAGAACTGCTCGAGATAAAGAAAAGAAGAGGTCGATATCGACATGTCCTGGTCGATATCGATTGCTGCTGCAGACAGATCCAACGCTGTTTTTTATAGAATTATGTTCGAAGGAGCTTACATCTATCCCAAAGTTGAGATCTTCTATCCATTACTATCAGACATGTTATCCTTTATGGTGAATTTGATATTTACCTAAGGAGTTTTAGTTATTTACTTTATTTATGTTTTATCTTAGGAATAAAAATAGATTTTCTTATCCTTGGATAGCGAGGTTAGAGATATATAATTAGAGGCCATTAGGGCTCAGTTTAGGCATTCAATTTCAGTCATTCAAACACATACACACGCAGAGAATAGGAGAGAGAGAGAGAGAGAGAGCCGAGTGGGGTGTAGGAAGCGAGAGCGGAGTTGCTTTGTTCGGTTGTACTCTTTCTTTAGCAATTTCAATTCAAAGTGGTTTCTTTTCAATGATGATGATGTCTATGATGATGAGGCATGAGTAGTTCCCCTAATTCTAGGGTCGGGGTGAACCCGATGATAGCTATGTACGTTTGTGCATCAAAGGTATGATATTTATGCGATTCCGTCTTCTATCCTATGCATGATCCTTTGCGAAAGTTGAGGAGATTCATTATTTGCATTATTGAAGCGAAAGCCAATCATATTGTGAATTTGGATTAGTCATGAAATTGGATAGTAACTCTTAGGTTTTAGGCGAGAGCCTCTAATCACCTAATAGTTGGTAACAAAAGTTATTTGACGGAAAGGCATCATCTTTCATGAATTTGGCATAATACTTGCATGGTTATCGTTGTGGCATGAATCCCCGACCTTGGAAGCCTTTAGTTTATAGAAGTTCATAAAAATCTGTGTGATGAACTTTCGACCTTCAATAAACTTAAAGCTTCCAAGGTCGGGGATTCATGCCACAATGATAACAATGCAAGTATGATGCTAAAGTCATGAAATTTAATTTCTTTCCGTCAAATAACTTTCGTTACCAACACTTAGGTGATTAGAAGCTCTCGCATAATTCCTAAGAGTTACTATCCAATTCATGAGTAATCCAAGTTCACAATATGATTGGCTTTTGCTTCAATAATGCAAATAATGAATCTCCCTAACATTCGCAAAGGATCATGCATAGGATAGAAGACGGAATCGCATAAAAATCATACCTTTGATGCACTTACCCTACATTGCTATCGTCGGACTCACCCCGACCTTAGAAGTGGGTTGACTACTCGCGTCTCATCGTTGAAATCATCATCATCATTGAAAAGAAAACTACTTTGATTAAACAAGCCAACAACTCCGTTCATACTACGCGCGAACCAAGGAAGGATGACCTGCATATCATTCTTGATGAGATACGGAGGAGCCACGCTGAGTTCAAACAAGCCAACAACTCCGTTCATACTCAGCTACAAGGCATAAATTCTAGGCTCGGGGAGATCGACGTTTGGAAGCGGAACATGGAGACCCAAATGCTTTATGTGATTTAGGTGCTAGTGTTAGCATGATGCCACTAACCATATGGTCCAAGACAAAGATAGGTGACCTAGAGCCTGTGGATGCAAAGCTTTTCATGGCAAACAACATGGTGGTTATTCCAACAGGGATGGTGGATGATGTGCCAGTGCAAATAGGAAGGTCCTTTTTCCTGCTAATTTTTTAGTTTTTGATATGGCAGAGGACCCTGCTTGTCCAATTATTTTAGGAAGGCCATTTTTAGCAACCGTTGATGCAAACATAAGCGTGAGGAAAGGATTGCTCTCATTCACCATTAGTGATGAAATGATAGAGTACACCTTCAACAAAATGGTGAGAAAGAATGAAGGGCCTATGGAGGTAAAGTCAATCAAAGGTGTCTACATCACATGCGGGGAAGCAAAGGTAAGGAATATGACACCTGAAGAGCTTGAGAAGAGGGCTATAGAGGCCCAAGTGGAGGAAGTCGTGGCAATCTTGAACGAATGAGCAAAGAAACCATTCGAAATCGACCCAGGTAAGTCAATATCGACTAACATAGTTCAAGATTTTGTGCTAGGTTTTAATTATGGGGTCGACGTAGGAGAAGAGAACTCGAAATCAAGTACAGAGGTCGAAATCGATCAAAAATCTAAGCCGACGTCGACTGCACCAGAAGCTGAAAGTGGAAAAAGCAAATCGATATCGAGTCCAACAGGTCGAAATCGACCAGACCATGTCGAGCAGAAATCCTCCACTACGATAGAACCTCCAGAAGCAGAACAGAGGTCGATATCGAGTAGCACTGATCGATATCGACTAGACTCGGAGATAGAAAAGGTGAGCCAAGGTACGGATTCCTCTTTTTCTATTTCAATTAAAGATTTATCTCTTTTTGGAAGAGGTTTGCCTTGGTATGTGTGCTTGTGCAGGGTATCCAATGATGATCTGAGCAATTATGAAGTAGGGGATAAGGTGTATGTCTCTAAATCAAAAGATAATTGGTTCCCAAGTAGATTCAAAACAAAGAGGATGGGACCCTTCACTGTGAACCAGATCCATCCAGGCGGGATGCAGCTGAGAGACAAGAATGGAGTGCTATTTGAGGTCCGGGCTACATGGGCTCTACAGATGCCGCCTTAGGAGCGTAAAGGAAGAAGTCGGCCTAGCGACTATAAAGTCTAGAGCTTGTAACAAGACAATTAATTTTTATGTTTTGGACATTTTTTGTTTGTTTTGAGACTCTTTAAGTTTTGTTTGGTTTTTGGTTTTATTTTCTAGCGAGTTTCAGGGAGAAGAAGGAGCGCAAAAGAGACATCGAAATCGAGTAAAATTCTCGATATTGACCAAGCAGGTCGATTTAGAGGAGTTGTGGTCGACTGAGATCACCCTGAAGCTTTGAACCACTAGGAATCGAGTGAAACTGGTCGATATCGGGGTCAATATCGACCGGTCCACCCGATATCGACCGCCCCTGCAGACGTCTTCGACTCCTGATTTTCGCAAAATTTTAGTAAGTTTCTTTCTTAACCCTAGTTCTTATACAGTGAGGACACTTTAATCTTTAAGTATGGGGTGGGGGAAAGGCTTACTTACGTATTCTTGCATATTTTTAGCATTTTTTAGCACGTTTAAAAATTTTTCATAGTTTTTGCATATTTCCTTTTAATGTTTATGCATACTCATACATAGTTTCTTTATCTTTATGCACCTTATTTATCTTTATGCATTTGAAAAAAAATCACCCCCATCAAAAAATTTGAAAATAAAGAAAAAAGTGTCATGGAAGCTTTGATTGAACTCGACGATGCAAAAGTAGATTCATTAGAGATATAACATGAAATTGCCTAGTAAAGGGAAGTCACAATGAAGTCCAATTTTTTTAGAAATAACCATAAAAGAAAGGTAAAATTTGAAGTCGCTTTTGACATATGCATGATAAGATAATGGAGGACTTTATATATTCCATACATGTGCTCAATTTCATATCCTAGCTTTACCTATGCATATTTGCAATTACAGAAGCCATATATGAAGCCTTGCATGATTATTGCTCCACAATATATTACATATTTCCCATTTTTTATACCTTAGGGGACAATGTTTGAGAATGGATTTCATCTTTGGAGTTGTTATATGAAGTTTGTGCATATTATGAAGTTGTTGGCGGGAATGAAAGAAATTTTGAATTATGGAAAATTTAATGAGTGAGAAAAAATCCGATCACCTCAGGAGATAAAGGTAGGTCGACCCTGCTCGTTGAGATGTCAGTTCAGCGAGATGGGACACAAGGTGAGGAGTCCGAAGTAATAAGTATCCGGGGTCATTCATGACACCCATGTTTGCGACTTGCGAGAAGGCAGTACTAAGGTTAGAGAGGTAAAAGCATTATAGTGAAAAAAGCATTGAGCGAAGAGTGAAAGGTAAGAAACATGATGAATAAGGAATGTGGAATGAATTTGGAAAGAAAGTTTATTTCCCCGGATTTAACACCACATGGCCAAAAATTAGCTCACCTTTAGCCTTTTACCAATCAACTTCTCATAAGCTTGCAAAAGTCCTCTTGATTATTAATGCTATGTTGCGCAAAATTGTTTTATGCATATAACCCTCCTTTTGTGAGTATGATGTTGCTTTTATTCACAAGCATGGATGTTGTTGACATTAGTACCTTTTCGAGGATGGCAATTGATTGTAGGGACATATACCGATGAATCTATGATGTTGAGGGTTTACTTTCTTCCCCTGAATGACCATTAAAAGTATTGCTTGGGGACAAGCAAGCTTAAGTATGGAGTGTTTGATGTGCGCGCAAAATGCCATATTTTCCATATACTTTTATGTCCGTTTTGTCGATATTTTCATGCATAATGGTTGGGAAAGCATAAGATTAGTGCAGTTTATGCTTATTTGCCAAAATAGAGGTCTACACGAGTTTTTATGTTATTTCACAGAAATCAAGACAAAAATGGATCAATTTGAAGAAAGGAAGAAGAGCGGAAAAAGAATTCGAAGTCTACTAAGAAGTCGAAATCGACCTATAGACTCGACATCGAGTGAAACAGAGCACCAGAAATCGAGCAGAGGAAGAACAGAGCATGTCGACGGGGAGTGGTCGATATCGACTGAACATGGTCGATATCGAGTGCCCTGAATCGAGTGAAAAGATAGAGTTCGAGTGTTAATCTGAGGTCGAGTAGAAATGCTCGAGATAAAGAAAAGAAGAGGTCGATATCGACATGTCCTGGTCGATATCGACTGCTGCTGCAGACAGATCCGACGCTGTTTTTGTTAGAATTCTATCCGAAGGAGCTTACATCTATCACAAAGTCGAGATCTTCTATCCATTACTATCATACATGTTATCCTTTATGGTGAATTTGATATTTACATAAGGAGTTTTAGTTATTTACTCTATTTAAGTTTAATCTTAGGAATAAAGATAGATTTTCTTATCCTTGGATAGCGAGGTTAGAGATCTATAATTAGAGACCATTAGGGCTGAGTTTAGGCATTCAATTTCAGTCATTCAAACACATACACACGCAGAGAATAGGGGGGAGAGAGAGAGGGGGAGAGAGAGAGAGAGAGAGAGAGAGAGAGAGCGCCGAGTGGGGTGTAGGAAGCGAGAGCGGAGTTGCTTTGTTCGGTTGTACTCTTTCTTTAGCAATTTCAATTCAAAGTAGTTTCTTTTCAATGATGATGATGTCTATGATGATGAGGCGTGAGTAGTTCCCCTACTTCTAGGGTCGGGGTGAGCTCGACGATAGCTATGTAAGTTTGTGCGTCAAAGGTATGATTTTTATGTGATTCCGTCTTCTATCCTATGCATGATCCTTTGCGAAAGTTGAGGAGATTCATTATTTGCATTATTGAAGTGAAAGCCAATCATATTGTGAATTTGGATTAGTCATGAAATTGGATAGTAACTCTTAGGTTTTATGCAAGAGCCTCTAATCACCTAATAGTTGGTAAGGAAAGTTATTTGACGGAAAGGCATCATCTTTCATGAATTTTGCATAATACTTGCATGGTTATTGTTGTGGCATGAATCCCCGACCTTGGAAGCTTTTAGTTTATAGAAGTTCATAAAAATCTGTGTTTTTATTTTGTCCACTCTTCCATCATCATTCTACGTTCTTCGGACTCTTTTCCGACGCGAATTGGTTACTTTTCTGTTTCTGTTGAAGACTCGATTTCGACTGCAGAGGTCGACATCGAGTGCTGACATCGATATCGAGTGAAAATCTCGACGTCCACTGTGCTTTTGTCTTCTGCAGGAACTTTGCTGGAAATCGACCAGAACTGAGGTCGATATCGACTGCACTACTCGATATCGAGTAGTCCTCTGGAGTCGAAATTTGATCGTGATTGCAAGCTTAGGAAGCGCTGACATACCTCCTCGTGGATTCGATCCTGAATTACCCTACCACTACATCGGGAGGGATTCTTGTATTTTATTTGCTTGGACAAGGGAGTCGGTTTAGTTTGATATTCTATTTGATATTTTATTTAGCGATCCCTCCCCCCTACGAACAGATGTCGAGTAATCCCTCAGAGCAAAACGGACTCGAAGGTAAGTCCTGGTAAAGATCCTCCATCCTTAGAGCATAATTCTAATATCCCTATAAAGCGAGTATCCTTGTTTGTATGCCTTACTAACATGATAGGTAAGCCAATAAGCGAATACAAGGCAGGCAACAAGGTGCTTATGGAGCAATGCAACGCCCTGGGATGCAAAAGAAAGGATGGGAGAAAGAAAGCATTGATGACTATCTACAAGGTCTATCCAGGGAGATTAAAGCTTAAAGACAAGAAAGGGACGGTTTTCAAAGTAGAGCTTGAAGACCCTGAAGAGGACATGAGAGCAATATGGTCCCTACATGTGCCACCTTGGATAGAAGCGCGGAAGAAGTCGGCCTAGCGACTATCAAATCTAGAGCATGTACATAGACCTTTTAGATAATCTGGTTTTTAGGGTTTTGGATTTTTGTTAAACTTTTCAACTTTAAGTTATTAAGTTTTCGTGAGAAATCTAACAATTTCAGGTACAAAGGAATCTGCAAAAGCACTCGATATCGACATAACAGGTCGATATCGACCAAGGGAATCAAAAAGAGCGAATGTGATCGATGCTGAGATCACCCTGAGTCAACGCAGAAGACCAATATTGACATACCCAGTCGATATTGACACCATCACTCGATCTCGACCTCCCCTGCAGACATACCTGGTTTGAGCCATTGTAAAGTTTTCTAGTAAGTTCTCTTTGATTCCACTTCTTATTTTGTTTTTACAGTGAGTACACTGTAGGGTCTAAGTATGGGGTAGGGTAAACGCATTCTTACATATTTCTCTCATAGTTGTTAGTTTAATGCATAAAGTCTTGTTTTGTTTTTTGCACACATGGTTAGTTATTACGTATTAGCATCATATACATATTTTCTCATATAAGCATAAAGTTTTATTCAGATTTTGAGAAAAAGTACCCCCATTGAATTGAAAAGTGTCATGGAAGTAGTTACAAACCTCGACGATGCAAAAGTAGATATGTTAGATATATAGCAATTAAATTGCCTAGTAAAGGGAAGTCCCAATGGAGTGCGATTTTTAGAGAAAACCATGAAATGAGTAAAATTTGAAGTTGCTTTTAACATGTGCATGATAAGAGGACAGAGGACTTTATTTTCCATTCATGCTTCACTATTTACCTTAGCCATGCTTATGCCTTTACTTCATATTCAAAGTCATATGTGCTTAATGTCATATTTTGCTCCACGGATTCTTAAATTGCCCATTTTATATCTTTTTACCCATCTGGGAGATTATGTTATAGAATGGAAGTCATGTTATGGATTTGTATTATGGTTTGATATGTTGTGAAGTTATTATAAAGTTGATGGCATGAGCTATTTATGTGGAAATTTTAATGAGTGAAAAGAAAATCCGGTCACCTAGGAGTTAGGTGAATCGACCCTGCTTGCGGAGGATAAAATTCACGCGAGATGGGACACAAGGTGAGGAGTCCGAAGCGCTAAGTATCTGGAGCCATTCATGACACCCATGTTTGTGACTCGCGAGAAGGCAGTGTTAAGGTTAGAGAGGTAAAAGCATATTAGTGAAAAAAGCAAAGAACATTATGAGGAAAGGAATATGGAAATCATAAAGGAGAAAGTGCAATCAATGAAAGAAAGTTTGGAAGTTTCTCCCCGGATTAAGCACCACATTGCCAAATATAGCCCACCACTATACCTTTTACCCACTCCTCACCATTGGGCATAAAAGTCCTCTTGATTATTAATGCTATGTTACAAATTGTTTTTACATCACCCTTCATTTGTGCGAGATGTTGCTTTTCATTCACATGCATGGATTTCAAGGCATTAGTATTTTTGCGAGGATGGTAATTGAATGTAGGGTTATATGAAAATGGATCTACGATGTTGAGAGTTTTAGTCCTTCCCTCTGAATGACCAATAAGAGTATTGCTTAAGAAAAAGCAAGTTTAAGTATGGGGTGTTTGATATGCACGTATTTCACCATGTTTAATTCTTACATCTATTCCGTTTTCATGCATATTGTATACTTTCGGGTTGGGAAAGTAGTGAATTTGTGTAGTTTGAGTTCATTTGCAAGATATAGAGGTCTACACAAGTTTTGGTTTGATTTCGTAGAAAATGGTGCATTCTAGAGAAGAAACAAGACGAAAGAGAAAAGCACAGAAGAGCTCGATCTCGAGCAAACAACTCGATCTCGACACAAGTACTCGACATCAACCAATGGACCTGAGATCGAATGAAGAGAAAAGATGAAGATCGAGCCAAAGCCATGTCGACACAATCAACCAACTCGACTCGGCATAGGTCACTCGATATCGATCTGTCCACTCAACATCGACTGGTGCAATAGACGTGTGTGAAATGCGGATTGGGCCGAATCTTTGGAGTATATTACTTAGCCATGAAGACATCTATCATCTACCAAGATTCATCTATCTTAGAGGTATATTCCAAGCATGTTAGGGAATATTACCTATTTTAATATTTTATTCTAGGATATAATTTAGTTTAGATAAACTTTCCTTTTACCAATCTTAGTAGGATTAGGACTCCAATCATTGGCTAGCAAGGGTTAGGAGGCTATATATAAAGTCCTTAGGCACTGGTTTTAGTCATTCTGAATTACAACAATCAAGCGACCAATCATCCAATCACAAACAAAGAGAGAAGGAGAAGGCGAGAGAGATAGAGAGGGAAGGTGGTTGTAAGAATGAAGTTTTCCTTTGAAGTTTTAATGCAAAGTTTCTATTTTTATGCAAAGATGTTCTCCCCAATGAAGAGTGAGTAGTCGTCCTACTTCTAGGGTCGGGGTGAGCTCGGCGATAGCTATGTAAGTATGCTTTATTCCTTATTTGATTTTACAATTTCATCTTCTACCTTGCGCTCAATCCTCTATGAGAGTTTAGGATCATTCCTTATTTAACTTATATGAAGCGAAATTGGATTATACATGTAAATTTGGATAGTAATTAGGTTTTGCCTGCGAAAGAACCCCAATCATGAAAAGGTAGAAACAATTAGGTTTTTTTGCGAAAGCCTCTATATTCCTAATTGGTGATGAGAAAAGCTTAATGTTTTATGTGATTAAAATAACAATACATGCATGTTTATCGTCGTGGTAAATCCCTACCTTAGGAGCTTTTAGTTATATTAAACAAAAACCCATAAAGATTCTGTTTTTTTATTTACTTTCTTTATTTTCTTTCTTTATTTTCCGCATTTGTTACTTTCTGTGAACGCACTCAATTTCGACCTTCCCATTCGATATCGACTACCCTACATCGAGACAACCCACGTCGGCAGTCTTCTGAGTCGACAGGAACCCACTGACCAACTCGAGATCGACCTATCTAGTCGATATCGAGTGCTTTTGTTCTCTGTTCTCTTTTGCAGTTTTCACAGATCGACGTTGAACACTAGGAATTGACTGCCCCTATTGATATCGACTCCACCACTCAATATTGAGGCTATTGGTTGACATTGCACAGAGTTCTAAAGACTATTCAGGAAATCGCTGACCTGCCTCCTCGTGGATCGATCCTGATTCCCTTCCACTACAACGAGAGGAAGTCTTATATTTTATTTGTGTGGACTAGGATTCAGTTTGATATTGATTTCATACTTATTAGACTTGATTTCCTTCCTCATCACCCTATCTCAGTCAACTTAGTATCCTTGCGCTACTTTCGACGAGCGACGACATGGAGAAGAGAACGGTTAGCTAGTTAGCACTAGAGCGGTGTGGCAGAAACGTAGTGGGCCCACATCCCACCGGTCCTAGGACTTGAGGAAGAGGAATGTCTGAGAGATGCACTTCATCGCTATTCAAGAGACTTGACATGTTTCGAGGCTAGCTGAGGAGTTCATTCGACAGATTATGAGGCTTCATTGAGTTCCTGAGAGGATAGTTCCCGACAAAGATGGACGGTTCGCTTCAGGATTCTGGCAGCATATTCACGAGGCTCTGGGGGATAGACTATAGTATAGCACTTCATTCCATCCACAGACAGATGGGTCAGATATCTACCGTTGGTCGAGTTCTCATGTGGCAATGGCTACCATTCTTCGATCGAGATGTCTTCTTATGAGGCATTGTACGGGAGGCGCTGTAAGTCTCCAGTTTGACATGACAAGGACCGAGATTATCTTTGATGTGGGAGAACATGTATGGGGGAGAGTATCACCACACGAGGGGTCCGGCATTTAGACATCATAGGCAAGTCGAGCCCTAGGTTTGTTGATCCTTTTAAGGTTTTGGAGAGGTAGCTTATCACTTAGCTTTATCCCCGTCCTTAGCTAGAGTGCACGATGTCTTTCTTGTGTTTCAGCTTCTGATGTACATATTTAGAGTCATTTTAATTGCATGTTTTGATTTCATATTCCATTCGATTCCTAAAGTAAAGGTTGAAAATAATGCGAATTTGTGTAGAATGAGCTAACGTGCAAGAAATAGAGTCTGCACAAGTTTTGGTCTAAATTTGTAGGAATTGGAACAGAATCAGAGTCAAAATGAGAAAGCCAAGTAAAGCTGAAGAGAGGTCGATATCGACCAGTCAGGTCGAGTTCGACTGGACCCGTCGACATAGACACCTAGAGTTGATTTAGAGAGAAAAAACCTATAAAAGCACTTGACACGACATCATGTCAAGTTGAGGCATCGACATTGAGTAGACCTCAGAGCTCGAGTGAAGTGAAGATCGTCGATCCGAAACAGAGACCTCGATATCGACTCACCTGGTCGATATCGAGTGGAAATTTACACGGTTTGCACACGGATTGGGGATGCGGATTTGAGATTTATCTAATTGGCCACGGTTTTATCTTCTTTTTAGATAGATTATGTCCTAGGGAGCTATCCTTTTTACCCTAGGATATTTTATATTTACCTTAATAATGTTTCATCCTATCTATGATGGGATAGAATTTTAGATAGAAGTTTTAGTAGGATTAGAACTACTATCCTTGGCTAGCAAGGATAACTACGCTATAAATAGAGCCCTAGGGGGCTGGTTTTTATTCATTCAAGGAAGAAAGACACAAAGCATTAAGCATTCAAAGCAATAGTTTTAGGTTTTTGAGCTTTAGGGTTTCGGCGCTTACGATAGTTGGCGTTGGGATTGTAAAGATTCATGTTTTCCCTTCAATGCAAAGTTATTTCCTTTCAAGTTCAAGTATGTCTCCATTCAACATGAGCGAGTAGTCGCCCTTTCTTCTAGGGTCGGGGTGAGCCCGACCATAGCCATGGTGATACGGTTTGTATGTCGCTAAAGAAGGTACCTTTTATCTAACTCTACCTTGTGCTTCATCTTTAAATGCGAATTGAAGGAACTCATATTATAAAACTTGGGTAGTAATTAGGGTTTCTATTTGAAAGTTTATAAACTCAATTATGACAAAGGTAGACACAAATTAGGTTAATTTATTGCAAGATATCTTTTCCTATTTGCCGAGTTTAGGTGAAAGCCTTCTTCTTTATGATAAAAGCATGCATCTTTATTGATTTCTCGCCTTACTTTCATGGTTGTCGTCATGGTAATCCTTGGCTTTGAAAGATCTTTTTCATATTTTTTTTACATCGTTATTGCCTACCGTTCATTGAGTTATCGAAAAACCCAACAACCCACTATTATTTCCTGTTCATTACTCCTTCTCCATCCTACTTTCTTCGGCCTTTCTTTGTCGACAAAAACTAACCTTTCTGCAGGAACAACGCAATATCGACATCTGAGGTCGATATTGACACATCTATTCTACGTCAACGTTTGTTGTGTCGACGTCCATTCTTCCTACTGCTGAGCTCGATATCGAGTCATATACTCGAGATCGAATGCCCTGTGTTGACTAGCAGTTTTCTAAGCCAGGTCGACGTGTTCTACTGACATCGATATTGACACCCCTAGTTGATATCGACTGCTTATTTTTTTCTCTACAGGTCTTCTGTTGCAATAGAAATCCATAGCCTCTGTCGACATCGAGTACCCTACTCGAGATCGAGGCTTCTGGTCGACATCGAACGTGACTTTCAGGCTCTACTAAGATCCCGCTGACTCGCTTCCTCGAGGATCGAACCTGATTTCCCTACTATCACAGCGGGGAGTCTTAGATATCTTTGAACATGATAAGGGTTGGATTGGTTTATATTTTATAATATATTTCGATTTAATTCTCCTTACATCAAATTTTGGCGCCGTTGTCGGGGAAGAAATCAATCGCGCCCTAGTAGTCTATTCTCACGTTCTTTTGAAGTTTTGCTTTATAGGTGTATGCGACGCGCTGATCGCACACCTGAATTCGAAGGTTTAGACGATCCCGAGAGTTATCTCCACCTTCGAGCCAGAATTCAAATAGCCATGGCGGACCAAGAGACCCAGGCTCAGTAGATTGAACGCCTAAAGAAGCAAGTAGAGGATTTCACCACTAGAGAAGCGGCACAACGAGAGCGTGGTGATAGGGACGAGAAAGCTAGAAGGGAATATGAAGCTCAAATCAACGCACTCCCATGGAACGCAAAGCAATACATGCACCCATCGCTCACTGTGCCTGAATCGGCGATTGTTATCCCCACTTCTAATTTTGAAATTAAGCCTAGTTTCCTTACTGAGATTATGAGACACCAATATGAAGGGAAACCTAATGAGTGCCCTATGGCACATATTACTACCTTCTTAGATCTTTGCGATAATATTGATGATGGACAGAGCCTTGAATATGTCAAACTAAAGGCTTTTCTTTGGTCCCTTGCAGGAAAAGCATTGCAGTGGTTGGAAAGCTTAACCCCAAGATCGCTCTGCACCTGGAATGAAGTCAAGGACGCGTTCCTCAACAAGTTCTTCCCTCCATCCAAGACGGCGTTGATCCGGCAGAAGATCACAGCTTTTAAGCAAAAGTCTGGTAAAGCTTTGGCAATTGTTTGGGAAAGGTTCAAGGACCTACTACGATCATGCCCAACACATAGCCAACTACCGTACGTGATACAAGAGATTATTTACAATGCTCTTGATGCTGAAACCAAGGAGAGGATCAACACCTACACCTCCTATGGCTACCTTGAACTCGCTCTACAAGAGGCTTGGGACACCATAGAGAGGTTGCTGGAGTTCAATAACACATATGGGATTCCTGAGGCTTCCGATACATCGTCATCATCGAGGCCTGCCCCATCCATGCCACTCTATGAACCCTCTAAAGTGATCGATCCAGACGTGAAGGAGCAATTCCATAAAGATCAACTTAGAATGCTTCAAAAGAAAGTGAGGCTCCTTTCAGCGAACCAAGATTGCATCGAATGCGGATGGCAGCGACACACCACCACCGAGTGCCCTCATATGGAACAAGTGCAACTAGGAGAAACTCATGAAGAAGTCAACTACATGAGAGTCCCAATCGCCAATATTGGGGAGACCAAAGGTTCCAACAACCACAAAGGAACCCGGTTAACCCTAGGGATCCCTCACTCTATAGAGCTCCTGGGCACCCGGAGAGAGACCAACGGAAGGATGATCTACAACTTGTGCTAGACGAGATAAGGCTGAATCAAGGAAAGAATGATCAATCCAACAATGCAATCCACTCCCAAATCAATCATCTTACCACAAGGAATAGGGAGATGGATATATGAAAGAAGAACGTAAAGACCCAACTGGGTCAATTGGCGGCACAAATCCCACGACCGTCTGAAAATTTCCCTGGGCAACCAACTACAAATCCTCACGGGCAATCTGGGTCGGGACACATCACCGCCAAGCAACTAAAGAGTGGTAACAAGCTACAAAAGCCATGAACGGAAGCAGAGGAAGAGACTGCAGAACCAGTCGACATCGACAGCCCAGTCGATGTCGAGTCACCAGTCGATGTCGACCCCCTGGTCGACGTCAAAGCCACTGCAGAGCATTCGAAGGCATAGACCCACCCGATATCGAGTGGTCTAGTCGATATCGACACCCCTCCAGTCGATGTCGA